>OX387330.1:10021187-12421187 GCA_947562085.1 Eudonia lacustrata
TGGAGTTCCCATGACCCAACTGTCAATATGGCTAAATCGTCCAGATTTGATTATTCCAAAAATTACCTTCGCCCCCATTTAACTTAAATTCGTTTTGCTCAACTGATTTTACCTCAGTGTAATCATCTTTAAATCCTATTCCGAAAAATCTACCAGCTTTAGTTCGTCTAGCCAAGGAGACAGGGAAGAGTCTACCGTGCGCATCTTTCCCTAATCCTTTTCCTGGTATCCAACCCATCTTGATCATCATTCGCACGCCTGGTATAAAATGTAGCCCTCTATATTCTTCAACTAAAGTAGGGGCATCTTCTTTAGTTGCCTCTAGTTTAAATTCTGTACTTCTCCTTCTTCTCCAAATGTCAGTGATTTAGGTTCTGTCTCCAAACAATTCACCTCCTTTCCAATCTTACGACGTTTTGCTGAGATTGCATATTCTCTTCCATGAGACTTAGATTTCCCCTCTTTAGATGACATATACGAACCAGTTTCGGACATGGTAGCGCCAATCTGATCTTCTATTGAATCAAATTTCCTTAAAAGTTCAGCTGCCTCAATAATGGTATTTCCTTTTCGTAAAACCCACATATATTGGATATTTTTAGGGAAGTGTCGCATTAAATCATTGACTAGTTGTCCTTCTGGAGGTGGATTGGTCAACATCTTTGCTTGTCCCATAAAAACAAGGAAATGATCTAACATGGATTTTGTAATAGACGAATCCCAGTGTTCCGAAATTATCCTTCTTCGTAACACACTCTGCTCTGTCTCACTCCAATATGTCTGAAGAAAATCTTGTTTAAAATCCGAGAGTGTATTCCAACGTTGACGAAAAACACGAGCCCAATTTCTGACTTCTCCTTCTAAACAAGCCACAACATGATCTATGACATGTTCTTTAGATGAAAGTCTCCTTAAATAAACTTCTAGATCTTCAAGGAATGTAACAGGATGCATGCCTGTCTTTCCAGGGTACTTGGGACGATCTGTTTTATAATCCATAACAGCATATTGAATAGAAGTTTAAAATTTTAATTAAAATAAAACACCTTATAAAATTGTAAAATAAAATAAATTAATCTAAATAAATACTCAAGTGTATGACATTGACTTACTTGTTTCTTTAAAACAAATCCGAAAGTGGAAAGAAAAGTCTTTGAATAAAATGGACTTAAGTTAGCATAAATAAAACAAATAAGAAATCCTTTATTAAATTAATATAGTTTTATAGTGTTTATATATACATTATAATTTGTATAACTTAGTTATGTATAATTTAGTATTGCTCGAAACCAAGAGTCATTTATAAATACAACCCTTGCTCACGAATAAATATCTTTAATAAAACTTTGTAGTTTTTTTTTTTTTATATAGTACTTGAAATAATAGTATTCAAAACTAAAACCCTTATTTCAGTACTAAAAGTTTTGTTTTCAAAATCCAAATAAGAATTTTAATCAAACAAAACTCTTATTTAAAATTTTCTTTAGAATAGAATAATTACCAATTTATTAAAATATTGAGAAAGAAATAAACCAAATTTATTTATTCAACATCCGTTCACACTAAACTAATAGAATACTAACAAGCGTAAGGAAGTAAGGAGGGCGCGTAAAACTAGATCAAACTAAATTAGAAAAGTAATAGAACAAAATAATCAGAGTCTGTCATTTTTTCATTGGCCTAAATATCCTGGTCACGGCACCATTGTGACGATCTCAACTTTTGATCAATTAAAGGATAATTAGACCAATAATAATTAACTCATCCTGGTAACGGCACCATTGTGACGATCTCAACTGGCCAAGGATTTTTAGGCCAAAAATAATGTATATCAGGCATCCTGGTAACGGCACCATTGTGACGATCTCAAGTCGGGACCACAAGGATATTTGAGTTTAGGAAAACAAAGATAGTCTTTGTTATTGGCATGTGAAGTCTAGGGTAGGACCATTCTACGTTGTGTAATTTTTTATAAATAAGTAACTCAAGATCTTTATTAGGCAGACAAACTCTAGTTTATATTGTTCATTTACTAAATAATTAATTACAGGGGTAATGCCGGAATTTGGCAATTTATTTGAGTCCTCGGGTGTGAGCACAACTCAGTTTCTAATAGGAGAGTAATGAATTTAAACTAAGCGCCCCCTCCTGACCTCCCTTGGACGCACCTATCCTGCTGCCTCTAGGTCAAACACCCGACCAGGCCCACAGGACCCAAACAAACCTGGCCCTAATCTAATTCTATCTCTCAAACCATCATCATGAAGTTAGACATTTAACGCGAAAGGAAAGAACGATAACAAAAGACTTTGAATATCTTTTACTTAGTAACCTCATTTATACAGAGTGGTGCCAGCGTGACCCTGTAGAGTCCCGCCCCGTCTGCCCCGAAAGACGACAACACAGCATCCAGAAATATAGTGGCTGATGCGATGAAAGGTCCACATATATAATTCTGGAGCTCTCCTGGAGATGAACTAACAAAGCAAAAGATAAACAAATAAAATAATATAAAAGGGACATTACAAACATTCATCTTTTCATACTTTTCCTATTTCTAATCCTATGAAAGAACGCGAGAGGCTTTTGAGGAATGAAATGAACACTGTATGGTTGGTTCGAACAGCGGGTAATCTACCAACATGTGTCGGGGCTCTACCATTGAGCTATTGCCTTGCTTGAAGCAAGCCAAAGGGGAATCGAACCACCTATCACCGCGCACTACCCAGTAGACCCCACTGACGTGCATTTGTGCCTACACGGATTCAACCATACCTGAGCCCATAGGTCTCTAAGCCTCGGAAGTTGTCAGTATAAATTGTTAAATGGAATTGTGATTATGAAAACTTATACTGTTTACATACTTCCTTTCGAAAATAATTACTCTTTGATTTATTAAGTTGTAAATATTCTCAATCAAGATAAATCCCTAAATTTGTATTAATAAGATTTCTAATTTCTGTTGGATTTACGCGAGCTGTTTGGTGATTACGTTTATTAGATAGATTTGGGTTTGTAGATTGTAACCTAATCACCAAAAGCATTATTTCATCATTAAATGGTAAACGGAAGTGAAGAAGATAGCGTCAGATTTATGAAATGAATTCGACTGACTAATTATGTAATTAAAAGATTTCTTTAGGAAAGTATAATATAATATATTAATCTAGTTAGAGTTTAAATTAAAAGAATAATCAGAGTAAAGGTAAAAGGTTCAACATGATTGAATAGTTAGGTTTCTAAACTACGTTATTTGAATTTCAAGAGATTAAAAGGAAAGAATAAATCTTAGAATAATATTAAAGAAAGATTTCAAATTAAAAGTATTACCTTTGTTTAGTAAAAAAAAGAATTTAAACTACTGTTTGAATTTACATAATTAAAATAATTTATTTATTATTTGTAAAGGTATTATTAGAAATAGTTATAATATCAATTATAATTGTTTAACTCACAGTTGTTCAATTCCAAAATTTTAGAACTCCTCACTCTTCAGCTACCACCACTTGAGTGATCAAAACCTATCAATTTTGTTTTGTTTATTTATTTTATATTCTAATGTCAAATAATATTCAAAAGGAACATTATGACTATTTTAAAATAGTTGAAAGTTGACATTAAACTTCAAATCTCCTTTTTTTTATATTCAAGAAATGTCATAATTTTTATAATAAAATGTCTATATCTTTATTATTAATAATTGAGATAAATGAGAAATGACCGTCCTTTAAATAGAGCGATAATCATTACACTTACCTAGATTGATGTTTGAAAGTTAACAAATATTGAGAAATCCTCCCAATAAATGTAACTCCAAAGTCACCTTGGTTATAAATAATAAAATTGTACCGATTAATCCTGACTCATGTTTACACCAGTCTCCAGACGTCAGCAACCCCGAAGTCTCCTGCTCGTAGAGTCGTTGATGAATAGCAGACCTTGTCACTCAGCAAACCCGTAGCACACATAAAGTTCCATGTAGACTCGAAGTGTGTGTCCCGTACAAAATAAAGTGATTAAGATTTGTTCAAGGTTCGGGTATTAAAGTTGTTAAAGGAATAGGTCAACCCGAATAGAAAGTATTTATTATTTAGTTTATTATTTGTAAATCAAATGAATACTATTGTTCTTACCATGTAATCCTTTATTATTTATTGTTCCTTGGAATTAGATTTTATTTAAATTGGTCTCCAATCATTTCATTTGATCAACTGAACCAAACATTCAGAATTTGTATTAGTTTGTTCTCCTCCATTTATCTATCATTGACATTAGCAAAGGGTCATTAAACTCAACCTGAAATACTTAATAAACTCTAAAATTAACTACTAAATAATAAATAATAAATAAAAAAGGCTTTAGGACCCTTCAGTGGTCCATTAATCCATAAAAAGGCACTTATAGAGCCTTAACAGGGTCTACAATCCTCCATCCAACAAACATGTTCTATTTCTATTCACGTGTTGCTTTAAGATGACTGTTATAACTCTTATCCAGTTCTCACGTAATTTTATCACTTTCCTCCTCCATAATTTATCTTTGACTACCTCAAAATCATATTTTTCTGACAGACTTTCAAAATTCATTTTCTCTATTTCTTTTAAATATCTCATTTAATGTAAAGAGGTTTAACTATTAGAATTCCAAAATATAATGAGATTTTTACCAAGCAGTATTAAACTCTTTTCTATATTAACAATTAAGTAAATATAATTTATTAGAGAATACGAATTAAATTAATAATGTGTTTTCATACAATTTAGTATAAATAATAGAAAGGCTATCAAACTTCAGTTCGTTACAGTACCAACTGAATAGTATACAGTGTGACTTATACAATTTACATCTGGAGTGCAGTGTCGTGTTTACATCCAGTGATTTCGATATTTGTGATCGTGTTACGTATTTGCAAGCACAACGTACAAAAGAGTTGACTGCTGAGAAACAAAACTGTAAGTTTGAATCACTTATAAAGAACCAGAAATCACACGTCACGTACCACGATAACTCGCAACAAACTCGAACAGTCGTTAACTTGTCAAATGTCGACTTGACCGACTCTGCACGTACAGTCCTTGAGATAGGGATGAATTTCGCCATTACACCAAGTCGCATTCCTTATGAGGAGGTGATTGGATCGGTTGAAGAAAGCATCCGTCGTAACAAAATACCATCTGAGGAGGCAGACATTTTAAGGCAAGATATAGCCGTAGCGTTACGATATGCAAAATTGCCGAAACCCAACATCACCTCTTCCGAATTAGCTGCATTAAATGACCTTCGCAACAACAATAACATAATAGTGTTAAAAGCTGACAAAGGTAATGCAACTGTTATTATGAACGTTTCTGAGTATGATAATAAAATCTTAAATCTGCTTAGTGATGTAAACACTTATAAGAAGGTGAATTATGATCCCACGGCCAGGACGAATCGGGGCACTCAAACATTGATAAAGGAATGCTGTGATGCTCTTGATGACGACACGTTTAAATATTTGCTACGTCCTAGAAATGTTCAATCTCCCAAACTATATGGTCTGCCCAAAGTTCATAAACAAAACGTCCCCTTGAGACCGATTGTGAGCCAGATAGGCTCACCTACATATGAACTGGCGAAGCACGTAGCTAGCGTATTGCAACCATTAGTCGGACAAACGTCGTCGTATGTAAAGGACTCCCGCCACTTCGTAGACCTTCTGCATAAACACCGGGTGGAGAACAATGAGCTGATGGTCAGTTTTGACGTTGAATCACTCTTTACCAACGTGCCGGTAGCGGACTGTCTGGAGGTCGTCAAAGTGAAGTTGCACAATAGCAATATCCCGATGGACTATGTCAAATTATTAAAGCACTGTTTGTCGACTAACTATTTTGTGTATCAGGGTCAGTACTACCTTCAGATTGACGGGGTGGCTATGGGTAGTCCCGTGGCTCCAGTGGTTGCAAATATTTGGATGGAGCATTTCGAAGAAAGGGCCATCGCCGCTGCACCCGTATCCATTAGGTTGTGGAAAAGGTATGTCGATGACATTTTTTGTATACTAGTTGGTGGTCGGCACGATGTTGAGGTCTATTTGGCGATTCTAAATGGTATCCATCCTAAAATAAAATTCACCTACGAAATGGAGGAAGATAGGAGTTTGGCTTTCCTTGATATCAAGATGCGAGTACGAGATGACGGTTCACTTGGTCACTCTGTATATAGGAAGGCTACACACACAGATCGCTACCTTAATGCAACCTCTCATCACCACCCAAAACATCTGAACTCTGTAGTGTCATCGCTAACCAACCGGGCTTACGACTTGTGCGATAATGAAACACTGCACGAGGAGTTATCCCATGTCCGGCAGGTTCTGCAGAAGAACGGATACAAGGGGAAGGTGTTAACATCTAGACACAAAGCCAAACACGATAGGTTCAGGGTAGAAAGGCAACCGCTTTTTATGCCGTATATGAAAGGAGTGACAGATAAGGTCGCAAATATATTCAATAAATACTCAATTAACACCATCTTCACTCCTTTTAAAAAAGTAGCTCAATGTCTACGTTCACCAAAAGACAGCTTTCCCCTAGAAAAGCCCGGTGTGTATAAGATCGATTGCAGCTGCGGTAGCTCCTACATTGGCCAAACAAAACGTACAGTAGCCTGCCGAATTAAGGAGCATATAAAAGCTGTAAAGAATAACGATACGCAAAAATCGGCCAATGCTGAACATTTGATCCAATCGGGTCCTAATCACTGGATTGAGTTTTATAACCCCCAGATAATTTCAACAGAACGTCACTACATACCAAGATTGGTAAGAGAAGCGATTGAAATTACAAAATACAAAAATTTCAATCGCGAAGATGGGTTTAAACTGTCGCGTATCTGGAATCCAGTGATTAGCCTATGTAAAGACCGCAAAAAGAACAAAAGTGCCGTTTCGCGATCTAATACGGTCAGTGTAGTGTGTCGAGAACAAGTTCGAGTGAATAGTGACTTAGGAGCCAGTGGTACGAGTATTGAGCGCAAAAAACGATTAAGGAAGAGGGTAGATCGTTTTGTCTGCTCATAATCACCCCACCCGCAATAACTTCAGTACATCCGTGATCATGGCGCATGCAACTGTGCCGAAATATCGGATACTCAAACACGACAATAAACATGGTAATAATCCCGTTAATAATATTTACCTGACAGATATTCTAAAAAACTACAATTTAACTCAACACATAACCGTACCTACTAGAAGCTCATCTTGCATTGATCATATTTTCAGTAATGTTAAAAATGCTACTGGAGAAACCCTCCCACTCCTTTTATCTGATCATGACACAGCCCAAATACTTCATTTCAGTGTAAAATCAAAGCACATACAACAGAAAACTATATTTACATATAAAAGAGATTATTCTGGTGAAAATATTGAGAAGTTCAAATCATATCTCTCTAGTCTTTCTTTTTTAGAAGTTTATGTTTTATCGAATCTAAATGTAGCTTTTGGTAAATTCTACGATTGGTTTTGTTTACTTTATAAACTCTGCTTCCCAATTTGTAAAATTAGACTTAATACCAAACCTCTAAAATGGATCTCAAAGGGTATTAAAAAAAGCTGTGGAACTAGTAGAATTTTAAGACAAAGATACTATAAAATGAGAAGTGATAGTTCTAAAAATAAATATCTGAACTACTCTAAATTGTTAAAGAAATGTATATTAAAAGCAAAAAAACATACTAACAATAAATATGTATTAAAAAGTAAAAATACATGTAAGGCTACGTGGAGAATAATACAGGAGGAAATTGTTACCAAACCACAGTGTAATAATTATATGAATTCAATCCAATATAATAGTGATACAATTGACGATCCTAAAGCAATAGCAAATATATTTAATAGTTATTTTGTTGAACTGACTAATAAATCTAATTCTATCTTATTAAATGACCATACTAATGAACCTTTAAGCAATTCCATTTATCTTAGCCCTGTTGACAGATATTATGTGAAAAAGGTTATTGACTCGTTGAATAATACAAATTCCGAAGGTTGTGACAATATTTGTACCAAAGTCTTAAAGTCATGTAGTGTCATAATTAGTCCTATATTAGCTTATTTAATTAATCTATCTTTAACCACTGGTACTTTCCCTGATTGTCTTAAAGTGTCATTAGTAAAGCCTTTGCATAAAAAAGACGATAAGACAATCTTAGATAACTATCGGCCAATCATGCTAGTGTCAGTTTTTTCAAAAGTGTACGAAAAAGTCATGCATGACAAACTTGTGTCATTTCTAAGTAAATATCATGTATTAAAGACTAACCAATATGGCTTTTAAAAGAATAAATCCACCACTGACGCTATCTTTAATCTAGTAAATAAAACACTGACATCTTTAAATGATAATAAATTTACTACGGCTCTATTTTTTGATATGTCAAAGGCTTTTGATTTTGTGTCCCATAATCAGCTTTTACAAAAATTGGACCATTGTGGCATAAGAGGTGTGGCTTTAAAATGGATTGAAACTTACTTAGAAAATAGGACACAATCTGTTGAAATCACAAAACTCGACCCTCAAAATGTAGCACAAAAATATCTTTCTGAATTTCAGCAAAATAAGTATGGTGTACCGCAGTGAAGTGTGTTGGGCCCTCTTTTGTTCCTAATCTATATAAATAATCTTCCAGATGTAACCAAACATCCATGCATATTGTTTGCTGATGATATATCTGTAATTGTATCAACAGATAAAAAAATTACTATGGATGAGCACATTAATGACATTAATAAAACAATAATATCAATAGTAAATTGGCTGAAGAATAATAATTTGATTATTAACATTGATAAATCATATTACATCAATTTTAATAATGTTAATCATAACCTAAATATAAGCTGTAAGGGTCAAGCTCTAAAGAGTATGAATTCGGTAAAATTCTTAGGTGTAGAAATTGACTCGAAATTAGACTGGAAAAAACAGGTTGAAATCGTTTGTAATAAAATTAACAGATTCTCATTTGCGCTCCACAGACTGACAAAAATTGCTACACGAGGTACGGCTGTAACAGCATATTTTGCTTATATCGAATCTGTTCTACGATATGGACTTATGATATGGGGAAATAGCACAGAAATCAATAAGGCATTCATTGCTCAAAAAAATGTATAAGGGCAATTTATAGCGCTGTACCTGATGAACCGTGCAAACCTCTTTTCAAATCCCTCAACATTTTAACGCTGCCATGTCTATATATCTTGGAGGCCGCCAAATTTACTAAACAACATTTACATTATTTTAAAAAAGCCAAAGATATATATCCATGTAACACCAGAAATTCAGATAGACTAGTATCAGATATTATTCCTAAGAACACACGATTTAAAAAGAACTGCTACTGGATGTGTATAATTTTGTATAACAAAATACCTAAATTAATACAAGAATTACCTTTTAATAGGTTTAAAGTAGCACTGTATAGATGGTTAAGCGAAAAAGCATTTTATAGTATCACTGAATATTTAAATTACAATGAACCTTAGATTATTTATTCTGAACGTTATTATGTTACCTATTTATTCATTGTATTTAATTGTGTATCTTTAGTAGTATTTTTTTTCTTACATTTATAATTTTGTTAATGTTATTTATTCAATTTGACATTTGTGTGTGTAATCTTGACATTAATTACCTAATTTTATTGTATCCTGGAATTGAATTGAATTATTGAACTATTTTATTATTAATTTCTATGATTGTAGTGAATATTGACATAAATGACAACATTACTTTATAATATATTAGCATGCTATTGCTGATGGCTAAACGAGCTGAGCTTAATTCTAATTAAGATCTTCAGTGTACCTCGTTTAAAAGCAAATAAATGATTTCTAATAAAAGGTATAAATAATTGAAAACAACAATATAGGTAGTACTTGTTTTGTCACTATATTTATTAAAAATACATTTTAAATTGACAATAAATAGACAATAATTGAAGCCAACAATTGCACTATCAAACAGTGAACTCATTAAAAAAAAAATATTAATGAATCTAATCCTAATTAGTTTTTACATTGAATTTTTACTTAAACAAATTAACTTAACTTAATTAAATTAAATTATCTTATTTTAATTAAACTTAAAATAAAAGAAGAGGTAGGGCTAGTACCTATGTATACAGAAAAAAAGGTTAATTCATCATTGAAAAACAATAAGATATAAATTAAAGCAATTAATCTATCATAATTTGTTATTAAAAAATATAACTTCGTAAATAATAACAATAATTTCTTAATTCATTCATTAATTAATTTCTTATTACACATGTCCTTGTGTTAAATTTCTAAATAGTTTCTTAGACCTAGCACAGGTTCACACATTTTCCTTCACAGAATCTTAATACATATCATACCATTTCATCAGATCCATCCATGATATATAATGTAGGAACCATGTTCTCTAAGTCGCCTACATTTCATATTTCCCTTACATACAAATGAATCCATAGTAAAATGCTTAGATCAAATATGATTATGCCTTTGTGAAGTCCATTACGATTTAGCCACTATTATTTTTACACTTTGCCTTTAGCCTTTTTCGATCATGCACTTACATTAGTGCATAATATTTAAGAAATCTGTAAAATAAAAGTATCGATAGTATAAAAATAAGCACATTGTTTACATCACTATACATGATAAACATAACCCCATGCAGTTTCTGATTTATTCCTAATTCTGCAATAAAAATTGAATTCACATCTGGTTTTCGCTACAAAATGGTTCTACCAAATTTTATTTGTATTTTTATTCGCTAACCAGACCACATTCGGCAAATATTATAGCAAAAACATACCGATTGAAAGTTAATAGTCCTTGACTATTTTCTTTTAGAGATTAATAGAACTTGTAGCCCCTAACTACAAAATAAATAGTGCCACATAGACCACACATTCACTATTTCTAGTAATTCAAACCATTCGTGCAATCTAGACAGAAATACTATTAAAATATGAAATAATTATGAGTTACCTACTGAGGCAATGTTATTGTCCGAAGTAATTAACATTTCTTTATATTGACAGACGATACTATTAATTACGCGAACAAGTGAAATATATCTAAAACGAACTGTCAGCTTTTAAACCAATGTACTTTTGAATTTGGCCGGGCTTGGCCGGGCAAAAGGACTCGAGATTTTATTTTTCTGATGACCGAATGACATAACCATACAAAAAATAAAAACTAAGTGTCAACCATTTGTCGCACTCCAATCTCCTTTTCTAGCCATAAGATAGAACGGAACTAAACGTAGTTGCACGTTTTTATTTTTACCTTCCTTCTATAGTTTTAGTTAATGTTCTGAGGTTTATCCTGTGGCAGTCCGGAACGTCAATGTCACTATTTTAGAGCTGACCCCAGTTACCCACTATGCCTGGGTTCAACTTCTAGATGATGTTTGGCTGGGTGGGTAATTATATTTCAGATCAACGTTCACAAAATTACAATTGGACTTCACTTAGGTAGGTAAGTTATTCCAATTACTATTTTATTTTATGTTGATCTGAAATATAATTGTATTACAGTGTAGTTGTTCAGAGAAAATTGCATAGTGGGTATGGTACTTATGACTAAACATATTAACAAACATGTAAACATGTTAAGCCATTAAAGACAATGATTCATTTTAACAGTTTTGTTATTAAACAGTTTGTAGTTATTGTAATAGTATACAAGTAGTACCCTGATAGTACCTATACGGGTTGATAGGTAAATCTAACTTCTTATAACAATTTTTCAACATTATTTATAAAATGTAACTTTATTTATCTTAACTTTATCATAAAGAAAATCTTACTTTATATTAAAGCATAATTAAATCTTATATGAACTTCCATATTTTTAATGATTGCAATTGAATTAAGTAGGTATTATTAATATTCAAAATAAGTTATGCATCACATTATATTTTTATGAATTAACAATTTTGCAAAATTATTAATCAAGGTTAAATATTGACTGTACAAAGGTGTCACTAGAATTATTATCATGGACCGGTAGTTTATAAAACCTTGCAAAGGTCAGTGAACTCTCTGACCAGCCGGCTGTATTCCTGATTACATCCAAGGACACCCCTGCTCTACTAGCTGATGAAGTAGCAGAGTGACGAGTACTATGTGTAGTGAAGCGATTATTGTCGATACCACTATCTGCCAGGGTGCATTTAATCCATCTGCTTATAGATTGCTTTGAAGCGCGTTGATGCGGTTTTTTGAAAGTAATTAGCAAGTATGTTTCTTGGTTTCTTATGGAGGCGGTGTTTCGGATGTAGTCTTGAAGTGTGCTAGCTGGACAGATGTTAGGTTCTCGTAGATAAAATGGGAGTTCTATGACAGAAAGCTGTTTCGTGGTAACAGATGTTTTCACTAGATCGCTGATGACTATAGTGATAGTATTAGATACAGATATATCGTTAAGTTTTATTAGTGATAAAGTTTGTACCCGTTGAGCAGTCGCCAAGGCTTATAATGTGACCAGCTTCTTAGTGAGCATTTCATGATCAAACGCCGAGTTTTGTAATTTGATTAAATAGTTTAATACTACACTTGGGTTCCATGTGTCAGTGTATCGCGACATTGCTGGTTTCAGTCTGAATACTTCTCTCAGGAAGCGTTTTATTCTGTCATCTGTACCAACTCTTTCTCCTATAAGGAGAGAGAGTGCAGATTTATGGCATTTGAGAGTATTTTAGCTGGCCCCATTTTCAAATATTTCTGTTAAAAATGCTACAATGTAAGGTATAGAGCTTAAAAAAGGTTCCTGACAGTGTGTGTCGCAAAACTTCCACCAGCTTTTAAAAGTTGTATTGTATTGTTTCATTGTCCCTATAGAGATGGACGCTAACATAATTTTTAGTAAGCTCTTCGGTAATCCTCGGCGTCTGAATGCCTCCCGCAGAAGATGCTCGCCGCCAGGGTAAGGTGCTTGTTAAGTGGTGTTCTGTTCTAGAAGGAGACATAAATAAATTAGTGATAAGCTTAAATATTATTGGATCTGTTTTCATCAGAGTCATTGCAAGGGGATACCAGGGCTGTGTGAATCCCAGAGTAGGTAGACAAGGATGCCTTTCTGACTTTTAATTTTTTGTAGACACTTTGTTAGAAGAGCAAATGGTGGGAAGGCATAAAAAAATATGGTACCTAGTTAAGTGTCAAATCATCTAAGCAATAGTAGTGTCCTACGGGATTTCCAGCTATGGCCGTACTTACAAGACCTATCTTGAAAGTACGGCCTATAGATTGCAATATAGAATACTTAAGCTCTAATAAGCTAATATCTCCAAATTTAAAATCTGCGTTTAAAAATGAGAACGATCTTTTTAAACATTGCAAAACCTTACCAGTTTATGATAAAGTTAAGATTTGCCTTTTAAAAGAACAATTTTTTAATGGGCAGATACAAGCCAAAATAAATCATCCTATATATACACGTCGAGCCGCACAACATAAACTCGTTACCGTATCGGCAAACAACTACTACGGGGAACGGACGAGCGCATTCCAAATTCCACGTCTGATTAATTCTTTGCCTACCTCCACGCGTGATGCAATTAATGAACACAATATTAAATACCAATTAAAAAGTTATTTTTTGTCAGCTTTAAAATAATAATTCTATGTTGTGTTCGAAAATGTGATCGTACTGTCAGAACATTGTCGATTCTTAGAATTTATTATAATATGAATGTATTTGATTACCTTATTTCTGATAACGTGGAAGAATTGAATTGTTAGGTACTACACACAAACCCAAGAGGCTTAAGTAGTGCCCCATATTATAAAAGTAATGTATGTTTTGATTCCGATAAAATAAGTAAATAAATAAATCTATGTTAAACGCATTCGGATCTCTCTTCCATGCAACATACATATCACATTTTTTATTGATCCTAGAAGCAAATAAGTCAATGTGTGGGGGTCCAAATTGAGTTTTTATTAAGTGATATGCTTTTTTGCTTAATTCCCACTCTGTATCGATATTTGTGTTACGAGATTCTTCATCAGCATACACATTATCTTTTGATTTTATACTTATAGGAGGCATAAATGTTGATGCGTTTGTTTTCACACCACATCCAAATTTTTCTGGCAACATTATTCAAATGGGGTAATTGTACACTGCCCATTTTATTGACACATGCAATGGCGGTAGTGTTGTCGATCCGAAGTAGTATGTCACATTGGTTATGTAGATTTGCAAAGCAGCTAGTAGCTCTAACTGGTTAATGTGGAGTTTTTGTTCTGAGTGTGACCATAATCTTCCAAAGCTCTCGCCAATTGCAGTGTACTCCTCATCCAGTCAAAGATGCCTCTGAGAATATCTCTAATTTAAAGTGTCTACATCTTATATTTTTGTAACATCTTATATTTGTGTTTTACGTTTATATAGCGGCCCCACCAATCCAGGTCTGGCAGAATATTAGTATGCAAACTCATGATGGCATCATATTGTCACTATGATGTATGCACGAGGCCATAAGGTACTCCTGGGCTAGCCGCTACTAAAGTGCCTAGTAGTTTCGCAAATTTTCTTATTTTGCAATGATTTAGATTTTTAAATTTGGCCACTAGGGCTTTGATGGAGTCCCGTTTCTCTTGTGGCAACTCAAGAGTCATGCTGTGTGATTTTATGATAAAGCCGAGATATTTGCAAGATGTACTAGGTACTAAAGAACTTTTTTCTTTATTTACGATTAGGCCTAAACATTGAAAAGTATGCAGCGTTGCATCTCTATTAGCTATACAATCTTTATAAGTGCGTCCAATACATAAGTGGTCTTCAAGATAAATTGTTGCTAAGAACCCTTCTCAGGAAGAGAGAGCTGACCACTGGTTTCATTAGTTTTGTGAAAACTAATGAAGCCAGTGCTGTACAAAGTCCGTAAGGTAAGACTGTAAACTGATAAAGGACACCGTCAAATTCAAAAGCGAAGGTATTTTTTATGCTCTGGTGTCATTGCTACTAGAAAATAAGATTCTTTTAAATCTATGGAGCACAAAAAAAAACCTGATCAATGAGCTTAATAGCTGTTCTGTCCTCCATCTTGAAATGGTCAGTTCTAATGAATTTGAAATCTTAGAAATGAATTGGCCCTTACTCGGACAACAAGTCTCTATAGTACCCAGTTCCAACAAGTTGGTGACGGCTTCATGCATATTACAAAGTTCTGTACGAGACAAATTGTTTTTCGGAACTATGTTTTGGACGGGCGTTTTAAGAAAGGGGATGTGATAACCCTTAACCCATCGTAGTAAAACAGGGTATCTGGTTATGTTTTGCTAGCATGAGAAATAATGTGTTACATTACCCGCATGTAACTGGTGGTCTGGCGCTTGCTGCGTGAGCCGCGTGTCGCAGCCCTCTCGGGGCGTGGCTGGTCGGTAAGGCGGCTGCGGTTGTGTAGCATGGTTCTTCGGTCCACCTCGTGGTGCCGGCACTCTCTTTGTCTGTTGGCCTTGTAGATGCTGAGGTGGACCGTATCTGTTTCCCGTTGTCTTGTTTGTATTGGCGTTGACTATGGCAGGTTTGGGTGCAGACATTTTTATCTGTGAAGAAGATTTTTTCATATCTTGGCTTGTCTTAATTTTGAATGCTAAATCCATGCCATAGAGATGTTCATCTCTTTTGACCTTTTCAATCAGACTGTTGAATTTTTTTTGTCCAAAAGCGGTGATATGAGAACTCTCCGAGTCTTCGTGTTTTGGAAACGTATATCATTTAAGAGTTTTGAGGCGTCAGTTAGGCTCTATTAGTTTGATTTTATTAAAATTATTCTTAATTATGTCAGTCATAACTTGGCCAACTACCGCTGTTACCAGCCCGAGCTGATGCTGAGTCATCTCTATGGACCAATCCCTTACTTTAGCGCTCTCTGACATAATGGTTTTAACTTCTTCGTTAAGTGTTGGTGCCTCAAGTAATTGGCAGTTTTCTGGCAATTTATATTTTTTGAGGAGATCTTGTTTTTTTTCTTTGGAGAGTCCATTTTTTAGGATATGGTCCCAACGTGTGGCAATTTCAGTTTAGATTCCCCCTGAAATTTACTTTCTTCTTCATAGGTACTGTAGCCCTAAAGCTTCCTGAAAGGCCATTATTTCATTTGTTTCTTCGGAACATTGCATTTTCATAACAGGATAGTATCCGTCTGTATCTGTGAAAAAACAAAAAAACCAACCATGTTTTTATACTGATTGAGTTTTTTCTTGATTTTTAACATTTTGTTATTGATAGTTAGACGAGATGATACTAACCCGTAAAATGTATTTCGTACATTATTTAGTGGTATCTCGTACCGAATCAAAGCTCACGTACCAAGTTTGATCTTCATGCCAATTACCGGCATAGGAACACTTTGTAGGATACATTCTGAAAAAAAAATATATATATGTCGGTGACATGGCGCTAGCATCGCTTAAAAACGACAAGTATAGTCTATACTTGAGTGTGGTCTGCGCAGCCTATGCGCGAAACGTCAACGTCAGTTGGCGCGACAACGGACGGGGAACATTCAAACGGGAGCGGTCAGAGAGTACGCACGTGCAGAACTCACTTCGTTTCTAAAATCCATTTGCATCGTGCAACTGTTTCTAAATATTGTAATTGTAATATTAAAATAACATTAAAGTGACTGTAAGGAATACGACTGCGTCTTTATTTTGAAGATCCAAAATGAACTGTGTTATCGACAAATCCAAGTTTGCTCGACCGTCCTACTACAAACCAGCCTCACCGCCGACATATACCTAAAAACAAAATTTGGTACCTGGTGCAAGCGATGGTGTCTCCCAAGAGTGTTCTTCTAGTGTAATTAAAGGACTTCTGCTTCGAGAACGCGTCCGGCCGCTTTTTAAGCGATCAAGGCGCCGTTCGTATTTCTCGATTTTTTTTCTCAGTTTACGTTCTGAGGGCATGTTTTATAATACAACAGCCCAGATTACACGTAACAACAGTTATTTCACAACCAATTGCCCTTTCATCAACCGTAGATAACCAATTTTCGTTTCAAGCACGTTTGCTTGAAACGAAAATTGGATATCTTACGGTGCCTCGCGCGAAAGAAAAAGTGACATTTACGTTCCGGACTGCCACAGGATCAACAGGATAGACCAACACATAGACATATTTCTATTTTTTTTTAACTCTAAAACTGCGATGCCAATGAATACCGAACAGAAAGACTACACTGTAATACAATTATATTTCAGTCAATGCGAAAATCAGAGTTTTTTTTTACTTTTTTTGTTTTTTAGTCGTAAGCCTTATCCTACGGGTAAGGCTTACGACTCACCTGATGTTAGTTGATGATAAGGCCGATGGCGGAAGCGCACTTCACCCAGAATACTCAACTACTGAGGCACTACCTAACTTATCTCTAGCTGCCGGAATACAACAATGCTACAAACATTGATGTTATGGCGACATATTTAGATAAGATGGTGGTAGTAGCCAAGCAGGTATGGTGGTAGCCAGGCGGAGAAACAAGCCCTAGCACCAACCAAACCGAGTAGGTACACAAACTTTTACGCTGCGAATCGAACCCGGGACCTCTGGGTCTAAACCGTTGGTCTTAACCACTAGAACACAGAGGCGGTTGAATTTTAATAATAATATAAACAATTATAGTAAGTTACAATTTTATTACATTGTTAACATCGAGCCCGCACCCCATGACATGCCGGGTCAGGTGCACTACCAACTATGCTGTTGTGGCTCAATCCAACTCGCCAAAATTAATCAAGGAGCCCTATTCAATGTCAATTCACGATAACATAGTTGGTGGTGCACCTGACCCGGCGTCATGTCATGTGGTGCGGGTTCGAATCCCGCTCGCGGAATAATTTCATCACTTTGTCCTTTTTCAAATTATAATTTGTTGTTGTGTAAAATTATATATAACCATAATTATAATGATGACATCATGATGACATACGGGACTGAGACGTGGTCGCTCACTGTGGGCCTTATCAGAAGGCTCAAGGTCACTAAAAAAGCAATGGAGAGGGAATTTTTATGCTCGGGGTTTCTCTGCGTGATCAAATCAGAAATGAGGAGATCCGCAGAAGAACAAAGGTTACCGACATAGCCCGAAGAGTTGCTAAGCTCAAGTGGCAGTGGGCTGGGCACATTGCTCGCAGGATTGATGGCCGTTGGGGCGGAACAGTCCTTGAGTGGCGACCGCGTACCGGAAAGAGCAGTGTGGGCAGACCCCCAACAAGGTGGACCAACGATCTGGTGAAGGTCGCGGGAAGCCGCTGGATGCGAGCAGCACAAAACCGGTCGTTGTGGTGATCCTTCGCGGAGGCCTTTGTCCAGCAGTGGACAACTTTTGGCTGAGATGATGATGATGATGATGATGATGATAATCATAAATTAAATTAATTCAGCCGAATACCAATATGGAAAATACGATGTAACTTTCATTTTCCTTCCCGATTATACGAGTAAGTAGCATTATGTTGCTTGCTCCGTCACTTGTTATTACTTTAACGCAAAGAAAAATGTTGAAATTTCTTTCATGATTGATTGATGGAGACCCTTGAGCTGGCTCCAAGAGAGCTAACAAACAAGTGTTTCACATTTGTCATGTTGCAATGACAGCTGCTAGCGAGGTGTAGGCTCCAGTGTGAGTTATTACGCCTTAGTTTGCCGCAACTAATGGAAGTTTAAATTGATTTTCAAGTACTTTAGACTGAGTGGCTCTAAACGCCACTTCGCTACGTAGCTACAGAAGAAAGAAACATTAACGACAAAGGTTCGACAAATATACTGACATTAAGATTTGTTCATACGTAACACAACCACAACACGTGGCCAGGCGCTTATTTAGAATTCAAAAAAAAAAAAGATCATTAATGGAATCAGGCGTCATTTTGCGGAAATCCATGGTACTGAGGTAGAGCTGCGCACCGACAGTCAACAGCTCCTAAGGATGCCCCGTGGAGGGGCGAAACACGTGTCGGGTTATCGGTGTTGGTGTGCATTTTTGTTTGCACCCATTGTTTCCCCTGCATGTGCAAACTTTCTGCGGGCGGGAGGGCGGTGCGTGCGTACTGCATCTAAGCTGTATAAACTAGTGAGTTAGCGGAATTAACACTACATATTATTTATATTACATTTTTTTGAAGACAGAGACTTACAAAGGGCGTTCATCTTACTTAAAGTGATCTATTCAGGACAACCCTTGTTTGGACAAGATGTATTTTAAATACATACGATATAATAGAATGTACTTTGATTTTAGTTTTCAAAAATAAAGTTTTCCGGAGAAAATTTAATTTTTCAGACAAATTGCGGTTAGCCCCTTATGCATAATCGACGACAAATTAACGATAGAAAAGAAACGGGACTTCTGTTAAATCCGTTTTGGTTATTAATTACTTAATTAAGAAGGCTCCTTTTGTAGAGAGAAATCGCCGTTTTCCGCCCGTGGTCTTTACAGTTACTTCCTTTAAGACCGCTTAAACCCCTGAGATTTTTAAGAATCGCCATTTTTTTATATATATTAAAACTAAATAAATTTTTACTTTTTTTTATTATTTTTAAATGCGAATGGCGCACTGTGCCGCTATTAGCACTCAAAAAATTAAAATAGCAGTGACAAAATTCAGCGCTTACGTCAGCCTTCCCGGTAGCATAGCGGTCAGTGCAGCCGCCCGGATTGCGGAAGACTCAGGTTCGATTCCTAGCTGGGTCGGGTAGGCGTTTAATTTTTTCACTGATATTTTATAAATATTTAGAACTAAATATCTACACCTAAAAAATAAATTAAATAAGGTCGTACATTAAGAACTACATTAACATACATGCATCTTCCCCCAAAGCCACACGCACTCAAGTAAGATTCCCTTCCATCCGTCCGCAAAAAAATCACAATAATTTATTTTCTGGAGAGAGTTTACTGACTGCCTCAGACTGCATTTTCAGCTTCACCGGGCTTTTTGGGTGCGGCGAGAAACTTAAAGGGTTCCTCAAGCAGTGTGAAACGAATCACCTTCGGAGGTTTATAGATGGAACGGCATCACGCACTAGTTCGTGTCCCCGTGCCCTACTAGATTCTCCGAGGGGTTCAGATCGGGTCGGGGAGCGGAACAAGCCGAGGGCGTCTAAAACCACAATCAGGTCTACTGTCCAGAACAGCGTTAAGCGCAGCCAAGGAACGCGGGACAGGGGGGGAGCCGGCTCGCGCAATAGTTCGACACATCGGCACAGCATATAGCTGGTGCTTTCTACTTCGACAGTACCTACTTACTAGTAGGTACGTAGTAGTAGTATGTTATTACATAGAATCGGAATAGCTCGTCGTCGAAGACAACCACAAAATGTAAAAAAAAAAAACAAAATAAAAAATCTAAGTTATCAAATTTACATCAGGTCAATGTACAAAGGTCTTTACTAACCAGGACACATTCAATCTCAGTAATATTAATATAGTGCTACAAGGATCTTTTGGCACGTGGATGACAGTGACATGAGGGCGTGGGTGTGAAATTAGGGTTACCAGCTAGCAAAAATATCCTTAGTTTATGGGAATTGTTTAAACCTAGTTCCATATTCCGTAATTAAATTTTAATTTAGGAAATGTTTAAATGATAGGATTCATTACATGAAAATAAAGTTAAAACAATGTGAATAAAATTAAACAAATAGTAGACTGTACAACAAGAGCATAAAACGAGTCATTTTACCCGAGACGTGCATATAGCATAGCATGCATAGCATGGATAGTCACGTCGAGGGTAAAATGAGTTTTATACTCGAGTTTTACACTCTGCTTTTCACTTCGATTGCAAGGAAATAAAACAAGGATTAAAGCATATACAAGAAAATTTAATAAATTTTGATAATGTAATTAAATGACGAATAATTAGCTTCCCGCCACACAATTTTTCATGCACCGCCCTCCCGCCCGCAAAAAGTATGCACATTTATTCACTGTTGGTATTTCTTTCAAGCAATTTATTCACTGTTGGTATTTCTTTTTTCCAAGTATAAAATTTGTGGATCTTTCGTCTAAGAACACCCATATCAAAACTGTCCATTACAATTTTATCCATTCTTGTTTTTCTATTTTTCCTTGGTGTAACTATTTTACTGGATGATGCTTCAGCCAATCTTCCTTCATTTCCAATTCTTGCAACTGTATGTAAAGATATACCTGAAATCGTATTATCTTTTAATAATTTGAAGGAGAAATTATGTTTCATAAGCCTACAAAGTGTGAATTAGTATTCTTGGTAAGTAATAACGAGGAGATTTATAAGGTATGCTATGTTATCACTTACCTTTTGCAGCTGCGACGCGCTCATTTACTCTTTCAAGTGGAATAATCGGGGCGCTAGATTGTTTTTCTTTCATGAAAAAATCCTTAATTCTTAGCACCACCTCTCTAACACCACTATTTAAAACCGCGAAATATCCACAACAAACATCAACTTCAGCTATCTGTCAAAAGTGACGTCTTACATGATGGCGGCGTTAGTTCCGATTTCGGCCGCGTGCCAAAAGATCCTTGTAGCCTCAGAACAATAACTAAAACAATAACTAAAGCTATAGAAGGATGGCTAAAATTAAAATCGTGCAACTATGTTTAGTTCCGTTCTATCTTATGGCTAGAAAAGGAGGTTGGACTGCGACAAATGGTTGACACTTAGTTTTTATTTTTTGTATTGTTATGTCAAACGGTCATCAGAAAATTGAGTCCCTGAGTCCTATTGCCCGGCCAAACCTCGGCCAAATTCAGAAGTACATTAATTTAAAAGCTGACAGTTCGTTTTAGATATATTTGACTTGTTCGCATAATCATTGTGGAAAATGTCAAACTAATGGTCATACTCCGTTTGAATATTTACCGAATTTTCACTATTTATGTTGGTAAATGACGCTATTTCATATATTTACTGTTAATTTGTGAGTGTGTGGAGTGTGCGGCACAATGTCCTGCGTAATTAGGGGCTGCAGGTCCCATTCAAACAAGAAAGAAAATAGTCAACAACTATTGACTTTCCATTGGTAAGTTTCAACTTATTTTTTATAGAATGTGAGCTGATAAGCGAATATAAATACAAATTAAATTTGGTAGTACCATTTTCTAGCGAAAACCAGTCGTAAAGTCTATTTTAAAAGCTGTTTTAGCGATAAATAAGAAATGCTCTCAGGCATTCTTTGTCATCTTTAGTGACGTAAACAATGTGCATCCTTTTTTATATATCGATATTCGATACTTTTAATTTCCAGATTTCCAAAAGATGAAAGAAAAAAAAACAATTGGCTTATACGTATTGGTAGACCAACCTGGGACACCAAAACGACATAACCGCATCTGTTTAAGGCATTTTAGCTTCGATTCCTTTGTAAGTGGAGACGTTACGAAATAGAGACGACTTCGAGAAGATGCGGTTCCTACGTTGTTCATTCTTATGAATGGATCAGAAAAAACGGTATGGGTATTTTTAATCATACTTTATAATTTATTATTACAGTACGAATTTTATAGCTAAAATATTAAAGCTAGGGTGTTAGTAGAATTGATGAAATATCAGTATGATTTGCTCGAAACACTATTCCAGATTACGGCTTCTGTTATTATCTTATATTAACAACAGTTTTATGTTCCGCGAAAATTGTTACTTTACGAGATTATTTTTTTATGACATGATTTTATGACATGACTTAAAATGAAATGAATCTTTATTTTGAATTTTTTTAAAAGAGTTATCATGTAATTTATTAATTATGATTTTCCTTGGCATAGTTGGCAACAATAACAAAACCAGAAATTGATAACAATAGAAGAATAAGATTGTTAGAAGTAAAACTTGAAAGATGCGAAAAGATATCCAAACGGCGCTTTCGCAAGATTAACACTCTAATTAAACGAGTATCTCGATTAAGGAAAAAAAATAAAAATCTTTACAGTATTTTGATGAATATTGACCATTGTAAAAAATGTTGACCATTTTTTTTCATATCGAAATCACGAATCGATATTCGTGATTTCGATATGAAAAAAACGAACTTAGCGGAATATCGAAACAAAATGGTTTTAGATATTGTAATTGAATTTATGAAAATCGGGATTTTCGATTTTGACTTCACACACTTGCACATCAAATTTTGAATTAATGTATTGTTTACGAAATTATTTGCTTTTAACAACAAATTTTGTGTAATTGCTACAGTTAAGTGTTTTTCCAATGATGATTTAACTTGTTTCTGTATACATAATTAAATATACTATATTAGTTAAAAAAATTAAAAAAGTTTTTGATTAATAAATGTTTTTACACTGTAGAGGAATATTTAACCATGCGATATGATGATTTGTGATTATGTTTGGCGGTCTGGGTAATATAATATAATATAATATAATACAATTTATTGATTTATTATACAATTCAATTCACAATATAATTTAAGCTTTAATAGCAATTTAATATAAATATAGGTATATATTTTTATAACATATTGAATTACATAATAAAGTTAATATAAGTATTATTTGTTATACCTGTACAAGGTGACTACGTAATAAGGACACTATCAATGTAAACACCATCTATGTACCACTTAGTTTGCAAATAAAAGTTTGAGTTTGAGTTTAGTTATTTAAAAACTTAATGCCAGTAGGTTGCTTTTCAATGAGTTTGCTGTTTGATAGTGCAATTGATGGTTTGGGTTGTATTATTGTGTATTTATTGTCAAATTAACATAATTTATGTTTAATAAATATAGTGACAAAAGAAATACTATGTTGTTGTTTTCAATTATTTAGATCGATAATAAAGTCGATAAAGTCACCACATTACCTCAAAAATGACGTCACAAATCTGGTGACACATTCGAAATAACGAAAGAAAAGGGACAATCGATCTCTTTCCAACATATCACAGAGGTTCATTCGTTAGAATAGTGCGAACTGATGAATTTGTGTTGCTATTTTAGTCCGGTTTCTATTACTTTAGTTATTATTCTGAGCTTGTAGCACTATACTCAATAGAAAAATATGGTAAACAGAGTAAAATGTCATTCAGTCGCTTGAAGCCAACGCAATGACATGAAGAAAACGTTTTTTTTTTAAATACTGATTAAAAAATACATTGAGAGCCTATGTAGGGTAAAGCCACCAAAGAGTACGCATTCCATTGTGCAATTCTTTTTTTCCTATTGGCAAGCACACATTCATGGGATTAATAAATACTGAGTACCATATTGACTCCATGCACACGTTACGTCACAGGCAAGTCGTCGGCGTAGAGCGAAAAGTCACTAAATAGGTCTAAAGCGTGTTTGAGTTATGACGGTTTAAAATTTTATAAAATAAAAAAAAATCATAACTTAGTTTTGGTATGAAATAAGTGACTTTTCACTCAATTTTGGTGTGGATCGAGTCCTAATTATGATTTATTGTGTAATAGGGAGAAATAACCAACTCGACTTAGCTAACATATTTGCAATGCTACCTCATAAAAAAACAGTATTAAACGAACTTGATTAGTTTTCGACTATCAATCAGTAGTGCAAATGTAAAGTTAATGTGTTTTTGCACTACCTAAAATAAAAACTATGACACGTATAGAAATGTCAACAAGGTTGAAATTGTGCAGAAAAATTTGGAGAATTTGATTACGTTTCTAACTCAATTTTGGCCAAATGTCGACTTAGTGACTTTTCGCTCTACGGCGACGAAGTAGTTGCTTGATTTAATATTATTCAATTAGTGTAGCACCGCGGTACTCTTAGGTGGCTTTACCATACGCTTGCCAAGTGCGGGTCGGTGATTACGAATCCGGGCTACCTAGCCTACCTATGCTTCGGATGATTTGAAACACGCTTTGATTGAATCCGGTTAAGGGTCGACCGCTGAACCACTGAACTACTGAGGCGTTATCAACGCTAAAGTATCCGTTTTATTTCAACATAACAAAGTATCCTATTTGACCTCCTTTAAAAAAGTTTGCATAGATAATCAAAAGGCGGTAAAAACGTAACGTCGATAAAATTTTACGCACCAATTCTAACTTGATACCAAGCGAAGTAAATGTTCAGTTTTCGTAGCTGATTATAATCTAAATCTTCAACATTTCGGTGTGATTTATAAGTACTATGTTAAAAAATCAGCGAATGAAGATCTTCGCTAAAACCTTCTCCTTCTTATCTTATTTCATTATTTATTTATTCTTATTTATTTCCTAAAAGTATATTAATAAGAAAAAAACTTTGTACCCACTTTGAAGCTTTTTAAAACATTTTCCCCCTTACAAATAAACAAAGAATAAGGTTCAAATAGTTATTCCGTGTTCTGTGTCTTTTACTCTAATTTGAAATGACGTTTACATGACATGAACACAACGCGGAATAGCTATTCGGACCTTATTCTTTGTTTATTTGTAAGGCGTAATTACCACAGAATATCTAATAGTACCACTGTGTATTACAGAAAATACTTTTAGTACCTATCTTAATTACAATGATTACATTTGAAAGCACGACTTTCTTCAAATGACCGAAAATAAAGTATTCAGTTTCGTCATAATAATAACACAGTCTATATAATTATAATAATAAATCTGCATTGCAAAGCAAAATAATAATTCAAAAATAATACTTTTAGTATTTGGTAAAAAAATAGTTACAAAGAGAAAAAAATAACTTGCATTTATTTGCTAAGCCACAATGTGTTTTATTAAGTCTTTTTCACAGTAATTGAAGTCTACAAAGTCTTTTGCAACATAACGATACCGAACAAAGGAGCTTTGGTAATTCAAGAAAGTTGATGAAAGCCAATGGAGTACATTTCTAAACAAAAAGAACAGTAACACCGTTATGATCCACTTGTTCTTTGTTTTAAATCATAGATCCACTCTGTATTCCAAGCTAACGAACTTGAACGAATGAGTTTCAACCTTGGATTAGGTACCGAGCTTTTTGTGCCAAAGGAGAAACAGAGTCAGAAGCTCAATGTTTTTATTCAACAAATTGTCTTTTTTTTGTGTTCTTTCTTATTTTTAATTTAAGTGGTTCCAAATGAGCAAGTAAGGGGAGAGTTAGCTTATAATATACCACTGATAGGCAAAGCCCTAAATCATTGAAATCAACGCCTCGATGGCCGAGGGGCAACGCGCTCGGCCCGATACCCGAAGGTCCCGGGTTCAATTCCCAGGTCGGGCAAAGTTGTTCGGATTCTTCGATGGTTCGTGATCACCTACCCGCATTTGGTGAGCGTGGGCGTGGTGATTAAGCCATTATCCATTAGTTGTGATATATCTATAGGGAAGAATTTTATTGCTGGAGACTTTTGCCCAGCAGTGGAACAGGCTATTTACTTTACTTTATTGATGTGTAACATCTTTCCACTCGCTTTCTATACAGGGTGTAATCGTTAAGTGTGTCCAGGCGATTATTTCGTAACTATTACAGATATCAAAAAACTTTAAACTGATATCGAAAGTACGTTACCTAATGAGTAAAATGACATCAATAACTTTTTAAAAGTCAAACGAGAAGTATCCAAAATTTTGACATTAAACACTCCCATACGTTTAGTATGACATTAGTAGAAAGGTTTTAGTTTCCTTATTTTAAAAGGTTATTTTAGCTTAGTACTGATATTAAAGGAAACTCCGGAACCGGAATATCGGGATAAAAAGTATCCTATGTGTCATTCCAGGTTATAAACTGTCTGTATGCCGAATTTCATCCAAATCTATCCATTCATTGCAGCGTGAAGAAGCAACAAATATACGAACATACATACACACAAACTTTCGCATTTAAAATATTAGTAGGATTCTACGTACACACGCCTGCATATCAACCTACCACAAAGTGTCAAAATTCCTCAATAGACTTTGAACTTTATGCTTTTATGTTAAGGTTGAAAAAATATTCAAGAAATTTGACAATTTTGGATGGATTGGATTGTTTGGTTGATGTGCAGTAGTCTGTACGATGGAATGTAATATCTGAATCGTTTTCAGCTTTCTCTGTAGTAAGCAAAGCTCTGGTTCGATATTCATATTTTATACAATCGAACTGCTTTCCAAGAACTATTCACAACACAGATACTTAAGTGGCAAAGTTATAACAGACCTTTAATCCAGCTCAGCACAATAGCTGTATCTGTTGGAACTTCCAACATATTCTGAACATAAGATTGTTGCAAATGGTTTTTTTTTTGCTGCTCTGTTCAATCATGAACTGTACGGTCTAAAGGGAGGAACGTAGTGATATGTCTTGTTAAAAAAAATTGAGAAAAAGATCTCAACCTTTTTATTTTTATGCTGCCGGCGGTTCCGAGCTGCACAAAACCGGTCGTTGCGGAGATCCTTGGAAGAGGCCTTTGTCCAGCAGTGGACGTCTTTTGCTTGATATGATGAGGATGATGCTAGGATGTTTGTTACACCAACATAATGTTTTGTGGGAAATATCCCACGCAGATATACCTATGCAATAGCATAGAGATATTTATGTATGTTTTTGCATATCTCCGACGTTTATGCACGCATTTGGATGATTTTTTTTTGATCAAGTTTTCCCCATTCATAGTTGATGAGATCAGCTGTTAATTCCTCAATCACTGATTTATTTGTATTCTTAATTAAACAAATAAGTGTTTGACCACAATCTTACCTGATGTTAAGTGAAATGAGGACCACGATCGGTGGAACATGCTTACGTGAAAAGTGTTACTCGGGCGCAGTAAGTATAATAAATTTTCTTCCATAATAAATCAAATAAAAATAGAACAGAGCAGCTCAACTTACTTAATACTACTAGTAACCTTCTATCCGCAGCAAACGTATGCATTTACTTAATTAGAAGAATATAATTTTAAAAGTTATTAATATATATAAAAACTTATTATTTCTTTCAAATAAAATAAACAGTGTCCCCTCACTACGGTACGGATGCTACACATTTCTGCACGCAGCCGTTTCTTAATCAACTTCCTATCTATCGGGACCTACGTATACAGATACGGAACTACCAACTGCAGTATATTTCACCAATATGGCAATTCCATATAATCTATTGGTCCCACAGTGTAAGTCTGTTCAAACTGTGGTGTAGTTTAGTTAGGTAATAAAGCTTGTTTCAGGTAAGGGATGGTCGGGGATAGCCGCTGGATGCGAGCAGCACAAAACCGGTCGTTGTGGGGATCCTTCGAGCCCTTTGTCTCGGAGTGGACGTCTTTTGGCTGAGATGATGATTATGATTGAAGCTTGTTTCAAATCTGTCCGGCTAACTACTACCATCTTAGAATATAAAGTAGTTATCTCTTCCGTGGTGCAGTAGTTAAGTAAAAAAAAAATCTCAAACATACAATAAAAAATACACTATTTTAAGTAATGCAGGTTGACCAACATACTTGAAGTTATCCGTTGGTCCCGGCTGCATTAGCAGTCGTTAACAACCACCAATCAGCACTGGTCCCGCCTGGTGGTTTATGGCCCGTTCTCCCTATCCATCCATAGGGGAGGCTCGTGCCCCAGCAGTGGGGATATAAAATGAGCTGATGATGATGACGATGATGATGCGCGAAGAGGAGTGTGAGATGAAAGTTTAAGTTCACATAGAGGAGGCTAAAATAAAATGTATTTATTAAGTGTAACATTACATTGTTTATTTTGTGAACTTACAGTCAAATTTCGACCACTAGTTAAAATAAACGCAAATAGAACCGTAATAAAAAGAGTTTCATTCAAAATATAATGTGAAACCAAAATACGCCAACAATATATTTGTTTGTTGAAAAGATGTACCTACCCTAAAGATTATACCACGGAAAGCGTAATAGTAAATCAAACCCTTATATTTTAACAAGCACGTGCGTGCGACAGCCTGCTGAAAGGATAGAACACAGATATGTCTCCTGGGATATTCAACTTCAACAGAATATGAAAACTAAAATAGCAGTTATTGCCTAGCAAATAAAGTAACGTTTTATTTCTTCAGCTTTAAGGTACTTACTTAAAATAAGCTCTTTCTGTTTAACTTACGGCTATGTTATCTATCGTCTGTTAAATCTATACTGTAAAAAAGGGTGCTCATTTCTATATGTCTTTGAACCCCCACTTTAACTATAGAAAGTGCAATGATGAGGTATTTTAATATTATTCGTAATGGTGCTCTTTATAGGTTATCTAACTAGATTTAGCTTTTTTTTTGCATTAATATAAAGTTTATTAATAGTGTATTAAGTTTATTATTATAGAATAGAATAGAATAGATTTATTTCTTTCAGACAACAAAACAGTGTACAAGATGGTAAAATACAAAGAGACCCATAGAATCTTAATAAAGCAAAAAAAAAAAGACTAGATACCTTACAGATAATTTAAGTTAACTTATAATAACATACATACAAATAATATACTTACCTACCTATATAAAACTATTCTACACGTAAAGACGGCGACGTGCGACGCAGCGTGGTGTCCGGTAGCCGGCCTCGGGACCGCCGGAATATAACACATTATAGTAGGACACCCTCAGACTATCGGCACACAATATCTATCACAGAATATCGGCGTGAAACAACGGCACTCGTTGCTGTTGTGTTTCGTCCGATGAGTGAAAGTACCGGAGGCCCATCTCTCACCCCTCCCCCCTCCCAATTCCTACTCCCTCCTCAAGATCCAACTCCTTTCCAAGGTTGGCAACGCATCTGCGATAACTTTGGTTTTGCGGGTGTCCATGGGCAGCGGTGATTACTTTCCATCAGGTGACCCGCCTGCTTGTTTGCCTCCTTTTAAAATAAAAAAAAATAAAAAAAAAAGACTAGGTGGAGCGACGATCTTCGCAAGGTGGCTGGCAAGAGCGGATGAGAGTAACCGCGCATCGTGCTCAGTGGCGTGCACTACATCACCATCATCAGCCTATACTAGTCCAAAGCTGGTTATAGGCCTCTCCGTGTTTTTTTTTATATTAGAAGGAGACAAACGAGCAGGCGGGTCACTTGATAGGAAGCAATCACCGCCGCCCATGGACACCCGCAAACCCACAGGTATCGCAGATGCTTTGCCGGCCTTTTGTACTCTTTTTACCAGCTTTCATCATCGTTATCATCATCTCAAGCAAAAGACGTCCACTGCTGGACAAATGTATTACCTTTTTTATTGCCTGCACATTAGCGGGGCACATGCTTTGTGTATCGGTTTGGTTGTTGGTAGAGCTTTTCTTTTTATTATTAGAAGAAACTCCAATCCAAAACTTTGTTCTTTTAATAATTTACAAAGGGTATCGCCGTGTACAGTCTCGAGCACCTATGTATATGTATATGTACACTTTGACTCTTATTCCATTGTATTAAGAGTCACAACCGTTTACGTATTTTTGCTCGTGGCTGTACGGAAAGTTTTATTCATCCTAACTGTCATCGTAACAAACCATATTATTGATGAGTCTTCTTAAAAAAGTTTACGTACAAATCAAACATTCTGTATTCGTCGTTTATAGAAACTCGTTTATAGAAATTAAAGTAAAGTCTCATATCACGCTCACCGCCATAAATCAATCTGGATTTTCTTTTTCTTTCCGATTCGATATGTCGTTATGATTCGACGTGAGCTCCCAGTTACCGTCTAGGCCTCCAAGTTTTCCAATATAACTTGTGGAAGTAACATCCAGGTTACATTTATCAAACTCCGCTGGACGGGTGCGTATGAGCCCACGACAGCGTAGGGTTATAACATATTTTTTACTGAGTTACGGTCATATTTGGGACACTCTTTTAAAAACTAAGGTAGAATCGTTGGTAGAACGGGTAAATGCTTGGTTTGAATGCGACAAATTGTGGTTTTCACCCTTTAGCGTTGTTGGACTTCTGACAGCATGTAAGCCCATTCCTAACTCAATCTCAATCAATATAATGCAAAAATAATAGTAGTGTATGAGCTCGATGGCGCAGTGGTTAACGCGCCCGGTCTGCGAATGCTGAGGTTTAAGCAACTTTCGCAAAGGCCGGTCATTTGATGGGTGACCAAAAATTTATCATCTCGAGCTCCTCCGTGCTTGCCTTCCGAGGCATGTAAAGCCGTTGTTGGTCCCGGCTGCATTAGCAGTCATTAACAACCACCAATCCGTACTTGGCTGGGCCCGCGTGGTAATTAATGGCCCGTTCTCCCTATCATTCCATAGAATAAAAAAGAACAGAATATTTATTTAATAAAGTGACCAAGACTCATAATGTGTTAGTATTAACTTATTCTATGTTAGTTACATGATATGAATTATTTAACTAGATGCTTTGCCTCCGGCCCCCATGAACCCATTGTTTCCGGAGGCAAAGCATCTAGTTAAAGAGTTAAGTGCTCGCCTTATCGAGGCCTCCGGTGACAAGAAGGCTGGCAGCTACCTCTGCCAGCGTATTAGTTTGGCAATCCAAAGGGGCAATGTTGCCAGCATTCTTGGGACCGTTCCCATGAGCCCACAGTTGGAGGACATCTTTTATTTATAGGTCTTTAGTTTTTAATTTTCTAATTATTTTTCTGTTTTATTTTTTTTCAAGTTAAGTTATGTATTGTTTCTTTTTGTTGTGTAAATAGGTTAAGGATTGTTATGTAATATTAAATTCCATATTAATTATTTTTACACACTCACACACACACATATTAATTAAACCGCACTTCATTACTGCGCCATACCAGACGATATGGCGCAGCAATGATTTACGTATCGACAGTCAAGCCTGCTGGCGACCATGCTTAGGATGCTGTTGGTGCTGCCCTGCACTCTGCGCACCAGAGACACGCATCGCTTTTGCATCGTTGTGTAGAAACAGTTAACTCGCATTTCGCCCCAGCAGTGGGGACACAAAATGAGCTGATGATGATGATGATGAATAAAAGTGTATAATAATTAGCCTAACTGTCCCATTGTCGATCACTTCTTAGACTAAATTGGAGGTTTTTTTTTATTACTTACTTTTAGTGTTTAACAGCACTTGGCTTTCATCTCACCCGATATCAAGTAGTGATAAGGAAGAAGATAAATAAATAAATAATTTTTTCCCACACTCACACCAATTATCTAGCCCCAAGAAAAGCTTTCTTATGAAACTCGAGAAATGGTTAACTAAACAACAGATAAACATACTTAATGTACTTAAATACAGACTTATTATACGTAGGAAATTTAAAAAAAAAATATTCAAAATTCAAAATCATTTAGCTACAAATAGCTCTTATGAACGTCATTATGCCATCGGTTCGTAAGTCTATCTACTCTGGGTGGGAGATCTTGTACTGAGAAGAACCGGCAAGAAACTCAGAAAGTTTCCAGCTCTTTTCTGCCTTACAGCGTCATAAATATTGGAAAATGCCCTATCATAAACCACCCAACACAACACCCAGACCCGAAGCAATTTAGAAAAACAGGTATTTTAAATTGATCCGACCGGGGATCGAACCCGGGACCTCAGAGATGGCGACACCATGAAAACCGGTGTGCAAGCCACTCGACCAAGAAGGTCGTCATGGAAGCGCACTTTACCCGGAATCCTCAAATACTGATGCACTGGCCATCTTTTATCAGTAGCTGCCGGAACACAACAATGCTAATTAATATTGATGTTATGGTGACATATTAAGATAGTGTTATCTATCCAGGCAGACGAACAAGCCCTTGTTCCATTGGACGGAAAACGGTTTACATTTATTGTAACACTAGCAGCCGCTCGCGGTTTCACCCGCGTGGTTCCCGTTCCCGTGGGAATATCGGGATAAAAACTATTCTATGTATTAATCCAGGTTATGAACTATCTGTATGCCGAATTTCATCCAAATCCATTCAGTAGTTTTTACGTGAAAGAGTAACCAACATCCATCCATACTTACAAACTTTCTTGTTTATAATATTAGTAGGACAAAGTGTTTAAATATTTATAAAATACTAGGCTGACCGGCGGACTTCGTACCGCTTTGACAGTTTCCATGACAACAAAACAAACAAAACGTCGACAGTTTCCATGACAACAAAACAAACAAATCATTCGTCCGCTTAAGAACATCCGTATCCCATGCTGGACCCCTATAGCAGTACCACCTACCAGGTCCAATTGTAAATCTAAACTATTCTCGAATTCACTTGAATACACACAGAAAATTTCATCCAAATCGGTCCAGCCGTTTAGAACTAGTTCACTGACATGTGTGTATATCACTGAACTCCTAAACGGCTGGCTAACCCGGGCCACAGAAGATTTATATATTTAAAGATAGTGAAAAAAATTATTGCCTACCTATTACCTATTTTTTCACTATATTTTATAAATATTTAATTCAGCTTAAGAGCGTTTACGCCGCACACTAGCGCCGCCAATGAAAAAAAAACATATCTAGTAATTAGAGATAGTAAATCAAATTATGCTCAACAAACTATCTGAATGAAGTAGTTTAGCATTTTTACGTCACCTAATGAACACCTGACATGTTATGGTTTAGTTAAATATGGCGTTATAGTTAAAAGTGGCCGTAACGTCTTATTTTAAAATAAAAATAAAATAAAGTGTTCAGGTATTCAGAAATAAAATTTAAAAAAATTAAGTAGGTATTTAAACGTCAGAGAACGTTGACATTGGAAACATATTAACGTGATATTTCCACGGGGCGATCCGGTAAATAAATTATGAGGCTTTTTAGGGGAGGAAAGGAAAACCGTGTCAAGTGTTATGAGAAAATGTAGCGACTCACTGTGCAAGGACGGACTGGATATTACCTAGTTAAGCTGTAATTCTGCCCTTTGGGGTACTTCGAGGACCCATTTGTGTTTTGTATATAAAATATTATAAAGGGCACTTACACGACAGTCTTTATGTATCAATATATACCTATGTGTATGTGTAGGTGCTAGGTACCCCTAGCACCTACACTTTGTCTATGAGTCGTATAGGAACAAAGGCAGCTATCTGACATTCTACTAAATGTCGGTAAACTAAAAAAAAACATGTAACTTTTTTATTAACTTTTTTTTAATAATACAATGTTTTTTTTACTCTACCTAAAGTGTTATTATATCTTGGCAAAATACAATAATCACGTTAAAATTAACACAGAGTATACAAGTCATAATCGGCGATTTTGTATTTCAGTTTGCTGCCTTTGATACCCACTTATGATGATTGCTGCATTTGATCCCAATTTAGCAGATGGCTATGTTTGATCCTAAATATAACATTAACATTTTGTTATTCGAAATTTAAATGTACGAGGTGCATTTTTCTCCGGGTCGATTATAATTGACGACCTACGTAGTCGAGTGGCTTGCACGCCAAACTTTGGGCGCGCTAACTCTGAGGTCCCGGGTTCAATTCCCGGTCGGGTCAATGGCGAGAACGAACGTTTCGATATTGTGTCGGGTCTGGGTGGTTGTGGTACCGTCGTTGTTTCTGATTTTCATAAAACGAGTGCTTAAGCTACTACTTACCTAGGTATCAGACACTTTAGGTGATATTGTCTAATATTTATTTGTTTATTTAATTGATCGAAGCACCTACACTACAGTCGGTAACCTCGTACTAACATATTTTACGAGAGATAAGTACATCATTGTATTCCCAATGGGGGTTTTTCTAAATGTATATGAACGTGAAATGTATATGTATCGAACCCCTCGGAGAATCTAGTAAGGCACGGGAACACGCACTAATGCTTGATGCCGTTTGGTTGCGCCAGTTGGTAACTTTTAAATTTGACGCGCAAAAATAGTTATATGCATTTTCCGTTATCGTAATATTTTCATATTTGATAAAAAGTCGTTCTGATTGGCGTTATACTAGCTTCCTTTACCCCTCTCCCGCCTATAAATACATACCGAAACATAGAACGCCGCACGCCAACGAGCGCGCTGCGGTGGCAACCGAAAACTAGTGCCCTGACAACGTTTGGAAAAGATGGCCGTTTTCGCTCGCGTTTAGAGGAGTTCTCTGTTTTGGTCATCTAATAGCTATTACCGCGTTAGGAGTGTTAAAACTGTGAGAAACCTCGCGCTGGTGGTCCGGTCCGTGTTCCAGCTAAGTGCATCCACCGACCACCAACCTCGTGCCGGTTCAGACTGCTCGCCAGCCCGCCGCACACGTGGTGCCTGCCGCTTGCTGATCAAGGTATTTCCTATTATTCATCCTCGAACTGCTTACCCATTGCCCTTGTCGCCATCCCTCGCAGTTCGAAACATTCCATAGTCTAGTTAGTATAACGCCGATAAGTACAGTCCACTATAAATTAAAGCACTTCACTATCACTTTGTAGTCCTTCTCGCCACATCATTTTGTGTTCCATATCGAGCCGGATTTGAGCTATAGTTGTAGAATCACCACCGCCGTTTGTTCTAGAGTTCTAGAAAACCTCTGAAGGTGCTTCGTGTCACACGGCTTATGGAACCCTTTAAGTTTCTCGCCGCCCCCAAAAAAGTCTGGTGAAGCTGAAAATGCCCAGTGGCAAGCAAAAAAAAAGCCGCTTTAGGATCCCGGGTACACATTATAGTGACACGAACCATGCAATTTTTATTTTAATAATTTATTGTAAAAAAAAAATTATTCCTTTGCGGTTCATTACTTTTATCTCTTCTTTGGCAAGCACTTGTTCGTGCATCACCGAGACTGCTCGGACGCTTCCGCCGCCGGGAGTTCCTGTGCGAAATCCGTACCATTGCGAGAAGCACCCGGACGCCACAATTTCATCATTTCATTAGGACACACTTGAACTTCGTCTTACCAAGGTTTTACCTGATGATAAAGCCGAAGGTGTTAGCGCGCTTTACCCGGAATCTCCAACAACTGAGTAACTGATGGCTATCTTATCTCTAACTCTCAGAACACTAAAATACTACAAATGTTTCAATGACAAATTATTTTTGTCATTAAAACATTTGTCATCGAAAAATTGGAGACAGCTCCTACCTCAGAATTATAAGTTATTGTTCTGGGGCTCCAACCATTTCTTTGTTTTGCCAATAGAAATAATGCGGTGTTCATTTTTTTCGTGATAAGAAGATAATGCCCGTTTTGCCTTCTCACTGTCACAAAACATCTGTCAGCAACAATCGCAAAAAGATACGGACACTATAAAAAATATCGTACCCCCAATTTCTGGATTCAACTGCTTTTCATGAAATAGGTAACGCAGATACGTATTTAGGGGACCAGAATTATAGTAGTAAGATTTGTTTAGAAGATTGTTTTTTTTTTAATTAGGTAATGGATTTCAAACTGACAGGCTGTGCGCGGGTCGGACATTTAAAACGATTTATTAGTTCAATATGATCAAGTTTTATTACAGGTTTTGCCCTAAAGAAGTAGAAGGGAAATATAATAAATATTAAACAGTTCAAATTCAAATTCAAATCATTTATTGCATATCACATCAAAATATAATAATGTTCGCTCATGCATTGCATTTTTAATTGTGAAAAAAATAGTCTTCTACCATAATTTAGCATTTCTTGTGTTTAAAATATATATAATACAGAATAGATAGAATAGATTTATTTATTTCAGGCAACAAAACAGTGTACAAGATACAAAGAGGTCCATAGAATAGATACCTTACAGACTAACATACATACAAATAATATAGGTACTTATTTAAAATAAAAACTATGCTACATAGACCGATAGCGCTAGGTTTTGAGGTTTCAAAAATATTAAAGTTGTCTGTGTTTCGCATATAGTTTCCGGACCTTTTGCCCAACCTAATACATTAGTTTGTGTCATCCTAGGTACTTGCATAGGTAGAAATTTAGGTATTTGTCGCTTCGATCTTTTTTGGACGAAAAGAAAATTAGAGTTGAAAATTTTACTGTCATGATAATAACGAAGTAGTAACTGATGTACATAGACAATTTGTGTCATCTCTGTCCACGAGAATCCTGATATTTAACCATTACCTAAAACGTCGCCCAAATAGCTCTGAAAGAATATTACAATAGGTTAAATAAGTGTTACGCGTTTTAGAGTACTGATATCTGTTGTTCGAAATATTTTGTGTCGAATTCATCCACGATATTTATAGATATTTTATTTTTTATTACAAAACCCTGTAAAAGTCACAAAAGAAAGTGCAAGTTATTAGAGTTTACGTGTTTTTGATTATTATGGTGTAATAAAACACTATTCATAATTTGTGTTGTTTTTATCCACGAATTCTTATTATTAAAAAAAAACAGATTTCTAAGCACGTAGGGCGAGCGCGGGGAAGAGCGCGGGGAAGAGCGCGGGCGCGGCGCGTCGCGTGTTGTTTGTTTACATTTGGTCTTCGTATTCGGTGCAAGTTGCGACAAGTGCGTTTGTTATTCGATTTGATTGTTTTAAAAGTTAGTGAAGCTGTGAAAGACTAAAATGGAGGTTGAAAACAATATATCTATACTAATATTATGAAGCTGAATTTGTTGGTTTGTTTGGTTCAACGCGCTAATCTCAGGAAATACTGGTTTGAATTGAAAAGTAATTTTTGTGTTGAATAGTCAATTTATTGAGGAAGGCTATAGGATATATTACATCACGCTATGACTAATAGAACGCGGGTGAAACCGCGGGGCACAGCTAGTGTGTTATATGTGGTCTCATACTGGACGTTAATACAGTGATTGTTAAAGAAAGAGGATTAATAAAGTTCATAGAATCGAGCATTGTAAGGGATGACGGAAAAGCAGACTGTTTTAAGGCCCGTGCTTAAATACAACTACACAAAACCTGCCGAAACACATATAATAATCCGAAATGTATTGAAGCGGAATAGGAGAGAAAAAAGAAAGAATCTGAAAAAGTAACAGAATCAATCAGCGACTTCGACTTCCAATACAAGTGCTTGTTTAGCGATAAGGATACGTCATCGAATTTGAACAATAACATCTCTACGCAATTGCAGAGATTCGAGAGTATTTGCGACTTCTGCATTGCTGATAATGCGTTCAGCGCGACGCTGCCTGCAATCTGTCCAAGGCATCGATAAGGTACTTTGCGGAACCTTCCCAGATGTGCGAGCAATAACTCCTCGCAAGACCGTACCTGTGTCTTGTACAAAAGGCACAACTGGTCCGGCGTAAAGAATCGCCGCACTCTGTTCAGAATACCAAGTTTTGGCCGTGCCGTCTCAAGATGGTGGTGGACGGCATTGAGGTTTGCATGGAGTCCGCGGATGTTAGTGAACTCGTCCTCAAACGGTATGGTGGTATGGGGGGGGGGGGAGGTGCACCGCTGTAGAACTAGTTTTAATGTTAGGCACTGTCATGGTGGAGAGAAGGATGGAGACGTGAATCGAGGAAATGCTACCGCGATGCAAATAGTCAAAGTGCAGCGGCCTGTTTCACAGGGATCTGCCTACAGATGGGCAGCCTCACGAGCTGGTTAAGCTCGCTTTCTGTACTGTGCCACGGGCGGTTAGCGGGAAAGCCGTTTCTACGGGTCTCCCTGGTCGGCGGGTTAACAAGGTCCTCTTGGCACTGGTTCGACGGAAGCCTCCACAGACGAAATGCATCGTAGCACCATCCACTCGAGCTCTGGTTCTGCTGCGCTGGCTGATTCCGAAACGCGACCGACAAGCAGTCACTTGACGGGTTTTACACCATGCGTACGTAACTATTAAGTAATCTGTGGTAATACAGTAGTCACTAACCAGACGGGCAAGCCCTACCACACAGTGGAGCATTTGGAAGCTCGAAAATCCGTTAGTCGCCTCTTACGACACCCACCGGAGGAGAGGGGCGGAGCTAATAATATTCTTTCTCCGTCTCCGCACGGATGGAACTTTGATCTGGGTGGGGCGTGGGGCTTGCTTGTACTTGCTGAGTACTGTTTAAAGTAATTTGTGTTATACATATTATTTTGTACTATCGCGAACTAACTCGATTGTACCCATAGGTACAACAGATACATGTAATCTGAGGAGTTCCACCATTAGAAACTACTCCGTCATACTGGTCAAGTGGTCACCATCACCACACATAAAAATGTCAATAATTTTTTTTTACTTTGTATTAATTTTGTTTAGTTGTCTGTACACTACCAACTCGAAGCAGGGCGCGCCGGGCGCGCGCGAGACATACCGCAAGAAGAGGTGTAACGAAAAAGCGGTAGGTAGGTATGCCGATATTCCGAAGCACGAAGGAGTTCGAGATGAAATTTTTTTGGTCACCCATCCGATGACCGGCCTTTGCGAAAGTTGCAACTGCGCCATCGAGCTCTTCGTCCATCGTACAAAATTCGCACGTCATTATTGTTATCTCTATAGGTAGTTACCTTCAAATGTAGGTACACATTTGTTTATTACTTAGCGGAGATAAGAGTCAATTAATACTCATATGATAGGCATGTAATTTATTTATGAACACTTTGCATTGAAGAAATCGTATCGAACGAACGTGTGTGCGTGCGTATGCCTCCCGTCCGCTGTCGGTCGCCTGCCCGCGTCCGCCCGCTTCTACCGCAACTATTGTTTTTGTGTTTTATTCATTTAAATATCGTGCATGAATACGGCACAAATTTATAAAGTCGATTTTTCATGCATTTAAGATATTGAATATGTGAACTCTAATTGTAATATTTTTTTAAAGCGTTTGTAGCTTGAAAGAACAAAATAATAAAAAAACTTAAAATTGCGTGGCCTAATTTGGCACAAAATTATTTAATGGGCTTATGTAAGTGATCTGAGATAGGAAGTAGATATTTAATCAATTGTAATTTTTTGTTTGCACTGTTTTTACATACTGACCCTAAGACAGTTTGCACTGGACGAAGATGACACAAACTATGTTTGCACACTCCACAGGCTATCCTAGATATGATACCATCATTATTTTAAACTTTAAATTAATTTTGCCACTTTAGATTTGAATAAAAAAAATCAACTACAAATCATCGAATTGCTGAAAAAGCAAGTGACAGATGTGACACAAAATGCAATAATAAGCTTTATAGGTAAGACTGTATCCACAAGCAAAAAAAAAATAACTTTAGAATTTTTTAAACTTATGACCTCAAAATAGCCTAGCGCTATCGGTCTAACACGTAAAGACGGCGACGTGCGACGCAGCGTGGTGTCCGGTAACCGGCCTCGGAACCGTCGGAATATGTCACCTTTCGGCCAATAGTCCTCTTTCATGAAGGTCGACAGATGGTCGGTCGGAACTCTCACCACAAATGAATTAAAATTCACATTGTGGCGGGACACCAACCGCTCGACGCTCAGAGTGGCGTTGGACTTCACTCGCATGTACTCTAGGAGCTCTTCCGCCTTCGTAGAGTAATGAAGTCGGGACACGTAAAGCAGCGTCGTTGGTATCGCTGAACGCAGCAGGTGTGTCGGCCCCGTTGGTGCGGTGCCACACAAGTTGCGTGAGGCTGGCTTCTTCTTCTTCTTCTTCTTCTCCATCTTGATGAAGCCCTCCCTCATCGCAACGGTCGTGCCGTGGTACCATAAGCTGAGCTCCGAGGACAGGGTCACGGCGATTCTTTTTTTCCCCTGTAATTGATCGCTGCTCAGGTTGCGAAGCGGCGGCAGCGGCGTAAGCACGCCGAGGGGTCGACGTGTTCGGTGACGTCTCCGCCGAAGCGGAGAGGCGGGCGGCGGGGCGCGGCGCAGCGAAATATAGATGAATCCCGGATTTTCCGGATTTAGAAACAAAAACAATATCTAATTTTATAACCCGCTAACCAGAATGTGTCTTCTATACAATTAAACATTTTTTTTACATTTTTCATAAAAACCGATACAAATTTAAAAAAGAAATTCAAGCTACCCAAGTTTGAATACTTTTGAGTAATACTGTATTAACCCTCATTTTTAGTAAGTATACTACTTGCATCATATTGTGCCTTCACCTTATGAGTTACGGTGTGTGTGGTTTAACGTAAAAATGTATTACAAATTAAGTGCATGTTACCATGACTAGGACTATTTTGTAAGCCTAAAGAAAGAAAGAAATAAATAAAGAGAGAAAGAAAGAAATATTTTTTTACATAAACAAATAAATCAATAAAAATGGTCTTTAAAAATCAAATAGGTATAATCCTCAATTCGGCCCTTTACAATTACCTACCACGACGTAGAGATAAATGGGCGAACGGTGGCCGGCACATTGCGTTTCTATCGCCGATGTCTCGTATCAATCACTTTGACGCCTTAATGCCCGTGGCTCTGGACCCTCTTTCATTATTTACTGTTTTAAAAGAAATTACATAAAGGAATTACTTACTTACACAGAATATATCTATGCCAAGTATCTTTTTCTAGGTATTAGTTTTACTCTTCAATCAATTACGTTTTAGATTCCTGATGAGCGCTTGAAAAACGGTACGCGGCTTTGGGACCACGGAGCCACAGTGACGTTTGTGGCGATAACAGTAAATATTAAGTACAAATGTTTAGCAAGCTGAATTTAATCTTTATACATTAGATTTAAGGTTTATAGTAAGCTGAAGCTGTTGATTCTATCCAATTTTTTTTTTTCAGATTTTGTTATTCGAAATTTAATGTTTAAGCAAACATGACTACTTTCAGGATGCATTTTTGTTCCGGATTCTTTATCTAGTACAGGGATGGGAGTAGGTGATTATTGTTCGAGCAATGTCGTAAAAAAAGTGTTTTAGAAAGCCCAATAAACATTTGGAAAAGTCAATGCCGTGTATTCGATGACGTAAAATCATCGATGTCGTTTAAAATCATGTTACGTGTTACTTATTAAACAATAAAAAGGAAAGCAAATATAAAATATGTACAATCAAAGTATACCTACTACTTACATAACGTAATTTGCTCCTTAGTTCATTGCACACACAATATCACAACCACAATCTTGATCACAAATTTTATCAGGATTATGCTCAATGGTGAACGTAATGGAGGATCTCGTTTTGTTCTAGGCCGTTTGCTCGTGTCAGTGACCAAATTTGGCTGGTGGCACATATGATCGAGTTTATATCGTAACGCTAAGGAAAATATCGTTCTAGGCCGTTTGCTCGTGTCGGTCGCCCACAGGCTGGTGACACCTCAGAAACGAATTTCCATCACGATACAATTAACAATTTCAGATGATATTCAATGCCAATGCTAATGTTAAGAAACTACTTTTTTTGATCTAGGCCGTTTGCTCGTGTCGGTCGCCCACTGGCTGGTGACACCTAGAAATATTATGTAGTTCTATGTCCACTGCAGAGGCATTGAAATCGTCTGATGGATGATGATCGTGCCGGTGACCAAATTTGGTTGGCGACACCTAGAAACGATTACCCCATCACGAAACCATCGAGAGATAGGTGGGCGCCTATCTATCCTAATTTACGGTATGGTCCAGCAAGCACATACGAGTAGTGCTTGCTATCACTGACGATGTGACTATGGCTATGATTTCAACCAAGGTGTCTTACGGCGAAACGATTACAATATATGTTTAAATTGCAAATGTAATTATGTGACAAGGACATTAGGGATTGATTTGCATTGAGCGTATAATTTACTTATTACGTTTAGTTTTTACAGAGGTGTTATATTTTGTTAACTATGCAAATAGGTAGTCACAACCGTGGGACACATACAGTCGTGAGAAAGAATTTATAACTTAACTAGTTTATTCTACGACTTTACTTGAGTATTACGAAATAATGAAATTTAAGTTCAAAATACTTACACATTTCTGTTAAAATTAATGACTTCAAAATATATTTTTTAAATAAATAATAAATAAATTTTCCTACACTCACACCAATTAAAGAAGAAAGAAGGAGAAGCTTCGTTATGAAACTCGTTATATGGTTGCTAGACAACGGGTAAACATACTTAAAATACTTAAATACATAATTATTATACATAGAAAACACCCAGACCCGAGAAAATTTAGAAAAACAATATTTCCTAAATTGACCCGACCGGGGATCGAACCCGGGACCTCAGAGATGGCGACACCATGAAAAACAAGGAGGTCGTCAAATATTAAATATATTAAATATATTCATACATAACATCAAGCCTCTTTCCCACATGGAGGTAGGCAGAGTTGCAGGTGACAATTATGCCGATGATTAATTATGACAGGTCGCTTGCCCATCGCCTGCATAGTGCCCACATGAAATGCTTTTCACACGACTTACACAAGATGAGTAGCTGCTGGTGTATTTTTAAATTGTATCTTTCTCCCAGGCCAATAACATGCACTCTATTGCACACCACAATAATTGACAATTATACACAAAAAAAATTAAGTAACGAAAGCAAACACTAAATAAAAAATAGTATCCTTAGCCAAAATATTACTCAATACTTAATATTTAATAGCACCGGGAATCGAATCTATTGATGGTACAGGTCACCGGCCGCTATGCTACTTGGTAATACATTAGAAGTGTAGGCACTAAAGAAGTGTACACAACAGCGTTACAATAAGGCAACGACTTTTTTAATGTTGAACTTTTTTTTTTTGAATGTATAGTTTTACAACTATAACAAATCAACTAGCTGTACCCGTGACTTCGTTCGCGTAGACTTATTTTATTATATTATTATATAATTAAATGAAATTTAATATCATTACATTGTATCTAATATTTTGTAACTTACTTAGTACATACTTTTATAAATGTATTCAATGTATTATTTAGTAAAATAAGCTTTTTAGAAATAAATACACTTATTTTCAGTAATACAAAAATGGTATTATTTCAAATATCACCATGACGTATAATATATATACGTATACGTATACTACAATATGACGTTTCCATTGTAAATTTACTAAAATTAAGTATCCTACATTCTCTCTGCCTAAATAATAATGTCATTACCATAGGTAATAATATTTTCAATAACGAAAAACCTCAGATGCGGTGTCCGAACAAGTTCAAACATGTTCAAACAAGTTCATTGCCACTATGTCACGTTATGCTAATCAGTAATTTGAATGCATACATTTTCCTAGATACTTTTTTTTTTTTTTTTTTACCCAATACATATATATTTTTTAATAATATGATACCGCACCCGGTGCCAGCAGAACAAGTCTATGCATGTTCATTCCCACGATTGCCACTGTATCACGTTATGCAATTCAGTAATTTTGATGCAGGCGCTTGTACAGTAGTTCCCACCTAAATAGGTATTAGCAATAAATAATTTTAATAATATGATACCGCACCCGGTGTCAGAGAAACAAGTCTATACATGTTCATTCCCACGATTGCTACAATATCACGTTTTGCAATTCAGTAATTTTGATGCATAGGACAGTAGTTCCCTTCCGCAGTCCAGTCAGTAGCACATCGTTAGCCGATCTATACACAACCGAGCAACTGCCGCCCGCCGTTTAGTACCTACCTACCTTATTGCACTTCAGAACTTATTCTTTGTAAGTATTACTACCTCATATTAAGTATTTAATATTATTTTATGTTGTATATATTATGTTAATTAACAAATGTTTCTAATTTTTCGCAGATCATGGAAGATTCTCAAGACATATGTGGAATCTATTCTCCATCCATATACGCACAAGACCCTAATTTCTGTAGCCCTACCGAAGGCCTCGGTAAATATGTACAAGAAGCAATGGCAAAAAAAGCAGCACAAAAGAAGAAACAAAAAAAAGATGTAGCACGAAGAAACTGTAGAGAAGCGGCGTCGACTTCATATGTAATCACCAAGGATCAAAGGAAAGGAAAACGGCTGATACAAATTCAAGTAGTGGACTTGGAGAACGAAGCTGCTGCATACTCAAGATCTTCAGCAGACACTACACAGTGCAGTGAATGTAACAGTGACAATGGCAGTGTGATACTCAGTGCGCAATATGTGATGCGAGACTCTACAGATGAGATAATGGAACACACTGAAAACTTAATAAGAAAGATTTCCAGAAAAATTACTAGTGATGATTTTTATTAGTAATTGTTACTTTATTTTTAAACTTTTAAAATTTAAAAGTTATAAAGTTTTTAGGTAAGTCTTATAAATAACATATCAAAAAAATTGTGTGGTTACAGCTAAATTGTTTAAAAGCTAGTAGCTCAACATTTTTTGTAAATCAAACTTCTCAAGTAAGTATTATGCGTAACATCTCTAGTTGCGTATAAACCTACTGAGATACATTTTATTAAATACGCTTGAATTTAAAAATTTGTGAAATAAACTTTGATATAGGTATTAATAATGTAACGAACTGTTGTAACATTCGCTGTTACATTTTAATGTGGTTTTAAATATACGATATTTTAAGATATGAAGTTGTTTTATTATTTTACTATGTTAGGGAATTGTTAAAACTGAAAGACTTTTTTATCTACACTAATGTTGTAACATTCTACTTATGTTTCCAATACTTGACTTATAATTACTACTGTTATAGCGCAGACAACAAAACACTCAATTTAAGCAATTTCACATGATGGTATAATATCCACATCGATATCGTAAAATCTCATTATAACATCAATAAAACGCGACCAATTAACCTGGCGAGCCTTATGTCAAAATCCTCATACAAGTTGTATAAAATTTTGATATTAGGCTGGCTTTTGAAAACAGTTGGGTTATACGTGAAAACTTCGTCGAAACTACTAAACTTACATACACAAAACTCTTTGGTAAGATCTTGTGCCAATTAAATAAAAAAAGAACAGCGCGCGCTCGCCCCTGATTGGCCCTGCGCGCGCAGCTGCGCTCTCATTGGTTAGATTTTAATGGCGGCAAGTTCACTGTGACAATACACGTACGCGTGAATTTAATGTTTCGCAATGTGTTTTGTTTTTAAAATACAAATTAAAAGTTAAAAATGGACAGCGACGATGATATTTGTACGCCTCCGGATATTCTAGAATTGGCAACAAAAGTAACTCACAATCTTTTGCCAGAAAAATCTAGAAAATTATATGAAAAAGAATATAATAACTTTTTGGGATGGACGATCGAAAAGAAAACTACATCATTTTCTGAAAATGTCATTCTTGTGTATCTCGAAGACCTCTCCGACAAATTCAAGCCATCTTCTATGTGGGCTAAATATTCTATGCTCAAGTCCACACTGAGTATCTACAACAATATTGATATCACGAAGTATACAAAAGTCATAGCGTTCCTGAAACGCAGTTCAGAAGGACACAAGGAAAAAAAGTCCTTGACGTTTACATCAGGTCAAATAAAGATGTTCCTGAAAGATTCACCAGATATTTTGTATCTTTTTGAAAAGGTAAGTGTAATTTAGTTCTGTTATTTAATCTACCTAAGTAGTACTTACGTACTACACACGCAAGTTATCTAGACACTCCGTTTAAGCGCTTTGTGTATAAATTAGGTAGTAGGTACCTACACTTTACTACTTCATAAATCATAGTTTTTGCCTTGGCTATGTACATCAAGCTTATTATATCGTTTATTGTTACAGGTTGCATAATCTTCGGCATAATGGGGGCATGCCGAAGGCAAGAGCTATACAACATCCAGTTCATCATCATCATCCATCAAAAATGATGGAACATGGAACTTCGACCCACCCCCTGTCGAAACCCTGCCTTTTTCTTGAGCTATAGATCGGGGAAGTGCGTCGATCAAAGAATTGGTATTAATAAATTTGGTGCTCTGGGAAAAACTATCGCAAGTTTTTTGAATCTGCCTAACCCAGCGTTGTACACGGGGCATTGTTCCGGCGCACCTCGGCGACCCTTCTCATAGATAGCGGTGGTGATTTGACCGCACTGAAACGACACGGGGGGTGGAAGTCTTCTACTGTGGCTGAAAGCTACATTGATGAGTCTTTAATGAATAAAATTCAAGTCTCAAATACGATCTTGAACAGTATAGAAAACAAGATGAATGAAGTAATTATAAATATTCCAACTCCGTCTACGAGCTCTACTGCTTGCCCCGCGACCGCTACAGCTGCTGGATCAATAATTAACATTAACTTTCAAAATTGTACCATCCAAAATTTGAACAATTATTATAAATAAACTATTGTTAGCTTTTACTCTTGTTGTTTGACTAATTGCATTAGTGAAGATAAAGTAGTGTATGCAACTGCATATAACACGGGTATTAAAACACTCGTTACTATTATGAAACTCGCTGCGCTCGTTTCATAAACTCACACTCGTGTTTTAATACCCTTCATTATATGACAGTTGCATAAACTACTATTATTTAACTTCTATTTATTTAAATATCTGACATCGATACATTTTTTTCTATAATCCATTTTCTAATGCATAGAACATTTCTTAATGCACAATATTTTATATGGTTGAAACAATTGAATGAAAACATATCTTTACAGTAAAGTTTACTTAGAGTTTCTAAATTAGGTATACCTTTATCACTTATATCTAAAACATTTTCATGTTCACATAATTCTCGCACCCATTTAACTTTTTCTTCTCCTTTTACTATGATCTTGCGTTCTTTGAAGTAAGGTTTAATGAGTCTTTTAAATTCTCTGTAGTTAATATGGCCCTCACTCCATTGGTATCCTCGGTTTCTTTCTATCCACCAAACATGTTTCCTTTCTTCGAGAGTCAGTGTAGAAAATGGTTATGGAGGTTTAATTAAAAATATTTGAGTGTGTTCTGATGTGCCTATAACTAATTCTTTGATTATGAATTCATTTTTCTCATTTTTAAAACCTTGCACATCCACTATTATAACATCTTTATTCATGATAGTTTTTTAACGATGTTACTTAGAGGCTTATATTCAAATATGCAGTCGTTCAGTATAAGACAATATGCGGCGGTCTGATCAGGTATCTCTTGATCTGTTTCTATTTCAACACGAACGTCAATTGATCCCTTTAGCGTTTCGTGTTGGCGAGAACAGTCAATAACAAATAAAGGAGCGATATCTTTGAACTCTTTCAAACTCAACAACGGCTCTGGTCTACGACCATGATAAGACTGCTGAAATCTTGCGTACTGTTCGTATATTAATGAAAACTTGTTGTCAGCAAAATTAATATTCATTCCTTCATAAGGGTAATATGATGAATTTAAAAATACTCTGACATCACGAATAAAGCAATGATCGAACTCTGCCATAGACTGTGTCGCATTATGTTTACGGTTAGTTTGTAAAGCAATAACTACAAATCGTGGTTTTTCAATCTGAGATGAGGTTTTTATAGACCAAGCGTGTTTACGTGTTTTGGGTAGTAATGGATACTCATACAAGTCCCAATTACGAAATGCTACTGTAATGGGACGATCTTTTTCTAAATGCTTTAATAAATTAATTCTTTCGCGGTCTGAAACTTTAATGTGAAGAACTCGCCAAACAATTTTACTTATTGTTATATCCTCCACAACTTCATCGGTATTTAGTTTCAATGCATTGAGATTTGTGTTGCTTCTCAATAGTACTAACTCATGTTTACAGTTAATTATGATTTTTTCATAATCTTCTGCAAACCCCAATATTTTGTTTAGAGGAATTGATGCAGAGAATACCCCATTGCTGACATTGGTCGTACCTGTTGGTGACCAGCCCCATACTTTTGCACATTTCGATTCATTTTCATTCAACGAAAGATAAGATTTTATAGTTGTAGAAATCCCTGTATTTTTTACTTTATCTATTTCTACACCATTTAATTCATATCGAATATCTTGAAAAAGAAATAAAGCTGGATTATTAGCAAAATGCACACTTGTCACTTTTTCTTATTATAATAATAATAATAATAATCATTTATTGCAAAAATATGGTACAAAAGATGTTACATAAGAAGTATCCGCATATTTTACCATTGGAGGCATGCAATTTTTAAAAAGTACAGAAAAAATTAAATATATAAATTAACACAAAAAAACCCAACAAGTGCATTGACATTACAAAAATAATATGAACCTACGACATTTAGAATTGATATAAAAAAAAAGACAAAACAAAAACATTAAATAAAATGAAATGTCAAACAATAAAATTCATTATACAATAAAATTAATAAAAACTAATAATTCATTTCATAAACATGTCACTAACTCTATAAAAATTCTTGTCCTTAAGCCATGCCAATAATTTTGTTTTGAATAATTTACTGGGTAGTTCTTTTAAAGCATTAGGTAAAGCATTATATATTTTTACAGTCATACAATTACACTGCTTTCGGTACAACTCTAATTTTGGCATACTATTATATATTAACCTATTAGGGTTACGTACATTTCTATTGTTATAATTATTACGGGTTTTGAAAAGGTCTAAATTATTTTTTACGAAACTTGCCACTTCAAAAATATATAAGCTTGGAAGAGGCAGTATTCCCAGTGATTTAAATAAAGGCCTACAGGACTCACGAGGTGATAAGCCACAAATTGCCCTTACACACTTCTTTTGTGTTCTAAACAGTTTATCTATGTCTGTCGAATTTCCCCAGATTAAAATCGCGTATCTCAGCAAGGACGAGACATAGCCATGATATGCTGCGAGAGTTGTCGAAATTGCACAAGTCTCTCTAAGCCTATTTAACACAAACACGTAGCGGCTTAGTTTATTTCTGATTAGTTCTATATGCTGTTTCCAACCACAATTGTCATCGAGTAAAACGCCCAAAAATTTTGTATCACTCACTTCACTAATTGACTCATCATCATATTTAACATTAAGTTTTAATTTAGTTTGTCTATTTGTTCCAAATTGTATATAATTAGTCTTTTGTAAATTTACAGTCAAGTTATTAAATTGAAGCCATTTTAATATGTTGTGAATAGTGTTATTTACGTCATTTTCATAATATTCACTACTATTTTTATATGGTACGATCACCGACACGTCATCTGCAAATAATACGCACCTATGAGTGGTTATTTCTGGGAGGTCGTTAATATATAGCAGAAATAATAGCGGGCCCAGTACACTCCCCTGAGGCACACCGCATGTATTAACAATGAAATCCGATTCAAATGATGAGACTACGGAATGTTTATCTAAATAATTTATTACTACCGCTTGTTTCCTGTTACTCAAGTAAGATTTTAGCCAGTCTAAGGCTGTGCTCCTAATTCCCAGATTATGTAGCTTGCGAAGGAGCAAATCATGGGAAACAAAATCAAAAGCGCGTTTCATGTCAAAAAATACTACAGACGTTGGTATTTTTGCGTTAATATTTTCAGCTATAATTTGCACCAGATTAAAAATTGCCAAAGTTGTTGATTTTTTACTCTGAAATCCAAATTGCTCTGACCTCAAGATATTAAATTTATCAATGAAGCTTACCAGCCTCTTCTTCATAGCCGATTCAAAAATTTTTGATAGTACTGGTGCCAAGGTGATTGGTCGATAATTCTCCATTACGTTTCTCATGCCTTTTTTAAAGAGTGGTTTAACAATATTAATTTTTAAAAGATCTGGAAAAATACCTGTCTCTAAGGAAAGATTAACTAAATGTGTAATAGGTTCTGCAAGTTCGTTAACACAATATTTAATCACTTTAGTGCTGATTTCATCATATCCCGTGGCATTTGTATTTTTAAGTAATTTAATTATTGCACTTATTCCAGTGATACTAAGTGGCTCCAAGAAAATACTATTTGCAATAAATTTCTTGTTAGTGTTATTCAGCAAGTTCTTTTCATTATTTGTCGATTCTGTAAAAAATGTATTAAATTCATTAGCAATTTCTGTCGGATTATCAATTATTTTATCGTCAATTTTAATTTCATTTATAAATTCATTATTGTTAATACATTCTGTTTCATTTTTAATAATGTTCCATGTCATTTTACATTTATTTTTTGAATTAACTATTAGTTTATTATTGTATATTCTTTGTGATACTTTCAAACATTTACGCAACATTTTGGAATACAATCTGTATTTTTCTTTGTTGTTAGGTGATTTTGAAGAGTAGTATTGATATCTCAATCGCCTCTTTGTTTTACAACTTTGAATTATACCCTTTGTTATCCATCTAGGTCTTTTATAACTACTTGATCGTTTGATTTTTATGATTGGGAAGCATAATTTATATAATGTTGTCAGATTACTATGAAATAAAGTCATAGCTGAATTCAAATCAGTCTCGTTAAGTACTTCTTCAAAGGATAAACATTGTAAATGTTTCTTAAACAATTGACAATTTTTTTCATTGTAATCCCTAATACTAATATAATAACTATGAGGTAAAAGTATTTTCTTTTTGATAGGAATAAACAACATTTGTGCTGTATTATGATCTGACAAATGTAAATGGTGTAGTTCACTATAGGCCTCATCTAAATTGCTAATTATATGGTCAATACAATTATTTTTTCTGGTTGGTTCTTTAATGTGCAATATTAAATTGTAATTGTTTACTATATCTACCAGGTAATTAGTACTACTTCTTACTTACTTACTTACTTCTTTTCTTACTTACTTACTTCTTGTTGTTTAGTAGTACTGTTATACTTATACACATTGACTCTGCCCTCAATGTACAAACTGCTGAGTGCAGGCAACACATACAAATCTTGCTGATTAATAAGTATTCGAATTTCATCGTTCTTGTTAAAACTTGTTACATATGGTTTATACGAATGATATTCGAAACTTTCGATGCTGTTATCGTACGGTGCCGGTTGAGTAATATTTAAAATATTCATTTTAGCAAACCCAGTAGTTTTAAAAACTCCTTATTGCTTTTGGTTAGTTTCTTCTTTAAACTAAGCGGTGTTCTTTTCTGAGAGGATCTTTTGGAACTGACTTGAACAGTAAATGTAGATGGGGTTTTATTGAAATTTATTATTTCTAAAGTGTAAATACAGCTGTACTTCTTCACCGCGTAAGTTGATCTGTTTATTTTCAGCGTCTAGCAACCTTATGTTAATAAAGTTGATTGAACTTTGATTGACGGGAAAATAAATTAAGTTTTTAGGTATTTCGATGATTCTATAACCTGGTGGTACGTTAGGAACAAATTCGTAAATTATATGACTTGCTTTCCCGTTCACAAATGACCCGCTGATTACATCACATTCGATTTGCACTACAGTTGTTGATAAAATGCTGACGGGATACCGAGACTCTGTGCTTATATTAGCTGTTATTGTATCCATACCAAAACCCAAAATTTTACCAAGAGAATCATTTTTATCGAAGTACACATTTTCAGAACAGTAAATACATGTTTTTAATGTATTATTATTGCAAGTCAATTTTAGCGCAGCGTCCTTAATGTTACTTTTCAAAAAATCACAAATATCTTGAAGTTCGTAGGATCCTTCAGGTATTTCGATAACTCTATCACTGCCATAGTAAAATTTATTATTTCTTTCATCTATGTTCGGGATAGAATTAAAAGTTGAAAAATATAAGAGTCCACACTCATATTCTCCGCGTAATTGCAAGGTTGGAGAGTAATTTGTTATTAAAGATTCTCCTCTGCCGGTTATTGACACAGTGAAAGACATTTTTGTACTGATAAGTTTTTTTATTTCATTATCAATATAAATGTTTTTTCCAATAGTCTCTTAAAAATTTTAAACAAAGATGACCACAGTTTATAGTTCCAAACTTTTGATACTGAACATAATTATAATTTAGAGACATATACCTTAAATAATTTATCAACTCTAACGGTGGCTTTAGATTGCCAAAACTATCAAAATATTCACAGTAGTCATTATGCTTAACGTAGGCTACCCAATGGGTTCCGGGATTATCAGAACTATCTAAATTTATTATAGCACACTCGTTCTTTCTTGGTTTTGAAGGCAGTGTATTTCTCATGAAAACTCCTCGAAAGTGTGGAATATCAGTAGCATGCTCCAATATATCGAAATTAGTGAGAGGGCGTCTGGGTAGCCGTTTCATTAGTTTTTTGAAGGATTTAGATATAAACCAGCTCCTTTTTTATGAGGCTTGATATACAGTCCTTTTCCTAGAGCTACAGCTTCCATAATCTTGTTATGTCGTTCAGATTCTTGAAGATTTTTCTGAGCGGCCTTGTAATCATTGACAGCCTTTGCTATACCTGCTGCACCACCAGCAAGTGAACCTAGAGCTGACAATCCAGCGAAAATTGGAATAAGATGTAAGAAACCCCCACTTTTTGGTATAGGGATACACCGCGGCAAACGTATTCCCTTTTTCTTAGTAAACAGTTTTTTTGCAGCTGCATATGCATATTTTATAGCTGCGTGATTGTCTTTAGATTTTAACTTTTTAATTTTATTTTGGATTTTTTTAACACCGGTCATAAATAAACTTACTCCAGCCCCAGCTTTGAGTTTTGCTTTCATAGTTTTCTTTACTATCCATGAGGCAACCTTTTCTCCTTTTCCAGCATCTCTCGATCGCAATCTTTTCTTAGCCATATTCAAAAGTTCTAAATCGGCGTTATGTCGAACGTTTAAATCACTGTTGTTGTAAGCGATATCGTGATACATGCAAGCTTCATCCAATTTGTTTATGCCCCGCTCGCCCCTCAGTAACCGTTTCTTAAGTTTTGTTCCGGGACCACAAAATTGATAACCAGGTAAATGTAACTCAAACGGTATATTATTTATTATATCGTTAATAATACCACTTCCTTCCTTCATAGATGTTTATTAAGTGACCATATTAAATAATAATGCTTAATTTATATTAAAGCACCAATGCATTTTCATCAATCCAACTGTTTTCGTCATCACTGAGACCTACCCACTTAACAAAAAGTTTGTTTCTTTTTCTTTTTAGAACCTTTTCAATGAGATATAGATCTGGAATATTTGTTCTCTGTAATTCATAACCGTAAAAAGATCCTAAAATTCTCTGCCTGTGGTTATCTTCTAAGTGGTAAGTTACTGGATTTGTATGATTGACTTTAACAACATTAAATATTTCTGAAGACCAGTTTGGGGTATAATCTTTATAAAAATCCCCTTTGTATTTACTTATACGAACATGATCTCCAACTCGCAACTTTAATTTCTGGTTTATCTTGTTACTTTGTGATTTAATAATGTTAGATCTGACAATTATTTGGTTTCCTTTATTAACCTCAATTGGCTTATATTTTGTTATTCGATGTCTAGTGTTATTATAGCATTGAACTACGTGTTTCAAATTCTTTTGCATCCATTGATATTGACCACATAAGCTAAATAGCTTGTAAAGGTGACCTTTTAGTGTTCTTATTACTCTTTCGACAATTGATGCTTTTTTAATAGAGTAAGTGGAATAATGATTAATGCAATACTTTACCATCAACTGTTTAAAGGTATCATTATAAAATTCCTTGCCTAAATCTGTTTGTAAATTTTTAGGCTTTCGAGATGAATTAGTTAGTATATTTAGCATTGCATTTGTAACACAACTTTTATCTTTTGATTTCCAAGGATTAACCCATACATATTTCGATAAAGTATCAATTACTACTAAAACATATTTATATCCTTTATTAAAATGTGAATACTTTTGAAAATCCATAAGGTCAGCTTGCCATAAATCATCTATTCCTTTTATAATTGTACATCGACGTGGAAAATTCTTTCTAACCGCTCTGTGGAGTTCGTCGACTATGTCTGTTTTACTCATTTTTTATTGGTCTTTGCTTGAATCATACTATCTATTTCAGTTTTTGAATAAAACGTACTAAACAAACGTTCTGAAATTGCTGTTTCTAAGTTCTTTAAGTAGACTTTAACACTATTATGAACCTTATTTATTTCATTTCTGAGCTCAAGAACAGTTTTATCCATATATGCTTTATTTACAGCTTCGTCGTCCTTCTCTGGTGACGTCAGACCTTTTAGTTTCGATGATTTTAAATCGTATTCTCCCGTTTCAGACTTCACCAATGTATCGCTGAAGGTATCAATATATTCCTCTAATCGTAGACGCTTATGAACATGATGACCAAATTTGTCAATGTTCATTGCCACACTGATGCGTTATTCAAAGTGAACCGTTTCCCTGTCAAACGCTCTTTATATTTTATATTCTTGATTATTCCTGCTTCCCACAGTTCTTCCATAATTGCGATAATTTCATTATCTAAACCGGTATTACCTGCATCTCGTGACGCAAACAACAATTTTAATCGATCTACCAACTCATTCGGATCGTCCCAATAAACAAGGTCTGTATTTTTCTTAAGTTTTTTTAAAAGTTTAATACCTTTTCCCTGTGAAAGGCTTTCCGTGCTAGTAGTCACATTTTTAGAGAATTTAAATAGTGGTTTGATAATATTCATATATTTATATCCTTTATTGCTGTTTATTGGTTTGGTTGGTTCAAAATTACACCTATGGGCATTGGTATCTATTAGTAGTAGTTTATATTTATCTAAATCATCATCTGTGATTACATCTAGATTTGGCTTCTTTTTAAACAATAGCTCTTTTAAACCAAGAGTTTTTTTATAAACACGGTTTCCAACTTTCAAAGTGTTGCCATCGTCATAAACACGAGATTTTCCGAGTATTAGTTTACCTCTGTCATGTTTGATTCCAAAAGGTATATCATTCATTACTTCAGATGATGTTGACCAAGACAAAGACTGATTTTTATAACTTGGTGACGATTGTAGAGATTTAAACGATCCATCGCTCACATTATGGTCTTGAGTAGGTGTTACAGTAAGGGTTTTGTTAGATTTTTCATATAACTCCTGATCTGGTTCATCTTCTTCACTGCTAGGTTCATTAAATTCCTCAATAGAAGAATAGGACTCCTCGCTTACATTATTTTTAATCTTTTTAAAACTGGGAGTATAATTCTTTTCTTCCACATTATGTTTTCCATCATTTTTACTTGTTAACAAGTTAAGAGGGTCAATTATAGGTTTGAATATGGTTTCCAAGGTCATATTGCTTGTATTTTTTGCATCCTTGATCATATTTACTTTTCTCTTTACAGCTGCTGCCGATTTTACTATTTGTTTTTTTAGATCGCTTTCCATTTTTTTTTTTGTGAGGTTTCCTTTCAACTCCAAATCACAGAATAAAGTGATTTATAAATAAAATTACAACGGCTTATGTATATTAATCTACCACAATGAACGTATCAAATGTCATTCTATAACATCCTTTATTTCGCTTACAATCCTTATTAATTACAATATAATTGTACGGCTTTCTCCAAACAGTTGAGCACATTACACGGAATTGAGACCATGACATGTCAGACCTTACATGTTCTTCATAAACGTGTTTTAAATTTACATCGTCCTGCTTGAATAATATTATTAGGTTTGCATTGTCCCTTACAAGTTGTTTAGGTATTTTTGTATAGGTTTGATTTATGTAAAAACAATCGATGTTTTTATGACGTCCCATAGCAAAATAGTCCCGGATGTGGTTTTGGTTTTCACAAGCAACGTCGTCAAATATGATAATTGAGTTAGCCAAAGCTTCGTGTGGACTTAAAATTTCACTGTTATCATTGTATTTGTTAAAAGATGTACCTGCTACCATATCTAATACCTTTTCTAAAAATATATATTTAGGCTGATATAAAGATTTTGAATATACATAAAGATTATGAAAACGAGGACCGTCACAATGTAATAATAGACTAATTACTATGTTGGTCTTTCCACAATTGGAAGGACCACATACAATACAACGTATACTGTTCGGCAACAAAGTACCATGTCGTTTTGGTTCATTCGATAGTGGAGGACATATGCATTCTACTTTTAACGATTGTTTTTGTTTGACGAATTTCATAATCAGCTGCTTGCACTTGACCACAGAGTTTGAAGGAATTTAACAAAATGATTTTATAACATAGCGCCAAAACATTTAAACTCTTGAGGTGGGAGGTCGAATAAATTTTTAAACATCCAATAACAAACTTCAGTTCATTGGTATCCAAGAATCGCTTTGCAAGTCAGTAATGCTTTTTTTTTTTTTTTCGCACTGAATATTATTGCTGCTAATATTATTGCTATATTATTGCTAAGGAAAAGCTACAGTATCTCACAAGTTTCTTATCAACGGAAACTATATTATAAAACACTATTTTCAAAAAGATTATTGGGCATTCTGGAAAACTTTTTTTACGACATTGCTCGAACGGCAGTAAGATCAATGGAGTGAAAAAAAAAAGTGTTCCAGAATGCCCAATAATCACCTACTGATGGGCAAACTTTTTCATTCGCGTGACAAAATTTACTAACAAAATCTACGGCGGGCCAGGTTATTGAATTTTTTGCTGTATTTTTTCAATAAATAAATATTTTTTTTTGTGAAATAAAAATATTGATACAAAAAATGCATACCATTTTCTGAAACACACACGCTCTTGAATTTTTGTTTGATGGTCGCGGTCCGGACTTCGGTCATTCACGGGCCGGAGATGGCTCGTGGGCCGTAGTTTGCCCATCTCTGATCTAGTACATAATTGATCAAAGGTTTTGTTGGAATGTTACCCAACACTAGTAACGGTCTATTTAAGCTTTAGGCGCCGGCTTGTCTGCCCTCTCTCTTATCGGCAACGCACACAAAGACGGTCCTGTTTTCTGTGTAATATTAACTCTGTGTAAAGTAATAGATCTCATTTGCTCACTATTTGAATCAGCATTATTATTTCAACGTGGACCGCCACTACAACCCCGAGCGCAGCCTACCGCGCCACAGGTTTTACTAGACCAAAGGTTGGAGCGCACGTCAACCGCTGTTTTAAGCCCAAAGGCTAATAAAATAGATTCTGTTAGGTTTTTTCCAAGCAAACTTCGGTGGAGATCTAACACTTTAGATAAGTAAATATGATTGTAATGAAATAAGAATTTAGCCCAGCATGTGGGGTAAGGAGAATAGAAGATAGATGGGTGTCTTACCTCGGGCTCCGGCGGTAGGTATTCGCAACGCACAGTTCCTTGCACACTCGCGGCAGAGTATTCGTCCGTTATCACATATGGAACAGGTACCCCGGGGTAAGGAGTGAAGATATAGAATGAGAACACAAGATAACACTATTTTCCAGCACTTTGTATATTCATTAGCAACGCGCTTTATTGACGGCGTTGGCGCGAACGAGTTCAGTTGGCTGGCATTTTTTTACCTTTTAATTTTGATTGACGCGTTCGGTTCATGTTTGCGGAAAGCGCCCAGAGATGGCGCTTTATAATGAGCCCAGGTAATGAAGTAGGAAATGTGGAAGGAATAAAAGGATGACATGCTCTAACAGAATCGATTAGTTGTCTTGTCTTAAAACATTGACAAACGTTAGGCGTCGGGTATGTTCGCGGATGCAAATGTCGATGATTTATTTGCCGTCATGCGCAGGAAGTCATCGTCATTAGTGGGCAAGGTTAGAGGAAGCAGCAACACGATCCTGAAGATGATAGGTGGCAGGATGGATGCAGCTGTCTTCCGGAGGTTCACTGAATTGCATGTTTTAAATGTAAGCCAGTGAGTCTTCGGGATGTTTGCGTTCTGTTTGTTATTTTAGTTACTAACATACTCTACTTTATTTTATTTATGTAATGGATTTCAATTATAATGTGATCTGGTTTAATTTAATTTGATAATATAATGTAATTTTATTTTTTTAATTTTATTGTATTTGAATTTGGTAATTGTGAATATGGACCATGGTCTGAAATGGCTCATGTCCCAGCTTTCATCATCAGCCTACACACGTCCACTGCTGGACATAGGCCTCTCCAAGTGCACGCCACTGAGCACGATCCGCGGCTACTCTCATCCAGCTCTTGTCAGCCACCTTGCGAAGATCGTCGTTCCACCTAGTCTTGAGCCCCAGCTTTGAGGACATATAATGAGATGGTGATGGTGGTGGTATATTATATAAGATATGTTAAAGCCTATTTTAAGAAAAAAAATGCAAAGGTATGGGTACCTTATATACTCGTATCATCATTTAGGTAATAACCGAAATACTTACATAACATTGTTTCAATAAAAAATTACGTAGGCGCCCGGCGCGGCGGGCGGCGGCGGCAATTTAATGTAGATAGGTAGTGGATGTGAATATTTTAATTAAAATTGTTGATAGGCATCTAGAGCGGACCAGACGTCGTCGTCGCTTAAAATGGCACGCTCTTGGGGGTGCGATTTAAAATCAACGCTCACCGGTGTTATAATATTGAAATTAAAAAATAAAAATATAAAGCTTTTATCAATTTTACAATTGATCCAAATTATACTTTAAAACTTTCGCGTGTTATATATTTTAACTTACAACGGCAACGGGTTCAACGCAAACTACCTAGTATAGGTATGATAGGCATACTTATAAACCCGACGCCGACGTTTCGACCGTGTTGCACCGGCCGTTGTTATAGGCCGACTGATGCCACGACGTTATATAGAGCTGACTATTACTATATCGACGGTGTTGGTATAAAATTAAAATTTTTTGAAAAACGTTTTTATCTTTTTTATTTATTAATGGATTTTTTTTAAATTTTGTGTGCAGGTCAAGTTTTTTGTGCTCCATATTATGTATTTAATTTAAATGAATTAAAGTCAATAATTTATAAAAAAAGTGGCGTTTCATTGACCTTTTGAGTAAGCAGGGAAAAACGCTTCATAGGCCATCGAAAAAAAAACTTAAAAGGGTAAATTAATTAATTCACCAAATCTCCTTAAAAATTCGAGGGGAAAATTATTTTAAATACCAAATCAAATTAAAAACATAAAGGGAAATATGCTTCATAACACTTTGATGAAAAAAAAACAATATAGAAGAAACTTTTATGTACACACGCCTGCACATCAACCTACCACAAACTGTCAAATTTCCTCAATAGACTTTAAACTTTATGTCTACGGCATATGGTTGAAAATGTATTGAAGAAATTTGACAGTTTTGGATAGGTTGATGTGCAGGCGTCTGTACGATGCCTGTTATTTTTTAGATTGGAAAAATAATTTATTGACCATAATATGCGGTTGTGAAGTTTAAATGTTATGCATTTTTAGGATAGGGATTTAATAAAGTTAACAAATTAAGTAATTATACAAGTTAATTATAACAAAACCTTTAATCGTCATGAAAAAATGGTAATAATATTTTAATAAAAGTTAAAAAATTTGACATTTATGTCACAGTGAACATTAATATGACCTATGATCCTATTTCGATAGTAAAATAATAACTTAAATCAAACGTTTTTACATTCTTACGTACTATAAAAGAATGACTTTTTGCTAAATAAAAAAAATCAACAAAAGGCTCTTATCATAATTGTAATTTGTTAATAGTAATAGGTTTGATGCGACGACAGTATTCATATTCCTAACCTTTTATGACACAATAATTGAGTAAGTTTTTAAATTACACCTATTAAACGCCAACTTTGTTAAAAATCAAGAAAGGAAAAACAAATTATTTGCTACTGGCAAAATTATTTATGCCCGTAAAAGTAACCGACATGACCTGTTTATTTAAAATAGGATGGGAATAACAACTGAAAAGTCATGACTTGTACTTTACTTTCGAGGAACAAAACGTGTTACGACACGTCTAGACATAACTTATTAGGGAAAAAGTATTGAAAGGCCAAATTAAAAATTTATTAGGAAGGGTGAATTGCATGATGTGCCGTATCTTCGTAAAAAAATAAGATTGGTCAACAATTTAAGAGACACTTACAATATTTTTAATTAATTTATATGACATTGTTAAAAAAATATATCATAAAACTGACGTTTAAAGGGTAACCATTTTGTACATTAAATGAAACGTCAAAAAGTGCTTCCGATTGGCTTCTAACCTAGACAGATCGATAGAGAATCCAAAACTCTATGGAACTGTATATTTAGTAATTTTTGACCAAACTGGCGTTTCATTTGTTTTTCCTTTCCACCGTCGATATACATACAGAGCTGTAAAAATATAAATCGTAAATAATTTACGTATGGCATAATAGGCTTTCCCTACATTCTAAACCCTAAAACCTTAAAACGAGCAATTCTGGTATATGTGTCTATATATAATCTGAATCTCGGAAACAACTCCAACAATTTTCATGAAATGTAGTATGCAGGGGTTTTGGGAGCGATAAATCGATCTAGTTAGGTTGAATTTTTAGAAAATGTCGTTTTATCCGTGTTTTTAGGCAATGAAAAACTGCTACAATATCATTAGAATACGAAAGTAAATTTCGCCATCATCTACAAGGCTATAATAGCTCAGTTCGAGTCCAGATGATTATTTTATTATTATGTATTGTTTTATTTTTTATTATTATGTCGGTAAGATCGAAAAATATTATTCATATTCCATCAGTATGTAATTCGTATCTAGATATAATTTCCAAAAAACGCGATTTACCAAAAAAAAAAAAAATACCAAGCATCCAGGTACGAATAAGTAAAAGGAGTAGGCACTCTATATACTCTATAACTGATAGAAATCCGACGACAGCCGAAGTTTGCTGAAAGACATTTAGAAAATATTTATGCACTCTGTACCATGTGGAGAGCTCGGGACCACGTTCGTTAAGCACCAAGTAACAAAATAAATACATTTAACTACCTAACTCCACTGTTCTAGTTCCCCGCTATCATCGCATTACAACAAAATAAGGTAACAGAAGGTAAGACTCATACAAACGCGCACAAGCAACGCACAGCACACATATAGACAACTTCTCACGGACATAGAATCTTACAACAGCTGCGTTCGGACTGTTCGGAGATCCGTGTCCGTGAGAATGTCTGTGTGTGCGTAGCTCGGGCGCGCTTTTGCTTCTGGGGTCTCTTTATATTGTGGCATTACAGTCTTCGGTTTTAATTGCCAAACTTCTCGCCGGAAGGTGAGGTACACAGCATCGGTAAATAACAACGCGGCTCTCCTCTGTCTTCGTTAAAATGCAAATTTCCAAATGAGCTCAACCTTTTGGACGACCTCTTTTGCCGTCGACCCAATCCTTTGATATGGAATGGCTGTGTTTTTTTTTAAACTCTATTCTCCAACGTCCAATAAACGTTTCGAATCAAGGCAATGAATATTCAGTAGGTTACTCTAATTTTGTACAATTATACTAGGAGTAGGTGAATTATTTTCCTTACTTTTAAAACAATAAAAAAACCTTTATTTTTTTAAATTGTTATGTTTGGCTTCCTAATGCCAACTCTATGGCCCAGCGGCTAGTATAGAATAGAATGTATTTGTAGTGCGTTCATGTTTCGATATTATAAGTTAAGACACTTTTGCAATGTCGGGTAGCCGGATAGGTTAAACCGTGACACTAAGCCGTTGACCCCGGTAGCTGTCGTAAGATAGCAGTCGTTAAAACCCGCCATCTAACATTAGGCAAGCAAGGGTGGTAGGTTATGTGCTCTTGTTCATGTAGGAAGGAACCAAACCGTGGGACGCTTATAGGCAGTTCGTCAAAACGAACTTTCTGCTGTCTATAACGCTCTTTTCCACAAGAAAATAAAATAATAAGGTTTGTCTAGTCCAAGAGTTGAAACAAGAGTAATTTCTGTGATAGACTTCCATTCTGAAAGGTGCTAGATGGTTTTTAACTATATTATTGTATACTGTGAAACCATCAAGTTCAATCATAACAAAAAGGCAAAAGATTATACCTAGTCACGGTCAGCCCGTGACGATGGCCGGTGCGACTTGATCGAAACGTCGGGTACTAAAAAGGGTACAGCTATTATTACAGTAAGAACTATAAAAATTGTCTTACGACGATAAAGAGGGGTTATTGACAGTTGGTTGTTTATTAATTTTTTTGTGTATCTACTTATTATTATTTTATTTATTAAATTAGTTTGTAATTTAGCGTATCAACTGATATATATTCATTTATGTTTTGATTTATATTAAACCTTGATTAAGCTCACATTCGCCTGAAAAACAGTGTTTACCTAGCTCAGGCAATAGTATCTAATTCATTTTAGATTATTAGTTTAGAGCTTTTAGTAAACAATAGATGTAGACCTATTTCAATAAAGATTTTATTTATTTTTGATCATCAAAAATAAATAAAATCTGAAAATAATGTATTCAGTTTAGGCTACAAGTAGCTCTTGTGAATGTCACTATGCCATCGGTTCGTAAGTCTACTCTGGGCGGGAGATCTTGTACTGAGAAGAACCGGCAAGAAACTCAGCAAGTGTCCAGCTCTTTTCTCCCTTACAGCGTCAAAAATATTGGAAAATGCCCTATCATAGCAGGACACTTTCCATTACAAATAAACACAAAAATATATATAAGACAACCACAACATGTAAAAAAACAAAATAAAAAATGTAAGTTAACAAATTTACATCAGATAATTATGTAAAAGTTTCAATTTCCACAATGTCATACAGCACCACTACAGTACTCTAGTAAAATTTATTTATTTATTTATTAGGTACCCCAATTTTTTTGACAGAAGTGCTAACTACTTGGCGAAATTTCGGGTACTTGAAAAGGTACGTAGCTACACCTGTGATATTCATATTAAGCACCGTCAGACATTATACGAGTAGATGCTCAATTGTCTAACATTTCAACTACCTTATTCTGTAGGGAGAAAGAGTAGATTACTCGATTGTTCGAATGTAAACAAAGACGAGCGTTCACTTCAAACAAAAAGCTCCGCTGCACACCAGTTATCTAATTGTGAGCAGCAGATTGCTCACTGCAATTCCCTTGAAGCGGATTTTCCGCCGCCTATCCCCTTTCCGCCGGTTTGAGCCGGTATCTATATAGCTGGTTATAACCGGTACCTACAGTCGGTTATAACCGGTCGATACCGCGTTAGAAACTTTTCAATGGGTGTTATTGGAAAGTGTGGACTTTGGTAAGCTATTAATTAAAGTACTTATGTGTGGGTTCGGACCGTTTTCCATGTTTGCCATATGAGTAGGTGTTGTTTTTATTAGTTAAATATACCGATGTAGTATGTTAATAACTAACCCCCTTACAAATAATAGTAGTTTATGCAACTGTCATATAATGAAGGGTATTAAAACACGAGTGTGAGTTTATGAAACGAGCGCAGCGAGTTTCATAATAGTAACGAGTGTTTTAATACCCGTGTTATATGCAGTTGCATACACTACTTTATCTTCACTAATGCAATTAGTCAAACAACAAGAGTAAAAGCTGACAATAGTTTATTTATAATAATTGTTCAAATTTTGGATGGTACAATTTTGAAAGTTAATGTTAATTATTGATCCAGCAGCTGTAGCGGTCGCGGGGCAAGCAGTAGAGCTCGTAGACGGAGTTGGAATATTTATAATTACTTCATTCATCTTGTTTTCTATACTGTTCAAGATCGTATTTGAGACTTGAATTTTATTCATTAAAGACTCATCAATGTAGCTTTCAGCCACAGTAGAAGACTTCCACCCCCAGTGTCGTTTCAGTGCGGTCAAATCACCACCGCTATCTATGAGAAGAGTCGCCGAGGTGCGCCGGAAGCAATGCCCCGTGTACAACGCTGGGTTAGGCAGATTCAAAAAACTTGCGATAGTTTTTCCCAGAGCACCAAATTTATTAATACCAGTTCTTTGATCGACGCACTTCCCCGATCTATAGCTCAAGAAAAAGGCAGGGTTTCGACAGGGGGTGGGTCGAAGTTCCATGTATTTTTTACATACGGCATAGTAGTTGCCCGTCACAACGAAAGAACGATCTATTTTCGTTTTTGTTTTCGAAACTTTTACCATGGTCTATGTTAGTGACTTCATCGAACTGGATGTTGTATAGCTCTTGCCTTCGGCATGCCCCCATTATGCCGAAGATTAGTGCAACCTGTAACAATAAACGATATAATAAGCTTGAGGTACATAGCCAAGGCAAAAACTATGATTTATGAAGTAGTAAAGTGTAGGTACCTACTACCTAATTTATACACAAAGTGCTTAAACGGAGTGTCTAGATAACTTGCGTGTGTAGTACGTAAGTACTAGGTAGATTAAATAACAGAACTAAAATACACTTACCTTTTCAAAAAGATACAAAATATCTGGTGAATCTTTCAGGAACATCTTTATTTGACTTGATGTAAACGTCAAGGACTTTTTTTCCTTGTGTCCTTCTGAACTGCGTTTCAGGAACGCTATGACTTTTGAATACTTCGTGATATCAATATTGTTGTAGATACTCAGTGTGGACTTGAGCATAGAATATTTAGCCCACATAGAAGATGGCTTGAATTTGTCGGAGAGGTCTTTGAGATACACAAGAATGACATTTTCAGAAAATGATGTAGTTTTTCTTTTCGATCTTCCATGCCAAAAAGTTATTATATTCTTTTTCATATAATTTTCTAGATTTTTCTGGCAAAAGATTGTGAGTTACTTTTGTTGCCAATTCTAGAATATCCGGAGGCGTAAATATCATCGTCGCTGTCCATTTTTAACTTTTAATTTGTATTTTAAAAACAAAACACATTGCGAAACATTAAATTCACGCGTACGTGTATTGTCACAGTGAACTTGCCGCCATTAAAATCTAACCAATGAGAGCGCAGCTGCGCGCGCAGGGCCAATCAGGAGCGAGCGCGCGCTGTTCTTTTTTTATTTAATTGGCACAAGATCTTACCAAAGAGTTTTGTGTATGTAAGTTTAGTAGTTTCGACGAAGTTTTCACGTATAACCCAACGGTTTTCAAAAGCCAGCCTAATATCAAAATTTTATACAACTTGTATGAGGATTTTGACATAAGGCTCGCTAGGTTAATTGGTCGCGTTTTATTGATGTTATAATGAGATTTTACGATATCGATGTGGATATTATACCATCATGTGAAATTGCTTAAATTGAGTGTTTTGTTGTCTGCGCTATAACAGTAGTAATTATAAGTCAAGTATTGGAAACATAAGTAGAATGTTACAACATTAATGTAGATAAACACTATTTAAGCATTTATTTAGTTAATCATTGTTTTGTCTCTTTTTCTCAAATTGAGAACGACGTTTGTGTGACGTTGACAAAACAATGATTAACTAAGTAAATGCTTAAATAGTGTTTATTTGTAAGGGGGTAAAACATGAATAAATATACTAGTAATTGTTTACTGCTTTGTCTGCGTGAACTTTACTCTGTGACTAAAATCTTTATCGGGAACCATCGTTAACATTGTATTTGAAGATTCGCAAGTGGCTTTCCCACACATTCGGCAAAGCAATCGTCTCTTTTCAATCAAGTAACTTACCTAATTAATTTTATTAATTAAACTTTATTGGAACTATGTGCAATCAACGGAATGCCGGCTATGCGACCGGGACGCAGCTCGGACACCGGATATTCAGAAGGAACATTCCATTCCGTTCCATTGAAACGAAGGCTATAAACCTTAGATGAATGATTGGTCTAGCTGCGGTCGAGCGCAAAAAAACAAAACAAAAGAAGATACATAGATTAAATAAAACCTATACCTACAGCAAATTATGTAGGTTCATTTACGACATAAAGGTTAATTCCTTATGAATTGAATAGAAATATGTGTACTAATATATAAACTTTTAAATTATCGCATTCCACAACAAAATGGCCGAACATAACTACCAAGACCACGGCCGGTGCAACTTGGTCGAAACGTCGAGTATAAAAAAATACCTGCCTATGATACCTAGGGGCTTAATAATAAACAAAGCGTAAGCTTGGACACAGAATAAATAATAGTACTGCTTGGAGTAGTCACTCCGAGTTCTGTCTCTTTTACTCTAATATGAAATGAAGTTTACATGACGGGAACAAAACACGGAGTAACTACTCCACGCTTACACTTTGTTTATTAATACGGGGGTGTGTGATTAGTATGCGTTAATAATGCGTAAACATGGATTCACCTAAACATATAATTATAGTGTTGTTTTGTGTTTAAAGCCATTACATAAAAAGTTTGAGTTTCAGTGGTTAAGATATGACACAAACTTACAACATATTATTATCTTGTCACCTCTCTGTTATATACTTTTAAATGATAGACCAATATTTTTAAAAACAAGTATAATCAAAATTTATTGACTTCTTCAACGTTTATGCACCAGCAACTTCATTACAAACATTTGTCTCGGGTTCGATTCCCAGCGGGGGACATGTTTGTGTTCTCGGATTGGTTGGTAGGGCTTGTTTGTCCGCCTGCCTACCACCATCTTATCTAAATATGTCCATAACATCAATGTTGGTATCATCGATGTGTTCCGGCAGCTAGAGATAAGATAGCCAGTGCCTCAGTAGATGAGGATTTTGTGTGAAGTGCGCTTCCACTTTTGACCTTATCATCGCTTTACATCAGGTAAGATGAAGGCCAAGTGTTTACCCATAAGATATAAAACATATAATATATCTTTATATTATTTCCGTAGTGCACTTTCCTTCCTGAAATATTACGTTTCAAACGAAACCCAACTGCTCGCGTAGTAGGTCGTTTTTCGTTGCATTAGTTGTTGAAAAGAAATGAGAATTGTTTATTCAGCATTTTGGCAAAGGAGTTTATTTCCAGCTGGGAAAGCTGGTCGTTCTAAAGATTTGTGGGAATATACCACTGGGAAATTACGTATACCTACTCTGTTTCGTTAGGATGGCTTGAAAAATGGATAGCGACGTGTTTTTGACGCATAATTTATGACGTTTCCTGGAAAACTGATAACAATTAAGTTTTATTGGCGACTTCCTGGCGGGGAGAGAGAACCGCTGACAAGACTCTTCGTCTTGTCAGCGGTTTTGTTTTATTTTACAAAACTTGTGTTATGTTGAATATTAAGACGACGCATTGGTAATTTACGTGGCGGGGATCTTGATTTTTCCACACAATTACAAAACATATGAAAGTGATATTTGATGACATGATTTTTCATTTAATTGACTTCATTTTGTTAGTTGCAGAAACACGATTTTTCAACTTTTATAACAGAGAAAAAAATATTAAAGTAACCTGTTTTAAAACATAGATTCGCATTTTACAGGCTAACCAGACCGATTTAAGCATCTAAATTTTCTTAATATAATTAGTCTTAACACACACTTCAAAATTGTAGTTAATTTTTTTTAAATAATTTGTAGTTTTAATTTGAAGGGAAAAAAAACAGTTTTTCTTATGGTACGGGGCGCAAACGCTCGTATCAAAACGTATGAGATTTATTGTTTAGCGGTGCGTCGCCTTAATGTGAAATTATGGTGGGTTATTAACCGTTGAGTGTTCGTGAGCCTGCATGAGTGTGGGCAAATGAAACAAAACAGTGCAACGGCACTTTTCAAATTCACTCAAGAAGTCCGCATTTATCTAGTATGTTATTGATTAAAGCCTGCAAAGGTTGTTGTAAGAGTAGAAAAAAATACCCTACTTATAGCATTTTTGACAGGCCGATGAATAACTGATTCACTGAATGTCAGATGATCGCTGGCTGTTATTTTAAACGTTTATTCGCATATGGACCAAAAACGCATTATGACATCAACGCATGTCGACCAATACGCATAACGACCAATACGTACAAAGACCTATTCGCATAAGGATAAAAAATGTGTAACGACCAAAACGCATAACGACGAATAGTAAGTAAGTAAGTAAGTAATCATTTATTCAGTGCTTCCAATACATAAACATTACAATAGGTTTCTTATATCTAAGGTATAGTGAGAAACAACTGAAAGGGCTGACCAGCTCAGCTCATGTTGTAACTTGTAGCCACAACGCTGATTTTCAGCTGGACCCATAGGTAGGTGGTAGGAATACGTACAAAGACCTATTCGCATAAGAATAAAAAATGTGAGACGACTAATACGCATAACGACGAATACGTACAAAGACCTATTTGCATTTTATTCTTAACTAAGGGCTGACCACGGCCGCTTGGCTGATGATTGTCCCCGTCTGCGACAACTATAATATTCAATGTATTTAGAAAAATATTTCACGTTGCATTCAACATTGCTCAAATTGAATTCTGGGATCTTAGAGCTTGTTTTTTTTCTTTTCAGTTTTTCTCTTTGCAGTTATTTTTGATAGTTACTTTAGCAGTCAGGTTTCTTGTTTTATTTTAATAATTTGGTATATTTCAAACTTTTTAGTTTTGTTAAGTAAGTAACCAAGCAATTTAAAACCTACATAAAATAATTATATTATATTATTCGTGTCTGGCTGCCGTGTATGTCATTAGTAATATTACATTCCATTACCAATCTTTTTTTTATTTATGACATGGTCTATCAGCTATTTTAACGAAGCATATTTTAATTTGGTCACCCAATCGTTGACCCGGTATTGCGAAATTGCTTAACTTGCAAGATCGCAACACGAACGCGCTATTGCCAGAGTAGATATTATGTATTCACTACTATCACACTGCACCTTCATTCTCTTAATTGCCTCCATCGTCTGCCGTGTTCAACAGAATCCTCGGTTAAAGCATCGGTGGCCGAGTGGTAAAGCAATCGGCCCGATACCTGAAGGTCCCAGGTTTGATTCCAAGGCCGGGCAGAGTGTGTGTTCGGATTTTTCGATTCATGCCTGGATTTGTGATTACCAACTCGCAATTAGCAAGCCCTCAAGTGAGCAGCTCTGCGAGTGCTGAGGTTGAGCAACTTTCGAAAAGGCCGGTCATCTTATGGGTGACCAAAACGTCTCACCTCGAGCTCCTCCGTGCTTCGGAAGGCACGTAAAGCCGTTGGTCCCGGCTGCATTAGCAGTCGTTAACGACTACCAATCTGCACTGGGCACGCGTGGTGGTTTATGGCCCGTTCTCCCTATCCATCCATAGGGAAGGCTCGTGCCCCAGCAGTGGGGACAAAAAATGAGCTGATGATGATGAATTGGCAAGCGTGGTGATTAAGCCATTACCCATCAATTGTAGAGATGACTGTACTTCAATGATAGAGGCCTTTACCCTGCAGTAAGACAGTCCCAGGTTATGTACAGAACCTATCCAAAACTGCTAAATTTATTTCAATACTAGTGGCCGCTCGCGTTTTCACCCACGTGGTTCCCGTTCCCGTGGGAATATCCGGATAAAAAGTATCCTATGGGTTAATCCAGGTTATAAACTATCTGTATGCCGAATTTCATCCAAATCCATTCAGTAGTTTTTACGTGAAAGAGTAACAAACATCCATCCATACTTACAAACTTTCGCGTTTATAATATTAGTAGGATTCAACCATATGCTTTATATTATAAAGTTCAAAGTCTATTGAGGAAATTTGATAGTTTGTGGTAGGTTATGTGCAGGCGTGTGTATAGTCGACAATGAAATTGCTTTACCATCTTAGAAGTGAATTTTCTTTGCATATAATAAAACAACAAGTTCTATTTTTGTTTAAAAGACCAAGTGACAGATACTTTGTCATTATTGACAATGAGCATTTGTGAAATTTTATTGTAATGGAAGTTTTTGTCAAAAGTGATAAAGCAATTTCATGGTCGACTATACTTACTTTGCCACATGTTCTTAATTACGTTTTACACGCCATCGAAAACAAAGAGAAAAAACAGTTTTACGAAACACCACACATCATTAATTTCAAGTTCAACATTCCTCCTTTTCCTAATACATTTTGGAAGGGCAAACTTTGAACTCAACTGGATTCTCTAAGTCAATATATCTAGAGACGTCCCTCTAATCTTTATAAATAGTCGCCATCACTAAGTGAAATCCCAATGCTTTATCCCCAAGGCTAGTTTATGCCTTAATAAAGCTTTTTCGGCCTCCTTGGGATTTTGCCATTAAAAGGAAATACTGAGTGAGTGATTCTCACAGTTAGTCACAGGTATTTTACCTCCTTGAATATTAAATGATCTTTTATTTAGACACTTAAGTACTTACATTAGTACGAGTATTTTAAATGTTTATATAATTTTTAACGCAAATTTTGTTGCGAACAAATTACAAAAACACAAATGTTGAAAAAATTTCCACGAGCAGGGTTTGAACCTGCACCCTTCTGACATCCCGGGTCAGGTGCTCTTCCAATTGAGCTATCGTGGTTCTAACCAGCCCGCCGAAATTATTCAACACTATTTACTTTTTACTTTGAAAGCCAAAGGCGCCCATTCAATGTTAACAACTACCGTCATTAACATCCGATCATAATATTTTTACAAATACTAAAGATCAGTTAAGATCAGATTTTTTTTTTACGATTACATATTTTGTGCAAAGTTTACTTGAAAATAATCAACTTAACTATTTTTTTGCACATTACGACTACCTTCTTACCTATTTTTTTTTTTTTAAATAAATACTGATGAAGTGATTCTCTCTTATTTGAGAGAGAATCACACTATAATAATTCACAGGAATTTAGCCATCTTTAACATTGGAGGTTTTTTATTTGATAACTTAATTACTTAACAACTGAGTCTATGCACGACAGTAACGCCATCTCGCAAACCCTATTTTAGAGGCGTTTGTCAAATAGTGAATGACAAGTGCTTGTATCCTATTAATATTATAAACGTGAAAGTTTGTTTGGATGTTTGTTACTCTTGCACGTAAAAACTACTGAATGGATTTGGATGAAATTTGGCATACAGATAGTTTATAACCGGGAATAACACATAGGATACTTTTTATCCCGATATTCCCACGGAAACGGGAACCACGCGGGTAAAACCGGGAACCACGCGGGTGAAACCGCGAGCGACCACAAGTTTTATATAAAAGAAAAATGGATGTTATTATAAAAACTGGTGTTGAGAGTGTAAAACACAAAATAAGTCGCAAACTATGCTGAAAGGAAATAAATTGGTTTTAGCAGAACACGTAAGGAATGTAGAAGAACTAAGAACTAATGGCAATAGTTATTTAATACGATCCAACATAAGTCGCCAAACCCCCTATAAAACAAGTTCAAACGTAAGTACTTACTCTCCTACCTAAAAACAAACACATTTTAGTATTCTACAGTAGATAAAGTATATCTATTAACATTTTAATTAATTTATTACAGATCAATAATTCTCGGGTTGTCACTGGAGTAAAATGCAGCTGATATTTTTAAATCGATGGTTGGTATAATATCTTTATGTTATTATATTCACGGTTTATATTCACAATTGTACTCGGTATGGTTTTTTTTAAACCATCATGGACGAAGTCGCAAGCGTACTGTTAGTCAATACACATAAAGAGAAAAGTCCTGAAAACGGTGAGTGTACTGGTTGACTCATCAACGCCGAGCCAAAACCCTTAGATTTAGAAAGCTGAAATTTTGCACAGAGGTTCCCTTTACAACGTAGACAAGGGATAAGACGGGATTTGCCGAAATTCCCCCGGGATCACGGGATACGGGCGGGCAAAGTCGCGGGCGGTCGCCATATTAAATAAATAACCAAATGTCAATCGTAAAATGGTGGTAGACGCAGTGTTGCCAACTTGACGGATTTCCCGTCATATCTAGCGGATTGGGAGATGAAACGGACACACTATTCGTATAATGGCTAACGGATTTTCTAGCGGAACGACAGAATGTCAAATAATTCCATATAAGAAACTGTTTTAAGATTTTTTCCGGAATTCGTGCAGCAATATCTAGTTACTTATATAAAAAGTTTCACTATGTTTAGTTAACGATCAAAAAGTGGTATAAAATGCGTTAGTGTATCTAAGTTAAGTTAAGTTATATCATTATTTAGTCGTGTGACGAAATTCTGACGAAAATTTTTGGTTATATTTAGTGGAATTTCAGAATAATAGTTGACAACACTGGACAGACGACATATTCGGCCGACCGTACACGGCTTAATGAAACATTTAAGGCTTTGGGCTACAGAAATGTGTGCAAACAACAGGTTTATGCGGTCAGCGATTGCGGTTGTGGGTCGCAGCAAAATACCGAGTGGAACATTGGTTTTATTCCTCTATGATCTCAAAATAACAAGAACTTTATAACAAAGTGTAAAGTAAGTTGTAGCCTACTTACACCCTTATGTTTTATTACAATATACATTTTAAGGATACTCTCTTTTCATCATTTTGCTAAAATTTTACTATGATACCCCTAAATCTTATTAAAATTTTTAGCTGATCAATACATAATGTAATACCTGACTACATAGATGAAAATGTATGGAACAGCTAATTGCTCTCACGTTTTCAAAGTTGGTGTCAAAATATAAGTTTTGTAAAATGATAAGCAGAGACTAACCGCAAAGTTTTTGTAGTAATCAAAACATAGGGGTGTATACTATCCCACTGATAGACAAAGGTCTCCATCTTAAACATCGTATACATTTCCATCACACGGTACAGTTTACTGGAGCAACTAGCTTAAGGGGGATACTCCGGATTGAGGCGAAGTGGAGCTGAATGGAAAAAAGCTATGTGGTAATCAACCAATAGAGTTCCTTTATTTTAATGGTTTTTCTCTGTTCTGCTCCAATGGACGGTTGAATGGCGTCGATGTTTCTAAGGAAAACCGTCACGTCGCACGAGCGGGGCGGTACGGGTCAGATTCAATAGTTTTTGTGCGATAAAGCTGCTCCGCTTTTCTCCACTTAGCTCCGCTTTACTCCGCTCAGCTACACTCCGCCTCAATGAAGTTTCATTTTATTTTATTTTCATTGTGAATAAAGCTGCTCCGCTCTAAGCTCCGCTCCACCTCAATGAAATTTAATTGCGGATAAAAAAACAATGCAACAAATAAATTTATTTGACATTGAATTTGACGATCTCCTTGGTCGAGTGGTTTGTACACCGGTTTTCATGGTGTCGCCATCTCTGAGGTTAAGTTCGATCCCCGGTCGGGTCAATTTAGAAATTATTGTTTTTCTAAATTGTCTCGGGTCTGGGTGTTTTCTATGTATAATAAGTATGTATTTAAGTATTTTAAGTATGTTTATCCGTTGTCTAGTAACCATGTTACGAGTTTCATAACGAAGCTTCTCTTGGGCTAGATAATTGGTGTTAGTGTAGGAAAGTTTATTTATTTATTACATTTAAATCTGGTCCGCTGTACTCCGCTCCAATGGAGTGTCACCCTAATGGCCAGACGTTAGAAAGCTGGGATTACTACAACACATGTTATACAAAGGGGTAGATGTGAAAATGGCTTGTCTTGTGTGTGTCTAGTTTAATTTCCTGCTAATTGCTGGGCTAGGAATTTCATCCGAATCCGAATTTCATCAAAATCCATCCATCCGTTGCTGCGTGATGAAGCATCAAATATACACACTTAAACACACAAACTTTCGCATTTATAATATCAGTGTGATCGAAATGTATATTTACTTCTATACTTACTAATACTATAAAGAGGGAAGCTTTGTATTTTTGTTTGTAACGAATAAACTCAAAAATTACTGGACCGATTTAAAAAATTCTTTCACCATTAGAATGCTACATTAGCGCTGAGTAACTTATGCTATATTTATTACTAGAAAAAAATTGCTTAATGATAAATATATAGAAATACGATTTGTTTGTTTTGTTGTCATTGAAACTGTCATAGCGGCACGAAGTCCGCCGGGTCAGTTAGTAATAAATAAAGTGATCATTGGTGATAAATAATTAATTAACTAATATTATATTCGGCTTCAAAAGCAATTCTTTGTCTTTTAAATTATGTCTGTTATTTCACATTTCGATTCTACCATACTAACAAACGAACCATACAAAATTCAAAGTTTTTTATTATTTCAAACAAATGAGCCAATTTGAATATACTTTTAGAGACGACAGATAATAAAAAAACACAAAAAAAATAATTTGTTCAGCTGATTTATGCGAATTGACGGTTTTCATAGTAGAATCGCATTAATTCAGTCAGTGTTTGTAGTTTATGTAAAATAAATAATTTCGATCTTATTTAATTTTATATCCAATGGAGTCTGTCACCCGTATTTATAAACCAGTAAAAGCTTTTACCTAAGCAAAAGTAATTACTTATGTAACAACTTTTATTATTTAGTTAAGAAAACCGATGAAGTAAGTAACGTCAAAAGTTAAAATACTTAGTCAATCTATATTAACTGAAATAATATTTAGTAATTGTTCTGAGATCTTTACTCAAACAAAGATAAGTATCTCCAATAATTCATAGTGACAAATTAGTAAGTATATTTATTTTTTATTTTTTATTTAACGGGCAAGCACACACGAATGGATGAATTAGAAAACTGTTTTCATAAATAAGTAATTTTTCTAGTGATCTACAACAAATTAAAATAAGTATTTCTGTGCATAAACCAAAACTATCCAAAGGGATATGGATCTCTACTTTTTTCAATGATCTATATGCGGCTTTTTCTGGATCAGAGGCTATCTTTTACTCTGTTTAAAGGACCCAAAAATATTTATAATTAACTCTAAGAAGTAACAATTCATTCGCTTGTAGACCTTAGATTTATACAACTCCACTGATTTTTTATTATTCCCGTTGCCTTAAATGATATAAATCAAATTAGCCGGCCTTCCATTACACCTCCCCAAAGAGATGTATATCTTCCTTCCGAATTAATGTAGATTTCCAAGTGTGTTTAGTTCAAAAAATACTTACTACATCCAACTTGTTAGGCTAATTTGAACTCTAAGGCTACAGAGATATGAGCTTCAACGATATTAGGCGAAATGTAATTTAGTGCTTTTTAATTTTGTTAAAGCATGCCAATCAGCATGCTATATGAAAGTTTTTGGTGAACTATTTGTATAGGTACCTATGTATACAAGGTGTTCTCACGATGTGTGGTTCTTAAATTTTTGTTAAAAAAATTAATAGTAATATTAATAGCTAGATAATATTAAAAAGACGCAACCAATACCTATTACGCTGAATGTCACCAAATTACTAAATATTCATTTTTCTAATATATAAAAAAAAATGCGGCGATCATTTAACCGAACATACATACTTGAAGATGTTTGAGTTAGGTTCTCTGGGGACCAATAATTAACATTAAACATTAGACTTAGTGTTTAATGTTGAGTGAAGCAACTTTCGCAGAGGCCGGTCATCGAATGGGTGACCAAAAACTTATCATCTCGAGCTCCTCCGTGCTTCGGAAGGCACGTTAAGCCGTTGGTCCCGGCTGCATTAGCATAGTCATTAACAACCACCAATCCGCACTGGGCCCGCGTGGCGGTTTATGGCCCGTTCTCCCTATCCATCCATAGGGAAGGCTCGTGCCTCAGCAGTGGGGACATAAAATGAGCTAATGATGATGATTAGACATAAATCAATAACAAAGTTACCATTTGGCAATTAGATGGAGAGAACTAAAATACTCTAAAATAGGAGTGCGAAAGTGCCTTAGAAAGTGTAAACGATTCAAACATAAAAAAAAAACGATTAATAAGTCTCTAAACTCGAATCTAGAACAATAACTTAGTTAGAGGTAGAAACCGTACGAGTCTTTTCGTCTCACTCGCACCTCCTGGCTTGCAAGTTGGCATCGCGAACTTTATATATCCGTCTCAACTAACATCAACAAAAGTACTACCAATAAACATGACACTGACACTATCTATAGATTCTATGAAACATTTACAGACTGAATAAAAGCCAGCTTGCCAATGAAGTTGGCAACGCTAATGAGTAGGCAGTGATACTAGATGTAAAAATTACAAGACGTTATACGTTTTTTGTTAATTTCCTTTCCTTAAATCGTAAAACCTGCCATTCCCAGGAGTATTTAATTGGTATAAAGTAAGAAAATAATTACATATATTATATTAGATTGATATTCCGCTTTTTGCCATGTAATTTTTTTTAAGTTGCGTTTTCGAAGTAAAAGCTATATTATTTTAATTTCCCGCCTGGCATCACTCTCACGTAGCCATTTTGGTTTTATTGATGTTAACTTCACTTTTGTTTAGGTACGTTTGAGTTTGTTAATAGATACTTTTGTTGTCAGGTGTTTTTCAAAATCCATGAAGCCGTGGTGATACAAAATGAGTTAAAGTGAAATTCTACGCTTGATATTGTGCCTCGTGAAGGACTTTAATGTGAACAAGTGTTGATCGGCGAGGGAAAGGTAAATTGTTTGGTTTTTCCTCAGAATAATAACTAAAGCTATAGAAACCGGACTAAAATAGCAAAGGTGTCACCAGATTTGTAACGTTATATTTGAGGTAATGTACTGAGTGACTTTAGAAAGGACTCAAGATTTTTTTTTGATCACCGATTATCTGATGACCGTTTGACATAACAATACAAAAAATAAAAACTAAGTGTCAACCATTTGTTGCACTCCCACCTCCTTTTCTAGCCATAAGATAGAACGAAACTAAACATAGTTGCACGATTTTTATTTTAGCCATCCTTCTATAGCTTTAGTTATTGTTCTGAGGGTTTTTCACATTATCCATTTTAATAGATCTGTGTACAAAACTCGTTGAATAGTTGGTTCCCTTTCAAAGAGAGTAGATGTTGTTGGTGTTGCTTACTCTTTTCGAACGACAAGAATGCTAATAATAATCTCTGATTAAGACAGTTTAAATAATTTCACTTTGAGCGATTGTTTTAGTTATCAGGTTTAATTATGAATAGATTGCGATGAGTATTAATATTTTGATCGTGGGGGCTGAGGTTATTTGTTAAAAAGTAAAGTTGTGTGTAAACTATTATTATTAATATGAATAATAATTAACATTAACATTAGCGACATCTATATGTATGTGCCGGCAACATGATAGATAGAATTGAGGCAGACGCTAGATGGCGCGTCATTTTTTATTGAAATGTTAAGGGAACATTTATTTAACATAAGTAAAATACATAATAAAAGAGTATATATGTGATACAGCAAAATTTGATCACGCCAATATAGCAATCGACTTAACTTAAGCAACGTTTAGTATTGTTAGCAAGATTTGGAGCTTCAGGCCTTGCCCTAATCTCAAGCCCTGGGCACGCCACTGGGATGGGATGGAACATAATATTAAATATGTTTACAACGATCAGTCCGTATAGTCACGTCCACCCTAGAATCCCTTATTTTCGTAGGCCGATACATGCCCTATCAGACCCTCCTAACAAATTGTCACGTGACCTGGATCGCCTAACCGCGGCACGGACGCGGCGTCAAATATATGAGTCAGCAGACATAGGCAGCTTCACTGCAGTAAAGCGCGCCCCACTAGTGGGCGCGCCGTATCCCTTTATGACGGCGACTCCATCTGAGTAACGCCAACCGCGCCTCGGCCTCTTGAGAGGCGCGCGTTCCGGTAGCCTTCACAGCCCTTATTAAGGCTAAAGGCAAACCCCAGGGGTTTTTTACCGGGTCGGTCTTAATCCTTCTCAGAGAAGGACAAGGCCAGCCCCGGATCTCACGGAATCTGCGAGCAGATTTATACCCTGGGACAAAAAAAAATCAGTTTAATTATATATTCGTATTCCTCGATTTATTACAATATACTTACCTAGAGCTTGACTATTCTGTAATATCATCTTCATCATCAACCTATGTTGACGATGATGATAATGCTATTAAATTGATATTGAGATTAAGAACAGTAAAGTACAAAGTGCGAGAAGTAAATTTTTAAAATCATTTTCCTACAACTGTTTGTATGACACTGTTGTCATGCGCAATATTTAGTAAATGCAGAGAGAAACAAGGTTAAAAAGAAATTTCAAGCTCAGAGTCGACAATTTGTGAAAAGGTGTCGGCGCAGCAACAAGTGGACCGATGGCAGATGAAACGAAAACACCCAAATAGTGGGGAGTGGCGTTACAGTCGTTGGTTATGATACATAATCATAAATATAGATTATAAAATTAAAATAACGAGTAAAATTACTAAATAAACACTTTTGAGTCTACACAAATTTACTTATTCAGGACGTCCTTTGGCTGTGAGGAAAAAGGGGTTAACTTTTTTTGAACATTAACTGCTTTACCACAAAACGATGGCTAAAGTTAGACATTGTTTAAAACAGTTGTGTCACTTTTTAGCTAATACTTTTAGACAGAGACACAATATTTTAAACACGTATTTAGCCATTGTCTCACTTGTAACACTGTTTGTAGTAAAAGGTAAATATTTTCCTTTATTTCTAAGTGTGTATTATCTTTATTTACATCTTCTGTGCGTGTGTTTATAATAGAACACCTTCTTTTTGGGGGTTAAAGTTACTCGCGTCCGTAGGTTTACCCTTGAGACCCCCCTACACGTGACCCCTGGGTGGTGCTAAATGAGTGACACTGTCTGAGTGGTAGAGCCACGCTACGTTGCAGCACGAAATGGGCCGGCTCGCCCGGCATAATACCACCCTCTCACAGAATATCGGCGTGAAACAACGGCACTCGTTGCTGTTGTGTTTCGTCCGGTGAGTGAAAGTACCGGAGGCCCATCTCTCACCCCTCCCCTTTCCCAATTCCTACTCCCTCCTCAAGATCCAACTCCTTCCTCATGGTTGGCAACGCATCTGCAATTACTTTGGTTTTGCACCCGTCCACGGACGGCGGTGATTACTTTCCATCAGGTGACCCGCCTGCTCGTTTGCCTCCTTTTAACATAAAAAAAAAAAAACGGGTGGACCGATTTTGATGAAAATTTTTGTGTGTGTTCAAGTGGATGTGAGAATGGTTTAGATTTACAATTGGACCCGATAGGTGGCGCTTCAATAGGGTCCATCATTGGATACGGGTGTTCTTATGCAGACGAAGTCGCGAGCGGGCTACTAGTTTAAGTAAAACGTTATAATATGTTTCATTATTATTTTTACTTGTGAGGACCTCGATGGCGCAGTGGTTAACGCGCCTGGTCTGCGACTGCTGAGGTTAAGCAACTTTTGCAAAGGCCGGTCATGGGATGGGTGACCAAAAATTTATCATCTTGAGCTCCTCCGTGCTTCGGAAGGCACGTAAAGCCGTTGGTCCCGGCTGCATTAGCAGTCGTTAACATCCACCATACCGCACTGGCCCGCGTGGTGATTTATGGCCTGTTCTCCCTATCCATCCATAGGGAAGGCACGTGCCCCAGCAGAGCGGACATAAAATGATTTGATAATGATTATTTATACTTGCGCAGTATTGTTTAACTTATTCTGGTAAATACGAGGATTAGTAACTTGGTGCAAATCCGGTATCTCAATACTATGCTGAATGGGGGCAATTTCAGGGCCACTAGTTTTTTCAAATGTAGGTACCAATCCACAGCTTTACTTCGTGTGGCAAAAACTAAATTTCTTTTTATTTATGAATTATCTTTATTTATTATGGGAAGCCGCTGGATGCGAGCAGCACAAAACCGGTCGCTGTGGAGATCCTTGGGGGAGGCCTTTGTCCAGCAGTGGACGTCTTTTGGCTGAGATGATGATGATGATGATGATTATGGCAAAACCTTACAAGTTGCTATGACAGCGAAAAGTGCAGCCAACATACAGTTTTTTGTTCTGTTTCGATTTAGTTTTGCAATTCATTTGTGTCATTTTTATGTATATTACTGTAAGTTAGATAAAACGCTGCTTTATGAAGCTACTAGCATTTTGCCCGCGAATATGTCCGCATAGATTTCGGTGTTTTCTATGCAAACATCAACTCATCAATACTTTTATGCATTCTATAATGTTTACACGATTAATTATTGATGGTAGGTTTTACTGTGAAATCTAAAAATTTATAAATCAATAAAAATATATTTATTGTTAAAATTAAAAGAGTCATCCTCCATTCCTCTACACGGAAAATATTATCACTTCTTTCGCTAGTCAAATCCCCTAGTGTCAAATATTTAAACTTTTGTAATAAATCTGCATAATGAAACAACATTGATTACATGTTAATGCTTGTGACTGTACCTTGAATAGCTACAAAAATAGAAGTGAATACAAAATTACACAAGGTCCCTTAGAGACACACGGGTCGTTGTCAATAGGACGATAACAAAATACTCTTCCCTGAGGACTTGTTGCGACCTTTCTGTTCCTATTTAGCTTTTATATAATTTACGGTCACTTTCTTTTGCAAGAAATCGGCAGTTCCAAAGCGAGTCAGAAACGGACTCTTCGTAAATCACGTTATCGAAAAATTTGCGTCATTTTTCAAATAATTAAATTTAGTTAAAATTAATAAAATAATTCGCATGAAAGAATACTCCAGCCTTCCAAGAAGGGTCAACCCGAGGCGAGGTCCTAGGTTTAGTTACTTTTTGGTAGAAATCTACCCAGAATCCGACAGATCGCGATAACATCTCCCCTTTTTCATTCGTCATTTTCCCGCTCTGTAACAATTAAACGCTTTCTGACAAAAGCGGACACTATGCTCACATGCCGGTTTTAAAAACATATTATGCCCGCGTCGAATGCAATTGCCGCAACAGGAGGGGCCATTGCGTCTCGTTGCTTTTACTGGCCGGCAGCCTTTTAACTTTGTTAGACTCACTCAAGCCAAAATGTGTCGGCCCTGCAACGGGAAACTGGCCAAATTGCTTTAACGCTAGTTGCTGGGAGAGCGTTGCAATATCGTACTAAGTAATAAGACTATTTTAACCACTTCTTTGGTTCAGTGGTTGTAACTTGTTTTAGATTCGGATGTCTTTAGCTCATGAGTAGATATGTGTATTTCGTTGGCAAACCTCGAGCTAAGACTTGATGTTCGGTCAAAGACCAGCCCCCCGACCGCTTACCGATCTAACCGATCGCTTTGATTACGCGTATAGTTTATGACGTCATCTTGCCACCTCGCACCGCCTATGAAAGCAATATCAAAAGCTAAAGGCTATAGCTTTCGATATTGCTTTCATTGGCGGCACGAAACGACAAGATGACGTCATAAACCACACACGAAGTCCTTTGACTTCGTGTGTTCACACACGAAGTCAAAGCGATCGGTTAGGCGGTCGGGCCCCAGGTCTGAGCGCCGTAGGTTAGGATAGGCAGGAAGCACTTGTTGAATATATCTACTCATGTGTCCTTAGGTTCGGTTACCAGTGGAGGGTAAGTTTTATGTATACGGTTTGGTTGGTAGGCTTCCTCTCTTAATAGAACTTAGTCCTTATATAGGAAATCAAAATGTTATCTTTATTCTTCGATCAATTATGTAATATATGTATAAAGGATCCGGAACAAAAATGCGTCTCGCAAGTGGTCCTGTTTGCTCATACCTATACATTTAAATTTCGAATAACAAAATCTGAAAAAACATTGGATAGCATCAACAACTTCAGCTTACTGTGAACCTTAAATCTTTAGAATAAAGATTAAATTAGGAATGCAATTTTTATTTTTTTTTGCTAAATATTTGTACTTAATGTTTACTGTCATCGACACAAACAGAGTGAACGAGAGTGCGGCAACAGTGCCGTGACCTTGAATCGACGTACCGAGCTGTACCTACCGGCTAGGGTTGAGTCACACATAGTTTATTTATTATTGTGTGAATTTGGGTGTCTTTTATATTGTAATCTTACCTTGTTATATCTCTCGGCAAAGTAAAAAAGGACAAACTGGGATTATGGTTGTGTGAGACATCCTCATACACAACAGGTTTTTTTTCCAGACATTTTCAATAGGCACCCACCTATATATATGCAACAAAACTCGCAATCGCGACACCCAAACCAAGAAAAATACGTGTATATTGATCGGCAGCGCTCAGTGACATACTTGTTATTCTCCGTTACCACAGCAACATACGCTGCCCGATCCGCGTTTGCGGGGACAGCCCGCGTCATCGCGTACTCCTTTCCCGTGTTTTTTTCTGTGTTCTAATGTAGGTGAACTACGAGCTTGTGTGCGTGCGTTTCGGAGCTCTTGTATGAAGTTACCGCACTCTCGTTCACTCTGCCTCAAACGTCATTGTGGCTCAGTCGCCTACCGTTTTCTAAGCGCCCATCAGGAATCTAATTAGTTATCTTAATTAATGGCTTCGCGTTTAGCATTTAGCCAATTTCAAGTATTTTTATTATAAGTACGGTACGGTAGATAGAAATTAAAATAGAGTCTCACAATACGTGTTATTTATTACGCAAAGAACTCGGGTGAAAATCCCATCGGGAACCTAGTCTTTATTACTTTGCCGTAACGTCAAAAATCGATGCATTCAACGTCAGACGCTTTACTCGTCCTACATTTCAGTCAAAAATCATTTGACTAATACTCACTTCTTAAGTTCTACTCCATCATCGTCATCATCATCATCACCAGATCATTTTATGTACCCACTGCTGGGGCACGAGACTTTCCCATGGATGGTGTTACGGAGTCAATACTTCTTTTTAAATTTTATACTTTTTCTTCTTTTCTAAGTTTAATTTTCGTTTGCCTCTCATTCCTAAATACAGCCTCCTTCCGTAACAGGTGGATAGGGAGAACCGGTCATGAACCACCACGCGGGAACGCGGGTGGTTGTTCCATTGCCATCGGATGACCGGCCTTTGCGAGAGTTGCTTAACCTTACCAATCGCAAACCGGTTGTGCTAACAACTGCAACTTTCAGATCTTTCCATTGTATACTCATAATTAGTAAAGAATACCTACATAGAGCTATACAGGCTGATTCCAATGAAAGTCCTCCGACGCGACGCCTACTAAAGTTGAAATCTAAAAAGAAGATTGTAAACTCCAGTGGCTATTGTGACCCAACCTCATTTAATTGTGGTCCTGAAAATATCTTTGCCATTAATCTTACGGCCCTTACCCTAGAGGCCCATCATATTACCTGCCAAAACAAATAGGTTACAGCCCTGCGGTTCAGTATGGAATAAACAGCACATACAGTGAAGTTGTACCTAATAACTAAAGTCGTTTTAAATGCATTACCAACTTTCACCCGCGGAGATACTTACAAAAAAACCCTTTATTTATTTTGTTCACATATTACTTTACTATAATCATTATCTTTTTATTAATTTACATTTTTAAATATTATCTAAAAACAAAACAAACATTTAAAAATATAAAAATAGGGGTCCCTGATCTGATCCCAGGGAGAACCTTCGGAGAACCCCTCGGAGAATCTAGTAGGGAACGGGGACACGCACTAGTGCTTGATGCCGTTCGCTCTAAAAAACCTCTGACGGTGTTTCAATCACACGTCATAAGGAACCCTTTAAGTTTCTCGCCGTCCCCAAAAAAGTCCGATGACGCTGAAAATGGTGTCTGAGTCAGTCAGCAAACTCTCTTTAAAAAAAATACCTGCAAAAAATTATAAAATTTAAAAAAAGAAATATTATTTGTTCTTATTTAACCCTTTTTTTTTTTGAGAGAGAGACTGCTGGTTGCCGTGGGGCATTTCCAGCTTCACCGGGCTTGTTTTAGGGGCGGCGAGGTACGTAAAGGGTACCTCAAGCCGTGTTGAAACGAAACACCTTCAGAGGATTTCTAGAGGGGTACGGCATCGCACACTTAAAAGTGCGCGTCCCCGTGCCCTTCCAGAGTCTCCGAAGGGTTCGGATCGGATCGGATTATTTAACCCGTCCCGCGCCATAGGTATATAAGTCCGACGAACGACCTTATGTACGACGGTGCGTACATATGGCGCGCGAGGGCTTAATTGACAAAGAAAACTCACACTAGCACCCACGATGAGATGCAAGTTCGCTATTTCCAATATTTTTTTTAGATAAACACCTTGCCAAATTCTGCTTACTATTAAACATGTTGGTGGTCAAAAGCTTAGACAGTATTTATAAAAAAACACGAGGTGCGAGGATTCTGCTGAGTCCAACTGGATTGGCAGCCAACCTGGTACCTATTTCTGCCGATAAGCAACATTGCTTTGAACCGTGTGTGTTCCTCCGCTCTTGGTGTGACAAAGGCCACATGGATGAAACTACCCTCAATAGCTAATAATAATAATATAAACTTTATTTCGGACAGTGAGTATCCTTACATGTGTTAGTTAATACATTCTTACAGGCTATGTTAGTAAAGCATTTAATTAGATTACAAAAAAAAATACTTAAATATACTTGGAATACTGGGTGAGATCAATCATAGGTGTAAACCTATGATTAATCCCGCCCAGCATTTCTGGATGGGGCAATCCACTTTATCAGCAATGGTGTTCAGGATGCTATTGGTGCTGCAGCGCACCCTGCTGAGGAGAGACGCCGCTCTCTTCCGCCTGATGGCGTGAAACCCATCGGTGCGTGCCACCGCGAACATTTGACGACGCACTGCAAAAGCGCGGCAACCCCAACAGCATCCTGAACGCATTGATGTACTGGACTCGCAAAGCATTATAAGCTCGTTGCGTATACTTTACCCATAGGCTGCTCGAGTAAAATGATTGGCAGTAAGATTTAGAAAGCGTTATCTTAACTTCTACTGAACATCGAGCAAACCTACGGGCGAGCATGTTGCTTCACCGCTAACGCTCTGCGCTTCCTCTCGATAAACCAAATACTCATTTCGTTCTACGAGAAATAGTTCTTGAACTTTTTGCATAACCGTGCACGCCATGCGTGAAGTGGTAACATTCGATTGGAACGATTATTGGCGAGTGAATGGGAATGGATCGGAAGTTTTCGAAGTTTCGATGTAACTGAACTAATGTAAAAACTTTGTAGCTATGTGATGTAAGTTTTCGCAAATATTAAGTAGATATACAAAGACGCATAATATTGCTTGTGAATCACACTAATATTACTGCGAAAGTTTGTGTGTATATTTGTGGCTTCTTCACGCTGCAACGGATGGATGGATTTGTATGGAATTCGGCATACAGATATATAACCTGGATTAACACATAGGATACTTTTTATCCCGATATTCCCACGGGAACGGGAACCACGCGGGTGAAACTGCGAGCGGCTGCTAGTTAGTTCATAGTTTCTGATTTATTTTTACAAATTTTAATGTAGGTAAGTAAAAGTAAGAAAATTAAAATTCATAATAAAAATATTAATTGCTTCTTTTAATGCCTTTCGTGGCCATTAAACATTTTTTTTATAACCGACATATACAATGTTTTATACCGACATGTATAACATTGTGGTAGCTAGCCAGGCGGATTTAAAAGCCCTACCACCAACCAAACCGAGCACAATCATCCTGCTAGGTACTCATAAACTGAGACCGTTGATCTTAACCACTAGTCAACGAAGGTCAATAACTAAATTAACTTTAAAATTAATTTAACTTTTCAATTTCTGATGTTTAGTCAGGGCACACAGAGCGTCGTTCGAAACTTCACATTTATTTTAAATCCCCTATTTTCCAGAACACTCAATTCAAATATGAATATTCGTCGAAAGTAAAAGCCTCTAAAGCTACTTTGCAACAAGTTTGCAATTAACTAAATGGACGTCAGCAATGTGTACATTTTTAAATAATCGTTCGTTAGCAACGAATAGTACACACTAAATTTTAAATTTTATTTTAAAATAGCTTTTTTAACTTATTAGGGGTTGGCGTGGGTTAGCGTGGGCCACGCTCACCCATGTAGCCATTCAAAAAAAGAAACAAAAATCGTTTATTCAGTTTAGGCTACAAGTAGCTCTTGTGAATGTCACTATGCCAATATGTCACTATATGTCACTATGTCACTATGCCATTAAGTGTAATAAGTATGTGAAAAGCGTTTATACGTCCCACAGCTGGGCAAAGGCCTCCATCATTGAAATCAAGTCATCACTACAATTGATGGTTATTGGCTTAATCACCACGCTTGCCAAATGCGGGTTGTTGTCCTCAAACCCAGGCTGGGAGACGAAAAATGAAAAACTTACTTTACCCGACCTAAGAATTGAACCCAAGACCTGCGGGTGTCGGACCGAGCGCTTTGCCACTCGGTCACAGAGGCGAAAAACAACGAAATAATACAAAACGCTTTATTACGGTCTACTTTATTTTACATATTATTATTGAACGGTTCAAACCCTTTGCTTTTACTTTAGACTCTAAAGCCGGTTCCCTATATTCTATATATCTGTTCATCCGAATCCAAGGTCCAAATTGTAATTCTGTGTTTTGTTCCTGTCATGTAAACGTCATTTCAAATCTATATATTAATACGTGAAGCAAAAATTTTGTACCCTTTTTTACGAAAATTGCGCAGACGGAGGAGTATGAAATTTCGCACACTTATAGTTTATATAGAGAAGGTTATCCGAATGTTAATATTTTTTTTTAATTATGCATAAAAATACATTATATCAATAAAACAAAATTTCGACCACTGGGCGACCACTAGTTGGAGTAAAAAAGACAAAACACGGAATAACCATTCGGACCTTACTCTTTGTTTATTTGCAAGGTATCCAAAGTATAAGTCTTTACTTTGGTTTGAACCGAAGGGTTAGACTTGGTAAAAGGTGTGGTGGTGTTGGGCAACTCACTCAAATTGAATTCCATAATGTTTGCACAATAAGATGGTAGGTTTAAAAACCTACAGACCCGACACAGACCCGACAGGGTCCATGGTAAACCATGGACAACCATGGTAAACCATGGACCCTGTCGGGCACAGCACAGGAAGAGAGATAATTATTATTTTAATTATCTGCTGGTCTGCCGCATGCCAGAAGTGTTATGGGCCAAGTTGGCAACAGATTGGAAGCCAAACACAACAAGGAGGCGCTGCGGTAGACCGAGAAAGAGATGGCGGGACGAACTGAATATATTTAACCAAAATTGGACTCAATAGCTCAGGACCGCAATAAATGGAAAAAATATGGAGGGAGGCCTTTGTCCAGCAGTGGGACAGTGAGAGATAATTATAATAATTACGAGTATAATAAAATAATTATTTCATATTTATTTATAATATAATTTATCATTGAATTAATTTATAATATATTAGATAATATACTCATTGTATTAGGTCAACTCAACTAATATTTTATTTAAGGGCGTTCTATTAAAAAGGATTGTGTCCCATTTCGATATAAAACGACTTTATCTCTATTATAGACTACATTAACATAGACTACTTTGACTTTACTTTTATTGAAAAAAGTTGTAAGGTCGATTCCTACCTTAGGCAGACGTATCTTTGCAAGTGTCATTTTTAATTTTGAAATAAATGTATTTAGCAACATTAAAGTAAATATTGGAAATTATGAAGTCGAGTTATGGCTCTGCTGTATCGCTCTACAACTCGTGTAATATTAATAATAATATTTTTTATTTTTTAATATTAGACAACATCACATACATTGTTCTGATCCCAAAGTAAGTAGCTAAAGCACTCGTTTTATGGAAATCAGAAACAACGACGGTACTACAACCACCCAGACCCGATACAATATCGAAAAGTTCGTTTTCGACATTGACCCGACCGCCGGGTGTCGAACCCGGGACCTCACAGTTAGCGCTGCCTAAAGTCCGGCGTGCAAGCCACTCGGCTACGGAGGTCGTCATATTGCCGTGTTATATATATTTATAAGGAACGGAGGAGCTCGATGGCGCAATAGTTAACGCGCCTTGCCTGCGATTGCTAAGGTTAAGCAACTTTCGCAAAGGCTAGTCATCAGGTGGGTGACCAAAAATCTTGAGCAGGACCGTGCTCCAGAAGTCACGTAAAGCCGTTGGTCCCGTTAACAACCACCGATCCGCACTGGGTCCGCGTGGTGGTTCATGACCCGTTCTCATTATGCTTCCGTAGGGAAGGCTCGTGCCCCAGCTGTGAGGACATAATATGAGCCGGTGATGTGGCGATGTGATGGAGGCCTTTGCCCTGCATTCGGAAAACAGTGGCTCAAAGTATAATGTTGCCACCTTATAGATCCTTTACTCAGGACACCTAAATAAACAGACGCCCGTTTATCTTCCATTCCCAACTCTCGGAAGACCCAAAGTACCGCTTAATTACTTGTTATTTAAAAAAAATTACTAACCAAGCTTCGGCTGCTCAACGTAACGATGCGAAACAACTGAGTTGCCAAACTTTCCAAATAACTTATTGTGGTTACACGAAACTTTGGGAGCCACGTTTATTTTTGAATTTCTCGTTGGATTGTTTTTTTTTTACCCAACAATTTCTGCTGGTTTCACAAGTTTAGGCGGAGTTTAATTTAGTAAACCTAAGTATATTAAATTGAAATAATGAATTTCACCTAATAATAACTAATTCAAAACTTTAGATATCGTATCGTCGTCGTATCTCTAAACTTTGAAGGAGCTCCCCTTGATACCAAACCGACCATTGGAATCCTTGGCGTCGATATTTCGAGTGACGTTCAGTTTCGCGGTCATTTGGAAGGTAAAGCTAAATTAGCTTCGAAAAAGCTGGGTGTGCTCAATAGAGCGGGACAGTATTTCACGCCGACCCATCGCTCACAGCTTTACAAAACACAGGTCAGGCCTCATATGGAATACTGTTTCCATCAATCGACTGTCTTTCCACCCACACCATCTTGATGGATGGCGATCTACTACTGTGCGTTTCTCACGTAATTTTTTACCACGAACTACAGTGCTGTGGAACCAGCTCTCGGCGGCGGTATTTCCGGACCAATACGACTTAGGGATCTTCAAGAAACGAGCCTATTCCTTCCTTAAAGGCTGGCAACGCATCTGTGATTCCTTTGGTTTTGCGAGTGTCCACGGGCGGCGGTGATTGCTTCCCATCAGGTGACCCGCCTGCTTGTTTGCCTCCTTCTAAAATAAAAAAAAAAAAAAAGATAATTAAATAGAATTATTATTGCCCTTATTAACAGGTAGTCTATCAAGCCTGCTATTTATAGGAATCATTTCAGAATTTTTAGATTATTTATTGCAGTAACGCAGTGGTTAATGCGCCCGGTATGCGATTACTAAGGTTAAGCAACTTCGCAAAGGCCGGTCATCGTATGGGTGACCAAAAATTGATCATCTCGAGCTCCTCCGTAATTTGGAAGACACTAAAAGCAGTTCGTTCCGGCTGCATTAGCAGTCGTTAATGTGCCATCTGCACAATATCCATAGCACGTAACGTTCGTGGTAAATAATTAATAACATGATGTAATAGAGAAACATGTTATGTAATTTAAGCAAAACACATTAGTTCCTGTTTTGTGAATTTTCTACAATCAACAAATCTCCCCCGCCAATTTCTTTGTTTATAGATTATTATATATACTTGTATTTTTACATATTAAAACTAGTCAGAAATTATACTCCGATACATTAACCAGTTGTGTTATTATTTAACTACGGAGCCCGCAACAGTTAACAACCACCGCACCGCACTGGGCCCGCGTAGTGGTTTATGACCCGTTCTCCCTATCCATCCATAGGGAAGGCTCGTGCCCCAGCAGTGGGGACGTTGATGAGCTGGTGATGATGACAGATTATTTGACTTGCAAACTAAGGAGATTATTACGTTACTGCGTATAATTAGTATCGCCTCGAGCCAAACCACTTGCCATATAATGTAACTACCTCAAATATCATACCGTAGGTAAAGTAAAGGGAAAACTCAAAGTACATGAGTGCTATCGTTTTCTAAAGTTGACGCGAACACTACTCATTGAAATGAAACTGCTGCCAGCCCCAACACCATAATGCCAGACCAAAGGATACAGTCAGCTCTTACTGAGTGCAACGGAATGCACGCGTGATTAAATTTAAATGAGGTTGTATACCCTACCAACTAATTATGAGACGACCAACATCTCAAGTCTCCCTGTGACCACGGACCCTGCAAAGGGTTCGAAACGTCAGGATAAACACTAAATCAAATTTATGTGTAAAATAAATACGAGTAGATCCCTAAAAGTAGTTTTTATTTCTGCATGAGTTGTGATTTATGTTATATTACCTCTGTGTGTCTAGTGGTAAAGACTACCTGTCTCGGACCCAGAGATCCCAGATTCGATTCCCAGCGGGGGGTATATGTTTGCGTACTTGATTTGGCTAACTACCACCATCTTATCAAAATAAGTCGCATTAATATTAATGTTTGTAGCATCTTCCGAAGCACGGAGGTACATTATTCGATGACCGGCCTTTGCAAAATATGCTCAACTTCAGCATTTATAGACGCGTTTACCTGCTTTCTGAATTACGTTTTGCCTAAGAAGGCGATATATTTAAAATAATATTTGATATGACGACCTCCTTGGTCGAGTGGTTTGTACACCGGTTTTCATGGTGTCGCCATCTCTGAGGTCCCGAGTTCGATCCCCGGTCGGGTCAATTTAGAAATTATTGTTTGTCGAAATTGTGTGGGGTCTGGGTGTTTTAATAATTATGTATTTAATTATTTTAAGTATGTTTATCCGTTGTCTAGTAATCATTTAACGAGTTTCATAACGAAGCTTCTCTTGGGCTAGATAGTTGGTGTGAGTATAGGAAAGTTTATTTATTTATTTATTTAATATTTTAAAATTAAGGACCTTTTACTAGCATTAAAGCGACATCAAAATCTACAGCTTCATACATACAACTTATTTTAACTAGGTACATTTATAAAGTACTGTTGATTCCATGTTCATAAACAAAAATAAAAAATAAAAAGTTATGTAAGTTCTGCACTACCCTATGGGTGACTAGTAGAAAATGCCTCAGGAACTAAGTCCGCCGTTTAATATATTGTTGCAAAAGTTTAATATAAAAAATAATAAGCTTGCTTATAATATTTTATTATTATTCACTTTATTTCTCTTTTTTCTTAGCCTAGGTTTGTTATAATATTAATTTCCTTATTATTTATTTATTTATTTTATTTAATAGGACAACCAACAAAATTAACACTAAATTAAATTAAAGTTAATTAGTTATTCATTTAAAAGTAAAATACAAATACACATACAAAACATAAAAATATTATAAAAAACCTAGCCTAGGGTGCCGCCGGCAACGGGGCAGGGCTCAAGCTGCCGGTGGTTAGGGCTGCAGAGACAGGAACCTTCGGACTATCCGCGCCGTGTCCAAGAGTACCGCCTTCTGTATCTGACCCTTGATCCAACCATTTAGCGAGAATTTCTTAAGGTGTTGGTCGAGACTCTTCGCTACCAGACCGTTCGCAGACACGACTATCGGCACAATGATTGTCGAGTCAATATTCCACATGGCGGTTACCTCGTGAGCCAAGTCAAGGTACTTGCTGGCCTTGTCATTCTCGGCCTTTACAAGGTTCTCGTCATGCGGGATGGTGACGTCGACATTATTATTATACTCTTTATTTATTTTTTTCTTAATACTAGATTTTTACGATATTTTAATATAAAAACAATAAAACATTATGAAAACCTAATCCTAGAGTACCGCCAGCAGCGAGGCAGGGCCCAAGCTACCGGTGGTCAGGGCTGCAGAGTGAGGGACCTCCTGACTATACGTGCCGTGTCAAGGAGTAATGCCTTTTGCATTGACCCTTGACCCAACCTTTCAGCGAGAGCCTCTCTAGGTGTTGATCGAGGCTCTTGGCTAAAAGACCGTTTGCCGAAACGACTATCGGTACAATAATGGTTGAATCCACATCCCACATAGCGGTAATCTCGTGAGCCAAGTCAAGGTACTTACTGAGCTTGTCCTTCTCGACTTTCATGAGGTTCTCATCATGAGGTAGTCCTATATATCAACCAGTATTGCCCGGCGCTGGGATCGGTCGACCACTACGATATCAGGCTTATTGGCGACAATAGTCCTGTCCGTAATGATAGAGCGATCCCAGTAGACCGTTGCATAACCATTTTCGAGTACTATTATTACTGTTTTTTATTATTATCATAAATTATCAAGCAGGCAATTGATAAGTGCCATATATTTGTCGAGTCTGTTTTTAAATTGGTTCAAGTTTTGGGTTGAGACCAAATCTTCCGGGAACTTTTCCTTGTCCTTCAACCAGTTGACAATTGTGTTAAGGTCGTCTTGAAGGCGGTCGTAGTCTATCAACGGGTTTGCAAATATTTTGGTGTCGTCAGCAAAGATGCTGACGTTACTTTGAAGGCAGTGTAGCAGATCTAAATTGTATATTACACACAACATAGGGTCATATTCTTCTAAAAATAGTGTACCTAACTGACTATGACGTTATTTTTGCAGCTAACGGCATGCCTCTAAAAATACAGCGTAGGTTTGTCTCACCACCTACCTATTAATCTACTCGACGCGACTTGTCCAAAAATATCCAATTTCGTTGCAAATTGGCGGCTAGGCCGAAACTGGGACGCGAAATAACAAGCCGGTAGTGACAGACTAAATTTTAACCCGCTAGGTTATCATGTTCACACGACACTAGATAATATCGTCGTTGCGCCGACCAAGACTACTACTGTGTACTTTTCTGAGAAAACTACTTTTTAATACAAAATTGTGTACAAATCTGCTATGCGTCGACTGGCAAAACTCTGCTACATAGCAGAATTGGTCCGTCAGAACATTCTGACGGACCAAAATCATGTCACAGCACAGCAACCAAATCTGCAATCTACACCGGGCCATAAAATCTGCTATGTGCACATTTACACACAAAGCAGATTTTTACGATTTTTACACACATAGCTGGTTTGGTGGCAAATCTCTAGAACTACCTACCAGTCGGATTTGAAAAAATCTTTTTGCGTTTGATAGCTCATTTTGTGTGGACGCCTATAATAGGTTGTTTAACATCACGTTATGACCCTTAGCACCTTAAACGCCATATGTCTGACAAACAATTTAATTTCTATTGTGTCTGGGACCGACGGCGGTCAACCATTAAAAGACGAGCAAAAAAAAGTTAGAAAAAACGCTAAACGAATACGAAGTACAGTCGGCGGCAGATCAACCTACCCAAATCTGTCAAATTTCTCCAATGAATATTGATACTTTATAACCAAACCATAAAGTTCAAAATTGATTGTAGAAATTTGACAGTTTTTGGTAGGTTGATCTGCCGCCGTGTGTACTAGTAAGTACATTTGGGCAACGCGATGCGACGCGGTGGGTCGGGGACTCATCGGGGAACAGCTAGTACGTAATAAAGCTCCATAAAATATGATCATGCCAGATAGGATTTTTTCCAGACATCGACTTAATGATAACTGTTCTAAATTTAAAAAAAAAAACAAAATTCAAAACCATTTATTCAGTTTAGGCTAAAGCTCTTGTGAAAGTCACTATGCTATCGGTTCGTAAGTCTACTCTGGGCGGGAGACCTTGTACTGAGAAGAACCGTCAAGAAACCCAGCAAGGGTGTAGCTCTTTTCTCCTTTACAGCGTCAAAAGTATTGGAAAATGCCCTATTATAAAAGGACACTTTGCATCACAAATAAACACAACAAATAAAAGACAATCACAACTCACAAAAAACAACAAAATTAAAAAAAAAAACAATATCTAAGTTTGCAAATATTACATCAGGTAACCAATTTTAATTTTCACAATGTCATAACATAAGTTAAATATTGTCTAAGAAAAACAAAGTTAAAATATACGAGTATATAATTATCCTTAAGCCTATTTCTTTCGCGTATTTGCTGCTGTATTCTGATTTGAAAAGTACCGCCGTAGAAGCACAAAGGTTTCTGCTCATAAGACCGTATCATACCATGACTGTGCTAATAAAGTATCAGGTACAGAAAGCTTACAGAAAGTGACACGACACGTACTACTATGCCCATTACTCAACATATCAATTTTTCATTGCTTAGGATACAATCCGTGCAGCCTTAAGGGTGCGCCGTCCGTAAGTGACAAGTTTCATATGTTTTATTTGAAATGTCGTCGTCCATATTTATTTGATGCCGCGCGGCCATACTAATTTTGAATGGGGAATTTAAGGTGCTTAATAAAAAATAATTATTTAAATAACCACTTGATGAATCGAAAATGTAGTCTAGCAATTTGTAGTTTATCCATTGATGATTGTTTAGACAAAATCAGAGGTACAATAATTTAGATAAACTATAAGAAATCTACTAAACGCCGCCACTCGTTTTCATGATTTTTGCCCAACTTTAAATGATATTGTAGAAAAAACTATAGCGTGTTATGAATTTATGGTTCTGACAAATTGTAAACACGTTCCCTATGATACTAAATATATATTTTGTTCATTAAATACGATAGTATTTTCAATTATATCTACTTAACCGTAACTGCATTTTTGGCATTTTTTTGTCGGCGCACCCTTAATTAAATTACGGTTAAAGTTCGACCACTGGGCGACCACTAGTTTTTTTAAACATACTACACCTAATCTGTGAAATTTATTAACGTTTATTGTATTTATATATTGTGTTTAACAAACATTCGGGCGTACATTAATTCGCGAGCAGCAATAAAGGCTAAGATTGGCAGTTACACAATTGTTTACTTTCAATTTCGGACAACAACGCCGGCCGGTGTTTACTTTGCAACCGCTCGAATATTTAGGGATAAAGGATCCGCTAAATATTCTCAATCGAGCGGTTTGTTAATTGGATCCGGAGCGATCGGTGCGCCGCCATTCGTTGTCTTTTTAATTTTGTAAATACGAAATGATATATATTTTCGATTACGATTTTTCGTTTGTTATGCCTAACAATGCTTATAATAAAAATAATGATTGCTTCTACTCACAACAAAAAAGTTATTAAGATTTCAAATATTTTAATCTATTTAAATCAAAATTAATGTTGCCAAGCGCAAATCTCGAGAACGGCTCGACCGATTCGGCAAATTTTTTTTTGTATGTTCCTTAGGGCACACGGAAAGTTTTAATAAAGAGAAAAAATAAAAAAAATAGCGTGGATAATTTTTACTATTAACTTTTGTCAGAACGAAGTCTGTACGGGCAGCTGTTATGAATAAATATTAGGCTTTTGCGGCATGTTTGTGTGAAACATAAAGGTAATAGGGAGCAGTAATCAGCTATGTGGATTAGTCGAATTATGATATTCGCTCCTCGCTGGTTATCAAGTCGGTCATCATCATCATCTCTGGGTGTCCGCTTAGACCGCTGTTCAAATCACAAGAGAGCCATCACAAGTGGAAGTTTAGGGCACAAGATAAGCAGCAGTGCAGAAGCGAGTGAAAGATGAGAATTATAAATAAAACTAGCGGCCGCTCGCAGTTTCACCCGCGTGGTTCCCGTTCCCGTGATTCCCACGGATCGGGATAAAAAGTATCCTATGTGTTAATCCAAGTTATAAACTATCTGTATGCCGGATTTCATCCAAATCCATCCATCCGTTGCAGCGTGCAGAAGCAACAAGTATACAGACGCACATACACAGAAAGTTTCGCATTTATAATATTAGTGTGATTAGGATAGACTAGGATACTTTGCACCAGCTCATTTTAGGTCCCCAATGCTGGGGCATGAGCCTTCCCTATGGACGAATAGGGAGAAACGGGCATGAACCACCACGTGGGCCCAGTGCGGATTGGTAGTTGTTAACGACTGCTAATGCAGCCGGGACCAACGGTTTTACGTGCCTTGCAAAGCACGGATGGGAGACGAGATGATAATAATTTTGGTCACCCATACGATGGTCGGCCTTTCCGAAAGTTGCTTAGACTTAGCGACCGCAGACCGGGCGCGTTAACTACTGCACCATCTAGCTCACCAAGATACTTAATTTTTTATTATTGAGTTGTATTGTAGGTATCAGTGTACGCATTGTTGAAAAGCCAAATACATAAAAAAATAATCTCGGCAAATATCTCCACTCCATCTGATGTCAAGTGGCATCAAATGTCTTTGTGCGCAATAGATTATTCGAGACAGTAAAACGGTGACTCAGGAGAGCAGCGTACTCAAATAGAAGAAAGGAAAAAGTGGGATGATGTCAAAAGGTTTCATCTATAAATAGAGTTATGATATGCCTCTAGAGATGCTCAAGCGTCGCCTAAATTACAGAGAAATTAAAACAATTGGTGACAGCTTTTCATACCGCCATACAAAATGAGTTTTATGAGAAATCTTTTGTTGAAAGCATATTATGTAATAAACTCGGGGAATCCGCACAAAAAAGGGGTGAAGAGCAGAAAAAATCTCGTTTAAAGATATTACGGAAATCGCACATCGTCCTTACACAGTGCAAACTAAAACAGTATGTTAAAAAAAGTGTATTTCGTTATTTTGTATTTGTTTATATTATTTTTCCCCTCCTACATCATTGAATTCAAGTCATGCTACAATAGATGGGTGACCCATGAGGTCAATGGCCTCCTCTGGTTATTGTTTAGAGGCTTCATCCACGTGACAGTGTCACTAGACAGATAGAACGAAATCCAATACCTTTCTCCAGCAAAGCGTATGAAAATCAAAACTTTAAAAATTTCGTCCCACTGCTGGGCGAAGGTGTCTCCCAAATCTCTCCATAGGTCCCGCACATTGTTACCAATCTCATATAAAGAAATCGAGAGCGTCCCAATGCTTTCTTCTGTTCCAATGCTTTCTCAGCTGACCCCAACACCGCACCCCATGCGTCCTCAAGTTACCTGGGATTTTTCAACTGGTGACTAATTCTCGCGCGTTGATATCAATCCTTCTCACTCGTTGTAAAGTTACTGATAGCAAATTTTTGACATCAAACATTTTCAGAATAATCAGACTAATCAGAATCTTTATTGCATGTCATAAAAGTTATAAAGTACAAGTACTTAGGTCTTAAAAAAATATTATCTGTGACGCCCTGCAAGGGCATAGCAATTAAGTAAATGAATTTTTGGTCCAGAGGGCCTTAGATGTCACAATACAAAAATCAATTATTCTTTTAATTATTTTCGAACGGTTCCTGAATAATCAAATTGTAAATAATGCAAAAATTATTATATTTTAGACTTAATTTTTGCGTGATCTAATCAGAAATAAGAAAATCCGCAGAAGAACAAAGGTTACCGACATAGCCCGAAGAGTTGCTAAGCTCAAGTGGCAGTTGGCAGGACACATGACTCACAGGAATGCTGGCCGCTGGAGTGGAGCAGTTCTCGAGTGGCGACCGCGCACCGGAAGACGCAATGTGCGCAGGCCTCCGCCTCAGAAATAAACTCGTGATACCTAAACGACTCTTTGCCCTTTGACAAATTTAAGATACACGATAAGGAAGCAGTTTTAAAAGAGGGCTATTACATTGTAAATGATTAAGAATGCATGAAACTGAATTTAACTGAATGGGTAGTAAAAAGTAAAACAATGTTTGGACGATTCTAAAGCACTTTTCCTAAGTTTAATTAAATAAAAAAATTTACTTAGTCTTTAAAGGGAAACCGACAATCTGGTAAAGGTCGCAGGTAGTCGCTGGATGCAAGCAGCACAAAACCGGTAGTTGTGGAGATCCTTGGGGGAGGCCTTTGTTCAGCAGTGGACGTCTTTTGGCTGAGATGATGATGATGATTAACTTCATGTCACTTTTAAATTTAAGAACACCGGTCAAATTAAAAAATCGCAGCTCGGAGCTTAACCTCATCACATGACTTGAAAAAGATGCTCTACTGACTTTCTTTACCATATCCAAAGCGATTATATTCATAAATATTCATGACCCTACCATTTTTAACCTTTTTGCAAGTGGTTCGTTCACACGAGACGATTTATTAAACTCTTATTGAATGTGGCGTCGTCATATATAACAGTTTGCGGTTTTGGTGTTATTACAGTAAAGTTTAAACGTTATACGCTTTAGTGTTATTTACAATATGGTCCAGAAATTATCATCATCTTCATCAGCTCATTTTATGTCCCCACTGCTGGGGCTCGAGACTTCCCTATGGACGGATTATTACATAAATACTAGCTGACCGGCGGAATTCGTACCGCTTTAACAGTTTCCATTATAACAAAACAAATCATTCGTCCGCTTAAGAACACCCGTATCCCATGATGGACCCCTATGACAGCGCCACCTACCGGGTCCAATTGTAAACCTAAACCATTTTCGAATCCACTTGAACACACAAAGAAAATTTCATCCAAATCGATCCAGTCGTTTAGAAGGAGTTCAGTGACATACACACGCACAGAAGATTTTTATATATAAAGATGGTTTAGTTATACTTAAAGGCCAATAACAAACATCAGCATTTAAAAAATTTAGTGCTATGCTTATCTTTAAGAAGCGATTCCTAATGTGGGTACCACGACATCAAGGGTTCCGTGAGGAAGTCAGAAGTGCTCCGCAAATTATTTATTTAGTTAATATAATTTTAAATTGCAGTGTTTAATTCCTTTGTCAATTGATGTGGAATTCCATAAAATAAAAAGTTTTTCTAAGAAAGTTAAGGAACCGCTGTCTGATGACGTGATCACCCACTCCTATCCCAAACTTATTACCTAACTAAGACAACACTATAAATATGTACGCATTAATAAATTAACTTTAAATACAAAAAAATAAAAACCTGACGTTTGCAAAGCTATGCAGGGTTCGTAGGAAAATGCGTAGTCGGTTTTAAAATTAATTTGGCTTTTTAAAAATAGAAGCTAAAAATTTTTAAATGCCACCTGCTGCCACCAAAACTGATATAAATCGGGTGCGTTCAGTTTTACGCTAAGAGCTAACTGCTTCTTTAGATGTTTCAGTTGCAGCAAAAACATAAGATCTTTCATAGGGATAGTAAGTATAATAATATAAGCCCTGTAGTAGCCCTGTAAGGGCATAGCAGTATTAGAAGTAGGTAAATAAAAACAACTTAAATGTAGGAAAACAAGTTTTTGAGATTTATTTACCTGGTTAATAGCATTTCAGACAGGTGGTTTTTTATTTGAATAGGTGCACTAACAATCAAGTCAATTTTTTAATACTGCATACCCATCTCTTAACTTCCTGCAATCACAAAAAATGTTGTAGTATGTGGTGATATTCTTGTGTTCATGTAAGGTGCATGTTAGGTGAAGTGCGCCACCGTCTCTGGCAATATCGTATTTTAACCTCAGTAGAATTAAAAAACAATTCTTACTGTGTTCAAGAATAAAAAATTAAGAACATTACGCGGCATTCAAACTTTTAAGTTTTGTATTTTCTTTAAAAAATGTATGCTTTTTCCTCTTTTCTGTAACTCATCTCAAAGCTATTTTTACGCCTTTGTTAAAGAAAACGTGGACAGTCATAATTCTTAGCAACGAGCAAGATGGGAGAAATACTTTGAAAATATATTTTCCGCCTAACCAGGTAGCGCATTTACAATGTTCTCAATAACATAAAAATAGAGTTATCACTCACTGGCAAGGTGTTAAATAAGTATTACTTAATAACAATTTTAAATCACTATTATTTTTTTTAGTAATATATTATCTCGAGCTCGATGACGCAGTGATTAACGCGCCCGGTCTGCGAGTGTTGAGGTTAAGCAACTTTCGCAAAGGCCGGTCATCGAATGGGTGACCAAAAAACTCATCTCTAGCTCCTCCGTGCTTCGGAAGGAACGTAAATCAGTTGGTCCCGGCTGCATAAGCAGTCGTTAACTACCCCAATCCACGCTGGGCCCGCGTGGTGGTTTATGGCCCGTTCTTCCTATCCTACTATAGGGAAGGCTCGTGCCCCAGCAGTGGGGACATAAAATGAGCTGATGATGATGATAATGATGATTATACATTTATATAAAAGTGCCTCTGCGGCCGAGTGACAAAGTGCTCGGCCCGATTCTTGAAGGTCCAGGGTTCAATTCTCAGGTCGAGCAATGTGTGTTTCGGATTTTTCGATGCAAAACCCGAGATTGTAATCACCACCCCGCACTTGGCAACGGTGGTGATTAACCCCTTACCCATCAGTTGTAGTTATGACTTGATTTCAATGAAGGAAGCCTTTGCCCAGCAGTGGGGCAGTTTTAGGCTATTTACTTTTTACTGTTTATTTTTTTAATAATAAATTGATAAGTTTTTGTAAATAAGAAAATCATTCAGGGAAAACTGCTCTAAAAATACCTACTGAGGATTACGGAAGCTGTCAAAAAAGTTTTAAGTATCTCAACACTTTATAACAGGGATTAAAGCAAACTATACTCAAACGTTACGACCTGGTTGCACCGGCCGTGGTCACGAGCTGACTTCCTACCAACAGTTGAATTATGTTATTTATAGACAACTAGCTGACCCGGCGCCGGCGGCGCTTTGACAGTTTCCATGTGTTATGTATGAGGACACGGGGCGAGTGAAACACTAGACGGCTGTCAACGCACTGGCGTTTATTCGCATCAAGGACACGGACGCAGTCGCGTAGCTATAGATAGGTACTTAACTATACAACACTTCTCCCCCCTTATCGTAGTGAAAAGTAGGGGTTACATAAATTGTTTATAATTGACTATGGGGCAAGCACGCTTAGACCTGCCTACATCAACAGTTCTGTTCACATTTTCCGTTACTTCCGTCTCCTCAACGTCATGAAAAATGTCGTCATCGTCCGATGAGGGCAGCCGACGAACTCCTCTTGTCATCGTCACCTTGCATGGCGACAAGTCTTCTTGTGGTAGATCGTGATCGATGTTTAAAGATGCAGTCGCAGCCGGAGACACAGTCCCTTCTGGTGAACAAAGCGTCTCTTGCGAGGAAGATGTGGAGGAAGGCGCATACTGCTGTCCACTAATTAAAGTTTCTTCTGATTGTGTAGACGGCGGCGGCGTTTCATTACTTTTGTAGGTATAAACGGCTCTGTCCCCCGATGATGGATTACTGACATTACTATTACTACCTGCTCCTTTATTAAATAGTATAAGTTGATCTTTATGCTTTTTGACACAATTTAATGAATTTAAGTCTTTAACTAAATACAACATTTTTCCAATTTTTTATGTATTATTCCCTTTAACCATATGTACTTATTATTGTTCATGTACTTTTTATAAAAAACATTTTGTCCTACATGTAATGTTCTAAATGTACCACCACGCTGCTTAGTTTGCAAACACTGTTGGGAACGCAAACGCATGTGGAGTGAGGCAGGCGAGGGCGAGGCGGGGCGGCAGGGATTCATTAGGTCGAGCCGCGATCTCAGCTGACGACCGAACACTAGCTGAGCCGGTGATTCACCCGTTGTGGAATGAATAGAATTACGGTAGTCAAATATGTACTTTAACAATTTTAGTCTACTTTCTCTTACAGTACTACTACTTTGTAATATAGATTTAATGCCACGTTTTACTATTTTTACGTATGATTCCGCTTGTCCATTGCTAGCCGGATGGTAAGGAGGTGACGTCATGTGAGAAATTCCGTTCAATTTACAAAAAGAAATAAAATCTTGTGAACTAAAAGACGTACCGTTGTCTGTCACTATTGTGTGCGGTAACCCAAACCTGGACATGTAATCGTACATTTTATCGATTACAGCTGGTGTAGTACAGGTACTCATTTCGTAAACTTCTACCCATTTTGTATAAGCATCCACTATTACAAGGTACATACGTCCATTAATCGGCCCTAAAAAATCGAGGTGTACCCGGTAAAAGGGGCGCGGGGGAAATGGCCACGGCGACACGGGTGCGCGTGGTGGTGAAGGTCGCAGCTGAACGCAGACCTCGCAAAGGCCTATCATGCGCTCTAAAGCAGCATCAATACCTGAAAAACCAATGTCGCCAGCGAGCCTCGGCTTTAGTTTTGACAATACCTAAATGAGATGTATGCAGTTCTGCTAAAACCGGTTCGTGGAGCGCCTACGGCACAACTGCCTTATGCCCCCGCATGAGACACCCGTTTTCGTACGACAGTTCTAATCTACACCTATGATAAGGTTTTAACTCAGCATCTTTAACCGCTCGCGGCCAGCCATTTAGCACATAATTAATAACTTTTTTCAATGTACAATCTTTTTTGGTAGCATCTTGTAAGTTTTCTAGCGTTATCGGCGACGATCCGTCTATGACGAAACAAACGTATGCAGCTCGGTCACAAATGTCACGGCCCCCCTGATCCTCCGCGGCTGGGCTGCCAGCCACGTCTGAGGGAGCAGGCAAACTAGCCCGCGACAAATAATCTGCACTGTTATTCGCACTTTTTACGTATTCAATACAATAATTGTAGCCGGCCAAAACAATGCGTAACGTTGCAGTCGATTTGCTGATACTTCGGGTATACCCTTTTGCGATCCGAAAATCGATAGAAGGGGCTTGTGGTCTGTACGTAAGACGAACGTTACTGACCTACCATATAAGTATTGGTGAAACCGCCTAATACCGAATATAATTGCCGTGGCCTCTTTTTGGATCTGTGAATATCGACGCTCGGCATTATTTAATGTACGCGACGCAAAAGATATAGGTCTTTCAGAACCATCTTTCTCTATCTGTGACAATATTGCTCCTAACCCCGTAGGTGAGGCGTCAACCGTTAGAATTATCTTTGCACTTTGGTTAAAATGTGTCAGAACTTGCTCGGATGCTAGGATCTTTTTAATGCTACAAAACGCCTTGTCCTCACTGTCAGACCAAACCCACTTGCAGCCTTTTTTTAAAAGTCCGTATAATGGGCTTAAAATATATATAATAATTAACTAAGCCTAAAAATGATTGCAACTGATTGACATTTTTAGGAGTCGGTGCATTAATTATGGCTTTGATTTTTTCCGGTGATTTTTTCAAACCATCCTTATTGATGACATATCCCAAATAACTAATTTCATCACAAAAAAATACACACTTTTCTTTTTGTAGGGTTAACCCAGCATCCTGTAGACGCCTTAGTACTTGATTCAGTCTGTCTAAGTGCTGATTTCGATCAGATCCTGATATCAAGACGTCGTCTAACATAACTAAGACGCCACTAATCCCAGCGAGCAAATTTTCCATTGCGCGTTGAAAAATGGCCGGCGCGCAAGCGAGGCCGAACACGAGACGCGTGTACGCAAACAACCCGCGATGCGTATTGATGCAAGTTAGCTTTTGAGAGTCATTATCTAAACACCATTGATTGTAAGCCATAGAAAGATATAATTTAGTAAATTGTTTTCCCCCATATAATTTAGAAAATAATTCGTTAACTGTAGGTAACGGATACTGATCAATAACTAACTGTTTATTAATACTGACCGAGTAATCTGCACAAATTCGTAAAGAACCGTCTCGTTTCAAAACCGGCACGATGGGTGACGCGAAATCAGAGTGATCAACTGGACAAAGTACCCCTAATTCGACCAGCCTGTTTATTTCACTTTCCACCTTATCTTTTAACGCGAAAGCCACCGGGCGCGCTTTACGAAATACTGGTTTAGAACCTTCTTTCAAGGTTAATTTCACTTCATATTTATTAAATTTACCTAATTTGCCTGAGAACAATTCAGGATACTGCGCATGCAATGTTTTGATAACATCGTCATCCTGACAATACTGAACCGGGCAGAGCTGCAATTCAAATTGAGCAATGAAATCGCGACCGAGCAGAGACGGGCCGTCGCCGCGGACAACGAACACATTGATAACGCGCGTGCGGTCGCTCCACTGCACTGATAACGCTACAAACCCTATACAACCTAGCACTTCACCAGTGTAACTTATAAGTTTTTTGCTAGTAGCCTGTAAAGGCAGGTTTTTAAAATGTAGTTTGAATGTTTTTTCAGACATGACGGTTACCGCCGACCCGCTATCAATTTCAAAATGTGGTTGCCTGGTTGTAATAAAAAACACATTATACTCTATTTGTATCAATATACATAGTAAAATTAATTTATATAATTTTTATACTGATATGATAGTTTTGAACAGTGTCCTACAGATAACAAACAGCGTTGCGTTAAATAGATCATTAAGTTTTTATTTAAAGTATCTTGAGTGTGTCATGCTCTCTTTATTGTCTCTGCGGTGGTGGCGTGTGCGTCGGGTCGTTACGTTCCCTAAAATATGGTTGAGCGAAGCGATGGCTGATTCATATGTCATACTCGTGAACGGGTGCCGCCTGTGGAGGCTGGTCTGCTCTTGCATACTTATCTTATTGTTAGTATTAATTACTATAGTTTGACTTTGTTTTTCTTAAACAATTTTTGACTTTTATTAGAGTACTGTAGTGGTACTGTATGACATTGTGGAAATTTAACTTATACCAGATGTAAATTTGATATATTAGATTTGTTTTTTTTTTGTTTTTTTTTTTTACATGTTGTGGTTGTCTTCTATATTTTTTTGTGTTTATTTGTAATGGAAAGTGTCCTGCTATGATAGGGCATTTTTCAATTTTTATTTTTTTTGACGCTGTAAGGGAGAAAAGAGCTGGACACTTGCTGAGTTTCTTGCCGGTTCTTCTCAGTGCAAGATCTCCCGCCCAGAGTAGACTTACGAACCGATGGCATAGCGACATTCATAAGAGCTACTTGTAGCCTAAACTGAATAAATGATTTTTGAATTTGAATTTGAATTTGAAAACGAAATTTTTGACCGTTTATGAATACCGTTTCAACCAGTGGTTCCCCTTTTACTGTACGTATATTGAAAAACATACCGTCGTCGCCGTCGTCCTCGATCGCCTCACATGCCACCGTGGAAACATAATTCACATTTTTACACATACGGCTCAAATGACCCTTCCTATTGCATTTCCGTCACGTATAATTAGCAAAACGACACGACTCCACTTTATGGTTAGTATAACCGCACACGGCACACTTCACTTTATCACTACGACGGCCTTCGATGCTTCGTGGCTGAGTGATCTTAAACAGCTGGTCGTGCTCGGGTGCGGCGGCCAGCGGCGCCGGTGTCGGCGCCCCCGCGGCGCTGATGGCGGCGGCGCGAGCGCCTCGCAGCGTTTCGGCCATGTCCACGGCCTTGGCGAGTGTAAGGCCTTCTAGGTCCTGGACGTACATTTTCTCCTTTTCAGCCCCTGGCAGCATTCCCATAATAAAACGATCCCTCAATGCATCCTCCACCTTAGAAAAGTTGCATTGAGCGGTCAGGCCGCGTAGCCTAGCGGCCCATTGTAAGGGGGACTCCATTTGTTGTTGGGTAGCAGCGTAAAACTTATGGCGTTCACTGAATCCAACCTGCTTCGGAGTGAAATGCGAATCTAGGAGTGCCACGATGTCTTCGAAAGGCACATCCTGGAGCTCCTTGGGTAATGCGAGATCCGAAGCGAGCTTGAAGGTACCCTCGCAGAGTGCGCTGATTAAAACTGCACGCCTTTTCACACCGGCCGGGTCGTTCACCTTATTCACGTCGTTTGCAATAAACTACTGCTCTAACCTACATTTATAGGTCTTCCAGGTGTGTAAATTGTGATCGTAATTCGATAAATTCCCGAAATTAATAAAAGACATTTTAATTTTTCGGGGTTTTTTACGTGGGTACTCGTCGCCAATGTTATGTATGAGGACACGGGGCGAGTGAAACACTAGACGGCTGTCAACGCACTGGCGTTTATTCGCATCAAGGACACGGACGCAGCCGCGTAGCTATAGATAGGTACTTAACTATACAACACCATGACAACAAAACAAACAAAAAATTTTTTTTGGAAAATTAAATTGTCGTTTTTAGTATTTTCCGTTACTTATTAATTTATTTTTCTCACCGTTTAAACCTTCCCTGAACTTCCACAAATATTTCAAAATCAAAATTAGCCAAATCGTGGACCGATTTGGCAGCCGTTCTCGAGTTTTGCGCTTAGCAACATATTTTTTTTTTATATATAATTAAAATGAAACACCTTTTACGGATCTACTCGCGTTTATTTTACATATTACTTTTAAGATAGGTACCTCAATGGTGATTCTCACCACCATCCTAAACAAAACATCCTAGACGGCTACTGTAGGGAAATTTTTGTTTCAGAGACAACGCAGCATCTGTGTCACCCAACACCTGGTTGCTGAGCTTCAGCATGTCAAGCACGTACTACAGGATAATAAACTGAAAGTACCACGGCTTCGTCACAGAAAACGCAATAAACCAACCAAAGTCGAGCGCCAACCTGCTGTACTTCCATATATGAAAGGTGTCACTGACAAGATTGGACATATCTTAAAGCGAGCTTCAATCAACACTTACTTCAAGCCGCCGAAGAAGATCAACCAATTATTACGACCTGTCAAGTGCAACATACCGCTTCAAGATGCAGGCGTGTACAAACTGGACTGCGACTGTGGGCTCCCGCTGTGGGACCCGCGTTAAAGAACATATAGCCGACTTCAAGCATAGCCGCAGAAATAAGTCTGCAGTATGCAAACATTTCCTAGGGCTCAACCATTACAATTGATTTGATAAACCACAAATACTCGCTAGAGAACAACGATTCATCCCTAGGATAATCGAGCAAGCCTATTGAAATTAAAAAACATCCTAATTTCAATAGAGAAGATGATTGGAATCTACCACCAGCCTGGGATCCCATCATACAAAATATTAAATCCCAACCCCAACATCATGCTGCCAGACCAAAAGATACTGTAAGCTCTTTTTGCGTAAAATGGAACGCACCCGATTAAATTTAAATGAGGGTATACAAGCTACTAAATAATTATGAGACGACCAACACCTCAGTCTTCCTGTGACCACAGACCCTACATAGGGTTCGAAACGTCAGGATAAACATTATTTAAAAGTTGTGTGTAAAATAAACGAGTAGATCCGTAAAAATTGTTTCATTTCAATGTGTAGTGTTCGCGAGAACTTTAGAAAACATTATCTAAAATAAAATTAATTTGAGAAAAAAATTAAGCTGGTCTTTGTAAATACGCGGTTGCAGACACAAGGAAAAGTTTGAGTAGCACTGGATGATAGTGCGCCGGGCTACGACTAGACGCACAACATAAGGAGACCCAGAAGCTTACCCAAGCTTAATACATACAATACATCATCATCATCATCATCGCATTTTATGTACGAGCCTTCCCTATGGATGGGTAGGGAGAACGGGCCATAAACTAAACATACTATCATATAGGTATGTATACAAGCATACAAGTAATCCCATACAAGTTGTATTAAATATATGTTTTCAAAAGTTGTAGCGTTATAATATTTTTCTCACAACAGTATTCTCGATCTCGACTCTTAAATGTTGTGAAGAGCAAATATATCAAAGAAACGTATCTTCCACAGAGTATAAATAAATCCATGTCGGTCTGAACACTACGAGTATCTCAGTAATAAGTCTTATTTGAATGGCCTAGTTTTATATAAAAGCCAAACGCCAATCCACCTTTGGATTTGCGTTTGGATTTAGGTTTCAGTTTGATTAGTCATAATAAACGAAATGTTACAAAGAATTTTAGGAATTTCTGTTGACAGAAACGTATAAAAAGGGTATACTTATTAAGCATGTCAGCTGTTTTATCTAATGATACTAGGTAGTAAGTAAGTAAACAGCCTATAACTGTCCCACTGCTGGGCAAAGGCCTCCATTATTGAAATCAAGTCATCACTAATTGATGCGTGAATTACCACGTTTGCCAAATGCGGGTTGGCAAATCACAAACCCGGGCTATGCATCGAAAAATCCGAAATACATTTTGCCCGACCTGGGAATTGAACCCGGGACATTCGGGTAACGGGCCGAGCGCTCTGTCACTCGGCCACCGAGGCGTCAAGTTATTCAAAACCAATGTAACATTCTGAAATGATTGTATATTTCATCGTTAATTGTTTAAAAATATTTTATCCATTATTATCTTTTGAAGCTAACTTTTATAACCCTTACAGCTTTTATGATTGGAAAGAGTTTTGTAAGTGTTATGTGTAAGAGATTTTGTAAGTGAGTTTGAAAAGTGTAATAATATAATAATTTTGGTAAAATATATTAATTTTTTATTTATTCAACTAAAAAACTATTAAAATAAAAGACACATGCAAGCATGAAAATTCTTGAAAGGCAATAGTTTTTTATCGAAAATTCACTTAAAACATTTGTGGTCTCTAGTCGTTGTCGTGAAATTGCATTTGACGCAAATGGCTTAGAAATTATACGGCGACAAAGTTTTATCTTTTGGAGTTTGTTATGTAGGTATACAAAAAAATATTTTATTTAATCAAAGCATAACGATCTAAAAATATTGTATTCTAGTGCTTACTTAGACCACATAAGCCTTACGATGATCTTTTTAAGTAGTGCTATTTTAGTTGTAAAAACGAGATTCTCCGTGCTTCGGAAGGCACGTAAAGCCGTTGGTACCGGCTGCATTAGCAGTTGTTAACAATCACCAAACCACAGACGGCCCGCGAGGGGGTCTATGGCCCGTTCTCCCTATCCGTCTATTGGGAATGCTCGTGCCCTCCCCTATGGATTACGTCGTACACCGTCCCTGTCAGTGAGGACGTTTTTGAGCTGGTGATGGAAAGCGAGATGCCTGTATAATAGTGTATAACACACACGGTCTCAGACCCAGAGGCCAGTTCGATTCCCAGCGGGCGTTTTATGTTATAATATCTGGTTGGTAAGTTTTTGTGAAATGAAGCCGCAAAAAGATTTTTTTTAATTCTTAACCCTATACTTGGCAGAGTTTTTTTATGTGATATTATATTTATTTTTGCATAAATTTTTTTTTTTTTTTAATATTCGTATTTTTTTGTAAGTTAAGTGTCTCAAATAATCCACTATGCCAAAAATAGGGTTAAACGGGTAAGCACCTTGGTCTTCACCTCATCTGATGTTAGGTGATGATAAGGAGGTGGAAGCGCACTTACCCATAATCCTCAACTGCTGTGGAACTGGTTTCTCCGTAGTGGAATGAAAGAAAAAGAAATGAAAGACCGTCTAGATACCTACGAAAAAGTAAGTAGATACTCCCAGTTGAAACATTTCTCTATTCCAGAGATGTTCAATTGTTTGGATATATTTTGGTGAGTCAACACAGCCCACCATTCAGTTACACTGGATCACAGAAAGTGGCGGTAAAGTGATCCGTTAAGTAAGTGGTGTGTCCGGCCTGCAACCGGACACTAGCCTTGGGGCTGCGCAAACACTCGGCCTTTTCACTGATGAGCTGTGTGACGTCGTAGCGTCTCACTTTTTAGGATTCCGCATGTAGCTGTGAAACTGTGAGAGTACTTATTATGTTTTTTTTATAGCAATGAACTTTTTATTTGTGAGTTTTTTTTAAATATAATTTTATTAGTATTTCTGTATTGCATGCTTATCAGATTTGGCGGTGTAAATCATCACGGACCCTGCAAGGTCAAAACCCAGAATAAAATAGTTAAACAAATTTAAACGGGTATTAACGCAAACTAATTAGTAAAAAGGTATCATACCTTCTTTATATCCGACGTTTCGACCGAGTTACAATATAATGCCCGTTTAAATTTGTTTAACTATGGAACGCGCAATAATAAAATATTTTGTAACAAAACTGCGAAAAACGCGTATTAAGGCGACGCACCGCTAAACAAATAAATCTCATAAGTTTTGATACGAGAGCGTTTGCGCCCCGTACCATAAGAAAAACTGTTTTTTTTCCTTCAAATTAAAACTACAAATTATTTAAAAAAATAAACTACAATATTGAAGTGTATGTTAAGACTAATCTACTAAGAAAATTTAGATGCTTAAATCGGTCTGGTAAGCCTGTAAAATGCAAATCTATGTTTCGAATCGAGGTTACTTTGATATTTTTTTCTCTGTTATAAAAGTTGACAAATCGTGTTTCTGCAACTGGCAAAATGAAGTCAATTATATGAAAAATCATGTCATAAAATATTACTTTCATATGTTTTGTAATTGTTGGGAAAAATCAACATCCACGCCACGTAATTTTCCAATGCGTCACCTTAAGTGTATTATTTTAGTTTTTTTTTACAACTTAAGGGTAAGTACTTGGTCTTCTTCTCACCTGATGTTAAGTAATGATAAAGCCGAAGGTGGAAACGAACTTTACCCGGGATCCTCAACTACCGAGGCAACCTAATCTAATCTATTTACTTATTAATTACTATGTAAATCTACGGCTATAGCCGATAAATAACATGCAATTCGCTTAAAGCAAGAATACAGTTACACCAAAACAGTCTAGCTTATTTAAAAACTAACTGATAAACTATATAATATACGTACAGCTATAAATATACGAGTATATATCGAATTAGCTTACATGTTAGAATATCCTAACATGTAAGCTACTGTAATATACATGTAAAAAAAATCTGCTGTATATATATACATACAGCACATTTTTTATACTGACAGAAAACGAGAATCATTTTATTACTAAATTCATTTAAAGAAGATTGTACCTATTAGACCTATTACTAAGTATACTGACGTATCAATCCGGTATCAGCCGCTCGAATGCTAATTTCCGTGTTCAATAATTGATTGAGCGAATTCTCCGGAAAATCAGTGATTCGAAACGTAACGGCTAACGACAGAACATAGACTGATGTACAGACAGAGGCGCGTCACCAAAGAGTAACTAGGTTTTTAAAAAGTTATTATTAATATCCTAAATCTTCCACAGTTGGTTTAAATGAAAACAAGCATTTTTGTACTACTACAAACACAAGACTAAAGTTTTTGAGCAGAATAACAAATAAGTCTTTTTTCGTCCATTCTGTTAGATTGATAACTACATGGACTAACCCCCAGTTCCTTCGTTACTTTCATAGATATCGGTACCTATGTTAATCTTTTTTAATATCTTTGTAGACTATAGAACCGATAAAGCATGTTTGGGCCTACGAAAATGAGAGATGGATGGAAGCTCGGGTTAACGCCTTAATAATAGTCCTGGTAACAGATCCAGGAAAGCTGATTAGCTTGTTTATTTATTATTTTTGTCCCTATTTTTTGCCATTGTTCTGTGGGGTGGGTGTTTAATGATAACACATTTTCACTTTAACTTTGTGTATTCTTTTAAACTGTATTACAACATTACTGTTACTGATCTCCGAGCACCTCGGCTCTTACCCGGCTGTCTAGCTCTTCACTCCTACTGTCTGCAACTGTGCCAAACCATTGCAAACCTTTTTAATTACATAACGATGACTCAAATAATCATCTAGACTAAAAAGGTTTACATACAAATAAATTAAACTTTTGTTATGAGCTGCATATAAACTCTTTTTTTTTTATTGGTTATAGGCAGGCATTTGACTACACCTCACCTGATGTTAAGTGACGGTGCGGTCGAGGATGGAACATGCCTGCCTAGAAATAGCCTATTCACTCTAGCCTTGAAGAGGTCCAGATTATACCTTTCAGGGAACACATTTGCAGGCAGCGCGTTCCATTCCCTAGCTGTACGCACTAAGAAAGTTGAACCGAATCGGCTCGTGCGACAAGGTGGCATATCTACAACATAGGGATGGAACTCGCGCCTCGCGCTCCGATAGCGGAAAGTGGATGGTGGGATTAGGTCGTGCAACTCCTTCGCGCACTCCCCGAAATGAATCCTGTAGAAGACCGACAGACGAGCCAACCTACGCCGATGTTCTAGATTTTGCAGCTTGGCGTCTATCAGGGCAGGGTCACCAATGAGTCTCTTAGCTCGTTTTTCAATCGAGTCCAAAGCAGCCAGATGGTATTTGGCTGATCCATCCCAAAGGTGGCAGCAGTACTCCATACATGATCGAACTTGTGCTTGATAAAGTTGGAGCAGCTGTTCTGGCGTGAAGTACCGCCTGACCTTAGAGAGAACCCCCAGTTTTTTAGCTGCAGTCTTTGCTTTGGACTCGATGTACTGCCCGAAGTTGAGGTTGGACGAGAGCTCAACACCTAAGAGTTGTAGGCTGTCAGTCATAGCTACAGTCACATTCCGGAAAGTCGGAGCCAGGTGAAATGGGCTCCGCTTAGCTGAGAACAAACAAGCCCGTGTTTTGGCAGCGTTGAATGTGACCAAATTGGCATCGCCCCAATCGGATACTGCTTGGAGGGCTTCGTTCAAGCGGCTAACCATGGCCTCTCGACAAGAGGCGACATCTTGTCTGCCAGCCCCTGCACTCGACATGTATCTATCCGCAACGGTGCTATCGTCTGCGTACCCAAAGGTACCGGGCACAAGCAGGTCGTTTATATGAAGCAGGAATAGGGTTGCGGATAGAACCGATCCCTGAGGCACACCGGCATCGATAGCCTTTTGGTCCGATGAGTAGCCGTCGAGGACAACGCGTATCGATCTTCCCTTCAGGAAATCAGATATCCAAGCGCAAAAGTTAGCAGGAAGACCAAATGATGGGAGCTTGCTTATAAGGCTCGCGTGCCAAACCCTGTCAAAGGCCTTTGAGATATCGAGGGACACCGCAAGGGCCTCTCCGTATTTCTCAATGGCCTCACTCCATAGATGTGTGGCATATATTAGAAGGTCCCCAGTTGAGCGGCCTCGGCGGAATCCATATTGGCGGTCGCTGAGGAGATCGTTACCTTCCAAATGAGCCAGGAGTTTATTATTCAGTGCACGTTCCATTATCTTACAGAGTATGGACGTGACTGAGATGGGTCGATAATTAGCAGGGTCAGCTCGACTGCCTTTTTTGGGCACTGGTTGCACGTTAGCAAGCTTCCATGACTCCGGTACAATGCCTGTTTCAAGTGAGAGGCGGTACAGGCGTGTGAGGGGTGGAGACAACTCGGGAGCACATGAACGCAGAACTATTGCTGGTATGCCATCAGGTCCGTTCGCCTTGTTCACGTCCAGGGTCTGCAGGATTTTTAGGATCTCTTTCTGGTGAATGCGCACTTCTGCCATATAGCAGTCAGCACGAGATGAGATTGGTGGAGTTTTCCCAGCAGAGTCCAGACGCGAATTCTCCGCAAAAAGAGAGACAAATAAATTTGCTTTCTCTTCCGCAGAGTGGGCAAGAGAACCGTCAGGTTTCAGCAATGGTGGTAGGGATGGCCGACTGAAATTGGATTCAACCGCTTTTGCCAGGGACCAAAATACCTTACTACCTGGGGGGTAAGAGGCTAATTTAGCCCCGATCCGGCTTATGTGGTTGAATCGAGCTCTGCGTAGTGTCCTTTTACACGACTTGGCGGCTTGGTTAAAGGCTCTCTTCAGAAAACGAGTATTCGAAGACTTGCGTGCTCGAGCTTCAGCCCATGCGGAATAAGCAGACAATTTCAGCGCCTCAGCACTACGACAGTCAGCATTAAACCACGGGCGAGCTTTGCCATGTGATGTTACGTCCGAGTACGGTATAAAATACTCCATACCCTGCCGTATCACCGCGGTAACGGCTTCAGCACAGCTCGTCGGATCTCCTGAATTGAAGCAAACCCTCCGCCAAGGGTAGGACGAGAAAAAGTGACGCATTTCATCCCAATCTGCTGACCTGTATCGCCACACCCGTCTTGGGCCACAAGGGCAATTTTCAGGTGGGGAATAAACGGATACAGATTTAACCAGACAATGATCAGAAGTACCCAGTGGAGCAGAAACTGTTACTGAGTATCTGTCTGGATCTGTGGTCAGCAGAAGGTCCAAGCAATTGGCAGTGTGTGAGTCGACATCTGGCACTCTCGTCGCACAGTTTACAAGCTGAGTGAGATCTAGTGACAATGCTAATTTACGCACCTCTCTCCCAGCATGGTCGGTCAGCTGGTATGGGAACAGCCATAAAAGGCTACTACTACTGATGGTGGGCATTAAAGTCCCCTAGGATGACTAACTGAGCTGATGGATAACGCTCTCGACCCGCATCTGCCGCTTGACTAAGGTGGTCACACAATCGAGTTGTCTCATGGTCTCCACTATGCGAACGGTATACACAGGCATATAGGATTTGTTCAAGGCCTGTGTCCACTAGGAGCCACAGGACAGAGAGACTGGACGTTTCAAGGTTCTTGAGACGCTTGATACAGATGTCATCACGAGCATACACACAGACTCCGGCACGAGATATAAACCTGTGCTCCAGAGAATACCCAGGGTAGCTGAGGTACGTCGTGTCAGCTGGACATCTGATCTGCGTCTCAGTAAGGAATAACAGCTGCGGTTTTTCTGTCTCAAGGTGGTGGTGGACAGGTTCGAGATTTGAGTGCAGTTCTCGGATGTTTGAAAGGTGCACTTTGAGTGGGAGGACGTGCAGCCGCTGTTTAACGTTTTTCCTTAATTTCTTTGACATAATTTTTGTTTGGGAGAGTGAATAGGAGGAGAGTGGCAGTTGGGCGAGGAGGCATCCCGCCCATCAGATGTCAATCTCGCCACCACCGCACGGAAAGGAGCCTGACGCGGAGACCGCGGGGACGCCCGAACCCCCCCAGAATGGCTACCTGGTCCTCCCATCCGGTCGCCAACCGGCAAGGTAGAGCAATCTGGGATTTTTCGTGAGGTGGCGGGGCAGCCTTTGTCAGGTGGCTAACCCGCTACTTGGGCCCCCAACTTCCTACGGTCGGCCAGCGGCGGCACCGTGCTTCGGATCCCGCTGCTCTCCGAAGCCAGGCACCCGATGCGGCGGTGACGAGCAGTCATCGGCGATTACACAGAGCGCCTCAACTGCCCAGACCCATTCTCCTGGTTGGCTACACCGGACATCGTGGCGGAACACGGCTTAAGCCGTTTTGCGACACGGCTTTGTCCGGAGGGTGGTGACCAGCCACGGCCGAAGCCTACCACCGGAATAACTGTTGTCCATTTGGCACTGCCCAGGGGTCACGTGTAGGGTAACTAGAGTCATGAACCCCAAAAACAAAGAGCTTGGGGTTCGCCTACGGACGCGGACAACTTTAACCCCCAAATAATGCGGACAACTTTAACTCCTTACAGTTCTGATCCTAAGTAAGTAGCCAAAGCACTCAAGGAAATCAACGACGATACCACAACCACCCAGACCCGGCACTTTTTCGACATTGACCCGACCGGGAATCGAACCCGGGACCTCAGAGTTAGCGCCGCCCAAAATCCAGCTTGCAAGTCACTTGGCTACGGAGGTCACGCCACGTATTTGCTCATATAAATAAGACTAGCGGCTCGTCCTGGCTTCGCACGGGTGGACATTTCTTTTTTAATATAGCCTATGTTACTCAGCGCTAATGTAGCATTCAAATGGTGAAAGAATTTTTTAAATCGGTCCAGTAGTTTTTGAATTTATTTGTTGCAAACATACAAAAATACAAAGCTTTCCTCTTTATATTATTAGTATGATTATAGGTGGTCCACAGTGGTTGAAATTCGACCGTAATTCACAAAATATACTATATTCATACAATGTACTGTAGCACACCGACGCTATATCATACATACATTTATTACAATGTAATATTAGGCTGTAAGTTACAGCGGCTGTACGCTACGCCAGATATGGTACGACTGGTGAGGGCGACACGTACGCCTACCTGCTACGACTCGTAGTACAATGTTGAGTCGGCAGATTGTTCGTAGCAATGCTACAAACATTTTGATGTTTGACATTATCTATATATTAATACGTGAAGCAAAAACTTTGTACCCCTTTTTTACCAAAATTGCGCGGAGGAGGAGTATGAAATTTCGCACACTTATAGTTTATATAGAGAAAATATTTTGTTGTTTACGCGTTTCGTTGTGCACTGCTGATTAGCGGTCGAACTTAACAATAGATAACAATGCCATTCTTTGGAAGATGAGCTCTGAAGTGGATTCCGACATTTTAAAAAAAATTCTACTATACACTTGTACTCTCTCTCTCAATGTGACGTGAGCGATTGTTAATTGTGCGTAGGTAGGTTACTGTATTGTAATTAAGTCGCACCCTCAAAATGTATGTTTTCTGTGCTGTATGAAATAGCTGTATTATTGTTATCGTTTCACTCTATGTTAAAGTTTCGCAAAATCTTCTTTATACCTATACAACGTGTAACAGAAAGGTGTGGCCAAAATGAATAGATCCAAAGTGTATCCGATCTAGATGTTGTATGCAGAGTTACTAAGACATGATTATTAACTTTAGTGTGTTATGCAATTTTTAATTAAATATTTTTATTGTGAAGTCACATCAAAATAAACAAGTCTCAGCCCTAGTGGTTTAGTAACCTCTGCGTAAGAACATTTATGATCACTGCTGCTTGCTTATGCGCGCCTGCCGCGCATCACTTCACAAATATAAATATTTCATTAACCATTGCATGACAAGTTAAGACGACGCATTGGTAAATTGCGTGGCGGGGATCTTGATTTTTCTCAACAATTACAAAACATATGAAAGTGATATTTAATGACATGATATTTCATTTAATTGTCTTCATTTTGTTAGTTGCAGAAACACGATTTTTCAACTTTTATAACAGAGAAAGAAATATCAAAGTATCTTTTAAAACATAGATTCACATTTTACAGGCTAACCAGACCGATTCAAGCATCAAAATTTTCTTAGTAGATTAGTCTTAACACACACTTCAAAATTGTAGTTCATTTTTTTTAAATAATTTGTAGTTTTAATTTGAAGGAAAAAAAACTGTTTTTCTTATGGTACGGGGCGCAAACGCTCGTATCAAAACGTATGAGATTTATTGTTTAGCGATGCGTCGCCTTAAAGTTAATAATTATATCTTAGTAATATCACATACAAGTTCTAGATGGGATACACTTTTAATCTTTCCATTTTGACCACACCTTTTTGTTACACGTTGTATATAAATCTTCTGTGCGTGTGTATGTCACTGAACTCCTTCTGGACGGCTGGACCGATTTGAATGAAATTTTCTGTGTGTGTTCAAGTGGATTCGAGAATGGTTTAGATTTACAATTGGACCCGGTAGATGGCGCTGCAATACGGGTCCATCATGGGATACGGGTGTTCTTAAGCGGACGAAGTCACGAGCGGGCCACTAGATTGTATTTATATACAATCAATTGTCGATTTCAAATTCAATTCAAATTCAAAATCATTTATTCAGTTTAGGCTACAAATAGCTCTTATGAACGTCATTTTATGCCATCGGTTCGTAAGTCTATCTACTCTGGGCGGGAGATCTTGTACTGAGAAGAACCGGCAAGAAACTCAGCAAGTGTACAGCTCTTTTCTCCCTTACAGCGTCATAAATATTGGAAAATGCCCTATCATAAAAGGACACTTTCCATCACAAATAAAAACACAAAATGTAAAGGACAATCACAACATGTAAAAATAACACAAAAATAAAAAATAACTAAATAAAATATTTAAGTCTGCAAAAACATAATTTACCAGTTTAATTTTTTTCAATATCATACAGTACTAGTAAAAGTCAAAACCTGTCTGTGTAATTATATACAAGATTGTTGAAAAGTAGGTTAATTTTCAACAATCTTTTTCTTCTTCAGCCTATAGTCACCCACTGCTGAGTGTAGGCCTCCTAATATTATGCACGCCATCTTGTCTGGTCTTGGGATTTCTCTAACCAATTAAAACATTCTATTCTGAGAAATCTTCAAATCAACATCGCCACAGATGAACCCTCACACTAGGCATAATCATGTATTTGTGACTTTTAGCAGATAATCTATTTATTAATACGTGACGCAAAAACATTGAACCCCTTTTTTACGAAAATTGCGTGGACGGAGGAGTATGAAATTTCGCACACTTATAGTTTATATAGAAAAGGTTATCCGAATTTTAAATATTTTTTTAAATTATGCATAAAAATACTTTAAATCAATAAAATAAACATTACACACACTACCATGTATTTAACACACACGCATATGTATTTGAAACACACGCTTATTATACTCTTTTCAAAAATTTCAAAAATGCAAGAGGAGCGGCCCAAATCTGTCAATGCCAATCCAAACTCACATTCTATCTTTTTTAATTTTTCATTGCTTAGGATACACTCCGTGCAGTCAATTATGACTCAAACAATTATGACAGAAAATTACGGTCGAATTTCGACCACTGGGCGACCACTAGTATTCATTAAATTCCCATTTTAATAATGGGCATCACGAGCATTCACGTCAGAAATACTTCGTGGTTAAATAAAATGCATGCATCGTCGGTTTTATTACGGTTAATATTCGTGTTATGTGACCTGCGGCTTTATTGGAAAACCAAATTAGGACAAGAAAAATATGTGGCGCCATATTATCGGCTATTTTTAAATGGGTTTTTTACGGACAAACTTACTTCTCGTACCTATATACTTAAACAAAAAAATTGTCCGAAATTATGATAGTAAAAAGATCCTATTGTCGTCTTAATGCACCTGGTTGAAGTAAATGACTGAGCAAATCATAACATAATAGAGATGTTGAAAACAAAAACAAAAACAAATAATTCCAGAACATTAAACAAATAAATAAAATCACGTATTTAAAACTTTAAAATAAAATTCTTTAAAACTTTGACCTATTTTTTATTTGACCTAAGCATGAATTTCTGCAACCTAAAAAGTTATTAACAGAGGTCGGGATTACCTAGAGTTATTTATGTACTTGCATCGAAATGTTGATATTAATATGGATCTTCCCGGGATTTCTAATTGCATTTCCGCTATTGTTTTCTTTGTTTTCACAAGCTTTGTTGTGCGAACTACAAATGTATCAACGTCACCTTTGTGCGCAATGGAATTTTGCAATTTCGGACATCCGATGTCGTTGATGTAAATTTGGTAACGTCACTCGTGCAGTGGTTTAAATTGTGTTAAAGTAAATAACTTTTTTATTTAAAAAATCACGGGATTTTTCTGCTCATTCAAATTAATCTCGGGATTTGAGGCATATCCACTTTATTCTTTCGCTGTATAAAATCAGTGTGAGTACATAAATAACTCTACCTAATTCCGACCTCTGGTTATTAATAAACACCGAATTGACGGAACAAAATACTGACGTCATAGTTCAGCACTCCCATACAATTTCTATTAAAAAATCGTTTTGACAATTGCTAAAAAGTGTATCTATTGACTAACCAGTCAACTACCCGATTGGGTCAATATAGCGAATTCCAAGATATATACACAAAGGCCAATAATGAGAAAATTTTATCTATGGAACCATGTTGATGACTTTAGAATTATAAAATTTAAAAAAAAGAACAGGTACACTTGTAAAATTTATAAATAACTAGCTGACCGGCGGACTTTGTACTGCTTTGACAGTTTCCACGACAACAAAACAAACAAAACGTTGACAGTTTCCATGACAACAAAACAAACAAATCATTCGTCCACTTAAGAACACCCATATCCCCATGAAGGACCCCTATAGCAGCACCACCTACCGGGTCCAATTGTAAATCTAAACCATTCTCGAATCCACTTGAACACACAGAAAATTTCATCCAAATCGGTCCAGCCGTTTAGAAGGAGTTCAGTAACACACGCACAGAAGATTTATATATTTTAAAGATTTATTTATAAAATTTTTGGGATGAACATCTCGAATGTTTTATTGCAGTATTTGTTATTATAGGTTGTAAGGAATACATATCGCATGTCACGGCTATTATATGATGACTAGCCGTCACCCGCCCGCTTCGCTGTGCGAAAGTAATGGGTCAATGAATGCTGATTAAAATAACTATTAGGTTTACCAACATCATATATTTATAGCCTATCATTTGCACAATCGCATTTTCTTACTACATACAAATTTTCATCAAGATCGGTCCAGCCGTTCTTGAGTTAAAAGTTGACATACAGACAGACAGACAGACAAACAAAAATTTCAAAAATCGTAGATTTGATGTCAGTGACTCATAAAATGAATATTTATCCCAAAATTTGACAGAAAAATTGCAAGTACACACAGAGCCTACAGATTTACAGTAATTAGTAGGTAGGTAGTATAGACAAAGATTAAACAAAAAGATTTTTCTTTATAAGAATGATAGTTATTAAAACTTTTTAATAATACTCAACATTAAAATTGACAACATGATTTCATATAAAGAATTTGTCCCTTGCTAGGTTTTAAAATTGCACAGCCGATATGCATTGGTTCTAAAATAATTTATCATTTTCCAACTTCGATCAATAAGATTCCCGATGAGCGCTTGAAAATCGGTACGCGACTTTAGGGCCACGGTGCCACGTTGCCACGTAGGACGTTTGTGGCGATGTACAAATATTTTGCAACCTTAATTAATCTTTATGGTTAAGATTTATGGTTCCAAGTAAGCTGAAGTTGTTAATGATATCTAATTTTTTTTTTTTTTAATTTAAAATTGATTATTTTTTTAAAAAAATTTTTATTTAATTTAAAAAAAAAAAATTATTTAAAGGTATGAGTAAACAGGACCACTTTCGAGATGCATTTTTGTTCTGAATCCTTTGTCTAGTACCTACATTATTGATCAAAATTTTCTTAATAATAATGTAAAGTCATTGGCTCTTGCGAAACCGTTTATGAAAGCCTCAAATTTAATAGGAACGTCTGAGCTCAGCAGTGGGATCTTTATACATGAATTATATGAAAATATAATGGATGCCTTACAAATTCCATCTATCATGTTTAAACAAAGATTGTTGTATGCCTAACGAAATCCATATTAGAATATCAAGCTGAAAACCCCGATGGAAATCTAATATTTGTTATTGCATTTTTGCAGTGAAAATATATCGTAGAGTGGAATATAACATGAAATTGCATATTTCACAATCCCAAGTCACCGACTGAGACGTAGCTAGTTAAAAATATGTAATGTACATACGTCCTTAAAGTGTGCTACAAAAAAGCAACGTACAAATTTGTATTAAAAAACATTTTATTAAATAATGTATGCTGCTCCGATTTTTTTTCTTCCTTTATAATGAAATAATCTTTACATAGTCACTATAGGCATATTAAAAAATGGATCATTTTGACTTATTTTATGTAAAACTCAAGCTTGACCAAAAAATGCTATTACTGTACCACATTGAATTTGATAAGGTGCATTCATTAAATAAATAACATCAAAGTTTCATAAGAAAAAATCAAAATTAACAAAACTTTTATTAAAAAATTAAATTAGAAATATAAAAATAACAATGCCTGCAGCTTGTGCCTTTTGCCTCTGAGACCCAACAAACGATTGTCCCCACCGCAAGAAGAACAAAAAATAGTCGTCTGGGGCCTCGGTAGCACAGTGGTCAGAGCATTGGATCGGTTATCCAAAGGTCGTGGGTTCGATTCCCACTCGAGCTTCCTGAGGCTGGTTGATTTTTTCTAGTAATTTTTAGAAAGTAAGTAATTTTTTAAGTTTTTACGTTTGTTTGTTAAAGTTTTTAATTTTGTTATCCTTTTAAATTTGAATCTCTAATTAATAATAGTATTATAGTTAAGATAAGGAAGTTTTGAATTGAATTTAATTATATTACATGTAGTTTTTTTATATATATATTTTTTTTCTTTTTAGCCTTGATTAAGATTTTTTGCAATGCCCTTGCAGGGCTCATGTTCTGAACTTTATACTCAAGCAAGACCACTATATATATGTATATTATGATTATTTATTATGATTTATTATGATTACCCCTATTAGTACTTACTTCGTACTTCGTTTCAGAGTTTCGTTACAACGATCCAATTAAGTAGCAAGTTCAATAGCGTTACAATCCCTCATTATTTTATACAGGATACTCGAACAATTATTGAAGAATAACATCAGAAGGAGACGCTCACACAATATAGATCTTATCTTAACTGCATAAGCGTTATTTTTGTTTGATTCGCCTTAAGAGTATAAGCATTAGCTAAATTAACCGGCCAATAAATTGTTGTGAGCGAATTATACGTACGTATAAATATGTATATATGTGTATATAACCGTTACAGGACACTAATGAGCCATCCCTCTTAAAATATATGTATTCATTTGGGATTTTCCGAGAATCGTTTTAATAATTATAAGGTATCGCCGTATCGGGTATTTTTTTTTTGTAAATAATTTTTATTTTATTATTTATTTTATTTTGCTTTATTTGGAAAACATACAGTGCTGATTAACTGTTAACAAATACTAAATTGCCACTATGCACTATTTACATGTTTCCGCATATATATAACTAAAAAAACAATTCCAATTCATTGGCACAAACAAATGGACAACAGTGAACAAATATGATTAAAAAATATTTATAAATATATTAAACTAAACAGTAAGAGAACCATTAAACCAGGATTTAGCCATCGTACCTTTAAAATTATCTGGCTTCGAATTAAACAAATCCAGTTCAGGGAAGACAACCAATTTATTTATTTCCCTAGCTGATCTTATAAAAAAGGAGTTCTGCCTGTAGTTGGTAGTGCATTGAGGGATATTTAAGTACACATGCCGCCTTGCAGTTCTGTTAGGAATTTTCAAATAAAGTTTAGAGAGTAGATACGGGGAATCAATCACATTTTGTGCGATCTTTACCAGAGTAACGATATCCGCGATTTTTCTTCTTTCTTGCAAGGGTAAAAAGTGATGTCGGCGACATCTTGCATCAAAGTCGGAATCAAAGTTTCTACACTTGTATTGCAAATATTTAAGAAATTTTCGCTGAATAGACTCTAGTCTCTCAATAAAAACGTTGTTACGCGGATTCCAGACTATAGAACAGTACTCGAGAATGCTACGCACCAAGGAGCAATATAGGATTTTGACAACTTTAACATTGTCAAACTGAGAGCATGATCTGGTGATGAAACCCATCGCTCTGCGGGTCTTTTTGGCAACATGATCTATGTGTTTTTCATACGTTAACTTAGAGTCATGTATGATACCTAGATCACGAATCTCTTCTACTTGCTGTAGTTCTTGGCTTCTAAGAAAGTATTTGCAGACAACAACATTCTTTTTTCATGTGAAACTAATAAATTTACACTTATTTACATTTAAATCTAATTTATTTTGAACGCAATATTGATCTAACCTATCTAGATCCTCCTGTAAAAGGCAACAATCATCAAAATCATTAATTTTTTTAAATATTTTCATATCATCTGCGTAAAGAAGAAATTTTGAATGCTTGAAACAGAGGTTAACGTCGTTTATGAAAATATAAAAAAGCAAGGGTCCGAGTAGTGAACCTTGAGGCACACCCGAAGGGACGTTATTCCAAACAGACGAGAAACCCTTGACCACTACAGCTTGGGAACGATTCTTGATGTATGAGGAGAACCATCTGAACAAGTTACCATGAATTCCCGCAAGCAAAAGCTTCTGCAGCAGAATCACGTGATCAATTCGATCAAAGGCTTTACTATAATCAGTAAAAATGGCATCAACCTGTCCTCCGGAATCCATACATGAAGTTGTAAAGTTTGTAAAAGAAAGAAGGTTAGACGCAGTGGATCTCTTCTTTAAAAAGCCGTGCTGTTCAGCAATGAAACTAGTTGACAGCGTTTCATACAACTGAGTGTATACTATTCTTTCAAAGATTTTGGAGAATATACAAAGTTTAGATATAGGCCTATAGTTTTTTATTTCATTCTTAGAGCCACTTTTATGCACCGGTGTTATAAATGCTGACTTCCAAAGTTTTGGTACAGCGCCTTCTAAAATTGAGCGTCTGAATAAAATAGTGAGTGGTTGCGTTAAAGATTTAGCACACTTCGCTATAAACAAGGGCACAATTTCGTCTGGCCCGGCACCTTTAGTTAAGTCTACAGATTTTAATAGCTTAAAAACAGTTTCAGGATTTATTTCTATGTGATTAATACTATTCAAACCAATACTGTCCATCGGAGGATACGGAGAGGCAGGGCGAACAACACTCGACGACGAAGAGAGAAACGTAGATTGAAAGTAACGTGCAAAAAGATTGCAAATTCCCTCACCAGTATCGGCCGACTGCTCTTCGTAATGCAATGTCGAGGGAAGTGAGTTAGAACCTTTTTTATTTGACCTAAAAAATGACCAAAACATTTTAGGTTCTTTGATTATTGCATCTTCCAAACGCCTTATGTAATCTTGGTAGCACTTCTGTTCAACAATCTTAGCCCTTTTGCGTAGAATACAAAATGTGTCATAGTCGTCGCTGTTACCATAAGTTTTATATTTTTTTAAATATTTGAACTTCTCCTTAAGAACTTTTTTGACGAAGCGCTATACCAAGGAGGGTATGAAGAAGAATTATTAATCGACTTATGTGGGACAAATTCGTCTCGGAAACTGTAAAGGCGCTGGTAAAATATTTGAAGTGCATCATCTAACGAGCTATTGTTTAAACAAACCTCCCAATTAACCTCATTTAAAGATGAGTTTAAAGAATCATAATCTGCTTTTTCATAAAAATATTTAAACCTGGGCTTAGATATTAGCGGAGATTCAGAAACATAATTTAGAATTATTTCTAGTGATTTATGGTGAGCATCTTCTGGTACCAGAGAATCGCTGCATGGCATGACCGTCACTATACTATTGTAGTGTGTTCTTTAAGAGTGAAATAAAAAGCGTCCGTTCTGTATCGAGTATATTGCGAGACAAGAGTGCCCCAGATATTTTACAGTTACCCCTCGTTACAATTAATATTTAGTCTACCCACTATACATACACAACACCTCCCGACTTAATTTTAAACATTCAACATTTTTAAACACTAATTCATAATAAACATATACAAAACAAACAAAACTGTGATGGTAACATACTGAGTTTACAGTTAACTGTGGCTCTTAATCTAACTAACTATTTTACATTTATTTTCTTAACACTAAATTAGACATTACATTATTTCATTGAATACAAATCGATGAATACACTACATAAACGTACCTAGATACATAAATAAACGAAAGATAAGTCTTACGGCTAATCTATCTCTAAGCCGTATCTCTTAACTGGGTATCGGACACGTTTAGAGGTAACTGGATCAGGACATACGGGCTCAGGCGCCGCCGCCGCCGGTGCGGGCACGGGCGCGGCCGGTGCAGCCGCGGGAGGTGAGCTCGCGCGTTCAGCCTCTGTGTTGGGAATCGCGGGTGCGACTACATCGCATTCGTCATTGTTCGCGTTGCTTAACAATTGCCGTGACACGTTGGCGCCTGTCTCCTCCTCGACCCTACTACCCTGGTTAGTCAATGTGAAAGGAGTAGATGTTGCCGTTAGTGAACTCCTCCTCTTTAGTTGGTCAATATGTCGATGTGTCTCCTTACCAGTGCTATCTCTCACTCTGTAGTTAGACGAGCCAAGTTTTTTTAGTACTTCACCCGAAACCCATTTTTGATTATCGCTAAAGTTCCTTAAATAGATATTTTCTCCAATATTAAATTCACATTGAGAACCTCCAACTTTTTCTAACTGTTGGTTTTGTGTTTTCGTCACACGCATACCCCTATCCGGTTTTAACATATCTAATCTCGTTCTTAAATTTCTGTTCTGCAAAATTCTTGCAGGGCTATCCCCAGTAGTGGCATGCTGCGTGTTTCGATATAATAATAAGTATCTATGGAGTGCCATTTCTACATCGACATTATCATTGAATGCTTTTTTAATAACTGCTTTACACAATTTAACAGCATTTTCTGCAGCACCATTGGAAGATGGATGATATGGCGCTGAAAAGCATTGCTCTATGCCGTTGCAATCGAAGAAAGCTTTTAAATTCGTGCTCGAGAATGGAGGCCCGTTGTCTGACACAACCATGCGCGGTAAACCAAACTGAGCGAATAGACGTCTTAATATTTTAATTACTTCTGAAGCGTTCGTACTTGTCATTTTAAAAATTTTAATCCATTTTGATGTCGCATCTACCACTACTAAAAACTTACAATTATTAATAGGACCTAAAAAGTCAATATGTAGCCGCCGCCAGGGCTGCGGGCACCAGGGCCAGGGGCGTGGCGCGTGAGCCGGCGGCGCGGGAGCCAGCGCGGCGCAGGTGGCGCAAGCGTTTTGAAACCGTGATAAAAACTGCGTCACGTAAACTCGGTGTCCTGAACAGGGTGCGGCGATTCTTCACGCCGGATCAGTTGTGCCTTTTGTACAAGACACAGGTGCGATCTTGCGTGGAATATTGCTCGCACCTCTGGGACGGTTCCGCAAAGTACCTTCTCGATGCCTTGGACAGATTGCAGCGGCGCGCTATACGCATTATCGGCAGTGCAGAGGTCACTAATGCTCTCGAGCCCCTGTCTTCTACCGCTTATACCACGTATACTGCTTACACTACATATACCGCTTATACTACATACACTCGGCGTCAAAAAAATCGCACCTTTTAAAAATCATCTTTAAAAATTCTTAAACCTTATGTAGAGGATAGTGTTGGGTATCATTAGAAAGGTAACAAAAAGGAGTATCAAAAAACAATTAAATTTAACTTTCTGTTTAATTATAATTATACAAACAACATTAAAATTAATAAAATAATAAAAATCCTTAATTAAGTCCTAATTAACAACAGACAATTTACAAAGAAAAATGTACAAAAAGTGTCTTAAAATTAACTTAAAATCTAGTGTTACCCCCCCTTGCCCTGATCACGGCTTCCATACGGTCCCTCATGGACCTCACCAACTTCAGGAGCTCTTCTTGAGGGATAAGCCCCCATTCTTCAATCACCGCGTCTTGGAGCTCCTGTAGAGTCGAAGGAGCTGGATCCCGAGATCGAACCTTACGTTTAAGATGGTCCCAGAGGTGCTCTATTGGATTCAGATCCGGACTTCGCGCTGGCCACTGCATCACAGAGATTTGGGACCTCTGCAAGAAGTCGCTCACGATGCCTGCAGTGTGAGCGCGAGCGTTGTCGTGCATTAATGTGAACCCCTCGCCAAAAGATTCGGCAAAGGGGACCACATGCACTTCCAGGACCTCAGTGACATAGCGGCGAGCAGTCAGCGACCCTTGTCCGCGAGCACCTCCAGTCCGGAGACGCAGACAAGGTCGGTTTTGCCGGCAGCAGACATACCGCCCCAGAACATGCAGGATCCGCCACCATATTCCACCGTCTCCTGGATGCAGGCTTGGGCGAAACGTTCACCCTGCCTCCGGTATACTCTTCTCCGTCGGTCGTTGCAGAAAAGACACACTCGCGTCTCGTCTGAGAAGAGAACAGCTCTCCACTGCTCAAGGGTCCAATCGACGTGGTCACGAGCAAACTGCAAGCGGGCTCGCCGATGCGCTGCAGTCAATTTTGGACCCGTAGCAGCTCTGTGGGCCGCTATCTTCTTCTCCTTCAATCTTCTTCTAACCGTAGATACGCTTACGGTGCGTCTGCGAACTGCCTGGAGCTGCTGTTGCAACTCAACAGCGTTGGAGAAACGATTTCTCAAAGAGTTCGACACAACGAACCGGTCGTCTCTTTCCGAAGTGCAGCGACGTCTACCCGAACCGTGTCTGCGGATATAGCCACCGGTCTCTATGAAGCGCTGGTACACTCTTCGAACGGAATAACGGCTCAGGTTCAGTTGCCGGGCGACATCACACTGCCGCACCCCTGATTGCAGTAGTGCAACCACTTGAGCGGCTTTATCAGCTGTGTATCCATCATGTATACATCCATGTATCCATCAAAATCTGTGCGTGTGTCCTCTTCAACGGTTGAATAGCGAATGACCCACATTGAACCCGTGTTGACCGTTTTATACCCACAAAGGAAGCGCAACTAGCAACTCTCACGGGTAGCAAAATTTGCATCGAATTTTTGTGACACTTTATTTGTTGCATTAGGTTTTATTTGATAATGAAAAGTAATGTTTTTTATTAAGTTAATTAAGTAACCTTGTAAATAAAATCATAATTAATGCGACTGCATGTGCATATCAAGAGTAAATGACATTTGAAAGTGATTTTCTAAGAGGTGCGATTTTTTTGACGCCGAGTGTATACATTCTCCATAGGAGTACGCGTGCTGCTCTCCGGAGTCACCGCTGTACTGTCTCGAACATTCCATCGCGCACAAAGAAATTTGGTGACTCGTTTTTCTGTCGCACTTCCAAAAGATGGAATAGTCTACCAGCGCACGTTTTCCCTCCTTCCTATGACATGGGGTCCTTCAAACGAGGCGTGAAGAGGCACCTTGTGGGCCGGCAGGGTGAGGGTGACTGATGCTGCGTTGTTTTCTCGCTGCACCAGTTGTCCTTACGTCTGGACTCCATTTCCACTTAACATCAGGTGGAGTGGAGTCATTTGCTGAGCTATGTATAAAAAAAAAAAAAAAAAAAAAAGCGCGGCACACCGCTTCGATCTGCTCGTCCAGCCCTGCCCACCATACGTAGCTGCGCGCCAAACTTTTCATCTTGACTATACCTAAATGTGTCTCATGTAGCTCTCTAAGTATTGCATTGCGGCATGCTTCCGGTATGACAACCCTATGCCCCCACATTAGGCATCCTAGCTCTAAATAAATATATTTCGTTTCTACGATTAAAATAAGGCTGTATTTGCTTAATTTCAACGTCTTCAGGCCAACCATCCTGAACATAACTAAATACTCTGCTTAATATAGGATCTTTTTTTGTTTCATAACAATGCATCTCGTGCAAAATGTAAATAAGTTTGCTCGGGTACTGACTGACTGGCCGCGGCCACGTTATCGTATAATGGTAAGCGAGACAACGCGTCTGCATTATTTTTATTAGTTCTTACATATTCTATATCAAAATTATATGCTGATAAAATAATAGCCCACCGCTGAAGACGGTTCGCGGCCATACAAGGAACACCCGCTTTTGGTCCAAAAATTGTAACTAGTGGTTTATGGTCAGCGCGTAATAAAAATTTCCTGCCATATTAATACTGGTGAAACTTCTTAACGGCAAATACAATAGCGAGCGCTTCACGTTGAATTTGACTGTATTGTTGTTCGGCCAGCGTGAGCGCGCGCGACGCGTAGCTGACGGGGTGCTCGACACGACCGCCCGGCCCAGCCGGCTGCGCCAGCACTGCCCCCACTCCGCGGGCGCTCGCGTCACACGTTACTATCAACTGCTTATCTTGGTCATAGTGCGAGAGCACGTCTACGCTCGTTAATAATTTTTTAATCAAACTAAATGCGTCTTCGCATTGTTTATCCCAATTCCAGTCTATCGATTTTTTTAGTAGTTTATATAACGGAGACAAATATGAACTCATGTTTTTTATAAACTTTGCATAAAAATTAACCATCCCTAAGAAAGACCGTAACTCGGATATATTGTTTGGTTTAGGCAACTTAACTATAGCTTTTATTTTGTCTGTATTCGTATGAATTCCATTTTTATCAATAATATAGCCTAAGTATGAAACAGAGTCGGCAAAAAATGCACATTTCTTTTTGTTTAATCGTAATCCGTTTTCACGCAATCGTTTAAAAACAGTTTCAAGCGTTTTCATGTGATTTATAGTATCACTTGCCGTAACAAGTAAGTCATCCATAAAAACTGACACTCCGGGTATATTTCGCATAATATTTGCCATAATACGTTGAAATATTGCTGGACTCGATGCTAAGCCATACACAAGTCTGTTATATCTAAATAAACCACGATGTGTATTAATAACAGTGTATTTTTTCGACTCGTCTAACTTAATTTGATTATACGCAGAAGATAAATCAATTTTCGAAAATTGAGTGCCCCCATTTAAATCTGCAAATAATTCTTCCACCCGAGGTAACGGATACTTATCAACCAACAAAGAGGGGTTCAACGTCACTTTATAATCGGCACATATACGTAATTTACCATTGGGTTTACTCACGACTACCAGCGGTGTAGCCCATTCCGAGAAGTCGACAGGCTCGATCGTGCCGTTGAGCAACATGTTGTCTAGCTCCCGGTCTACCTGCTCGCGCAGCGCGTACGGCAGCGGGCGCGCCTTGCAATACACCGGCCGCGCACCTTCCCGCACATGCAGCGTCGCCCGACCCCCTGTGTACCTTCCCAGTTGTTCATCAAACAATTCTTTATACCTATCGAGTAAAGAAGACATGTTGTTAGAAGTTTTTATATTTTGTATACCGTTTATACAACTATTGTGAAATAATGGCAATTGTACCCTAAGTTCAGACAGCCACTGTCTTTCCAACAAAGAAGTAATACCCCCTTCAATCACATATAAGTCTAACTCTTTAATACAATTATTATATTTAACTTTAGGTTTTATTATACCTATAGGCTTTACCTTACTACCATCATAAAATCGCAATGTCACCGAACACGATTTTAACGGTAATTGCTTAAACATATCATAATAAGTACATTTGCTGATACACGATAATGCACTGCCTGTATCAACCTCCATTAACAAAGTCTTATTTTCTATAAGCATTGGAATGCTTACCGCCGGATAACTTCTTAGCGACATTTGATAAACCGCCTCCTCTTCTGACGAACCCTCCTTGGCATAGTGTTCCTCTTCCTCGGGCTCCGCGTAGTACTGGCCTGACTGCGCGCGACTATTTCGGGGGTAGTTCTTTTTTTCTTTTTCGGTGCTTCCACGGTTCCCTTTCTTGTTAAAAGAATGTTTCTTCTGACCCTTATCTGGACACATCCGCTGTAAGTGGCCCGCCCGCTTGCAAATGCTACAGTCGTATGAACGGAACCTACAGTCTTTGAATAAATGATAGACGGAACCACAGCAACTACATCGGTCTCCCCCGCCTTTCCCGCGTTCGTTGCTTGCGCTCGCGCGACTTAACGACATGCCGTGCAGGTCTTCCTGTACCCTCGTCAGTTCCGTCCGTGGTTTTTCTACCACCGCAGAGTTTCTCTCCGCAGCCTCTAAGGCTGTTGCAAGTGAGACTGCCTTGCTGTACGTTAATTCAGCTTCTGCAAATAACCTCTGCCTAATGATGTCATTGGCTAACCCGCAAACCAGTTGATCTCGCATATTATCTTCGAGCGTGCTGTCGAATCCACAAAATCTTGATAGACGCTTTAGCTCCGCCACGTAGTTGGCAATACTCTCACCTTCACGCTGACGTCGTTGCCTGAATTTGTACCTCTCTGCCATTTCCGATGGTTTTGGTTGTAAATAATCGCCCACGATCTTCACGATCTCTTGAAAACCCAGATTTGCTGGTGTTCGCGGGCTGGTTAAATTCACAATTAGTTGTGTTATGTTTTATGTTTTGTGTTATGTTTTATCCCCAACGGTCGCGATCAAAGTAGGCACATGCAATTCCGCCTTTATGTTGTTCACAACAAAGTACATTTTTAATCGGTCACAATATGTAAACCAGTTCCCACTGTCCACATCAAATTCCGAAATTTTGCCGATCGACATCTTTAACACTGATAGGTACGTAAATTCACAACACGCGTAGATTTTTTCGTTATTCTCGTCGCCAAATAGTGTGTTCTTTAAGAGTGAAATAAAAAGCGTCCGTTCTGTATCGAGGATATTGAGAGACAAGAGTGCCCCAGATATTTTACAGTTAGCCCTCGTTACTATTAATATTTAGTCTACCCACTATACATACACAACATATTGCATAAAACATAATCTAATATTCGGCTATTAATATTTCTGTTTAGATTAAATTGATTAAGGTTACACTCAGCCAAAGTATCAAAAAATAAGATTTGTGATTCCCCTGTTATACCTACCGGCTGCAAAGAATTTAGCTCTCCATGCCAACCAACGTTGCTCAAATTAAAATCACCCGTAATTAAAAATAAATCGTCTGGACATGAGTTAACAATATTAGAGAGTTTCTCCGTAAATTGTTGCAATTGTGTGTTAAAGGAATAACCTAAATTTTGGTTAAAGAGGTACAATGTACAAACATGTAACTTCGTACTAGTTACATTTCTATTGCTATTATTTAGAGTTATAGTTACCCATGTATCCTCTGAGGATGATCGCCATTCATGACGTTCAATCGCCGCTAAGTCGCGGCGAATGGCTAAAAGCACTCCTCCACCATTTGCCTGACCCGTCATCGAGTAATTCCTATCTCGCCTCCAAACAACATATCTGTCGTCGAACAACTCACTGTCATACAAACCCTCCAAAAGCCAGGTCTCTGTTAAGGAAACAATGTCATAAGATACCAAAAGAAGATTCCGTTTAAATGTGTGTGTTTTTGTGCGTAGCCCCCGAGTATTTTGGTAGTATGTATTAATTTTAAAGGACGCCATTTGTATATAATAATACCTTAATTAATAATAAACATTACGATATATTAGTATATAACGCTATGTAGTACAATAATACTCTCGAGAGAATATTTGCATTTGGATTGCATTTTACAACATTTTGTTAGATTACGCGTCCATAACGATAAAACTTTTGTGATACTTACAGGGAAAACAGCGAAAAACATTTTGTGATAATTAGATCGGATCGCTTCTCCCCAAACCACAGAATAACTAATACCGAAACTGACGCCTATATCTTTTTTTTAGCTTTATCACAATACTTCTTGTTCAAAATAGAATATAACGTTGTAACCTTAGATTAATGATTGGTCTAGCTGGAATCATTCATTGAAAAGTTTTAAGTAAAATTATATAGCATAGCATATGATAATAGAGGAATAGATAGGGCACAAATAGTGCCAAGAAAATGTAGGCATAAAGCCACTCCTAGCCTAGGAAAGCCGAATTAGAAATGGCATAGATTACATGTCTTCTTCTTCTTTTTCTTTTCTTTTCATTCATTCATTTACTAATTCATTCATTCATCATTCATTCATTCATTCATTCATTCATTATTCATTCATTCATCTAAGGTTGTAACAATGTATAATTTATGCAATGTTTTGTGATAAAAGTTTTTTAACAGGTTCCCTGTCCCATATATCACATGTGATACATAACAATTGATTATCTATTGTTTTAATTTTTGGACAGCGAAACTGTTAACAAATGTTTCACTGGACCACTGCAGTTTGCAACTGCTATGTTTTATTCACTATTCGATCACTAATGAAATCGAGTATTTGTTTGTATAATATTACAACTCAACACGTTTGTCACCAGGAGCGCAGCTTCAATGCCATTCATTCAATATTATCTTATCTTAATTTAGGCTGCATTTCCACCAGAGATGCACTAAGCAGCTAAGCGGTGTGCGAGAAACATCTACCAATGGGATAACTTCATTTACCTTGCGATGTAAAATGGTGTAATCTTATTGGTGTATCGTCGCGTTACGCTTAGCTAGCTCGCACAGCTCTGGTGAAAAAGCAGCCTAAGGGTGACACTCCAGGAGCGGAGCTGAGTTGAGCGGAGCCGAGCTCTATGGAATTGTACCAATAGGGTCTATACGGTCCCTTTATTTTAAGGCGAGCGTTTTCGACTGTGAGATTTCTAAGGCGTTCCGCTCGGGACTGAATGATGGCGCGAGCGTCGAATTAGACAATAATGTAGATTTTATTGAATGTTTACTTATTATTAAAATTATAAATGCCGACAACTATTACATATTCAAAGACTAATTTAGATTAATTGGTTTGGTATATTTTTCTTTGTCTGAAACGGTGTATAGCCTGAATATTTAGTTTATTAATAAAACGTATGTTTGATATTATATTCGATGCAGTGAATAACATATATTTTTTTTGGATTTAAAATTCTTATACATTTCAGGAGGCCTTTGTCCAGCAGTGGACGTCTTTTGGCTGAGATGATGATGATGATACATTTCGAATAATTCTCATTTAAAAACACAGTTTTTTTGGAAACCCTCGCCTTAAGCGCTCATCTCAGCTCCGCTCCAGTGTGGTTAGCGTAGCAGACATGAGCGGACTCGGCGGATATGGAAAACCATCTAAGGAAAACAATCATGTGGCACGCTTTGCTCCGCATAGCCCCACTCGGCTCCGCACTACCTCAATGAACTTTTCTTTTTTTTTATTAATTTTTATAAATTGTCCCCTGACGTGGGTCAGTGTCGGAGACTTTGTATAACTAAATGTAATCTATGCCGTTTCTAATTCGGCTTTCCTAGGCTAGGAGTGGCTTTATGCCTACATTTTCTTGGCACTACCTAAGTATCTGTGCCCTATCTATTCCTCTATTATCCTATGCTATGCTATATAATTTTACTTAAAACTTTTTAATTTTCATCGCACGCTAGGTGCCCTACTCTTCTTTATTCTACTTGTCACTTAATTCTACTACATTTTTATTGCATATTTTATGCCCTATCATATTTTTAGAAACTATTCTTATGTACTATTTTTCCGATTTCTCGGTTTCATTTTTCTTGCATCATCAATGGAGCTTAGATGAGGATAGCTCCGCCCAGCTCAGCTCCGCTTCAATGAAGGTTTTCTTGCACGTGTCCGATTTAAAACTGACCAAAGATCACTCCGAATTAACATCGTAAATTAAACATTTACCCCAATTCCAATGTTCTTTCGACGTTTACCTAGTATTTGGAGAATTAATATCGAAACCAAACACCTACAACTGACCGATCCGCTGTAACTATTACTACGACGTCACTCCACTTGACGAGGGTCTGAGGTCCGAGACAGAATTTATCGCTTCTCAAAACCCATCGTGCAGTGTCCTGCAAAAGACTTAGAACGGACAGTACTGAACAATGACGGAAAATGATGAACAATAGTATGTACAGTGTTTCTATATTTTTTATGTATCTGTTTTTTGCAAATATGTTTTTTTCTAAGAAAATATCATACGCCTATGTATGTTGCCGAGTGGCAAGACAATCGGCCCAATATCAAGAGGTTGGGTTTAATTATTTTATTTTATTTTATTATAATTTTGATTGTGATTTATTTGTAATTTTAATTCTATTATTATTATTTTGATTGTAATTTTAATTTAAATTCTTAATTTTATTATAATTTTATTGTTATTATTAATTGAATATGAATGTAATTTTAATGCAATGTAATTGTAGTATGATCCTAAGGTGGTCGAAATAAGGGACAAATGCAAAAAAATTGTACATTTCTGAATGCGTGAACGTCCTATTAGAATAAACGTTCAATACGTAACTTCTTTTCATATATTTTTTTAAAATACGTTTACAAAATTACATTATAACAAAAACTAAAAGAAATAAATAATATTTTTCCGATAAATCAATTAAATAAAAATCAAATCATCAGGATACGTTTAGTTTTCTTCATACAAGTACGCGTGTCATTCTCGTCAGTGTCCAGCTTTGTGTATGGGGAAAAAATACAGTTGAGTGATTTTATACTGTTAAATATTTTTAGTTATTTATAGAATACTACATACATTTTAATACTTTAAACAATAGATCGAGCCTCTCTATTAAAAACTGTTTTAAATATAATTTTTAAAGCCGTCCGTAATTTCTTTCATATTTGTTATTCAGCTTTGTTTATTGTTATTTAGTAGAAAAATAAGTTTTTACCTGGCAACACTAAAATCATAAATAACGTCTGTAGGTGGCGCTAGTTCTGCACGACGGCCATTTTGCTGGAGTTCTGGTTAGACGGTCTACAAAAATTTTACTAAATTGTGCGGGAAAAATACTTAAATTAGTTTTATCTTGATAACCATTCCATTAAACTGATTGGTTAGTGTATGTTTAGCTTTCTATATAGTTTATTTCAAGGATACTTCATGATATATTTAGAAACATATGAACAGTTTGATTCAAAGACATCTCTTAGTATTTTTCTCACATTTTAGGTTGTACACACGAGTGTTTTGTTCCTTTTTGTTACGAATTTGTTACATTTCTTTGTGACGTCACAAATATGAAGTAAAGTCGCACTCACATTATAATAGTTGACTTGGATTACTAAAGTTGAAATACTATGATCACAGTCAATTTTAAGGTTGATTTGCAAAAAAAAATGTTAAGTAAGTCGAAAGTAATACAAACTAGACTTGCTGCCATTCTTTATTAAAATAATCAATCAAGATACTTTTTACTCATTAACAAATTTACCTTTCAAATAGAATGCACAACATGAACTAGTCCTTATAGTTCATCTTTGTTATTTTTTTGTAACATCAAGTTATTTTCATCTTTGTTTCCTATTTGTTATATGTACAATTTTTTTGCATTTGTCCCATAAATGGATTTATTTATTATTTATTATTTATATTTAATTCCTAGGTCGAGCAAGATGTGTATTGTATTTATCGATGCACGGGTTCGTGATCACCAACCCGCGAGCAAGCGTGGTTATTAAGTCAAATCCCATAATTTGTAGCGATTACTTGATTTCAATGATGAAATTTTTTGCCCAGCAGTGAGAAGTATATAGGTTCTTACTTTTACTTACCATACACATAATAATAATGAATAATAAGTGGTCCCCCACTTTCGCCCACGTCCGATAATCGGTGACAGATTTTTTAGTCGGTGAAAATGAAACGTATGGAATTCTATGTTGCAACGCAAACGTCCTACAAAAAACAGTCACAAAATAGGTTATAAAACAAAACAAAAATAGTCCCATTATCTGCCATACAAAAAGACTTATGTAACTTTAGCACAGCATAGATACACCGTGTGGTGTCGGGGATAAAGAATTGCACCACCCCATCTCTTCCCGTGGGCAGCAGCATCTCTCTCTCGGCAAATACCCCTCATATCCTTGGGGGAGGCCTTTGTCCAGCAGTGGACGTCTTTTGGCTGATGATGATGATGATGAGATACACCCAAACAGTATAAGTTTTATTCGAAATAAGAAAAATTCAAGTACTCCAATGTTTTTTAACAAAAGTATAATGTCATGATGCCCATCCCAAGACATTGCACCTAGAAAACTGAAATTTTGCACACAGGTCCCTTTATAATTTAGGCAAAGAATAAGGCTAGCTTATTCATAAATTACTAGAGATCACGTGATACGGGCGCTAACGCTGACGAAGTCACGTACGGGCCGCTAGTTAGGTTACAAATAAAACAAACTTACAACACAAATTAACTTAAAGACGTCCGCTTAGCCACACAGTAATCTTGTATTCAAATCCCTTGCATTATAAAGGTTTTACACAAAACCCGAACACACAAGGTCCGATCCGACAAACAGGCCCCCAGTCCCAATGCGGGTGTTTAACTGGCTTTAGTACAGACCTTTGACTAACCGAAACATTTGTCTGTTTGTGTTTACTCGACAAATAAGAATTTCTTATTATTTGGTACATACATAAAACGAGAGCGTCAGAGATAGCAATTTTTTCTTCCAATCCTTACGGGTAAGTGCTTGGCCTTCTTCTCACCTGATAATTAAGTGATGATAAGGCCAAAGGTGGAAGCGCACTTTACCCTCAATCCTCAACTACTGAGGCACTGGCTATCTTATCTCTAGCTGCCGGAACACAACAATGCTCATCTCTGTTACATCTCTGTTATGGTGACATATTTAGATAAGATGGTGGTAGCTAGCCAGGCAGACAAGTAAGCTATCATCAACCAGACCGAGTACAAAAACATGTAGCCTCCGCTGGTAATCGAACCCGGGACCTCTGGGTCGCGACCGGTGGTCTTAACCACTAGACCACATAGGCGAGTATAAGGCAACTATTTATTGCATGAATCAACAATGCCTTGATGTCCAGTGGTTAGATTTTTGATTTTTGAAAAGGCCCTCTGATCCTCGCCAGTCGCTGTGCGGCTGGACGCGACTCTGTTGACACCGTCTTTTCCTGGGAACAGAGATAAAATTCTTTCAAAAAAGCCACTTGAGAGGCGACAACTTAGGATAAGTACTAGTGATTGAGGCTTGAGTGTCCCTTGGTTCTCCGTCCACTTGATACGTATCTGTAGGTTTGAGACGTTCTCGGTTGACCAGCGTTTCCAGAAATGTTGTCTCAGCTGTTCGATACGCTGGTATCGAGATAGCGCTAGCGTGGGTCTAGTCGTGGTGTCATCGCCTGCAGGAGCTGTCAGAGGCCGGCCAATAATGAAGTGAGCTGGCGTGAGAGGGTTGAAGTCGTCTGCGGACACAGGATATAAAGGTAGGGAGTTCAGGACGGCTTCTATTTACATTAAAACCGTACAGAGCTCCTCACAAGTTAATTTAGCATTTCCCATCACGCGCAATAAGTGGTGCTTACAGGATTTGACCCCTGCTTCCCATAAGCCGCCAATTAAGATGCATACGGGGGAATGAACTTAAATTCAATATGATTATGTGAAACGTAATCCATTATATGTGTATTTAGAACTATCTTGTAAAACGTCTGAAAATTCCTTTTTTGCTCCTTCTAAGTTTCTATCATGAAATAAATATTTTAATGCTAAAATATAGTATTCTGAAGATAATAACGTAATGAAATTGTTGATGTTGGCCTGTTGATAAATTGTTAATAATTGTATATTATTTTTTTATTACGATCAAATTTAGATCACTGTTACTTTTTTAATACAAATATTGTGGTCGATTTGTCTATAACAATATCTTTACGCTCATGACCGTACTTGAAATTTCACCAATCTTTCTGATGTCTTTGAATCTGTTCGCCAAAGTAAAATATTGGAATGGCCAGACGTCAACTTGGGGAACAATGAAAATTTTACGAGAGACTTCATAAAATACTGACGTCCGGCGTTCCACCAATGTTTACGACTCGCTTCAAACTCTCAGATGTTTTATTGTTGTGGTTTTTTAAACAAATAAAAACAAAATACGCTCTTTTGTGTGTACATAAACTTGTAAATAAAAAAAAATAAAAAAATAAACAAATACATCATCATCATCAATTTGGTTTTTATTTTTAAGTGCTAATTACTGCACTTAAGCTTCAGCTTATTTTTTTTTTTTTAAGGGTTGGCATTTAATTTTTTCACTACATTTTATAATTAATTAATAAATAATGTTTGTCATATGAAGAAGCACTGTACATAAATAGCTAGCCAGGCGGACAAACAAGCCCTACCACCAACCAAATTGAGTACACAAACATGTACTCCCGCTGGAAATTGAACCCGGGACTTCTGGGTCTGACCGGTGCTAGCCACTAGACATCAGAGGTGGTTAATTATTCAATTCATTAAATAATTATAAAATGTAGCGAAAAAATTAAATGCCTACCCTTAAAAAATAAAATAACGAGCGAGCCTTACAGTAGTCGCATATGATGTGTAACATTTGACATCTCAACTTAGTAATAAGCAATTTTAACATTATATTTTGAAAAAAATGGGTCATGTATCATCATTTTATAACTATAAAATAAATGCAGTTAATACTCAATAATACTATAGACTATAAAGAGATAATACTATAAAAAAAAATTATCATCTCGAGCTCCTCCGTGCTTCGAGAGGCAAGTAAAGCCGTTGGTCCCGGCTGCATTAGCAGTCGTTAACAACCACCAATCCGCACTGGGCCCGCGTGGTGGTTTATAGCCCGTTCTCCCTATCCATCCATAGGGAAAGCTCGTGCCCCAGCAGTGGGGACTATGAGCTGATGATGATGAATACTATAGAAGGCGAGCGGAAAGATGTTACACATCAATAAATAAAATTTACTATAGCGTTGTGTTATCAAAGGATATTGCCATGGAGCAGGTCCCTTTTGTGGTATCGTTTCTGAGTGGTAGAGCCACGCTGTGTTTCAGAACGAAATGGGCCGGCTCGCCCGGCGAAATACCACCCTCTCACAGAATATCGGCGTGAAACAACGGCACTCGTTGCTGTTGTGTTTCGTCCGGTGAGTGAAAGTACCGGAGGCCCATCTCTCACCCCTCCCCCTTCCCAATTCCTACTCCCCAAGGTCGGCAACGCATCCGCGATTACTTTGGTTTTGCAGGTGTCCATGGGCGGCGGTGATTGCTTTCCATCAGGTGACCCGCCTGCTCGTTTGCCTCCTTTTAACATTAAAAAAAAAAATCGTGTGCCTGATTTGAATAATAATCTAAATAAATGATTTATAAATAAATAAAGTGGGACCTATAAGAGATATTTAATTTGATCCCCAAATGGTGATGTTTAATAGATAGATGGGCTGTAGGTGGTATCTATCATGTCAATGTCAGTTAATAACCTCAATTTCTTTAACAGAAAAAAATTGATATCTCTTGAACCAGGGTGAATATTTGAAAAATTGTTTTTAATTATGAATATACTATGTTTTGACTATAATATAAAGCAAAAATCTTCAGGGCACAACAATTTTCCACAGGGACCCAACTTCCCATACAAAAGTAGCAATCTCCTTTGTGGTATTTCATCTGTAAAGATGAATCTGCATAGCCAAACGGTTGCAATAACCGTTGGATAGATGATAAAAAGCAGTCAAAATCAAGTAGTGAAAAAATTCAGTATTTACGTCAGCCTTTCCGGTTGGTCAATTCAGGCGCCCGGATTGCGGAAGACCCAGGGTTGATTCCTGACTGGGTAGGGTACGCATTTAATTTTTCACTATATTTTATAATTATTTAGTCCTACACTACGTTTTCCGATTCGCGGTGTCCACTCGAGAATTAGTTTACCCCATCAATCTGTCAATCAATAATATTTCAGTTGTATTCTTATAAGTAGAATCTGAAATCAACCAGAAATAGGGCATACTTTTCTAGTACAAGTATTCTGGTCAATTTGTCCATAAAAATACCTTTTCTATTTAGACGCCTTGACACGCTTAAGTGTTTATATTTTCTTTTTTGTTAACTTCTTTTATTTCCTAATTATAAGACTACTCTGTTACCTTTAGAAAGAGCCCAGAGGGTGGTTTTAAAGGTTTGTACCTTTAAACCTAGACGGTTCCCTACCCATGACTTGTACCAATACTGTGAAGTACTCTCTGTGAGAAAACTATTTGTTTTAAAAACAATTTTAAAGCAACACTCTTTCACAACGTTACTGCCACAGGCCCTTAGCCAATCAGCTAGGCCACAAATTCGTAGACATTGGCAGGTCTGCAAAAGGAATGTTTTCGCGCATAAATTTTTACATAGATTTTTCGGGTTTTTAGGTCCTAATATATATAACCAGGTTAATAAAGAGCTAAATATTTTCCCACTGTGCCGTAATGAGTGTAAACGAAAAATTACTTCGTGGCTTATGTCGAAAACGTATAACGAAACTGAAAATATGCTACGAACTATTAACCAATAAATTATAAAAAAACAGTTAGTAATATTAGGAAAAGAAAAAGGAAAAAAAGAAAAATGAAAAATATACTTTGGTATTAATAAATAATTAATGTGCTTAGTGGATGGGTTTGAAGATTCCATCCGAACCCAAGGTGTACCGTAGGGCTAAGAAGTTTGTCAAATGTAATTATTGTTTTCAAGAGTTTTGTTTTTGTTTTACATAGCAAAGAGTTCCACAAATTGACTAATAAACTACATGTAGTTTGTGAACTGGTAGACTGTTATTGTAAGTATTTCTTTGTAAGTAGAAAAAAAAAAAAAAGTTCATGTTGTACACCTACGATAATAATATTTTTCGATACTGTATTGCTGATTGCTATGCATCTAAAAAGTACTGAAATTGTAAACTAGGGGAGGAGGAGCTGCTGCCTGAGATACGGGTAAACCCCAGTTTAGGTAGTAGTTTGTACTGCCTGTTTTCTTTTTTTTACTTTATTTCATGTGTTGGTGTATATTTTATTATAACGCAGCAATATATGATTTAGCGATAATCTATTCTTGTTTGTGTCACATTATTTTGTATAAATTCATTCTCTGTCGATTCTATTAATAAAATTGTTATGTAAGAGTGAAAAATATTGTGCTGCTACTTGTAATATGTGTGTAATCACTTACGTGTATGGTATGTACAAAAAAAAAAAAAATTCCTAATGTCTCTTTCCTGTGTTAAAATAAATATTTCTTCTTCTTCTTCTTTATGCTCATGACCGTACTTTAAATTGAACAAATTTTTCTACGAGTCGCTTTATACTCGTAGATGATTTACTGACCCCCGTAGTGGCTTATTAATTAAAAAAAACAATAGTGATCAATAACTTCAGTTCGTCCGCCATTATAGATTAAGGTAAGACCTGTAGCACTAACATTGAATAATTAACCACCTCTGATGTCTAGTGGCTAGCACCGGTCAGACCCAGAAGTCCCGGGTTCAATTTCCAGCGGGAGTACCTGTTTGTGTACTCGATTTGGTTGGTGGTAGGGCTTGTTTGTCCGCCTGGCTAGCTATTTATGTACAGTGCTTGTTCATATGACAAACATTATTTATTAAATATATAGGTATAATTTATGTAATCAGTTTCAATCTAGAGTTTAATTAACACAGTCATCTGACACACTTCCGGCCTGAATAAATTAATGTCGCCGGATTACAGACCTTTGATAATATTTCGGGGAAACTCTGAAAGGCATTGCAGTATTATACAGCTGATGGTATTAAAGGTGTCAAAGTCAATTATGATTGGGCAACAAAACATGTTGCATGAACTGTACACATTGCGCTGATACAAATAGTAACTTGCTTTGAGATTTAGCAACAGTTGTACGTCACTACTATGAACCGACCCACCGCGTCGCCCGAAGGCCACGTTTTTTATGAATTTTATTTTTTCTCGGCTCTTAAGCCCATAGCCTTCTACAAAAATTGGGCTATCAAATGCAGAAAGATTTTTTAAAATCCAACTGAAAAAAAAACAACTATTTCAGTTTTATTATACTAGCTGACCCGCGCGGACTTCGTACCGCTTTGACAGTTTCTATGACAACGAAACAAACAAATCGTTAAATATTTACGTGTGAAAGCAAACAAACAAAAAAATAAACTCAATTTTTTTAATAAAAAGTATCCTATATCCTTCCCAATACCTTTGAGACTTTGATTATATACCTGTCTAGATAGAGCCTGGCCGTCAGAAAACGTACAAAAATTAACGGGCCAGTATTGGCTTGATGCGCTGATCCGGCGGTCAGTGTCATTTGTGCTGTCAAGCAGTGATAAAGTCTCGCTTTTTGGTGATTTTGTTTGCAAAATGACCGTTTGCTCAATGAAATTATGTCGAAACTACAAAGAAAAGATCTTTTCGAAAAGGAAAGTCACGTTCCATCTGTATATATAGATAAATTTTAATGATAATTATAATTTTAACAATAATCGATTTCATTACGTAAGCAAGGCGGGCATGTTGCTAGTATCGGAATGTAGAATTCCCAATCCTATTATTGGTGGCAGAATATAAAAATATAATACTGTTATATTTTATAATATTGTACACTTTAATATTAACTGTTATTGTGGTATGGTATCGATATTCGAAATGAGTAAAATAATAATTTTGTTTGAATTTAATGTACGTAAGTATTTAACGCCTCGGTGGCCGAGTGGCAGAGTGCTCGGTCCGATACCCGAAGGTCCCGGGTTCAATTCCCAGGTCGGGTAAAATGTATTTCGGATTTTTCGATGCATAGCCCGGGTTTGTGATCACCAACCCGCACTCGGCAAGCGTGGTGATTAAGCCATTACCCATCAATTGTAGCGATGACTTGATTTCAATGATGGAGGCCTTTGCCCAGCAGTGGGACATTTATAGGCTGTTTACTAATTATTTATGTAAGAAGGATTGTGGGCTTGGTTTTAGAGTATTTATGCGCGAATGTGTATAAAACGAGGTGGTAATAACGTAGTTATTGTAAAAAAATCAGAGATTCTATATTAATTTTGTGAGGAAACATACAGTTTTCTAGTCTTGTAAAAAAATCTTTTTGAATAATCAGAATACATACGATTTGGACGTATTGACATTTATAGATTGCATAGATGAGACAATTCTTCGTTCAAAAACTTGTCAAAAATTTAAGACAGTTGAAATCATGTAGAAATAATTTTGATTTTCTCTGCATTTAAGCGGAAAAGTGTTTTTTGACTATTTTATGACGAATTTACTATTGTAATGTAATGCAATTTTGTTGGCTGTAGGGTGACCTACTTTCAATCCCAGGTACCAGCTGATCATGAATGCGGTCTTCTACATCAACTGCACCTAATAAGGCTGGTGGTGGAAAAATATTTATAAAATATTATGAAATTAGAGAACATGGAAAATGATGTAACGTCAAAACGAAAGTTATTTAAAAAACATATACAAAGAGAAGGTCATTAATTGTTTTGCTTATAATTAAAAAAACTGCCTGCCATTCGTCTTTCATCCCTATTATATATACTATACAACCATATCAAAAGCACGCAGGCTTCTATTAACGCATAATTTTATTGTACTCGCTCTCGCTTTCAATCATCCATCAATTCTAAACACACCAGCTACTTTGATGCGTTATACCTACAAATACCTGATTTAAAAGTTATGTTATGTTATGAATTATGATTAATAATTTGCTGAGTTGAGTTGGTACATACTTTCCTATTAGTTGTCGGTAACAATTACCAACTCCAAACACCGTAAACACAAATAAAATCTATCAACGAAGCCATTTTAAAACTACTATTTTCATTTTAAAATTGTATTGTGCCATTAGTTGTTCTGTGATTGTGCATAAATATTTTTTCCCTATTTTATCGGGAATTACGTATTCACTGGCAACCTTTCACGCACACTCACGCCCGTTCAGCGCTAGTGTCATACGCGGCTGTCACGCACACTTCGATACAAAAACCGGCCGCTTTGAGCGAAGCGTTTGTACCGCGACGCTTCGTCTAGACATGTATATAGTCAAAGCTTTGAGAGTATGTGTAGAAAGTTTAATGATGATCGGTTGAGTAGTTTCTGCGTGAAAGCGTAACAAACAAACTCACATTATCATTAATAATATTAAGTAGGGATTAGTATAGATCATCGTCTCATAGTTATCTATACATTAATAAGTGAATCAAAACTTTGTACCCCTTTTTACGAAAATTGCGCGGACGGAGGAGTATGAAATTTCGCACACTTATAGTTTATATAAAGAAAGAAGTAGAGAATGTTAATATATTTTTTTATTATGCGTAAAAAATACATTAAATCGATAAAAAAACAGTAATGTTTGTGTTTGTTGTGTTTGTAAACAGTGTGTGTAAACAAACTACTATGTATTAGCCACGCATATGTATTTGACACACACGCATACATAACCTTTACAGAAATTTCAAAAAAAGAAGAGGAGCGGCCGAAATCTGTCAATGCCAATCCAAACTCACATTCTATCTTTTTTAATTTTTCATTGCTTAGGATATAATCCGTGCAGCCTTAATAAAATTACGGTCGAATTTCGACCACTGGGCGACCACTAGTAATAATTACTGGTCGCCAGGTGCTCGAATTTCGAAATTCACAAAATAAACAATGTTTATAAATACAATGTAATGTAGCACATAATGTTTATAGGAATTTTATCTTTCGCAACCCTTTCTCCATAGAAAGTAGTTGAGTAGTAGTAGCCTCAGTAGTTGAGGATTCCTGGTGAAGTGCGCTTCCACCTTTAGCCTTATCATCACCTAACATCAAGTGAGATGAAAGCCTAGTGCTTACCTGTAAGGAATAAAAAAATATATAAAAATGAAATGAAAAAAAATGAAATGAAATACATTTATTGGCACACACTACAAAATTACACGATATTCACAATAACAATACAAAACAAAGACAGACGAAGCCCCAGCCTCAGCACATGCTACAGCGACATAGAGCCGCTGCAACGCTGGTATTCTGGAGGGGCCTAAATTGGTGACGTGTCCACAAAACAAAGAGGAACCAACATAGACAATAAAATAGTAAAACGCTTACACACAAAAAAAAACAAAAAACAATAAATAGGTCTCAGCACCATCCTGGCCGCCTGCCTGCCTTCCCGTACTTAAAGCAGAAAATAAAAAAAACAAAAAAATAAGAAACTGAAGTTTGCACTATGGATGACGTATGAGTGACATTTGACAGCACAGAAGAAACCAAACAGAAACGGCAAGATGTGTTATTTGATTTGCAATAATTTACATTATTATATAACTGTCACTTACGCCATCACAATGATAGGCACTATATTATATTATATCCATGTTTATTATTATTATTGTATATGTTCATATTTATGTAGTACTAGCGGCCGCTCGTGGATTCACCTGCGTGGTCCCGTTCCCGTGGGAATATCTGGATAAAAAGTATCCTATGTGTTATTCCAGGTTATAGACTATCTGTATGCCGAATTTCATCCAAATCCATCCATCCGTTGCAGCGTGAAAAAGCAACAAATATACGAACATACATACACATAAACTTTCACATTTATAATATTAGTGTGATTAGTAGGATAATAAAAAATCAAGTCCCTTCAAAGCTACAATGAAACAAAAAGACAATTCCGCGGACATAAAAAGTAGTCAATTAAAAAAAAATTGGGCGATAAAGACACAAAATTAATAATCATCGTTATTACTGAAGCCTAAGTAACATAGTCCTAATTAAAGGTGTATAATAATATTAACAACCGGTATTGAATTTTAGAACTTTTAGACATTTTAATAAGTGAGAAAAAAACGTCAATTTCATAGGTAAGGACCTAATAATATACAACTATGCTTACAGATAAATTGTAATGCGTAAGTTTAACCTAACATAAATTACATACATATTTAAACTAAACCAACTTAACTCACAAACTATGCACATATAAAATACTACATTAGTATTACTATATTACCTACTATATTATGTAAAAACAATAAGATTTATTTATTTATTTATTTATTAGCCACACATAACAGAGTTACAACAGAATATAAAATAAAACAAACAAGGACACAGTAACATTGGTATGCTGTAACTCCACGGGCATGTGCAGACAACATGTAAAGCAAAACCACAATAATTAATTAAATTAATAAACAAAAAAAAACATACCAATAAAATAAAAACAATTAATTAGAAACTTAATCTTGTAAATAATGTTCATTATAAAATGGATTTCAATAGAACATAAGTAATAAATAATAAAATATTAACATAAAAATTAATAAAAAATAAAATCAAACAAAATTGAATATAGGAAGTTGATGACGTAATTGTTAACGTTGAGTAAGGCTCCTTTGGTTCCCAAACTAATTAAAGATACTTAGTGTTGATTTTGCACGGTTTGGGCAGAGCCACTATAGCATAGTTGGAAGTGCACCAGACCCTGTCTGTCAGAGGGTGCGGGTTCGAACCTTGTTCATGTCTTTTTTTTTAATTGGACTAAAAACAATTCTAATTTATAACATGTAACCATCTGCTGGGAATCGAAACCTACTATATCTGGGTCTAAGTCTAACCACTATAGGCAGCTCAACATTATACCCATATATTTTACTTTTTCAGCAGAAATTTCAAATAGCTAGTCATAGCCTAGGCGCGCAATAAAAGACCTAAATAAATATCAAGGCCAAGTGCCAGAAGGGCAGGTGTCTGTAATGGGCGAGTTACAACAATAAATCCAGTTTCATTGGCCCTTCTGATATCTTTATTAGTAGCTCGTTATAATTTACGACCAACAATATGGTGTTACACGAAGCAAGGTATTAAATTGAAGCTTTTTGATTGATTTTGATAAGCTGTATTCCAACCAACCTCTGTTTTCTATTGGTTATGGGGGTCACAGACCAAGAGGTTCCAGGTTCGACTCCCCGTTGTTCTGGGTTTAATAAACCACTGGCTAAGCGACATCTGTTGTCTGTTGGTTACGGTGGTGTCAGACCGGAGGATTCAGGTTCTATTCCCTGTTATTGGTAGTTAGATATATAGATAGATAATACTTTTATTGTAACACTATAAAACATAAACATGACCAAAGAAAAAATAATAATTACAAAGTTACAATTTGGTGGTCTTATCGCGTTCAAGCGATTTCTTCCAGACAACTGTTGGATGGAGAGAGCTAATAAACTTTAAGGTCAGAGGCGAAACTATGAAAACATACTAGAATAATAATATTGTTTTCTAAAGTTTACGCGAACACTACACATTGAAATGAAACAACTTTTACGGATCTACTCGCGTTTATCCCTGTTTACTCCCTGTGACCACGGACCCTGCAAAGGGTTCGAAACGTCAGGATAAACATTAAATAAGTAATGTGTAAAATAAACGCGAGTAGATCCGTAAAAGTTGTTTCATTTCAATAGAATAATAATACTATTGTATTGGGCTGTGTAGCAAAAAAATAATATATATGTATTTATATGTATAAAAAAAACAATCGTGTAGATAAAGATACAAAAAGATACTTGTTTTCACTCTAACGCGCTTATCTCGCACCTTCGTGAATCGTATTGATTAGCGCTCTCATTGCTTAATGTAAGTTTATTATTCTCCATTCTATTACAATTTCCGCAATCGGAAATAGATTCTGTGTAATAAAGAAATAAAGGTTAATTTGCATTGAGGCCCTGAAGTACTAAGCCCTGAAATGATCATGATTTTGCAGGGTGAGTTACGGACACGGAGAAAGGCCCGATCTTAATTAGGCCTGATTTTTAAGCGCCTCTGTGGTCTTATGGCTAAGACCACCGGTTTAGACCCAGAGGTACCGGATTCGATTCCCAGCGGGGGTACATGTTTGTGTACTCGGTTTGGTTGGTGGTAGGGCTTGTTTGTCCGCCTGGCTAGCAACCACCATCTTATCTAAATATGTCGCTGCTACTTTGTTTTAGATTTAGTTTCGTTTGTTTTTTTTTACAAATTTCTTTGTGCGCCAATAAATTACATTACATCTTTTATGTATTAATAGCGTAAGCCGATTTTTGTCCCAGTGATTATGGGACGATAGCTGCACTAAAAAAATCGGTTATGGTCTCATTTTAAAGAACTTCAGTCGTAGATGCGCAGAAAAATAAAGAAACCTGTCATAGGTTTCGAAATTCCTAACAATCTGTTAAATAAACGCGAAGTTTTGCGGGCGATCTACTAGTAACTGTACGTCATCGCATTTATACTCATTTCATAATGGAGCATCTTTATAAAATAATGTCATCGGTGGAATGCTGACACGCCAAAAATCAATTTGTAAACATTAAAATTCATTTTCTTTTAAAGCCCTTTTGGCGCTTAAGCAGTGTTCCCTTTCCACAAACAATATGCATAGATAGATAGATGTGATACAACTATTTTAAACTTGGTACAAGACTGCTCTTCCGTCGGCTTGATTAATGAAGACATACATCAAGTCTTAATAAAGCAACGGGGCGATAAATAGGCCCGCCCTTTTCAGGGGTAAGCCCGCTGAAATGCGTTGAAGGATTCTTTCGAGCAACAAATCTTTTCTGACCGCCCCGTTCGTTTAGCTTGTGTTTATGGTTCACGCTTCCGAAAAAGTTATAAAACAAAAGAGAAGCAAACTCAATTGAATTATAAATTCTTTTTAACCCTTCATACGCATAGTACCAGAAACGCAAATTACCGTACTTATACGCGGATGGCCAGAATTTCATCTCCTTGATTGTAAGTGATGATAAGCCCGAAGGTGAAAGTACACTTCACTCTTAATCCTCAACCACTAGTTTTAATTTCATAATGAAAAAAATATATATATATTATATACATATATACAGGGTGTCCCAAAAATGGCACGCCAGGCTGACACTGGACATAGCTTAGCTATAAACCTATCAGATAAAAATAACATGACTCTAGTATAAGTCTCATAGTTTTGGAGAAAACGCCACTTTTTTATTTTTTTAAAACTCCACTTTTAGTTCGTTTTTTTAATTATTATTATTTATTTTTTTATTTTTTTATCTGATAGTTTTATAGCTAAGCTAACTCCAGTGTCAGCCTGGCGTGCCATTTTTGGGACATACTGTATATATAATATGTAACAGAAAGGTGTGGTCAAAATTAAAAGATCTGAAGTGTATGCGATCTTGATCTTGTATGCAAAGTTACTAAGGCTTAATTATTAACTTCAACTTATTATGCAATTTTTTATTAAATAGTTATATTGTGACGTCACATCAAAATAAACAAGTTACAGCCCTAGTGGTTTAGTAACTGTGTTCTTGAGGAGGTTGGGCGGTTTGATGTATGCTCAAGTGTGCGATGTTGAGCTATATGCGTCTGCCGTCAAGTCCTATCACGAACGTCCTCGTCGCCGCTTGTCCTGTCGACCACCTGTACAGGCAGGCGGCGAACCCACCCAGCGGTGGGTCGTCCGCCCCGGGCAATGCTGTGGTCACCAAGCAAGCATCGCACACTCACTAATCTACCTTGCGGCCTCAGTAGCGAAGAGTGGAGGGCTAACCCGCCAGTGATATCCCGCACGGCGGGCCAATACCCTACCCTTTTTCCCATGATCCCATTCACATAATTTCACTCCTTCCCGCATTCCTTTTTTCCTACCCCAGTCCCGGAGGGATGACAACCTCAACTCCATAATTGTCAAACAAAATAATGGCACATTTTCAAACACAAAGTTACCCCAGGAGGGTACCGGCGGAGCCGGAGAACCCCTCCCTGGGCCTTCGGGCTCAGGCTGCCCCTTGTATCTGGGGGGGGCAAAAGATTTGCCAATATTTAGTGCCGCTATGCGCGGCGAAACTAAGGTCCCGCAAGGGACGAAAGCGCACCGCGCCCCTACGGGGGCAGGCGCGTTAAAGGACGGGACTACTCCGAAGCAAAGTGGAGACGGACACCTTCGGGGACCGAATCTGCCTAGCGGACGAGGCAGAAACCGTGGAGGGAAGGGCGTGGCGTCCGATGCTCCGGCACGGCATCCACTGCAGTCGGGCTCCATGCCAGGTTCAGATGGGTTTGGGTACCTTAGGGGGCCGAACCCGTCGACCTTTGTGCGAGGGGACCAAGCAGGTGGAAGGTCGTTGCATGGTGGAGGGGCTACAGCACCAGCCCAGCAATCCCCTATGGAGGGCCGTGGAATGGTGGGGCTACGGGAACTGCAATGCCTTTAATCAAGTTCTGTTGCAGGGACCTGACAGTTGTCAGGATCCACACAGGGGAGGGAGGGACAAAGCGAACGGTAATCTTATCGTCAGCTTATCTCCCTTACGAGAAGGCAGACCCAGTATCACCACAGATACGGGAACTGGTAACCTACGGCAACCGAGAAAACTTAGATGTCGTCATCGGCTGCGACGCGAACGCGCATCATGTCGTCTGGGGCAGCTCAGACACCAATGAAAGGAGGGAGAAGCTTCTGGAATATCTGGTAAGTTCACCCATGCAATTACTTAACAAAGGTAGCAAGCCTACTTTTTTCAACGCCCGCAGGGCACAGGTGATCGACGTAACCATTGCTAACAATAGAGCGGTAAGGAACATCACAAACTGGCATGTGTCGGATGAGGTCTCCCTTTCCGATCATAACTACATATGCTTTAGGTACAGACTAGGTGAAACCATAGAAACTGTGCGTAGGAAGAACCCCAGGAACACTAACTGGGAGGGCTTCAAAAAGGACCTCAGAATGGAGCTGGATGGTCCCAGCTGTAAATTAAACTCAGCCTTGGACATAGAGTTTGAAGCTGACAGAATTACAGAAGCACTGATGACGGCATGGCAAAATAACTGTCCAGAGACGAAATCAGTGACAAGGAGGGTACCATGGTGGAACCCGGAACTGGCTCGCATTAGAAGAGCTACACGACAGGCGTTCAACGAAGCGAAAGCGAGGAACGACTTCAGCGACTACAAGGAGGCCTTAACACGGTACAGTAGTGCGGTACGTAAGGCAAAGAGATCTGCCTGGAGGAAACATTGTGACCAGATACAATCTGTTCCGGAAGCAATGAGATTATCCAAGGCTATCTCTACAACAAAGGCGATTCCATTAACCACGTTAAGGAAGGAAGATGGAGTACGTACAGAGACAGGGAGTGAGACATTGAAGGCCATGTTTGACACTCATTTCCCTGGATCAGAAGTCATCCAGGACGATCATGATCCAATCAGCTGGAAGGAACAGCAGAGGAGAACTTCCAAATATGACTGGATAACAGCGAAAAGGGTAGTGGATGAATGTAAGGTTAGATGGGCTCTTGGGAGCTTTCAACCGTTTAAGGCGCCAGGACCTGACAACATTTATCCCAGTCTACTACAACAGGGCGCCTCCATCCTGGGACCCCATCTCTGCAGGCTGTATAAAGCATGCATAGCTTTCGGACATATTCCCAGAATATGGAGGCGTGTTAAGGTAATCTTCATACCCAAAACGGGAAAACCAGATTACGAAGAACCCAAAGCCTTTAGGCCTATAAGTCTACAATCCTTTCTCCTGAAGACCCTGGAGAAGATGGTAGACAAATATATCAGAGCGGGACCTCTGAAAAGATTCCCACTCCATGGACTTCAGTGTGCATATCAGAATGCACATGCATATGTGAAAACAAGGAGATTTGCGTCTGCACTTTCGTAGATATCGAAGGTGCATTTGATCGCACTACCTTTGAATCCATCAAGGTTGCAGCCAAGAACCATGGTGTGCCACAACCGATCTGTAATTGGATTGAATGCATGTTAAAGGGTAGAATTATTAACTCTAAACTGCTAGGTGACAGTCTAATTGCGCGAACAACTAGAGGATGCCCACAAGGAGGGGTTCTCTCGCCTCTTCTGTGGAGCCTTGTGGTTGATTCAATTGTAGTAAGGCTTAATAAAGGATTTCCATACGGTGGGTTATGCGGATGATTTGGTCATCTCAGTCAGTGGGAAATTTCCCTCTACGGTATCGGGGTTAATGCAACGTGCCCTAGGTCTGCTGGAGGAATGGTGCAATGCCCATCACCTCTCTGTAAACCCGTGGAAAACAACAGCCATCCCCTTTACAAGAATGAGAAACACTACGGGACTGGGTAACCTAACACTCTATGGCACCCGGCTCTCTTGGTCCAAAGAAGTGAAATATCTAGGCTTAACGCTGGATAGACAACTTACTTGGAAACAGCATGTGGACACAACCGTAGCCAAGGCTTACAGAGTCTTTGGCATGTGTCGGTCTACATATGGCAAGACTTGGGGACTCAACCCCAAAATCATTAGGTGGATCTACATGACGATGGTGAGACCGATCCTCACATATGGCAGCATCGTCTGGTGGCCCAGAACCAGGCTGAAGATCTGTAAGAATGCTCTTAGCAAACTTCAGAGAACAGCTTGTCTAGCAATCACTGGTGCCTTTAGAACCACTCCAACGGCAGCGCTGGAGGTCCTCACAGACCTTCCACCCCTGCACATTGTAATAGAAACAGAGGCAAAGAAAGCGTTACATAGACTAAAGGTGGCCAGATTATGGGACGCATCTAAACCTCTGACCAGACACACAAAATGGGAACCAAGTGACATTCCTGATAGGATCATGGAAATGGGGTGCGATAAAATATCCCCCATATTCGTGTTCGAAAAGAAATTTAAAGTTTATGTTCCAACCAGGGACGGATGGAAACGAGGGCCACCGTCTCCGGAAAAATACAGCCTAATCTGGTACACCGACGGATCAAAAATGAAGTCGGGCACAGGGGCAGGCGTCTATAATAACGACTTCAAGCATAGTCAAAGCATGGGAAAATTTGCTACTGTTTACCAAGCAGAAACTTTCGCAATTCTCCTATGCGCAAAGCAGAATATAGAGTTAGCTATTAAAAAGCGCAATATATTTATCCTGAGTGACAGCCAAGCCGCGCTCAAGTCACTCATATCGCCCCGAATCGACTCGGGCCTTGTTCTGGAAACCACAAAAGCTGTAAACAAGCTAGGTGGGCATAACAAGGTGCGATTGATCTGGGTCCCAGGCCATATGGGAATCCACGGCAACGAGATGGCGGATGCACTTGCCAGGGAGGGCTCAGAGACCCAGCTTATTGGTCCTGAGCCGTTCGTGGCACTTGCACAAAGTACCATCAACAAGGCCTTAAAAGATTACTTCAAAAACAGGCACGGCATCGAATGGAAAGAGCAGCCGGGTATGAAACACTCCAAATCCTTCCTAGGCGAAAACGCCTTAGGACGGAGTAAGTTCATATGCGGAGGCAGCAGAAGGCAGGCCCGATTAACCATCGGTGCCTTGACAGGGCATTATGCCACAAAACAAATGCTTCACAGAATGCACCTTTCAACAAATAGTTTGTGTAGGGCATGTGGAGAGCAAACCGAGTCAATGCAGCACCTACTGTGCGACTGCGACTCTCTTGCTAGGAAAAGAATGGGACTCCTGGGGTCGGCCTATCCGAAACCGGAGGACTTCAGGCTCTTCGCTCTTAAGGACGTTTCCAGACTTATGGCACTATCTTTACATAGGAGGAAGAGTGAAAGGATGGGGTTGCACAAAAGATCCCAATGGGTCGAAGTGTTACTGGGAGGTGGAAACCTCGGCAGGCCCCACTAAGATAAGATAAGATAAGAACTGTGTTCTTACATTTATGATTACTGCTGCTTGCTTATGCGCGCCTGACATGCACGACTTCACTAATACAAATATTTAATTTAAAATAACTTGACAAATTAAAGCAATAATTATGTCTCAGTAACAACACATACAATATCTAGATCTTTTAATTTTGAGCACACCTTTCTGTTACACATTGTATATAATAAATAATATATAAGACAGTGTCACAATTTATTACAACACAACACATATTTTTCTGACTACAAATTAAACTAAATTAAATGTTAAATTCTAAATCATAGTTCTAGGTGTTTCTTTATTTTTCTTTTGAGAAATTCAATATTATAATTCTGGATTAACTCTGATTTGCATTAACTGTGTACTTGACAATTTTTGTCAGTAATTTTTATTTGGTACATGTTTTTGTTGACTGCCCAATAAATAAATAAATAAATAGAAAAATAAATAAATAAACAAATAACGTAGCTGGTTGCACTGTTAGTAATTAAGTTATTAAGCTTTTATGTAGTTAGTAAACAGTGTAATTCTTTGTTGTCCCTAATAAACGAAAAAAAAGACAAAATACAAAAAAGATAAATAATATAAGACCGGCTCAAACAATAGTTAAGATCACAATCATATCATCTCTAACATAATATTATCATCATAATCATATATATTCTTTATTGCATAAAAAACACACAACAGATAACAGTTTACAAAAAATGGTGAGCAAAGGTGGACTTATCTCTAAAAGAGATCTCTTCCAGCCAACCTAAGGCCTCTTCCTCACCGGCTCGGTATGTTTTTGTTTCGGTACCGCCTCTGCACCGAATCTGTACAGATTTTCTGCTGCAAAACATTTCCTCACCGGCTCGGTACGTTTTCGTTTCGGTGCTGCCGCTGCACCGAATCTGTACAGATTCGTGATGTGATTCGGTGTTCCTGACCGGTTCTGGATGTTTTTGGTACGGTATTGTTCATTCGATTTGAGTCGGGCGCTGAGTGTGGCTGGTGTGAGTGAGGCGCACGGCGGAGCTGGCGGGGGTGAGACGGGGGAGGCCGGCCGCTCGGTGCAGATTCTGTGCAAAGGTGCGCGATGCGCTCGTTAAAAAATCTGTACCGAAACGACTCGGTGTGAAAGCTCTCATTTGATTACATGCGCTCCGTAAACAATCTGTACAGATTCGGTGCAGTGGCGGTACCGAAACGAAAACGTACCGAGCCGGTGAGGAAGAGATCAAGGTGGAATGGGAGCATCATGTTTGGAAGCGACAAAAGTGCAAACAAAAATATCTCAAATAAAAATAACAATATTGGGTACAATACATATACAATACATGTACTACAATATTTTTAAAAACTACATATTAATACTACATAAATATGAACATATACAATAATAATAATAATAATAATAATAAGCATGTATATAATATAGTGCCTATCATTGCGTTGACATAAGTGACAGAAAGTGATCCTTGACTTTCTTTTTAAAGGATATAATGGACAAACTATCCTGGATGTCCGTAGGAAGCCTGTTCCATAGTTGCGCAGCTTTGACTGTAAATGAATTTAGGAGGAAGTTGGTATTAACTTTAGGAACCTCAAGCGTCTTTGTTAAGTATAGCACGTCTTGAGCGGCAAGGGGGGGGCAGGAGTTGGAAACGGGAACGTAGGTTAGAAGGAGAATTAGGGTCGTTAAGGATGTTATAGAGATTGGAAAGGATGTGCACATTACGGCGATGTCTGATCGGTAGCCATTTATATCATTTAAATTATTATCATAAATTTAGCCCTTAAGCAACCACTGCTGGGAATCATCACCAGCTCATTTTGTGTCCACTGCTGGAGCACGAGCCTTCCCTATGAATGGATAGAGAGAACGGGCCATAAACCACCATGCCGCCCCGGCCCAGTGCGGTTCAGTCACAGTTTACTTAATAGTTACTACGTAACATAAATCACTCCATACAAAAACTTGTATACCTACCGCGTTAAAAGCCTACTTCATTTCGACCGCTGCGTGCTAAATTGTGCCTAATGTGCTCGACCATAGAGTTGTTATCGATTCGCAGCCGCGCAAGTATAAGTGACGGAGACCTGGTTTGGTGGCTGTCTGCTGGGAATAGGCCTCCTCTTTAACACGCCATCTTATCCAGTTCTGTGCGAGCCTCATTTACTGCCTTCCGGCCACCTCGACGATATCGTAATATAATTGATTTTAAAAAGGTAAAAGCAGAGACTTATTAAAAGTAGACTTTTCTGCCATACAGTTTAAACCAGTACTAACTAGTTTCAAACTAGCACGGGCGCTATCGCTCGCTCGCACGTTCTGTCTTAAAAGTTTTCTCGCTATAATACCATCGATAAGAACATATCATTCCCAGTCTTCATTCGTAGATGGATGTCAACTCAATTTTCATGGGTGGCTATCAACTACCAAGGGATAATAATAAATCGCAATATCAGGCCTCTGACACATTATCTATATAAATAAAAATGAATCACTGAAATGTATGTACGCGCATAACTTCCGATCGACTGCACAAAATTGGATAATTCTTTTTTTTGTGTTTGTTATTGTCCCCTCCTTTTCCCCTTCATACTCTTCAGGGTACATCTCTAAGCCTGCAGAACATGCTCGGTATAACGATTCGCTGCGATCTGAAGGACTACATCGAAGCCGTGATCAAAACAGCCTCACGGAAACTCGGTTTTCTGAATGCGGCGATTCTTTACGCCTGACCAGTTGTGCCTTAAGTAAAAGACACAAGTACGGTCTTGCGTGGAGTATTGTTCGCACATCTGGGACGGTTCCGCAAAGTACTTAGCTTCTCGATGCCTTGGACAGATTGCAGCGTCGCGCTGTACGCATTATCGGCAACGCAGAAGTCGCATATACTCTTGAATCTCTGCAATTGCGTAGAGATATTGCGTCACTCAGCGTGTTTTACTGCTTATACCATGGTGAGTGCTCTGAAGAGCTCTTTGACCTCATCCCACCTTCTCCCTTCCTCCATAGGAGTTTACGTGCTGCTCTCCGGAGTCACCGCTTCACTGTCTCAAATATTCCATCGCGCACTAAGGTGACTTTGAATTTGGTGACTCGTTTCTTTGTCGCACCTTCAAAACATGGAATAGTTTGCCAGCACACGTTTTCCCTCCTTCCTATGATATGGGTCCTTCAAACGAGGCGTGAAGAGGCACCTTGTGGGCTGGCAGAGTGAGGGTAACTGATGCTGCGTTGTTTTCACGCTGCACCAGTTGTCGTCGCATCTAGATTCCATATTCACTTAACATCATGTGAAATGGAGTCATTCGCCGTGCTACGTATAAACAAAAGTTCAGGACAAGGTTTGTACTGAAGAATATTAAAAGAAAAAAGATATTTTTACTAAAATATGATTTTTTAATTATCATGATATGAAAAGTGAGCGAGTGAATGTGACAGAATGACGTACAGTTCTTCAGCCAGCATTTGACAACTTCAAACAGACAATATACGTATCATATGACATGGTACGTCATATCATATATCAATCAAATAGAATTACCGCTTCGTTTGCAAAAGTAATATCGGTGTTTACTCGGAATAATATAGCTTTTAGTTATTATTCTGAGGGTGTTTCATGTGTTTAAAGGTTTATCGTAGTGTTATTTATCTATATTCAGGAAAAAAATGGCTGTACGAAGCCGGGTCAGCTAGTTGTATATAAATAGCAGATACAGGGACCCAGATTAAATCACAAGTAGTTTAAACTATCATATGGTTTTTAAACTAGCACTAACTAGTTGAACTATCAGACACGTTTGATCTAAAAAGTTTTCTCGATATAATACCATCGATTAAGAGCATCGCAGTCCCAATCTCCCTGCATAGATGGCTATCGGCTTTCGAGGGATAATACGGGAATTACAATGCGCATCACGCCCGTTAAAGACCGCAGATTGTATGATAAAAATTTATTGGGTGTTGGGGTAACAGTAACAGTAACTTCAGACCAAATATCATTGAATATGCGTTTTTTTTTCAAAGGAGATTCCTTTGGAATACAAGAATCATTAGTGTAAACGTCGGTTTTAGAAAGAAAAAGTCTCAAACAAGAAAGTTATAGAGTAAAAAATATTTATCAACAGTTTTTTAAAATTAAGACAATCTGTTCAAGTGAATTTTCAAAATGCAGGTCAGAGGCATTTTTGACGCAGATTATAGTTGTTGTAGAATGAAAATTTACTTTATGATATTTTTTTCCTTAAAGAGTATATTATCAACAAGTTATATATAAAGGCCAAATTACAAAATTAGCTTTACATTTCACAGAAAAAAAATAAGCAAACTGCCCAAATCAGTATATTTAAACCTTTTTTCTACAAGTATTAGCCAATGTTATTAATACATTTATATTTTTTTATGAGCAAAGAAGTATTACCCCATTATTTCGTATTTTTTTCATAATAATTTATGGATTAGAATAAGAATAAACTACATTTCTCAACCATTGTAGGTCACAAATAATAACTTGCACAGTAAAACAGAAATATCAAAATCTATCAAATCTAAGCGAAAAGCTAAGTTATTAAAAAAGATATGAACCTTTTAAATTCTTAAAAATCTTGCCAATTGTAAAGGTTTTTAACCTTTTTACCGCCAACAACTTCTATAGAAGTTCGAGATTTTCGTGCCGTCCACGCCAGCACTTCTATAGAAGTTCTTCTTTGTACCTACTTTATTAAAATACATTTATACGTTGGCGTACAGCGGGACATCGCGTGCAGGATAGTTGGGCGGTGAAAAGGTTAAAGGTTCATATCTATTTTAATAGTTTATTTTTAAAAAAAGGAAATTATAGGGACACAGCCAAAGCCTTTCTTTAATTTTTAATAAAAAAATTAATTAAATCGGTCTGGTTATTCAGGAGGAATCAGGGGACTACGAAACGTTGATTTTGTCTACTTTTCATACATCCAGTCGACCTTAGTATTTCCTCTTAACGCTCTCGAACAACGCTAGATAACCTATCACGGACACTGAATCTCACCAGCTGCGCTCGCAATGTTCCGAGATCCGTGTTTGTGAGAGGTTGTCTATATGTGTGCGTTGTTTGAGCGCGTTAGTATTAGGGTTACCTGCTGGATCACCTTATTTTGTGCCACTGCCAAGCTGATGTATGTGTGTGCGTGCGCTCACTACAATACGATATCGAGATCGCGGGAGTTTTGATTTACGCGAAATAGAATGCACGCTCTTTAATACTAAATGAACGGTATTTCTGGGGGGAAAATATTGTTGAATTCAAGCCCGACACTAACGTTTAAGTTATATTTTTTTTGTAAACACTTCCTTAATCACAGATCTACTTTGATTGTGCCTTTGAGTTGTGCAATGGTAGACAGTTTCGCTGCGAACCATGCCTGTGATTGTGAGGACATAAAAAATATTTTTTCTAATTAATTTGGTTTTTTAAGAATTTATTGTATTTGAATAGTCTATGTGTATATGTGTATATGTGTATGTGTCTTTCTATCACAGGCATCTGGCTCTGAGTCATAACGCAAATTCATCTATTCTATCCTACTAATATTATAAACGCGAAAGTTTGTAAATATGGATGGATGTTTGTTACTCTTTCACGTAAAAACTACTGAATGGATTTGGATGAAATTTGACATACAGATAGTTTATAATCTGGATTAACACATAGGATGCTTTTTATCCCGATATTCACACGGGAACGGGAACCACGCGGGTGAAACCGCGAGCGGCCGCTAGTTAGGTAATAAATAGGTAAAGTTTGTAACTTAGTTTGTTCGAGGATGGTAATCTCTGGAACTACTGGTCCACTTACAAAAATTCTTTCACTTATAAAATTATATATTCCTTGCTGGTAATAAAGGCTATATTTTAATTTTTTTTTAAAAATTGTTTAATTTTTAATTAAATAAAATTAATTAATTAATTGCTTATGTTCCACCAGGAGGCGCTTCAATGCTATACAAATTCTCGTTTTAGGCAACGTGATCGAATACACTCGCACTAGAGACCCAGATTTCTCTAATGTGCCGAAAGAAAGGCGTCCTACCGTTCTTAATCTACGTAGCATCGCCATTTCTCATGCGACGTAAGCCGATTAGGAGCGAAACGGCTAAAGACGCCGATGAATGTTTTCGTGATCAACTTGCCATTCTTTTGTTACTTCACTTTTGAACTTAACGCATTGTTACATTAAAATTAAATTTCATTTTACTTAATTCTATGTTATTGATAATAATAATATAATAAATAACAAAATTCTATATATGTTTATGTATGATTAAACACGTTCGCTCAAGTGTGTAATGTTATCTCTCTTGCAAACAACCAGTAGTTTTTTTTTGTCTTTTATTATGTTATGCTCCTTTATTTTTATAAGTTCTTTTGGACATTGAACAATGTTTATGTAAATTAATATATGACATTTAAAATATTTCGCAGTATGGGCAGGCTTCCAACAAGGTGGACCGACGATCTGGTAAAGGCCGCGGGTAGCTGCTGGATGCGAGCAACTCTGCCCCACAATTTATGAACGCAGTAAGTACCACTCACTGTGTTTGTTTGTGACATTTGAGGTGCTCACATTACGATCTATTTTCTCGAAACTGTTTACATGTTGTTTACTGCGTTCCTTAATTGCGCGGCAGTACACACAGCCGGATGTTATGAAGATCCTTGGGGGAGGCCTTTGTCCAACAGTGAACATCTTTGGCTGAGATGATGATGATGATTTAAAGTAATAAATTTATTGTAAAACGCTTGACGACATATCTAATGGTAATGAAAGAGGATAAAACTAAAACTTTAATACAAAATCCAATCATAGTTCTATATTCACTATTCAGAATCTTGTGAGATTAAGACCTACCGTAAATGCCATAAGTTTTATTATAGGTCCAATGGATATTAGATTTAATGTGCCAAAGGTTCAGTGAATGTGTGAAGAGGCGTAATCCAAATCGGGTGACCGTTTTTCAAGAAACGTAAGCCGATTACTTAGGACCGGCGACTTAGCTGACTGAGAAAAGAAAACAGTATCTGTGGATTAGTGGTTAGACTACTGGTTTCAGACTCAAAGGTCTCGGGTTCGATTCCTAGATGGGGGAGTCACATTATTATTGTAATCTACTTGTTTTTTTTTATGGAGGAGTTCGATGGCGCAGTGGTTAACGCGCCCGGTCTGCGAGTGCTGAAGCAACTTTCGCAAAGGCTGGTCATCGGATGGGTGACCAAAAATGTATCATCTTTAGCTCCTCCGTGCTCCGGAAGGCACGTAAAGCCGTTGGTCCCGGCTGCATTAGCAGTTCTTATCGACCACTAATCCGCACTGGGCCCACGTGGTGGTTTATGGCCCGTTCTCCCTATCCATCCATAGGGAAGGCTCGTGCCCCAGCAGTATGGACATAAAATGAGCTGATGATGATGATGATGATGATGTTTTTTTATGTCTTACGGGTAAACACTTGACTTTCATCTCACCTAATGTTAAGTGATGATAAGGCCGCGACAGCAGAAGCGCACTTAATCACTGAGGAACTACTTCATAGTTCATAGTTATTTAATCCATAATAGTAGATTGTACACCAAGGGGATAAAGCACTGTATTATGTCACGGGCGTGATATTTGAATCCTGAGCGTAACGAAGGACTCCAGATTAAACTCCCGAGCGTAGCGAGGGAGTTTTGAGTTGATTCCCGAGCGAAGCGAGGGAATTTAAATGGAGTACTGAGAGCAGTGAAGGATTTAAGCGCGCCCAAGGCAAAATCAGTTTTATCCCTGAGGAGTATACTCTACTTTTCTCACCTTTTGCGAGACAATAAAAACCAAGACTACTAGAAAAAGTATTTTATTTATTAAAATACTATTTTCATTACTAATAATATATAATTGGCACAGTAAATAACAATAAAAAGTAAATTAAAAATTAAAATTGATGTTTGATACATTAGTCCAGTTATGTAAAGATATGGTTATATTTTTTGGTACGCTTATGTTAGTTGAGGTGGAATTTCAAAATTCAAAATTCAAAAAAATTCAAAAAAAAATTCAAAATTCAAAATTCAAAATCATTTATTCAGTTTAGGCTACAAATAGCTCTTATGAACGTCATTTTAAGCCATCGGTTCGTTTAATTTATTTGAGTAGCAGCACCCAATACATCAGAACCTTGCGTGTGAGGGTCGTTTGGCACAGTAAAGGTTGGGGAAGGTGGTGCTTGAGGCAGTGGGCTTGACGGGATATATTTTGAGCTAGATGGCTGTGGTGGCAAAGGTCTCCAAGGATCATCAATAATGGACGTAGTTTTCAGATGAATGTTGTCACCAATACGACAGCTTATCTTGTTTTTGTTTTGTATGGAATTCTCTATGTAGCCCTCCGCTACTGCATCGGATTTCCAGCCACCATGACGTTTTATCTGGGCCATATCTGCTCCTGAATCTGCCAACAGACTTGCCGATGTTCTCCTCAAACAATGACCCGTATAGGGCTCGGGATTTTGCAATTTGAGGTATTTTGCAATTTCTTTTGGCATGGCGCTGATTTTATTCTTGCCAATGACTTGCCTGGTGCATTTGCCATTACTGTAACCGATAAAAAATCTGTTGGTGTTTATATTAGAGGGGCGCAGAGCTTGGTACTTTTCAACAATTCTTGCATAATCTTCACGAACTATGAACGAACGTTCTCTATTTGTTTTGGTATCTGGTAAGTTAATCAGCAATAAATCTGCATGTTTTTTGATATCATTGACTTTTATGTTTACGAGTTCATTTCCACGACATGCGCCATTCACTCCAAAAATCAAGGCTACCTGTAACAAAAAATAGGATTGTGAGTAAATAGATAGATACACTACTACATTTTTTGACCTTTATATTATAAAAAAAGCTTGCGACAAAACCTTAGAATGTGTATTTTTTAAATGTGTGCCTTTTAAATACCCTTTTATTCATTAACTATTTTATAGAACTATTATAGGTAGGTACTAGAAACGTAACTAAAAAGTAGGCAGTAATCATACTTACTTTCATGGCCAGAAAGCTGTGATCAGGAGCCTCATTCAGAAAAGTTTCCACATCTTGCGCTGTCAATACTTTTGACTTCTTTGCTCGATGACCATCTGATTTCCTCTTTAAAAATGCCAATAACTTGCTATATGTATTTATCTTAATGTCGTGTTTGATGCTTATTGTTAACCTGAGCATCGAATAGATACACCACAGGCTGCTGGACTTCTTTGTACACGATAAATACTCGAAATAAACAAGAAGCACTGACTCCGACACAGACTTTGCGCCTTTTGCAGTTTTCCATTTGTGGAAATCGTCGTAAGCTTTCAAGTATTTTTCCTTCGACTTCTCTGGTAATAGGTTATTAACAATACCTAAGGCGTCTAATTTAATGGACTCCGGAGTTAAATCACTTTCGTCACTCGACATTTTCTTAAAGTTTTATTCTATCTTCTTTTGCAGTTTTGTCTGATACTGATTGCACCGTATTGAAATACTCGCGGCTTTTGTTTTAAGTATTGATTTTTTTTCGTTCGGCTTGCCGTGGCGTGGCCAGCTCGATTTTCGAATAAGTTCGATTTTCAAATAAATGAGGCGCGGCGCGCGCCGCCGTCCACCTCCTCGCCGTCGGCCACCAGCAGCTGCAGCAGCCGCGCGCCGCGCGATTTTGACGAAATTAGACTATAAATGCATAACAATAAGAACTAAGAGAAGTGAGAATCACATTACTGCCCGGCGGGTTATAATGAAATTCAGTACAACATTACACCCCGGCAAAAGACAAGGGCTATAATTATTTACTTTGAGTAAGGTTTGCATGATATATAATGAGGCATTGTCGAGCAGGTGGTGTGAAAAACAATTTACATTGTATTGGAAATTACATAAAAATAAAATAATACAGATTCATCATCATCATCATCATCTCAGCCAAAAGACGTCCACTGCTGGACAAATGCCTCCCCCAAGGATCTCCACAACGACCGGTTTTGTGCTGCTCGCATCCAGCGGCTTCCCGCGACTTTCACCAGATCGTCAATACAGATTACAATAAGAAAATTAATTACATTGACAAATTATTATAAATAAATTAGCAAATATAGAATAATTTATAATTAATGTAAAAATGGTATGTCAAATATTAAAACTTATTAGGATCACTTGGAAATTCATCAACTGAATAACTATCTTACTTCTAAACTTCGGAACACAACAATGCTACTTATGCCCATTTTCACCATTGACCCCTAAGTTTTAGGTGACCCCTGAGCCATGTTAGGTGACAGTTGTTGGAGCAAAACCGTCACCTAAAATGGCTTAGGGGTCACCTAAAACTTAGGAGTCAATGGTGAAATCAGGCATTAGTGTTATGACGACATATGTAGATAAGATGGTGGTTGATAGACAGGCAATCAACCAAATATAACCACGAGTAAAAATCCCCCGAGTTCGATTCCCAGCGCAGATTGATAGATAAACAGATAAATTCTTTGTTGCTCACATACAGATGTAAAAAAAACAATTACACATTATCCTTTGAAGATTTGGGAATTTAATATGACCCTAGTATGTTGATTATAATAATTAAAGGCTTTTTTATTATTTTTATTATTTACGGCTGGATTCGCCACTCTTGTGTTTCATTATAATTTTAAGTTGTCATTTGGAGAAGTTGGCATTGCGAGCAATTGGCATTTCGAGAAGTTGGCATTGCAAGAAGTTGGCATTTCAAGAAATGGGCATTTTGAGAAGTTGGCTATTTGCGAGCGGTTGGCATTTCGCGAAGTTGGCATTCTGAGCTGATACGGTTAAGGATTTCGGGTGATGGAGATAGGAGAAAAAAATCTAGATTTTAAATAAATAGCGTTTTTCGAATATCTTGATTTGAATCCAGTGGATCACGCACTATTTGCATCCCTTTTGTTTGTATGCAGACCGACAGAGAGCGCTCTTTCATGGTAGTCAGCGCCTTAACCGACGCGAACCAAAGCGAGGCTTTGTTGAAAATGGAAAGAGAAAGTTTAAAAAGGTTTAAAAGCAGTTAGAAAACAAGTAAGCCGTTAATATTCGTTATCTGGGCTTTAGATAGTATATACTCGTAATATAAGTAGTAGTTAATATACACATATTGCCAAGTCTAACGTAAATCCTTTGTTGATCCCGAAGTACCGGACATAGCTTCCGGGCTTACGCGCTGTGACACGTTGGTGACACAATATACTCCCTGAAGAACATAAAAAAACAAAGCAAAATCGTAGTATGAACTAAGACTGACAATCACCCCATGAAGGTAGACCTTCGTGAGGAATGTTATCGACGGGAAAGTAATTAAGTTTTTAGTTATTGTTACAGGTGGTTTAAGCAGCGCGCAACAGATAATCTTGAAATTCAAGTAAAGCTTTTATAAGAAAACGATAGTAAACAGCCTATATACACTACCAGGGACGGGCAAACTACGGCCCGCGGGCCATCTCCGGCCCGTGAATGATCAAAGTCCGGCCCGCGGCGGAAAATTCACGAACGTTGTACGAAACCCATTTGATATTATTATTATATACTTAATTGTACGGTATTTATATGTGACGTATTGTTCCAAATATATATTTTTTCTATTTCTATTTACATTATAGTTCATAAAAAAATATAATATATTTTTTACCGCTTGATGGCAGTAACGCTAATCTGAATGATGCTTAAGGAATATACAATTGTACATAATATTACCTATACAACACAATTTATATACTATGACTTTACCCCCTTTCTAAAGTATTAGGATTAGGAATTAAAAAATGTTGGATGGATTCTAGTTTATATAAAAAACAAAGAGTTGTAGGCCCCATTCTATTAAAGTAAATATTCTGACACTTACCTTACTATATATATAAAATATCCGAGCCTATACTCTATTTATTAAAGGCCCTACATGCCTAAGTAGGAGACGACGAATAAAAGTAATTTAGAAATTAAAAACAGAAAGCTGAAGACCTTATTTTGTTAAACTATATATCCTCACACTGACCTTACTATAAATATTTAATATATCCAAGCTTATACTCTATTTATTAAAGTACCCTACATGCCTAAGTAAAAGACGACGAATAAAAGTAATTTAGAAATTTGTAATCCTATGAAAGCCGTCTTCGGCATGCGAAATTAAGTAACATTCAGATTTGTCGACTGTGTTGGTACCAGCTCATATCCTGATCCGATTTGTCTTGCTTTACCGTAACTCACGCGACATAATGCGCTTACGTAGTCAAGTGAATACACGATTGTCGAAGAAAATACGAAAAGAGATAATGTTTGCGCGAAACGGCTCTTAGATTTATACCGTATCTGTTTTATAAAAACAGATACGCTCGCGAGACGTACGATTAACGTTGGACATTTTCCTCTTTTCTGTTCTTTTAGATGTTTAGTTTTAATTGAGGAGAATAAGCAATTGACAACAACAACAAAAAATGAACTTTCTTTAAATGTATATAGTTATCATCTTAATAAAACACTATTAAGAGCGTTTACGCCGCACACTAGCGCCACTAATGAAAAATAAAAAATATCTAGTAATTAGAGATAGAAAATCAAATTATGCTCAACAAACTATTTGAATGAAGTAATTTAGCATTTTTACGGCACCTAATGAACACCTCACATGCTATGGTTTAGTAAAATAAGACGTTACGGCCACTTTTAACTATAACGCCATATTTAACTAAACCATAACATGTGAGGTGTTCATTAGGTGACGTAAAAATGCTAAATTACTTCATTCAGATAGTTTGTTGAGCATAATTTGATTTTCTATCTCTAATTACTAGATATGTTTTTTTTTCATTGGTGGCGCTAGTGTGCAGCGTAAACGCTCTTAAGTGTTCTTTTTCAAATTAAATCATTATTTTTACAGTGCTCCTATGTTATGGGATAGAAAGTTTTAAGGATAGTTTTATTTTAAATTATAATTCCAATTTATATAAAATAACTGTTTTTTTTATTTCTATTCGATTCTAGACTTAGGTAAAAGTTTTTTTGTAATCTTTGAAATAATTTATAGATATATTTTAAACATTTTAATTAGTTTATCTCCTAGTCGGTGATGTTCATAGAACAAGAAAAAAGAATAAGTTTTTAGAACTCCACCGAAATGAAATGTTACATAACCAAGTAAGCTAAAACTTAATACAATTTTACAAGCAAGTGTTTTATTAAATTATAATACTATATAACCTACTACGCCACTGATTAAACCGTAGCCGCTACGCCTTTGTAGCAGTGCTCTACGCTGACTGCTACGAGCTACGCCGGCGCCGCCGTAGCAGGTCAACGCATATGAGCATTGATAACGCTTTTAATTTAGACGTATCAGACTACTGCCGCGCTTCGTAGTACTTTTTTTCTAAATAATGATATAAAATTACAAGTGAGTAACAATAATCAAATTTATTTGACAATACTTTGCCACGATGTTGAAACATCACTTAATACATTAAGTTAGACTAATATATTTAATCTTCTATGAAAGTCTAGAATAAAATTAAGGCTTAACGCTCGGCCCGTTACTCGGATCTGAGTTCAATTCTTAGGTCAGGCAAAACGGTGTCTTGTTCACGAAATCGACAGTCACAACATCGACGGTCGCTGTATCGAAAACGTTCTATTGACAGGTCACAGTAGAGAGAGTACACCATATCGCTGGTACGCTAACTAGCGTTCAGTATCAAAATACAAGCATATTAAATTTTTTTTTCGGACTACGTGATCTCGCTTGGCTAGCGTAGTGATTAAGCCAATACCCATCAATTGTAGCGATAACTTGGTTTCAATGATGGAGGCTTCTGCAGCTGTGCAGAATCCACTGTTTGTGCAAAGGCTCTGCAGCAGTGCAGTCTCCACTGCTTGTGCAAAGGCTTTGCAGCAGTGCAGTCTCCACTGCTTGTGCAAAGCCTCTGCAGCAGTGCAGTCTCCACTGCTTGTGCAAAGACTCTGCACCAGTGCAGTCTCCACTGCTTGTGCAAAGACTCTGCAGCAGTGCAGTCACCACTGCTTGTGCAAAGGCTGCTTTGCACAAGCAGTGGATACTACTTACTTTACAAAAAAAATCCCATCATAATATAACCTTAAAACCCCACAAAGAGCCATACGAAGAAGGGCATATAAAAAATCTTCTTCGTACCATAATAACTTCTGGCGGTACAAAAAACGTGCTTTAAGTAGTTCACTCTCAAACAGAAGTAGGTTGCTAAAACACAAACTAGGAAGGATATTAAGCATAGAAGCCCATTAGCAGCGGCTTAATTAAGCAGACCCTAGGCGAGGTGAGACCTGCAGCCTTTAATTATGAAGCTGGGTGCCAACGTGCTAATCTGACGTTGTAGTTAGTTACTGCCGAGAACGAGATAGTGTATACGAACTCGCAAATAGTAATTGATATAGCGTCATCATTTGTCGTGGCAGGCGCCTAGCACCGGTATTCTAAGACATTTCCTCAACTGGATTTAAACTCGACTCATGGTAAACTCAACCTTACTCTTGTTATTATTATTATACTCTTTATTTATTTTTTTCCTTAAAACTAGATTTTTACAATATTTTAATAAAAAAACAATAAAACATTATAAAAACTTAATCCTAGAGTACCGCCAGCAGCGAGGCAGGGCCCAAACTACCGGTGGTCAGGGCAGCAGAGTGAGGAACCTCCTGACAATACGTGCCGTGTCAAGGAGTACTGCCTTTTGCATCTGACCCTTGACCCAACCTTTCAGCGAGAGCCTCTCTAGGTGTTGATCGAGGCTCTTGGCTAAAAGACCGTTTGCCGAAACGACTATCGGTACAATAATGGTTGAATCCACATCCCACATGGCGGTAACCTCATGAGCCAAGTCAAGGTACTTACTGAGCTTGTCCTTCTCACGAGGTTCTCATCATGAGGTATGGTGATATCAACCAGTATTGCCTGGCGCTGGGATCGGTCGACCACCACGATATCAGGCTTCATCATCATCATCTCAGCCAAAAGACGTCCACTGCTGGACAAAGGCCTCCCCCAAGGATATGGGGGGGTATTTGCCGTAATCGCCACGCTTGGCAGGCGGGTTGGCGATCGCAGTAGGTTGAGGGTAACCTTAGAGAGATGCTGCTGCCCATTCTCTGGAATAGTCCCTTAGTCGGCTTTTACGACACCTACGGGAAGAGAGGGGGTGGTGCGATTCTTTATCCCCGGCACCACACAGGGGAGCGTAGCAGGGGACCATATCAGGCTTATTGGCGACAAATTATTATTATTATTATTATCAGCCACTACTATCCCACTGCAGGACAAGGGCCTCCCCTCCCTCCTTCCACCTATCTCTATCCTGAGCTAGTTTGTCCCAATTCCTCGTGGGAGTCCAACTCATTCCGCCATCTCTTTCTAGACCTTCCACGTTGTCGTCGTCCGTTTGTTGGGACCCATGATGTGGCTATCTTTGCCCATAATTCGTCCGACATACGGGAAACGTGTCCGGCCCAGTTCCACTTTAATAGACCGGCTTCTTGAGCTACGTCTACTATTTGTGTTTTGAAGCGTATTATCGTGTTTTGGACGCGATAACCTTACTCTTAAAGGTAAGAAATGCCCTCCACTAGAACCTTTTCCTCAGTTGAGGTGAGGAGAGAAGAGTACCTCTCACCGGATTTTTACAATGCCGTTACACATCCTGATCCCAGCATACGTTTACAATAGTGTACCAGTTGCCGAAGAGTACGAAGACCAGGTTCACATAATTATTACCGATACAGACATATTCCAGGACGCTATTTCTCTCATCTTTTTTCCTCTTTCCTATGTTATGGAGTCATTCAAACGAGGAGTGAAGAAGCATCTTGAAGGCCATCAGAATGAGGGTGACTGATACTGCGTCGTTTTAACGCTGCACCAGTTGCTGACTCCATTACTTAACATCAGGTGGGTTGGAGTCAATTGCCGTGCTAGTTATTGAAAGAGTACACGACAAGGTCAACCCGAGCCAAAGCACCCTTGGGTCCTATCCTTTTAAAGGCACCCTTGGGCTTTACGCTCTACTCAAACGCCTCAGAGTCTGAGTGGTTAAAGCCGATTGTCCTTGAACAAAATATGTGCTATAATAAGTTTTCCTCACACTGTACCTTCATTAAAGGATGTCATGTATACGAACTAGGGTTCGCCTAATTAGTATTCCACAGTGCCGGATTGTTATTGGCGGCAGTTGGATGAGTTTCTAGTTTCTGGAACGATCTCGTTACAGTGTGGACGGCGGTAATACTCATTTACCCTCAACTGTAGCCCCTACCATGAGTGCGCTACTCACTGTTCAATGTCTTGCATCGCTCGTGAAGCTCGCTTGAGTTGTATTTTTTGAGAGAGTTTGCTGATGCCTCAGGCTCCTCAACCGCCTCAACCACCTGTGGTCTAGTCGTTAAGACCACCGGCTTAGACCCAAAGGTCCCGGGTTCGATTCCCAGCGAAGGGGAACTTGTTTTTGTACTCGATTTGGTTGGTGTTAAGCTTGTTTGTCCCGCCTGGCTAGCCACCATCATCTTATCTAAATATGTCGCCATAACATTAATGCCGTAACGCCTTTGTAGCATTGTTGTGTTCCGGCAGCTAGCGATAAGATAGCCGGTGCCTCAGTAGTTGAGGATCCCGGGTGAAGTGCGCTTCTATTGTTGGCCTTATCATCACTTAACATCAGGTTAGATCAAGGCACTGTGCTTTCCCGTAAAATAAAAAAATAAAAGACGCCATTTTCAGCGTCACCAGACTTTTTTGTGGGCTGTTCCTTAAGCCGTGTGATTGAAACACCGTCAGAAGTTTTCTATAGGGAATGGTATTACGCACTAGTGAATAAGAATAAGAATAAGTTTATTGAAAAAAAAATGGTACAAAAAATAAAATAAAATATTAGAAAAACACAGATCAAAATCTTATTTCCTAGTTATCAGGGGTTCCCTAACTAGGCTAGGCCTGAACCTTGGGAAACCGTGATTAGTTAAGTATAATTAGTTTTTTGCAGAGAGTGTAAATGTGTTGTGTACCTTTGCTTGTGTAGTGTTAGTGTAAGTATACCGCGGTGTACGCAAGAAAGTGAGCTGTCAAGTCCGTGACATTACGGACTCAGTTGTGTCGTAGTCAAGCGTGGATAATAATCTGACTTCAGCTTTGACCTCCCTCATTGAGCAGTTCCTTAAGTTGCAGCGGAATGCTACTGCGCTGTAGGTCGCCGGGTGGCCAGTATCGGGAAAATCTCATAGCAAAACTGGTCCTGACTGTAGGCACAGGGAGTTTATGAACACGTCTATTAATTAGTGTTTTGTAGTCGGGGGAGTTGATAGAATATTTGTGAGCGGACAGGCAGGCCCCCAAAATGTAGATTCTCCGATGAGTTCGGATCGAATGGTAGATTCAGTAAACTAAATTATAATTCATATTTTTTTGTATTTTATACTTAGTTTTGACGTCAGTAAGTGCCTTGAAAGGTCTATTTGAATAAACGATGTGACTTTGGCTTTGACTTTGAATCGGGAGCGGAACCACCCGAGGGTGCCTCTCAGAACATTACCTCGGTTCAGGTTGACCAGGTCGTGGACGCTTGATTTGTACTTTTAGTTCCGTTTTACAAGACTAGTTGACCGGCGGACTTTGTACCACTTTGACAGTTTCCATGACAACAAAGCATACAAAACATTGACAGTTTTCTATGACAACAAAACAAACAAATCATTCGTCCGCTTAAGAACACCCGTATCCCATGATGGACCCCTATAGCAGCGCCACCTACCGGGTCCAATTGTAAATCTAAAACATTCTCGAATCCACTTGGACACACACAGAAAATTTCATCCAAATCGGTCCAACCGTTTAGAAGGAGTTCAATAACATACACACGCGCAGAAGATTTATATATATAAGATTTATTATTAAACTAGCTGTTGCCCGCGACTTCGTCCGCGTGAGCTAAAGGCTGTAGTCTGTACAGTTTAATTTTTATGTAGGTATCTATTTAAGCTTATTAGGGTATAATAAAATTATATGCATCGGAAATTTAGAAAATGACATTGTATTTACCGACATACGTACATCTACTCACTCTTAATATCCTTTCAGCTGGGAATGCTGAGATAGACAAAGACAATCGATCTCCATTTAGTGTGGTTCTGGCATACTTCCTGTGTCTCTTTTACGTCCATCATTATTTTTCATACATTATCTCTTATTCTTTCGACTATCATCTCTGCCATGTACATACATATATTGAGTTTGAAGCACGGAATCATCCCGTTCATACAGATTCTCACTCAGTTTCCCGTTTCAATTATCCCTCCACATACATTCAGTATACAACACCGTTTCTCGGTGGGTTGCGCGTATTTGCTACGTCATACAAACCTGAAATGGGTTTACTGACGCTCAATTATATTTAATAAAATTGGTATTTTACAGCTCAGGTACTCGTCCGGAGTCGTCCTAGGCACTGGTGTATCTTAGCTAAGATGTGTCTACTGTTATACTATCCAACCACGGACTTCAAAATTTTTTTTGCCTTGTCCACCGAAGCTGGATATCGAGTAGCAGGTAGCGGTCCAGGATTATTGGTTGTCGGCCAGAAGGCACAAAAAACTATTTACCAACTATGTTCTTATTTGTAGATACAAAATATCAATAAATTGAGAACTGTAATGAATTATATTATTGTCTATTAGGTAATACAGTATAGTATTTTATGTTACATACTTGCGATAAATTTGAACTTCTTCGTGGCATCTTGTTAGGTAGGTAGCTTTTTAGAGGTAGATCACAGGACACAGAAAGAAGTTACCTCTAATAAAAAAAAAACTGAAGTCCGTGCCTCTAATACAGTTGTACCCTGCAAATTTAAACATTTTTGCAACTCTGATACCAGAGGTAGCTATCGTCTTATGCGATAGAAGAATGGAAAAACCATTTTTCTGTAATCTAGAAGTATGTACAAAATTCATTCTTTATAGGTTTTATGATATTAAAATTGTTATTAAAAATAGGTACTTAATGCATTGCAAAACATCAAAATTTCCTTCTGTTCGTTTCAAAATTTGAGCACCAATTTTTTTTTATATTTTCCTGTTCTCGCGTTTTTTCACCAAATAGATTTTAAAAAATTACATTAAGTATTTTGGGCAACGACCCAAAGGTTTAAACAGCCAAGCTATGTAATTCAAGATATCTTCTATGTGCAATATTTAAAAAAATAGAGACATGATTTTGGGCAATGATACAAAGTTTTATACAGCCAAATTTAATGAGTAGGTAACATTTCTATGCATAACTAAAAAAAGAGACATTATTTTGGGCAACGACACAGAGGTTTAAACCGCCAAATATAGGTAATGTTTTAACTTTTAACATTTCTGTGTATTAGAAAACTGCAATAAGCGCCGCGCGCAGGCGCGACTAAATAGCCATATTATTATTGGTTATTTTGGAAAATGAAACAAAAGGTGGACCTATGTACAGCCAAGTTTAATGATGTGCGTGATTTCGAGCTTGTTTTTATTTTCCGTCGCTTTACTACTGCGGTGCTAATGTTCGCTTAGGTGCCTCACAGATTTATAAAGGGTAGGTAACCTTAGAGAGTAACAAAACTTTTCTAAAATAATAACTCAACGAACGTATCTAACAGTTGGTCGCGTAAATACGTATATCAAAATGTGTTTAACATTTTTCGATTTGTATGTTATTCTCCGAAATTTTCTAAGCATTTTGGTGATAACCGCATCAAAATCGGTATTCTCATGGCAACAACTATCAATGACAGGCTCAAAAGGGCAAAGAACCCAGAGCCGTAAAACACGATAGCAATAGAGAGCCAGAGCCTCAAATGCCAGAGCCGTAAAACTCATTAAAAAAAATCCCCTATGTTACATAATAAACAACAGTTGCCAAGCAACCGAGGATTAAATCCCGGCTTAGACCAAATCAAAATTTAACAATTTTCGAGTATTTATGTAGCCTATGTTATTCTCCGGAATTTTTTTAGCATTTCGGTAAAACCGGATCAAAATCCGTTCAGTAGTTCCCGAGTTTATCGTGTTCAAACAAACAAATAAACAAACAAACAAACAAACAATTTCTTTTTTAACTATTCTATCGTGTTCCGTAAGTGATTTTAAAGTATTTTTTTTATATCTTGCAATTACAGATTTTTTTATCCCTACGTTCTTATTATACGGAATGTCTCATTTAAATCGATCAGTATGGGAAAGTCTGAAACTATAAGACATACGAAGATCTGTTCTTAGGAAACATGTCATCGATTTTAATAAGAAGAAAAACTGGATTCATAAATTTAAAAAAAACCTGTACTCAGCTCGGGAATCGAACCCGGTTGTTTTGAAAAAAATAAACTTACACTATTTCTATTTAGATATCGATTGTGTAGGTCTTAAGCAGTAAATTGCTCTTTGAATAATGATGTCTAAAATGAATAAAATGCATTGTTTTCACATACTTTTATTAATTTTTAGCAGGTGTTCGAAGTGACCAGCGTTTTTTTTCAATACAACACGTTTAGGTAACGATCTTACAATTACAAAACCAGCAAAGAAGTACAAACAACCATAGAGACAATTTTACATGCCTGAACTTCTTGAATGTAACGGTGGTCACTTCGAACACCTACTAAAATAAATTAAAGTACGTGAAAACAATGCATTTTATTCATTTTAGACATCATGTTTGAAAGAGCTATTTACTGCTTAAGACCTACACAATCGATATCTAAATAGAAATACTATAAGTTTATTTTTTTCAAAACAACCGGGTTCGATTCCCGAGCTGAGTACAGGTTTTCTTTAAATGTATGAATGCAGTTTTTCTTCTTATTAAAATCGATGACATGGTTCCTAAGGACAGATCTTCGTATGTCTTATAGTTTCAGACTTTCCCATACTGACCGATTTAAATGAGACACCCTGTATTTTTCGAGTATTTATGTAGCCTATATTTTTCTCCGGATTTTTCTTAGCATTTTGGTGAAAACCGGATCAAAATCCGTTCAGTAGTTCTCGAGTTTATCGACTTCAAACAAACAAACAAACAAACAAACAAACAAATTTTTTTTAAACTATTCTTTCGTGTTCCGTAAGTGATTTTAAGGCAACCTGTGTATTTTTTTTTTTTATATCTTGCAATTACAGATTTTTTTATCCCTATGTTCTTAATATATGTATAGATTATTGTCGCATCCCGTAGCCCCTTAAACGTCCCAGTGCTGCAAACAGTTACTACAAACGCTTACTAGGACAGTGGCTCCAGTGTTTGATAGGGACTAGTGATCGACCCTTATTACCTTTAATCACTAGAAATAGAAGTCGGCAACAGATTTTTGACTTTAGCAACAGTTGAACACCGACTCTAGCTGTCATCCAGTTAATTTTGACGAGAACTGGTGTCGACCACTGGGTCTCTGTGTCGACCACTGGGTAACTATGTCGAACACTGGTGCCACTATGAAATTAATAAATAACTAATTAAATCGTGTCAGGATTTGGTGGAAAACTAGGTATATCGGTTTTTTAAATATTTAATCACGACCGGACTTTTCAATAAACATTGAAAGATTAGACTAAAATTAAACGCGCGTTAATTCGTTTATAAGCTTATTTTTAACAATAAAATCTGGGGTTAAAGTAGTATGTTAGTATAAAATAAATTTTAATAATATCGTATAATAAAACAAGCTGCACTTGTATATTTTCCATATGGCAATATAGAAAGATTTAAAAAAGTTACCAGTTACCAAAGAGGTCAAACGTCTCTATCAAGGTAAAACGTAAAAACGAGGTGAAACATCGTCAGATAAGCTACATTGTCGCCAAAGATGGCGGCAACGTAGTGGCTGTAATAAAACGGTGCTCCACTGAAATTGTACGGGTAATGGCTAATATCCCAGGATATTTTGTAGGCGAGCTTGATGTAAATCGACTTTATGAGTTGTCGCAAAAGGCACGGTCACGCTGGACTGGAGAATTAACATTATTCCCTTTTTTGGCGTTAAAGATCCAATACGGAGGTTGCCGTTTTCTATTAAGAAGGTCGAATGCTTTTTTGACAACTCAGTGAAAATTAATAAAAAAGAAAAAAGTTTGAATTGTTCAAGTACTATTTGACTAATTCCTAATCCACCTTAGGGGTTATGGTTGGCTTCTTGGCGGGAAAGTGAAGCGTCATGTCTGCGGTTTCGTTTTATTTTCTAAAATTTGTGTTATGTCGAATATTAATATGAAATAATGGTGGATTATTAACCGTTAAGTGTTCGTGAGTGTGCATAAGTGTTGGCAAATGAAACAAAACAGTGCAACGTTACGTTACAAATTCTCTCAAGAAGCTCGCGTGAGGACTTAGTAAAGCCCCACATCTTTACTGAGATACTCGAGGGGTTGGCGGTATATCATTTCTCACTTCCCATTTCTAATATCATTCATCATCATCATATAAGGAAATATTGTTTATTTATGTATTACTTGTAAGAAAAATTACTTTGACACTGGCTAAATGTGCTAATCGCACGAAGCCATCAAATAAAAAAAATAAAAATAATCCACCTTAGGTTGGCTTGAAGATCTCTCTTGTGCAATGTTTTTTGTATGTGTGTTCTTGTGCAAAAAATAATATACCTATATCATCATCATTATCATCAATGTACAATATTCTATATGATCATATTTTAATGGCATTAATTTCAACTGAGAACTATTTTGAGTTTATTTGTAACTTAAATTTTCAGGATGCTTCTTAGTTTCTATCTCTTTTTTATATAGAAATAATCTTATATTTTTCAGCAGAATTTCGCATTATGTGTTTATATACACATTCGCTAGTAGACTACCTACACATAAACTAACGTCTCATCCCACCTAGGATAATACGTATCATCATCATCATCATGATAATAATAATAATAATAATAATAATAATCATCATAATACGTATCCTACATACTAATTCCGATTAAGTACTTATTTATCTAATTTAGAACTGAATTTAGAATTTATATAATTCCAATCTATTCAGCCGTAACGAATACACTTAGATCCAATTTCAGCATACTCTGTTAGTTAGTTGAACTAACTAAGTAGTTAAGTAGCAACTAAGCGGTACATTGTTTGTAACTAAGTTACAAAACATTCAAACTCTAATAATGTTAGTAGGATAATGTAATAATAATGTTTTCCAAGTCCAACTGTGAAAACAGCCTAAACTGTGATGGCCGTAAAATCTCCGAGATCTTAGCAGCGATTTCTGCCTCCCGGATTCGTTTTTCCACTTACTTTGTTAGTTTTTTTAATGTTTCCAACACTGCGCGCAGATTGTGAACTTTTTACAATGTTGCTGGCAACCGGCGCGGCCGCCATGTTTATTTTACTGTCAAATTTACGAGGTGTGCGCAAAAGGGGTCGCCTTTCACTTGTTTTCGGAATCATAAATATTGCAGCATTGTTTTCAGTGCTATTTTCAGTTTTGTTTTGAGTTTTGTTTATGTTTGAAAGTGTTAAAGCAAAATAACAATGCTAGTTTAAAAAAAAACAATTTAAAAAATGACAATCTTTACAACACTTTTTTCGGAAATCATTAGAATTGCAACTGAAAGCAGCACTTGTAAAAGACAACTTGTCTCAGACGTGACTCAAAATTATCTAAAACATTACTGACAAAGTATATTGGCGGTAAAAAAAACCATGTCACCGAACATAACCAAACAAAATACATTCCGGAACCCATTACCCTACATTACATGCCGTATTTCAGCACTTGCCGAAAAAGTTGAGAGCGCCATTTACCGGATGAAACGGGCAATGCCAATCCATGAATATGTTATCACGCGACGCGTCGTCGTCGGTCGCATCTGCCGTCTTATGCAAGAAGTTTGCGACTTACAAAACTGGTATAGAGAAATAAATGGTATAGTAAAACTCCTTTCTTGTCTAAGAAAAAGTTTTGAAAGGCATTTAGGTACAAGTTGGTTGCGATTATCTCCTTTACTTGCATTGTGAGATATGTTACAGAGCAAAAATAGTAGATTGTACAACGACAGCATAAATCGAGCCATTTTACCCGAGTCGTACATATAGCCACGACTCGGGTAAAATGCATACACAAGAAAATTTAATTTAGCTAGTTTCTAGTTTTGTTTGACGAATAATTAGCTTCCCGCCACACAACACAATTTTTCTTCAATTTCTTATTTTTATTTTCAGCTATGCGAGTTGACGTTCGACTATGGTCTGAGCCGTAACGCCAAGTTATTGTAAATATTTGCGTTATATTATTTTTACGTAAATGCACGCCCGTATTAATCATAAATTTGTATATAGATAGTAATACATATGTCGTAATTAAATTAAGATATAACCTAAATCTCATAAAAATATATCAATTAAATGAAGGTGTATTTGATTTGTGTATGTGGCTGTAAGGCCTAATTGCCTTAGTCTTAAAAGAAGAAATTACTTTATTCACAAGAGCATCCCATATGCAGCCTTCCCTCGACATAAAGAACACCTTTACGAGCATGAGAAGTGAAAATGTTTTTTTAGCATCAATGAATTTATTATCCTTAAAATTAAAATAATTTAGAATTTATTTAGTGATATTATTAATTTTTTAAATGTTATTTTGATTATTGTTTATTTTATAACTATTGTTTTATGAATTTTTTTTTTTTTTTTTTTTTTATTTAGAAGAATAAATTGGAGCAGTTTGGCGCGGATGCCACTGCACTGCGGACGCGTGTGACTCACTCCGCTCGGCCGGTTATCGTGTTGTTTACGCGTCAAATATCAATACAACAAATTAAGGTATCTCCTAGTAATAGGAGTTTCTTTATGTTAAAATGAATACTACCCCACCGTCCCAACAACCTACAATGTCACAACAAACCTCAACAAGTTATGCCAATGTTACATCTTCAACATTCTTCCCAAAGAAAGACCAAGCGATTATAATAGATTCGATTGACGGTTTGACCTTGAGAGAATATATTCTAGCCTTATCGTCCATAACACCAGCGGTGTCTATTCGATTCGTTTCACGTATATCCAACGCTCGTATATGTATTTATTTGGACTCAAAGAAAACAGCTGATGACTTGGTAGAAAACAAGAAAACAATTTCAATTAAAAATAACATTTTGGCAATCAAACCCCTCATCTCAAGAAATAAACGTATAGTGTTATCGAACGTCTGTCCAGTAATTCCACATTATATTATTGAACAAAAATTTGATGAGCTCAATATTAAGATAATGTCATCCATTACATTTATGAAGATAGGAGCAAATGAACCGGGTTTTTCACACATATTGAGTTTTAGAAGACAGTTATATGTGACCCCTGAAGATGAAAGTCGCCTTCCAGAATCATTTCAGGTAACGTTTGAAGATACGAACTATTGGATTTATATATCTTCTGATTCGCTTAAATGTTTCTCATGCAATATAACGGGTCATGTGGCGAAAAATTGTCCTCAAATGATATCTAACTCACAAGCACATCCCAAAGATTTAGATGATCATTTAGAAGAAGTCATTAAAAATACATTTGATCACAATTACGATGCTACACCGAGTCATGTGTTTGTCCAACCTACATACAAGACTGAAAAACTTGCACAACAACCTAAAGGAACGAAGCGTAATCACTCGCCATCAATCAGTGAATCTTCCAAAATAGAAGAACATAAAATGAATCCGGAATATGACTCGTCAGACAAAATTGAAGAATCTGATGAAACATGTAGCAATGTTTCATTGGAAGAAGTGGATAATAAAACTAAAAGTAAGAAAAAGTTAAAGACGAATGACACTAGAACAGAAGAAGAGACTTGGACAGATATTAGAGATAGTTTAACAGAACTAAGCAAAGAAACAATTTTTCCTATAAACCTCGATCAATTCATTAGTTTACTCGACAACTCTAAAGGTAAACAAAACATTAAGGAACTTGTGTACTCATATACAGATAATATCAAAGATTTGATAAAAATGTGTAATACATTACATTGCAAAATGAATAAAGGCCTTAAAAATAGATGTTCTCGGTTAACAAGGAAATTACATGAAATAAATTACCCAAACGAAAACACCTAATTGTTTTTCTCTATTAATCTTAATATATATATATATTTTTATTTTTTTTTTCACAAATTTATTGTTTGATAATAACAATTATGGATTTTTTGCAATGGAATGTAAACGGTTACTTTAGACGGTTGGAAAATTTAAAAATATTAATCAATAAGTTAATTCCAGCTTGCATTTGCTTACAAGAAACTAACTTTACTGCAAATTTTTGTGCTTCTGTGAAAGGTTACGATCAGTTTTTCAAGAACAGGTTGTATGGAAACCGTGCAAGTGGTGGAGTTGCCATATATATAAAATCCCATAGCCTTCCTGAAGAAGTCCAATTAAACACTAATTTGGAAGCCGTTGCTATTAAAATCAAATTTCCCATAACAATAACAATATGTAATATTTACCTCCCAAATAGTATCCCACTAAATATACAGGATTTAAACAATCTTATCAGTCAACTTCCGACACCCTTTATTATAATGGGTGACTTTAATAGTCACCATTTCTACTGGGGCTCCGTAACATGTGATACGAGGGGTAGATTGATGGCTGAATGGCTGGACAACCAAGATAACGTATTGCTACTAAATACTGGTCAACCCACCCACTTTAACAGCAGTACGGGTCACACCAGCAATATAGATCTTACTTTTGCTTCACAAAATATGGTTGCATATTTTGAGTGGAATGCACTAGAGGATTTGTATGATAGTGATCATTTCCCAATTTTTATAAAATCTCATTTACAAAATAATACACCAAATTTTAACGAAATTAAATTACCTAAGAAATGGAAGCTTGACATGGCGGATTGGGCTAAGTTCCGTGAAGAGATTGAGAATAATATTTTCAATCTAATATGTTTAAATTCTAACTCCACTAATTCTATCAATGATATTGTTCAAAAATTCACTCAACTTATTATAGATGCAGCTAATAATTCAATCCCAAAAACTTCCGGTATTTTAAGAAACAACTTTTTACCTTGGTGGAATAATGAATGTAAAGTAGCAATTAAAGAAACAAAAAGAGCTTTCAGAAAATTTAAAAAGAATCCCAAAAATGAACTACTTAAAATTGAATATAAAAAAAAGAGCATATTCTAGAAGAATGCTCAAAGAAAGTAGAAGAAGTCACTGGGAAAACTGGGTTTCATCTATAAACAGTAAAACACCCATAGGAGAGGCATGGAAGAAAATTCGTAAAATCAATCGCAATATAGGTTTTAATACTATTATACTTGAAAAATCTGATGGTACATTAACTGATAACCCAGTTGAAGTGAGCCACCTGCTTAGTCATACCTTTGCCAAAAACTCTAGTTCAGAAAATTATGATAGTGAATTTTTATTATATAAAACTAATAAAGAAATCGAATATAATTTAGATATACATGATAATACAAACCCGATAAATAATGATATTTCTATGCCTGAATTAGTATTGGCACTTTCTCAATTAAGAAATTCTAGCCCAGGTCCCGATAATATTTCTAATGCAATTATTAAACAACTACCGACAATAGTACTTCAATACTTACTAAATCTATATAATTACATATGGAAAAAACAAGTGTTTCCAGATTGTTGGCGAGAAGCCTTAGTAGTTCCTATTTTAAAACCCAGCAAAATAGCAAGTTCACAGACAAGTTATAGACCCATATCACTTACATGTAATCTTTGCAAAATATTTGAAAAAATTATATGCAAGAGACTGAGGTGGTACTTGGAAATAAATAAATGTCTTTCATCATTTCAGTATGGTTTTAGGCAGTTTAGATCAACAGTCGACCACTTAATGAATATCGAAAGTGAAGTACTAAATGGATTTGCTAATGACAATCTTGTGATAGCAGTAGCTTTAGATATTGAAAAAGCATACGAAATGGTGTGGAAACAAAGAGTGTTAATGATTTTACAAAATATTGGTATTAAAGGAAATTTATTGGTATTTATCAGGAACTTTCTGTCAGATAGATTAATCAAGGTGCGAATTAATGATGTTGTATCAGACTCAATCTCAATCGAAAATGGCCTTCCACAAGGATCGGTATTAAGTGTTATATTGTTCTTATTAGCTATTAATGATGTCTTCTCATGTATAGAAAAACCAGTAAAGGGTTTCCTTTTAGCTGATGATTTAACAATTATTTGCCCTGGAAGAACACTAAAACCTACATTAACATTAGTACAAAATACATTAAATAATCTCCAAAAATGGTCTAACGAATCAGGTTTCAGATTTTCTAAAACTAAAACAGAATATATAATATTTACAAATAAGAAAAAGAAAAGTGTAAATAATAAATTAACTTTAAATGAACATATTATAAAGGAAGTCAAGAACATAAAATTATTAGGATTGGTTTTTGATAAAAATATGTCCTGGACCACTCATATAAATAAACTTAAATCAGAATGTTATAAAAGGTTAAATGTAATAAAAATCTTGTCATCATTAACCTGGGGATCTGATAGAAAGTGCCTGTTAAATACATATCATGCACTTATTAGACAAAAATTAGACTACGGCTCCATTATATATGATTCTGCTAGTTCAAGAAACCTTAATTCCTTAGAAAGTATTCAAAATATTGCTGTTCGTCTTTGTATTGGTGCATTTAAAACTAGCCCTATTAAAAGCATATTGGCTGAAACTGGAGAACTACCTTTATCTTATCGTAGAAAACAACTTGCATTAACATACGCCACAAATATATTGTCCCAGCCAAACAACCCTATTTTTAAGTACTTTACAGAATCACTAGCTTCAGATATAGAATATCAGTTTCGTCCAAAATTACACCAACCCTTACGAATCAGAGTAGCAAATTACTTAAAAGAGTTGAACTATTCCTTTCCACACATTTTTGAAAAAAAGCTATTGACAGAAGGCCCATGGGAAGATTTCAAATTTCCTATAAATTTGGAGCTAGCAGAGAATCATAAGAACGATACCCCAGATTATATCTATAAAACACTTTTTAAAGAATTTCTATATAACAGTAGAAATGATAAAATATTTTATACTGATGGCTCTGTTTTAAATGGAAGATCTGGTTGTGCTATTGTTTCAGATGATAAGAATTTTAGTTATAGACTTCACGATTATCAGTCAATTTTTAGTTGTGAAGCAATAGCTATACTTAAAACTTTAGAAATAATATCTAATGAACTGCCGCTGCTACAAAAATCTATACTTTTCACAGATTCAAAATCATGCTTAATGGCAATATTAAATAAACAAAATATACATCCTCTCATTACAGAAATTAAACAAATAATGATAAACTTACTTAAACGAAATTATGTATTTGAAATAGTTTGGATACCAAGTCATCAAGGAATAGTAGGTAACGAGAAAGCTGACCAAGAAGCTAAAAAAGCTACTACTAAGGAAGAAATAGATGATACAATCCAAATTAGCACAATGAATTTAAAAAAATACCTAAAATATAAAATAAAACAACATTGGGATACTAATTGGAAGGCTAAAAATACTAGTAAATTATTTAACATAAGACAGTCTATTTTTGAAAAATCACCGACTTTATTCTCATGTAGAAAGGACCAAGTTGCTATCACTAGATTGCGAATTGGACATACTAATTTTTCTCATATTCATCTTATAACTAAAAGTAACATAAAGAAATGTGAGTGTGGTCTGGATTTAACTGTTGTTCATCTTCTGGTAGAATGTGTAGCTTATAAGAAAGAAAAATTATTTTGTAACGTTCCAAATAACCTAAAAGATTGTTTAAGTCACAATGGTTGTAATCGAACTCTTGAGTTTATCAAAATGATTAATGTTTATAAATTAGTGTAATTATCCATTGTGGTCGCTGATGACCTTAGATGTTAAAAAGCTACCTTAAATAAATAAATTAAAAAAAAAAAAAAAATATTGGAGCCCTTTTTTTGCATACCAATTTTTTGGTTAAATGTTAGATGTCAAAATGATGCTTTAATAGAAACCTTTCCCCAGCAGTTGGATAATAAAAAAGGCTGGTGGTCATTAATAATGATCCCACCATCTTGGTGGGATCATTATTAATCCTATTTTCAGTTTTGTTTAATTTTTAAAAGCATTTTTTAACACAAAAATCATTTGCCCTTGGCTGAATTCGAAACCGCGACTTAAATACTTATAACTCCCTCTATTCTCCATTGTGTAAATGAATCAATAATTCCACAATCTAATTAATTCTTTTAACAAGCCATGCAAATCGTAATTCCACCGTTCCGAATGATGATTCCAAACAAACTTTTCTGGCCGAAAGTTGATTTCAAACGCTTTTTACAAGTTCCGAATCGAAAGGTCCGTTTGATGATCAACTTGAGGTTTCGATAATACCTAATTATGTTAGAAAGTTGCCGCTTCGGTCCAATGGTGGAACACTTAAATTGTGGAATTATACCAGCATCCAACTTAGAAGGAAGTTGGGGGTTTAGAGAGCTTGGAAGCGGTCTCTTTCCATTGGAATTCGAAAAGTCCTTGGGTTTTACAGTACTTTCACTTAATGTTTCACTCAGGCTTTAAGTACAGTTATTAAGTTTTATATCGTTGGCTTTTTATTGGAAAACTGTATTGGAAAACATTTTTATGTCCCCACTGCTGGGGCACGAGCCTTCCCTATGAATGGATAGGGAGAACGGGCGATAAACCACCACGCGGGCCCAGTGGTGGTTGATAACGACTGCTCATACAGCCGGGACCAACGGCTTTACGTGCCTTCCGATGAACGAAGGAGCTCGAGATGATACATTTTTAGTCACCCATCTAATGGCCGACCTTTGCAAAAATTGCTTAACCTTAGCAATCGCAGACCGGGCGCGTTACCCACTAATCCTCACACACACACACTTTGCGATTCTAAGTAAAGTTTAGTAAATAGCCGTAATACTGTCCCACTCCTGGGCAAATTCTTCATCATCAGAGACTTGAAGTGCTGGTTATTTGCGCGTTCAATAATCTATGCGAGTTACACATGAAAAGCCTAATAAATTAACGAATGTATATCTAAATGTTTATATAATTTTTAACGCAAATTTTGTTGCGAACAAATTACAAAAACACAAATGTTGAAAAAATTTCCACGAGCAGGGTTTGAACCTGCACCCTTCTGACATACCGGGTCAGGTGCTCTTCCAATTGAGCTATCGTGGTTCTAACCAGCCCGCCGTTAAAAATTATATAAACATTTATAAATAGCTTGCCTACTTCTTAACTGATCTTTAGTATTTGTAAAAATATTATGATCGGATGTTAATGACGGTAGTTGTTAACATTGAATGGGCGCCTTTGGCATTCAAAGTAAAAAGTAAATAGTGTTGAATAATTTCGGCGGGCTGGTTAGAACCACGATAGCTCAATTGGAAGAGCACCTGACCCGGTATGTCAGAAGGGTGCAGGTTCAAACCCTGCTCGTGGAAATTTTTTCAACATTTGTGTTTTTGTAATTTGTTCGCAACAAAATCTGCGTTAAAAATTATATAAACATTTATAAATAGCTTGCCTACTTCTTAACTGATCTTTAGTATTTGTAAAAATATTATGATCGGATGTTAATGACGGTAGTTGTTAACATTGAATGGGCGCCTTTGGCATTCAAAGTAAAAAGTAAATAGTGTTGAATAATTTCGGCGGGCTGGTTAGAACCACGATAGCTCAATTGGAAGAGCACCTGACCCGGTATGTCAGAAGGGTGCAGGTTCAAACCCTGCTCGTGGAAATTTTTTCAACATTTGTGTTTTTGTAATTTGTTCGCAACAAAATTTGCGTTAAAAATTATATAAACATTTATAAATAGCTTGCCTACTTCTTAACTGATCTTTAGTATTTGTAAAAATATTATGATCGGATGTTAATGACGGTAGTTGTTAACATTGAATGGGCGCCTTTGGCTTTCAAAGTAAAAAGTAAATAGTGTTGAATAATTTCGGCGGGCTGGTTAGAACCACGATAGCTCAATTGGAAGAGCACCTGACCCGGTATGTCAGAAGGGTGCAGGTTCAAACCCTGCTCGTGGATATTTTTTCAACATTTGTGTGAATGTATATCTATACTAATATTATGAAGCTGAAGAGTTTGTTTATTGGTTGAACGCGTTAATCTCAGGAACTACTGGTTCGAATTGAAAAATATTTTTTGTGTTGAATAGTCCATTTATTGAGGAAGACTATAGGCTATATTACCGCACGCTATGACGGATAGGAGTGGATCAGTAATGAAAAATGTTGCAAAAACGGGAAAATACGCGGGTGAAACCGCGGGGCACAGCTAGTCCTACATACTAAGTTAAAAAGTTGTTCAAACATACAACCTTATCAGACCGTAACGGCAATCGGATGTATGTAGAAAATTTAATACTTACGTTTCCACTTCCGATGTAGAGTAGAGATGGGCTTAGTGTGGCAAAATCTATCGATATTATACTGAAATTGTACGTAACTTTTGCTTATAGTGTGGTCTCTTATAATCGCTTTCAAACACATAGTTTTGTTATGACTGGGTCTACCATGATTTTTTATTCCAAGTCAAAGATTATCAAAAACTCATCTAGTACCATTAAATCTGACGGACTTTATACCAGCGTTGGATCCTATTAAACAGACTAAGGTTGGGTCAACATTCGATTTTATTAAACCAGGTCTTAATGCTCCATTTAGTATTAATATAGTATTTCTTCTAAACCTCCATAATATTGTTGCAACTTTAAATCGTATTTTACAAAGGCAGCATTGGACCAACACGTCAGTTAATCGGTAGTAGGGGTTAAAAGCTGCAACTCTACACTAAGCTTTTATTTATTTATTTATTTATCTTTAGCACAGTTACAAGATACAAGTCATACAATACAAAAAATACAACAATACAATTAAATAAACCTATAAATTTGCGCACAACATCTAAATAAAATGTAACATACAAAAACGGCTAAATAAAAATAAACGTATACCTAATTATAAAAACATGAAGTGTTTTTATAATTAGGTGTACGTTTATTGTACTTTGAATTGTCTTAACAAATTTATTGTGGCTCTGGTAGAATATATCTAGCTCTCTGCTTACTTTATTATATTGCCTGCAAAAGCGCGCGAGAGGGCAGTGATGTGATACATTATTTTTAGCAGAAGGTACAAAAAAAAGATGTTGATTTTATTGTAGACCTGTCACAAATGTCTTGGTTTAATGTTCTTAATAAGCTCCGACCATTTTTTTTCATTCTTACTATGATCTGAAAAATGAAAAATTATGGTGAGCAGTTTCTAAATATGTCAATGCTTTTAACAGTATCGATATATCTTGGCGGACAGCCCTACACGTCTAAGCATATTGTAAATTTCACACAATTTATCGCAGACGCAGCACTTGCCATTACGTCGACGAATTGGTAAACACATCAATTTCTATGTCAATGAACTGCCTTTAAAAGTATCGATATATCTTGGCGGACAGCCCTACCCGCCTGAGCAGCTTGTTTGTAAATTTCTCACAATCCTTCGCCGACGCAGCGCTTGCCATAACGGCGTCGCATCGGTAAACATATTTTATTACTTCCGCTCGCTTGTTTAAGAACGTACTCACTCTTCAATAGCTTCGGGTGCTCGCTCAGTGACGGAGGAAAGAAAGGATTTTTAACGTTTTTGATCATTTCTCAAACAGTTAGTTTATAGAGTTAGGTCGATATATTTTCATCGTCATCTCCATCTCATTTCAAACCGATCTTCTCCATCCCTAGATTGCCTGAAAGATATCGTTTTTAGTGATAAGGCCACCCTTTGTACGACTTATATAACTGTTCGTATATTTATTTTGTGTACACACGCCTGCACATCAACCTATCCAAAACTGACAAATTTCTCTAATCGATATTGATCTTTATACCCAAATGCTAAGATTCAAAATTTATTAAAGAAATTTGACATTTTGTGGTAGGTTGATCTGCTGCCGTCTGTACAATAAAGTATTGTATTCTTTTCATCCATTCTTTTCTATTCAAGGTGCGGAATGTTCAAAGCTTTTTTATATCAAAACTTCTTTACTATCAACAATATATTTGATGTTTTATTATGTATACATATCAACAATAGCATTTTACAAATTATTCTTGACAAAATATATTATAGATTACACAAATCAAAAAAAATACACGGCGAATTGATTGATTGGTGAATGAAAGTAGTTTTTTTTTGTATTTCGATATGATACAACTAATAGCGGAAAAAGAAAATGTTTTCAAGTGAAAAATAAGTCAGGCCAACTGATAATTTTCAGCGAGTATTAATCACTTTAACATGGTGGTTGTGGGCTTGCGCGAAAATCACAGATATTTTTGCGAGTTTTTTTTTTTAAATACCGTTGTAAATATGATATGATAACATGAAAATATAAGTAATTTATAATATCGATAAAATTATTATAATTGAGGGTTATAAAAATGGTGACAGACATGAGAGGAGATGCTGGGGTTGAACACTATAAGTCATGGTTGTACTCGCATACTTAGATATATATTAAGATTAAGATATTAATGTCGGTAATATTGTAAAGGTACCTATGAATTCATTATCATCATCAGCCCATTTTATGTCCCCACTGGTGGGGCACGAGTCTTCCCTATGGATGGATAGGGAGAACGGGCCATAAACCACCACGCGGGCCCAGTGCGGATTGGTGGTTGTTATTAACGACTGCTAATGCAGCCGGGACCCGTTGGTACGTTGGTTTACGTGCCTTCGAAACACGGAAGAGATGATAAATTTTTAGTCACCCATCCGTTAAGACGATAATTTACAAAGCCTGCATCCGCCCAGTCATGACCTACGCTAGCGTAAATTTCGCGCATTCCGCGCCCTCCCACTTGTACCCCCTACAAACCCTACAAAACCGTTTCATGCGAGGCGCGACGGGTTGTCCGCATTACGTTCGTAATGTAGACCTCCATCGCGACCTCGATCTCCCCACAATCAAAGACTTTATCAAGGACGTCTCCCGACGTTACTTCGATAATGCCCCCCACCACCCTAACCCGCTTGTTGTGGCGGCCGCCAACTATAAAGTTGAAGGCCTTCCCGCAACAAGACGATACTCGTCTAGGCGTCCTAAGCACGGCCTAAACGACCCCGACGACCCAATAACAGTTGCGAACGCCCCCCCGCCCGATCCTCCAAATGACAGCACACATTTACAGAATACACTAAACATGCACACTAATTTAGGCCCAAGACACCGTACTCGTAGAACAAGGGTACGAAGAACCGGCTCACACGCGCTCTACGCCAGGCACAGCCATGTGCCTGGCGTAGCACGGGGACGCGCAATTTTAAGTGTGCGATGCCGTACCCCTCTAGAAATCCTCCGAAGGTGATTCGTTTCAACACGGTTTGAGGTACCCTTTACGTACCTCGCCGCCCCTAAAACAAGCCCGGTGAAGCTGAAAATGCCCGTCGGCAATCAGCAGTCTCTCTCCAAAAAAAAAAACCCATCCGTTGACCGGCCTTTGCGAAAGTTACTTAAGACGACGCATTGGTAAATTGCGTGGCGGGGATCTTGATTTTTCTCAACAATTACAAAACATATGAAAGTGATATTTGATGACATGATTTTTCATTTAATTGACTTCATTTTGTTAGTTGCAGAAACACGATTTTTCAACTTTTATAACAGAGAAAAAATATCAAAGTAACCTCTTTTAAAACATAGATTCACATTTTACAGGCTAACCAGACCGATTCAAGCATCAAAATTTTCTTAGTAGTTATTAGTTTTTTTTAAATAATTTGTAGTTTTAATTTGAAGGAAAAAAAACTGTTTTTCTTATGGTACGGAGCGCAAACGCTCGTATTAAAACGTATGAGATTTATTGTTTAGCGATGCGTCGCCTTAACCTCAGCACTCGCAGGCCGGGAGCGTTAACCACTGCGCTATCAAGCTCCCCCTATACCTATGTATTAGTAGTTTGTTAATTGAAAAAACAGTTTTTTATTTAAATAAATTTTTGACCTAATTAGGCACAGACAAATGGACAACAACCTTTTATTTTGTCGGAAAAGGAAATCCTATTAGGGACATTAGGCCAACGACCTTCCACTAAATATGTTAGGGCAAAGAACGTTACAGGCTTCAGTGGAATGATGTTAACAGTCCACTAACGATGAGATATGTCCGCAATTAGTCCTGGCCGAGACGACACAAATCACGCACTTGCCAGATGATACTTAACTTGGCAATTTCTTGCCTACTGGTGAATTGCCTAAGTTAGTAAAAGTACTAAGTAATAGATATGAATCGTAGAAAATAAATTATGACATCTATGACACCTATTAATAAAATACACAAAGTAAGTTTGAATTTTTTTGTGAAATATTTATTTTTTATTTTACCCGTCAATTGTAGCGATGACTTGATTTCAATGATGGATGTCTTTGCCCAGCAGTGGGACAGTATATTGGCTATTTACTTTTACTTTATTTGCTTTTGCAAAAAATAATGGTCGCGTAGCCGTAGCAAAGTGTGTTAAGTTTTAGCGCTTATTTTTTTAATCAGAAAATTTATAAAATTGGATTTAGTTATATACTCCTGTAGTCGGATGTGAATCTTAATAGGTTAGTTTACAAAATAATGGAACTTTTTATATACATCGACTTATAAAAACTTATAAAGAGAAAAATTTTGTCTCATCATTAACCTAAAATTTTTATTACACTTAGTATTTGCATAGATACTTTAAAAAAAACAAATTTTGGTTTTTCGCACAGAAAATAAAAGCCAATAAAACTAGTTAACATTTTGAAATACAAAATACAGGCAAGACTACCTTATTCTAGCAGACCATGGTGACAAGATAGCTGGTATGCTCTCGTAATAGGTAGATAGCTAGTTACGTATATTGAAAATAGCTATTGACAATAAATAAATCAGAATAATTGCATACCAAATTACTGACGAGGAGCTCTAAGCAAAGTGATAAACGCACTCGGTCTGCAATTGCTGAAGTTAAGCAACTTTCGTAATAACCGGTCATCGGATGGGTGACCAAAACTTTACCATCTTGAACTAATTCATGCCTCTGAAAGCACGTTAAGCCGTTGCTGCACTATGCCTGCGTGGTGGTTGGTCCCGTTCTCATTATGGTGTTTCCTGTGCGATAAAATGACTAACAAATAAAAACAAATTATATCGTCACGCTTCATAGTGGCGATTTAATTAAACATGTTGTTTCTATTGAGAGCCCCAAACATAGGCCTGAATATTAATAATGTATAATAACTTATAATTGGGTCACGCGCCTGAGGTCGTTTATGTCATCGACCTACTTTCACTTCCAATAAACGTGACATGGTAGTATAGTTAGTAGTTTGTATAATAGCATAATAATAATCATCACCGACAGGACTATTGTAGCCAATAAGCCAGACATTGTGGTGATAGATCGATTAGCGCGCCGCACGATGATTGTCGATATCACCATTACCCATGACGAGAACTTCGTGAAAGCTAAGAAAGAGAAACAAATCAAATATTTCGACTTAGTACATGAGGTTGTCGACATGGGAGTGTGGACTCGGCTGTCATCGTGCCGATTGTTGTTACGGCTAACGGCCTGATGGCCAAGAGCCTCAATCAACATCTCATGAGGCTCTCGTTAGGCGGCTGGATCAAGGGCCTGAATTAAGAAGGCAGTTCTCCTCGATACGGCACGCATTGTGAGGAGGTTCCTGTCTTTGGAGCCCTAATCACCGGTAGTTTGGACCCTGGTCCCGATGCCGGCGGACCCCTATTTTTTATATTTTTAAATGTTTGTTTTGTTTTTAGAAAATACTTAAAAATATAAATTAATATGTAAAAAAATTAATAAAGAGATAATAATAATAAGGAAGGATAAGCTCAGTAAGTACCGGGACTTGGCTCACGAGGTTACCGCCATGTGGGATGTGGATTCAACCATTATTGTACCGATAGTCGTTTCGGCAAACAGTCTTTTAGCCAAGAGCCTCGATCAACACCTAGAGAGGCTCTCGCTGAAAGGTTGGGTCAACGGTCAGATGCAAAAGGCAGTACTCCTTGACACGGCACGTATTGTCAGGAGGTTCCTCACTCTGCAGCTAGCTTGGGTCTATCCCCACTGTCGGTGGCAACCTAGGTTAAGTTTTCTATAATATTTTATATTGTAAATATGTTTTTATATAAAATATTGTAAAAAAAAATTCTTGATATATATTTAACTAAGAGAATAATAATAATAATAAATCATTTATTACACTATAATCATTTATTTAGCATAGCACCTATGTATAGTTTTCTAAAGTTAATGCAATAATAACCATTTTAAAATGATACATCTTTACGAATCAACTCGCGTTGAACTTTGACATTTTAATTTATAAATTTCGGGCAAGCACTTTCTCTTCATCACCTGATGTTAAGTGATGATGAGGTTGAACGTGGAAGCGCACTTCACCCGGAATCCTAAACTGAGGAGCTGGCTATCTTATATCCAACTGCCGTAACAAAACCTTGCTATTAACATTGATGTTATGACGTCATATTTAGATAAGATGACGATGATGAGGCGAAAACGCCTTAGGACGGAGTAAGTTCATATGCGGAGGCAGCAGAAGGCAGGCCCGATTAACCATCGGAGCCTTGACAGGGCGCTATGCCACAAAGCAAATGCTTCACAGAATGCACCTCTCCACAATTAGTTTATGTAGGGCATGTGGAGAGGAAACGGAGTCAATGCAGCACCTACCGTGTGACTGCGACTCTCTGGCTAGGAAAAGAATGGGACTCCTGGGGTCGGCCTATCCGAAACCGGAGGACTTCAGGCTCTTTGCTCTTAAGGACGTTGCCAAACTTATGGCATCTATCTTTACAGAGGAGGAAGAGTGAAAGGATGGGGTTGCACAAAAGATCCCGATAGGTCGAAGTGTTACTGAGAGAGGGAAACCTCAGCAGGCCCCACTAAGATAAGATAAGATGATAGTAGCTAGCTAAGTGAACCTACCATCAACAATACCGAATAAAATCAAGTACCTCCCGCTGGGATTGAACCCCGAGACCTTTGATTCTGAGGCTGGTGATCATATCCACTAGACCATTTAGGCAGTTAAAACAAACAGTTCAAATGTTACACATAAAACTACAAAGATACTAACTACATAGTACACTGTACTGTGTGTACTCGAATTCAATAATAAACACTATTGTACTATGTATATCTACAGCTTCATGATTGTACCCTGTCATAATAAACTCTGTCAACTTAAATTCTTTGGCAACCAATAATACAATAGAGCGACTGGGTCCTGTAATGTTGAGATATTATTGGACTCAACTATGCTCGTACTAATGAGAGGTAGTAATAAGTAATGTTCGCATACAACGACAGGACAGTCGGTGGCGTTGAAAAATGTTCCCGATTTGTATTAGACGAGTAACGAGAAGCAGGTGCGCCCGACAAGCGCGATTAGTCTAAATCTGAACTGGTACTCAGGTAATCTTTAATATGAGCAAGTTTCAGCAGCGAAAGTCACTGAACATTTTTGTACCATATCATAATTTACATTGTAATTTTTACTTTTTATTTAAGTGCTAATTGCTGCACTAAAGCTAAATTAAATATTTATTATTACTAGTGGTCGCCCAGTGGTCGAAATTTTATTAAGGCTGCACGGATTGTATCCTAAGCAATGAAAAATTTAAAAAGATAGAATGTGAGTTTGGATTGGCATTGACAGATTTGGGCCGCTCCTCTTCCATTTTTGAATAAAATTTTTTTGCGTGTGTGTCAAATACATGGTAGTGTGTGTAATGTTTGTTTTATTATTTTGATGTATTTTTTATGCATAATTTTAAAAAAATAATATCATTCTGTAAGTACTCCTTCTCTATATAAACTATAAGTGTGCGACATTTTATACTCCTCCGTCCGCGCAATTTTCGTAAAAAGGGGTACAAAATTTTTGCTTCACGTATTAATATACAGATTTATTTTATATTTATTTTTTATTTTTTTACTGTATTTTGTAAATTTTATAAATATTTAATTTAGCTTCAGTGCAGCAATTAGCACTTGGAAATAAAAAGTAAAAATTTACTATAGCGCTGTGGTATTTCATCTGCAAAGATGAATCTGCATAACTATCGGTTGCAATAACCGTTGGATAGATGGCGCATTGTGCCGCTACTGGCATTCAAAAATTTAAAAAAGCAGTGACAAAATTCAGCGCTTACGTCAGCCTTCCCGTTAGCATAGCGGTCAGTGCAGCTGCCCGGATTGCGGAAGACCCAGGTTCGATTCCTGGTTGGGTAGGGTAAGCGTTTGATTTTCTCACTGTATTTTATAAGTTTTATAAAAATCACAATGTTAAGGTAAATAATGTAATTAATAATGTTATTTTAATTTATATTTGTGATTTTATATAAAGTACTTTCATCACACAATCTATACATATTTTTTTGGTCAAAACTTGCACCGCCTTACAAATAAACAAAGAATAAGGTGCGAATAGTTATTCCGTGTTTTGTCCCTGTCATGTAATCATTTCAAATTAGAGTAAAAGAGACAAAACACGTAATAACTATTCGAAGTTAGAACGTTTATTTGTAAGACCCGTAATGTATACCGTCTGTTTCTGCACATAATCATCATTATCAACGCCCTATACACGTCCACTGCTGGACATAGGCCTCTCGGCGTGCACGCTACTGAGCATGATCTGTGGCTACTCTCATCCAGCTACTCTCATCTGTTTCTGCTCAAGCTTCCTGTTATTTTAGTGTCACTGTTTTCCGGTTATTAAAACTTCGTTATGAAACTCGTTAGATGGTTACTCTACAACTCTCAGCTACTGCGATCGCCAACCCGCCTGCCAAGCGTGGCGATTATGTCAAATCCCCTCATGATGGTTACTAGACAACGGATAAACATACTTAAAATACTTAAATACATACTTATTATACATAAAAACACCCAGACCCGAGACAATTTAGAAAAACAATAATTTCTAAATTGATCCGACCGGGGATCGAACCCGGGACCTCAGAGATGGTGACACCATGAAAACCGGTGTACAAACCACTCGACCAAGGAGGTCGTCAAATGTTATGTCAAGATGTTATTTGTCTGGAATTTAAATAATGTTGTTTATAAAGATGTTGCTGTGCATCTTGTAATAGTTTTTTTTAACAATCCAATACTTACATATTTTTTGCGATTTCTAGCGCTGGTCAAGATGGCATTTAATCCTAAAAGCTTCCTACTTGGCGCGGCAGACTACGATATCTGGGTTCACCAATCTAATGCGCATAAGCGTATAAGTTTGCAAAATCGAGTATACTTTGAAAACATGCATTTTTTCGCTCTTAAATGTATACTGAGATAATGCAGTATGATTGCGTACTGGCACAGTATGTCTTTTAATAAACGCTACCGATAGAGAGCTTAATTGACAGAATTAACTTTATCGCGTCTTTTAAAACACCAAACCCTATGACAGAATCCAGTTTCATGCCTTTTACTGCCTCCAAACATCATCATAATAGTAAGGAATTATGCAAACCAGCCTAAATATCAACAAGTTCGTCCTAACTCAGAAGCTAGGCTTACTGTCGACTGCCGGCCGTGATAACCGAGCGTGTAGGATCGGAGTGTCTCAGCTATGATTAATTATTGTTGGAGAATGCCCCTCTGTCCGGATTAGGGAGGTCGATGTGGCAGGGTTGACAACTGATGTTAGTAGTGTAGCTAAGTTACAAATCGGTTCCCCTTTGAAATGCAGAATACGCATTGATTTTGAGCTATACAGGGTGTCCCAAAAATGGCACGCCAGGCTGACACTGAAGATAGCTTAGCTATAAACTTATCAGATAAAAATAACATGACTCTAGTAAAAGTCTCATAGTTTTGGAGAAAATGACACTTTTTTATGTTCTAAAAACTCCATTTTTAGTTTGTTTTAAACCTATCAGATAAAAATAACATGACTCTAGTAAAAGTCTCATAGTTTTGGAGAAAATGCCACTTTTATACTTTCTAAAAACTCCACTTTTAGATCGTGTTTATTTTTATTTTTACAATTTTTTTTTTTTTTATCTGATAGGTTTATAGCTAAGCTATCTCCAGTGTCAGCCTGGCGTGCCATTTTTGGGACACCCTGTATATAAACTTCGCTCGATTATGTACTAAGTAGATAAAGGATCCGGAACTAAAATGCATCTTAAAAGTGGTCTTGTTTTTTTTTTTAATTCTTTAGAGGCAAGTATTTGACCGCGATCTCGCCTGATGGTAAGCGATGATGCGGCCTATGATGTAGCATCCGAAACAGAATCCACAAAAACGTAGACGAATATGAAACGATGCGTTTAGAAGACCTTGACGCAAAACGACAAATACGAAAGACCCGGCTAAAACTATCTTATGACTATACTTACAATTACCGTGGTCAGCTGTACTGTGCGACCTGTAACCGAACTTTTAAGACCAAGTTCGGCTTTGCAAGTCACATCAAGTCACACCAGGAGATGACGCCAGATTGTCGCCATCGACGGATACGTCGTGGAGGACATCATCACTTGCCTAGATAATACCTATACATATAAATTTCGAATAACATAATCTGAAAGTATCATTAGATAGCATCAACAACTTCAGCTTACTGTGAACTTTAAATCTATATTCTATGTTATATATTAATATTATAAAGCTGAAGAGTTTGTTTGTTTGAACACGCTAATCTCAGGAACTCCTGGTTCAAATTAAAAAAAAAATTTTGTGTTGGATAGTTCATTTATCGAGGAAGGCTTTAGGCTATATAACATCACGCTGCAACTAATAGGAGCGAAACATCTTTGAAATATGTTGCAAAAACGGGAACAAGAGCCTAAAAAATTAAAAATGCTGCCGAAAGTCATTATTCCACGCGGACGAAGTCGCGAGCACAGCTAGTCTTAAATATTAAGATTAAATTAAGGTTGCAAAATATTTGTACTTAATATTGAAATTTACACTGTCATCGCCACAAACGTCATTGCGGCTCCGTGGCCCCAAAGTCGCCTACCGTTTTTCAAGCGGGGATCTAGAACATAATTGATCGAAGTATAAAAAGGAACAACTTTTTGTAGAGGACCAGCTCTGAAATCTTTAAAAAAAGTCAGCTGTTACATACATTCACCAAAATTAAACTTACTCAATCAAAATGTACAAAACAGCTGCGGTTTTTTTTAGATTTTAGAGTTGGTCCACTCAAAAAGTTGGTCCTATTCATGAGTACTTACCCTCGGGAAAACAACCACTTTAAGTTGACGGTGGATATTTGGTATATGAATGCAATTTATATAAATAAATACTATACCTACCTACGCAGTTTTACATATCTTCACTGATTACAAAAATGTTAAAAGAAGAAGAAAAAATTATACGTCTGATAAAATTGTGTTGTCAAAAATATGTTTCACAAACGGAGATTGGACAACCCTATGCATTTGCATAGAGTTCGCCGATTAAGGACTGTACCACAGTACGTTTTATGAAAAGACTGTAGAAAGGACATTCGGATAAGCATTGTTTGCTTTCCAAAGATTAGCGATGTCGTCTTCACGGATCGACCACTTTCGGATGTGAAAACGTAATTCGAGTTTTTGCACTGTATTTGGCCATTTTACCTCTGCGGTTGTATGCTTTACACTATATGTTGGAAGAAGCTAAAATGTAGATGTTTTTCTTTTTGCCTGACTGGCGTCAGAAGGAGGGTTAGGTATGTTTTTTATACAGCTTGGCAAATGACTCCATACCACCTGATGTTAAGTGAAAATGGAGTCCAGGCGCGAAGACAACTGATGCAGCGTTAAAATATCGCAGCGTGAGCCATTTTCACTCTGCCGGCACACAAGGTGCCTCTTCACGCCTCGTATAAGGATCCCATGTTATAGGAAGAAGAAAAAACGTGTGCAAGTAGACTATTCATCATGTTTCTTTGTGCGCGATGGAATGTTCGAGACAGTATGGTAATAATTCCGATGGTCAACACGTGCACGTAGAGGAAGAGAGAAGGTACGCTGTATGCTGAAATAACCTGAAATGCATGCGGTACGCTGAAATTCGATATGCCAATCCTAGCTCATTGCTTAAATATATGCATTATTAGTTACATTTTAAGTGTAGCTAGCATATCACAGCTTTAATGTAGCTTAATTATAAATGCTAGCTGTAATGCAATAGTTTTTTTGCTTTTTATATTATTGAGCGTAAATCAAACAGAAGATATAATTTAAACGGAATAGTTTTGTTCGACTCGTATGCGTGGATTTCCATAGCACAGCAGCAAGCGCATTTATCTTGCAATCTTACAAGTAAATCAGCTTTCGCAATGCTGTATCACCGGATGGGTGCCAAAATTCAAGTATCTTGAGTGCAATCATGCTTCAGAAGGCATGTTAAGCCGTTGATCCCGGTTGTCGTAAGATAGCAGTCGTTGAAACCAGCCCGCATTTGGCTAGCTTGTTGGGAATTACCCACTTGCCAAATATGCTATTTGTTTATGTAAAAAGGCTTAAGCCCAGCTATGGGATATTCACTAGCTGAAGATAACGTATAACAAATATTTTTATTATTTCTAATTTTTGCAACTACAATGCATAATTATGCTATAATGCTATTATCTTGTAACAAGTAACAAGTAGCGTACCTAACTCACGCAAATTGCCCTCTTTACAGAAGTTTATAATTATTTAAAGACATAGGACATAGACATAGACAATCATTTTGTTTATTACTATATAATACACAACAATATTACACATTTTAATGTACTAAGTAAAATAAAACTTAACTAATAAGCATAGATCGGAGTAGGTAGAGCTATTTTATGTACATGCCATATGATAGAATAATATGGATATTCCCCGAATGAATGTGAAAGCATACACTTCCTATAAATATAAGGACGGGTTTAAGGATAGTTGAATAAAAAGATAGAAACTTGATTAATTAAACCACATATATTTTTTATGTAACAATTTCTTATATTTATACAAGAATCAAATAATTGAATCCCGGAGCACAAAGTAAAGAAACGGAACAGAGACAAAGCTTCTAAGGAGCAAACGAAATTCTTACCTATTTTAATAGGGTTGGCAAAGACAATAAAATAAAATAAACAAACTTTTATGAGCTTTTGCTTACTCTAAATATATTTTTTTTATAATTTTTGGTTTTTAATAATTTGTTATGCCTTTTGATAGAATGGTAAATTCTGAATCTGATAAAAAGTCTTTTCAAGTAATCAATTGGGAAGCAATCACATGGCATATTAAATGTACAATGTTGTACTCGTTTCTGAATATCATTACCAATATTAAAAATATTTATGTTTAATTACCGAGTTCCTATGGCCATCTTCCAGCTCCACCATCAGACTCTGGTTACCATCTAGCACCAAAGTAGGTACTCGTCAAGACGAATCATACGAGCGCAAACTCGATGGGGTTGTGCCGTTTAATAACCGAGTTCCTGTGGCCATCTTCTAGCTCTATCATCAGACCCTGGTTACCATCTAGCACCAAAGTACTCGTCAAGACGGATCAAACGAATTCAAACTCGATGGGGTTGTGTCGTTTAACAACCAAGTTCCTATGGCCACCTTCCGGTTTCATCATCAGATCAGCTCCATGTCATACTGATTTTGCATTGTCATCCGATTTACACATGCATGCAAAATTTCAGCTCAATCGGTAACCGGGAAGTGGAATAAATTTAACTTGCAAGATTTGATCACAAGCTAACATCGGGACAGATGAAACTAAATAAAAGCTTGTAAAAATAACAATTAACTACGTAACATACCTACATACCTACATAACATACAGGTTTGTGCGACCTACTTAAACATATCTAAAATTTTAAATAGGTATAATCTGGTTTTAATTTACTTACCTAGTAGACTCCTTGGGATAATTGAAATATGAAATATCTTTTTTTTTTCTAGTATTATTCATACAAACGGTACAGTAAACGACCATTTTATAAGTCCAGAACTAATTATTTACACCTACACTTTATACCTATTAATAGTTTATTCCACCTAAAACAATTCGTAACAAATATACAGGAGCACAAAACAAATAAGACGTGCTGCAGGCCCTTCCGTTTGTCCACTGGCCGAGCGAGCGTAACCGGTTTTATCCAGTGGCGGCGCATACGCGACGCAGCGGCTAGTTGACACGCACACATGCGCCGTCTGCTTGTAGTAGTTTACTTACGACGGCGCGGTTGTATGAAGCTTTGTCTCTCTTCCGTTTCTTTACTTTGTGCCCGGAGTATTAGTCGGAATCTCGTGAAATATCCATATTAACATCAATGCTTGCGGTCAATGAACCTAAATAGCCCACCTCTACCTACTCCGATCACTGCTAATAAAACATCTAACTGTACATACGAGCACAACAATATTAATAAAAACAAACCGTTGTGCGCCACAGCAGCAAATATGACTCGACTCAGCATTATACCTCTCTGCCAAAGAGCAGTTAGGCGCTGATTATTCTGCCGAGACCTTTCCACAGTCGCAAAATTCTCCGACAATCAAGTCCACTATGCAATAGTCATACGCTTTTTAAACTAATAAATACTTTTGATTTTTAATACGCACTAAATATAAAGACATATTGACTTAACAAAATGTACATTTAAATGCAAAACTATACCATTTTTCAGATTGGAGTTAATAGAAAAAAGATTAGTTAAAAAGATAACAAAAGCAATCTCGTTTTACCACTCGGAAAATGCGAATACATAAAAAACATTGTATGTTTTAGAGTGTTCATAGGTACATTCTCCATTCCACATTAATACAATATAGAAGTGCAATAACGCTTAGTCTGTCTTTGTAGTCTACGCTAGATCACAAAGTAAGGAGACTGCAGAATGTAAACTTCATACAAACGCGTTTGAGCAACACACCATAGACAACCTCATTTACTTAATTGCTAGGCCCTTGCAGGGCGTCACATACAATGTTATTTTTAGTTTATACGAAACCTGAAAACTGTTTGTTCAGAATCAGTAATAGAATCGATTTCAATATTTTTTATAAAAAAATAATAAATAAATAAAATAAAAATCATTTATTTCGGGCAATGCCCATAAAGTGTTAGTAACAATGATCTTACAAACTATGTTAGTAAATTAAAATATAATTCTGACACATTTAAAATAAACAATATGATACTTTTGTGTCCTTGGTTAGATGGACGCGCGTCCAATGCTGCATAATAGCACTGTCCACGTCCAACCTCGCCGCAACACTCATCAGGAGGCTGTTGGAGCTGCCCCGCACACAACGAATCAGGGACGCTATGCGTTTCCTAACAATGGCTGCAAAGCTATCTACTCCAGCTTCGGCCAGCATCCCTGAAGCACTACAGTGGCTACACTACCATGTTACATTTTAACCAAATAATATTTACAAAATCTCAAGTTAGTATACCCTACTAAAAAAACACAACGGGACAGCACAAAAAGCTTGTAACTTCGTGAATTTTCAACATATTATTTTAATTTTTTTTTGTGCTGATTCTTTATATTAAAATATTTGACCCGTGTTTCGATTTTCGTATAAACTAAAAATAAGGTTGTATATTATGACATAACATTTTTTTTAAGACCTAAGTACTAGTACTGTGTAACATTTGTGACATGCAATAAAGATTCTGATTATTATTAAACCTCTCACGAAAACAGAATCTCGCAACACTGCGGTCGGACCGTTGCGAACTGTTCCGAGATCCGTGTACGTGAGAGGGTCTAAGTGTGTAAGCGTTGCTAGAGCGCGGTATGTATTAGGCTTGCCATCTAGATCTCCCGCTCAAACGGCCACTGGTTACTTTTGTAACCAAATAAAAATGGCTCAAAACGGCCATGGGCAGTATAGTAACCAAACGATCTTGCGTTCGTAAAAGTTCTTCTTATCTTTAAAATAAAGATTCGATTCGTTTGCTTTAACTTTTATATAATTCTGTATTAAATTCCTAACCTTTTATATTAAAGAAACACTCCAATCCAGTCCGCCATTTAATATACAAGAGCGTTTGAAATCTGACACCTGTCATCTGTCATTGTTATAGTATGTTGTGCCAAGTAATGTGTTTTAGTGAAATTAACTGCATTTTTTGGTATTACTGTTAAGAGAAGTGTAATACATTGTTAGAAAGCCTATACAGTATTTAATGATGTTATTATTTTATTTATTTCATTTATAATATTTACGTAGTAAATTTTTAAAATATTTTTTTTATTTTTTTTTATTTTTTTCCGGGACTAGTTAGACTTGTCTTTAAAATTACATATTTTATTAATCTTTTAATTATAATTGCTCATTTTTACAAATCTGATATAGTATTAAATACTCTTCATGGTGATATTATTATTTCAGACCTAAGTGCCAGGTTAATTTAAAAATTAATTAAATAAAACTAAAAAATAAAATTTCCTTGTATTAAAAATCAACGCAGAATTTTGAAAACTTCCTAAAAAAAAATTTTTCCCCGGGATTATGCGTGTTTTTTATTAATATAGCTTAGGAATGTGTTTACAATGCTTTTAAAATTATAAAAAGTATAGGTCATCGATTTATATTTAGAAATATAAGAATTTTAATGAAGCAAAATGTCAAAAATGTAAAAAAAAAATTTTTATGTTGATTATTTCCTATAAGAATCGTCTAATCCAAACAACACTATAACAGATGTAGTGTAATCTAATCAGCTTCAATAAAAACAACACTTAAATGCTACGCGCGCCAACGCAGAGTCATAAATAACGTTTTTTGTAAACAATAACAACGCCGCCATTAAGTGTCGAATGACGTGGCCGGGTAGGGGCCCGTCGTGGGTGGTCCTCTTGGCCGCCTCAGCGGTTATTTCGTGGTAGTGAGCTATTCCGAGATCCGTTTCCGTAAGAGGATCTATATGTGCTTTTTTTTTGGTGAGAGTTTACTGATTGCCTCAAACGGCATTTTCAGCTTCACCGAGCTTTTGAAACGGCATCACTCACTAAGGCGTGTCCCCGTGCTTAGGTCTCTTTATTTTGTGGTTCTGTGCTGTTCTGAGATCCGTCTCCGTGAGAGGGTGGGTCTATATGTTTTTTTTTTATTGTGGCACGCCAAAATGGCCTCTCCCTGCCTGATGAAAAGCAGCCAGTGAAGCCCAAGAAGTGAAAGCGTTCATGACAGCGCTACCACGCTATGCCGAACGCTCACACTATGGCAGCCTGCATAAACGCGTTTTCAATGTGCGTTGCCCGAGCGCGGTATGCATTAAGCTTACTTTCTGGCTCTCCCTTATGTTGTGGCTAGATACTCCACCTTTGTATATAGTCGCGGGGCTACGCTGCGGCTGATTTACGACTTCGAACGTATAGCCTCGACCCTTTATGAGTCACTGCGAGATCGTGGCATAGCAGGTAAGCTCTTGCGTAACAGGAAAACCACGTAATATGAATGTGTGCAGGAAATGGAAAGGTGATATTGAATGGGAAAATAGTCAGCTTGGAGGACGTTACCTGCATGCATGTTGAGACGATAGGATTGAGGATTTTTGTATAGTTATGTCACGTATTTCAATTCTTTAAAATTCATGTATTCGTTTGCTGAGTTTTTTTTAACTTTAATGACTAATTGAAAAACACAGTTCACACTTTTTCTAAATGATTGTGTAAAGAAAGAAAGAAACATTTATTTTGTGAGACATCGTGTATGTCTCACAAAATAAATGTTTCTTTTCGTTCAAAGAAAGAAAGAAAGAAACATTTATTTTGTGAGACATCGTGTATGTCTCACAAAATAAATGTTTCTTTCTTTCTTTACACAATCATTTAGAAAAAGTGTGAACTGTGTTTTTCAATTAGTATAATTTTGATTACAACGCCATTAAAAAGAATTATAATTTAATTCGGCATAGTTACCATCTACATGTAAAGCCTCTAAATTGCATTAATTATAAGGTCATAATTACGAACGACTTGCGAATTGTCAAGCAACTTTCTAGTCCATTGCGCATTATTCTACGAAAACTTAGTTACCGATAATATAAAGAAAGCAATGTATAAAATTATGCGCCGCGCTGCTTACTGTCAGTGGTGTGGCCGAAAGAAAAAGTTCTGAATGTTTTCAGATCAGCAATTACATGCGGTGGACCGACGATCAAGTGAAGGTCGCGGGTAACCGCATGATGCGAGCAGCACAAAACCGGTCGTTATAAAGATCCTTGGGGTAGGTCTTTGTCCAGCAGTGGACGTCTTTTGGTCATCCAATCATCATCTCATAATGATGATGACGATTAAGATGATGAATAGCATAAGACCCATTTTTTATACGTCTGAGTCGACAAACTTATGTACTGCCCGCCAGATGGAAAACCGTCGTCGGAAGCTTAAAGGTGCATTGCAACTCGCTCGACGCGAAGCCGTAGATTTTTGTAAACATATAAATAGATCTCTGATAGTGGATTTGGAACTGAAAAACAACAATTGAACTAAGTTGTTGTGTTTTATCCTGCCGCCAAGCAGCAGTGCAGTTACCTATTTATCGATAGGACACTGTTTCTCCGACTAATGTATTCACACACAAGTATAAGTACCTGGATGACCGGTATTTTTTTTGGTAATTTTCTAAAAATAAAACCTAGCTAGATCGATTTATCGCCCCCGAAACCCCCTGCATACTAAATTTCATGAAAATCGTTGGAGCCGTTTCTGAAATTCAGATTATATCCTACTAATATTATAAATGCGAAAGTTTATGTGTATGTTCGTATATTTGTTGCTTCTTCACGCTGCAACGGATGGATGGATTTGGGTGAAATTCGGCATACAGATAGTTTATAACCTGGACTAACACATGTGATACTTTTTATCCAGATATTCCCACGGGAACGGGAACCACGCGGGTGAAACCGCAAGCGGCCGCTAGTATATACATATATACAAGAATTGCTCGTTTAAGGTATTAGATTTATCTACTTGTTTCAAAAGCTTGCACATTTTCGTTGTTCGCTTGTGTTGTTTATATTCATGTTTAGTATTAACGCGAGGAATTCATTTGTAGTTGCCTTTATAAGATAACGCAAGATCGCTCTTACATTGCCTTAGGTGAGCAAATTGCTTGCACACTTTATAATTCTCATTATTATTCTTTTGAGACAATGAATTTAAAGTTCATACATATACCTTACCTCTTATTAACAAAGCTTCACAAAGTTAATTGTTTAAATTATTCATGAAATGGTTAAATTGAAAATCATAATTATGGTTTTGTAGGACAGTAAATATAATAAAAAAAATAGCTTAGTTTTAAACAGAAGCTACTGACTTGTATAGTTTCAACAGCATTGGCATTTCAATTAATTTCATTCATTTGTTGTCAGAACAAAGCGACAAACATGGGCTAATATTAAATTATGTAATATAACGGGTTATAAGTCCATGCCTCAAATAAATATTGATTGACTAAGCATATAAACTACAATAAATAAATAATAAATAAATAAACTTTCCTACACTCACACCAATTATCTAACCCAAAGAAGGTTCGTTATGAAACTCGTTAAATGGTTACTAGACAACGGATAAACATACTTTAGATACTTAAATACATACTTATTATACATAGAAAACACCCAGACCCGAGACAATTTAAAAAAAAAAACAATAATTTCTAAATTGACCCGACCGGGGATCGAACCCGGGACCTCAGAGATGGCGACACCATGAAAACCGGTGTACAAACCACTCGGCCAAGGAGGTCGTCAGAATATAAAAAATAACTATCTCTGTATCTAGCGTATTTAATTAATTGTTTATTTGTTACTACAAATAAACAATTAATTAAAAATATCGCCGCTAAAAGCGACCGACGACGGGGACGCGACTTTTATTTTCAGCCAATAAAGACGTATAAGTGGAGTATAAACGGTAATCAGGTGGAAGACCATAGATCAACAACTTGGGTTCAAGGTTTTCCCTAGTTCCTATATCGTCGCCAGATTCAATATACGACTCGAAACTTTATAAAAAGAAGAAGAAGTCTCAAGAAGAAGAAAAACAAGAAGAAACTCAAAGAAGGGCCGAGTCCAGTGAGAGTGCTGTAATTCTGACAGAGCCCGTATAAGACTGAACTTTATGTGTTAATCATATGATTATACATGGATGTGTACGCCTGTACGATTCGAAGCTTAGTAAATGTTATCCTGGGATTCTTTAATGTCTTTTATAATTAGCAAACCTTAATAATGTCTTACTCTAATAGCCAAACAAAACCAAATCAAAACAAACCATTATCTAAATGTATTTTATTACCATGTATCGTAGATATCCATTGTTTATTTATTTATTTGTTTATTTACTATATGGTACGGAAGCAGCTTACAAACTAAAAACATAATATATTAGAACAGTTTTATAGAGATTTCAATGTAAGTTTGAAAGCCTTATACCGTACACAACAACGTTTAAATAACAATTTTATGAAAGAAAAATAAAAAAATCTAAATTAAATACTTTTTTAACTTACTAATTATTTAATACGGTTATACCTACAATAAATTCACACATCCTAAAAATGGGACTTTTTGTGTTACGTTGTTTGTTGTTTGTCAGTGGAATGCTGAAAAGCCGGGGGCTCCTTAATAATAAACGGGGGTATTGAGATATAACATGCTTAATAAATGCTCACGTAGACCGTTGTATTGTTACCGTTGGTTACTGTACTGTTATTCTGTTTAAGACTGTTTGTTTCCTAAATAAAGTTAAAAAAAATGTGGTCGTTACCATGAGCTCTTAAAGCAGTATTATTGAAGTTGTGGAAGCGGGACACATGTTTCCCGATCCGATCCAAACCCCTCGGAGGATCTAGTAAGGCGTTCCCTCTAGATAACCTCTGACGGTGCTTTTTTCATGTGAACAAAGCACCACAAAGCACACGGCTTGAGGAACCCTTTAAGTTTCTCGCCGCCCCCAAAAAAGCCCAAGCTGAAAATGCCTAGCGGAAATCAGCAAAATATCTCAAAAAAAAAGAATCACGTGTAGCAAGAGTCACGTTTATACACGCATCTCGTTTCCACTAGGTTTCAAGGCCATTAAGGTGCTAGTATTAATTAATTTATTTATTTCAAAATCAAATACCTGCTGCACTTACAGCAACGCCAAGGCGTGCAACAGGTCATTACAAGATTATATATATATATGCATTAAAACAAACAACTGGTGACAACCATTCTCACAGATATCAAATACGAGTGCGTCCCAATAAAACATTTCCAAAGTCACTAAGTAGGTACTATGTCACCTACGGCTCCCGCCCACGACCGACTTTTTGTAGGACCGATAATCGGTACGATTTTTTCGCGGAGGTTTTAGTACCGATTTATTGAGTTCCAAAGTCACTAAGTAGGTACTATGTCACCTACGGCTCCCGCCCAGCCCACGACCGACTTTTTTTGGACCGATAATCGGTACGATTTTTTCGCGGAGGTTTTAGTACCGATTTTGTGACCGACTTTTTGTAGGACGTGTGCATTGAAACATAGAATTCCATACGTTTCATTTTCACCGACTAAAACATTGGTCAACGATTTATCGGTCGTGGCCCTCGCCCACTACACACTCACACTCTACAGTATATTCTATTTTTTTTTTTATTATGAATTTTGTATTTCTGACATTTTTTTCATTTAAAGATCTCCTAAGACTCTGAACTAACATGCCATACCATCTTTCTATTGACCGGCTAGCAAGTCTATAATCAGTTTTTTTACCGACTTAAAAAAACAAATGTATCATTTTCGATATTATCATTTTTATTAAGCCAACTAACCAATAATAATCAAACAACTTTTGTTTAACTATCAGTCAAAAGGTAAAATTCAAAATCCATTTTTTTTTCATAATTCAAAATCATTTAAGATTCAGTTTAGGCTACAAGTAGCTGTTGTGAATGTCACTATGCCATCGATTCGTAAGTCTACTCTGGGCGGTAGACCTTGTACTGGGAAGAACCGGCAAGAAACTCAGCAAGTGTCAAGAGTAAAAATACTTACAAGTTATTTTTTTTTTTAATTGGCTTTATTCGACGTTTCATAAGTCTATGGTTGCAAGGAGTCGTTTGATCTCCGCACTACCTTTTGGTATCACAAAGAGGCTTTAATTGTCTCGATATGAGGCCTCGATTCTTGGCTTTCATATTAATTTCCTGAAATTTAAAGGTTATATGATTTCTGAGTATTGAGTTTCAATTTAAACATGTTTTCAATTATATCGCTAATAATTATATTTATGAACAAAGGTTGCGTATTTTTAACTGATCATAATATTTATTTGTATAAACGTTAGGCTTGCATATCGAGAACCTATCTTGTTTAAACTTTCACGTTCAAATTCAAATTTTTATTTTTTTTCTTTTAATTAAGTTTTTAAGGGGTTTCACGAAAAAGACTTTGTATAGGTATTCTATGCATATCTTTTTATAAGTCCAAAGTCAAAGTCAATTTTTTTTTTATTTAAATAAACTTTTAGTGCCTTCCAAATAAACAAAGAAAAAGGTCGGAATAGTTATTCCGTGTTTTGTTCCTGTCATGTAAACGTCATTTCAAATTGGAGTAAAAGAGACAAAACACGGAATAACTATTCGAAACTTATTCTTTGTTTATTTGTAAGGCACTAAGGAAATTGCTTTTAAATCGTCCAAACATTTTTTACCTACTACCCATACAGTACGCCTTTATTAACGGGATTCTTACCATGTTTATTATATTAGGTAGACAGGCAACCAGTATATTTGCCATATATGAAGGGAGTGACAGATAAGGTCTCAAACATACTTAATAAGTACTCAATCAATACTATCTTCACTCCTTTTAGAAAAGTAGCACAATGTTTACGGTCGCCGAAAGATAGTTTTCCCTTGGAAAAACCGGGTGTATTGCAGCTGCGGTAGCTCCTATATTGGCCAAACGAAACGTACAGTTGCTTGCCGAATTAAGGAGCACATCAAAGCTGTCAAGAACAACGATACGCAAAAATCGGCCATTGCTGAACATTTGATCCAGTCGGGTCCTAATCACTGGATTGAGTTTTACAACCCTCAGATAATTTCGACAGAACGCCACTACGTACCTAGATTGGTTAGAGAAGCGATTGAAATTAAGAAATATTAAAATTTCAATCGTGAAGATGGATTCAAACTGTCGCGTGTCTGGAATCCAGTGATTAGTCTTCTTAAAAACTGCAAAAACATCTATAAAGCCGTTTCGCGTTCCGATACTGTGAGTGTAGTGTGTCGTGAGCAATTTCGAGTGAATAGTGACTTAGAAATCAGTGGTACGGGCATCGAGCGCAAAAAACGACTAAGGAAGAGGGTAGATCGTTTTGTCTGCTCATAAAAAACTCACCCGCATTAATTTCAGTAATTCCGTGATCGTGGCGCATGCAACTGTGCCGAAATATCGGATACTTACTCATAAATAATAAACATGGTAAGAATCCCGTTAATAATTACTCTATTGCAAGTGACCATGATAGTTTAAATAGTCTATTTTTTAGCTGTGTAGAAGATCGGGCGCAAGAAACTCAAATCCTTACAAATAAACAAAAAATAAGGTCCGAATAGTTATTCCATGTTTTGTCTCTTTTACTCTAATTTTTTGGGGGTTAAAGTTACTCGCGTCCGTAGGTTTACCCTTGAGACCCTACACGTGACCCCTGGGTGGTGCTAAATGAGTAACACTGTCTGAGTGGTAGAGCCACGCTGCGTTGCAGCACGAAATGGGCCGGCTCGCCCGGCGTAACACCACCCTTTCACAGAATATCGGCGTGAAACAACGGCACTCGTTGCTGTTGTGTTTCGTCCGGTGAGTGAAAGTACCGGAGGCCCATCTCTCACCCCTCCCCCCTCCCAATTCCTACTCCCTCCTCAAGATCCAACTCCTTCCTCAAGGTTGGCAACGCATCTGCGATGACTTTGGTTTTGCGTCCATGGGCGGCGTCCATGGGCGGCGGTGATTACTTTCTATCAGGTGACCCGACTGCTCGTTTGCCTCCTTTTACCATAAAAAAAAAATGGAATGATGTTTACATGACAGGAACCTAGCACAGAATAACTATTCGGACCGTATTTTTTGTTTATTTGTAAGGCGGCATAATCTAATATTAGTAACGACATTTACAAAAAAAAAGTAAGTCGTTACTAAATCATACAATATTTAGTTTAATACATTTACAATTACTAACTTTCAAGAGCCCGGAATAACATATAATACTTAACTTCTAACTATAACTTGGGCACTATGTACCTATGTACTACTTCAAAACTATAGAATGACGCTTTATACCTAAGTATACAGTGTACGAGAATTGGAGAAATGTCAGTTCCATGGATTCTTATCATTAACATAATCATTTACATTGTAATAGCCTTTTTTTATTTTTATATACTTTTGTCTATACTAATATTATAAATAGGAAAGCTTTGTATTTTTGTATGTATGTTTGTAATGAATAAACTCAAAAACTACGGGACCGATTTAAAAAAATATTTCACCATTAAAATGCTACATTAGCGCTGAGTAACAAAGGTTATATTTTAAAAAATGTCCACCCGTGCGAAGCAGATACGAGCCGCTAGTATTTAATAAGGCACATTTTTTTATAAATCTTTGTATTAAAAAAAATCTAACGGAATAATTTATATTCATCCAAACCCTTGGAGTTCATCATCATCATCATCTCAGCCAAAAGACGTCCACTGCTGGACAAAGGCCTCCCCCAAGGATCTCCACAATGACCGGTTTTGTGCTGCTCACATCCAGCGGCTTCCCGCGACCTTCACCAGATCGTCGGTCCACCTTGTTGGAGGCCTGCCCACACTGCGCTTTCCGGTACGCGGTCGCCACTCCAGGACTATCCCGCCCCAGCGGCCATCAGTCCTGCGAGCAATGTGCCCTTGGAGTTCAGTGTAAATTAAATGTTAATTCTGGATACAGACGTACTCGTAAAGGTATATCATCATCATCATCATTATCATCATCAGCTCATCTTATATCCCCACTGCTGGGGCACGAGCCTTCCCTAAGGACAAATAGGGAGAACAAGTCTTTATGACTTCACTCAGTACCAACAGCTTTACGTGCCTTCGAGGAAGACCTCGAGATGTTAAACTTTTGGTCACCCATCCGATAACCGGCCTTTGCAAAAACAGCTTAACCTCAGTAATCGCAGATCGGGCTCGCTAATCACTGTGCTATCGAGCTCCTCAATATGTATCGATATTTAAAATATATTCCCCTTAGTTTTATACAGTGACAATTTAACAACGTTGCATCCTAGGTAAGTATTAAGCGGAGTACCGCTAAATTGATGTCATGTTACGTTAAACCGGCAAATGTGAAAGCCGTTAAAAGCCCGTCGACCTGAGTGCAGCCACTTGTTTCTTTACAACATACAACGTTGGTAGCTTGTACGGTCTTTATAAAGCCTATATACTCGTATATAACAACCTTTAAGCCGTGGCGTTAAGCTGAGAAGAAGCCGATAAGAGTTGGTTGGTTTTTATATGAATGTTTGTTTTTACACGTCTTTCGTATTTCGATGAATATCTTGGTACTGCGTATCCCGTAATGATCATCATATTAATATTTTGAAGTGTCCAAATCAACTACAAAATGTTAAAATATAGTTAAAGTATGCGTTAAGATGGCAATCTTGGAAGGAAGGCAACTTTCGATGCCATGTCTTCAGTATGGAACAGCACTCACTGTCGTCTGTAACCTGCATACACGCAAAAATTTTGCAAAAAAAAAATGCAAAAAAAAATATCCCTTTTGCGGCAAAAGGGATAAAAATAGTACCTAGTACGTGATCCACTGGACTCGAGGAAAGAAATACGAAAAACGCTATTTATTTTAAAATTAAACAATATCGTTTTTTTAATAAGTAGGTACTACGAATTAGAACTGTACATTAGATTATTGAGTTAAAGCCAAATGATTTTTTTAAAGAGATTGCTGATTGCCTCAAACGTCATTTTCAGCGTCACCGGGCTTTTTTAGGGGCGGCGAGGTACGTAAAGGATACCTCAAGCCGTGTGAAACGAATCACCTTCGGAGGTTTTTTAGAGGGAACGGCATCGCACACTTAAATGTGCGCGTCCCCGTGACCTACTAGATTCTCCGAAGGGTTCGGTTCGGATCGGATCGGTAAAGCCAAATGAGAGACAAGTGTTGCTATAACCATATAATAGTAGTTAATTAGTAACATTGCGCACTCTGTGGTGGCTTAAAATTTGCCTATCATAATAGCCATTCATTACAAAAACACAAAATTGTTGAAAAAATTTCCACGAGCAGGGTTTGAACCTGCACCCTTCTGACATACCGGGTCAGGTACTCTTCCAATTGAGCTATTGTGGTTTTAACCAGCCTGCCGAAATTATTCAACACTATTTACTTTTTACTTTGAAAGCCAAAGGCGCCCATTCAATGTTAACAACTACCGTCATTTGTGTTTTTGTAATTTGTTCGCAACAAAATTTGCGTTAAAAATTATATAAACATTTAGCCATTCATTAGTCAAATATTTTTTTTTGGAAAGAGTTTTCGGATTGTCTCAGACGGCATTTTCAGCTTCACCGGGCTTTATGGGGGCGGCGAGAAACTTACAGGGTTCCTCAAGCCGTGTGAAACGAATCACCTTCGGAGGTTTTTTAGAAGCAAGGGCACCACGCACTATCGCGTATCCCCGTGCCCTCCCCTCTCCGAGGGGTTCGGATCGGATCGGAACATAATATTCACTCTACACCATACTACAGATTGAAGTTAGACACTTTTTATGTAGTCCACAGAAAACGTCACCTTCAGAATAAAATGCTATGAAAAAAACGCAAATAGATTCCGTAAAAAGTGTTCCATTTCGACTTCTTGACAGGAAAGTGAAGAGTCATGTCTGCGGTTTTGTTTTATTTTCTAAAATTTGTCTTATGTCGAATATTAATGTGAAATAATTGTGGATTATTAACCTTTAAGTGTTCGTGAATGTGCATTAGTGTTAATAATAATAATAATATTTTTATGTTTTGTATGTGCTTTTGTATTTTACTTTTATATTAATATTATAACAAACCTAGGCTAAGAAAAAAAAAGAAATAAAGAGATAATAATAATAAATCAAATGGCAAATGAAACAAAACAGTGCAACGTCACTTTTCAAATTCTTTCAAGAAGTCCGCCCGAGGATTTAGTAAAGCCCTACATCTTTACTGAGATACTCGAGGGGTTGGGGGGTATATCATTTCTCACTTCTCACTTCTATTATCATTCATCATCACCATACCTGAAGGAAATATTGTTTATTTATGTATTACTTGTAAGACACCGTACCGTCACTTAACATTATTATTTATTATTTATTTATTTATATTATTATTATTATTTTTTATTATTTCAGGTGAGGTGTAGTCAAATGCCTGCCTATAACCAAAAAAAAATAAAATTAAAAAAAAAGTTACTTTGACACTGGCTAAATGTGCTAATCGCGCGAAGACATCAAATAAAGGAAAAAAAAAGTGTTTCATTTTATTTTTATTTTTTATTTTATTCAAAGGAAGGTTATCAGTCAACATTGGTAATTGTACAGTCTACAAGCTATTATTAAACCTCGACAAATAGACATTCATTGCTATCATAGCACTATATCAATAATTGCACTCCAAAACTAGGTAAGCAGGTATTTAATTGCCATTCCATACTTATATTTTTGTTGGAGTAAAGTTCAAATAGCTATTATTTCCTATCTTCTGAAAGCATGTGTAGACGACGTCCAAAGTAGAAAGTAGGTCGCGCTCGCCTACATCTCGCTCCGCAAAACCTACTCTCAAAGAATGTTACAAAGACTGTACTGAAGCCTTATGAATGACAAACTTTCTGTTCAAACCGCTAGCATATTGTCCGTTTATACGTTTAAAAACTTTCGCCTACTTTTTGTATACAAAGAAATTTCAGGTTCTTGGCGGGAAAGTGAAGAGTCATGTCTGCGATTTCGTTTTATTTTCTAAAATTTGTGTTGTGTCGAATATAAATGTGAAATAATGGTGGATTATTAACCGTTAAGTGTTCGTGAGTGTGCATGAGTGTTGGCAAATGAAACAAAACAGTGCAACTTCACTTTTCAAATTCTCTCAAAAAGTCTGCCCGAGGACTTAGTAAAGCCCCACATCTTTACTGAGATACTCGAGGGGTTGGGGGGTATATCATTTCTCACTTCTCATTTCTATTATCATTCATCATCATTATGTACCTACTGGAAGGATTTGTATATTTACGTATTACTTGTAAGAAAAATTACTTTGACACTGGCTAAATGTGCTAATCACACGAAGCCATCAACTAAAGGAAAAAAAAAAGAAATTTCAATCACCAGGCACCAGTGTTCGGCAGGAACCAGTAATCGACACATTTTCCTATAATCATTAGAAATAGGGGCCAACGAAGGATTTGTGACTTTATCGACAATTGAATAAAAATCACAGACCTGCTTCCTAACTGTCACCCAGTACAATTTCAATGAAATTCTATAATATTTTTTCTGGCGACGAAAACTGTTGTCGACACTAAGGACCTAGTGTGAGTTATTTTTGACATTCGATCACATTTACGAAAACGTGAATTTGTATCATCATCAGCTCATTTATGTCCCCACAGCAGGGGCACGAGCCTTCCCTATGGATGGATAGGGAGAACGGGCCATGAACCACCACGCGGGCCCAGTGCGGATTGGTGGTTGTTAACGACTGCTAATGCAGCCGGGACCAACGGCTTAACGTGCCTTCCGAAGCCCGGAGGAGCTCGAAATTTTTAGTCACCCATCCGATGACTGGCCTTTGCGAAAGTTGCTTAACCTCAGCACTGGCAGACCGGGCGCGTTATCCACTGCGCCGTCGAGCTCCTCATGTATTTGTATGGCATAATTTTAACTCTTCTCGTATGCCGCCAGGAGGCGCTGCTTCAAAGCCATACTAATTTTCGTTTTCTTAAACGTAATCGAATAAATGCGGGTAGCAAACAAAACTCACCCTAGGCACACCGGGCTTAAAGTGTCGAAGACTCGTACCACTACGATATATGTCACCACTCGATTTTACAACGAGTTAAGGTGGAAACATACTACTAAAACGCGACGCGACACCACGTGTCGACACCCGATGTGCACCGTGCACATTACCAACACGCTACGTGATGCTACAACACGCTACGTAGTGTCATAGTATCCTGAATGACGTAAGTGACAAAAAATATATTAATACCAGAAATGTTCTCGAATGACTGACGCGTGGCGTCGGGTGTTAACTAGAAACACACTGCGTGCCAAGCGTCGGGTGGCGTGTGTACCCCGTCTCCCGGCAACACGCCGATCTAGATCGACTGAATGTTTCCGCATGGGAGTGCGTGTCATCACATGGTGTGTTTTCTATGTGCAACTGACCATAATAAATGTATGGGATTGATTAGTACTGACACGCGTCAGATGGCGTGACGTGGCGTCACGTTTCAATAGTATGTTTCCACCCTTACCCATTGGTAATCCTAGTTTGGATATTTTCGAACCGAAACCTTACCTTTTTAAACGGATGACAAATTCAATTCAAATATTCAATTCAAATAATTTATTTCGGACCGTAGTCCATATTGAGTTAGTAACAATAATTACTTAAAGACTAGTGTTAAAAATACAGTTATTATTATTAATATTATTTATGTACTTACATTATATTTATTTATTATTACCTATAACATATTACATTATATTATATTATATTATATCATTAGTTCATTACATTATATTATTATATTATAATAAATTAAATTACATTATAATGTTTACATAAAACAGCAAAAACAGCTGGTGGATAGCTAAAATGGTGAGGTTGTATGGCTTTCTCAGTTCGTTCGTAGGTTTTCTTTCATTAGTTTTATTAATTTATACTTTTTTTATATTGGAATTTGCTTTATCCTGTAAATCGGAAATGATGTGTAAACATCAGTAGGATACAGCCTAGCACTGAACTAAATGTTGCAATTTTGTTTATATTTCAATGATTGTTATCTGTTTTGTTGTCCAAATAAATAAATAAATAAATTCGCCATCCAGCCCGTTTCTGGGCACAATACTCCACCCTATTTTTCCTATTTGTCATACCAATTCAATCTCTCTTATATTTCATATGAAAACCCGCCTCCCGAGCACAATAAACATTTATTATATTAAACAAATAGGTACTACCTAGTTTGTTACGCATAATATATATTCCGCAATTACGTAAGAAAAATGTGAAAATGTCTATTGTATGTACAACATTATTACCGATCCCTATTCATCTGGGTTTTGTGTTTGTTCGTCAATGTAAATTTACCAAAACTTGTTGTTTGCGCGCGTAAACTATACATTTCTAACGTGTTTAGTTTGAAGGTTGCTAACTGTTTGTAATCATGTTTAACTTTCCTGTACCTATAGTTGTTTGTTTATGGTAGAGCTAACCGCTTCAGTGGCCTAGTAGTTAGACCACGGGCACCATTCTTAGATCCCAAGTTTTTCTGGGTCGATTCCCAGTAGGGAGTAACCATACTTTTTGATACTGATACCAGCGGGCTTAGCACGAGCACAATACACATAATATACAGTAGTTCGACTTCATACTAAGCGCTCGAATCGACGCACGCACACACAGGCGTCGTTTACACGGCCGCTAAGCTATTTTGGAGATGGCAAAACTCCGCAGTGCCACGCCGCGCGCCCGGTGAGACTTGTCGAGTGAACTATCGGTTGTGTAGCGTCGTCGCGCCGGCAGCGGGCGGCGGCGCCGCCGCTCTGCTCGCGCGCTGTCCGCCCGTCCGCCTTTTTTTAATAACGTGGTTATAATGGCGGCGTCACCACAATATTATACAAACTGCTGTGTTTACGGATGCCTAGACACAACAGTGACAAAACCGACAATGTCATTTATTAAACTTCCTGCTGAAACATTTCTGTTACAAACTTATAAATAATGTCATTAATAAATAAATATGTTATTAAATGTTATGTACATTATGTTTTATTCCTGAACCTAAAACTCCACACATAGGTGCTTACAATACAAATCTACACACGCCTGCTTTATTTTTGTAGGCGCCAACCCTAGCGCTCCGCCTAGCCGTAGGTATTTAACTCAAGAATACGGCCCAGTTAAACTACTGTATAATATGTGTATTGTGGCACGAGGTTACATTATGTCATGTGGCTTAGGTCACAATATATCCCCGCGGTTTAATTCCCTCGGGAAAGGCCCCACGGTCTTCACCGTATCGGAGTTTGGTCCCTCAGAGGTTAGTGAGTATCCCCCTCCGTCTCGCCCTTCCCAGCCTTGGGCTCTCCCTTGGCAGCCGACTGGAGACAATGGCGTCTCCATAACAGACGTCGGGTTGTGGAAAGGCGGACGGGTGAGTCTCACATAACCTGGGGCCTCTTCAAGGCCCCGGGTATGCCTAATGCATTCCCTTGGGTAAAAAAAAAAAAGGTTAACAATATATAAGAATTATATAGTGATAGTGGCATATATTCAGGAAACCCAGGTATCCATCCGAACAGAGAACACAATAGTCATCGGATGAGTGAACAAATAAAATGTGTCGTCTCGAGCTCCTTCCCGGCTGCATTAGCAGGCGTTAAGAGCGTTTACGCCGCACACTAGCGCATCTAGTAATTAGAGATAGAAAATGGCGTTATAGTTAAAAGTGGCCGTAACGTCTTATTTAACTAAACCATAATATGTGAGGTGTTCATTAGGTGACGTAAAAATGCTAAATTACTTCATTCAAATAGTTTGTTGAGCATAATTTGATTTTCTATCTCTAATTACTAGATATGATTTTTTTTTCATTAGTGGCGATAGTGTGCGGCGTAAACGCTCTTAAACAACACCACACTACCATGGGCCCGCCTGGTGGTGTACGTCTCGTTCTCTCTGTGGTGTGTCCATCCATAGGGAAGGCTCGCGCCCCAACAGTAGGGACATAAAATGACCTGGCGATAAACTTCTTCTTCTTCTTCAGACTAAATACGAGGTTACACTGTAAGGCGACTTACAGGTGACATATTATATCAAATTCAAAATTCAAAATATTTTATTTCGGACAACGATGATTTATTGATAGTGTAAGTTTGTGTAAATAAATTGAATAAAAATTCATCATCAGCCCATTTTATGCCCACTGCTGGGGCACGAGCCTTCCATATGGATAGAAAGGGAGAACGGGCCATAAAGCACCACGCGGGCCCAGTGCGGATTGGTGGTTGTTAACGACTGCTAATGCAGCCGGCTTTAGGTGCCTTCCGAAGCACGGAGGAGCTCGAGATGATACATTTTTGGTCACCCATCCGATGACCGGCCTTTGCGCCGCATTAGCAGACCTGACGCGTTAACCACTGCGCTATCGATAATAATAATATTCTGTAATAATAATATTACAATACAATTTACAATAATAATTCTAAATGCATTGTAAAAACATTGTAACATTTAAGCTTTGCTATACCCTAATGGGTGTCATGTCTGCACTTCTTTGTTATAATAACCACCTGTAACTTAATGTACATGAATGCAATAAACAACTTTGAACTTCACCGTAATGATTACAAAACCGTGGTATTTTATGTAAAAATTATATACCTTTCAAAAGTTTATATTAAAATAAAACATATGTAAATAATTATGACTATTGTATTTTAACAATGGAGGAAGAAAATCTCCAACAAAATCCGTTAACATGGTCATACTAGTACAGTACACTGTAACAAACAGTTTTTCGGCTTTACTTTTGTGAGCACACGTGGTGTCGCCGCCGGCCGCCGCCGCCGCCTGCCTTTGTAAAGCAAACCAGTCGGGTAGCCGCCACTCAATCTGACTCGTCAGTTTATTTTTAAGCCTTTTATAACGATAGCAAAAGCGAAAGAGTATAAATTTAGCCGTTGGGCATTAAAATATTTATTCAGTTTTACAATAATAATACGCCTCGGTGGGTCAGTGGCAAAGCGGTCGGTCCGATACCCGAAGGTCCTGGGTTCAATTCCCAGGTCGGGCAGTGTTTCGGATTTTTCGATGCATAGCCCGGGTTTGCGATTGATAACCAACCCGCATTTGTCAAGCGTTACCCATCAATTGTAGCGATGACTTGGTTTCAATGATGGAGGCCCTTGCCCTGCCCAGCAGGGGGCTGCATATCGCTTATTTGCTAATTACTTTTACTTGCATAATAATATTATAAATACATTTTAACTAAAATAAAAATAAATTAAACTGAAGACGAGAACATCTCATCTGCATCTCATCATTTGGAGTCTCCAAACACCGGCTACGTTTGCTTAAATGGAGGCTCCAATCAACCGTATAGATAAGGCAAAAATTGTTAAAGAAAATAAAATTATTTATTATTATTATTCTCTTTATTTTTTTTTTCTTAAAACTAGATTTTTACAATATTTTAATATAAAAACAATAAAACTTTATAAAAACCTAATCCTAGAGTACCGCCAGCAGCGAGGCAGGGCCCAAGCTACCGGTGGTCAGGGCTGCAGAGTGAGGAACCTCCTGACAATACATGCCGTGTCAAGGAGTACTGCCTTTTGCATCTGACCCTTGACCCAACCTTTCTTTATTATTATTATTATTATTTTTAGATTTTCTTCTCTCTTTCTGTTTAAGAAAAAGGTATATTATCTTCCTCTACGGGCTTATGCCGAGTATAGGAATTATTATTATTATTATTATTATTTATTATCTGCAATGCGCTAGCAACTACTTGCCTGTGTCATACCGTGTGTATGAAGTCAATATGATACGAAGTATTTGTTAATACCATAAATGTGTGTTTGCCAATAGGAAAAATTGAATTGCGTATAGGAATACGTACTCTTTGGTAGTGCGTACTCTTTGGTGGCTTTAACCTACAGCTGAACAGCAGAAATATAAGCGGCAAGAATGGAGTAGATATTCAAAAATCGGATCAAGCTCATAAAATAATTTCAAAATGTTTAAACAGTGAAATATCGCTTGTAGAATGCTTGCAGGATTTATCGGAGCAATAAAAAGTTAATTGTTTTTTTATCGTCAATTTGAATAAAATAAATGAAATATTTTGAGAATAATGTTTATCTTCTGCTATATAAAAAAAAAAAAAAGTTTATTTAACAACATTAACACACATACGTCATCAGACCAGCTCATTGTATGTCCCAACTGCGGGCCGAGTCTTCCATAATGGATGGATAGGGAGAACAGGTTATATACCACCACGCGGGTCCATCAACTTACACGCAACACGAATTTCAAACACATATACAATCAGATTATGAACTTCCAACTGCTGAGCCATGGCGCGATGGGGGAGATCGGGTCGTAACACATCACTATGACGACCACATTGCATTTATATTTGTAACATTCAACAATTAAAGGTTAAAAATGATAACAGAGAAGAAACATAACTTATCTTACTACATTTAAGAAAAAAATAAAGCAAATGAAACATAACTTAATTAAAGACAAAATAAAACCTATAAATTAAAAATGTCCTCCAGCTGCGGGCTCATGGGAACGGTCCCAAGAATGCTGACAACATTTCCTCTTTGGATAGCCAAGCTAATACGTTGGCAGAGGTAGCTACCCGCCTAATTGTCACCTTCTTGCATTTATTTAAATTACTAATATTTAATATAATCACCATAGTATACGACATAAGTCAAGGTAGGTATCGTAGTTTGGAATGTGATTTTGCATTTTCGGGCGTGCCTCTATCCATAGCTTGGCCCCCATTTGCATGACAATACAGCGTCGCCTGTAGTAAGGGACCGCTCTAAATGTATCCGCAAGGCGCACCGCAGACAGATCAACTTTAATTGCAGAAACTATCAATTTAGTTAAAGAAACAATAAACTTTTTTTTTTAAACTTTTAAAGTTTTTGTTAAAGGTTGCAGCAACTGAGTGCCTACCGTGGGTTTTGACTACTATCCGTCATTCATTTACGATGAAAACGTAAATTAGTATGGCTTTGAAGCAGCGTCTCCTGACATACAAGAGGAGTTAATTAAAATTTTGCCATAAAAATTTTCGTTTTCGTTAACGTGATCGAACGGCGAATAAAACTCACGCTAATAGGCACCCTTAAACGAATGCCGCGATTCAAAATAAACTTCATCCAATTAATAGTCAGTGTTTGCCAGTTGGGGAAACTGGCTACTTGACACAACTATTTGACAACTGTCAACTGCTATAGTTGCGGCAATTTGAACCGCTAGTTGTGCCAATTTGAATTAATAATTTTTTCGAGTGCAGCCACTGAAAACTGTTGTCTCTTTGCTCTTGTAACTCGCAACTACAGTTGCTGTGCCTACGCAGTTTATTGATGTACGGAAACAATTAGTTGCGAGTTGCCTGTTGCCACAGACGGAGATTAAAGTTGATCTGCCTGCGACTGCGAAGCGCTTAAGTCTTTAGTCAAAGCGTTCTGCCGAATAATTTGTACCGCAACTCACGAACAAAGTTGAAGAACTATAATAATACGCTAGATTCTTTGTTTCTTTCATTATGTTTCAAAGGCGAAGAGCTTTGTCAAATGTTATCGCAACCGTGGCATGTTCTAGGCCGAGCTGAGAATACAATTTGCAAATTTTTTAAAGCTTTTTTCGGTAATAAGCCTGAGCGTCATTTCTAAGTTGCCTTTAAGCTACAATTAATTCTTTGATTTCCATTTGCAAAAACAATATGTACAGGAAAATTTCGAACTCCCCACACTACGCTAGGCCTGACTTAAAATCGAATTAAAAATGTCTTTGTTTAAATAAACTAAATTGATAAACTTGTTTGAATCATTAATAACAAAATGTGTGTTTCCCAGTTCCTATAGTCCCGGGTCTTTTAAGCGGGGCGTGAAACGGCATTTGTGTAGGCCGTCATGAATGGGTGCGCTTGTTATCGTGCTTGTTCCACGGTGGGGAGCGCTCTCATTATTTTGGACTGCATCGGCTGCTTACCATCAGGCAGGATGTAGTCACTAAGAGGTGCCAACATAAAAAAAAATAAAAAAAATCAGGACATCTCATAGCTATAAATAAAATAAAATAAAAAAAATATAATGCATTTAATTCAGATCTGTATCCATAGTGTAGTAACAATATTGAACTGATATATTTGGGATGCAAGCGTGTTGGCAGTCCAAAGGGGCAATGTTGCCAGTATTCTTGGGACCGTTCCTAATGAGCCCACAGTTGGAGGACATCTTTTATTTAAGTAATGTTTCTTTTTGTTGTGTATTTAATTAACATCTCAGTATTTCTCAAAAATGATTACAACACATATTGAACTTAAAACCTATGTTAATAGGTACATAGTTAATTGGCACAGTAAGTATTATAATTATTTTTTTAGTCTTTTAGGAGGTGGACGCGGGTCTAGTGCTGCATTATAGTGCTGTCTACGTCCAGTCTCGTTGCTACCGGCCTTAGCAAGCTGTTGGCGCTGACCCGCGCTTGATGCAGGGACGCTATGCGCTTTCAATAAACTACACTGCTCTATATAGAAGTAACATTATTTACAAAAGAAATATGCTGTTACCAAATGATGCAAAATACATTCACAATGGATAAAGAATAGGCATTTTATCTTATGTACTTACCAAGTCGTATCTCGTGTCTCTCGTGTCTCTGTCCTTTAGAATCATTATGTACAAGACACTTTTAAATTTCATTATCCCCTTGTCTGTCACCGACCTCCTGGCCTGGCCTCGTTTTTTACAACCCCTGTTTGTCACAGGCCTCCTGGAGGTCGCTGATTTTTTGTTTTTATTATTTTAATCTCTGCATTCAAAATGCTTTATCTCTGGGGTTGTCTCACTACATATTATGTAATTTATTGAGAAATAAACAACTTTCTTTTTTAACAATATACAATTACTGTACTAGAAAAATCAACCAGTCCCAGGAAGCTCAAGTGGGAATCGAACCCACGTTCTTGTCCGGTCCAATTAATGCTCTGACCGCTGAGCTACCAAGACCATATTCTTGGTTTTTACTTTTATCAAATTTATTAAGGGTGGGCCGACCAAAAAATGGCAAAAATGCAGTTACGGTTAAGTAAATATAATTGAAAATACTATCGTATTAAATGAACAAAATATATATTTAGTATCATAGGGAGCGTGTTTACAATTTGTCAGAACCATAAATTCATAACACGCTATAGTTTTTTCTACAATATCATTTAAAGTTGGGCAAAGATCATGAAAACGAGTGGCGGCGTTTAGTAGATTTCTTATAGTTTATCTAAATTATTGTACCTCTGATTTTGTCTAAACAATCATCAATGGATAAACTACCAATTGCTAGACTACATTTTTGATTCATCAAGTGGTTATTTAAATAATATATTTTTTATTAAGCACCTTAAATTCCCCATACAAAATTAGTATGGCCGCGCGGCATCAAATAAATATGGACGACGACATTTCAAATAAAACATATGACACTTGTCACTTACGGACGGCGCACCCTTAAGTTTGGAAACTGTTGAAATCTTTTAATATAATAGGTCCTTACCTATGAAATTGGAGTTTTTTTCTCACTTATTAATAGGTGTATTACTTCTAAAAAGCCAAATCGGTTGTAAATATTATTATTCACCTTTAATTAAGACTATGTTACTTAGGCTTCAGTAATAACAATGATTATTAATTTTGTGTCTTTATCGCCCAATTTTTTTTTTAATTGACTAACTTTTTTGTTCGCGGAATCGTCCTTTTGTTTCTATGTAGCTTTGAAGGGACTTGATTTTTTTTCTTTTTAATGTCTGCTATATTTAGCTAGTGAAACAAACACACTACATTCTACAATTTTTATAGTGTTCAAATAAATAGATGCTAAAAAAAATAAAAAAACGTTAGTATGAAAAATAAAATTTTATAAAAAATCTTCATACAAAACTCCAATTTCATAGGTAACCTATTATTTATTATCTTGGGTGTGAATTTTTATGTAGGATACAGTATCTCACGGTTAACGTTATACAGACATTTTGCACCGGCAAAATTATTAATTGTTATACCACGAGAGGAGACTATACGCAAAAACTTTGATGATTTAATTTGTTCCAGCCATCTAAAACTTTTAATGAGCAATTATTTCCGAGCTCAAGCTACGCGAAGTAGGTACCTGAGGCTGAGTAATTTTCCCGCAGATTTTGCTATTAAGAGATCACGGGCAATCTAATTTTTTTTATAGATAGCTAACAATTTTATGTTACTTTTAGTTATTGGCTTCGTGCGGAGGCCCTGTAAGCTGCAAGCTAGTAACTCCGTGTTTTGTCTCTTTTACTCTAATATGAAATGAAGTTTACATGACGGGAACAAAACACGGAGTAACTGCTCCAAGCTTACACTTTGTTTATTTATACGGGGGTAGGTGTATTAGTACTTTTGGCCAAACACAAAGTTATGAACAGGTACAGAAAAATAAAATAAAATTTGCAACACTTGAACATAACAGTTACGTTTAAAGGTGTGAAGTTATCGTATCTAGTATCATCCTATTCCATTCCTATTTGTTGGAAAACATTGTGTGGACATCGGCTTAAAAACTTGTTGCCTGAGTCGACGGAGCAGTCAGTGAGTCAGTAAGAGCAGGATGTCTACTACGAAACGCCGATTCGGTTCATTCGGGCCCGACCGAAACTCGACCGATTATTCAATAGTGACCTTACTACGAACAATGTTCGAAATCGCTCACCTTCTCCGGAATCATAAACAATCATAGAAGGAGTCTCGGACCGAATGACACAAAGCGACAGTGTTGTGCGTCCAACCGGTTTTTGGTTAACATTTATCATACACATTTTGAGTTGATTTTTTGGCCAATTTATTGAGTATTATTATCTTATTATCTTGCATTATCACCTCATCACTCATCAGCCATCAAATATTATTCATTTATCACCTTTCATCATCGTCACACCAAAATATAGTGAAATTATTACTGAAGACATGGCTGTATGGGCTAGATCTCTTTGCCTTCCCTATAATGAATGAGAATGAATAAAGTAAACAAACAATAACATGTGTTTTTTCACGATAGCTTGTTGGTTCCTAGTTATTTCTATTCTCAAACCTCAAGTAGCAAAAAACAATCATTCGAATGCAATAAACAGCGACAACGTGTCGTTTATAGGTGGAAGGAAACATAAGTTACAAGTTAGATAAAAAGAAATACACTTGACGTGAAATTTTAACAAATACCAAACAACAAAATGGCTTTAAATTATTCAAGTGCATTCTCCAATTGGGGTTTATCGTTTCCTTGTTCTTTGGCATTCCTTGGTTTTTGGAATTTTGTCATTCAAAAGTTATTAAAAAAGCAACAGTCGACACCGAAAGTTTCAACAAAACCATGTCTACTCCCACATCAGCGCAATTGGAAGCATTTCTCAACTTCCTTGAGGAGCATAGAGAATTGGCTCGGGGAAACTTGAGGAATGCGCAGGGTCGAGCACTTGCACGTCGTTTGTGGGAGCAAATATGCATCTCACTGAATGCCATGGGTGGGTGCACCAAAACCATCAAGCAGTGGCAAAAGGTATGTTTTATTCATTTTAAAATAAAAAGGCACACAACTAGCATGTTTGCAACACACAACTAACTTGCTCTCTCAAGTTCTTCCAAATACTTGCATGCTCAAAGACAGCAAAGAAAGCATTGCACTAGCAGCTAAAAAACTTACTCCGTTGACTCAAAAAAAAGCATGTAGTTATACAAACTACATACCTACTGATTGTGTGCCTTTACTTTATTAAATTCTGATAAACTATGACTAATTTATAAAATAATTGTTTTATTTTATATTATTAGTGAACAATGTAATTTCCTATGTAATATTTTAAATATAAACTCCCTATTCCTTAACTGTAATATTCAATTTGCAGATCAAATCCTAGTGGTAGAGGTGCCGGAGGTGATGGTGGAACCCACGGAACCCCATGTTCAAGTCCGGCCAGACTCGAGACATGAAGCTACAGATCCGCCATGTAAGTGTATTACTGTGACTTTTACAAAAAAACACAGCTAGATTTTAGTTTCACAATTTCTAAGTTATGTGACAAATTCATTTAAAGAAATACAATAATAATTGGTCAACATTATTATACAGTCATAAAAATTGTGTTTAAGTAGTTATTTGGTCAAATTGAAAGTTTCTTAGATTATCTTAATTTATTTTTCTATTTTTATCTCACTACCCTATTAATTAATTGATAAAGTAATCAATCTATGTTTCTTTGATAGGAATAGTGTGTGTGTAATGTAAACTCTGTTAGTAATCCTCATAATAATATTGTTTGTTTTAGCTTCACGACGGCAAAGAACCCTACAACCGCGGTCTGCATCAGCTGATGGCTCAGTGCGGGCTAGGCTGTTCGGGTTTGAAGCACGCCGTGAAGCCCGTGAAGAACGTCGGGAAACCCGTGAAGCACGTCAGGAAGCGAGGGAGGAACGACGTGAAGCACGTGAAGGACGACAGGGTGAAGAGCTGGCAGCAGTAAGGGCCACCTTTCAACAATTGTGTGGGATGATGGCACAGTACATTACAGACATGCAAGCAAGAAACAAATTAATTCCATATGGCCTAAAACATGTCAAAAATTTATTATTTCTTGCTTGCATGTCTGTAATATCTGTACATAATTGTTTCCTGTTTTTCCTTTCCTTTCTTAATGTTTAAGTCTAATGGAACTTCCCTAACAAGGAATAATTAATACAATAGTTTCACATGTTTAAGTCTGAAATTAATAATTAAATCATTAGGCCTTAAGGAATTAATTATTTCTTGCTTGCATGTCTGTAATGTCATTACATGTACAGTGCATACACACATGCAAGCAAGCAAGCATGAAATGTATAAGTACATTGGCATTGCAGACATGCAAGCAATGAATTAATTCCTTAAGACCTAATAATTAAATAATAAATTTCTGACCTAAAACATATCAAACTATTGTATTAATTATTCATTGTTAGGGGAATTCCATTAGTCATAAACATGATTAATAATTATACATACATGTTAAATTATAAATATTGAAATATTATTTAAGTTATCTTATATAAGTTCTTTTTATTCACTAGTGATTATATATAACATTTTTGGTTGTCTTAATGTTTTTTTATTTGTTCAGTAAAGAAAAACATGTTTGGTCATTTAATTGTTCTTTTATTAAAACCTAATAAAAAAATACCTTAGTAAAATAAAGCAAAACAAGTATGTACCTATTTGCATTATCATTATAATGATAATAGAGGTAATAACAAATTGATTTTATTCAACCAACAACAATATAATCTAAAAACAATCATTATCAATTTTAAACGGGATTTAACACAAACATTTTTAGTAAAGGTAACGTGACGTTGTGGTGACGTGTTAAATCCCGTCTAAAATTAAGGGTATTACACAAGCTGGAAAAATTCCCGATACAAATAATCGCCGCACCACGCAACTTTCGCATGGCCATTTTAGGATTATTAAATCATTTCCTTACCTCTAATTTATAAATAAATTTGATTTTACCAATATGAATTCAAATTACCTAAACCTATTTTTAGAAAAAATAATGAAGTAGGTAGTTATTTTATTATAAGTTTAGAGGTAATTGATTTAAAGACTAAGAAAGGGTGTTGTAATAAAATTTTTTAGTACATTAAAAATTAAAGTTTAAATATATAATTACCAATATGATTTCATGAAAGATGTACTTATCATTAACTTATAATTATTTTAAGCCTATGTCATTTCTACTTTTTGAGATAATTAAATCTACATCTAAAGATAATCATTAAAAAGGATTTAACTCCTTTCTAATAATTGCACCAGTCTCTCCCTCTCTCGTTGTCCCCTCCTTAGTGCCTCTGTAGAGAATTGAGCAGGCTGAAATGTGACGTGCCGAGAGTTCTCTGTTTTGAAGGTCCTCTTGTGTTAACTCTGGAGCATTCATCCTAGCATATATGCACATATTGTGCAAAACACAGCAGGCTAAAATTATTTTGCCTGCGGTTTCTGGCTGGTAATGAAGCTCTCTTGCTGCCAAGAGACATCTCCAACGTCCCTTCCGAATTTCAAATGTGTGTTCAATGCTGGAGCGAGTACGCTGTTGCACAGAATTAAATCTGCCTTCTGGAGTGTTTTCTTCAACGTTCAATATAGGTGTGAGTAAATACTTCCGTAGCGGATATCCTGAATCACCTGAAAGAAAATTTAAAATAAGTCAATCTTAAATATAATTAATAATAATTTTCCTTTTTAATTAATGCTCTAATAAAATTTAAATGTACCTAATAGATATGTTGTTTCATTTTGGAGACTCCAGATGGCTCTTGATTTCATGCTGAGTCCATATAAATGCATCATGCGTTGCTCCACCATAAGAAGCATCCACATTTAAAATTCTACAATCACCATCACATACCTGAAAAGCATAAATAATTGAAAACCATATTTTTTTATATATTATTTACTTTAAATAATAAATAATTTAACTTACCACCTAAGTGTTAATTGAATGGAAATGTTTCCTATAAAAAAATCTCTCCTCGACTCATTTGGCCTTACAATGGCTATGTGTGTGCAATCAATACACCCAATCAGTCCACAGGCATATTAGATTTTTCATAAAATCTGGGAAAAAACAACACAGTCAAACAAAGTTACACAAATGACACATTAAACATTTAAATTGACAACCATTGAAGTTTTGAACTCACTTCCTCTTAATGGTATTTCTTTCCACTGCATTTTGAGGGAATTTTATGTATTTCCGGAGTATGCTGGGTGAATTTCAAGCATCTGTGACCTGTCGTAAGCAACGGGAGAGTTTGCTGGGCCATCGGGACATCATCATTCAGCCCTACAGATCCTTGGTAGCCGCAGGCGTAAAAATTCAATGCAACAAGTACCTAAAAGTAAAAGTGTTTAATCATTTGATGGTTGAACATTCCTGTAGGAGTTCCTTTAGATAACCTATATTATATACCCTTGTAGATAATACTTTTATTGCAACACCAGAAAAAAATACATTGAAATATATTTTACTTAGAACGTAATTTTAATCTTATTGGATATCCAATATTCCTATAGGATTCCTATAGGACATATTTTGCTAGAGGATTATTAAAGAAATGTAGTATTGTTGTTGTTCATCAACATTATGAGAAAATTTATAATTATTCATAATTTACCTTTGTAGCGGGGTCGATACCACTGCGATTACGCTTCTGGGGTAGAAGAGGTATAATTCTCTTGGCAAAGATCCTCATTTAATATCCGATTTAATCTGTAATAATTAGTTACAAATTCAACGTTGGATTACATTGATGTTTTAAGAATCACGAAGGCGTCTACGATTCCTTATAAGCTCCAAACGCTCTTCCAAGCGGGCCTCTTCCACTAAAAACATTCTTGCTGCCATTTCAATACAACAACGTAAAGAAGTTCGTACACAAAAACTTTATATATTCACTAAGATGATAAACTTACGATGATCAAAAGGTAACTATTTTGATATCGTGAAATTTGACATAAAACCAACGATGAAGCACTTGTCAAATTCAAAGTATCGGTCTAGTAAAAACCCTTCAGAGTAGGGTATCGATACAAGAAATGTCAAAACTCGATTCCGTCGGAACGAATAGCTAGCTTGAACCGACTGACCAAACGATAGAGATTCGTAGTAAGAAACGTGCGAACATTCAGCCGATACTGTCGTTTGCGGCGTTTCGTAGTAGACGTCCAGAGTCTGCGCAGTTTACAATGGATAGACGAGTGTTTTGTTTCACTAAAACGTTTTCACTGACAAAGGGCTGAGAGAGAATTTAAAAATTAAAAATTAAAAAAATCGCTATTAGGTACCTACCTTGTTTATTACTAGAAGACGCTGCTTGCTTCAATGCAACAAAACGTTGAATAATAATAATAATTATTATTATTATGAGCCTGTAGTGTCCCACTGCAGGGCAAAGGCCTCCCTACCCTCTTTCCATCTTGTTCTATTTAAAGCAACAAGTGACTAATCTTTTAGATAGGAGTCAAGGTCGTCGTCGATAATACTTAATAAAAAAAGGAAATAATATAAACCTTATTTAGGCCCTCTTCGCTCTTCACAAAGGCCGGTCTGCGGATGGGTTACCAAAATATTTTCATCTCGAGCACTTCCGTGCTTCGAAAGGCACGTAAAGCCGTTGGTCCCGGCTGCATTAGCAGTCATTTACAACCACCGCACCGCACTGGGCCCGCGTGGTGGTTTGTGATCCGTTGTCCCTGTTGTGTTTCCGTCCATAGGGAAAGCTCGTACATACCCCAGCAGTGGAGACATAAGACGAGCTGGTGATGAAGCTATATTTGCAAATAAAGGCATCTAAGGTATCAGTTAACTTTTAAATTGAATCTCAAGAGATAATTATTGCACCTACAAAAGACGGATATTACATAACACATAATGTTCATGCCGCAAAATATAAAAGTGAATGTTGTTTTTTTGAGTTAGTTCCATCACATCATAAGAGATGGCGTAGGCGTCGAGTTAGATGGCGCTAACGAAGTTTCTTGTGCGTTATTAGATAAGCGTTTGATGCTTGTATCATTAAATGTATTAGATCAAATTACTATTGCGGTTTTATTACCCTATTAGCGGTTACAATACAAGTTCAAATCCAATACCCGTTCGGTATTATACACATAATAATATGTAAGTATTACTCGTTACTGAAGTAGTGTAATTATTATTAATGTTAAAGAAGATGAAGTATGACATTTTGTTTATTTACGTATGTTTGGGCGGGATAGTCCTGGAGTGGCGACCGCGTACCGGAAAGCGCAGTGTGGGCAGGCCTCCAACAAGGTGGACCGACGATCTGGTGAAGGTCGCAGGAAGCCGCTGGATGCGAGCAGCACAAAACCGGTCGTTGTGGAGATCCTTGGGGGAGGCCTTTGTCCAGCAGTGGACGTCTTTTGGCTGAGATGATGATGATGATGATGACGTATGTTTTCTATGTTGTTTGCCCAGCGCCATGCGCACATATTGTTTTATATAAAGCAGTGGCCCGCTCGTGACCTCGTCCGCTTAAAAGAACCCGTATCCCATGACGAACCCCTATTGCAGCGCCACCTCCTACCGGGTCCAAATGTAAATCTAAACCATTCTCGAATCCACTTGAACACACACAAAAAATTTCATCGAAATCGGTCCAGCCGGTTAGAAGGAGTTCAATTAAAAACACGCACAGTAAATTTATATACAGGGTCTAACAAAATCAATAAGCGAACGTTTAAGGGTCTATACATCATTCTGAATACAATGACAAAAAATGGGCTCCAGTTTTATAGTGATTTTTCAAAGTTATGTTTTCTAACAAACTAAATCAATTAAAATAATGCACATCATGAAACATGCTGCATCTTTACTAACACGCACGCAAGCGTCAATAAAAAGATAGTGTACACGCACACAATTGAAAAACCATTGTATGACATTCATACACACACGGCTAACTTGTGTGCATGTAGTACAGCTGTACTGGTTTGGAAAGGGTGTATTTTTTGGTGAATTATGATAATGTTTTGTTGATTTTATCTCGGTAACGAGCTTGTAGTCTTGGACCAAATTTGGTGAGCATGCTCAGTGTGATGTATAGATGCTTCCGTTAAACGTTCCCTTATTGATATTGTTAGACCCTATGTATAAAGATTAGGCGTCCGCAGAATACCAGTGTCGTGGCACATCGTGGCACGGCTTAATGCGGAGACCTTTTTGATACAACCCTTATTCACAGTCATGTTTTTTTTATATAATGTGTACTGTTTTGTACCAAATAAACATTTCTCTATTCTATTCTACACTGGCCTGCAAAATTAAGTATCACACTTTTAAAATTGCAATAACTTTTTAAGTACACAAGATATACTTTCGAAACAAAAAGGAAAAATGTTACTAATGTATAATTTACTTTAGTTTCAAAGAAAGCTGATAAAAATTGCTGCAAAACGTTTTTATTTAAAAATCTCTAACTTCTATAGTTTAGAAAATAAATAAATATTAAAAGTGTAGTACTTATTTTTGCAGGCCAGTGTATATATCCTGCTTTGACTTTCTCAAAGTCACTCTGGAAATCGAACTCAGTAATTTGATGCTTTAATCCGTTGAGGTGACAGAACTTAATGTGTTTGAAGAGACCCTTGTCTTGCCGGCGATATTGATTAGGGCTGCCACTCGAATAAGGGAACCTAAATAAATATACAGCATGTTTGGAAAAACGGTATTATATTTCGTAAATGGCGGTTAGAGTAACGCGTACGAAGGAATAATAGATTAAGGTGAGAAAAGAGAGTGGTGTGTAATTCGTGTCACACATACACTTTTAAACTTACGCGTTCCATAGTTAACCTTTTCACCGCCCAACTATCCTGCACGCGATGTCCCGCTGTACGCCAACGTATAAATGTATTTTAATAAAGTAGGTACAAAGAAGAACTTCTATAGAAGTGCTGGCGTGGACGGCACGAAAATCTCGAACTTCTATAGAAGTTGTTGGCGGTAAAAAGATTAAACAAAGAAATTAAACGGAGATTAACGCATACTAATTAGTAAAACTTATCATACTTATCCACCGTTAGTCCGTGAAATCGGTCGAAACGTCTCGGTTATAAAGAAGGTACAGACGACAGCAGATCAACCTACCACAAAATGTCAAATTTCTTTAATAAATTTTTAACCTTAGCGTTTGGGTATAAAGATCAATATCGATTAGAGAAATTTGACAGTTTTGGATAGGTCGATGTGCATTGCATTGTGTGTGATTGTTTGTTTGATCGTTACTTAAATCGTTTAAAAGCATGACAATAAACCATAAGTACTACGTATTGCGTTATTAAAGTTATTATTAGAGATGTAATAGAAATAATTAGAGGACTGTATAAAAGGAAAACCTTTTAAAATTAATAATAGCTATATAAATGATTATCAATTTAAATAGCAACAACGGTGACAGCAGCGAATAGAAAACAAAGGAGAGTTCACAGTTCATTACAAAATATAAACATCACTACATAGTATAAAACAAAGTCGCTTCCCGCTGTCTTTCTGTCCCTATGTATGTATGTATGCTTAGATCTTTAAAACTACGCCACGGATTTTGATGCGGTTTTTTTTAATAGATAGAGTGATTCAAGAGAAAGGTTTATATGTATAAATACATGCATAATATAGTAGAGAAACACTGATAATAATAAATAAATAGAAATACGATTTGTTTTTTTCAGTTGTCATAGAAACTGTCAAAGCGGTGCGAAGTCCGCCGGGTCAGCTAGTATTTTATAAAATAAAGTATTTGATCCGTACCAACACTATTATATATTAATAATATATTATTAGTTATTATTATTATCATCATCATCAACATCTCAGCCAAAAGTCGTCTACTGCTGGACAGAGGCCTCCCCCGAGGATCACCACAACGACCGGTTTTGTGCTGCTCGCATCCAGCGGCTTCCCGCGACCTTCACCAGGTCGTCGGTCCACCTTGTTGGAGGCCTGCCCACACTGCGCTTTCCGGTACGCGGTTGCCACTCAAGGACTATTCCGCCCCAACGGCCATCAGTCCTGCGAGCAATGTGCCCTGCCCACTGCCACTTGAGCTTAGCAACTCTTCGAGCTATGTCGGTTACCTTTGTTCTTCTGCGGATCTCCTCATTTCTGATTCGATCACGCAGGGAAACCCCGAGCATAGCCCTCTCCATTGCTCTTTGAGTGACCTTGAGCCTTTTTATGAGGCCCATAGTGAGCGACCACGTCTCAGTCCCGTATGTCATCACTGGCAACACACACTGGTCAAAGACTTTCGTCTTGAGACACTGCGGTCAATCAAAAAGGCGGCAAAGAGGTCAATCGTCGAATCCAATTAGGCTGGGCAGCGTTCGGTAAGCTACGAAATATCTTCTCGTCCGATATACCGCAGTGTCTCAAGATTATTATTTTATTAATAATATATTATTAGTCCATGCTATTAGTTTTCCATTTTAAATGTTTTGCTATTTTCACCAACAGCCTGTAAACATTATCGTGTCTCAGGCGGCAAATTCTGACATTTTCCCCATATACGAGTATTCCCTATATACCTTAATGTCAAAATCAGGCTGCGAGACACTATTGAGAGTTTATTCGACTTACAAACTTGAGACTCTGATTGAAAGCTGTCACCGTAGCCTGCTGACGGGTATACCACAGCCCTGACACTTCACACAAGCGAATCGATTTGTTTTGTTATTGTAAGGCTATCAATCAGGGGCTAAACCAATCAGGACGGTCAAGGACAACGGTATACATAAATCACGCGCGTGGAGCGAGTGGTGACAACAGTTTCCTTAGCAATTATATCGAGTAACAAAAATCTTTACTATCTTATCTTAATTTAGTAGGGCCTGCCGGAACACTCCGGTGATTGTGTATAACGGTTAGAGTGCCTAGTGTGAAATGTTTATATAATTTTTAACGCAAATCTTGTTGCGAACAAATTACAAAAACACAAATGTTGAAAAAATTACGGTAATGAATAATGGTAGTTGTTGAAATTGAACGGGCGCCTTTGGCTTTCAAAGTAAAAAGTAAATAGTGTTGAATAATTTCGGCGGGCTGGTTAGAACCACGATAGCTCAATTGGGAGAGCACCTGACCCGGTATGTCAGAAGGGTGCGGGTTCTAATCCTGCTCGTGGAAATTTTTTCAACATTTGTGTTTTTGCCTGGTGTGAGTTTTGTTTACTATCCGTATTCATTCGATTACGTTTACGAAAACGAAAATTTAGTATGGCATTGAAGCAGCGCCTCCTGGCGGCATACGAGAAGAAGAGAAGTTAACATTTTGCCATACAAATTCTCGTTTTCGTTAACGTGATCGAATGGCGAATGAAACTCGCACTTGGCACCCAAGGATCATTCTGGATCATCATCATCATCATTATCATCAGCTTATTTTTATTTCCCCCCCATTGCTGGGGAACGAGTCTTCCCTATGGATGGATAGGGAGAACGGGCCATAAACCACCACGCGGGCCCATTGCGTATTGGTGGTTGTTAACGACTGCTAATGCAGCCGGGACCAACGGATTTACGTGCCTTGCGAAGTACGGAGGAGCTCGAGGTGATAAATATTTGATTACCCATCTGATGACTGGCCTTTGCAAAAGTTGCTTCACCTCAGCACTTGCAGACCGGGCGCGTTAACCGCTGCGCCATCGAGCTCCTCATTCTGGATCACTCACTAAAAACTCCTACACTTCCCCGGACGATCGGTGGAAGTGTACGAGTTTTTGGTGGGTTTACCATCCTTCCCCTTGAGGTATAAGGGGGAGAGTGCCATATAAACATATGTGTCTCCCCGGGCGCAGGGGTATGCATAATGCATTTTGTCCTGTACATAAAAAAAGAGGAGGGACCTGCTGACATTCCCCTTATCACACTCTCCTATCCTTTCACTCTTCTTCTTCAGTGAAAATGCCAAATGTTTTGGCAATGGTCATTTATCTATTATGCCTTTAAAGGCGACGAGTCTTCTGGTTTTGGAAAGGCCGATAATGGAGCCTTATACTCGATAATATACAGAGTGTCTCATTTAAATCGGTCAGTATGGAAAAGTCTGAAACTATAAGACATACGAAGATCTGTTCTTAGGAACCATGGCATCGATTTTAATAAGAAGAATAACTGCATTCATACATTTTTAAAAACCTATACTCAGCTCGGGAATCGAACCCGGTTGTTTTGAAAAAAATAAACTTACACTATTTCTATTTAGATATCGATTGTATAAGTCTTAAGCAGTAAATGGCTCTATGAAACATGATGTCTAAAATGAATAAAAAGCATTGTTTTCACATACTTTAATTTATTTTAGTAGGTGTTCGAAGTGACCACCGTTACATTCAACAAGTTCAGGCATGTAAAATTGTCTCTATGGTTGTTTGTACCTCTTTGCTGGTTTTGTAATTGTAAGATCGTTACCTAAACGTGTTAAATATTGTATTGAAAAAAACAGTGGTCACTTTGAACACCTACTAAAATAAATTAAAGTATGTGAAACAATGCATTTTATTCATTTTAGATATCATGTTTCATAGAGCCATTTACTGCTTAAGACATACACAATCGATATCTAAATAGAAATAGTGTAAGTTTATTTTTTTCAAAACAACCGGGTTTGATTCCCGAGCTGAGTACAAGTTTTTTTTAAATGTATGAATGCAGTTTTTCTTCCTATTAAAAGCGATGACATGGTTCCTTAGAACAGATCTTCGTATGTCTTATAGTTTCAGACTTTCCCATACTGACCGATTTGAATGAGACACCCTGTATAGTATTATGGATTGCTTGAAGGTGCAGATTTGAGATTTTTTCATGGAAATATTTTCCACACTTTTTCTGTGTTATCCAGCAGATGCCTCAACAATAACAGCTTCCACACTTATTTTTCCTTAAAAGAAAGGTTGGAATAAAAAGCTGGGATGAGTAGAACAACGGTTTTAAATGGAGTCCGCTTATTCTTTGTCACGCGACGGCGCGGCTGCTTGCGGGAATGAAAATAAACAAGCCCCGTTCTCTCCATAATAAAACGACACTTTCTACAGCTTATAAAGGAATTGTATGCACTTGCACTTGAGAGCTAATAGAATATAAATATAGGTACCTATATGTATTGAAGATTGTTAAGGATTGCAAATTAGACAGGAAATCTTGCAGTTGCTTGCAAGAAAAAATATAAATAAGCCGCGTTTTCTCTATAGTAAAGCGACACTTTCTATAGCTTATAAAGGAAATGTATGCACTTGTACTTGAGAGCTAATAGAATATAAATATAGGTACCTATATGTACCTATTGAAGATTGTTAAGGATTGCAAACTAGACAGGAAATCTTGCAGTTGCTTGCAAGAATAAATATAAATAAGCCGCGTTTTCTCTATAGTAAAGCGACACTTTCTATAGCTTATAAAGGAAATGTATGCACTTGCACTTGAGAGCTAATAGAATATAAATAGGTACCTATATGTATTGAAAATTGTTAAGGATTGCAAATTAGACAGGAAATCTTGCAGTTGCTTGCAAGAATAAAGATAAATAAGCCGCGTTTTCATAGCGACACTTTCTACAGCTTAGAAAGGAGTTGTATGCACTTAGACTTGAGAGTATAATACAATATAAATATGGGTAAGGTACCTATTGTATTGAAGATTGTTAACAGGTTGACCGCCGACAGGCCCACACAATAGAAATTCAAGTGTTTGTCGGACATATGGCGTTTAAGGTGTAAAGGATTGCAGATTAGACAGGAAATCTTGCAGTTGCTTGCAAGAATAAATATAAATAAGCCGCGTTTTCTCTATAGTAAAGCGACACTTTCTATAGCTTATAAAGGAAATGTATGCACTTGCACTTGAGAGCTAATAGAATATAAATATAGGTACCTATATGTATTGAAGATTGTTAAGGATTGCAAATTAGACAGGAAATCTTGCAGTTGCTTGCAAGAATAAAGATAAATAAGCCGCGTTTTCTCTTTAGTAAAGCGACACTTTCTATAGTTTATAAAGGAAATGTATGCACTTGCACTTGAGAGCTAATAGAATATAAATATAGGTACCTATATGTATTGAAGATTATTAACCCTTAAATGCATATTATATCAAAAACGAAAAGGTAATTTTAAAATTTTCATTATAAATTTTATTATATTTTTATTAAAATAAATATTTAGAATATACCTACTCTGTAATTAAATATGTTTTATTTAAATATTATAATATAATTTTTTTCTTAAATTTAACATCATAGACAAGGAAGTATTGACGAAAACCTTTTTGGATACGAGAATGCAACCTTTTTTTGAAAAAATAAATAAAAATACTTCTAATATGTTCTATTTTAATGATGTAAATTGAAATAGATTCGTAATAATTAAAACAATTATAAAGTGAAAAAAAAATATGAAATAAACAAAATGAAAATAAATTATTAAGGAGAGCATTTTCCAAGATTTTTCGTATTTTTTTTATTAAAAAAAAGTGCAGTGGCAAAAAAAAATTATTTTTTTATTTTTTTCGAAGTGTTGGAATCACATGGTATCCATTAAAAAAGCTTTTTATGATAAACAAAAAAATCATGCATTTAAGGGTTAAGGATTGCAAATTAGACAGGAAATCTTGCAGTGGCTTGCAAGAATAAAGATAAACAAGTCGCGTTTTCATAGCGACACTTTCTACAGCTTAGAAAGGAGTTGTATGCACTTAGACTTGAGAGTATAATACAATATAAATATGGGTAAGGTACCTATTGTATTGAAGATTGTTAACAGGTTGACCGCCGACAGGCCCACACAATAGAAATTCAAGTGTTTGTCGGACATATGGCGTTTAAGGTGTAAAGGATTGCAGATTAGACAGGAAATCTAACTTTTGCTTGCAAGAATAAAAATAAACAAGTCAAGCTCTGCAATTTTATTATAACACTATAATGAAGCAGAATTGTATAAACTTGAGAGTTTTGCAGAATAACTGACATGAATGTACAATGAGTAACATGCCTGTATTGAAGATTGTTAAGAAAATAATGCTGATGGACAGAAATATAGTCAGTTTGAAGTTTTTATATTTTTTAAACTAATTAACTAATTCTAGTAAATCTTTCTTTAAGCTGAATTTAAATAGCCTTCTGGATGTGTTAACGGACTAGTCAATAGTCAATGTGGTAATAGCGCATTAAGAAAGCTTTGAAAGGTCACATTTTAAAAGAAACAAAACACCAAAACAAAACTCCTTCTTCGTAAAGTGATCCCTAAAATAAACAAGCAAAAGGACTGGCAACTCAACCCTTCAAGAGTTCATTAAAAAGATAAGGCTCCCGCTGTTCCCAGCAACAATAGGAACCCAATAAGCACTTATTAAGACAAGTTGCGCCGTAAAGGCCGCATCAACCGGCAAACTTGCAAAGTAACATCTTTACATGTTTTGTTCCACTCGCGGAGTTCTTCTTAAATATGTTCTTTACTTCGCACTTCGTATATTAAACCTTATTTGGTGAGACATATGAAAGTATTTTGAGCATAAGAACAGTCGTTTTAATAATATACAGCTGCAAAAACTCGTTACTTAATTGTAGCTAAGCTATTTAGGTCGTTGCGATGTTAGGTTTACAGATATTAGAGGCATTTTACATTGCGGTGTCTCATAAAAATTCAAACCAAAAATTCGATTTTTATAAAACTTTCTAATAAGCTTAAGTAAAACATCCCTGTATTTCACAGGGATGTTGACAGTTCAATGAAAACACTTATTTAAAACTAGCTGTGCTCGCGACTTCGTCCGCGTGGAATAGTGACTTTCGGCAGCATTTTTAATTTTTTAGGCTCTTTTCCCGTTTTTGCAACATTTTTCACTGATGCTTCGCTCCTATTGGTCGCAGCGTGATGTTATATAGCCTAAAGCCTTCCTCGATAAATGGACTATCCAACACAAAAAGAATTATTCAATTCGAACCAGTAGTTCCTGAGATTAGCGCGTTCAAACAAACAAACAAACAAACAAACTCTTCAGCTTTATATATTAGTATAGATATTCTCTGTGTATATGCTCGTGTCCTAGCAGTGGGGGACATAAGACGAGCTTTTGTGATTTTAAAAAAAACGTTATTGTAAATAAATTTATGTAATTACATGTGATTACTACGAAAAGTTTCAAGTGACATAAAATCATTGAAATTAAACATCTTTTACGGATCTACTCGCGTTTAACTTACACATTACTTTAATTAATGTTTATCCTGACGTTTCGAGTAGATCCGTAAAAGTTGTTTCATTTCAATGTGTAGTGTTCGCGTAAACTTCAGAAAACAATAATGACATAAAAACAGTTTAAGAAAACGTGTAATAACATAACACATAACATAACATAACATAACATAACCATAGAAGTTTCATTTAAATCGCCTATTTTTTTTTGTTTTAAGGATTAGAGCTTTTAGCTTTGTAGGAGATACCGAAATGTGAAATGGCTTTGAAGCTTTGTCAAACAGCTGGCGTGGCGGTGGCCTTCCGTTTTTGTCGCGCTAACTACTTTGAACTACTCGTATTTATTTATTTCTTACACGTACAGTACAAGGGCTTTCGAATATAAGATGATAGCCAGCCAAAAATATAATAGCAACAAGTAAAGCAATTTTCGCAAAGGTTCGTCAAAGGAGGTGGTGACTAAAAATAAGGCACATAAAGCCTTTGGTCCCGGCTGCATTAGCAGTCGTTAACAAACACCAATGCGCAATGGGCCCGCGTAGTTTTTTTTTTTTGAGAGAGATTGCTGATTGCCTCAAAGGGCAATTTTTAGCGTCACCGGGGTTTTCGGAGGCGGCGAGGTACCTCAAGCCGTGTTGAAACGAATCACCTTCGGAGGATTTCTAGAGGGAACGGCATCGCACACTTAAAAGTGCGCCGTCCGATCCGTTTATTTGACCGCCCTATCCCATGGGCTAGGCAGGTGAAATATCTCGGTGTCACCCTCGATAGGAAGCTAACGTTTGCACCCCATCTCAAGATCGTCCGTAACAGGGCCGCGTTCTATTTAGGTCGGTTATTCCACCTTGTAGGCAGGCAGAGTAAAATGTCTCTTAGAAATAAGACGACAATTTATAAAGCCTGCATCCGCCCAGTCATGAGCTACGCTAGCGTAGTTTTCGCGCATTCCGCGCCCTCCCACTTGTACCCCCTACAAACCCTACAAAACCGCTTCATGCGAGGCGCGACGGGTTGTCCGCATTACGTTCGTAATGTAGACCTCCATCGCGACCTCGACCTCCCCACAATCAAAGACTTTATCAAGGACGTCTCCCGACGTTACTTTGATAATGCCCCCCACCACCCTAACCCGCTTGTTGTGGCGGCCGCCAACTATAAAGTTGAAGGCCTTCCCGCAACAAGACGGTACGCGTCTAGGCGTCCTAAGCACGGCCTAAACGACCCCGACGACCCAATTACAGTTGCGAACGCCCCCCCGCCCGATCCTCCAAATGACAGCACACATTTACAGAATACACTAAACATGCACACTATTTTAGGCCCAAGACACCGTACTCGTAGAACAAGGGTACGAAGAACCGGTTCACACGCGCTCTACGCCAGGCACAGTCATGTGCCTGGGCGCTCCTCTCCTCCTCCACGGCCCGGTCTACCCGAGCCGAGGCCTTTAGAGGCGCCCTCGGGTGGTTCCGCTCCCCGATCCGATCCGAACCCTTCGGAGACTCTGGGAGGGCACGGGGACGCGCACTTTTAAGTGTGCGATGCCGTACCCCTCTAGAAATCCTCCGAAGGTGATTCGTTTCAACACGGCTTGAGGTACCCTTTACGTACCTCGCCGCCCCTAAAACAAGCCCGGTGAAGCTGAAAATGCCCACCGGCAATCAGCAGTCTCTCTCAAAAAAAAAAAAAAAAAACTTAAAAGTGCGCGTTTCCGTGCCCTACCAGAGTCTCTGAAGGGTTCGGATCGGATCATTCTCCCTGTGGTATCCATAGGGAAAGCTCGTGCTCCAGCAACGGGGACATAAAATGAGCAAAGAGATGACAAATACTGATTTGATAATGTTGATGACGATGATGATTTATTTAAATAGATATTTCTATCCAATCAGAGCGTCTTTTAGCTACTGGCATAATATACCAGAGCATAGCGGCGTTATTTATAAATTCCCTTCAAAAGGCGGTGCAAATTATTATCATCAGTGGCCGCACAATGGGGGGAACAAAAGGTTGTTGTTAATAAGAGATTACAATAGCGGATTACTTCTCTTTATATGAGCATCAGCTCATTATGGAATAATGTGTGTATACATGTACAATCATCTTCAAAAATTTGTGGACACCTTCGAGACCGCCTCTGTGAACACCACTGGTCCAGACCCAGGGGTCCCGGCTTCGTTTCCCAGCGGGGAGTACATGTTTGTGTACATGGTTTAGTTGGTGATAGGGCTTGTTTGTCCGCCTGACTAACTACCACTATCTTATCTACATAATAATATGTCGCAGTAACATTAACGTTCTCGAGGAGCTCGATGGCACAGCGGTTAACGCGCCCGGTCTGCGAGTGCTGAGGTTAAGCAACTTTCGCAAAGCCGGTCGTCGGATGGGTGACTGAAAATGTATCATCTCGAGCTTTTCTGTGCTTCGGAAGGCACGTAAAGCCGTTGGTCCCGGCTGCATTAGCAGTCGTTAACAGCCACCAATCCGCACTGGGCCCGCGTGGTAGTTTATGGCCCGTTCTCCCTATCCAACGATAGGGAAGGCTCGTGCCCCTGCAGTGGGGACATAAAAATGAGCTGATGATGATGAACATTAATGTTAGTAGCGTTGTGTTCCGGCAGCTAGAGATTAGATAGCCAGTGCCTCATCGCTTAACATCAGGTGCGATGAAGGCACTATGCTTTCCCTGTAAGATATAATTAATGGAATCAGGCGTTTTTTTGCGGAAATCCATCATGGTACAAAAAAACGTAATCTATATATTAATACGTGAAGCAAAAACTTTGTACCCCTTTTTTACGAAAATTGCTCGGACGGAGGAGTATGTAATTTCGCACATTTATAGTTTACTGCCGGCCGCTCGCGGTTTCATCCGCTTGGTTCCCGTTCCCGTGGGAATATCTGGATAAAAAGTGGATAAATCATATGTGTTATTCCAGATTACAAACTATCTGTATGCCGAATTTCATCCAAATCCATCCATCCGTTGCAGCGTGAAGAAATACAGAATGCTAATATTTTTTTTAAATTATGCATAAAAAATACATTAAATCAATAAAACAAACATTACACACACTACCATGTATTTAACACACACGCATAATATACTTAGTCTTTTCAAAAATTTCAGAAACTCAAGAGGAGCGGCCTAAACTCAGAATAATAACAAAGCTATATTGTTCTGAGGGCCGAAATCTGTCAATGCCAATCCAAACTCACATTCTATCTTTTTTAATTTTTCATTGCTTAAGATACAATCCGTGCAGCCATAATAAAATTACAATTATTATAATAAGATTAGTGCAAGCGAACATGCACACCAACACCGATACCCGACAGGTGTTTCGCCCCTCCACAGGACATCCTCAGGAGCTGTTGACTGGTCGAGAGCTCTCATGCGCACGCGTACTGCATCCAAGCTGGATAAACGAGTGAGTTAGCGGAATTAACACTACATATTATATTACATTTTCCTGTAAGATATTAAAAAAAACACTCTATAAGCCTTATTGCGTCGACCTTTCTTGACAAGAGAGTAAAGAGCCATATTTGCACCTTGCTTTATTTTTTTTTATTTGTGATTTGTCGAAAATTGATGACAAATAATGGTGGATTATTCACCGTTAAGTGTTCGTGAGCGTGCAAGAGTGTTGGCAAATGAAACAAAACAGTGCAACGTCACTTTTCCAATTCTAGAAGACCGCGTGAATTTTCAGTAAAGTCGCCTTCATTGATACTAAAGAGGTCTGGGTGGAATATCATTTATCATACACTCATCATAATTATCTCATCAACTTCTCCCAAACATAGAAAATAATGCTATATATCCCAAATAATATTATATATGCGAAAGTGAGTTTATTTGTTTGTTTGTTTGATACACTTTCACGCGTAAACTATTTAACGATTTGTTCGTTTTGTTGTCATAGAAACTGTCAAAGCAGTACAAAGTCCGCCGGGTCAGCTAGTATTTTCATAAATTTGTCTTTGGCTAAATGTGCATACCATATCAAGCCATTAATTATAAGAATGGAAAGGCCTTGTTGCACTCGTAATAAGAGTCACGAACTGTCAAATGTGTGCACAATTTATTAGATGCGACTGTACCACGAAGCATCTGCGTTTACTAATGAGCCCTCATATTACGTCCGCCGAGCATACCATGAATGAATATGCTGTATTAACCCCTACTATGGAATAATATTCAAATTTATTTATTTTTACACTCCATCGCAAAGTTAAAAATATTAATTAAATTTTATTTAATTTTATTAAAGGTTTGATTCATTTTGTTGAGGATGAAAGTGGTAAAAATAGAGTTTGTGGTTAGTATTTGTAAATTCCACTATTTCACCGTTTGTCTTTTGTTTTGAATATGTTCATAAATTCAAGGAGAAACATAAAAACGAATTCAAATAGGTAAGTAAAAACTGTGTTCCCATCTAAAGCATAAATAGGCGCGCTACAAGTTCACATAAAGGCCGGAGACACTGAAAATGCCGCCGGAGGTAATCAGTAAACTATCTCTCCAAAAAAACATGTTAACAGTCAGACAAAATAAAATTATATTGATGAACAATTGAAATACTTTCGTTCATCAAATTCTAACTCTAAATCATCTTACTCTCACAAAGCAATCCGGTTAGAGCTAAATTACTCAGAAAAAGTTGTTTTAACTTAGATTTGATATTGTATGTGGAGACCGCGACTCGGCAAACGTAGTGTAGGACGCGGTCGAGCAATATACGCAAAATGGCTGACAGCAGCGGTCGGATGAGTAGAGCCGAACATCGGGCTCAGCTGCATGCATTAAGAGTAGACATGTGTAACACTGCGCTGCGCCGCTCAATTGCGCTAACTCAGTTCATTGCGCCGGATGTGTTGACTCACTTCTTCAAAATGTGTTGGCACACAGCACAGGACCGGACCGGGCTTAACAGCTGAGAATATAAAGGAATACGTTTTCGTTCGAAAATCAAAGAGACTGTGAACGCGGCGTGCAAATGGCGCGCGCTACGCAGCTCATTCGGGGCGTTCTATTTTGTTGCGCCATGGCGCAATTTTGAGTTAACTTAATGATGGCGTAGTGAACTGCGCCAGAGTTACTGAGTTGACGCAAGGTATTTTGCTGGGTTACCCATGTATTGCAGCAGTAGTAAACAACTACCGCGCCGCACTGGACCTGCGTGATGGTTTATGGCCCTTTCGTGTCCCAGCAGTGGGGACATAAAATGAGCTGGTGATATTGTTGTCTAGCAGTGGTCTGATACGGGCTGATTTTGATTTTTTTTTATATATGTTACAAGTAAGCACAGTGGCTTGATCTCATCTGATGATAAGTGATGATAAGGCCAATGATGGAAGCGCACTTCACCCGGGAACCTCAACTAGTGAGGCACTGGCTATCTTATCTCTAGCTGCCGGAACACAACAATGCTACAAACAGTGATGTTATGGCGACATATTTAGATAAGATGGTGGTAGCTAGCCAGGCGGACAAACAATCCCTACCACCAACCAAGTCGAGTAAACAAACATGTACCCCCCGCTGGGAATCGAACCCGGGACCTCTGGGTCTAAACCGGTGGTGTTAGCCACTAGTCCACAGAGGCGGTAGAGATGATGATGATGATGATGATGATGACTGGCTAAAATAAATTTTTATGATCTGCTTAGTACACTTTTAAATTATAAGCTTCTTAATTGGTTTATTTCAAACTTTTTCCTTTTTTTAAAATATGTATATTCTGGATTTTTTATACCTTATGTCGACAACGACAGCTCATATTATGTTAAAATCCACCATGCCGTTTGAGCTGTACGGCGTGCCAAATAAATAGACATACATACAAATATACATACATACATACAAACATACATACATACATACATACATACATACATACATACATACATACATACATACATACATACATACATACATACATACATACATACATACATACATACATACATACATACATACATACATACATACATACATACATACATACATACATACATACATACATACATACATACATACATACATACATACATACATACATACATACAAAAATCGAAAAACATAACCCTCCTTCTGACGCAGTCGGGTAAAAAAAGCCATTTGATGCTAACAATTTGAAATCTCATGCTCGTAACTCGCGAAGGCAGTGTTTTAATGGTATTAGGTAAAGCCTTTATCACAAAGGTCATGATGTAATATCTGAATGAAATTGCGCCGTTTATATAGAAGTTTGAAGATTGATTAAAGTTGAAACTTAATTAATCTGTTTTCGTCAAGTTATGAAATTATTAAAAATGACTTAGTGTCAACATAATTATATTATTATTATTATTTATACAAAATATTCCTTTAGGTTTAATATGTAGATCCGTAAAAGTTGTTTCTAAGTTGATATTAATGTGAAATAATGGTGGACTATTAATCGTTAAGTGTTCGTCACTATTCAAATTCTCTCAAGAAGTCTACGTGAGGTCTTAGTAAATTCCCACATCTTTTCTGAAATACTCAAGGGGTTGGGGGGTATATCGTTGCTCACTTCTCATACTATTAGCATTCATCATCATAATATAATAACTTGTAAGAAAATAACTTTGACACTGGCTAAATGTGCTAATCGCACGAAGACATCAACTAAAAAAGAAGTAAAAAAAAAAATTAAACTACAAATTTTCAAAGAGTATCTTAGTAGTGGCAAACTCCGTGGTGTAAGTACCTCTCGAGCCTCGCTTCAGGACTCTGGTTTGTTACTCTCAAAAGAGTTTAAAATGAATAGCACAGATATAGTTTCGAGGGGAGTTCTGCCAATGGCACTTGAATTACCAAATTAGGCCTAGTATTCACTGGTAACAAAACCTTTGAATAAAAAGTTTGTTTTAACGATCTTGCGATTTCTATTTAAGAGCGTTTACGCCGCACACTAGCGCCACTAATGAAAAAAAAACATATCTAGTAAATAAAGATAGAAAATCAAATTATGCTCAACAAACTATTTGAATGAAGTAATTTAGCATTTTTACGTCACCTAATGAACACCAACAATGTTATGGTTTAGTTAAATAAGACGTTACGGCCACTTTTAACTATAACGCCATATTTAACTAAACCATAACATGTCAGGTGTTCATTAGATGACGTAAAAATGCTAAATTACTTCATTCAGATAGTTTGTTGAGCATAATTTGATTTTCTATCTCTAATTACTAGATATGTTTTTTTTTTCAATTGGCGGCGCTAGTGTGCGGCGTAAACGCTCTTAAGCTAGTGGCACAAGTATTCGACACTTTAAACCCAATGTTCGACACAGTTTTTGCATAAAAATAACATAGATTTTCATTGAAACTTTACCGGATGACAACAAGGAGCCATACTATATAGTTTGTTCAATATAGCTTGATACCTGTGACCAGAGTCATCAAAATCGAAGACGTGACTTTGTAAAAGCTTGTGATTTTATTTTATACGTTAGATTAGGTTATTATCCCAATAAAATCTCGCATATCACACATTTATCACAATTTTAAAACATTGCAATAAAATAGACGTACTCCTTTTACAAGGTCATTTCATTACAAATAAATACTAGTATTGGGATAGTAAGTGTAGCTCAATTGATATTCAATTACCAATCTATTAATTTAACTTCCCATTTTTCATTATAGCTTTATTAATGAATTTGTTAGTCTTTATTTATTTCTCTTGAGTATATGACGTTTATATAGAATGCTACCGGGAAGGCTGACGTAAGCGATGAATTTTGTCACCGCTTTTTTAACTTTTTTGAGTGCTAACAGCGGCACTGTCGAACATTGGTACCATCACCACCCTTTCTGTGGAATTGAGATAGGGCCGCATTTTATGAGGATTTGGCAGAATACTTTAACATTGTCGGAAAATTAAGTATATCTTCGGTAAAATTTTGGAATTAAAATTAAATCTCAATTGACGGAAACAAAATAGTGACGTCATAGTTTGCCATTCCCAATTAAATATAAATATCTGCTAATTACTTCACAATAGTTTTTCAAAGATTCGTAAATATCACCACGCGGTGTTGTTTTCCGTAAAGATAAAATGCGCCTGGCGTGACGTCATTAACGTCGTTCGCGTCAAAATTTTGGTTACTAACGTTATGATCTACCTCAGAATATAAATAATAATACATTATGGATACCATCATCATCATCATCATCAGCCTATACTAGTCCACTGCTGGACAGAGGCCTCTCCAAGTGCACGCCACCGAGCACGATCCAAGAGATACCAAGAGCTTCTTTTTTTTTTGAGAGAGTTTGCTGATTGCCTCAACCGGCATTTTCAGCTTCACGGGGCTTTTTTGGGGGCGGCGAGAAACTTAAAGGGTTCCTCAAGCCGTGTGAAACGAATCACCTTCGGAGGTTTTCTAGAGGGAACGGCATCACGCACTAGTGCGTGTCCCCGTGCCTTCCTTCATTCTCCGAAGGGTTCGGATCGGATCGGGGAGCGGAACAACCCGAGGGCGCCTCTAAATGCTCGGACCTCGGGTTGACCAAGCCGTGGTGGTGGGGACCTGGGTAGAGCGCGTGTGAACCAGCTCGTCGTACCCTTGTTCTATGAGTAAATACGGTGTCTTGGGCTAAGGCCCAACACACACACACATGCACATTTACAGAATACACTAAACATGCTCACTAGTTAAGACTATGTTTGGTGGCATTTAGAGGATCGGGGAGAATACCAAGAGCGTCACCGCTCTCCGCCACGCCACCGCTCCCGCCCCGCTCACGCAGCAAAGCGCACGCCCAGAATCCAGAACCGTAGAGAAGGCTATATTACTTTTAACTGACTGAACACAACTGTTCAAAATTTTAAATTCAAAATCATTTATTCAGTTCATGCTACAGATTATCACTTAGGCAGTTAACACACTGCCACGCACCACGCAGCGTAGCACGTGAATGTGTGTTCTAATTGCTTGTAAGTATCTCCGTTCGTATAGAAAACACGGCACAGTCCAACACACAGAAAATGCATCCACGCGCGCCGCGCGTTGGTGCGTCGACACGCAACATGCAGCGTGGTGCGTGGCAGTGTGTTAATCGCCTTATGAATGTCACTATGGCATCGGTTCGATCAACAGGGCGGGTGGGAGGAGACTTTGTACTGAGAAGAACCGGTAAGAAACTCAGCAGGGGCATTTCTGTCCCTTTCTTTTACGGCGTTGCGTGGAAATGCCCTATCATAGAAGTGCTCTGTGCTTATCTAACATTGTTGTTACAGACTTGGAAAAGATGGTGGTAGCTAGTCAGGTGAATATCAAAGTAGTAGTAGTAGTAGTAGTAGTAGTTTGATTGTTACCTACACAAACACACGCACGCACACACACACACACACACACACACACACACACACACACACACACACACACACACACACACACACACACACACACACACACACACACACACACACACACACACACACACACACACACACACACACACACACACACACACACACACACACACACACACACACACACACACACATACACACACACACACACTTGCGAAATAGCCAAGTCCAAAGTCCAAAGTTGGGGGCCGGAACTATGTAAACCCAGGGTACCCTATCGCAGGTTCTGCTCTCTCACAATGTCTATAAACTACCTACCACGCTAAAAATTGCAAACTTACTGTATTTTAAATTGTAAACTTACTGTAGTAGCCGTACTCCCTACTTATTTAAACGAAAGTCTATGTAAAAGACTATTTCTTGCGAATGTTAATCTTCTATGTAATATGCCTTTATAATCTTCAAAGGCTTTTTACTACGAAACATTTTCTCTAAAGTAGCTGATTGTTTCAAGAGAGATTGTAGTTTAGGCACTTCAGACTTCGGGCGCAATCTTCACAACAGTCAACACAGTGAAGTACTTACTGTTGAGAAAATAGATAAGTACGGATCGAGTGACGGCTTTAAAGTTCTTAGATAGGTACCAGTCACTGTGATTTTGCCCGACGAATTTGTTGTTGTCACTTCATTTCATTAACGCCTCGGTAGTCGAGTGGCAAAGGAAGGAATTGAACCCAAAGATCCCGGGTTTAAAAAAAAAAGAAAAAAGTAAATAGTGTTGAATAATATCGGCGGGCTGGTTAGAACCACGATAGCTCAATTGGGAGAGCACCTGACCCGGTATATCAGAAGGGTGCAGGTTCAAATCCTGCTCGTGGAAATTTTTTCAACATTTGTGTTTTTGTAATTAGTTCGCAACAAAATTTGTGTTAAAAATTATATAAACAAAACAAAAACATTTTATCCCGGGTTTAATTCCGGATGATCGCCAACCCGCATTTCCCAAGCATGGTGATTAAGCCTTGACTTTATTTCAATGATAGAAGCCTTTGCCCAGTAGTGGGCCACATAGACTACTTACTTTTACTTTTTTACACTTCATTTCAAATTGTATTATTTAATTATGAATACTATGATCTGCTTCCCTGTGGTTGGCAAACGATGATGTGGCTGGATAATGTGGCTGTTTGTGCGTTCGGGTTCGAGTTTCAGTTCATTTGATGGGTAACTAAATCAAAATATTTCGAGCTTCATTTTTCGGAATATATGTTATTTTAACTGTTGTTTCCTGTTGTTGAACCACCAAGGGTGGTTATATATAACGACAACCGACCACGCAGCGTAAGGTCCGGCCAAATCGTGCCAGTATTGGTTAGTATGTATTAAGAAGCTCGATGACGAAGTGGTTAACGCGCCCGGTCTGTATTTTCTAAGGTTAAGCTATTTTCGCAAAGGCCGGTCATAGGATGGGGGACCAAAAATGTATCATCTCGAGCTCCTCCGTTCTTCAGAAGACACGTAAAGCCGTTGGTCCCGGCTGCATTAGCAGTCGTTAACAATCACCAATGGGCCCGCGTGGTGGTTTAGAGCGCGTTCTCCCAATCCATCCATGGGCAAGGCTCGTGCCCCAGCAGTGGGGACATAAAATGAGCTGGTGATGTGTGATGTGATGTTATGGCCCGATCCCCCGTAAATTTTTCATGTAAGAAGGCCACAGCCCAGCTGTAGAGTGTTGAAAGGTAGATCATGATAACGATAGTAATGATGAAGTAAGGATTCAGGACATTACTGAGACCTCACGCGGCTCTCTTGAGAAAATTAGAAAAGTGCCTGTTAAATAATAAACTGAAAACCTTAGAATAATTACGGTATAGAAAGATAGTGTTCATACAAGCGCTCTGTCAAAAGTGAAGGACTAAACCGATTCATACTTTCGTGACGATTACTTGCTTGCGCTCGGCGACATGCATGCACACGTACTTGTAACTCCGTAGTGTAGGTATACATTGAAAACTCGGCGTTTGGAGCCATGTCTGGCTCCAAAAAAGGTGCTTCAAAAATTAAAAAATTTAAGTTGTTAATAGATTAATATGGAAACAAAATGAAATGTACAAGTCTTGGAAAATAACAAATCAAAATACATGAAAACGTTTCTTGTCATGTGTAAAAATCAATTTAAACAAAACTAACACAAATAAGAAACAATAATAAAAAAACCTGTGACACTATTTTATGATCTAGCATAAACGTTTTTCATTTCAAATTTAGATCAGCTTTATCTCTAAGAAATTCTGCTGAACGGTTTTAAAAATGTTTATATCGATAAAGTTTAAAGACTTTCCTGCGCTTTTAAGAGCACTAGGAATTTTTATTAAAGATTCTGCGAGCTATTGCAGAGGAGATGCTATTAACGACTCGAGTTCTATATTTAGTGCACATATATTCTATTTCCATTTCTGTGACCTTAATTGGTATCCTTCTTCCCAGACGTAGAGAAAATAATGGTCTTTACACATTAGAAAGTCAAGGAAAAGTCACTTATTATACCTATACTACTATATAAATCTGTAGACTCTATCTGTACATGCAATTTTTCTGACAAATTTTGGGATAGATATTCATTTTATGACTCACTGACACCAATTCTACGATTTTTGAAATTTTTGTCTGTCTGTCTGTATGTCCTCTTATAACTCAAGAACGGTTTGATCGATCTTGATGAAAATTTGTATCTAGTAAGAACATGAGATTTTGCAAATAAAAAAATTAAATTCTATTCACAAATTTTCGCACAGCGAAGCGGGCGGGTGACGGCTAGTTCAATATAAAGCCAATAGAATAAACCATGGATAAGCTGGATGAGAGCAGGCGTAGATCGTGCACAGTGGCGTGTACTTGGAGAGAACTTTGCCCAGCAGTGGACATGTGTAGGCTGATGATGATGTTGAAGAAACCATTTCTTTGCCGCACCAAAACATGAAGTGCTCTCCCAGCACTAGTGTTTCTAATTCCTGCAACATGGCGTCCTCTAGACAAGGTGTGAAGACGCAACTGGCGGGTCGGCAAGGTGTCCTCACCTGTGGCTAGCGAGGTCCAATCCTGCTCCATTAGCTGTCCTCGATATCGATCGATATGGATCGATATGGATCGATATGGATCTTGTGCTTAACATCACGTAGAGCGGAGTCGTATGTCAACTTCAATACAAAAGAAAAACCGGCCAAGTGCGAGTCGGACTCGCGCACGAAGGGTTCCGTACCATTATCTATAAAAACGGCAAAAAAAATCATGTCTGTTGTATGGGAGCCCCTTAAATATTTATTTTATTCTGTTTTTTTAGTATTTGTTGTTATAACGGCAACAGAAATACAAAATCTGTGAAAATTTCAACTGTCTAACTATCACGGTTCATGAGATACAGCCTGGTAACAGACGGATAGATAGACGGACGGACGGACAGCGGTGTCATAGTAAAAGGGTTCCCGTTTTACCCTTTGGGTACGGAACCCTAAAAACTAGTAAATCTTCGACCAGTTGTGAAGACCTAGTGTGAGTTATTTTTGACATTCAATCACGTTAACAAAAACGAGAATTAGCATGGTATTGAAGCAGCGTCTCCTGGCGACATACGATAAAAGTAAAAAAAAACCATACAAATTTTCGTTTTCGTAAACGAATGAAGACGGAGAGAACAAAACTCATACTTGGCACTCGGATTTTAAGAGAATCTTCAACCGTGAAGAGGTAGCAAGAAACATTTATCCAGCCTGTTCATAAATGCATTTAACCTAAGAACAGGCTGGATAAATTATCCGAAACACATGACGCACACGCATCAGCGCGTTAGCTGCTAGTGTCATCTCCCCCCAAACAAATAAATAAATAAATAAACAAATAAATAAAATAGGAGGCTGTTGCAAATAAACAGGCATTTATTTTTGTTGGAAATAAAACTTTGATTTGTATTATGGACGAATCGATTATCGAGATTCAATTTGTTTGGTGGCATAATGGCCCCATCACTAATTGTTCTTTTTTTCTTTGTTGGTACACTTGTCTCGGGAAGGCAACAATGGCTGGTTGATAGGTTATCGTGTGTTGATAATTAAATAGATTTTATGTAGTAATAAGGGCATTTGGAGCCGTATTACTTTATTTAAGTGTATTGTGCAACCTGTGTTTTGTGAGAGTGTACGTCGTAAGCGAATCGCATCGGGAGTACAATTCGCCTGGATGTCGGCATCACCGCTGCTGGAGTAAACAGGTAGTTCCTCGGGGGAAAAGTGCACTTGGGGTAGCCGTTGGGTGTGATTAGGGAACCCGAGAAGACCCGGACTCGGATTCAGGCCCCATCAGACCATATGGATCCCGTTCTGGACGGCGGGAGCGGCATGGAACTGTGAGTGGATTTTGTAGATTTTAAGGTGTAACCTAATTTTAAACAGTAGCATAGTGTGTGTTGTGGGTTTCCGCAACATAGCGGTAGCAGAGCGTGGTTACTACCGGACCTCTAGGTTAATCGGTGTAATTTTGTGTATTTTGTTAGTTCGTAATAGGTTAAGCTCATTTCGTGTAAAATCGCACTTCCGGGACAGGTGCGGTTGAATTGTAAGGTTGGTAGTACCGTTGTTTTCGTTGTATTTGGGCTGGGACATTTCTCGGAACGTTAATTGTTATTTAATTTCGTTCAATTGAAAGCATCGAGTCGATTCGGGATAATCGATTCCGTGTTTTCGTTGACTCGTTTTAATTTTGTGTTTAGGTTTATTTAGTTTAAATTATTTATAATGACAGCGTCACGGCAGGAGTTGGCTCAGCAGCTCCGGTGGTTCACCGGGCTGCTTGCATTAATAGATCGGCCTAACCGGGAGGACGCCTTGGAGACGCGTTCGAAAGAAATGCAGGCTCGTTTCTTGTTGGCCGAGCGGTCGGTAACCGCTCTGTTGTCAACCGACCCGGTCGGGGAGAAGGAGCTGGCCCTCCACGCCCAATATGTCAAGGATCTGGAGCACATCCAAGACATCTACGACGAGGTCCTTCAGCGGGTAAAGGACATCGAGCGACTGCGGGAGGGGAAGCCTGTTGCGCGCCCCGCTTCGCTCCACACCCCTGGACCCAGCGCCATGGGAAGATTGGGTGCCCTGGAGGTCCCGCATTTCACCGGATGTATGCGGGACTGGGCTGGATTCCGGAACATGTTTTTGGCCTTGGTGGATACTCGGAAGGATTTCACCAAGGCCGAAAAGCTTGCATATCTCCGTTCCTACCTAGACGGAGAACCCAGACAGCTCGTACAGCATCTGGAGCTGCAGGATGCGAGCTACGACACCGCCATGCAGCTGCTGGAGAAGCGGTACGAGAAGCCGCGTCTTCAGGCGGACGCGCACGTGACCCATCTGCTGGGATTGCCGAGGGTCAACCATAGGGCTCAGCTGAGGGCGCAGCTGATCACCCCGCTCACCGTGTCCTTAAACGGGTTAAGGACGCTCGGACTGCCCGTCGACCAGTGGTCCTTCCTTCTTCTGCACATCGTTCTGGCCAAGTTGTCGCAGGAGATGAGGGACAAGTTCGAGCGGAATCGACTGGTCCACAAGGATCTTGGCAGCGTTCTGCCCTCGATAGGGGAACTTCTGGAGTTCCTGGAAGAGGAGGCTGGCCTGCTGGAAAACCAGCTAGCCTCCCAGGAGGCTCCGTCAAGTGCGCCGGCCCGCACTTCCGGAGTCTACGGCGCCCAGCCGCCACGCAACCCAGGGAAGGGTCGCGGCAGGCTGGTGGCTGCGGCCGCCATCAACCCCGGTTCTGGATGCCGGGTTTGCGGACAGCAGCACTTGGAACAGCTATGTCCAGCAATTCTCGGGCTGCCCACAAAAGAGCGCCGAAACCTCGTTCGGACACGAGGATTGTGTTATGCCTGCCTGGGAGGACATAGGTATAATGAGTGTCCCCAGGCGAGGCCTTGCGATATGTGCGGCGGACCGCACCATCGCTTACTGTGCACCCGTAGTGCTGAGGGCTCAGCACCGGTTCGGGAGAGGGGATCTCCCACGGGTGGCGGTTTGGGGCCGGGGTCAACTCCGCCTCCGGAAAGACGGAGTCCGCCACGGCCGCCACACTACAACCCCTCGTACACCCCGGCTCAGGTGAGTTGGGGACCGCCGGAACGGAGCCAGGTTCTGGCTACAACCCGGCACCCGGCGCGACCAACACCAGGAGTTGGTGCCTCTAAGGGCCACTGGGTACAGGGAGCCCCACCTCCGGACCCAACACCCGGATACTCGTACGCGTATCCTCCGCCGCCGTTGCCGGAACAACAACGACATGAGAACCGTCAACAGTTCTCACCGGTACTGCACGAGTACCCGAGGTTGGAATACCACCCACCCTATCACCGGTATGGTAGGGCAGCTGGATACGCACCACCCCGGATGGTGGCCTGCACGCGTCCGACTTACTGGCCGAGTCATCACGGTTCGACAGGGTCGGCTGCTGGCTCTGACGCGTGACTAGCCTGTGGTCGGGCTACGTCGGAACCGAGGACGGTTCTTATGCCCATCGCGCAGGTACGCGTTTGGGGACCTAGGGGGGACTTCGTCCGGATACGAGCCCTCCTAGACACTGGGGCACAGGGCTGCTTAATTACTACGAGGGTAGCGAGGCGCCTACGTCTGGAGTGCGCGCCTCCCTCAGTTCCGATTCGGGGAGTCGGAGATACAGAAGTGGGGGGTCTGTCCGGTCAGACCCACATTTCCTTCTCTCCTGTGCATTCCGCTTCGATACGGATTGCGGCGGCCGCGATCGTACTCGACAATCTGCTGGGTTGGCATCCACCGACAGACATTCCGCGGGACGCAATGTCTGACACATCAGGTCTAATGCTGGCAGACCCTCATTTCGAGGAGCCGGCTCCGGTGGACCTCATATTGGGAGCGGATGTACTGGGCTGGATCCTTTTAGGGCCTCAGCGGAGTCTGGGCCGCTCTTCGTTGGTAGCTATACCTACCATCTTTGGACACGTTTTAATGGGACCGGTTTTCGACCAGGAGACGCGGGATGTCTCACCTGTCGTCGCTACTACCTCCATCGCTAGGACGATGCAAAAATTCTGGGAACTGGAAGAGCCTCCCATGGTCTCCCGTCTGGATCCGGAGCATGTGGAGTGCGAAACCTTTTATAAGGATCACACACGCCCGATGGCGTCGGGTAGGATCGAAACTCGACTGCCCTTTATCGACTGTCCCCCTCTCTTGGGAAAATCGAGGGCGTTGGCAGAGAAACGACTCTTGTCCATGGAGCGTCGTATGTCTCGCGATCCGGTACTTCGGGAAAAGTATATCGAGTTCATGCGAGAATACGAGGCCTTGGGGCATATGTCGCGGGCGACTGTCGACTGGACAACGACAGATCATTTTTTCTTGCCTCACCACGCGGTGTTGAAGGCCTCATCTGGAAAACTACGGACTGTTTTTGACGGATCGGCACCGTCGTCGACTGGAGTTTCTTTGAACCAATGTCTCCATTCTGGTCCGAAGTTACATCGGGACATTGTCGACATCATTTTAAATTTCCGAAGACACCAGGTGGTGTTCGGTGCGGACATCCGGATGATGTTCCGCCAAACAGTAATACATCCTGCGGACAGGAGGTTTCAGTTAATAATCTGGAGGTAACATTCGGAGGATCCCATCACCGTCTACGAGCTCAACACCAACACGTACGGCCTGAAGTCGAGTCCCTTCATTGCCATCCGGTCACTGCTGGAACTGGCGGAGCAGGAACGGGCTCGCTTTCCCCGGGCAGCCGCTGTACTGACACGTGACGTGTTCGTAGATGATATCTGCACAGGGGCAGCCTCTCTGGAGGAGGCGCTCATCATCAGGAATGAACTTATCGGACTCCTCGCGGCTGGTGGTTATGAGTTGAGAAAATGGTTATCCAACGAGCCACAGCTTCTGGTTGGGATTCCGGAAGATCACCAACAGAATCCTCAGCTATTCGAGGACGCAGGAGACCCGAACTCTATCGCCGTTTTGGGAATTAAATATCAGCCGGTTCACGATATTTTCACATTCCGGGTAGAACTGGAAACTACAAGAGTTTGGTCGAAAAGGACGGTCCTTTCCACCATCGCTCGGATGTTTGATCCAAATGGATGGATCAGCCCGTGCATTTTATGGCGAAGTGTTTATTGCAAACACTGTGGACCCTCGGAGTCTCGTGGGATGATCTACTGGTAGGGCTCTCACTCGACACTTGGCTCGCTCTGATCTCTACGATCGAGGCGATCAATCAGGTGGCGTTGCCGCGGCGGATCTTGCCGCGGGGCAAATACAGGGCAAGCCTACATGGCTTCTGCGATGCGTCAGAACGAGGGTATGCCGCAGTGGTGTCTCTGCGAACGGTGGACTCGAAGGGTCGAGTCGCCGTCTCCTTGCTTCTGGCTAAAAGCAAGGTAACTCCCCTCAAAACTAGGCTGACAATCCCGAAGCTGGAGCTTTGCGGGGCGCATCTATTGGCCAAACTGTTGTGCCACGTGCACAAGGAACTGACGTCTACGGTGGACATCCGGAAAGTCTACGCCTGGTCTGACAGTCAGGTAGCTCTGGCATGGCTACGCGGGGCACCCCACGTATTGGAAACGTTTGTGGCCAATCGGGTATCTCAGGTACAGAACTCGGGCATCGAAATTTATTGGAGGCACGTTCCCGGCCCCTGGAATCCTGCCGATTGTGCCTCTCGGGGCTGCACCGCGCCGGAATTAGTGCAGCATGCTCTCTGGTGGGGTCCAGAGTGGTTAAAGGAGGGTGAGTCATTATGGCCGGTCACCATGATCGATGGCTCTCTAGGGATGCTCCCTGGAATAAAAGTTTTGGTGACAACAAACGAGTCAAGGCCAGATCCGAATTGGTTGACGGCTCGATACAGCAAACTGGACAAATTGCTAGGTGTAACTTGCTGGATCCGGAGATTTCTACATAACTGCCGCCATCCAGACAAGAGGCAGTTATCACCCGTGGCGGGTGCTGAGGAACGCAGGAGTTCACTGTTGGCCTTGATACGGCTGGTTCAAGCTGACCGGTTCGAGGACGAACTGAAGATTTTGCGCGTCGGTCGCGCAAAGCTCAAGGGAGCGATCTCTCGGCTCAACCCATTTCTGGATGCGGATGGACTGTTACGCGTTGGAGGTCGCCTCAAAAATGCCGACCTGCCCTTCGGTAGCCGTCATCCTCTGCTACTCCCCAAAGGAGGACCTTTGGTAGAACTGGTGGTCTCGGATAGACACCTGAAAAACGCTCACGCGGGGTGTAATGCGTTACTGGCGATATTACAGAGGGAGTTCTGGATTTTGTTATCGGGTGAAGGCCTCCACTATGCAGCCACAGATGGGGGATCTCCCTTCTGACCGGGTTTGTCAGACTACTAGGCCGTTCGACGGGGTCGGTACGGATTTTGCTGGACCGTTTCTGGTGAGAACCACAGCCTATCGTAACACTAGGGTCACGAAAGCATACCTGTGCGTTTTTGTCTGCCTGGCCACTAAGGCCGTCCACCTGGAAGTGGTTTCGGCTCTGTCTACGGAAGCCTTTGTCGCCACGCTGGATCGTTTTGTTTCGCGACGGGGTTTACCTTCTCTCATTCGGTCCGACAACGGTACCAACTACAGAGGCACTGCCAACTACTTAAAAGATGTGAACGATTTTCTGGATAAAAATTGTAATAGCATAAGTCAAGCTCTCGCACAGCGGGGAATCACATGGCGATTTAGTGTGCCAGCCTGTCCCCACTGGGGCGGGATATTTGAAGCCGCGGTAAAATCGGCAAAAACCCACTTGCGCCGGGTAGTCGGGGAAACTACCCTCACGTATGAGGAACTTACAACTGTGTTTTGTAAGGTTGAGGCGGTTCTCAACTCGCGTCCGCTTTGTCCACTCTCCTCTGACGCAAATGACATGGAAGTCCTGACCCCTGGTCATTTTTTGGTCGGTCAGCCACTCACTGCCCTGCCTGAGTATCCCTGGAAGGATGAACGCAGACACCGGATGTCTCGTTTTCAAATGATACAACAAATGAGTCAGGACTTGTGGCGTCGTTGGTCACTGGAGTATCTGCATTTATTGCAGCAGCGTGTAAAGTGGACAGACCGGACGTCGCCCCCTTCGGAGGGGGATCTGGTTTTATTAAAAGAGGCTAATTTGCCATCTTTATTTTGGAGACGAGGTCGCATTTTAAAGTTAATCTGGGGCGCGGACGGGACTCCGCGTGTGGCGCAAGTGTTGGTTGATGGATCGGTGCTAAATCGCGCAGTCGCGACCTTAGCTCGATTACCGGTTGACTAGTTTAAGATTTCAGGCTAGAAAGCGGTACGTCCGCTTTGGGTGGCGGGATGTTGCAAATAAACAGGCATTTATTTTTGTTGGAAATAAAACTTTGATGTATTATGGACGAATCGATTATCGAGATTCAATTTGTTTGGTGGCATAATGGCCCCATCACTAATTGTTCTTTTTTTCTTTGTTGGTACACTTGTCTCGGGAAGGCAACAATGGCTGGTTGATAGGTCATCGTGTGTTGATAATTAAATAGATTTTATGTAGTAATAAGGGCATTTGGAGCCGTATTACTTTGATTAAGTGTATTGTGCAACCTGTGTTTTGTGAGAGTGTACGTCGTAAGCGAATCGCATCGGGAGTACAATTCGCCTGGATGTCGGCATCACCGCTGCTGGAGTAAACAGGTAGTTCCTCGGGGGAAAAGTGCACTTGGGGTAGCCGTTGGGTGTGATTAGGGAACCCGAGAAGACCCGGACTCGGATTCAGGCCCCATCAGACCATATGGATCCCGTTCTGGACGGCGGGAGCGGCATGGAACTGTGAGTGGATTTTGTAGATTTTAAGGTGTAACCTAATTTTAAACAGTAGCATAGTGTGTGTTGTGGGTTTCCGCAACAGAGGCGTTTACGATTCATACTTTGAACCCTTCAGGTACCTCAGGTCCACATTCCTAAATGGTCCACTTGCCTGAATGGTCCACTTTCCCATATGGTTTACTTGATTTTCCTGTATAGTCCACTTTCCAGCGTGGTCTACTTTTCTACAAGGTCCACTTTCCTACATCTAGCCTTCAAGTACACACGGCGGCAGATCAACCTACCCAAACCTGTCAAATTTCTCCAATGAATATTGATCCTTATAACCAAACAATAAAGTTCAAAATTGATTGTAGAAATTTGACAGTTTTGGGTAGGTTGATCTGCTGCCGTGTGTACCTTAGGTTAATTCGGAGACCATACCTATAACAATGTGATTTTATATACTCCAATTTTTCACGCATGAATAATATTCAGCTCACTTGATTCAACACATAGGTATTGGCCGCCGCGCTGCTTTGCCATTCGGCCACCGAGGCGCTATTACTTAGGTACGTTACGTGATTACTTTTATTATTTTATTACTTTTGATATGCGTTTAGAATTTAGTATTTGGTATAATTGTCAATGCAGTGATATCGTTAGATACTATCCAATTGCCTATAAATGTTTCCTTGCCCCTTTTGTCTTAACAACTAGGCCTTTCCTTACAGAGTTTCCAAAAAGAACTCTAGTATTCAAGAACTTAGTTCATACTAAGTCCTTGAATTCTTGAGTCCATACTCAAGAAATCAGTAATCAACAATAAATAATGATGATGATGATGATGATTTAAAAAAAAACTAACTAGAATGGCGCAACGACCCAAAGTGAGTCTTGGCCTCCGACAATAAGAGTCGCCATCTGGGTCTGTCCCCTGCGCCACCTGGAAAAAAACAATTATTTATTTAATCTTAATGTTTGTTGTAATGGTATTATTCTTGGCTTGACATCGACCTATGATGATTACTATTGCATATAGCTTGACGTGCTTATGTGACAGGATCAATATGTATTTTAGTATTAGTTAGTATGACATGATAACTTATTTAATCTTAATGTTTATGTTGTATTAATATTATTATCGACTTGATCTATGATGATTGCTATTGACATCGTGTTTGCAAAATTTATCTGATTTCAAATGACTTTTGTTTTGTATTGTTCTATATATATTATTAGTATCTATTATTTTGTGTGTAAATGTGTTTGTACGATTTTAAATGTAATTTCAATCAATGCATGTAAAAAAGTTTTTCTTGTTGGCGCTTTGGTGTACATGTAAGCCAGTGAGTTTTCTTGAATAAATAAATAAATAAATAAAGACGTTATTATATTTACCTTATTACCCTAGAAAATCTAAACAGAGTATAAACTGACCTATTGACCCTTTTACAGATTCTCGGTGTTAGATTTCCAATTAATCCGGTGTTCTATTTTTGACCCAAGACATTAGTTTTCGTTTCAGATTTCATGACTTCTTCGTTACACCGTAAATCTTTGGTCGAATGTGCACAATTTTAATCTAGTACTGACCAAAATTGTTTAATGTTTTATCTCTAATGCGTTGCAGTAAGCTACGGATATTTAGCCAATATTCACGTACCAAGATGCTGGTAAAATCAATCCCTTTTGAATATATTCAATCTAGAGTTTTAGTACCTCAAAACGTCAAGAAAGTTCCTGAATGTTTGTTCCTGAATAATATTTATGGATTCCACAAAAGCTTATTATGCCACAAAACACATGGGCTACAATGCGGAATTGTGCAAACATGTTAAAAGTTACGAACTTGCTTTCCAAAATGTGAATAAACCTGACTGTAATTGTAATAATTTGTTATGTGAGCATAGACAAAATGAATGAATGTATATTGTTTTCTAAAGTTTACGCGAACACTACACATTGAAATGAAACAACTTTTACGGATCTACTCGCGTTTATTTTGCACATTACTTATTTAATGTTTATCCTGACGTTTCGAACCCTTTGCAGGATCCGTGGTCACAGTTCTTTAAAGCGAAATACTGATCACGGGGAAGGTTGGATTTCGGCAACTTGCTCCGGCGCAAGACAGACGATATGTCTTGACGTATTGCCTCAGCATCAGCCGTCGTCGCCGATATCTTTATGGAAGACTTCGAGGAGAGGGCCCTGAGCACAGCACCGGTAACCCCTAGGTTCTACAAGCGGTACGTAGATGACACTTTCACTATCCTACCAACTGATAAAGTATCTGCTTTTCTAGATCATCTTAACTCCATACATCCAAAAATACAATTTACAATGGAGTTAGAGGCAGATAGTAAGCTAGCTTTCTTGGATATTTTAATTATCAGGAATCCGGATCATAGTTTGAGTCACACTGTGTATCGTAAAGTAACCCATACAGATAGGTATCTCAATGGTGATTCTCACCACCATCCTAGATAGTTGGCTACTGTAGGGAAATCTTTGTTTCAGAGAGCACGCGGCATCTGTGACACCCAACACCTGGCTGCTGAGCTTCAGCATGTCAAGCACGTACTACAGGATAATAAACTGAAAGTACCACGGCTTTGTCACAGAAAACGCAATAAACCAACCACAGTCGAGCGCCAACCTGCTGTACTTCCATATATGAAAGGTGTCACTGACAAGATTGGACATATCTTAAAGCGAGCTTCAATCAACACTTACTTCAAGCCGCCGAAGAAGATCAACCAATTTTTACGACCTGTCAAGTGCAACATACCCCTTCAAGATGCAGGCGTGTACAAACTGGACTGCGACTGTGGGCTCTCTTACATCGGGCAAACAAAGAGAAGTATAGGAACCCGTGTTAAAGAACATATAGCCGACGTCAAGCATAGGCGCGAAAATAAGTCTGCAGTATGCGAACATTCCCTAGAGGGGCCCAACCATTACATCAGATTTGATAAACTACAAATACTCGTTAAAGAACAACGATTCATCCCTAGGATGATACGCGAGGCTATTGAAATTAAAAAACATCCTAATTTTAATAGAGAAGATGGTTGGAATCTACCACCAGCCGGGGATCCCATCATACAAAATATTAAATCCCAGCCCCGACACCATACTGCCAGACCAAAAGATACTGTAAGCTCTTTCTGCGTAAAACGGAACGCACCTGATTAAATTTATGACCAACACCTCAGTCTCCCTGTGACCACGGATCCTGCAAAGGGTTCGAAACGTCAGGATATACATTAAATAAGTAATGTGCAAAATAAACGCGAGTAGATCCGTAAAAGTTGTTTCATTTCAATGAATGAATGTAATAAAAACGTGTGCTTTCAGATGAGTGCGCTTCTCAGCTCATGACAGTGAACGCCGGTGTACCCCAGGGCTCCCCTTTATCCCCTACACTTTTTCTTGTTATATATGATTATTATGCTCTAACTTGGGCACATCATTGTTATGCGGATGATAACACGACTGGACGGATGAATATCGTTGAAAAGCGTGAGTCTTGTCATTGAACTTGATCGAGTTTTAGACCGCATTTCTTAATGGGGTCATACCAATAACATCGTCGGTTGTTGGGCGATAACTAATAAGTTAACGAAAATGATAATTTGTACTAGAAGGACAAACAAACTGGATGTAACTATGCTATTACTCGTATAAGCATCATCATCATCATCATCATCTCAGCCAAAAAGACGTCCACTATAAGCATAGTAACAAATAAAATTGTTAGTGCTGCAGGCCTAACTACCTAAGTTAGTAGTTAGCATTTATTAGTTATTACAGATTTCTGTATATTCCATATTAGTTTAAAGTGTGGACTCTAGGATATTTTTATTGCTTGTGTAGCACAATCATATTTAAATCTGTTGCTATAACAACAATGCGGAATTGAGCAAACATGTTAAAAGTTACCGACTTGCTTTCCAAAATGTGTAAAATACTGACTGTAAGTATTTTGTTATGTGGACATAGACAAAATGAATGAATGTAATAAAGTAAAAACTCATTCAGAGGTCGTCGAGTAAATTCCTTCACTCAAATAACTCGGAGGGAGCGCGTTCTCCAATTACCTACAATCTGCCAAATTGTGTTATCTGTTGCCGGGGTCTGCCATCGTTATGCTCGGAGCCTCGGAGATTAGAGCAAATGGTGCTAACAGCTTAATAAGTTGGAAACAGATTTTTTTATTAAATAAGTATTTGTAGATGTTTTTTTATAATATCTTTACCAAGGATATCTACCTACCTACCTGCTTGACGTACGTCGTGGTTTCAACCTATCCCCGTGCCAAAGAAAAGGATGGTACTAGAGGTTATGGTGAATAGGTCTCCCGTCGAGCTTCTCGTGAATGGGCAGGGGGAGGAATGAAGAGTCCCACATAACCCGTGGTCGCCATAGGTCCCAATGTAAAACCATTTTCCCAAGACTTAAAAATCAAAAAGAAGGATGCCTCTACTAAAGATTTTACATTCCACTCCCATATTTTTTTTATATTAACGGGTAAGCACAGTAATAATAATAATAGTATATTAATACCTAATTAATAAGAACTGGTTACATTAAGGGTTATTATAAATTAAATAACGCAAATTTTTACCAACAACCACTAAATTTTGGGTGACACCGGGGCCATGTCGAACCGACAAACCTTTCCCAAAATCCGAACTGATGGTAGATTCAGTGTTTAGTCTAAACTATTTTTTTGTTTTTTTTTTTATTATTTGGATTATATAGTTTTGAAGTCAAAAAGTGCCTATGAAGACTTATATTGATTAAATGATTTATTCAATATAAGCGTTTTCAACAAGGAACCCATGTTGGGTTCCTTGCTGAAAACGGGCATTAGACACATTTATTCGCATTAAATTTACTCAAGTAGTCTTTTACTTGGAGCTCAGTCAGTGGAACTGGTGAGCATTCCTTCGGTCCAATACCTCGGTGGGAGCGGGTCTAATTACCGTCCGTCGGCTTAATCTGCAGCCTTGCCGCCGCGCTATTGAGACAATGTTGACGGCGTGTACGAAAATGAACGGATTTGGTTGTAGCTTTGTAGTTTATTGTTATGTTTTTCTGATAACTATAAATGTAATGGTATTGGTTCATTCTATGTCACGTAAAGATTTTGTTGGATAACGCTGTTTGCGAAAATATTTTGCTTTATTTTTGTGGATTATAAGAGTTACCACAAAAATGTATGTACAAATGTTATTTAATTTGAGACAAGATAATAATATCATTATTCCCTTTCAATATAACTTGAGTAATCTTCTACTTGGAGCTCAGTCAGTAGAACCGGTGCGCATTCCTTCGCTGGAATACCTCGGTAGGAGTGGGTCTAATTACCGTCCGCCGGATTATGTAATCTGCGGCCGGGGGATTACCGCCTCGCCGCGCCGCTCCGCATTTGAGACGATGTTGACGGTTTGTACGGAAATGAACAGATTTGGTTGTAGCTTTGTACTACGTTGTTTGTGTTAACAATTATTATGAATATAACTTGTACTGGAAATGGAAATTGCTGTATCGAATTTCATTATACACTAGTCACTTTCTCACTCGCATTTGAATTTCAAATAAAAGCAGCAAGTTTTAAATAATTGGTAGACAAACCTACGATTATATATTGGGAATAACAGATCGTCTCTATATCTCGATCGTACCTCGATAACCCGAGGATAAAGGTTATACTGACCTTCACTCATAAATTTCTTTTTGTTTTTATTGAGTTAACTGGAAATTTGCATTCAGACTTCAGAAATAGGCAAACATACAGCAACTATTTTTATATTTTTTGTTACACCACCTCAATTTAAGAGTGGCCGATTATTTGGGTCACAGATGTCCTAATTTTGAAATAGCCAACGCTAGGCCTTGCGACTCTGGCTATTGTGGGAACCAAATTGTTTTATAGGTATATTTACAATATCTTACCTACATTTCTGTTTTAAATAAATAAATAAATATTAGACAACATCACATGCATTGTTCTGATCCCAAGGTAGCTAAAGCACTTGTTTTATGGAAATCAGGAACAACGACGGTACCACAACTACCCAGACCCGACACAATATAGAAAAGTTCGTTTTCGATATTGGCCCGACCGGGAATCGAACCCGGGACCTCAGAGTTAGCGCCGCCCAAAGTCCGGCGTGCAAGCCACTCGGCTACGGACGGAGCTCGTCGAATTTGTCGTTTTGGAGAGATACCTCAGACAGCATTTTCAGCATCACCGAACTTTTTCGGGCAGCGGCCTGCGCCGGCGGCGGCGTGAAATTTTATTATTTACTAGTAACACCCGTATCCCATGATGAACCCCTATAGCAGCGCCACCTACCGAGTCCAATTGTAAATCTAAACCATTCTCGAATCCATTCGAACATACAAAAAAAACTTAATCAAAATCGGTCCAGCCGTTTAGAAGGAGTTCAATTACAAACACACGCACAGAAGATTTATATACATATATAAAGATAGCTGTTGCCCGCGACTTCGTCCGCGTGAGCTAAAGGCTGTAGTCTGTACAGTTTAATTTTTATGTAGGTATCTATTTAAGCTTATTAGGGTATAATAAAATTATATGCATCGGAAATTTAGAAAATTGACATTGTTTTTACCGACATACATACATCTACTCACTCTTAATATCCTTTCAGCTGGGAATGCTGAGATAGACAAAGACAATTGATCTCCATTTAGTGTGGTTCTGGCATACTTCCTGTGCCTCCTTTACGTTCATCATTATTTTCATACATTATCTCTTATTCTTTCGACTATCATCTCTGCCATGTACATACATATATTCAGTTTGAAGCACAGAATCGTCCCGTTCATACAGATTCTCACTCAGTTTCCCGTTTCAATTATCCCTCCACATACATTCAGTATACAACACCGTTTCTCGGTGGGTTGCGCGTATTTGCTACGTCATACAAACCTGAAAAGGGTTTACTGACGCTTAATTATATGTAATAAAATTGGTATTTTACAGCTCAGATACTCGTCCGGAGTCGTCCTAGGCACTGGTGTATCTTAGCTAAGATGTGTCTACTGTTATACTGTCCAATCACGGACTTCAAAATATTTCTTGCCTTGTCCACCGAAGCTAGATATCGAGTAGCAGGTAGCGGTCCAGGATTATTGGTTGTTGGCCAGAAGGCACAAAAAACTATTTACCATACTATGTTCTTATTCGTAGGTACAAATTATCAATAAATTGAGAACTGTAATAAATTATATTATTGTCTATTAGGTAATACAGTATAGTATTTTATGTTACATACTTGCGATAAATTTGAACTTCTTCGTGGCATCTTGTTAGGTAGGTAGCTTTTTAGAGGTAGATCACAGGACACAGAAAAAAGTTACCTCTAATAAAAAAAAAATCTGAAGTCCGTGCCTCTAATACAGTTGTACCCTGCAAACTTAAACATTTTTGCAACTCTGATACCAGAGGTAGCCATCGTCTTATGCGATAGAAGAATGGAAAAACCATTTTTCTGTAATCTAGAAGTGTACAAAATTTATTCTTTATAGGTTTTATGATATTAAAATTGTTATGATACTTACTTACTTATATTGTATCATTGAACACAGATTTATCCTATAAACATGTTAAGAAACCAAAGTAAGAAACCGCTTACATGTAAAATAAGTACTGAAATAAGTGTTGAACTTACCTGCATCAAATGTTTCATAAAACTTTTAAACAACGAATAAATCTTATTTGAAAATTAATAAGAACTGAATAAGTACTGAAATATTTAACGTACCTGCATAAAATGTTTTAAAAAACTTTTACACAATGAATAATTAATATAATTTGAAAATTATTAACAAATTAAAAATAGGTACTTAATGCATTGCAAAACATCAAAATTTCCTTCTGTTCGTTTCAAAATTTGAGCACCAATTTTTTTTTTATATTTTTCTGTTCTCGCGTTTTTTCACCAAATAGATTTAAAAAAATAACATTAAGTATTTTGGGCAACGACCCAAAGGTTTATACAGCCAAGCTATGAAATTCAAGATATCTTCTATGTGCAATATTTAAAAAAATAGAGACATGATTTTGGACAATGATACAAAGTTTTATACAGCCAAATTTAATGAGTAGGTAACATTTCTATGCATAACTAAAACAAGAGACATTATTTTGGGCAACGACACAGAGGTTTATACCGCCAAATATAGGTAATGTTTTAACTTTTAACATTTCTGTGTATTAGAAAACTGCAATAAGCGCCGCGCGCAGGCGCGACTAAATAGCCATATTATTATTGGTTATTTTGGAAAATGAAACAAAAGGTGTACCTATGTACAGACAAGTTTAATGATGTGCGTGATTTCGAGCTTGTTTTTATTTTCCGTCGCTTTACTACTGCGGTGCTAATGTTCGCTTAGGTGTCTCACAGATTTATAAAGGGTAGGTAACCTTAGAGCAGGGATGCACAGACTACGGCCCGCGGGCCGCATGCGGCCCGCCGGTCGAATACTGGTGGCCCGCCGACAGCAAAAATAATACTCTCGTACATTCGAAAATATTGAGTTCTATTCCAGAATAAAACCAATAACAAATGTTCGAAAAGTAATTTGAATCTCGCGCGCGCGCTCTATCAATCTTATCGGTGCGCCGTGCATGCGTCGGTAACAGCGGTCGGTAATGTTCGTGCTGATCTCGGTTAAATTCGTTTTCTTGAGGAAGCGCGCCGCGTTATTATTATACTGTTCGAGCGAGCGAGATAGCAATAGTCCCAAATTCCCGATAGCTCGCGTAGGTAGATACACGAAGCTTCCAGAGTCGGTTTCGAGATTTCTCCAGACAGTTTTCGACTCTATGCGCGTGGTATAAAAGCCACGCTAACCGCAGCGACCGACAGTTCGGTTTTAATTTGAGTAAAGTGTCGTTAGTTCTAGTGTAGATTTTAACTCGACTAGCCGGTGTCATAATTATAATATATTTTGATCCACATTCAACGTAGATTTCCCGTCAAGTGCCGTGTATAATTGTGTTGTGAAATCGTAAGTAAAACTGTTATTAATTTTATCTACATATTTTATCAATTATTTTTGGTAATTATTTAGGAACTGTAATTGGTTTTAGGTGCTGTGGTAATCCTAGTCAGGATTAAAACGCAACATGGACATGCCAGGAACTAGTAAAAAACGTAAGGTTAAAGATGAAAATCGGCAGTTTCAAGAAATTTGGACTGAGAAATACTTTTTTGTATGGTCGCATAACAAAGTCGTTTGTTTAATTTGCAAGAATTCTGTTGCGATTGCAAAGGAATATAATGTAAAAAGGCACTATGAAACGCAGCATCCTACTTTTACGAAGTTTACAGGCGAATTAAGAAAGCAAAAAGTTTTGTCTTTAAAACGGGAGCTTATTGGTCAACAAGCTATGTTTACAAAACCCATTCAAGATACAGAAACAGCTACAGAAGTTAGTTATGAAATTTCTCGAATGATAGCAAAGCGGAGTCGCCCCTTCAATGATGGGGATTTTGTAAAAGAATGCATAGAAATTGCCGCTAAGAAAATGTGTCCAGAAGCAGCAAAAAAGTTTGAGAAAATTCAACTGAATCGTATGACCATCCAAAGACGAATTATGTCTTTGTCAGATAATATTGCGGAACAATTAAATGAAAAAACTAAGATAATTGATTTTTTTTCATTAGCACTCGACGAATCCACTGATATTAGTTCCACAGCTCAACTTCTTATATTCATACGAGGTGTTACTCAAGATTTTGAAGTCTTCGAAGAGTTATTAGGAATGTGTTCATTGAAAGGTCAAACCAGAGGAGTTGATATACTCAATGTACTTTTGGACGAGTGTTCAAAAACTGATTTGGACTTATCGAAATTATCGGGAGTTTCGACTGACGGTGCTCCTTCGATGATTGGTGTCAATTCTGGGCTAGTTACTTTGTTGAAAAAGCATTTGCAAGAAAAAAACTTAAACGCTGAAGATCTCATGCAGTTTCACTGCATTATACACCAAGAAGCCCTCTGTTCTAAAAAAATTGAATTTGAAAATGTCATGAAAGTGGTAGTTTCGACTGTGAATTTCATAAAATCACGAGGACTCAATCACAGGCAATTCAAACAATTCCTTGATGACATTGAATGCGAACATGGAGATTTACTGTATTATACAGAAGTAAGGTGGCTAAGTCGTGGATTGACACTGGAACGATTTTTAAATTTAATAGAAGAAATTGATATTTTTCTGGCGGAAAAACAAAGGGACGTCCCGGAACTTAAAAGTCCTGATTGGTTGTGTGATTTGGCTTTTTTAGTTGACATTACAAATCATTTGAATGTCTTGAACACACGGCTTCAAGGCAAAAATCAACTGATATCCCAGCTCTACGCACATGTATCATCCTTTCAATGCAAGCTGACACTTTTCAGATCGCAATTGAATTCTGGAAATTACAATCATTTTCCGAATTATAAGAAAATGGCTGAAAAATTCAAAAAAACTGCTATTAATTTCAGTTATGTAAAAAAGCTAGATATTTTGATTCAATCTTTTCAAGACAGATTTTCGGAGTTTAAAACAGTGAAACCTCTGTTGGACATATTTAGCAATCCTTTCACGATTTCAGTTGAAAATGCGCCAGAGTTAATGCAGTTAGAAATTATCGACATTCAGAACGACCAAGATTTACGCAACAAATTCAACGAAGGAGACTTGCTGAACTTTTACCGCTGCATTGATAAAAATACGTACAAAGAGTTGCGCATAAACGCTCTGAAATGTGCAAGCTTATTTGGTTCTACCTATATATGTGAACAAACCTTTTCAATCCTAAATAATAATAAAACAAAAAATCGAAACCGCCTTGCAAATGAAAGTTTGGAAGCAGTTTTACGTGTTGCTACAAGTAAATTTGAGCCAAATATAAAAAAGATTGTAAGCACTATGCAGTGCCACGCTTCAAATTAATAAATTCTTTTTCAATTTGAATACATTATTATCAATTTTTCATTGTCTTTAATTACCTATACTTCTGGTGGCCCACCATCAGTTCATAATTTGCCCGAGTGGCCCCTAGTCTTAATAAGTCTGTGCATCCATGCCTTAGAGAATAACAAAACTTTTCTAAAATAATAACTCAACGAACGTATCTAACAGTTGGTCGCGTAAATACGTATATCAAAATTTGTTTAACATTTTTCGATTTGTATGTTATTCTCCGAAATTTTCTAAGCATTTTGGTGATAACCGCATCAAAATCGGTATCTCATGGCAACAACTATCAATGACAGGCTCAAAAGGGCAAAGAACCCAGAGCCGTAAAACACGATAGCAATAGAGAGCCAGAGCCTCAAATGCCAGAGCCGTAAAACTCATTAAAAAAAATCCCCTATGTTACATAATAAAAAACAGTTGCCAAGCAACCAAGGATTAAATCCCGGTTTAGACCAAAACGAAATTTAACAATTTTCGAGTATTTATGTAGCCTATGTTATTCTCCGGAATTTTCTTAGCATTTCGGTAAAACCGGATCAAAATCCGTTCAGTAGTTCTCGAGTTTATCGTGTTCAAACAAACAAATAAACAAACAAACAAACAAACAATTTCTTTTTAAACTATTCTATCGTGTTCCGTACGTGATTTTAAAGTATTTTTTTTATATTGAGATGTAGTAATTACAGATTTTTTTATCCCTACGTTCTTATTATACAGGATGTCTCATTTAAATCGGTCAGTATGGGAAAGTCTGAAACTATAAGACATACTAAGATCTTTTCTTAGGAACCATGTCATCGATTTTAATAAGAAGAAAAACTGCATTCATACATTTAAAAAAACCTGTACTCAGCTTGGGAATCGAACCCGGTTGTTTTGAAAAAATAAACTGACACTATTTTTATTTAGATATCGATTGTGTAGGTCTTAAGCACTAAATTGCTCTTTGAAACATGATGTCTAAAATGAATAAAATGCATTGTTTTCACATACTTTTATTTATTTTAGAAGGTGTTCGAAGTGACCACCCTTTTTTTCAATACAATATTCAACACGTTTAGGTAACGATCTTACAATTACAAAACCAGCAAAGAGGTACAAACAACCATAGAGACAATTTTACATGCCTGAACTTGTTGAATGTAACGGTGGTCACTTCGAACACCTACTAAAATAAATTAAAGTACGTGAAAACAATGCATTTTATTCATTTTAGACATCATGTTTCAAAGAGCAATTTACTGCTTAAGACCTACACAATCGATATCTAAATAGAAATAGTATAAGTTTATTTTTTTCAAAACAACCGGGTTCGATTCCCGAGCTGAGTACAGGTTTTTTTTTTAATGTATGAATGCAGTTTTTCTTCTTATTAAAATCAATGACATGGTTCCTAAGGACAGATCTTCGTATGTCTTATAGTTTCAGACTTTCCCATACTGACCAATTTAAATGAGACACCCTGTATTTTTCGAGTATTTATGTAGCCTATATTATTCTCCAGATTTTTCTTAGCATTTTGGTAAAAACCGGATCAAAATCCGTTCAGTAGTTCTCGAGTTTATCGGGTTCAAACAAACAAACAAACAAACAAACAAACAAACAAACAAACAAACAAACAATTTTTTTTTAAACTATTCTATCGTGTTCCGTAAGTGATTTTAAGGCATCCTGTGTAATTTTTTTTTTATATCTTCCAATTACAGATTTTTTTATCCCTACGTTCTTATTATATGTATAGATTATTTGATACTTAGGTGATAATAATGTATAGATGTTATTTATGTATGTTAGCTATGCTTGTTTTGACAGCCTGTGTGTTTCATCATCATCATCATCATCATCAGGTCATTTTTATGTCCCCACTGCTGAGGCACGAGCCTTCCCTATGGATGTGTAAGGAATCCCCTTACTTACCCTATGATTTTATTATTGATGTATAATATATTAATATATTAGCACAATAAAACTCACATTCTTTTTAAAAGGTGTATTTCTTCCAACAACCAGTACGTACAACTCAAAATCAACCGTCCACCACCAATGCTCCAGCCAAAGTGACCGTCATCGAGTGCCTCGATTCGCCATGCTGTTTTACCGCTATTTTTTTCCGCCAACACTCAGTGTTGCCAGTGAAATAAAAACATGGAGTTCGTTCGGATACGAGTATCAATTGAAATATAAATTACTAAATTATTAATCAACCTAACAGATGGATAAGGAGAACAGGCCGTAAACCACCACGCGGGCCCAGTGCGAATTGGTGGTTATTAACGACTGCTAATGCGGTCGGGACCAACGGCTTTACGTGCCGCTTACGTGCTGAAGCACGGAGAAGTTCGAGGTGATAAATTTTTGGTCACCCATCCGATTACCGGTCTTTGCGAAGATTGCTATAATCAGCATTCGCAGACCGGGCGCGTTGACCACTGCGCTTTCGAGCTCCTCTGTGTGTTTGTTGAGTATGTATTATATGCCTTTGTTTTTGAAAGTTTAAAATATTAAATTAACCTTTCCATAGACGTTTACATTATAGCTTATATATAATGTGTATAGTCCTTTATTAGGTATAATTTAAGTTAGCGTTGTTTGCGTGCAAAATAATTATTGTCATGCTGTCTGTACACGTTATGACTTTCAGTCTAGTTCAACCCAACTTATCGTAGGATATTTTAGTATTAATTTTGATTGTAACATGTTGTGTATGCCATAATAAATAAATACATAAGAAAACGCTTACAGTAGTTCTACTAACCTTAATATCGCCAGAGTAGCACATTTTTATTCTATGAGCGCTTACGTAAGCTCGGCAGCACATTTTGCAGTTCTAGCCGCACTGCAGAATGGAACCTAGCTTAATCTTTGTCGTAGAATAAAAATATACCTTTCTAGAACCTAGACTTCAACGGAGCCGACTTAATCGTAGATCAACAATGTCGACTACAATCACTCTAATAGTTTTTATTTTATTTTTTTTATTTACGGAACCACAAACAAGTTTACAATGTAACTTATGATAAACTTAAATATTAGTATAGTTTATTACATATCGTAAACTCAACGGCAATAGTTACATTTTATGTATAAAACAAAATGAATGGGGACTCAAATTAAACATTATGAAATATCGTTTCTTTGCAGCACTATTATCACACTAATACTATAAATGCGAAAGTTTGTGTGTATGTATGTGTATATTTGTTGCTTCTTCACGCTGCAACGGATGGATGGATTTGGATGAAATTCGGCAAACAGATAGTTTATAACCTGGATTAACATATAGGATAGTTTTTATCCCGATATTCCCACGGGAATAAAACTCATACCTTTTCTCTATATTTGGTTCAGACAGGACAACGTCTGTCGGGTCAGCTAGTGGAAATATAAATATATATGAACTATGTGTCAATAAATCTATGAATTAGGTGTTCATTTTTTGCATGATGATGATGATAATGATGATGATGATGATGATGATGATGATTCAAAAAAATTCAAAATTCAAAATCATTTATTCAGTTTAGGCTACAAATAGCTCTTATGAACGTCATTATGCCATCAGTTCGTAAGTCTACTCTGGGCGGGAGATCTTCATTTATTTATTTTCTTATTGGATTTTATTTTATCTATAATATCAAATGTGTAAAGTTAACGCTTGTAGATCCCATATTGTTTACTTAAGTTCACACGAAAACTACACAAAAGAAACTACTTTTACGATAAACATCCGGATAAATATTTAAATCAAATCCGTAAATGGCGAGAAATCTGACAGAATGACCATTGGGCCCTGGAAGCTTGGCAGGCCGTTAGGATGCAACCTGTGCTGACACCGTGGCTCCCTCGCATGTTAACGCCACTTCACTTCATGTGGGGGTGTTGCGGTAAGCGCTGAAAATACGCAAACCTATCGAAATTATTTATTTGTTCCGTTTGCGGTGGAAACAATGGGTCCATGGGGGCCGGAGGCAAGACCGCTTGTTAAAGAGTTAAGTGCTCGCCTTATTGACGCCTCCGGTGACAAGAAGGCTGGCAGCTACCTCTGCCAGCGTATTAGTTTGGCAATCCAAAGGGGCAATGTTGCCAGCGTTTTTGGGACCGTTCGTATGAGCCCACAGTTGCAGGACATCTTTTATTTATAGGTCTTTAGTTTTTCAATTTTCTAATTAATTTGTTTTTTTTTCAAGTTAAGTTAAGTTGTTTCTTTTTGTTATTTGTGATTATTTGCGTCGAACTTTACACGATTGCGTTGGGTCATAATAGCTTTGTTCTTACGTCACCTCAAGTAGATTGAATTGAAATTTCAATTCGTTCGCTGGTCTGGGACCGGTTCGGTAGGTACAGAAATATCACAGATCGAAATGAGAGTCGGCTTAATCTCCGGCTTCCGAGCATAGCGGGCTGCGCCAGTACCGCGCCGCAAATACCTACCTTGGATTGACTAACAGAAGCAAATAAGGAGAGCCAGAAGGTAATCTTTTTTTTTTTCTTTTAGTTGATGGCTTCGTGCGATTAGCACATTTAGCCAGTGTCAAAGTAATTTTTTCTTACAAGTAATACACATAAACATATTTCCTTCCTGTATGTTGATGATGAATGATAATAAAAATGAGAAGTGAGAAATGATATACACCCTGTTGCAAATAAACAGGCATTTATTTTTGTTGGAAATAAAACTTTGATTTGTATTATGGACGGATCGATTTGGGAATCGATTATCGAGATTCAATTTATTTAGTGGCATAATGGCCCCATCACTAATTGTTCTTTTTTTCTTTGTTGGTACACTTGTCTCGGGAAGGCAACAATGGCTGGTTTATAGGTTATCGTGTGTTGATAATTAAATAGATTTTAAGTAGTAATAAGGGCATTTGGAGCCGTATTACTCTAATTAAATGTATTGTGCAACCTGTGTTTTGTGTATGTGTACGTCGTAAGCGAATCGCATCGGGAGTACAATTCGCCGCTGTCGACGTCTCCGCTGCTGGAGAAAGCAAGTATTTCCTCGGGGGAAAAGTGCACTTGGGGTAGTTTGGGTGTGATTAGGGAGCCCGAGAAGACCCGGACTCGGATTCTGGCCCCATCAGATCATATGGATCCCGTTCTGGACGGCGGGAGCGGCATGGAACTGTGAGTGGATTTTGTAGATTTTAAGGTGTAACCTAATTTTAAACAGTAGCATAGTGTGTGTTGTGGGTTTCCGCAACATTTTGGTAGCAGAGCGTAGTTACTACCGGACCTCTAGGTTAATCGGTGTAATTTTGTGTATTTTGTTAGTTCGTAATAGGTTAAGCTCATTTCGTGTAAAATCGCACTTCCGGGACAGGTGCGGTTGAATTGTAAGGTTGGTAGTACCGTTGTATTTGGGCTGGGACATTTCTCGGAACGTTAATTGTTATTCAATTTCTTTCAATTGAAAGCATCGAGTCGATTCGGGATAATCGATTCCGTGTTTTCATTGACTCGTTTTAATTTTGTGTTTAGGTTTATTTAGTTTAAGTTGTTTATAATGACAGCGTCACGGCAGGAGTTGGCTCAGCAGCTCCGGTGGTTCACCAGGCTGCTTGCATTAATAGATCGGCCTACGCGACGAAAGAAATGCAGGGTCGTTTCTTGTTGGCCGAGCGGTCGGTAACCGCTCTATTGTCAACCGACCCGGTCGGGGAGAAGGAGCTGGCCCTCCACGCCCAATATGTCAAGGATCTGGAGCACATCCCAGACATCTACGATGAGGTCCTTCAGCGGGTGAAGGACATCGAGCGACTGCGGGAGGGGAAGCCTGTTGCGCGCCCCGCTTCGCTCCACACCCCTGGACCCAGCGCCATGGGAAGATTGGGTGCCCTGGAGGTCCCGCATTTCACCGGATGTATGCGGGACTGGGCTGGATTCCGGAACATGTTTTTGGCCTTGGTGGATACTCGGAAGGATTTCACCAAGGCCGAAAAGCTTGCATATCTCCGTTCCTACCTAGACGGAGAACCCAGACAGCTCGTACAGCATCTGGAGCTGCAGGATGCGAGCTACGACACCGCCATGCAGCTGCTGGAGAAGCGGTACGAGAAGCCGCGTCTTCAGGCGGACGCGCACGTGACCCATCTGCTGGGATTGCCGAGGGTCAACCATAGGGCTCAGCTGAGGGCGCAGCTGATCACCCCGCTCACCGTGTCCTTAAACGGGTTAAGGACGCTCGGACTGCCCGTCGACCAGTGGTCCTTCCTTCTTCTGCACATCGTTCTGGCCAAGTTGTCGCAGGAGATGAGGGACAAGTTCGAGCGGAATCGACTGGTCCACAAGGATCTTGGCAGCGTTCTGCCCTCGATAGGGGAACTTCTGGAGTTCCTGGAAGAGGAGGCTGGCCTGCTGGAAAACCAGCTAGCCTCCCAGGAGGCTCCGTCAAGTGCGCCGGCCCGCACTTCCGGAGTCTACGGCGCCCAGCCGCCACGCAACCCAGGGAAGGGTCGCGGCAGGCTGGTGGCTGCGGCCGCCATCAACCCCGGTTCTGGATGCCGGGTTTGCGGACAGCAGCACTTGGAACAGCTATGTCCAGCAATTCTCGGGCTGCCCACAAAAGAGCGCCGAAACCTCGTTCGGACACGAGGATTGTGTTATGCCTGCCTGGGAGGACAAAGGTATAATGAGTGTCCCCAGGCGAGGCCTTGCGATGTGTGCGGCGGACCGCACCATCGCTTACTGTGCACCCGTAGTGCTGAGGGCTCAGCACCGGTTCGGGAGAGGGGATCTTCCACGGGTGGCGGTTTGGGGCCGGGGTCAACTCCGCCTCCGGAAAGACGGAGTCCGCCACGGCCGCCACACTACAACCCCTCGTACACCCCGGCTCAGGTGAGTTGGGGACCGCCGGAACGGAGACAGGTTCTGGCTACAACCCGGCACCCGGCGCGACCAACACCTGGAGTTGGTGCCTCTAAGGGCCACTGGGTACAGGGAGCCCCACCTCCGGACCCAACACCCGGATACTCGTACGCGTATCCTCCGCCGCCGTTGCCGGAACAACAACGACATGAAAACCGTCAACAGTTCTCACCGGTACTGCACGAGTACCCGAGGTTGGAATACCACCCACCCTATCACCGGTATGGTAGGGCAGCTGGATACGCACCACCCCGGATGGTGGCCTGCACGCGTCCGACTTACTGGCCGAGTCATCACGGTTCGACAGGGTTGGCTGCTGGCTCTGACGCGTGACTAGCCTGTGGTCGGGCTACGTCGGAACCGAGGACGGTTCTTTTGCCCATCGCGCAGGTACGCGTTTGGGGACCTAGGGGGGACTTCGTCCGGATACGAGCCCTCCTAGACACTAGGGCACAGGGCTGCTTAATTACTACGAGGGTAGCGAGGCGCCTACGTCTGGAGTGCGCGCCTCCCTCAGTTCCGATTCGGGGAGTCAGAGATACAGAAGTGGGGGGTCTGTCCGGTCAGACCCACATTCTCTTCTCTCCTGTGCATTCCGCTTCGATACGGATTGCGGCGGTCGCGATCGTACTCGACAATCTGCTGGGTTGGCATCCACCGACAGACATTCCGCGGGACGCAATGTCTGACACATCAGGTCTCATGCTGGCAGACCCTCATTTCGAGGAGCCGGCTCCGGTGGACCTCATATTGGGAGCGGATGTACTGGGCTGGATCCTTTTAGGGCCTCAGTGGATTCTGGGCCGCTCTTCGTTGGTAGCTATACCTACCATCTTTGGACACGTTTTAATGGGACCGGTTTTCGACCAGGAGACGCGGGATGTCTCACCTGTCGTCGCTACTACCTCCATCGCTAGGACGATGCAAAAATTCTGGGAACTGGAAGAGCCTCCCATGGTCTCCCGTCTGGATCCGGAGCATGTGGAGTGCGAAACCTTTTATAAGGATCACACACGCCGGATGGCGTCGGGTAGGATCGAAACTCGACTGCCCTTTATCGACTGTCCCCCTCTCTTGGGAAAATCGAGGGCGTTGGCAGAGAAACGACTCTTGTCCATGGAGCGTCGTATGTCTCGCGATCCGGTACTTCGGGAAAAGTATATCGAGTTCATGCGAGAATACGAGGCCTTGGGGCATATGTCGCGGGTGACTGTCGACTGGACAACGACAGATCATTTTTTCTTGCCTCACCACGCGGTGTTGAAGGCCTCATCTGGAAAACTACGGACTGTTTTTGACGGATCGGCACCGTCGTCGACTGGAGTTTCATTGAACCAATGTCTCCATTCTGGTCCGAAGTTACATCGGGACATTGTCGACATCATTTTAAATTTCCGAAGACACCAGGTGGTGATCGGTGCGGACATCCGGATGATGTTCCGCCAAACAGTAATACATCCTGCGGACAGGAGGTTTCAGTTAATACTCTGGAGGGAACATTCGGAGGATCCCATCACCGTCTACGAGCTCAACACCAACACGTACGGCCTGAAGTCGAGTCCCTTCATTGCCATCCGGTCACTGCTGGAACTGGCGGAGCAGGAACGGGCTCGCTTTCCCCGGGCAGCCGCTGTACTGACACGTGACGTGTTCGTAGATGATATCTGCACAGGGGCAGCCTCTCTGGAGGAGGCGCTCATCATCAGGAATGAGCTGATCGGACTCCTCGCGGCTGGTGGTTATGAGTTGAGAAAATGGTTATCCAACGAGCCACAGCTTCTGGTTGGGATTCCGGAAGATCACCAACAGAATCCTCAGCTATTCGAGGACGCAGGAGACCCGAACTCTATCGCCGTTTTGGGAATTAAATATCAGCTGGTTCACGATATTTTCACATTCCGGGTAGAACTGGAAACTACAAGAGTTTGGTCGAAAAGGACGATCCTTTCCACCATCGCTCAGATGTTTGATCCAAATGGATGGATCAGCCCGTGCATTTTTATGGCGAAGTGTTTATTGCAAACACTGTGGACACTCGGAGTCTCGTGGGATGAGCCACTGGTAGGGCTCTCACTCGACACTTGGCTCGCTCTGATCTCTACGATCGAGGCGATCAATCAGGTGGCGTTGCCGCGGTGGATCCTGCCGCGGGGCAAATACAGGGCAAGCCTACATGGCTTCTGCGATGCGTCAGAACGAGGGTATGCCGCAGTGGTGCATCTGCGAACGGTTGACTCGAAGGGTCGAGTCGCCGTCTCCTTGCTTCTGGCTAAAAGCAAGGTGGCTCCCCTCAAAACTAGGCTGACAATCCCGAAGCTGGAGCTTTGCGGGGCGCATCTATTGGCCAAACTGTTGTGCCACGTGCACAAGGAACTGACGTCTACGGTGGACATCCGGAATGTCTACGCCTGGTCTGACAGTCAGGTAGCTCTGGCATGGCTACGCGGGGCACCCCACGTATTGGAAACGTTTGTGGCCAATCGGGTATCTCAGGTACAAAACTCGGGCATCGAAATTTGTTGGAGGCACGTTCCCGGCCCCTGGAATCCTGCCGATTGTGCCTCTCGGGGCTGCACCGCGCCGGAATTGGTGCAGCATGCCCTCTGGTGCGGTCCAGAGTGGTTAAAGGAGGGTGAGTCATCATGGCCGGTCACCATGATCGATGGCTCTCTAGGGATGCTCCCTAGAATAAAAGTTTTGGTGACAACAAACGAGTCAAGGCCAGATCCGAATTGGTTGACGGCTCGATACAGCAAACTGGACAAATTGCTAGGTGTAACTTGCTGGATCCGGAGATTTCTACATAACTGCCGCCATCCAGACAAGAGGCAGTTATCACCCGTGGCGGGTGCTGAGGAACGCAGGAGTTCACTGTTGGCCCTGATACGGCTGGTTCAAGCTGACCGGTTCGAGGACGAACTAAAGATTTTGCGCGTCGGTCGCGCAAAGCTCAAGGGAGCGATCTCTCGGCTCAACCCATTTCTGGATGCGGATGGACTGTTACGCGTTGGAGGTCGCCTCAAAAATGCCGACCTGCCCTTCGGTAGCCGTCATCCTCTGCTACTCCCCAAAGGAGGACCTTTGGTAGAACTGGTGGTCTCGGATAGACACCTGAAAAACGCTCACGCGGGGTGTAATGCGTTACTGGCGATATTACAGAGGGAGTTCTGGATTTTGTCCTCTCGGAGAGTGGTTCGCAGCGTGTTATTTAAGTGTGTGGCTTGTTATCGGGTGAAGGCCTCCACTATGCAGCCACAGATGGGGGATCTCCCTTCTGACCGGGTTTGTCAGACTACTAGGCCGTTCGACGGGGTCGGTACGGATTTTGCTGGACCGTTTCTGGTGAGAACCACAGCCTATCGTAACACTAGGGTCACGAAAGCATACCTGTGCGTTTTTGTCTGCCTGGCCACTAAGGCCGTCCACCTGGAAGTGGTTTCGGCTCTGTCTACGGAAGCCTTTGTCGCCACGCTGGATCGTTTTGTTTCGCGACGGGGTTTACCTTCTCTCATTCGGTCCGACAACGGTACCAACTACAGAGGCACTGCCAACTACTTAAAAGATGTGAACGATTTTCTGGATAAAAATTGTAATAGCATAAGTCAAGCTCTCGCACAGCGGGGAATCACATGGCGATTTAGTGTGCCAGCCTGTCCCCACTGGGGCGGGATATTTGAAGCCGCGGTAAAATCGGCAAAAACCCACTTGCGCCGGGTAGTCGGGGAAACTACCCTCACGTATGAGGAACTTACAACTGTGTTTTGTAAGGTTGAGGCGGTTCTCAACTCGCGTCCGCTTTGTCCACTCTCCTCTGACGCAAATGACATGGAAGTCCTGACCCCTGGTCATTTTTTGGTCGGTCAGCCACTCACTGCCCTGCCTGAGTATCCCTGGAAGGATGAACGCAGACACCGGATGTCTCGTTTTCAAATGATACAACAAATGAGTCAGGACGTCGGACGACGTTGTGGCGTCGTTGGTCACTGGAGTATCTGCATTTATTGCAGCAGCGTGTAAAGTGGACAGACCGGACGTCGCCCCCTTCGGAGGGGGATCTGGTTTTATTAAAAGAGGCTAATTTGCCATCTTTATTTTGGAGACGAGGTCGCATTTTAAAGTTAATCTGGGGCGCGGACGGGACTCCGCGTGTGGCGCAAGTGTTGGTTGATGGATCGGTGCTAAATCGCGCAGTCGCGACCTTAGCTCGATTACCGGTTGACTAGTTTAAGATTTCAGGCTAGAAAGCGGTACGTCCGCTTTGGGTGGCGGGATGTTGCAAATAAACAGGCATTTATTTTTGTTGGAAATAAAACTTTGATTTGTATTATGGACGGATCGATTTGGGAATCGATTAACGAGATTCAATTTATTTAGTGGCATAATGGCCCCATCACTAATTGTTCTTTTTTTCTTTGTTGGTACACTTGTCTCGGGAAGGCAACAATGGCTGGTTTATAGGTTATCGTGTGTTGATAATTAAATAGATTTTAAGTAGTAATAAGGGCATTTGGAGCCGTATTACTCTAATTAAGTGTATTGTGCAACCTGTGTTTTGTGTATGTGTACGTCGTAAGCGAATCGCATCGGGAGTACAATTCGCCGCTGTCGACGTCTCCGCTGCTGGAGAAAGCAGGTATTTCCTCGGGGGAAAAGTGCACTTGGGGTAGTTTGGGTGTGATTAGGGAGCCCGAGAAGACCCGGACTCGGATTCCGGCCCCATCAGATCATATGGATCCCGTTCTGGACGGCGGGAGCGGCATGGAACTGTGAGTGGATTTTGTAGATTTTAAGGTGTAACATAATTTTAAACAGTAGCATAGTGTGTGTTGTGGGTTTCCGCAACACCCCCCGACCCCTAGAGCATCTCAGTAAAGATGTGGGGCTTTACTAAGTCCTCGGGCGTACTTCTTGAGAGAATTTGAAAAGTGACGTTGCACTGTTTTGTTTCATTTGCATTTCACAGGCAACCTGTCTGACGGACACGCTTTTTTTTTTGAGAGTATTTGCTGTTTGCCTCAGACGGCATTTACAGCTTCAAACATACTTAAAATACTTAAATACATACTTATTATACATAGAAAACATCCAGACCCGAGACACTTTAGAAAAACAATAATTTCTAAATTGACCCGACCGGGGATCGAACCCGGGACCTCCCCCTCAGAGATGGCGACACCATGAAAACCGGTGTACAAACCACTCGACCAAGGAGGTCGTCAAGGGCGAAGGAGGGCTTGTTTGGGGGCGACGAGAAACCTAAAGGGTTCCTCAAGCCGTGTGAAACGAATCACCTTCGGAGGTTTTCTAGAGGGAACGGCATCACGCACCAGGGTTCGGATCGGGGACACGGATCTCGGATCAGCTCGGAACAGTCCGAGCGCGGCTATTGGCAAATGGATGATGTTTACTAGATTTCAAAATTAAGTTTCGATAGTGTAAGTCGGTATTTTCTGTATAACTACAGTCAAAGTCTGCAGGTACTAGTAGACACTTGAAGGGTTTTGATTTTGAAAAGCTTTGATTTTCATACTAATTTCATATTTTGATACTTGACCATTCATCAGTTACTTTTGCTGTTGACTGTACGAAGCTAACCTTTTGCAGGCTCCTTATTTTGTGCTAACAGCTTGTATTGTGATGACCTCAATAGTTAGATAGATAGATAATACTTTTATTGCAACACTATTTATTTATTGTAATTATTAACGGGATTCTTACCATGTTTATTATTTATGAGTATCCGATATTTCGGCACAGTTGCATGCGCCATGATCACGGAATTACTGAAGTTAATGCGGGTGAGTTTATTTAAATAATAAACATTTTTGTGAATAATAAACATGGTAAGAATCCCGTTAATAATTACTATATTGCAAGTGACCAGTTTAAATAGTTATATTTATTTATTTATTTAAAGGACAACCAACAAACACAAATACAAGCAATAACTAAGTAGAACATTATTGTAGACTTAAAGCTAGGTGTCGTCTCAATTAGAGGCTGCCACGGCATGCAAAGTGGATTATATTTTATGAATAAATATTATAATACTATACACCATTACCTAACATTACCATATTCGCCTATAGAACATAAACATGAACAAACAAGAAAAAATAAATTCAAAGTTACAATTTGGCGGTCTTATCGCTTTCAAGAGATTTCTTCCAGCCAACCAAGTCGGATGGAGAGAGCTAATAAACTTTAAGATCAGAGGTGCAACTATGAAAACTTACTAGAATAATGTGTATTTAATAAATGAAGCAAAATAATAATAAAAATGATAATGATAATAATGATAAACATATAATATAAATACCGTCTAAATTAATCAACCTGTAGTCTCAGGTAGGAAAGTAGCGGATATGGCAGTTTTGCAGCAAGACAATTGAGAGTTCCGGGTAAAGTGCGCCTCCACCTTTGGCCTTTTCATTACTTAAGATCAGGTGAGATGTAGGCTAAGTGGTAAGCCGTAAAAAATAAAAATAAAACGCTTTATCACAGGTTCAACTTTAACACTTCAATATACAAAGTAACATAATAAATGCAATTGGCTGGCACACCCTGAAAGCAACTGCTTATGTCATTTAAAAAATCTCTAATATCTTAAATATTTATAAAATTTATAAAATACAGTGAAAAAATTAAACGCCTACCCACCCAGCCAGGAATCGAACCTGGGTCTTCCGCAATCCGGGCGGCTGCACTGACTGACCGCTATGCTACCGGGAAGGCTAACGTAAGCGCTGAATTTTGTCACTGCTTTTTAATTTTTGAGTGCTAATAGCGGCACAGTGCGCCATCTATCCAACGGTATTTGCAACCGATGGCTATGCAGATTCACCTTTGCAGATGAAATACCACAAATTTGATAACACAACGCTGTAGTAAATTTTACTTTTTATTTTCAAATGCTAATTGCTGCACTGAAGCCCTATTACCTTAACATACGTTTTTTTTTTTTTTTGACTTCTCATCATAGGAGTTAATGTAATTCTCTCACTTTTATTTTAATAAGGAAAACTACCTAAATAAAAATGTCTGAAATTCGATTCAGTAGCCAAGTCTTATCAAACTATGTTACTTACATGTTGTATTTAAAGTTTCATTTTAGATTCTGAAACTAAGCGATTATTACAATACAAACTGTTGAAACTTGAATTTGAAACTTAAAAGTTACAATTCAGTTGAATATACCTTTTTTTAAATATTTATTACCCGATACCACAAAAGCGTTTAAAAAAATATACCAGCGTAACTCATTAAAAAGGACTGAGGAGCTATAAAATAAATAAGAATATATTATTATAACTACTGGTCGCCCAGTGGTCGAACTCGACCGTAATTTTATTATGGCTGCAAGGATTGCATCATAATAAGCAATGAAAAATTAAAAAAGATAGAATGTGAGTTTGGATTGGCATTGAAAGATTTCAGCCACTCTTCTTACATTTTTGAAATTTTTGAAAAGAGATTTATGCGTGTTTGTCAAATACATGGTAGTATGTGTAATGTTTGTTTTATTGATTTAATGTATCTTTATGCATAATTTTAAAAAAAATATTAGCATTTGGATAACTTTCTCTATAATACGTGTGCAAAATTTCATAAATTAAAAATTTAATTTAATTTTTTAAATTTCAAATTTTCCTCCGTCCGCGCAATTTTCGTAAAAATGCGAGTTCAAAGTTTTTGCTTCACGTATAATTAAATAGATATCCTCAACAATCTCAGAGACTGTGTTGTCAATTCAATTTCTACGACACACGTAGCACAAACACTACCTCCAACTATTGATCGAACTTGTCACATCTGAATCAAGTCAACTACACGTACATTCACGTCATTACAACTGATAATTGCTCAGTAAACTTTGATGTATGAATCCCGGGAGTGATGTTCTATCAATAAACTTAACGTTTATAGAAAACAGCTTGAGTGCTCCTTTAATTAGTTCATCTCGAGGGAACAAACAGTGCTCGTCCATCTTTTAGGTCATTAACAAACTTTGACAAATCAAAAGAACATCGCGTTTGACAATTAGGATCATGTTTATGTCAAAGGCAAATTAATTTAACTTGAATTTAGCTTGATAATTACTTGATGTTAAAACGAATATTTAATAACACAATTTCTTATGATATATATTTTCATTTTGTTCAGTACGTTACACCTACATACATCAGTAAAATCATTCAGCAAAGCGTTTTCAAATTAATTGTTAATGAAAGAATCTAATTTGATCACACTAATATTATAAATGCGAAAGTTTGTGTGTATGTATGTGTGTACATTTGTTGCTTCTTCACGCTGCAACGGATGGATGGAAAATGAAATTCGTATGAAATTCGGCATACAGATAGTTTATAACCTGGATTAAAACATAGAATACTTTTCATCCCGATATTCCCACGGGATCGAGAACCACGCGGGTGAAACCGCGAGTTGCCGCTAGTTATGTGATAAACGGATGTTTTGTTTGGTTTGTTTGCCTACCATTATAGAAGAAGAAGAAGAAGAAAAAACATTTATTAACAAACACACGTACATAGTAATAAATATAAAACAAGAGGACAAAACAATATAAAAAAGCAATTTAAAAAAAGAAAACATTAAAAAAGAAAAGGAAGAGTGTGATGTTAAAGAGTGTGATATTATAGGGTAACAGAAGTCAAATGGGACTTAATAATAATTATATTTTAAACAAGAACTGTACCCGCGTCTTCTTCCTCATGGATTTGAGACATTAGAAATAAACTTTTTTTAATCAAATTAATGCTTAAGTTACCGGCAAGGAGTGTAGCATTCTATCAGTGAAATATTTTTTGGTATTGGACCAGTTCCAGAAGTGAAGTTGAAGTACATACATTTATTTTAGATAGCATCAAGTGTAATATTTTAAGAATATTGGTATTATTATTAATGTTATGTAAATGTATGAGGTATGATTTTTTGTAATTCCGGGCTCTAGAAAGTTTTTAATTGTATGTTTTTAATATTGTATGATTTGATAATGACATACTTATAATTGTAAACGTCGCTACTTCTATTAGAGCTGTGGAGTTTATTGCGCCCATTCTTTACCACAGCTAAAATATAGACGTCCTGAATGTGTAGCAGGTAAAACATGTTAGGATGATTCAAAAGCATTTTTCTTAAGTTAATTTGAATTAAAAAAAATACTTTGATTTTAGAGATTACCCTCCTCAAACAAACAAACAAACAAATAAAGCCAAAAATTTCACCTCTTTATTAATAGTAAATATAATAAAGACAGATACAGATACCACTAGATAGGCACAATTACGTAAACTAGTGGTCGGCCAGTGGTCGAAATTCGACCGTAATTTTATTAAGGCTGCACGGATTGTATCCTAAGCAATGAACAATTAAAAAAGATAGAATGCGAGTTTGGATTGGCACTGACAGATTTCGGCCGCTCCTTTTCCATTTTTGAAATTTTTGAAAAGAGTTTTGAAGCGTGTGTCAATTTGACTCACACGCTTAAAAACTCTTTTCGCTTCTTGGCGGGAAAGTGAAGCGTCATGTCTGCGGTTTTGTCTTATTTTCCAAAATTTGTGTTATGTCGAATATTAATGTGAAATAATGGTGGATTAATAACCGTTAAGTGTTCGTGAGTGTGCAAAAGTGTTGGCAAATGAAACAAAACAGTACAACGTCATTTTACAAATTCTCTCAAGAAGCTCGCGTGAGGACTTAGTAAAGCCCCACATCTTTACTGAGATACTCGAGGGGTTGGGAGGTATATCATTTCTCACTTCCCATTTCTAATATCATTCATCATCATCATATAAGAAAATATTGTTTATTTATGTATTACTTGTAAGAAAATTACTTTGACACTGGCTAAATGTGCAAAACGCACGAAGCCATCAACTAAAAATAAAAAAATAAAAAAACTCTTTTCAAAACTCTTTGACACTGTCAAATACATGGTAGTGTGTGTAATGTTTGTTTTGTTATGCATAATTTTTTTTTAATATTTACATTCTGTACTCCTTCTCTAATATAAACTATAAGTGTGCGAAATTTCATACTCCTCCGTCCGCGCAATTTTCGTAAAAAGGGGTTCAAAGTTTTTGCTTCACGTATTAATACAGATTTAAATACTCTTGAGATAGTTCGGAAAAAGTTTTATCTTTTTCCACGAGCGGGTCCGGAGCACTACCTATTAGGTCAGACAACACAGAAAACAGCTTTTATTTGGCAGTGCACCTGACTCGATATATCAGGTAGTGCGGGTATTAATCCAACTTGTGGATTTTTAACACTTTTCCGAATTTTCCTTTTCTGTTGCTAATGGTTAGTAAGGGCTCCATCTATGCAACCATTTGCATTTTATGACCTAATATTATTTAGTTCCAAGTTCCCGGACTAACTACATTGTAAAGTCTACGATATAGTAAACATTAAAGTTTTACACCATCGTTCATCTATTCTGCTGAAGTGCCGTACATAAAATGTTTCGTTATGTGAAGAGTTTCTATAAAACAAATTGCTGTGTAAAGTTAGATTTAAAAGTTAATTAACGTTTATAAATTAGAGCACGGAAATTATTGTTTATTTTGTGTTGAAAATACCTAAAATTCTATGTTGGTGACGTCTGAAGAAAAACCATTTAAAATGTTTAAGTTGTATAGGATCTCCCGCCCAGAGTAGACTTACGAACCGATGACATTATGCCGTTCACAAGAGCTATTTGTAGCCTAAACTGAATAAATGATTTTGAATTTTGTTTTTTTTTATTTTGATGTAGGAGTCCTCTACATTGATATAGAATGGGCGGGGAATCTTCCTTATTTTTTGAGAGTTAGTTGGTTGCCTCAATCGGCATTTTCAGCCTCACTGGACTTTTTGAGGACGGTGAGAAACTTAAAGGGTTCCTCAAGCCGTGTGAAACGAGCACCGTCAGAGGTTTTCTAGAGCGAATGGCATCTCGCATTAGTGCGTGTCCCCGTTCTCTACTAGAGTCTCCGAGGGGTTCAGATTGGATCGGGCCGAGGGGTTCGGATCGGATCGGTACACACACAATGTTATGCAAACATGTGTAGACCCATTGGTTTGGGCTCAACTGAGCGATCAATCGTGATGAAAATTTAGTCTTTGAGCATGCTCGAGAGGAAATAGTTTGAATATTTGTACTAGAGATACATTCATGCGATATTGATAGTTATCTATGTAAGCCCCTTTGAGAGGGAACTGCCGTTACTAGCATATTATAGCATGCAAGTATAGGTAACAAACATTGCTACTATCATATACAATTTATTATGTGAATTAATAAATAAATAATAATTCATTAATTAATTTTCCTACACTAATAACATTTGTATGTTTTTCTCCACATGTTTACAATAAAAAAGTGCTTAACCTACAAAATCAAATGATTTGTGAGAAACTGGAGTCTAAGCTAGGCAGTAGCCTGCCGGTATTTTAGAACTCCAGGGGGGTAACCACGAGCTCTTATAGCAGTATTATTGCAGTTGTGAAAACGAGACGCGTGTAGCGGCGAATATACTCGCGTCTCTTTTCCACAACTGCAATAATACTGCTATAAGAGCTCATAGTCAGGGGGCAGGCCCCCGACCCTCTTAACATATGGGTCTTGTAGGTACGGCATTTCATTTAATTGATACATTTTTATATTCATATTTATTATTTAAACACACATTAAAACATACGTTACACCAGGCATACACAAGAGAGACCTTATCTTTAGAAGAGATCTCTTCCAGCTAACCCTAGTGGTGTAGCAAGAAAATTCTACAAACTAAGACTGAATCTTAGACAATATAAAAGTATATACTTATTATTATGTATTCACATAGTAGAAACGAATTACTGGTTCATAAATTACGTTAAGGGAAACGGTTACGTTAGTCATGAATGTATGTATGTATGTACTCTGTAACATACCATTGAAATCTATATTTAATAAGTGCATTTGGGTTAAAAAAATATGTAAACTAACCAGTCTAAATATTAAGTTTCTATACAATTGAAGTTTATTTATTACATGCTCATACTTAAGGTGCCTTACAAATAAACAAAGAATAAGGTCCGAATAGTTATTCTGTGTTTTGTCTCTTTTACTCTAATTTGAAATGACGTTTAAATGACAGGAACAAAACACGAAATAACTATAAACTTTATTAATAATAAACATAAACATCTTGTGCTTAACAGGCACAAGATGTTTAGTTTTAACAGGCAATAAAGTTGGAATCATAAAAAAGCATTTTTACCGAAATGGGAGTGATGTGAAAAATTATTAGATACAATAAGAGTGAATTCCCGGGGGCGAATTGCCTCCTTTTCTCCGGCCACACAGGGCCGCTCCTGGCATTGTCCAGGGGATGTTTTCACAGAACTTGGATAACTTCTTGATCGGGCGAGTTTGGATCGACGAAACATGAGATGTAGCGGAAAGCAAAGAAAGCAAATAAAGTGTATTAGAGTTGTTTTTTATCGATGAATATATAAATGACTCCGCTCTATGTGATGTTCAGTAGAAACGGAGTCCAGATGCGAAGACAACAGTTGAGCAGAATTGTATATGAGTGACAAAGCATGTCAGGCGGTGTAATAGGAACAATTTTGTAAAACGCGTTTATGGTAACAATTTTACGTTTTATAAAGGTTATTTTAATTTTGCAATTTTACGTTTTATTTAGGATTAATTTTGGAAAACGCGTTTATGGTAACAATGAGTAATTTATGTTCTATTGTAAGAAAACTCAGAAAAAAAAATATTTTCGTGTAGGTACTTTTAAAAAAAACGTCTTTTAACGAAATAAGTAAACTGTACAAAACGTTTTTTTATTGAAATTGATATCTGCATTCAAAATTATGTATTGGTTTTATGAAAAAGAAATAGTAAAAATAAAAACAGCTAGAAAACATTTCATACCTCATCTTGCTACCAAGACGTTAATCGACATACCATTTCTTTTATTTTATGTTTCTGACCTTAGACATCCGAAACAAACTTTTACCAAATATACGAGTAGGTAGGTTGCCTGCCTAGGTAAACTGCCTTGAAAGCTACCTTAATTTTACTAAAGATGAATCTTTAAAAAAAACATCGTTAAAATGGTTGAGCATCTTCAATTCCCCGCTCCCGCTCTCATTTGGGCCTACCTCCAATCATTACAAAGTTAGTCAAGTCAGTTGCAGAATAAGGAGAATTAACAGATAAAATCCATTTCATTGTTTCTACATTGTTCCATGCATTCATTATTCCTAAGATTAAATTTAAATTTTGTTAGGACCAGTCAAGCGGTGCGTCTCACTTGGTATACCAACATTTGATATAGGTAATTGAACTTTAATAACGTTCATTTTACATAATAATAATTTGTTATACCAACACTTAATATAAAATTATTTATCATAACGTTTACGTTACATAATGTTCATTTTATACCATTTAGTATAACGTTCATATCGAATAATGCCATTTGAAATAAAACTCATTTAATATATCGTTCATTTCATATAATTTTGTTTGATATACGCGTCATTTTATTTAACTATTATGTAAGATTATAACGTTTCAAATATTGATTCATTGATATAATCTTCACTTGGTATAACAATCAAAAATTGACGTAATAATCTTTGGTAGGTATACAGTATCAGTGACAGAAACGAATCGCTGTAAAACCGACTCCACGTAGTCTTGTCTGCCCTACCCCTAGAGTGTAATTTAAGCCCGCGTAGGCGCGGAGGGTCGAGGCGGCTCGCGAGCTGAGGAGCACGTGGTTTTAAAATCTCCCGCGGCTAAAGCTGCGGTGGTATGCGAAAACCATCTGCGATGATAAGCTCGCGTGGGACTGCCAGAGCTCTGCAGCGCCGGAGCCGTGACAGAAACTATGTTTGCTGCATCCTTGCTTGCTTGTATTGTGCTTGCATGCTGCATGCTTGTCTGCATGCTTGCTTGTTTGCATTCTGCATGCTTTCTTGCATGCAGAATGCTTGCTTGCTAAATGATAATATTGATAATATATGAATTGGATTTTATATTAAGTAATAACTATATGTTTTAAGTATAATACAAAAATAGTGTTATCGTAAATAAACTAAACTAATAAACAATAAACTTTCCTACACTCACACCAATTATCAATTATAAACATAATAACATAAACACTAATACATAAACTTAAATACATACTTATTATACATAGAAAACACCCAGACCCGAGACAATTTAGAAAAACAATAATTTCTAAATTGACCCGACCGGGGATCGAACCCGGTCCTCAGAGATGGCGACACCATGAAAACCGGTGTACAAACCACTCGATCAAGGAGGTCGACTAAAAATGAATGTTATACTAAATGTTCTTATACTAGATAAATGTTATGTGTTTTAATTATTATATCATGTAAATGTTATATTAAACGGCTGTTATATTAAATGAGTTTAGCTCAATCGTTTGTTATACGTTTCAAAATTATGTATTTTAAAATTATATCATTCCATCATTATATTATTATATAAGTGTTATATTTAACAAAACTATATCATTTGATTGTATATGTTTGATCATTATACGATATATTGTTATATTATACACTAGCTGACCCGGCGGACTTCGTACCGCTTTGACAGTTTCCATGACAACAAAAGAAACATTTTTTATTGGAAATTATTTTTTTTTTTTCACTAATTTCCGTTACTTATTATTTATGTTTCTCACCGTTTAAACCTTCCCCAAACTTCCACAAATATTTCAAAATCAAAATTAGCCAAATCGGTCCAGCCATTCTCGAGTTTTAGCCACTCAAACGAACAGCAATTGATTTTTATATATATAGATGATACTAACACTTATTCTAAATAGCTGTTGCCCGCGACTTCGTCCGCGTGAGCTAAAGGCTGTAGTCTGTACAGTTTAATTTTTATGTAGGTATCTATTTAAGCTTATTAGGGCATAATAAAATTATATGCATCGGAAATTTAAAAAATTGACATTGTATTTACCGACATACGTACATCTACTCACTCTTAATATCCTTTCAGCTGGGAATGCTGAGATAGACAAAATATCAATAAATTGAGAACTGTAATAAATTATATTATTGTCTATTAGGTAATACAGTATAGTATTTTATGTTACATACTTGCGATAAATTTGAACTTCTTCGTGGCATCTTGTTAGGTAGGTAGCTTTTTAGAGGTAGATCACAGGACACAGAAAGAAGTTACCTCTAATAAAAAAAAATCTGAAGTTCGTGCCTCTAATACAGTTGTACCCTGCAAACTTAAACATTTTTGCAACTCTGATACCAGAGGTAGCCATCGTCTTATGAGATAGAAGAATGGAAAAATCATTTTTCTGTAATCTAGAAGTATGTACAAAATTCATTATTTATAGGTTTTATGATATTAAAATTGTTATGATACTTACTTGCTTATATTGTATCATTGAACACAGATTTATCCTATAAACATGTTAAGAAACCAAAGTAAGAAACCGCTTACATGTAAAATAAGTACTGAAATAAGTGTTTAACTTACCTGCATCAAATGTTTCATAAAACTTTTACACAATGAATAAATCTTATTTGAAAATTAATAAGATCTGAATAAGTACTGAAATATTTAACGTACCTGCATAAAATGTTTTAAAAAACTTTTACACAATGAATAATTAATATAATTTGAAAGTTATTAACAAAATAAAAATAGGTACTTATTGCATTGCAAAACATTAAAATTTCCTTCTGTTCGTTTCAAAATTTGAGCGCCAATTTTTTTTTAAATTTTCCTGTTCTCGCGTTTTTTCACCAAATAGATTAAAAAAAATAACATTAAGTATTTTGGGCAACGACCCAAAGGTTTATACAGCCAAGCTATGTAATTCAAGATATCTTCTATGTGCAATATTTTAAAAAATAGAGACATGAATTTGGGCAATGATACAAAGTTTTATACAGCCAAATTTAATGAGTAGGTAACATTTCTATGCATAACTAAAAAAGAGACATTATGTTGGGCAACGACACAGAGGTTTATACCGCCAAATATAGGTAATGTTTTAACTTATAACATTTCTGTGTATTAGAAAACTGCAATAAGCGCCGCGCGCAGGCGCGACTAAATAGACATATTATTATTGGTTATTTTGGACAATGAAACAAAAGGTGTACCTATGTACAGCCAAGTTTAATGATGTGCGTGATTTCGAGCTTGTTTTTATTTTCCGTCGCTTTACTACTGCGGTGCTAATGTTCGCTTAGGTGCCTCACAGATTTATAAAGGGTAGGTTTTACCTTAGAAAGTAACAAAACTTTTCTAAACTTTACTTTCTAACTTTACTTTTCTTACTTTACTCAACGAACGTATCTAACAGTTGGTCGCGTAAATACGTATATCAAAATTTGTTTAACATTTTTCGATTTGTATGTTATTCTCCGAAATTTTCTAAGCATTTTGGTGATAACCGCAACAAAATCGGTATTCTCGTGACAACAACTATCAATGACAGGCTCAAAAGGGCAAAGAACCCAGAGCCTTAAAACACGATAGCAATAGAGAGCCAGAGCCTCAAATGCCAGAGCCGTAAAACTCATTAAAAAAAAATCCCCTATGTTACATAATAAACAACAGTTGCCAAGCAACCAAGGATTAAATCTCGGTTTAGACCAAATCAAAATTTAACAATTTTTGAGTATTTATGTAGCCTATGTTATTCTCCGGAATTTTCTTAGCATTTCGGTAAAACCGGATCAAAATCCGTTCAGTAGTTCTCGAGTTTATCGTGTTCAAACAACAAATAAACAAACAAACAATTTCTTTTTAAACTATTCTATCGTGTTCCGTAAGTGATTTTAAAGTATTTTTGTTATATCTTGCAATTACAGATTTTTTATCCTTACGTTCTTATTATACAGGGTGTCTCATTTAAATCGGTCAGTATGGGAAAGTCTGAAACTATAAGACATACGAAGATCTGTTCTTAAGAACCATGTCATCGATTTTAATAAGAAGAAAAACTGCATTCATACATTTAAAAAAAACCTGTACTCAGCTCGGGAATCGAACCCGGTTGTTTTGAAAAAATAAACTTACACTATTTCTATTTAGATATCGATTGTGTAGGTCTTAAGCAGTAAATTGCTCTTTGAAACATGATGTCTAAATTGAATAAAATGCATTGTTTTCACATACTTTTATTTATTTTAGAAGGTGTTCGAAGTGACCACCGTTTTTTTTAATACAATATTCAACACGTTTAGGTAACTATCTTACAATTACAAAACCAGCAAAGAGGTACAAACAACCATAGAGACAATTTTACATGCCTGAACTTGTTGAATGTAACACTACATATTATTTAAATTACATTTTTATGTACTATGGATTTCCGCAAAATAACGCCTGATTCCATTAATTATTTTAATATTTTTAATAAATATCTACCAAAAATTCGACGTAAAAGTTCCTAACCTTGTAAAATAGTCTGATTTTAAAAAAAAACTATTAAAGTGTCTTTATTATTAATTGGGTTTTTTTAATCATCCATGGTTTCCTATTTCTAATCCAAATGTCCCGGTCGGCGGTCGGTATTTATGGTAGCCTTAACGTAAGTTGAGATTGTGGGCAAATGCTTACCTTACCTACCTATTTGACTATTTTAAATGTTTTTCGCACCTGGCATCACCCATAGCCACAACCAACATCAATAGCCTACAAAACTCAAAAGTTCTCCCGTGTTATGTACAAGAAAGCTATGACGTCAGAAGAAGAAAAGCTGACGCCGCACTATCATAGAGCTGTACGGCGGCGTCACTGAATTACAAACATCAAGAGTTCAAGACAGATAGGAACAGGCACTCACAAAGCTTGGTCGCATTTTTATTATTTCGATTATATAAATACATGTACTTAAAAATTGTAATATTAAATATTCTTTTTAAAAAGAGCTTTATTCATTTAAAAAGTATAATTCCCGTGTACTATCACTAGTCTGAAACCGAAAAAAAAACTGTCCCTACTGTACTTACAAATCAAAAAAATCGAATAAAGTTTGCATGTGAATCTATAATAACCAAAAAAATACCATAATATGTTTCTTGAACAAAGTTCTGCATTTTCATGAAAACAAAATCAATAACGTCGTCGTCGTATCAAAATTTGGCTACTAATAAAAAATAACCAAAGACTTCCACTTCATATATTTGTGATTGAACGACTTATGATATGGGCACTGGGCAGGCATTTTCCCAATTTGACACTAAAAGAAAGGCATTACTGAGTTTCTTGTCGGTTCTTCTCAGTACAAGGGCTCCTTCAATCTATGAACCGATCTATTGGATCTATTTTTTTCAACCAAACTTTTTTAGGTTCTTTTTTAACGTTATGCTTTGCTTCCTTCTAAGATCTGTTCAACTTAGATTAGAACTTCCATTACCTGAATTGTAAGACCGCACTTGGGTACCTACCTACTTTCCAAAGTGTTTAAGTTTCAGACGGTAGACTGCGGCATATTAAAGTTTTGTTCCTTGATTGTATGGTGGGTACAGTCAGCATGAGATTTAAAGAAGCAGCAAAGAAATAATTTTAAAGAGAAAAAAAGCAAACTTATTTTTAAATAAAAAAGTAGCGATGAATAAAATTAGTGGAATTCCTTACGTACAGTACAAAGTTTTTACCAGATTTTTTTATTTCTTAGACCGAAAAAAACTGTACCGATATATCTTGGAATAACTCAGAGACCAACAGATAAACATTTAATTTTTATTAAAATCTTTATCCACGATTTTCTAGGTGTGATAATATGATGTGGCTGTAATAGGCACGAGTGGAGTCGTAGGTAGCGTAGGGACACAAATAATAGCTATTTAAAAAAATAGATAAAACCCTTTAAATTTTTCTTATGCTAGTGCATTGTTAGTGGCCGTAGTCCTAAATGTATTTAAAATTGTTTACATTTTGCATTTTACGTCTTACGTCCTTTTTAAGTCTTGTTTGAATGAATGATACAGTAGTAAGTAAAGGACTTGGCTTTTTCACCGAGGCTAAATTCGAAAACTTTAGAATTACCTAACAATGGTTACTAGAGTATTCCATTGTGAATACAGATACCATTCAAAAACTTTCCTTAATAACGGAGTTAGGAGCGGATTAAAATTCAACGGCTTCCATTAGACTTCGCCCGCGTTTGAGTGGGCATTAAAACCGCGCCATTTTACATAGAACTTTATTTTTTTGTTTATTTTGAGGCGAGCAAACGAGCTCCGGGCCTTTTTTTGGTTAACGGCCTATTATTTGAGTTCGATGTTTTATTTTGTCTATGGCTGAAAATGGGAATTAAAAAGTTTGGGATCGTTCTAATAGGTTGGTGGTTTAGATCAGATGAGCGTTTTTCATTCTAAATTTAAATAATCGAACGGGCTAACTTTTGAATCGAGTGTAAGTTTAAATATGATTCTGTTGTTTGAAAGTTGTTAAAAAAGCAAAATAGATTGAGTTTAGTTAGGACGTAATTGTCAAAAAGTGATTTTACGTTTGAAGTTAGATATTAAAATGTTTACGAATGAAGTGAAAACATTGAATACAACAGCGATCTTACAGTTTAGCATACTTTAGTTAGACCAAATTGTAGCACTACGTCATGTTAATACCGCCGTATACGTTTAACTACCTCTTTAGTCTAGTGGTTTAAAACACCGGTCTTAGATCCAAAAGTCCCGGATTTGATTCCCAGGGTATACAGGATAGTACTTGGTTTGGTTGGTAGTAAGGCTTGTTGTTTGTCCGCCTGGCTAACTACCACCATATTATCTAAGCATGTTGCCATACATCAAATAATTGATGTATGGCAAAAATAAAATAAAAATGAAAAATACAATTTAAAATTATTTGAATAGCATTGTTGTGTTCCGACATTTAGAGATAAGATAGACACAGTTCCTTAGTAGTTGAGGATTCCGGGTGACTTCCACCTTCCACCTTTGGCATAATCATCACCTAACATCTAGTGACATGAAGGAGATATTCCAGTTAGATCACCCAAGCGAAAATCACCCTGAGCTATTCCAGCTAGATCACCTATGCCAAAGTACCTGCTAGTGACGTGGTACATTTTGTTCTCAGGACGTTGTTGTTATGTATAACAGAAGACCAAAATATATAAAAAAATACATTTGTTACCAATAAGACTGTTCAGTTATTTACAGCAAAACTACAAAAGTCAGTTAAGCAAGTTGGTTGCTTAACAGTTAAACGTATAGTCGACAATGGAATTGCTTTACCACCTTAGAAGCGAATTTCGTTTGCATATAATAAAACAACAAGTTCTATTTTTGTTTAAAAGACCAAGTGACAGATACGTTGTCATAATTGACAATGAGCCTTAGCGAAAAATTATTGTAATGGAAGTTTTTGTCAAAAGTGATAAAGCTATTTCATGGTCGACTATACTAAAAGTACTCGACAGCCGAGGCATATTGACAAATTGGCAGCAATATCCCCTCAATGATGTTGATGTTGTTGTTGATCATTATGGGTGTACCGCTGGATTCGTTTATCAATTTATTTGGACCACACCATCGACATACTTTTTTTAGTAAATAACATTACTCCTTTTAAAGCTGAAAGTTGTGTGTGTATGTGTGTGTGTGTGTGTGTGTGTGTGTGTGTGTGTGTGTGTGTGTGTGTGTGTGTGTGTGTGTGTATGTGTGTTGTGTGTGTGTGTGTGTGTTGTGTGTGTGTGTGTGTGTGTGTCTGTAGGTGTGTGTGTGTGTGTGTGTTGTGTGTGTGTGTGTGTGTGTGTGTGTGTGTGTGTGTGTGTGTGTGTGTCTGTAGGTGTGTGTGTGTGTGTGTGTGTGTGTGTGTGTGTGTGTGTGTGTGTGTTCCTTGTGCCCATTCTTAACACACAGCTTAAAATCCAGACGTCCTGAATTGTTAAAAGGTACAAAAATGTTTGTACGATCCAGAAGCACTTTTCTTAAGTTTATTTGAATAAAAAAAAATACTTTGACTTTAACACCAAGGTGAGCCAGGTGGTTTATAGAATAGAATAGAATAGAATAACATACTTTATTATAGTATTTATTAGCCATATCCTCCAGGCAACGTAGGGATGGAGAGGATTGATAATAAATAAAAATGGGGGCGTTGAAAAAAGAAAAAAAGTGTACATTAATACTTTATTACTTAGATTAGTTGCTTTATTGTTTAGTTACTTTTATGAAGTGGAGGTTGATGTCGCAGTCCAATATACAACGTGACATTACGCTCTCGACAAATATTGAAAACCCGTGAGGCTACTCCTCAGAAATACTGTTAAGTTATTAATTATAAGCTAAAACATATTTCAAATTTAACCCTAGCTGAATAACAACAAATTGACAATGAATATCATGAGTGGAGTCATGATGGCTATCTACAGCTTCATGCATGATGGAGATAAGGTTATATGACATACACATGTCCATGCCAAATAAGGTGTGTGCGTGTTATGTATCAATATTGCAGCTTCGAGTAGAATGCTATGCACATTTAATGGTACAAAATGCTATGTACATTTGATGGTATATGTGGCATACAGGTTGCTCCAAAGTGATTTTTTGAAAATCATTGAATGTTTGGTATATCATCATCATCATTTTCATCAGCACATTTTATGTCCCCACTTCTGGGGCACGAGCCTTCCCTATGGATGGATAGGGAGAACGGGCTCTTAAACCACCACGCGGGCCCAGTGCGGATTGATGGTTGTTAACGACTGCTAATGCAACCGGGACTTGTGGCTTTACGTGCCTTCCGAAGCACGGAGGAGCTCGAGATGAAACACTTTTTGTCACCCATCCGATGACCGGCCATTGGGAAAGTTGCTTAACCTCAGCACTCGCAGACCGAGCGCGTTAAACACTGCGCCACCGAGCTCCTTTGGTATCTATTTGACCTTTTATTTTAAAAAAAAATCATTGAAAACGCCTCCAACAAGGTGGACCGACGATCTGGTAAAGGTCGCGGGTAACCGAGCGAGCAAAACCGGTCGCTGTGGAAATCCTTGGGAGAAGCCTTTTTCCAGCAGAAGACGTATTTTGGCTGGGATGATGATGATGATGATACTGTTCAGAAATACCTTAATGAACGTGTAGTGATAATATTTGTCCAGAGGCTAGGGACACCCTATATAAGTAATTCGTTCGTTTGCATGCGACGTATTCTTATCGAAGGTAAAGAGAAAACAGCGACTGAGGAATCGGCTATTTTCTATCTTGTCTCGAATCGAACCGTTGTCAGGTCACAACGGTAATTTTGTGTACGTATTATGTTAATAATACATAAATATCAAGTTTAAAAATGAAACAGTCTCCCGTCATGACTGATAAAATATTTGAGCCAATAGTTAAAGATTTAGAAGAAGATGATGAATAAAAAGTATTTACTTATAATACAGTAAAAAAAATCCTGTCACTATTACATAAAAGTTATAATAAAATAAAATAAAAAACTATTTGCATAAACATGTGTACAATTAGGGTGACAAAAATGGGGGTGTGGCACAACATGTTTTACTATAGAAGGTATGCCAAAATTGAGAAGGTGGCATGCAGCAGATTTTGAATAATAATTATTTGATTACATTAAAAATTACATTGAAAATTATATTAAAATACATTAAAAACTACACCAAATAAAAATATTATATAATTCAAAAATATTATTAATGATTATATATGGCATTTGGATGAGAAGAGCCGAAGATCAATCACAGCAGCATAAATTAGGAGAAGTCCATACCTACTTAATTTTAGATTGAAAACGTCGTGTGTTATAAACTTCTAGACTTTATAGCCACATTTGCTGAAGGCGTGAAATGTTCAGTAATATAGGTAATTTATGACAATAATTTCACAGTGTTCGCACTAAAAGAGGTCGAACCATAGTTAATATTCAGGTATGACCGAAGGCCATAATTCCCCGCAATGCAGACAACGCTGCACATTGATGTGTGTGGCGCAAGCGATAGGAAATACCGTTTTTTTTATGTAATTATATCTTACCCTTTTACAAACAAACTGAGAATTAGTTTGGATCAGTACTTGAATGTTTTGTGTCCATAATCACGATCACTAGCTCATTTTATGTCCCCACTGAGGCCCGAGCCTTAACTGTAGATGGGACACCACAGGGAGAACGGGCCACAAACCACCAAGCGGCGGGTCCAGCGGATTGGTAGTTGTTAACGACTGCTATTGCAGCCGGGACCAACGGCTTTACGTGCTTTGCGAAAGTACATAACCGGGCGCGTTAACCACTGTATCACGGAATTTGTGACACTCTCATTCAAATATAATTTATCGTTTGAAAAGAGAAAAACACTGGTAACTATTCTAAGCTGTAAGCTTTGTTTATTATTTTTTAATTCTTATTACCTCATACCATACATGTAAAAGGTTTAGCTACGCCTATGGAGGCTAAGACAATAAGCTAAGCTATAGATTGTAAGAAGATGATTAGAGTTTTGAAGAAGCGCTTTTTAACTATCACGGGTTAGCCGGATGATATGGCCGACCCACTAAATCCAAGGGCACTTGTCTACTGCTTGGGAGGCTTACTAGGTGTCTTACCCCCGGGTGCGGGAGAGGCGCCTCTACGCCTTGAGAAGATTTTCAGGGAGAGTGTGGGGATATAGTATTCTCCACCCCCGCGGTACGGTAAGGACGGGTTACCCGTGCTGCCGCCTCCTCCGAATGGCAAAAACCCGGGCACCCGGGCCCTCATCTGATAAGTCGCTCATGGCTTAGACATGCGGCGTAGGACCGAACGGCGTTCTTGGTGAAATTCTTCTTGTTTGTCCAAAGGTGGCGCTGCCGCGCTGTTTCAATGCTGTACGTATTCTCGTTTTCGTTTTCGTTAATCTATATCTCGTTAAAAAGCCCTGGCACCCACCACAAAATAAGGAGACTGCAGAATGTAAGCTTAAGAACAGTAAAGAACATGTGAACAGTTTCGAGAAAATACACATCTTGAATACGCTTCACAGATATGGAATCCTCAATATGAGGTGTATAAATCACGAATTGAAGGTATCCAAAAGCGTTTCCTTCGCTATCTAGACTTTAAAGTGCATCAAAGAACTGTAGATTACGAACACCGTTGTAAGCGTTACCATTTTCTCCCACTTCATCTGCGCCGTCAAGCAAGCAACTTATGCTGTTTCATTAATATAGCTAATGGGTCAGTAGATAGTCCAGAGTTGTTATCTAAGGTTGGTTTACGTTGCAATGAGCCGCGTTTGAGACAACGTGTCGAGGTGTTTGTGACGCCAGCGCATACTAATTATAGGAGAAATTCATTTCTCCCTCGGACATCTACTGCAATAAATAAGTCTATTTTAGATTTTGACCTGTTTTGCACCAGCAGCACTTCTTTGAAGAGTATAATAGCTAAAAATTTATTTACCTAAACTGTAATTAAACCTAATTTTTTAAGTGTTTAATCCTTTTTTAAATAATTTAGTGATACAATATGTTCTTAGTTTTTATTTTTCTATCCATAGGTGGAGACTTGTTGTTAGCATCGCCATATTTATTGTGTATTATTTAGTTACTAGACTATTTTGCTGTAAGACTCCCGAACACAAATAAATAAATAAATAAATAATAATAAAATAGATCGTAATGTCAGCACCTCAAATATCACAATCACAAATACAGTAAGTTGTACTTACTGCATTCATAAATTGTGCGGCAGAGCTGCGCTCGGACTGTTCCGTGCTGTTCCGAGATTCCGTGTCCGTGAGAGGCTGTCTATGTGTGCGTTGCTCGAGCGCAGTATGTATTAAGCTTACATTCAGTGGGTAGGTCACCTTGTTTTGTGCACCCACCCTCATCTGGTAAGTCGCTCGTGACTTAGACCCGCGACGTAGGACCGAACGGCGTTCTGATTGCCGTTTTCCGTGCACCAACATCGACGTTATAATTTGCTTGCTTACACAAAACCAGCCCTTATTTGCCTCTAACATATCATTACGCGCCAAATTACATGGGCTATGCACAAACCGACGTCGGATTTCAAAAGGAAAATATGTTTAATATGAAACATGGAGTTTTAATGCGGGATTTGTTTGCTTTTTTTATGGGGTACCCTTATCTGATGTGGAATATTTGATTGTAGAATGAAGTTTTATTTCATAAAATTATTGTAGATATTGGGGAATACCCAAAAATTTCCTTAAAACTTAAAGGGTTCCACAAGACGTGTGATCGATACACCGCACCCTCAGAGGTTTTCTAAAGGGAAATGGCATCCCGCATGACGCACTAAGCGTGTCCTCATTCCCTGCTTGATTCTCCGAGAAGTTCGAATCAGACCGGGTTTGAAACATGTGAATAAAAGTCTTCAAAACATATACCTTATAGCTAATAGTGTGTATAAAAGAAAATAGTAACAGACTGCCCTTATGGGCAGGACTGCCCTTATGGCTTTATGGGCAATACGAGTTCCGAAGAGGTCGGTCGACTATGGACGTGGTGATGGCCTTAAAAAGCATCACAGGAGGGCGTTGGCAGAGGGGCAGGTGGTGATGGCGGTATCGATAGACATCGCCAATGCGTTTGGTGAGGCACTCTGGTATCACGGAGTCTCTACCTGAGGGAAGCGGCTTGTCGGGGATTACCTCTGGGGGATCTTCCCCGTACTCCCCGTACTTAGCCGAATACAGGACATATATCTTATGTCCGTACTCGGCTAAGTACGGGGTGCTAAAATACACCCCATGCAAAGAGGCCTCCCGCAAGGGAGTGTTTTAGGACCTCTCTTATGGAACGTTGGGTTCGACTGGATCCTGAGAGAGGTCCTGATTCTCCGTGCTGAAGTTGTCTGCTATGCAGACGACATGCTTATAACGATCCGGGGGGTAGATTGGAGGGAATTGGCGAGGCTGGCCACTGTTGTGCCGACGATGAAGGTGGCCAGGCTTCGACTGTTGGGGCTGGAGGTGGCCGTCATGAAGACAAAGGTCCTCCTGTTCCATGGGCCTAGGTGTGGGCCAACGGCTGTATGCAGGTGTCGTCGCATTGATGGCCTTGTATGGTGCTCCTATATGGGAGGGGGCCCTGACTACCATAAATAAGGTTCATCTGCACAAAGCGCAGAGGATCGTGGCGGTCCGGGCCATCAAAGAGTAAAGGACCATCTCCTTTACTGCGGCCTTGCTCTCAAAGGACTCCGCCTTGGGAGCTTGAAGCAGGAGTCTTGGCGTTTGTTTACACCGCGGATGTAGGCGAGGGCGCGTGACGAGCGTCTTTATTTAGAGAAAGTGACGAGGGCCTCATCTAGAGGTGGGTGGAGTCCATGGAAAATGCTCAATATGAACTCCGCACACTAGAGGTGCTCCGGTCGATTCTGAAGGACTGGTTAGAGCGAAATCACGGTGTTCTCTCCTTCCGGCTTGTGCAGGTGCTGTCCGGTCATGGATGCTTCGGACGGTTTTTGCATAAAATACCCAGGAGAGAGCCAACCCTGGTGTGCCATGAGTGTGGTGCTGCAGGGGACACAGCTGTTCACACCCTAGCGGTGTGTGGAGCGTGGGCTGCGCAGCGACACACTCTGTTGGGTGCTATCGGGGGTGACCTCTCCCTGTCCAGCGTAATAAAATCCAAGGTTAACAGTGAGAGCGGCCATGGCCTCCTTCTGTGAAGCGGTAATTTCACACAAGGAGTGCATGGAGAGGGTCCGCGAGGAATCTATCCATGCGGACCTCATCCGACGCAGACGAAATGGGCGGCAGTATGCCCGCCTTATTCCCCCGCATTGAGGTGATGGTCAGGGACGGAGAATCCCTGGCCGTCCACTAGCCTCAGGACGTCTGGAGCACGCTCAAACAATCACGGGCGTGCTCCCTCTGGCGGGCCGCCGCTAGGGTGAACACTGGTAACTGCCAACCGGTGATCCCAGTCATCGTAGCGGCACGTAAAGGGGACGTACAGTGGTTTTTAGTGGGTAGAGCCCTCCTCCTCCCGAATCCCTGTCGAGACCCTCGGGCCTGGGCAGGAGGCGGGAGCTGGAGGGGAGAACCCCACAAAACCATCCAAAACGATGGTACTCGGCCGACAAGTTTTCCACTGTCAAAAAAAAAAAGGACTGCCCAAAGAAAAAGGTTATTAGCATTATTCTAGATAATAATTTATCAAATGAGCATGTTATTGTCATACTCATAACAAGCCACAATTAAAGTTGCTAGCCCTGTCCATATCCGACCAATCAGCATTCGAATTCGAATAGTTTTCCAAAATTTGCATGCGCGCTATACAAGCATTACGGGTTACTATGCCATATCGAATGCCAATTAGTCAAAAATCAAATGATCGCCAACGATTAATACAAAAGTCAAAAGATCAAAATGTTAATAATAACTCGAATCAGGTTACGATATAAATCGTACGTTCACGACAGCGAACGTTCAAAATATCTAACGTTAAAAACACCGAATTTACAAATTATCGAATTGTTTTTATATCAAAAATTCAATAAATTCGATCGATATGGTCGAATCGATATAGTGCAGAACTGAGTTTTCCTAAATAAACATTTTTTTATTTATGTTAATCATATGGACTTATTGAATTTTTGATATAATAACAATTGGATCTCATGAACGTTCAATCATTTCTAAATTCGATGTTTGAGTAAGAACCTTTGAAGTTTGGACGTTCAATGTTGTGAACGTTCGATAAAATAAATAACATTTCGATTATATGACATTTCGATTAATCGTTGTCGATCATTTGATTTTCGACCAATTGGCTTTCGATATGGCGTAGGTAACTCAGGCATTACGAACGGCCACGTTTTTAGTGCCGCCAGCCATATTACGTATGGAAATGGAAGGATTAACCTTCAGGATCAGACGAAAGCCCCGGCGTACAAGACACGATTCTCGTATGACCCATTCTGGATTTTGCGGTTGATGAGTGAGATATAATAATATTTATTTGCGTACAAAGGTGTTGCAGTAAGGACAGTTTACATGCTTAGCACATTTAAAGACGGATGCAAATATTATAATTAAACCTAAGTTTTTGTAATAAAGAATAGTTTTACATAATTTTTTTTTATTCTTGTGAAAATTTCATTAGTTGTGCTTTTTACTTCACTTCATCAGCTCATTTTATCTCCCCGCTGCTAGGGCACGAACCTTTCCAAAGGATGGATAGGGAGGACGGGAGTACCTACATCTCCTTTCAAACTGCTTAATGCGGGATTTAATCTTCATCGAATCAGGTTAACATAAACAAAACTTTGTATGGCATTGTAGCAGTGCCTTCTAGCGACAAGCGAAGGTAAGTTTTAATTTTTGCAAAACAAATTCTAATTTTCATTAGGTAATTTTATCGAATGGATAATAAAAATTCCACTCAGCAGTCATAGCAAGACGTTCTTTTACCCGAAACATGAAACAAATCGTTAAAGAAAACAATATACAATACAACCCAGTCTCCCATAATATCGCGCTAAAACCCCGCTCGAAATCACACGAAAGATATATTAAATTAAAAGCAGCGTGCTAATCCTGCGCTTCGTTCCCAAGCAGTGTTGCCACCTTGACGGATTTCCCGCCATATCTAGCGGATTGGGATGAGGTAAAAACAGACAAATTGGTCGTCTAACGGCTTTTACTGATTTTTTTAACGGAGTGACAATATATTAAATTTTATTGTAATAGGTACTATTTTTGGTTCTCGAGTGGAGACCGCGTATCGGCAACGTAGTGTAGGACGCCCTTAGATTAGGTGGAGCGACGATCTTCGCAAGGTAGCTGACAAGAGCTGGATGAGAGTAGCCGCGGATCGTGCTCGGTGGCATGCACTTGGAGAGGCCTATGTCCAGCAGTGGACTAGTTTAGGCTGATGATGATGATGATGACGAGGTACTATTTTTTAAATAACTTAGAAAATTTCTCTGAAATTTGTGCAGCGCCATCTAGTTACTATGAAAAGAGTCACTACGTTTAGTTTTCACTCTAAAAATAGGTAAAATAGGCGTTATTTTCAAAATGTTTGTAGTGTGACCTCGTTATTATGTGGTTTGACGAAATTCTGAAATTTGGCTATGATTAACGGAATTTCTAAATTATAGTAGGCAACACTGTTACCAAGTTGCTCCGAAACGAGACACTGAACGATGGATGAAAGACTTTATTCTTTTATCTCTTCATCCGAGGATAAACAGTTTTCTGTGGAACTCATTAAAACTTTTAACTGATTTTATCTCCGTCGAGTGAGGTACCTACCTTACCTGTAGGTACACTTTGCGGCGTGTTCATATGTAATAAGCGTGTAATTACTTATGGCAATAACAAAGTATTTGTATCCTTTGCAGGGGCTGCGAAGAAGGATAATCAAAACTTTATAAGATTGTATACGACGTCGCGCGGAAATGATAAAACCTGCGTAGTACCTATTTTAAATTACCTATTGTGCCTTTTTTATTCGATTACATTTACGAAAACCAAATTATTAAAATAAAACAAAAAACCCGACTGCTAAAACAACTAAGTACACGTATATAAAAAATAACTGCAAAGAGAAAAAACTGAAAAGAAAACAACAAGCTCTACGATGCCAGAATTCAACTGAGCAATGTTGAATGCAACGTGAAATATTTCTAAATACATTGAATATTGATAGTTGTCATTGTCGCAGACGGGGATAATCATCAACCAAGCGGCCGTGGCTAGCTCAATTAAATCCATTGCTCAAAAATTCTGGGTTCGTAGAGCTTGATTTTTTCTTTTATTTATTGCTTGAGTAAAAATATTGATGACTATTATTGCTTGGTTTATTATTTTAACTTTTGACGTTTCTAGCTTCATCGGTTTTCTTTACTATAGAATAATAGTTACACATTACTTGACTAATAAACATCCTGTACTGGTAGGCATGTTAATAAGGACTGCACATCAAAACTAACCATAGTTGCCATATTAAAGTCCTACATCTCGCTGACAAAGCGAGATGTAGGACTTTAATATCGTTGACAAATTGGTAGGAATCCTTCACATAAGCTGTTGTAAGAACATTAATTAAAACTAGTGTATAAAATAAACGTGAGTAGATCCGTAAAAGCTGTTTCATTTCAATTTCTTGTTTGTTACCATGCTTTAGGGTAAAAATTTACTAATTTTTTTTTCTCAAGCTCATTGTATTATATTTAATTATACTTCATCATCATCATCATCTCAGCCAAAAGACGTCCACTGCTGGACAAAGGCCTCCCCCAAGGATCTCCACAACGACCGGTTTTGTGCTTTTTTTTTTTTTTTTGTTTTTTTTGTTCTTTTTTTCTTCTTTTTTATTTAATTATACTTATTTTTCTTTTATAAATGATTTGAAATGGTTTTTTTATATTCGTTTACTTTCTTTCTCTTTCATCTTTACTTCACTTCAAAATCCTGATTTTTATGAATTAGTAAGGGTTACCCTATGGAAAGAGAGGTCCTTCACCAGAAGAGTGAGATAGAGCTTATTAAATTAGATAGATTATACCTACTTGCTTGCTTCAACTAACAGGCCTCTCCAGTTATATCTACAGCTGAATGGTACTTACCTACTACTACAATTTATTTTTATATGTGACTGTGTAAGTTTACATTTATTCGCTTTACCAAATGTATCGTACGCTATTGTGAGAGAATGTAAGATTCTCTCACAATAGCATACGAACCATATGTTAAAAAGTTTTAATCCTTTTGTATGTTCAAAGAGACCGAAATGAAAGGCCCTATGACAAGCTGTGAGTAATCCAACACATTGTGGCGCAAATACTCAAGAATTGTTGACAAATGAGAGATTGCCTCGCACATTTACTTAGATCGAATGAATGGAAGTTCAATTGATAACTTTATCAAAAAAGATTTTTTTTTAATACGTGCAGCTGGTAGGTATACGTATTGCAATAATCGGCATTGTATATGATGATCTTTTTAAGTGCCCCCTGCCCACGTCCGATAATCGGCGACCGAATTTTTAGTTGGTGAAAATGAAACGTATAAAGCCTACGAAGTTTCTATGTTGCAACGCACACGTCCTACAAAGAGTCAGTCACAAAATCGGTACCAATCGATCCCATTATTGATCCTACAAACAGTCGGTCGTTGTCGTGGGCGGGGAGCCGTGAGACTTTATTTTTTTCTTTCTTTTATCTTTTTAAGTTAACTACGAAAAGTTTTAAATGACATAAAGTCAGTTGGGCAAACATTTTTTTATTGACTGGCAAGATCTCTGTGTTTCCCTTAAGAGCGTTTACGTCGCACACTAGCGCCACTAATGAAAAAGAAAACATATCAACAAGACAAAACATATAAAAAACATATAAACAAGACGTTACGGCCACTTTTAACTATAACGCCATATTTAACTAAACCATAACATGTCAGGTGTTCATTAGGTGACGTAAAAATGCTAACTTACTTCATTCAGATAGTTTGTTGAGCATAATTCGATTTTGTATCTCTAATTACTAGATATGTTTTTTTTTTTCATTGGCGGCGCTAGTGTGCGGCGTAAACGCTCTTAAGCGTCGAAAGTATCATTAATATTGGCTTACTGGTTCGAAATGATTGGAGCTTTAAAGATTGTATGGGATATGGTCGCAGAACCGTTAACCTTTGGAGTAAACGAGTTCTCAAGTGGAGACCGCGGATCGGCAAACATAGTGCAGGATGCCCTCATCCTGCACTGGACGACGATCTTCGCAAGGTGGCTTGCAACATGGACTTATTATATAAGACCATGGCTGGCAAGAGTTGGATGAGAGTAGCCGCGGATCGTGCTCAGTGGCGTGCACTTGGCGTGCTAGTCCAGCAGTGGACTAGTATTAGGCTGATGATGATGATCGAAATGTGTGTGTGTGTGTGTGTGTGTGTGTGTGACTGTTCATAGAACGTAGAATGTGGTCTTAAATAAATATTCATTCAAGTGCACGCCAAAAGTACCCGAGGCATTCTCGGCTATCGAGCCCAGAGGATAGCTTTGAAGCCAGCTATAATTTATGAAAGGCGCCTTCAACAATAATTCGTAGTTCAATTATTAAGGGATAATAGACCCGCTTTGTTTATGGATATCATCGTTTGTAAGGGGAACAATAGAATACCTTTAATCGAAACCACAGACCAAATAGGTACATAGGTCGAAACCGAACGCATACATTTTTGATTGCAACCCCTAAGTAGGTACCTATTCAAAACAGTGAACGACTTGTGGAATAGATAAACTTCCCATATAGGTAGCTTAATTTGATTTAAGTATGTTGTCATTAGAATAATAAGTTAAAAGAATTGCACCACCCCATCTCTTCCTGTGGGTGTCGTAAAAGCCGACTAAGGGACCATTCCAGAGGATGGGCAGCAGCATCTCTCTGATGTTACCCTCAACCTACTGCGATCGCCAACCCGCCTGCCAAGCGTGGCGATTACGGCAAATACCCCTCATATCCTTGGGGGAGGCCTTTGTCCAGCAGTGGACGTCTTTGGCTGAGATGATGATGATGATGTTGTCATTAGTCAGTAATTATTAAGCACATTAAGTAGGATTACAATCTAGTACAGTACGACCTAATTCTTGTACCTCTAATATAATTTGAGTATTGCCTGTTTCGTTGGTCTACAAATAAATTAATACTTCAAAAAAATCTCTGTACCTACTTATAAGTATTTAAAAATGTTTGCTGTTTCTGTCATATAAATATCATTTGTACAAATTACTTTGAAAGATTCATTTATTCATTTATTTATTGCCTTTAATTACATGTATATGTATGACATAACATTTGACGACCTCCTTGGTCGAGTCACCGATTTTCACGGAGTCACCATCTCTGAGGTCCCGGGTTCGATCCCCGGTCGGGTCAATTTAGAAATTATTGTTTTTCTAAATTGTCTCGGGTCTGGGTGTTTTCTATGTATGATAAGTATGTGTTTAAGTATTTTAAGAATGTTTATCCGTTGTCTAGTAACCATTTAACGAGTTTCATAACTTCTCTTGGGCTAGATAAATGGTGTGAGTGTAGGAAAGTTTATTTATTATTTAATCTAATTACCTAGTAAAAGATTTCTTGGGATGGACCAGTAGTTCCAGACATTTACCCTCCTCAGACAAACGAACAAAGTCACAACTATACCTCTTTATTAATAGTTAATAGGGGAGGACTCGAGTGCGCAGTGGTTAACGCGCCTGGTCTGCGAGGGCTGAGGTTAAGCAACTTTCGCAAAGGCCGGTCATCGGATAGGTGACCAAAAATTTATCATCTCGAGCTCCTCCGTGCTTCGGAAGGCACGTAAAGCCGTTGGTACCGGCCGCATTAGCAGTCGTTAACAACCACTAATCCGCAATGGGCCCGCGCCGCGTGGTGGTTTATGGCCCGTTCTCCCGGGGTACGAGCAGACAAACAAACAAACAAATAAACAAACAAACAAACAAACTTTACCTCTTTATTTAAAGTATAGATATAGATAGAAGAATAAATAAATGTTACCTATTCAAGGTGAATAAATAAATGTTACCTATTCAAGGCGCCTCGGTAGCTGAGCGCCTCGGTGGCCGAGTAGCAGAGCGCTCGGCCCGATACCCGAAGGCCCCGGGTTCAATTCCCAGGTCGGGCAAAATGTATTTCGGATTTTTCGATGCACAGGCCGGGTTTGTGATCACCAACCCGCCCTTGGCAAGCGTGGTGATTAAGCCATTACCCATCAAGTAGTGATGACTTGATTTCAATGATGGAGGCCTTTGCCCAGTAGTGGGACAGTTATAGGCTGTTTACATAGACATAGACATACATACATTTATTTACTACATAAGCACACATAAATACATTTACTTTACTTTACTTTACTATTCAAGGTGTGATATGAAGAATGAAAACCGATCACAGCAACCTATTGATGTACTTACCTATTCAATACCAATAACCCCTTACCTTCCTGAAGCCGTACCTATTTTGCTTCTACGCTGCAAACGCCCTGTAGGTAATTTCATCTGCTGATGGTCTACTTTAAGGCGACAGAAATAGAAATGAGAGAGTAAGCTGTATAGAGGTTATAAGTATACCGGATCCCTACATCCCGTAATTGTGCAGAGTGCGTGCCGTTTCGCGTTATAAATAGATAATCAAAGTAGTTGCTGCTTATGTTTGATATTAAGTAGGAACTCCTAGATGCTCCTAGTTACAGCTTTCTTAACTACAGATGCCATACATTTGTAATTTTACTCCATTTGTGTCTTACTTTGTAAGTAGCGTGTGGTTTGGATATTTTTTTTATACCTACTTACAAATCAACCTAGTAAAGTAAAGTACATACGGCGGCAGATCAACCTACCTAAAACTGTCAAATTTCTACAATCAATTTTGAACTTTATTGTTCAGTCATAAGGATCAATATTCATTGAAGAAATTTGACAGGTTTGGGTAGGTTGATCTGCCGCCGTGTGTACCTAGTAATTAGCTTATACGTACAGTCGGCGGCAGATCAACCTACCCAAATCTGTCAAATTTCTCCAATGAATATTGATCCTTATTACTGAACAATAAAGTTCAAAATTTATTGTAGAAATTTGACAGTTTTAGGTAGGTTGATCTGCCGCCGTATGTACTATACCGTATATCCAAACAATAAAGTTCAAAATTGATTGTGGAAATTTGACAGTTTTGGGTAGGTTGATCTGCCGCCGTGTGTACTATCGCTGGGTAAAGGCATCCATCATTGTAATCAAGTCATCGCTTATTGATGGTTAGTCGCTACGCTTGCCAAATTTAAAAATACACTGCGCTTGACCTAGGAATTGAACCAGGAACTTTCGGATATCGTGACGACCGCTTAGCTATCGAGGCTATCCACTGATATCTCATACTTATCTGTAACTGTCAAAAAATCGAGACAAGAAGTCTGGCATTTATGGTTTATTTATTAATGGCATGTATTTAACGCAGCGACTAATAAATCTGATCTAAGGTTTATAAAAGAATTAAAGTGGATAGCAAATATAATAGGTTGGCAGTAATGGTGGAGTACAGTATTAAGTAAAAACTAGCGGCATTAAAATCCATTATAAGCTTTAGTTTAATTTAAACTGGCATCGAGTTTTTTTTTTTGGCTATTGAATTTATTGTTGAGCGAAAACTTGGAAGCAACTAAAAATTACAAAATAGGCATTCATAAATTGTAAAATAGAGATTTTAATTAAAATGATTTTAGGTAATATTTAATAGGATTGAGATCTGATTAACATAATATATGGTGAGACATGTGAGCTGCAAATAAAGTAAAAAATGGCATGCAATTTAAATATTGATAGTTTTATTTCTTGACTTCTTTTTTTCTTATAAGGGCGAACAATTAAAAGGCATAACAGTTATCAAATCAATCTTTATTTATTTGTTTATTGTTACGTAATTGTTACGAAGTTATACTTAGGTATATCTATACTAAAATTATCACTGAATAATTAGGGCTGGGTTCGATTTGGTGGGGCGCCCACGCTTTCTTTTTTGTCCTATTGGAATCATTTTTGCCGCTAAAGGCGGAGTTCTTAGTTTTGGCATAATCATCTTTTCGCATAACGCTAATTCGGCATAAAATTTTGACGCCCAATTTTCTTTCGCATATTTACTTTAGTCATAATAGTCTAAAACCTTAAATTTATAAAGCATAATGGTTTATCGTATAACGATATTTAAGCATAATGTACGGAACGTTCACAAGTAAAACTCCTTAAATTTTAAAGCAATGCAATGCATAAGTAATAATTAGTCAAGTCGATTTGCCAAGCCATATTTTTGTTTCAACTGGTCAAGCCAATAAAAAGTTCTGAATTATCAAATGATTTTTTTACTTAAACACAATTTTCACGTGACCTACGGGAGTAGAGCAGCTAGTATTTCTGTTGTCTAATAAAAAAAAATAACCTCGAAATTCAAGACAATCGCTACGCTGCGCTTGGCGATTGTCTTAAATTTCTAACCTATCACGTGACCTACAGGATTAGGGCAAATGTAAAAGGATCCATATTGGGTCGCATAAAATTAAAATTCATAATTTCGAAATGCATATGACAAAGACATTACACACTTAGATTTATCGTATTAGTTTCATTGCTCATCTCGGTATAATAATTACCTACTACTTCTGTAGTTTATGCGTTAAGATATTATGACTTTAAAATTTATGGATAACAAAGTTACGGTTAACACAATTAAGGCAATTGATAATTATGCCAAAGAATACATTATGCGTAAATACTATTATGCCAAAAACCATTATGCGAAGTGACTATTATGCAAAACATTTTATGCTATTCGATATTAGGACAGAAAATGTTATGCGAAAAAAGGGGCACCCGGCGCGCTTCGCCCCTTCGCGCCACGACCCGCGCTCCGCTTCTATCCTGCGGGTGCGCCTGCCGCCGTTTTCATTATATTATGATTTCCAAAACTAAAAAAAATATTCCCTAATATTTATTTATAGTATTCGTTTTAATATTTACAGCTGCTCGTAAATCAGAGCCAGAAAGAGTTTTTTTAGATGGAAGCCTACAATAGCCATAATATATTATTTGTTATCCCACTGATAATATTAGTCGCCATGTCATTATTTTTAGTACCCCACCTAGAATTTCAATCACCCTATGTAAAAAAATTACTTCCATGAAGTCGCAGCCGTTATTTAGTTTTTATAAAACCATTACAATTGCAGGTTATCCAATATACACTGGACAGCAAAAATAACGGGTAATTTAGAAAAACCGCGACATCTCCCAAAGTTATTTACATAGATCCCTCGTATAAATAATATGTTATAGACTTAGATTAAAACAAAAAAGAGGAAGATACGGCATGCTCATACTTGTAGTCAATCAAAATATAGTCCTACTCAAATACATATGCAAAGACTCACACACGCACACCTAGTATAAAGTGTAAATCGAGCGAGCGAGACAGAGCGGTAAGTTTCAACGTCAGCGCGAGGGAGTCAGCGAGTGACGTCTCGGTCGCTTCGCAATCGGAACAGTCAAGTACGACGACTGATTCCGTCCGACGACGACGCGACTGCGGAGTAGCGTAAGCAAAAGATTGTGAAAATAAAACAATTTTATTTTTTATGATATAATTTTTAAATCAACACATTGTACAATCATATTTATATACTATGTACAGTCTACAGCAAGAAGAAGTAAACACTTTAGAAGCTTTTTAAAGGAGCTGATTTATATGAAAACGACAACAAATTTTTTAGGTAATGCTGCTTGATATGGCAATTTTTACCGTATTCAGGTATTTTAAAGAATTTCGAAAACGGATAAACATTTTTTGACCGTTACTGTATACTCATGGCAATAGTACACGCCAAAAAAAGGAACAAATTATTTAGTGTTAGTGGTGGTGGTGTAATTTCACATCACAGTATTTGTCAATGATTGCTTTTTAATAACACAGTCCAAGTTTTTTAATTATTTATTAATCATAATCATCGTGTGGGTTACAAATACTTATTATATTTAAATTATATCCCTAAAAGAACCCTCTAGGCCCTCAAGGGACTATTAAGAAATTTCACAAAAGCACCTCTTGTAAGGATGATATTGATAGGTGTCGTGGTAGGGTGGAGTATCGAAGATTGAATGTAGGTCAGAAATATCTTCGTTTTGCAATGAGTTTGGCGAATCCGATCTCGAACAAGTGTAGCTGGTAGATTTCATTGCAGCCTAAAACAGAAAAACTATTACTGAAGACGCAGTCGAGTCAAAGTCAAAGTACAGTATAACCTATCCTCATCCGGTTTCCCATTCAAGTAAAATTCAAATCACTTTAAATAATTAAGACATTCGTACACCTAACATTTAATTTTAAAGTTAAATAAGTAAATATCTGAAAAAAAGGTCCTTTTGTTATTCTTGTTAATCCTTTGTTGGTCCTATATAAATCTTCTGGTTTAAAATGTATTGAACATACTCCACTATGTTTTGTAGGTATCCAGTCATTCTTTGATTTCAAACCACCACAAGCCATAATATGCTTCCACAATTCGTCTTGAGGAAAGCTGTAAAATAATTTCTACAATTATCTAAGATATTTTTTTTGTAACTATACTAGACCATACGGATTTAACTTTAATCATCATCATCATCATCATTTAACTTCAATATACACCTTTAATAAATTAAACACCCTTGCCCTCATATTTTATTTCTTATGAATATTATTATGCTGAACTTACATCATTGACAACGTATTATTGTAGCCATGCAGTCTATCATGTCCCTCACGCACACGTTATGTACTCAATCACTCAAAAATGTCCGGAATGCACAACAAATTCACAAGAATTTTCTTTAAAAATATACTTTTGGTGTACTTACGCATGAAAAGTGATCCCATGTGGCTTGTTTTTACGCCTTGAGTGATTCGTGCACTGAAGAAATGCACAGGAAGGCATTTTTTGCGTTATTTTCTAATCAAATCGTTTTGACACTGACAACGCAGCACATGCAAACAAGTCGCTGTTTCAACGTAGACTGGAACATAGCAGGTCCATTGGACTCGGTTTAGCAGGACCGCGCGCAGCTAGCGAGTAACGTATCTTCCTCTTTTTTGTTTTAATCTAAGGTTATATACAGATTTGTGATGCTTATTATACATATCAAAAGAGGTTGCATTTGAATAAGTTACAGCTTCAAAAAACAAAATTCCGATTTTTGACAAATTTCAAAATTCAAATTTTTGGAATAGAAAATTTTCTCGCTTTTGTTTCAAACCGAGCTGTCATCATAAACAGTTTTTTTGGCTGGTCACAGTATTTTGTGCATCAACCATGCACCAACATGTCGTTATCTACTGAAGAATGTACACGAATTATCACCATGGTACAAGAAGGAAGGAGTCAGCGGAGTACTGCTAGAACAGTAGGTGTATCTTTATCCACGGTCCAAAGAGTACTCCAGCGATTTCAAGAGACCGGCATGAACATCAGGAGACCAGGGAATGGCAGGCCAAGGTGTACAACTACACGAGAAGACCGATTTATCGTCAGCACTATGTTAAGAAATCGACATTTCACGGCTGTTCAGGTCCGAAATAGCCTTCAAGAAATTCACCACAACAATGTAAGCTCTGACACGATCCGGCGGCGACTTCGGGAAGCTGATATAAAGCCTTATAGGCCAGCAAATGGCCCTAAATTGCTCAGAGAACATCTAGTTGCCAGGTTGCGGTTTGCTCGAGAACACGTCCGATGGACAGATGAAGATTGGTCCAGGGTTATGTTTTCCGATGAGTCAAGATTTTGTTTATTCGTACACGATGGGAGACGAAGAGTATATAGGCGACCAAATGAACGTTATCGTCAAGCGTGTTTTGAGGAAAAGGTGCCATTCGGTGGAGGATCAATAATGGTTTGGGCTGGGATATCTTCAGAGGATCGTACGGAGTTAGTAATTATAGAAAACGGTTCTCTGACAGCTCCCAGATATGTAGAGGAGATTTTAAATAAGCATGCTGGTCCTTTCTTGGTGAATATGGGCGCAAATTCCATTTTCATGGACGATAATGCGCGACCACATACAGCACATTTGGTCAACGCGTATATTCAAGACGTCGGTATCACCCGCATGGAGTGGCCAGCTCGCAGCCCAGACATAAATCCCATAGAGCATTTATGGGACGAGCTCGGGAGATGCGTTAAACAACGCTCTCCAGCTGCAGCTAACTTACGTGAGTTAAGAAGTGCGCTAGTAGAAGAATGGTCAAACATAGACCAAAACCGTATTAGAAATTTGATTTACAGCATGCCACATCGTCTTAATGAAGCGATACGGGCTCGTGGAGGAATTACAAGATATTAAATTTACAGAAAAGCTTTCATTTTGCAGATTAACTGTGTTGTATATTTTTGTTGTCAAAAGTTAGAAGTGTTTTTTTTAGTACTTAAATAAAATTATACAGTTTACAAACGTGTTATGTATTTTCTTTGATGTATAAGTCAGTCATCTATAACATACTACAGTTTAACTAGTTTGTGTTGTGTAGTTAAGAAACTATCACACTTTTTATAAGCGACCCGGAATTTTTGCGGCACAGTGTAATTAAAGCCAAATTATTTAAACATTGCCCAGTTATTTTTGTAGATGCCATGCCTCGATAATAATAAGCCTTTATTAATATCCGTTAATTAAGTAAATATCAGTGACAGTCACCATACCATATAGGGTTGCCAACCATACTTTATAATAACGTATCCTACGCTATTTTCCATCCCCATACTTTATTCTTTTTAATAAAAATAAAGTATGGAAAATACTTTATTTCCGACTAATGCGTGCGTTTGAACGGAATATTCCTGTTGACTTAATTTCTAAACTACTGAATGATACTCAGACTCACAGGTGAAGTGAAACGAAATGCAGCGCTTAAATAAATAAATTTGGAAAATACTTTATTTTTTCTTCAAATCCTTTTGTTTTATACTACTTAGTTAGTGATAGATTTTAATTTCCTGAAAAATTGTTGGCAGCCCTAATACCATATTAACATGACGGGATGACCATTGGACCCTGGAAGCTCGGCAGGCCGTTGGTGTGGGATGCAACCTGTGCTGACACCGTGGCTCCCTCACGTGTACGCGCCACCTCTCTTCTTGTAGGGGCTGCTGCGGTAAGTGCTGAAAATCGCAAACGGCACAAATACGCAAACCTGGGTCCAAATTATTTATTTGTTCCGTTTGCGGTGGAGACATTGGGTCCATGGGGGCCGGAGGCCAAGCAGCTTGTTAAAGAGTTGAGTGCTCGCCTTATTGAAGCCTCCGGTGACAAGAAGGCTGGCAGCTACCTCTGCCAACGTATTAGCTTGGCAATCCAAAGAGGTAATGTTGCCAGCATTCTTGGAACCGTTCCCATGAGCCCACAGCTGGAGGACATTTTTTATTTATAGGTTTTATTTTGTCTTTAGTTATCTTATTTAATTTTTTCTTTAATATAGTTAGTTATGTTATTGTGAAATAATATAATAATAATAAAAATGGTTTTGTACCATTACTACTACATTAGTGATATATTAACATGTATGTATGGTATGATATTGTAAAAATTAAACTGGTAAATTATGTTTTTGCAGACTTAAATATTTTATTTAGTTATTTATTTATTTTTTGTGTTTTTTTACATGTTGTGATTGTCCTTTACATTTTGTGTTTTTATTTGTGATGGAAAGTGTCTTTTTATGATAGGGCATTTTCCAATATTTATGACGCTGTAAGGGAGAAAAGAGCTGGACACTTGCTGAGTTTCTTGCCGGTTCTTCTCAGTACAAGATCTCCCGCCCAGAGTAGATAGACTTACGAACCGATGGCATAAAATGACGTTCATGAGAGCTATTTGTAGCCTAAACTGAATAAATGATTTTGAATTTTCATCGGCGATCATATATTTTTTCTCTTGTCATAATAATTGATGTTTATGTTTGTTGCTCCTGTATCCACGTTAGCAGTAGTGCGCAATTGCTATTCTATCTGATAACTTCGAAAACTTGCGACTTCGAAATGTGAAAAATGCGAGTAGGTATGTAGGTACTTATAAAGATTTCGAAGGAGCATTTGTTATTGATATCATTTCTAGTGCACCGTAGGTATTTTAGGACTATGATGAATAAAATTTAAATGAAATTTCTACCAGACTGACCTGTTTTTATAAGTTAGGTACCTGCTAGCGGCCGCTCGCGGTTTCACCGCGGTTTCACCGGTTCCCGTGGGAATATTGGGATAAAAAGTATCCTATGTTTTAATCCAGGTTATAAACTATCTGCATGCCGAATTTCATCCAAATACATCTATCCTATACACACATACATACACACACACAAACTTTCGCATTTATAATAATAGTGTGATAAGTAGGTACCCCCAATTAATGTTTTTACATTTTACATTTTTATTTACATTTACATTTTTAATTTGTTTTGTTTGAAATTCAAATAATGAAGAGCTTTTTTGTTTTAGAGTAGTTCAAATATCGTTTAAAAGCATCTGGTGTTATCCTTAAAGTAATTGTTGCACAGAGGCGGATTATCCTTAAGGCAAACTAGGCATGTGTCTAGGGGCGCGAGGGTACAAAGGGGCGCGCGGACGGATTATAAAATAAAGAAAAAATATATAATATTGCATAAAATTAATTGCGCCAGTAAGCCACATCAATACTATCAAGGTCGAATTAATAACTATAAAACTATTTAAGCATTATTTAGTTAAATATTTAAATACACAACAAGAAGAAACATTACATAACTTAACTTGAAAAAAAAACAGAAAATTTATTATAAAATTAAAAACTAAAGACCTATAAATAAAAGATGTCCTCCAACTGGTGGGCTCATGGGAACGGTCCCAAGAATGCTGGCAACATTGCCCCTTTGGATTGCCAAACTAATACGCTGGCAAAGGTAGCTGCCAGCCTTCTTGTCACCGGAGGCCTCGATAAGGCGAGCACTTAACTCTTTAACAAGCTGCTTTGCCTCCGGCCCTCATGGGCCCATTGTTTCCATTGCAAACGGAACAAATAAATAATTTCGACCTAGGTTTGCGTATTTGTGCCGTTTGCGATTTTCAGCGCTTACGGTGTCAGCACAGGTTGCATCCCACACTAACGGCGTGCCATGCTTCCACGGCCCAATGGTCATTCCGTCAGGTCTCTTGCCATCACTGCGAGAGATACCAGCTGGCTCTAAGACAGCCGGTAAACCAATGGTGGCAAAAGCACTGCGGATGATGCTGTTTAGTGTCGAGTGACACATCCTACGGCCAGCACACGAGCGCAAGAGAGGCCGTGGTGGCCAAGCTCGTCAACAGCCTCCCCACACACACAGCGGTGAGGGTAAACTATTCTGGCGCCTAAACGGAGGCAGACCGCTAGAGTAAGAGACGGCCCGACTAACAAGGTACCGACATTGGCAGATGGCAACGCCTGGAGCTAGTAGCCTGACTCTTGTAAATAATATATTAAAGTTAGTTAATTATATAAATGAAATATAAGATACACTGATTTAATTCCTTTTTTATCCTGTTCAATAATTTAATTCATACGACTGGCGTGTACAGCCAGATATTATTATATAGGGAATTTCATAATTTTCGGCTTTACATGCCAGTCGTACCTTAAAGCTTTAAAATATTGTAAAACGAAATCGTAAGATCTGTCCGACAATATCCATCTCATGTAAACTCATGCTCTTTTTTTCCTTGGCCCCCATCTTTCCGCGTTTTCCTAAGGGGCGATACATCGGTTTCGGTCAAACTATAGTAAGAGTTATTTTTAATATAGGGGCGCCGATGAGATGCTTGCCTACAGCGCTCTCCAACGTTTAATCCGCCTCTGTCTAAGCATTGTAAAAAAAAATTGTTAAAAATGCGAAGTTTGTTACTCTTTCACGTAAAAACTACTGAATGGATTTGGATGAAATTCGGCATACAGGTAGTTTATAACCGGGAATAACACATAGGATACTTTTTATCCCGATTTTCCCACGGGAACGGGAACCGGGAACCACGCGGGTGAGACCGCGAGCGGCAACTAGTAAATAAATAAATAAATAAACGGCACGATACGTACGAAGTAGCCGATGTAATTGGCTAACCCTAATATCCAAATCAGATGTCCTGCAGTTTGATAGCTCATAACGTGAGCTTTGGGTACCAATTACAAATATTCATAAACCACGCATATGACATGTTTACGGCTTGTCAAAATATCCTGTACAAGGTATAGACAGACGTTATATTGCCAAAATGGGTGCGTCTCGTCGTATCGTAAATGTGGGACATGTCATGCTGTGTTATTACGGGTCGACTTAACATAGGATATTGGCACCTAGAAACCCGGGTTAACTCGCAACAAGGTGATGCTGTGTGTGTGGTGGGATTGGAAGGGCATTATTCATTATGAGCTGTTACCACCAGGCAGGACCATTGATTCTGAACTCTACTGCGAACAACTAATGAGATTAAAGCAAGAAGTTGAGAGAAAGCGGCCGGAATTAATCAACAAAAGAGGTGTGGTTTTTCATCATGATAACGCTACACCTCACACATCTTCAGCCACTCAGCAAAAATTAAGAGAGTTTGGCTGGGAGGTGTTAATGCATCCGCCGTATAGTCCTGACCTTGCACCTTCAGATTTCCACCTGTTTCGGTTTCTCCAGAATTCTTTAGGCAGTGTCAGGTTAACATCACGAGAGGACTGCCAAAAACACTTGTCGCGGCATTTTGATCAGACGCCCCATAGGATCATGTCCCCACCTACAAGATGGCAAAAAGTTATCGAACAAAATGGCACCTACATACTTTTAGTTAAATGTAAATAAACTATATTTTAAAATGTTTTAAATTTTCTAAAAAAATGCGAAAAAACTTTTTCCCCAATCTGTTTTAGACAAAATTTTTTTCATTTTCAAAAAAATAAATGACTTTAGCAACAATTTAATACAGATCACCTTTCTAGCTGTCATCCAGTAAATTTCCATGAAATTCTTTATTATTTTTTGACGACTTAAACTGGTGTCGAATACTGGTTTAAGGTGTCAAATACTGGTGACACTACTAATGCCTCATCATCATCATCAGCTTATTTTATGTCGCCACTGCTGGCACGAGCCTTCCCTATGGATGGATAGGGAGAACTGGTCATAAACCACCACGCGGGCCCAGTGCGGTGCGGTGGTTGTTAACGACTGCTAATGCAGCCGAGACCAACAGCTTTACGTGCCTTTCGAAGCACGGAGGAGCTCGAGATGACAAATTTTTGGTCACCCATCCAATCACCGACCTTTGCGAAAGATGCTTAACCTCAGCACTCGCAGACTGGCCACGTCAACCACTGAGTCATTGAGCTCATCGATCTAATCTCCTAATAATGCCTACTTACTTCTTTCTAAAGAGTTTGCATCATCATGCAAGACATGATGGTAAAGTTCCTAGCATTAATCCTTCTCTTATTCAGGTCTAAGCTACTTATCTGATAATCCAGCCAAAAGCCAAAAGCATTATAAGAGAGTTCCAACTACAAGTCAATTGTATGATTTAAAAAGTGAATAAAAGAAAATTGTTATGTATACCATAATTTATTCAGTATTGTTTTCTGGCACTTAACATATAGTTATTTATATAAGAGGCAGTATTTTATGTACCTTATACAATTTGAACAACATTCCAGAAAAAAATGTATAAATAGCATACATGTACCTAATTAGAAAATCTAGACAGTCAGATATTATTATGATGTTGCAAAGAACACTATTTAGCCTAAAATTAATAGAAAAATTCATATAATGTTTAAGAAAAAGGTTGACCCATCAGTGTCTATTCTTCTAAATACACCCTATTCTTGTCCACCACCACTCTGGGAGCACTCCTCAATTTCTTAATAAATTTATCGGCAATTCTGTCATCAACATCTCTCCCAGTCATTTCAGAATACTCAGAAAGTACTTTCTTCTGCAAACGTTTAAATTGCATTTCCTCTCCTTTCTTCTGCAAAACAGCCATAATGGCTGCATGCCAATCGAAATTGTCACTCTTGGCACCACCTTCATCTATCTTTTCACCTTTAGCAACATTCTGATCATGCAGACAGATGCTATTTTCAGCTTCTTGCTCAACAACTTTTAATTTCTTCTTCTGTGTCTTCTCATTAACAACTTGTGCATTGTTATCAGAAGTATTAACAACAACCTCTACAGCGCTACCAGTAGTGTCTTGTCGCTTACGTTTCTTTTGTTTCTTACTCTCAGCTTGGGAACTCTCATCATCGTTGTTACCAGATTCGGTCCTATTCTTCTTCTTTTTGCCTTTCTTGCTAATTGTTTGACTATCTTCTTCCACTTCCTCAGCAGCTGGTGGTGCCTCAGCTTTCTGCAATTCAGCTTCGTACTTCAATCGTTTTTTCTCTTCTTTACGTTGTTTCTTAGTCAACTTCTTGTCATCCACTTTCTGCGCTTCTACATTCTCTTTTTCATCATTTTCTGAGTTAGTAATCTCTGTGTTACCATTTTTTTCTTCAGATTGCCCATTTTTCAGATCAGACTCCCCATTTTCGTGGGCAGCTTCTCCATTTTGCAACTTTTCTTTTTTCTTAATGCCATTTTTCTCAATTTTTCCATTTGTTATTTCATTTGTATCACCATTGGCAGTATCAGAAGTGTCCTTATCTTTATTTTGATTATTGTTTTGGTTTCCATTGGTAGACAAAGCTGAAAGCTTAACCGAAATTAAGTCCCAAGCTTGATCAATGTCTTTAGCATTAGTTTTATGTCCACAAACATTTTTGACAAAGTTAATGAATTTTGGCTTCTTACGCGGTGTGTTGTTATGCTTACTTATGGTTTCAATTATTCTTAAAACATTGTGTGAAGCAGTTTTCTGCTCATCAAGCACGGATTGCAACATTTCAACCCATGCATTTTGCTTTTTTTCACCCTTCTTCTCCTTAGAAATAAACCCCTTGCCAGAGTATCTCTCCTCTTCTGTTACACATTTGATGTGGCCTTCATAATCATGACCCCTATAAAAATATAATATTATTTATGTAAAACATTAATATTACAGAAAAAGTCACATTTAAAAATTAAGTTAAAATAAATATAAAATGATGACATCAACTTGTTTGTAAATAGTACTTTTTCTAAATTCTCTGGTTTTGTTTTTGGCCTGAATTTAAAATGTGCTGCTCACTAGAGGTAAGTGCTAAAAATTGACTTCAAGAACATGCTACTAACCTTTCAATTTGTTAGTAAACATAATACTATTACTACTTGTATGTCTATTTACACGAGTGTAAACTAAAAATTATCTGTTACAATACTTACAAGAAATCTTTAAAACAATCCATGCATGACAAATTGGGATTACGATTTCTGCATTGCGTCAAGTAATGTTTTTCAACTTTAGGCTTCTGTACAGACTCCCCACAATGCCCGCAAGTAAATACAACCATTTCTATTATATATCCGCACGTGCTAATCCAATACAAGTAGCCAAGTCAATCTGTAACCCCCTAAAAATACTGAAAATTTCTAATGAAATTAACTACAATGAACGGACGACTATTAGTTTATAGTGTTTGAGTACTTTTTATATAATTTTCGGACAGTTCAAATCAAAGTGAAATGTAAATTCTTCGCCAAAAACAAAAAAATGCCCTTTTTCGTGAATTCGTAACTCACAAAACGTCAAATGTCAGCTGTGTGACGGTTTGTTTTGTTTTGCAATAATTTTCCCATTTTGGATAGGCAAAATGATCTAGCCTAAACAGCTTCGCTTTTAGGGTAATTTTCTTTGTCTAACAATGATTGATGAGTAAATAATAAGCAGAGTGCTGTTAAATAAGTGAAACTTTCCTCAGTTCTCTCACAACAATGTTTTGGTTATAACGGCTAACGTAGGAGGTCTCAAAATAAAACAAATCATTCGTTATTGTCTTATACCAATTATTAATAATCGATGAAATCATTATATATTATCATTCTCAAATTTTCAACAGTTTTATAAATATAAAGAATACTCAGTTATTTCTAATTTTAACTATATCGATATTTAACTAGTACCGATGAAAATCGCTCATCCCTATGTAAATAAAGTAAGTTTATAATACTTTGTTCACAGACCTATATTTTATTTGGTCTGTGAGTTTGTTGAACTTTGATGAATTGTTGATGGTCGTCGTTCATTCATTCATTCATTCATTCATTCATTCTCGTTTTGATTGACTTTTGTTTGACTTTTGTGTTTGTTGTTAACGGGCGGGGTGTGTCCGAAATCCGAATTAAAATATTTTGATATTTATAAATGACTACGTTATTTTTAAGTCCGTTGAAGTAATACAATAAGAATAATGAAGATCAGCCAATCATTCTATTTCTTATTAGTTCTAAGTTGTAAGTATTATCAGAGATATAAAATCAAGTAAACCTTGAAGGCAATCTATACAATTAGGGTTGAATTTTACTTTAATTTACTGATTATTTCTAATTTTATAATTGTTTTAAAGCATCAGTTTACTGCAGTTATTATGGGAGTGAGTCAATATCGAATAGCATTCTCAAGGTGCCTAAAGTTGAAGGAGAAGACATAATTTCTTGGTGCACCACTTCGATCATGGAACAAGAGAAGTGTGAGAAGTTAATGAGAACGTCCATGCAGGACAAGGGATTGTTCGGCAACGATTTTATTGAATTACAGTGTATAAGGGTGAGATTTAAGTGTTTTTTCAAAAATTTGAGTAATAATAACCTATCATCTTATTGTGTAAACATTTAGAAGTATTGAGTGCTTCTCTTAGGGCCTTACTTATTTTATTTTATTTAGGTATTTATTTTATTGTGATTATAAAAACGACATACATCAATAACATTTATCTCACAAATACAAGTCTAAATTAGATTACTTATTATTATACAATGATATTAAAATATATAATTAAAAAATATATATAAACAGAAAATTTGGTTGGAATATATATTCCGTGTTTTGTTCCCTTATGTAAACTTGTTTTAACACTAGAGTAAAGAAACTAAATACAGATAACTATAAGAAGCAGTTCCAAGAACAGGCTGATTATAATTTATTTATATTAAAATGTTATTAAATACATATTGTAACTTTAACATCTAGATCTTTAACCTTTTCACCACCCAACTATCCTGCATGCGATGTCCCGCTGTACGCCAACGTATAAATGTATTTTAATAAAGTAAGTACAAAGAAGAACTTCTATAGAAGTGCTGGCTTGGACGGCACGAAAATCTCGAACTTCTATAGAAGTTGGTGGCGGTGAAAAGGTTAAAATAATGTATCATCATCATCATCAACTCAAGCCTTATTTGACCAGTTTGGTGTAGGCCTCCTTCAACCTCCGCCACTTCATTCTAAATTAGACAGTGAAGTATTAAATGCACTTAATGTTTCTAATAATTTCAGGCTTTTGACACAGAAGAATGCATGAACTGGGTGGACAGGGGTGAGGCAACTCTGCTTGGTTTAGACGCTGGAGAAGTTTATGTTGCTGGCAGATATCACTCTCTGGTTCCTATTTTACAAGAGGTAATTGTTAGAAATACATTAGTTAAGTTCTTATTTTATTTTACTGTGGTCCTGGTGTATAGGTAATTTATTTATTTATTTAAGCCTTTTTGACAAACAATATTATTATTGTTACAATTTTTTTTTTCTTATTAATTATATTTATTTCTTACTAGCCAATTTAATAAGAGGTTGTGAACTAGAAGAGTATGTTTCCATTTTTGGCCTTATCTCCACAAACCATCAGGTGATATTAAAGCTAAGCCCTTCCCTGTTGCGGTGATAGAAATAACCTAAAATAAGTACAGATACAATTGCTACAAAAATAAAAGAATATTGCTGACCAAACAGTAATGGCAAATTATTAAATATTTTTTAATATCTAATTTGACGTACTTGCATTTGTTCCTTAATGGAGGAAACATTTGTTTGTAACTTCAATACAGGGATATATATTGTACCTATTGAGAGAAAATAAAAAAATAAGCTTCCTTTTTCTTACAGCTTTATGGCCGTGGGGAGCCCTATCAATACTCCGTAGCGGTAATAAACAAGGGTTCCTTACCACACATACTACCGGGAGCAGGGCTTCATGCACTGAGAGGGGCTAGAGCATGTTTCCCTGGAGTTGGTGCGTTGTCCGGTTGGGTTATGCCAATTCATGTTGTAAGTAGATTGGAATCATACAACAAAACAACTTTGACCATAGACTTATAAATCATAGCACAGTAGTCATTATCAAATTGATTGATATTGGAGCAAGAAGTATTCACTACAATAGTAGTGTTTAAAGTAAGATTTGACTAAGTGTCGAAATTTATGATTTAACCAACCTTATTGTTTTCTAAAGTTTACGTGAACACATTACACATTGAAATAAACTATAATAAGTAATGTGTAAAATAAATGTGAGTAGATCCGTAAAAGTTGTTTCATTTTAACCAACCATGTTTGAATCATAAATTGACTAATGTATTTAACCTATTTTATGTACCTACATGTAATTGAGAAGAAGTACTGATCTTTTTACATAAACAGATTACAATTAATGCATGAGTACAGTAACATATTTGGATAATCTTATTAGCTATACGGTAATCCTAATGGAGTGAGCATAACATTTTGAATATACTTTGAAACATGTTATTACAATCCAAAAGTGCAGCATAACATTTTGAATATACTTTGAAACATGTTATAACAATAGCGGTCCTAAATAAAGTAATACCTTACTAACACTAATACTAAAAATTTACCAAAAAATTTAGTACTAGTACATACTTAGTGAAATATGCTGCACTTTTCTTCAAGTATATTACATTAATGATAGTAATAATAAACCTCTTTATTCTGAATTACTGTACTAAATATATAGATCCAAAAGGTTTTCGGGTTTTGTATTATGTCCCATAATTCAGTGTGCCTCCTGGCATAGGCCTCTAACTATAAATATATTGGTAATGTTTTATTTCAGCTGATGCAAGAAGGTGGTCTCGAAATAACAGATTGCAACAACCATGTCAAATCGGCTATAAAGTTTTTTGGCGAGTCGTGCGCACCTAACTCTTTGAAAGACTTATACAATCCAATTGGAGACAATTCTGACAAGTAATTATTTAATAATCTAAGCAAACCATTACAATAGCTTCCATTTAAAAAACTATATATTTAGCAAGGTGCTTTTAATTCAGTGAAACTTACTCTTTATTGGTAAGAAGAAGTGGAACGATGGAGTAACATATACATTTTTAATTGTATAAGATACTAGCTGTGCCCCGCGGTTTCACCCGCGTTCTATTAGTCATAGCGTGATGTAATATAGCCTATAGCCTTCCTCAATAAATGGACACAAAAATATTTTTTCAATGCGAACTAGCAGTTCCTGAGATTAGCGCGTTCAAGCAAACAAACAAACTTTTCAGCTGTATAATATTAGTATTTGTATATTTGTGTATCATTATATCTTTATAATGATACAACAAGGAGATAAGTAATATCTTTATGTGTTACTGTTGAACCAATTAATTTTACTAAAAACAATTGTTGCTGACGGACGTGGCAAATTGTCCCTACCATATGTATTGCTTACAAAACTATGGTTTAGATTTTTTTTGAATTAGTTTTTACATTTAGAATTAATTACAATTTTACATAAAAGTTATATATGATATTACTTTCTGTAATAATAATGAAGTACATTATGTATTGACTTAATCATGAAAGTAGGTCTTTATCACCTCCTTGCTCGATTTTTAACTAATTATAAATTAAAGGTAACTTTTTCTTCAAAGGCTATGCAAACTGTGTACCGGAGGCGCCGGTATCAGGTGCACTCTCGCCGACCCTTACGCCGGCTACGAAGGTGCCCTAAAGTGCCTGGTCGCGAACGGAACTGGCGATATAGCCTTTGTAAGGGACACTTCTATACAGCATGCTTTGTTGTCGAAGAAGATACTTGGTGAGTTTAATAAAGAAATGTGATTTGTTTTAGTATTATTCCATTAACCTTTTTACCGCCAACAACTTCTATAGAAGTTCGAGATTTTCGTGCCGACCACGCCAGCACTTCTATAGAAGTTCTTCTTTGTACCTACTTTATTAAAATACATTTATACGTTGACGTACAGCGGGACATCGCGTGCAGGATAGTTGGGCGGTGAAAAGGTTAAGAGCCGTTTTTCGTTTTAGTATAATTTGTATTCGGTATTATTTTAACTTATTTTTGACAATATTTGTGACAAAAATAAGTTTTGTCAAAAATAAGTTACCAGTGACTTTAAATAAGAGAAAAAGGAACCTCGTAATTGATATCAAAGCTTGAAAATTAGTCACTGCTTTAAAAATTGTCCTCCTGGGGCCCGACCGCCTAACCGATCGCTTTGATTTCGTGTGTGGTTTATGACGTCATCTTGTAGTTTCGTGCCGCCTATGAAAGCAATATCGAAAGCCATAGCCTTTAGCTTTTGATATTGCTTTCATAGGCGGTGCGAGGTGGCAAGATGACGTCATAAACTATACGCGTAGTCAAAGCGATCGGTTAGGCGGTCGGGGGGCAGGTCAGCGTTTACTATAGATATAGCGCTAGCGGTATGTGGGGCAACAATCGGTCGTTCTAGGTATACTCTGACGCTCCGATTTTCCTCCATTTGCAGCATATATGACGTAGCCAGCGGAGTCTGTAAGCTCAGCCATGAAGAAATTTAAAGATTGTATGGGATACCGAAATAAAGTAGAATGGTTAAAACAGAATTTATACTATTATTAGTTAATGGTTTTAATTCACTAAGTTCTTATAATTCTCAGGTGGTATAACCGAAAGTCACTTCGAGTTACTTTGCCGGGATGGATCAAGAAGGGCGGTGACTGAATGGGAGCAGTGCAACTGGGGGCGAGTGCCGGCCGACGCTATAGTTACTAGTAGCGCCGCTTCACCGCAGAAGCGGGCTAGGTGAGAACTAAACGTTGAAGGATGTCTCGCGCCAAAGTTAACCCTATAACAGGCGGAACAGAGAGTTAAAACAGCTCTTTGTTCTTTTAAAACATTGTTAGTTTTAGCTTGCGAAATAAATCATTAAATATTTCTTTTTGTTATTGCGATTATTATTATTAATTAAATAATTATAATCCTCATTTGAGATACCAAGAGGTTTTTTTGAAGTGAAAGTTGTAGTTAAGATTAAATATTAGTAAAAAGGTGTTTTTATAAGTTTAACTTATATTTTATTTACTTTGATTGTGTTTATTTATTTTTCTTTTTCATACATGTGCTAGTACATGAAGGCCTGTGCCCAACAGTGGGACGTTTATAGACTGCAACATTATTTTTATTTTAAACTAAAAATAATGTATAAATAATAAAAAAGTTTATATAACATCTGTCATTCCACAGATACCAAAGATTCATTCAAAAAATAGTTAAACTGTATGGTGAACCAAATCCGTATAACAGAATATCGAACCGCACTATCGGATATCAACCCACGAACGGTTTCGGCAACCCTTACTCCACCACTGAGCCATCACGGTACGACCCGTATAGGAAGGATAACAATTTTAACACCTTCAACAAAGAAAGGGATGATAACACCAGGCAAGTATGAACCTTTTCTTTTAGGTAATAAAGCACACTTTTGCGGTACTTTACTAATTAGCATGTTACGCCGATTAATGAAACAAGACTATTCCAGCTAATTGTGGCACATATGCCTTATGTTATATGTGTTATTTTTGAGGTACTTTACTAGATGATTGCTTCAACAAATAAAAGGAAGGCCAGTTCCTGATTATTGGGAAATCGTTTGCCCTAGTGAACCAGTCTTATTTTCCCAAGAAATAATTATTTGTATAATTTTAAGGAAAGTCAAAGTTTGAGTAATAGTAAAGTCTTATTTGTTTGTCAGTTTAATTAATGTTCTGTTCAATTCTCATCATCCTGTATTGTTTAGTTATTACCCATTTAGTCCGACTAGGCATTTTTTGTTGTTGTTGTAAATTAAACCCTAGATTATTGTATTAGGGTACATGCATCAATAAAATACTTTTAGAGGTGTTATATAGCCATGTCGGGCTAAGGTTTAGAAGAGTATTTAAAGGAATAAAGATTTATTATTATAATGTTTTGACACACCCAATTAGGGTAGACATGAAAGTAACTTTCAGTTGATGTGTAATAGAGTTACTTGTCCATCCATGCAGATCAACAACCTTTTCGCCGTACCAACAACGTGTGAACAATAACGGACAGCCGATAGAGGCACCGTTCCAACTGTTCAATTCCAATGGTACTACTGACTTGCTGCTACAGGTAACTAATATATAATGCCAATAATATATAAGTAAGGTAAAGGCTTTTATCATTAAAATCAAGTCATCACTACAATTGATAGGTATTGACTTAATCACCACGCTTGCCAACTGCGGGTTGGTGATCACAAACCCGGGCTATGCACCGAATTAATCCGAAACCCACTTTGCCCGACCTGGGAATTGAACCCGGGACCTTCGGGTATCGGGCCGAGCGCTTTGCCACTCTGCCACCGAGGCGTTAATATATATATAAATATGTATATATTTTTTTTTTATACTCTTAGAATAGTTGTCAAATGACTTGGTTCTGTCTATGTTAACCTAAGTCCATATGCAAAGACAGCTAGTGGATTCGAATAAATTGAGCTTTTTACCCGACTGCGTGTATGTATGTACTCAATACTCACTCAATATTTTTATTGCCCACCATAATGTTACAAAGTTGTTATAATATAGGTACAGGTTTATTATGGGCCCTGTCGGGCACAGCAACTTGAAGAGGGTTAACCTTTTCCAATTAATTTTGAAGTAAAATTAGCTTATAATTCTTATTTTTATTTATTAAAATAAAATTTTGTAAGATGTTTAAATAATTACTAGCTGTGCTCGTGACTTCGTCCGCGTGGAATAGTGACTTTCGGCAGCATTTTTAATTTTTTAGGCTCTTGTTACCGTTTTTGCAACATTTTTCACTGATGCTTCGCTCCTATTAAAGTAAAAACATTGGCCGGATTAGCTATCAGTAGTATTGACCCCAAAAAACTGTTAGATCGACCACACGATCAAAATTCTATAAACGAACTACAACGTCTACGGAATTTAAAGGGTATGGCCAATTTTTCTATGGACGTAGATGTAGTTAATAATTTTCATTCACAGCAATGTTTTATGGTGTTTTGTTTTCGGGAATATTAGCTGATTTTATTCCCATGTTTAAAAAACTCGAAGAACTTGTCAGTCAAAAGTACTAGACGTCAAGAGTTTCGCTTTTACGCCCGGCCCTAATCAGATTATTGACAATAATTGGTGTATTCGCTATGACTTTGCTATTTAAAAAATTAAGGCGTTTTAATATAATTATTATATGTAGGTTTTGAAATGCTTGGTTATTTACTTTACAAAACTAAAAAGTTTGAAATAAACCAAATTATTAAAATAAAACGAAAAACCGGACTGCTGAAAAACTATTATTTACTCGTAAAAACCGGACTAACATAATAATAACCGCAAAGAGAAAAAACTGAAAAGAAAACAACAAACTCTATGATCCCAGAATTCAATTTGAGCAATGTTCAATGCAAACATGCAATATTTAAATAAACTTTCCTATACTCACACCAATTATCTAGCCCAAGAGAAGTTTCGTTATGAAACTCGTTAAATGGTTACTAGACAACGGATAAACATACTTAAAATACTTAAATACATAGGTACTTATTATACATAGAAAACACCCAGACCCGAGACAATTTAGAAAAACAATAATTTCTAAATTGACCCGACCGGGGATCGAACCCGGGACATCAGAGATGGCGACACCATGAAAACCGGTGTACAAACCACTCGACCAAGGACGTCGTCAATCTATAATAAAGGAGTATTTATAAATACATTGAATATTGATAGTTGTAGCAGACGGGGACAATTATCAACCAAGCGGCTGTGGCTAGTCAACTGGTCAACCAGTCCACGTGACTGGCAAAATCCGCACTCTCTTGGTTGGTGATTGTCCCCGCCTAGGTAGGCTATCTTATATCTCTAGCTGACGGAACATACCAATGCTACTAACATTGATGTTATGGCGACACATTTAGATAAGATAGTGGCAACTAGCCAGGCGGACAAAGAAGCCCTACCACCAACCAAACTGAGTAAACAAACATGTACCTGTATTTTTTTTATTTGCTGGTATTTAATAAGTATATCTATTTGTTACTATAATACATCTAATTGTTTTTTTTGTAGGATGCGACCTGAGTAAACAAACATGTACCTGTATTTTTTTTATTTGCTGGTATTTAATAAGTATATCTATTTGTTACTATAATACATCTAATTGTTTTTTTTGTAGGATGCGACCTGAGTAAACAAACATGTACCTGTATTTTTTTTATTTGCTGGTATTTAATAAGTATATCTATTTGTTACTATAATACATCTAATTGTTTTTTTTGTAGGATGCGACAATAAACTTCCTAGTGTTGAAAGAAGAAAACCAAGCTGCCAACTATATATTGAATAACGAGTATGTCGGTGACCAAGCCGAGAAAGCAGTTCTTGGGATAAGGGACTGTCCCGTCAAACGCGCCATACTGTGTGTCACCAGCGACGTTGAGATGGACAAATGTATCAAAATGAGGGTATGTGGTCAGCTGGTAGTTAGTTTGTCGAAATAACACAGTGTCCGAGGCTCGGACACTATGTTATTTTGACTAGTTGGCTCGGACTCCGAGCCAACTAGGTTATCCTTGGAATTAGGGACTGTCCCGCCAAACACACCATATGAGGTGTCACCAATGTTACTGAGATGGAAAAATGCGTCCAAATGAAGGTGGTCAGCTGGTGGTTAGTTGTTTAAATAGTTTTTTTAACGGCTAGAAACTAAGTTGTCAAAAAATGTTTTGGGAGTTGGTATCTGTCCTGCCAAACACATTATATCGTGTGTCACTAGCGACGCTAAGATGACTCATACATCAAATTAAGGTAAGAGTCCAATGATTTGATTCATTACTATGTTCAATAACCTAGCCGATACAGCTGTGTTTGGTATTAGGGATTGTTTATACTATTTTTTGTGATTTTCTTAATATTACAATAGGAAAATCGATTACAATCGAATGATTGGACAACTCTAGTTGTCAAATATGGCGGCAAATTTTGATGATAAAAAGGATAAGTACTTTAAATAGGTATACATTCCGGAAGGCAGAGTGTCCGTTAAATACAGATTTTCACAACTAGTGTTTAACCCATTAACCGCCAGGCTTAATATAAACATTCTTTCCCCCAACGCCACGCGTATTTTTTACTCGAGCTATCGCTCTATTCTATAGTAATGTGCCACACTGTGCAATACTTTAAATTAAACTTGAGTAAAACTTAAGTTTGGCAAAGTTTCCATAAATACTAAGATTAACAAAAAAAAACTAATCATGTAATAAGCAATAATACATTAATAGAAAAGTTATTACACCTGCCAATAAAAAATAATCTTTAAATTTGCTTTTTGAGTGTAAACTAAGAATCAAGAATTTGGCGTAACTAGTTGACGCTTTAAAGCGTCACTGGCGATTTCAATATGTATTTTAACAGATATTTCGCTTCGTTCGTAGTGATGTTAGCAAAATTATCGATGTAATAATATCATAAAGTTATACGTATTTCTGGTTTAGCGAATTAGATTTTTATAAACAAGAAGAGGTAAGTATTAATTAACGATATAACACTTAATGCAAATTCTATTTTTATTTTACAGAAAACAGATTTACATCGTTACTTACAACATTAAAATATGTATCTGAATAAGTAGTTATTATTGTTACTTACTCGCAATTTCAGATCTTTTTTCTCATAGTAGGTTCGAAAACATGTAGTTAATACAAAGGAGCACTTTATAAATTTCACACCAAAATCGTGTTTCACGCCTATTGCGATACAGATGTCTACACACTTTTTCCAATTTGGCAAATCCGGCATGTGTCGGGCTGCGTTTCCGAGTAATCGCATCGGGCTGTCTATACCTCGCACGGTAACTGGAAGAGTGCCATTATATCTGTACCCCTAACTCGATAGTAACAAATTTCTAAACAGTCATCTTCTGCAATAGTATTTTCATTTTGAAGGGTAAATTTATAAAAAAATATTTCATTCTCATCTTCAAATCCCAACACTATCAATGACGGTGCAAGCGCTTATGACGTCATAAGCGGACGCTTTAAGTCGTCAATGGCGTACGTTGGACATAAAAAAAAATGTCGTAAATAGTGAAGCTCAATTATGTTATCGATTCGAATCTTTTCTATTTATATTATAAAGAAAATAGATAACACACAATAACGATTGAAAACTTACCTCTACTTTTGTCCATATTGGATTCAATGAACTATTATAAAATTAATAAAACACCGTTAAGTCTTACCGAATGCTGGTGACGTACTGTGCCCGTTAAAGTTTTTTATTCTTCTTGTGAAGAATAAAAAACTTTAACTAAAACTTATCCTTATTGTGAAGAGGAAATAAAGATTTTTTATTTTTTTATTATAGTTTCTGTTTCTAGATATTCTTTTTCAATGTACCTTCCTCATTATCTGTTAATTTTATTATTTAGTGGGTAGTTACAAACAACACTACGTGACGCATAAAGATGTCATTGGCGCCCAGTAATCTTCTTTAATGCTCTAATTTTTAAGTCATTTAATTTAAATATTTAAGAAACTACTTCGATTATTTTTGCTGCTTTTTAAAATAAATATATTTTTAGCACAATTGTGACATGCTATTGGATTAAAAATAAACCTAAATATATATACTAATGACAATAACTTTAATGGTAATCAAACACCACTTTTAGACGTCTAAAGACGTCATTGGCGTCACAGACAAGATTTTGAATGACGACTTAATGCGTCATTGGCGGTCAATGGGTTAAAATATTATAATAAATTGAACCTGAACCAATTTATAAATATATTCTCAGTAAAATAAAATAAAAGATAATACCAGTAGAATATAGGATAAGACAGTGTTGTATAGCAGAATACAGGCACTTATCAGTTGTTTCAACTGACCGCCTGATAATTTATAATAATAATAATAAATTATTATTTACGTCATATATGTTTGTTGGTTCTGGGGAGAGAAACGACAATGTCCTTTACAAATTCACAAATCGTTATTGTTACCGGTACAGGTGGCCTTAAAAGCGGCGTTCCTGTTCCCGACACTCGTGTGCTGGCGCGGACACAGCACCCGGCACTGCGAGCGCGCCATCGCCGAGGGCACCTGCGACTTTGCCATGTTCGACGCGGCAGATATGTTACATGCTGCTTATAATCATAGACTCGTGCCGTTCATGCAAGAAGTGAGTTAGCTACCTAACTATTCGTTCATAATTATCAGCTCATTTTATGTCTCCACTGCTGGGGCACAAGCCTTCCCTATGGATGGATAGGAAGGACGGGCCATAAACCACCATGCGGGCCCAGTGTGGATTTGTGGCTGTTAACAACTGCTAATGCAGCCGGAACCAACGGTTTAACGTGCCTTCCGAAGCACGGAGGAGTTCGAGATGATGCATTTTTGGTCACCCATCCGATGACCGACCTTTGTGAAAGTTGCTTAACTTCAGCAATCGCAGACGGAGCGCGTTAATCACTGTGCCATCGAGCTCCTCTTCGTTACTGTTCACTATTCGTTATTTATAATTATTATTTTCAATTTTATAATACAATCGAAAATTAACATGAATCATTCATCATTTAATCATCAATTAAAATCAGCGTGTTGGCGATGGCTTTGCTAATGTAAAATATGCCCACTGCTGGACAAAGGTGTCCCCAAGGAAAATAAATAAAAAAACCTTTAATTATTTTAATACGTAAATGATAAAAATTTTGAAGATATAATTTTAATAGAAAAAAATCAAACAGCCGAAATCGAACCCACGACCTTTGGATAACCAGTCCAATTACGAAAGGAACGACTGTGAGGGGGTAGTAACTTCACAGTGTACGTAATACCGCGGGGGCTTGCAGTGTAAATCACAAACTAGTCAGCGGTCAAAGCATTTTTCTAATAACATTTTATGTTGTAACTATACAATGTTTGGTAATATGTGTATATTCCCGAAACGTACCCATGTTAACATTTCTATATAAAAACTATGCCAACGTCAGAAAATGGAAATTACACTCGGCGTCAAAAAAATCGCACCTCTTAGAAAATCACTTTCAAATGTCATTTACTCTTGATATGCACATGCAGTCGCATTAATTATGATTTTATTTACAAGGTTACTTAATTAACTTAATAAAAAACATTACTTTTCATTATCAAATAAAAAATAATGCAACAAATAAAGTGTCACAAAAATTCGATGCAAATTTTGCTACCCGTGAGAGTTGCTAGTTGCGCTTCCTTTGTGGGTATAAAACGGTCAACACGGGTTCAATGTGGGTCATTCGCTATTCAACCGTTGAAGAGGACACACGCACAGATTTTGATGGATACCACAGCTGATAAAGCCGCTCAAGTGGTTGCACTACTGCAATCAGGGGTGCGGCAGTGTGATGTCGCCCGGCAACTGAACCTGAGCCGTTATTCCGTTCGAAGAGTGTACCAGCGCTTCATAGAGACCGGTGGCTATATCCGCAGACACGGTTCGGGTAGACGTCGCCGCACTTCGGAAAGAGACGACCGGTTCGTTGTGTCGAACTCTTTGAGAAATCGTTTCTCCAACGCTGTTGAGTTGCAACAGCAGCTCCAGGCAGTTCGCAGACGCACCGTAAGCGTATCTACGGTTAGAAGAAGATTGAAGGAGAAGAAGATAGCGGCCCACAGAGCTGCTACGGGTCCAAAATTGACTGCAGCGCATCGGCGAGCCCGCTTGCAGTTTGCTCGTGACCACGTCGATTGGACCCTTGAGCAGTGGAGAGCTGTTCTCTTCTCAGACGAGACGCGAGTGTGTCTTTTCTGCAACGACCGACGGAGAAGAGTATACCGGAGGCAGGGTGAACGTTTCGCCCAAGCCTGCATCCAGGAGACGGTGGAATATGGTGGCGGATCCTGCATGTTCTGGGGCGGTATGTCTGCTGCCGGCAAAACCGACCTTGTCTGCGTCTCCCGGACTGGAGGTGCTCGCGGACAAGGGTCGCTGACTGCTCGCCGCTATGTCACTGAGGTCCTGGAAGTGCATGTGGTCCCCTTTGCCGAATCTTTTGGCGAGGGGTTCACATTAATGCACGACAACGCTCGCGCTCACACTGCAGGCATCGTGAGCGACTTCTTGCAGAGGTCCCAAATCTCTGTGATGCAGTGGCCAGCGCGAAGTCCGGATCTGAATCCAATAGAGCACCTCTGGGACCATCTTAAACGTAAGGTTCGATCTCGGGATCCAGCTCCTTCGACTCTACAGGAGCTCCAAGACGCGGTGATTGAAGAATGGGGGCTTATCCCTCAAGAAGAGCTCCTGAAGTTGGTGAGGTCCATGAGGGACCGTATGGAAGCCGTGATCAGGGCAAGGGGGGGTAACACTAGATTTTAAGTTAATTTTAAGACACTTTTTGTACATTTTTCTTTGTAAATTATCTGTTGTTAATTAGGACTTAATTAAGGATTTTTATTATTTTATTAATTTTAATGTTGTTTGTATAATTATAATTAAACAGAAAGTTAAATTTAATTGTTTTTTGATACTCCTTTTTGTTACCTTTCTAATGATACCCAACACTATCCTCTACATAAGGTTTAAGAATTTTTAAAGATGATTTTTAAAAGGTGCGATTTTTTTGACGCCGAGTGTAGTAAAAAGAAATTTTCGACTCTCCATACAAAATGACCCATCAGCTGATCGAGTTAGTAAATCGAAATTTTTTTTTTACAATTTTCATTTTCTGACGTTGGCATAGTATTTATATAGACATATTAACATGGGTACATTTCGGGAATATATTACCAATTACCAAACATCCCGTATATAATTGTGAATGCAAAATTTAAAAAAATATATATATTTTAATATATTTTAATTTTCAAGTAATTTAACTTTCTTAAACGTAGATCTACTCAAGCGGCGACAACTGGTACTACGCAGTAGCAGTGGCCAAAGAGCAGGATCCCGACACAGACCTGACGTACCTCCGCGGGAAGAACACTTGCCACACCGGCCTGGGCATGGCCGCCGGTTGGGTCTACCCGCTGGCTTACCTCATCTCCAACGGATGGATCAGGTATGTCTCATACTTAGGCAGTGCTTGTGTGGTACATCTTCGACCTTATCATCACATAACATAAGGTATAATAAAGGTCAAGTGCTTTCACATAAAACAATTGGAAAAAGAATCGCGCCTTCGTAAGAAGAACACTAGCTAAATGGGCATAGGCAGATGGAACTACCCATTGGCACACCTCATTTCTAACAGATGGATCAGAAACCTCAGGTACCTTTAGAAATAGCTGTCTCTAACAACAGGATCCCGACACAAGGCTGACGTATTTATTATATATATTTTTTTATTTTTTATTTATATATTTCATTTCGGCATAGTTAACTGTACGGTACATCATTTCTAATGGATGGATAGGCTTAGCCAAAGTAACATTAAGAAAACGATAACGAAGTTCGAAAAGAATAAAATGTATGGGATTAACATAAGCCGCGCTAAATCACGTGGTCAATCTTATTTCAATCCCATACATTTTATTATTTTCGAACTTCGCTATCGTTTTCATAATGTTACTTTGGCTACCGCCACAGGTACGTTTTAGCTATAGCTGTTGTTATAGAACAGGATCCCGACACTGATCTAAAGTACCTGCCATATTGGCATAGGTAGCTGCGTATACCCGCTTGCATTTCTCATCTCTAGCTGTCTCTAAAAACAGGATAACCACACAGATCTGACGAACCTGCCATATCAACATAGGTAACTGTATGGTACCTCATCTCCAATGAATGGATCAGGTACGTTTTAGCTAAAGCTGTTATTATAGAACAGGATCCCGACACAGATCTGACTTACCTGCCATATCAAGATAGATAACTTTACGGCACCTCATCTCCAACGGATGGATCAGTTATCTTTAGCAGAAGCGTAGAAGGAATAGGACCAGACACAGATCTGATGCACCTTCGGAGGACTCGTTGGCTTACATCATCTCCAATTGATAGATCAGTTTTACACTTACGCAGTACTTGGGGCTAAAGAGTAGGATCTCGACACAGTTTTAGATGCGCCTTCGTAGAAGGAACACTGGCTAAATGGGCATAGGCTGTTGGGTCTACCCATTGCATTCCTCATCTCTAACGGATGTCAAGTATCTTGAGTCCACAATCGTGTGTCGGGGTTACCTGCTTCTAAAATATAAAAATAATAAATAAATAAAATAAAATAAAATCCTTTTATTTCAGACAAAGTCCATATAATGTTAGTAACAATTAACCTTATAAACTATGTTAGTACATTAAATTGGTAGGTATTATAATTAATTTTTGTGTCTTTGGCGAGCTGGACGCGGGTCCAGTGCTGCATAATGACACTGTCCACGTCCAGTCTCGCCTCCACAGTTTTTAGAAGGCTGTTGGCGCTGCCCCGGACTCGTTGCATCAGTGATGCAATGCGCTTTCTAATGATAGCCGAAAGGCTATCGACTTCAGCTGCGGCTAGCATAGCCGATGCACTGCAGTGCCGCGGCAGCCCCATCAGCCCCCTAAATGCGTTGTTGTATTGAGTGCGCAGGGCTCTGTACGCAGCTTGGGTGTAGTTCATCCACAGGTTGCACGTGTACAGTGAGTGGCAAAATGCCTTAAACAGAGTTATTTTTACGTTTTTGGTGCAACGTGCAAACCTGCGGGAAAGCATATTAGCCCTAACGCACAGTGCCCTACGCTCCCTTTCAATATCCAGATCATCCTTCAATGTCTCAGTGACCCAATGTCCCAGGTACTTAAATCTTTGTACTTGTCTTAGCGGAATGCCATCAAGCGTGACAGGCGGTACCTTATATGTCTTACTCTTAGCTTTAAAAACCATCAGTTCACTTTTAGTACAGTTGTACCTAAGACCATGGGACATCGCATACCTCTCACAGATGGCTATCAGCCTGTTGAGAGCCTTGACCGATGGGCACAGCAGCACCATATCGTCGGCATAACTTATATTGTTGACAAAGGTTCCGTCCACAGAACAGCCGACTCCAGCGCCGCTGAGCTCATCGATCAGTCTGTTCACGTACAGGCTAAAAAGCGTTGGTGAACTCACCCCACCTTGTCTCACCCCGCTTTCCAACCTGTACATGCTTGAGAGCTCTCCGGACCACTTCACAAAGTTCTCCTGATGAGAGTACCAGTACTTCAAGATTTTGATGTATTCATGTGGTAGATCAGTGTCTTCAGCTAGCTTTCTCCACAGGACCTCATACTGAACCAGGTCAAATGCTTTTGACAAGTCCAAGAATACCGCATAGACTGGTGTCTCTCTTGCCGTGTAATACTGGACAGTCTGCTTGAGGCACAAGACAGCAGCTTCAGTAGACAGGCCAGGTCTGAACCCAAATTGTGCATCGTGGAGTTTGACACACTTACACAGCTGTAAGTCAAGCAGTCTGTCCAATACTTTGGCCACAATAGTCGCCAACGAAATAGGCCTGTAATTGGACTTGTCACTAGCACTGCATGTTTTATTTTTAGTAATCGGTACAACTATCGTTTTTAGCATACTATTTGGTAAGTAGCTGTGACTCAGGCAAAGAGAGAAAAACATTGCCAGCACTCGTGGTAGGTGAACACCTGCATACTGCAGGTGCTCAACACTCAAGTTATCATGGCCGGGTGACTTGCCCCTTGTAATTTTACTCAACACAGATCTAACATCCGATGCCCTTATCACAACTGACTCTTTCCCTTTACAGCCACTAATATCACCACACGAACCATCCTCACCCCCAGAGAAGCCCTCAGTAGGTTGTACCCTAAAATGTTCTTTGAACAATTCAGCTATTTGCAAGGGCTCATTTACCCCTTCTACACTCACTGGAGCACTTGGTTTAGGACTAAGCTTTCTTGTGTGTTTCCAGAAAATATAAGCTCTAGGATCGCCCATTCGAAACATAGGTAGATAAGCATTACCCATTCCCATCACTAATGACACAAAAATAAGGAGGACCCAGATGTTAATCTTAATACATACCGCGCTCAAGCAACACACACATAGACCACTTTTTTTTTTAAATTCTAACACCAACAGAATCTGAGCCTATTTTTTAGCTAGTTTTATCTTTCATACCAGTTCTCGCTTGTATGCCTCTCGTACGCATAGACTCCTTGCACGGACACGCATCTCGGGACAGCTCAGAAAAGTTCGAGCGCTGCATGGCGAGATTATTTGTTTTAATTTTATATTTTTGTGATGATAAGGCCAATGATAGAAGCGCACTTCACCCGGGAACTTCAACTAGTGAAGCACTGGCTATCTTATCTCTAGCTGCCGGAACAACAACAATGCTACAAACATCGATGTTATGGCGACATATTTAGATAAGATGGTGGTAGCTACCACCAGCCGAACAAGCACATGTCCCCCGCTGGGAATCGAACCTGGAACCTCTGGGTCTAAACCGGTGGTCTTAGCCACTAGACCACAGAGGCGGTTCAATGCCCGATTCCGTGCCTGTGATAGGAAGCTGTGTGTGCCTCTTGCAGTCTCCTTATTTTATGCTGATGATGAGCTTTCTGGCAGGCCCTACGGCTGCGATGGCGCGCACACCGCCGCGGAATACTTCACCAAGTCGTGTGCGCCGGGTGCCCTCAGCAGCGAGTACGTGGACTCAAACACCGTGCCGCAAGATAATCTGTGCCACCTCTGCCATGGCGCCTCTTTCAGGTGAATACTTTTTTTTTATTTTTTTTTTTAACAAAATACTTGGACAACATTATGGATGATTGGTGCCAAGGGTGCGCGATCAAGTGATAATTCTCACCAACTAAATGTACTTAAAATGTTATTTTTTTTACGGAATTGTGAAATTGAAATTGCCGTTGTGTTGTGGGGACTATGGTTCGGCTCTGGCTATGCTATGGCTCATGTGCGTACGGTCGCCCAAAAAATTGGTTTACCACCCTAAGGTTGAATGTCGCATGGCAGATTCATGGGCGATAAAGATTAGTTTCGCTTGCAGATCGATCTGTTAACTTCTATTGACATCTTTATTTGATTAGATTACTGTTTGTTTTGACAAAATGTCAATTGTCAGTTTTCGTTTTTTTTTTTATTTCGTTCTTTTCTTTCGTTCTTTAGTTTTTTCTTTTTTCTAGTATGAACGTTGTTGTAATTTTTGATGACTAGAAAACTAAATCAAAACTGGTACACCACTTTCTTGGGCCACTGTACGTGCGCGCGTGTATTTGTGTGTTAATTCTTCACTCTCAAATTTTTATGACTTTACTCCTTGCAGTGCTTAACACAGCTGCTATTTATATACATAGTGAAAACTATTAGTCCTTATCTTTTGAGCAAAAATCTGAATCGAAAGAATGTAGCTACACAAAACATTTTTAAAGAAAAGCTTTAAATTATATAGTACTACTGGTTTGCTTACTACTTACTGCGTCACTAAATCTTTGAGGTTCACTAACTACGTCACGCTTCATACAGACGTTGCCGCCGCGACGCGAGCGAAGATTACTTCGGCCATGTGGGTGCAATACGTTGTATGGTAGAAGGGGGCGGTGACGTAGCCTTCGTGAGGCACACCGCGCCCACCGAAGTATCAGGGGGCAGGCGCCGCGAATGGTGGGCGAGGGATCTGCTGCCCTCGGACCTGGAGCTGCTTTGCCCTGATGGTGAGTAGTTGCTGATTGTCAATGCAAGTCAGACAGTTTTTCACTTGCTTCTTAAGAACTTAGCTAAGCTGCAGCTGCTGTGCTCCAATGGTGAGTTTTCTAACGTCAGGCCTTCTCACGTGAACCAATAGCACATGTCGAGATCAGCATGGTGAGTCAACGCTGCAAAGATAAGTTTACTATAATTATAGTAAGCGGTTACGCTCGGAGTAGGACACCGACTCCAACTTACGACTACTATGCTTTCGACAAGTTTAAGTTCAGGTAAGAAGATAATGCCTTTAGAACTGCATCTGCTGTGCCCTGACTGTGAAGACTAAGGTGTCATTATGGCACGTTTACTTCGGCCACGTATCGCACTGCGTACCTATGGTTTATGGTAAAATGGGGGTGACGTAGCCTTCATGCGGGACACCGCGCCTGCCGAGGTGTCAGCTACTGGCCAATGCAAGTCAATCAGACAGTTCAACCTTACCTTTACTTGGTTCTAAAGAGTGTATGTAAGCTCCAGCTGCAGATGCTGTGCTTTGTGCAGCAGTTTTCATCGTCATCACCAGTGTATGAACGTCAAGCCCTCTCACGAGAACAACAGCACTTGGGAAATTCGGAGGTTAGCCAACCCGGAATGTATAAGGTCACTATTAATAGTGTAACGGGTGCTGGGTGATGTCGGACTGAATAAGCCTTATTTGGTAAATCAATTTATTACGATTGTACACGTTTAAACGAGTGACGACCTCCTTGGTCGAGTGGCTTGCACACCGGTTTTCATGGTGTCGCCATCTCTGAGGTCCCGGGTTCGATCCCCGGTCGGATCAATTTAGAAATACATACCTTTTTTTCTAAATTGTTTCGGGTCTGGGTGTTTCTTATGTATAATAAATATGTTTTTAAGTATATTAGTATGTTTATCCGTTGTTTAACCATTTCTCGAGTTTCTGAAGGAAGCTTTTCTTGGGGCTAGATAATTGGTGTGAGTGTGGGAAACATTTATTTATTTATTTAAACAGAGGTAATGGAAAACACGTGAATTAGTTCGCGAGGCGTAATACGGTGTCGCTCCGAGGACGTTTAGCAGCAGACTACTGGTGGCCATTAAAGTGGCCGCTCTCGCGGTGCGCCGGAGTGACATCGAATTACACTCGCCAAGTTAATAAAAATAAATAATTAAACTCATAGGAGCGCGTCGCTAACAAATAGCAAGTGTTAACTTGTAGGGTCGGGTTATTAGGAGGCTACGATTTTACACACCGAGTAGGACACTTACTCCAACTTTAAGGTTTAAGCTCTAAAATTGTATGGAGCTTCTGCTTCTAGCGAGTTTAGGTAAGAAAATGCTGCCTTTGACCTGCTTTTAATCAGAGTTAATGTGATGAATGAAATAGATGGATAAGCCGGAAGCATTTGGGGGAGTTGGTAGAGTAGAACAAATTAGCCTAATAAGGGAAGCCTATGCTAAGAATTTTGGGGAAGTCCTTTTTTACCCAGTAATATAAGATTATATGTAAGATTTTGCCTAGTGCAAAAAGGGCAATATTTAATAGAAATTATGAAATCGAAATGTTATAATTGTTAATATTTGTATGACTTTGTTGGATCGCTTTAACTTTTCTTTGGAAGCTTGTACCCACCACGTACCCACCACGGTACCCATATTTAATTAACAGTTGTCGCTTGGCGATTTCTCTTCTTCTTTTAAGGCATGTTTTGTGTCTAACACAATTCCGCCAATGTCACGTAGGTAGCCAATACACGGTACTGTCACTGCCAGTTGTGTCACGGCATTTGACAATGACGTTTACGTGTACGTTCGGAAACGCTCTAAGTTGTGAGTTCTCTTCGATTCATTTGTCGAATTTAATAAAAGCAACATATTTCACTATTGTGCCCATAATAGTTTAACAAATGGTTGTTTTGCAAACAGGAACCCGGGCTAAAGTGCACGAGTACAAGCACTGCAACCTTGGTAAGGTTCCGGGGTCGGTGATGATGGGGCGAGCCAACCACACCGAGCTTGACACTTACTCCAACCTTATGATCTACGCTCAGCAACTGTATGGAGCTACTGCTTCTGATGAGTTCAGGTAAGAAATTTTTTGCCAATATATATATCTATGCCAGCGCTGATGAGAGGACAGTCCGCGGCGTCCTTTTGTTACTTAATTTAACCCTTTTTTGTTACCACAGGTAGCCTTGAGGAAGGATGCTTATCCAAAGGAGTTTGCATTAAACCCCAATGAACTTTTTATTTAAACGCAAAAAATAAACAATGTTTGTGTTTATTTTCCGAGGTGTTCGTTTATAAATAAAGAAAAATCGATACAATTTTTAATAAGAAAGAAAGAAAGAAAAAGCATTTATTCAGTATCATAAAACAACAACTCAACAAGTAACGCATTCATAATTTAAGATAGGTACATGGTATATGATACTGAAAAGGCATCTTCTCAGCATGTGTCATAGCACTGTAGTAATGCTACGACGCTGGTCTTCCGAAGATGCCCAGACTAGAACTAAACTTAACTAAAACTAAGACTAGTAATAAAAATAAAACATGAAACACCGCTTCTCACACCACCCAAATGATAGTTCATACACTTTTGTGTTCATAATTGTGCAGTTAATTATTTATTGTTCATGGCAAAAAAAAATTATATTAGATATTACGACTTATAAATCATACAAATAACTTAACTTCATCATCCATCATCCCAGCCAAAAGACGTCCACTGCTGGACAAAGGCCTCCCCCAAGGATACATGAGGGGATTTGCCATAATCGCCACGCTTGGCAGGCGGGTTGGCGATCGCAGTAAGTTGAGACTTAACCTCAGAGAGATGCTGCTGCCCATCCTCTAGAATGGTCCCTTAGTCGGCTTTTACGACACCCACAGGAAAAGATGGGGTGGTGCAATTCTTTATCCCCGGCACCACACAGGGGATAACTTAACTTAACACATAATAACTTAATATCCTTTACCCAGAAGTGGGACATTTGCATCTAATATAATAACAATATGTCACTGTCGGGCCAAACTCACCGATATACCAGATTTCAATTAAATTAAATTCTCACTTAATTAATTTAAGGATTTCATGTGTTTAATGTTCAATTTTGTTTTCCACAGCTTCAGCATGTTCTTCTCACAGCCGCCGTCCGCCGATCTCATCTTTCGGCGGTCCGTCTCAAACCGCTGTCGCATCAAAAACGATCAGCGGAAATAATAGCTGGCAAAGCTTTACCCAGAGCAGCCAGAATAGTCTCCTGCGACGCACCTCAATCCGCGTACTATTTTGCTGCAGACTCGAATTTCTTATCGCACGCATACAAAGCTGGAGTGGTCGGCCATGTTTTGGCTATCGCTCTATTCATAGTTGCTTTACTGAGGTAACGAGGCTACTCACAATTTACCATGGTAGTAGCAAAATCTATACTAATATAATAAAGCTAGAGTTTTTTTTTGTTTGAACGCGCTTATCTCTAGAACTATCAGTCGGATTTGAAAAAATCTTTTTGCATTTGATATCCCATTTTTTGTGGAAGGCTATAGGCTGTTTAACATCACGACATGACCCTTAAAAAAAGTGAATAAAAGGTTAAACTAATTTATTGGTACAGTCAACAGCAAAGGTTACTGATGATTGGTCAATTTTCAAAATATGAAATCAATGAAAATCAAAACTTTTTAAACGCATATCGAAAAACCTTCGAGTGTCTACTAGTACCTGCAGACTTTGACTGTAGTTATATAGAAAATATCGACTTACACTATCGAAACTTAATTTTAAAATCTAGTAAACACCATCTACTTTTGCTGTTGACTGTACACAACACAGATTATAACTAAAACATGAATAGGGTACGTATTATGACGTACTAGCGCATAAGGGCGACGCGACGCGATGCAACGCGGTGGTTCGGAGACAGCTAATAGTTAAATATACGCTGCTGTAAATCGATCCTTAAACACTTGTAATAAGGTAGCAAAGTTATTGTAAACATTATGTAGTAGTAGCAAAATGTATGCTACTGTAAATTTAATCTTATACGCTTGGATTAGGGTGGAAAAGTAATTAAAATTATTTACTACTGCATTGCTGCTGACTGAACTTTTTATCGCACGCATACAAAATAGAAGTGGTCGGCCATGTTTTGGCTATCGCGCTGTTCGTAGTTGCTTTACTGAGGTAACGAGGCTACTTACATGGTAATAGCAAAATAGTTAAAAATATGCTGCTGTAAACTCTACCTTATTTTAACGAGTTTAATTGAAACTGTTACTTTCCCGATAATATTATAGTGAGAAGGCTTAAAACAGTACAATAACTTTATTCTACTGTTTTCTGGTTTGCACCTTCTACCTATGGCCTTTTTTTTAAATATCAGTCGTAACGCCTCGGCTACAAACTAAACTACGTGTTCTGCGCATTTTGACAGTGCAACAATCATAAAATAAAACAAAAAGAGTTTGAAATAGTCTGGATTATTATAATTTTTTATCATTATCTAAACGATTGTAAGAAAATGAGCTTTCACGCGCTGAAAATACGTCCAATATCACTATAATATAACAATATTAGGTCCTTACCTATGAAATTGACGTTTTGTTTCTCACTTATGAAAAGGTGTATTACTTCTACAAGTCAATACCGGTTATTAATATTATTATACACCTTTAATTAGGACTATGTTACTTAGGCTTCAGTAATAACAATGATTATTAATTTTGTGTCCTTATCGCCCAATATTTTTTTAAAAGGACTACTTTTTTTGTTTTACTTTTTTGGTTCGCGGAATTGTCTTTTTGTTTCATTGTAGCTTTGAAGGGACTTGATTTTTTTTCTTTTTAATGTCTGCTATATTTAGCTAGTGAAACAAACACTGTGTGTTTGTTTGTTTGAACGCGCTAATCTCAGGAACTACTGGTTCGAATTGAATAATTCTTTTTGTGTTGGATAGTCCATTTATCGAGGAAGGCTTTAGGCTATATAACATCACGCTGCGACCAATAGGAGCGAAGCATCAGTGAAAAATGTTGCAAAAACGGGAAAAGAGCCTAAAAAATTAAAAATGCTGCCGAAAGTCACTATTCCACGCGGACGAAGTCGCGAGCACAGCTATTTTTCATATATACCTCATATCTATTACTATTTTTTTTTTGCCACTGCCTATCTAACACAAAATAATACATTTTTATTAATTTTTTGTCCAATTAGGTAGGGCCGGCCTATTTAGTTACAGTACATAACATAACGTGGTGCGAACATGCAGTATACTAGGCAGTTTAAGTTTTTTAGATTAGGTGTTTTCGTAGATATAAGTTAAATTTAAAATATCCGTCCATGAGTTGTGCCTTGCAAATGTTAGACTACAATTGTATTTATATTATATTTCTTAGTTTAACCACATTGTTGACTTAAAGCTATTTTTTTTTTAAATCACAATCTATTTTTATTGTGTTATTTATAGTATAAGTCTTTTATCTTGTTTGTCTCATAGTTTGTAAGAATATTTAGTTTAATCAATTTTATATTTCTTTGGTACAAACTTATTTTATTTTCTTACTTAAGTACTGCACTCTGTGAAAAGGAAACATTTACTTATGTATTTACATGATTTTATTGAAAGGTGATCTAACATTATTCTGTTTTTTTCGTTTGTGATTCATAAAAGTGTGATTTATGACAGATTTTACAAGAGCAAACAAATATTTTATACACAAGCTTTTATTATAAAATATATAAGTATATCAAAATGATTGTTTTATTCACAACAATAAATAAAAGTTAACAATATTAATTAACTTTTACATATTAATTTATGATTGTAACACTTAAAACCTTCTGGGAGCGAATAAAATTTTGCCATGACAACTCTCAAATCGGATCTTCGACAAATATTTCTCGTGGCCGCACATAAATTGTTACCATTGCAGTCAATTCTGCTTGCGTGCTCTTTCCATTTACCAAAGATACAATTTGACTTAGACAATTCATCATGGACTAGAGGCACAATCTTGGTACACTTTGGAGTCTCTTTCGCACACAAACTTAGCGCCAACAGTGATACATAACGAAAATGGTTTATGCAATAGACAAACGAAATACCACTAGGCTTGTTTTTCATCAGTGTCTCTATTATAGTGTTACCAAGTTTCACAGTAACTTTCTTTTTATAAAATTGTACCAGTTTAGGCATATCCGCGTCGTCGCAAAGCAAAGCCAAAATTGTACAGAACTTATTGGCCGATAAACAGAAAGTTGTAAAAATATGTTCCCATATCAAACTTTCTTTATTATAGAGAAAATTGAAAATGTGCCCATTGATTTGCATGCTGGATTGGCCAATGCGAGATTCCAGAAACTTGTAAATATTATCAATACTACTGCTAAACGATATTTTGTAACACATCAGTCCACTGAAAACATTCTGAGCTCTGCTCACTTGCATTTCAGATGTTTTGTAGCAGTATCCCAAAAACGTAATTTCCTCACAAAAATTTATATCTGGATGGGTGAAGTTTACTACTGTTTTATCATAATTGATGTTTTTATAATTAGTCATTGCTATCAAAAACTTGTGAGCATCATCCAATGAATCAGTAACATAAAAGTAATCATCTACAACTCTCGTAAAGAGTTTTATTTCATTGTCCTGTGGCTGTTTTAAGTGGTCTGAAAAATAGAGTTCATCTAAATGTTTGTAGTACAGTTCTGAGAGGGCTGGAGAATATTTATATCCCTGTATAAGACCTTTCTTCCACACATAAATGGTAGAACCGGCTCGTATTAAAAAATGTTTTCTCACTTCATTAAATAAGTCTTTAAATAAACTAGTAATGTCTTCAAGACGTTGAGCACTTTTTTCAGTAATCTTCAAAAATCTTTCTTGCATTATTCTTAAGAGATTACCTTTGTCTACAGATCCAAAGGCATTGCTAAGATCAGTTTTAATAAAATAAAGTTTAGGTTTATCCAACTTCAACCACTTTAAATATACTGAATTAAAAAGTATTTCCATTCTAGGTTGAGTTTCACCTATTAATAATTTAAGAAAATTCATTCTCTTTTTTATATTTTGTTTTTCTAATACAGTCAGTGCATAGTTTTTATAGCGAATGATAGGCCTGCTATCATTATTAACTTTTAATATCAGGTGTAACTTTGGAATTTCTTTTTTGAGATTTCTCAATCGCAGTTTTGTCTCTAGACTATGATTTCTTTTAACTTTTTTTCCCATACTCCACATATCAACTTTTTGGATAATTCCTCTCTGTATCATTTTGTTTATTGTCTTGTCGTAGAAACTTTGCCACTCATGCTTGCAAAAGAATTGAAGTTTATTTTCATCACAGTCCAATTTAGTGGTTGTAACATGAAAATTCAAATTAATCATTGCTGTTAATATATTTCGGATAATCCATAGAAGCATAAAATACAAAACGGTAATAGATTCTGGTTCTTTTAAATCTTTCCATGGATGAATTGATAAATCCCATTTTCTCATATATTTTTCAAATTGTAAATGCTGCCACTTCATGCCATAAATTATGGTCTGGACTATTTTCTTAAATAAATCTTCATTATATTTATTCCCAAAAAGATTCTTTGGGATTATATCCGACAAAGCACTCCAACAATTTTTAAATATTTCCAACTTGTTTATGGGTAATAATAAATTGAGATGATCTCCCTTTACAGAGAAGTAAGTTTTAAAGTCTTTCTTACAATTATTTTTCAAATTTATTCGTAAAGTAAACAGAATTTGCTTAATATCAGGAGATAAGCAGCTCACCAATTTAGTGTCTTCAAATATGTTTTGGAGAAACTGATAGTAATTATCCTCTTTCAGTAAACTTTGTTTGACAATGTTTCCATACGATCTCACATTTTGTTTGTCTACGAATAATTGAGTAAAACAACATGGTATTTCCATTGAGAACAGGATAAATAAGGCAAAGCAACTTGCTTTTCATGTAACTATGCGCCTTTGCGGCAAAAAGTATAAAAATCATGAATAATCTAAAATTATAAACTTGCATCAACTTGTTTGAACTACTTTTAAACTTGCAGTGCGCGAGCCGACAGCCGATTTTTTTTTGTGTATTGTTTTACGGTTCCGGATGAAATTCATCAAGCCTATTCGTTCGTTCTAGACACTTGTCAGTCTAGTTTCTTAATTTTATTAGTATTTTTCCCTTCATGATAATGATGATGAAAGAGAAGTGAGAAATGATAGACCCCCCAACCCCTCGAGTATTAGCCCCAGTAAAGATGTGGGGCTTTACTAAGTCCTCGGGCTGACTTCTTGATAGAATTTGAAAAGTGAAATTGCACTGTTTTGTTTCATTTGCCAACACTCATGCACACTCACAAAAACTTAGCGGTTAATAATCCACCATTATTTCACATTAATATTCGACATAGAAAATAAAACAAAACCGCAGCTATGACTCTTCACTTTCCCGCCAAGAAGTCGCCGACAGCCGAGCGCTTTGCATTATAGGAAGTCACAGTCCGTTTCATGTAAAGAAAGACAAATAGGCAAAAGCTTTTATAAAAGCGTTTACGTTTGCAAAAAATGCGAAATTAATGCATTAATCAATACAATAATTTAAATTTAAGAACACTTTCATGATTCTAATCGACATTATTAACTTATGAATTAACTTTTAAACGTAAATACTAAATGGATGTATGGCCAGGCCTAATGGCCTTGACCCTTTTGCTATTCTATCTTACAGCAAACGAAAAAAAAACTAATACATTTCATCATTCATTCATTCATTTATTCATTCATTCATTGAATCTAAATCATAAGTTTATGTTCGTTCTTATTTTATTCCATTCATTGGCATAGATAAGAATAGTTCATGTAAAGAAAGAGGGTCAAATTGATAAACAGTACAGCTAAGTCAAACTGAGCCGATAACATAACAGCTCTTGCGATAATGATACCGAAGCAAAGTTTAAGACAAAATGAACTGAATCAAAGAAAATTGCAATGGCCAAGTCTATTGTAAGTGACTTGTTACAAATATTCAGAAGTAGTGTATCGGCAGTTCTTCCTGAGAAACTTATAAGAAACACAGTGAAATATAATCCCACCAGTGAGGAGTTGATTATTTCTGACCAAAGTTACAATTTACTCAATAGAAATGTGTACCTCATCGGTACTGGTAAAGCTGTGCAAAACATGACCATTGAAGTAGAAAAAATACTTGGTCCTAAAACAAAACAGGGAATAGTCAGTGTACCTGTTGGTTCTTTGAATAATACTAATAATGCACAAAATGAAAGAGTTAAATACTACGAAGGAGCAAAAAATAATTTACCAGATACAGATGCTGAAGTCACAGCTACCAAAGTCAAAAACCTGATAAAGAAACTGGATCACAATGACTTCCTTCTGGTTTTGATATCTGGAGGTGGTTCAGCACTATTGCCATTACCAAAAAATCCAATAAGCTTGGAAGAAAAAACTCAACTTGTGAAGAAATTAGCAAATGCAGGGGCTAATATAACTGAACTGAACACTGTTAGGAAAAAGGTTTCAGCCCTTAAAGGAGGACAATTGGCATTGCTTGCACAACCAGCCGACATTGTTTCATTGATACTATCCGATATTGTAGGGGACCCATTGGATCTAATAGCCAGTGGGCCTACTACCGAAAACAAAGATCATCCAAATGCTGCCATTGATATAATCAAAAAGTACAATTTGTATAGCCAATTGCCTAACTCTATTAAAACAGTCCTTAAAAACAATAATAACCAGACAGAATTCCCAAAAAATAAAGTTAAAAACTACATAATTGGTTCCAACAAACTTAGTATCAATGCAGCCGTAAATGAATCTAAATCTCTTAATTATTTCCCAGTAGCTGTTTCAAATGTTGTTACTGGTAATGTCAAAGATATTGCACAAGAATATGTGAAGTTATCGAAACTATTTTGTGACTTTATGAGAGGGTCTTTAAATATGAAAACATTGGCAAATAGCTTGACATCATTAGACATACCAGGCATCCATGAGGATTGTTTAGATATAGTTGATATTCTGGATGTGACAAAATTGCATAGCGACATGTGCCTTATCCTTGGAGGTGAAATAACAGTGGAAGTTAGAGGATCAGGAAAAGGTGGTAGAAATCAACAGTTAGCATTAGAATTTTCTAATTTTATCAATGCCTGTAAAGATGATTTTAAGGGCTTTGAAGTATATTTACTGAGTGCAGGCACTGATGGCATAGATGGACCCACAGATGCTGCTGGTGCAATTGGATATATAGATTTAATTTCAGACTCAAATAAGGAAAATATTGATATACATAAGTTTCTCAACAATAATGATTCATACAACTTCTATAAAGATTTTATCAATGGTCAACTACATGTGATTACAGGTCACACTAATACTAATGTGATGGATATACACATACTTCTATTGAGAAAAAATAATAATTAGATTTATATAATAATATGTACTAACTATGTTCTACTTTAAAAAAACACTTTACTTTTTGTTCAAGCCGAGGACAGGGCGCTATGGCGCTCATTAGGGGAGGCCTATGTCCAGCAGTGGACTAATATAGGCCGATGATGATGATGATGATGATGTTCTACTTTTATATTTTTCTAAATAAAAGAAATAATTAAATTGAAATAAAACTAACTTTTTATTTACCAAGACTCATGAGGAGGCTGACGGTTTCAAAAATAAGTTAAGTTTATTTTCTTTTTTCTTTTCTTCCTTCAATTTAGCCGACGCTATAACAGCCTGTTGGCACAATCCAGCAAACTTATCTTTCTTTCTTTTGTTGTTTTTGATAACTTTCTGTGGTTTTAGCACACCTTGTAGTGTGTTATTTTTATTAGTTAACGAAAATACATCTTTTGTTTTCGAATAGACATTAACTTCAGAACTTTTTGTTTTGTTTTGTTGGAATGAATCCTTTTTGTTGACACAACTTTGAACTTTACTTTTTATGTTTTGACTAGGTTTCTTAATTTTATTTGCTGTATCCTGAAATACTTCTTGCTTGCTTGTATTGGTGATCAGGTGTGCTTTATTAGATCTAAGCTTTGATGGCTTTTTTGATGTTGTAGTTGTAGTATTCTTACAAAACATGCAGATTTGTTCCTTAAAACATAAAATACAATAAGAATGATATTTCTGAAATATACCAATGTATATTAAGCTGATTTGGATAACCACTTACAATTCTGTTACTCTCTAACAGTTCTTTTTGCTTTTGAACAAAATCTTTGTTACTGTTATCAGATTTAAGCTGTCTGATCTTCCTTTTCTGCTTTTTACTAAGTTTGAGTCTGCCAACCTGAAACAAGTGAAGTCCAAATGAATAATCAAACACTTTTTAAAATCGCCATTGTGTATTAGAAATACTTAATTCAAAATAAAATTGTGATCATACATGGGTAAATATAAATAGATAGAGCTAAATATCGCGCACCTTTACTTCAGTTTCTTTTCTCCAGTTTGTGAAACAGCGTTGGCATCTAACTTCGGAAGAGAAATAGTTGTTTGGGAGACCATACCCTTTTGTCACCTCTCTGCAACGCATCCTGGTATAATTAAACAAAAGTTATGATAGTATTTGCACGGATACTAATTTATTACACATAACATGGTTTTCGGTTTTGATACTTGCAAGTAAAAACTTTTGAGAAGATTCTGTACAGGATTACTTTCAGTTTGTGTGAAAATAGATGCTGCTTTAACAAGAAACCCTACTTGCGTTTCAACCATTATGAAAAAAACGTATTTCGTGTTGTACTGCTGGTAGGACCTATAAGTGCAATATTTACAAATAAATAATCGTGCAATGTACAACAATGACACAATAGGTCTTTGAAAATCATAGGTCTGACATAAAATGACATTTAAGTACTGTAAAGAAAGTACCGCCATCTGTTGCTGCGTTCCAAAACTATTTGAAACACTTTTTTTTTTTTAATTTGTTCATGACCATGGATCGAAAACTTAATTTATACGTTTTAGACTCTATAGGTGATGATTTGATGATGAATGATAGATGATAGAAATGAGAAGTGAGAAATGATATACCCCCCAACCTCTCGAGTATCTCAGTAAATATGTGGGGCTTTATTAAGTCCTCACGCGACTTCTTGAAAGAAATGTTGCGAACAAATAACAAAAACACAATGCTTGAAAAAAATAATTGATTAGATTTAATGACGGTAGTTGTTGTCATTGAATGGGCGCCTTTGGCTTTCAAAGTAAAAGTAAATAGTGTTAAATAATTTCGGCGGACTGGTTAGAATCACGATAGCTCAATAAGGAGATCACCTGACCCGGTATGTCAGAAGGGTGCGGGTTCAAATCCTGCTCGTGGAAATTTTTTCAACATTTGTGTTCTTGAGAGAATTTGAAAAGTGCCGTTGCACTGTTTTGTTTCATTTGCCAACACTCATGCACACTCACGAACACTTAACGGTTAATAATCCTACATTAGCACTGACTGAGTAACATAGGCTATATAAAAAAAGGACACCCGTGCGAAGCCAGGGCGGGCCGCTAGTAAAGCAATAAATCTCTGATCAATAACGCCTAATAAAATGTATAACACCTAAAATATCCATGTCCGTTATGGCGGCGTACACACGGCGGCAGATCAACCTACCTAATCCTGTCAAATTTCTCGAATGAATATTGATCTTTATCACCATATGATAAAGTTCAAATTTGATTGTAGAAATTTGTCAGTTTTGGGTAGGTTGATCTGCTGCCGTGTGTACACATGGTCTTATTCACGTTTGTTGTTATGCCCTTTTTTAGTGCGTAAATACTGCAAACAAAAAATAATTAGTGCCTCTTTAGTTTAAGAAATATAGACCTTTTTAGTGTGTACGCTGGCATCACGATCAAGCTGGCGGATACTTAACGATGTGCAACATCTTTCCGCTCGCCTTCTCTAAATACAATTTGTGGGGGTGATTTCGTGAAATATGACGGAAGTAGGTGTAACAGTGTGACAGGAAGTCGGAGACGCGCGTTAGTAAATTAAAAATCGATATTAATGAACAGTACATATTATTAATACAACTTGTTGATTTGCATTCACGCCATATTCATAGCAGCGGTCGTAATGCTTATACTTATTACAAATAAATTATAAAAAGAATATGAAAAAATAATAATCATATTTTCAAAATCTGTAAATACGAATCGCACGTCTGCGTAGCACTAAAAAATAAACGCTCGTTCGCGTACGCCCGCTCACCCGACCACGAGTAGGTAGCAACAAGCTCGAGCTTCGCGGCGCGCCCGCAGCTTTGTCGGCGCGGCGAGCGCCGGCGGCCGGCGGGCGGCGGGCGCACGCCGCACGCATCAAAGCCAGTGTGCCGCGCAACCCCGAACGAGTGACACATTTCTTAGCCCTAGCGAATTTGGAGCGAAACGTGTTCTTAGGTGTGTTGTTTGTGTGTGTAAAAAAAGTAAAATGACGGAAAATTATTCTAACGTAGAACTTGTGGAGATGGTGCGATTATACGCAATTAGTGGGAACAGTCTACGTCGAGCCGTGGTCATGTTTGTGGAAATGTTTCCAAACAGACCAACTCCATCGCGCGAGGTAATGCTTGCTGCCACGCAACGACTGAGGGATCATGGCCAGTTCAACGTTCCTCAACATGCGCAGGGTCGCGGCAGTGTGGGCCTCTCAGTCGATTTGCAAGAGCAAATACTCGAATACTTCGAGAGGGAACCACGTGCCAGTACTCGTGATGCTGGCCGCCACTTCAATGTCCACCACACAACAGTCTGGCGGCTTCTTAAGTCGGAGCAACAGCACCCGTTCCACTTCAGAAGAGTTCAAGAATTGAACGAGCGAGATCATGCCGCCCGGGTTACTTTTTGTCACTGGGTACTAGAACACCGAGAAGCCAGCATTCTATGGACGGACGAGTGTATGTTTACGCGCATCGGTGTTTACAACGTCCACAATGAACATTGGTGGGCTCACCGCGAACAGAACCCGCATAAGACCAAAAAAGATTCGTTCCAGCATAGGTTTAGCATCAATGTGTGGGCTGGCATTGTTGGTGGACATTTACTCGGGCCCTATTTCATCGAGGGTTATCTCAACAGCAACTCGTATTTGCAACTTTTGCAGCACGTAGTTGACGTAATGCTTGACGACGTGCCACTAGCTCTTCACCGGAATCTCTTTTACCACCAGGACGGGGCGCCTCCGCATTATGGACGCCAAGTGCGCGATTATTTGGACGAAGTGTTTGGAACCCAGTGAATTGGTCGAGGTGGGCCAGTGCCCTGGCCTCCGAGGTCGCCAGACTTGACTCCGTGTGACTTTTATTTGTGGGGAGACATAAAAAGAATGGTTTATAAAGACGAAATCACGAGTGTTGTGCAGTTAAAACAAAATATTTTAATGGCTTTTGAGAGTGTAAGGTCAAATCGTAGTGTGCTGCAAAAGTTATCTAGAAACTTAAGGCGCCGTGCTCATTTGTGCATAGAACATGAAGGTGCCCACTTTGAGCAGTACCTGCGAGTATCTTAAACATGATCAGTAAGTACCTAATAATAGTTTATTGCAACAAAGTATTACGTACGTAAGTATTAGTAGCCACTTTACCACAGAATACATAATAGTACCTACAAGTTTACGTAAGTTCATCGACTTAATGTCCGCCCGCTGCGCTCTTATGTACCTACTACAGTCTGCACCCCTATTCTCGTCAGTCGACGGTCGCTATTCTAATTTACACTGAGATCATTTTATTAATCAATCGGTTCCTTATTACTTTCTCCGTGTTAAAAGTATTTTTTAGTTTAAGTGTACCAATTACGATCAGCTGTAAAATTATGGCGGGAATACAAATCTACAACCTGTATATGTGACATATTTTGTCATTTGACTATGAAAGGTCATTTTGATATGTCAAATGTCTTCTAATTTTATACCTGACCCATTTTTTTCAGAATTAATGTTAAAATTGCTTATTACTAAGGTGAGATGTCAAATGTTACACACCCTAAGTGACTATTATAAGTACATGTAAGGCTCGCTCGTTTTTTTAATAGTTCCACTGCGTTTTCATATAAACAATTTATACTGATAGATAATTAATTTTACGCACTATTAATACATATCAATTATAAATAAAAGTTCGCTTTCTGTAAGCACTAAGAGTACGAGTAATTACGCACTAATTACGCACTAAAAGAAGGCATGACAACAAACGTAAAATCACCCATGTGTACGCTACCTTAACGGACACAAAATATCCCGGTACAACATACATGGATGGCAAAAAAAAAATTTGGATCTTTATTAGGCTGTTTGGGCTAGATCCCTTTGTCTTCCTTAAAAACAAATTTGGCATTTAATAAAATTTGCCCGCCAATCCAATGAATAGATGTCAAACAAACAGCGTAAACAGCGTTGCAAAGAGTAGAGTTATATTTGGATTTTGTATGTGGAAATGTTTTCAAAGCTTTGTTGTTAAGTGCTTGTAACTGCTTATTTTCTAATGAAGAATACCGTTCTGAACTAAAGAAACATAACTTTGTATTCTCTTCAAAATGGATGTAGCTGATACATATGCGACTCAAAGCCAAGTAAAAGATGAGGTTGGAGTGCGGTGCCAGAAACTGTTTCAGGATTTCTTGGAAGAGTGGGTATTGTTGTTTTGTAGCTTTGATATTGGACGCAGTTGTATTATAAAAACGACTTTAAGTATTTTTGGTACTTTATTCATTAGGTACATTCAATAAGAATGGACATGTCACTTTATTTAAATTAGGTTAAGTTTTTAGACACTTGAAATTAAAACTGCTATGATACCACTGATAACAGCCATCTAGTGTACCAGATGGCTACGTCGCTTATTTCTTTAACGGCTCCAGGTTAGATTTTCAACATCAGTAATTTAGAAGAGTAATAATTTATGTACCCTACAAGTAATTGGTTATAATGTATTTTAATAAACTTTTAAGTTTGCTACTAGTATTTACTACGAGTTTTCTCAATCAAATTCCAGGTTTAAAGAAGACAATGAAATCAAATATGATAAACAAGCTAAAGAACTTTTGAAACCAGAATTGAGCACACTCGAAGTTAGTTTCGATGATGTGGAAAAGTACAACCAGAATCTCGCAACCACAATTATCGAGGAGTATTATAGAATATACCCGTTTCTTAATCAAGCCATTTTTAATTATGTACTCAGTCTTGCTGACAGTGGCATGAAGAAGGACCTTCAAGATAAGGAATGTTACGTTTCGTTTGTTGATGTTCCTACTAGACATAAAGTAAGAGAGTTAACTACTGCTAAAATTGGTACTTTGATCAGAATATCCGGACAGATTGTGCGGACGCATCCGGTGCACCCTGAATTAGTGTTGGGCACATTTGTCTGCTTGGATTGCCAGACTGTTATCAAAAATGTGGAGCAACAGTTTAAGGTAAACTATTGAAATAATGGAATAAAATAGCTTTATTTAAGTAACTTATTTACACATTTTATATGGTATATTGTAGCTCAGTGTGCCTTTAGGCATAGGCATCAGCAAAATAATAAAAAGTAAAAAAATTAAGAAATTATTGTGAATAGTAAAAAAATGTAGATAAATAGTAGACTGGATAAAGTGGACTGGAATTAGTTATCGCCAGTTAAAATAAGCTTTATGGGATCGTAGAAAATTTTGTATACTGATCTCCAAACTTCAGTATGGAGATGGTGCTAAATGATGATGATGATGATGATGATGATGAAAATAATACTTTTTGTGTGTGTGTTATGAAGAAATTAAAACAATGTGCTAATGAAATTAGAAGGCTCATCTATGAATTTGTAGTGAATTTTATCTCTGTAATCTAACAAATTAATATGAAGTAAAGTTTAACGCATACTTCACAAAGTGCACTTCACCCAGTATCTTCAGTAGTTAAGGATTCCTTCTGAAGTGTGCTTTAACCATTGGCTTTATCACTTCACATCGGGCAAGATGAAGACACTGTGCTTACCTGTAAGATATAAAAAAACACTAATGTACAGATAACTTGAGCTTTATATTTTTCAACAGTACACAATCCCTACTATTTGTCGGAACCCTGTGTGCGCGAACAGACGCCGATTCATGCTGGATGCTGACAAGTCAGTGTTTGTAGACTTCCAAAAGATTCGCATTCAGGAAACACAGGCTGAGCTGCCTCGTGGGTGCATACCACGCTCTTTGGAGGTCATATTGAGAGCAGAAGCCGTGGAGTCAGTACAGGTATGAAACAAGTTTAAAATCTAGCCATAATTTAAGTTATTTGGTGAAATACACTGATGGTATACCTTTTCTGTATTTTCTAAAGCAGTAGGACAACAATATTTTTTTATTGGAAAAGAATATAAAATAATGTTGTCACTATTTTGCAGCATAATAAAAAGTCTTACATGGTTTAGTGGTAAATAAAAACTACAAAAATAAAAAATTTTGATATTTCTGTTTGTGTAAGGATTTTGCTCAGAAACATAAAGGGATAGAAATAATAAAGACTTCAGGACAGCATTACAAGCTTGATAATCTTGGTGTATGTCTGTTTACTGGTTCATTAACCCATTTAGCCAAACCAGATGTTAGTGTGTTGTTGTAATTGAACCTCTAAAAGTATTATATGATATAAGTACTGATGGGTTATATTTTATCTATATAATACTTGGCCTGATGGTGTTATAGCACCCTGTTGGGCCAAGTGGGTTAATATTACAAGATTTTTTTTCTTTTGATCTGTGTTTATCTGCAATAAGTCTTCTGACTATGAGTAGGTTTGGTGTGGGTATTTAGGCGTGAGCACTTCTCCTTTTTTTTTGTGAATCATGGTAGCGTTCCTCGAGCTTCATGATATGTTGTCTGCGTAGCCTCTTTGGGTAACAAATAGTGGTCAACAGCGATGCTAGGTGGTTCGGGTGTGCGTGTAGTCTTGCTTTGTATTTCTTTGAATACAATTTTATTTCGTCATTGACCATGCTGACTTCCAATTCGCTGTGCAGTTCATGGGTCATCAGAAACCATGGTGCATTGGATAAATTTCTAAGGATGGCATTTTGTGCTCTTTGTATGATGGAGGTATTAGAGTTGCAGGCTGATCCCCATAGTTGTATGCCATACGTCTAGATCGGTTTTAGCACCTTGTAAATCAGGAGTTTGTTGTCTGTACTCAAGACCGAGTTTCTACCGAGCAGCCAGTGCAGGTTTCGGTATCTGATGTTTAAGCTATCTCTTTTCTTCCTCAAGTGCATTCTCCAGGTCAATCTGCGATCCAGGTGCATTCCCAAGTATTTTACGGAGTCGCAATGCGGTAGTGTATTTGGTCAAAGTGTAACGGGTGGACAGTCTCCTTTGTGGAGAGCGAATGTGGCATGAGTCGATTTCGAAGCACTGGCTTTGATTCTCCATTTTGTCACCCACTGACCTATTTTATCTAGGCCAATTTGGAGAGATTGCGATGTTTCTGTAGGATCTTTGCGGCGGGCGAGAATAGCCGTGTCATCTGCAAATGTGGCTGTTACTACACCTGATGTTTCAGGTAAGTCGGATGTAAATATAGTATAGAGGACAGGGCCAAGCACCGATCCCTGAGGTACTCCTGCTTGTATGTCATGGGAGGACGAAGTGTATTCGTCGTCCTTTACTTGAAATCTCCTTAAGATTTTTAGTCTTGCAAAGTAGGCCTCTGTGCCAGATTTTGTCAAAGGCCTGTTGTATATCGAGGAAAGCTGAGATATTACAAGATATACAGGGTGTTAAAAAGTAGGAGCCAAAGATCAATACTCAAAATAGCCCCACCCTTGTAGCACTTTAATTCCTTTATTAATCGAAGGGCCACAGCCATCTTATCACCTTCATCTTACCTTCTTTGGTTTGTGAAAATATTTCGATTAAAACATCATCCACATAATATGTGGATGCAGATTCTGGTTTCTCATGTCGATATAACTTGTTCTGATGGACATTTTAGATTTGCTGTCATACAATAAAATAATAAGACGGCTATGGCTTTTCGATTAACATATTTAAAGTGCTACAAGGCTGGGGACAATACTCAAAAATGTATGGTGGTGTCCATACATTTTTGAGTATTGTTCTTTTAGGAAACAGTTTACAATATAAATATTCTGTATGTTGTTATAACCTGTATATTATTATTTCTGTATAACATAAACCTATTCATTCTTTGATTTGTTCCAGGCTGGTGACCGTTACGACTTCACAGGAACTTTGATAGTGGTACCCGATGTTGGGTCCTTATCAATGCCGGGGGCGAAGGCGGAGCTCACGTCGCGGACGCGGCATGCCAACGAGGGGCAGATGGAGGGCATCAAGGGGCTCAAAGCGTTGGGCGTTAGGGAATTACACTACAAGTTAGTACATATTTTTTATATTACTTTTATTTCTGAATAAAGGCATAAATAAGTACGTTGTTAGAGTTAAGACTGGATAACATAGCCAAAGTAATTCTGAATTGTTGACATGTGTTATTGTCGTATTTACTATATTTATTTAAGAAATGAAATGAGAAATATTTAAAAGGACAGTTACATTGTACAGCTACCTATGTAGAAAAAAATATTAACCTTTTCACCGCCCAACTATCCTGCACGCGATGTCCCGCTGTACGCCAACGTATAAATGTATTTTAATAAAGTAGGTACAAAGAAGAACTTCTATAGAAGTGCTGGCGTGGACGGCACGAAAATCTCGAACTTCTATAGAAGTTGTTGGCGGTAAAAAGGTTAAAAAAATATAAACAACTTGCTAACTCTAGTGAGTATATAAAAATCGATTCTTAACATTTGATTTATTTATTTATTTATTTATTTATTTGTGTTCGGGAGAGTCTTACAGCAAAATAGTCTAGTAACTAAATAATTCACAATAAATATGGCGATGCTAACAACAAGTCTCCACCTATGGAAATTTTATAAATATAAATATAAATTGATGTAAATTTTATAATATTTGTGATAGACCAAAGTCTAAGACCCAGAAAAAATCCCTGTCAAAATCTAATTTTGACATCAGGCACAGAATATTTTTATTATTTATTGGTTTTGACCTTTTACCAAGGAAATAAAGTTAATTTCACAAAGTCCTAGAAAAGGATAAACGACATGCTGCATCAGGCAAGATAATTAATGGTGCAACTCTTAATTAAACCAACTGTATAAGGTTCAGTCAGTATAATAATTATACAATTAAATGTTCAACTTTATTGCGTTAAGTATAAGGTCGTAAATTAATCAAAAATATAAAATTTGTTCCCCAGAACGGCCTTCTTAGCCTGCAGCGTACAAGCTATAGCGCGTAGGTTCGGAACCGGAGACTTAGCCACCGATGATCTCACCACTGAAGACATGAGGAAGCAGATGACTGATAAGGAGTGGGATAAGGTATTATCATCATTCTTTTTTGTATTTACGTACTGTTACGTAATTTAGACTTATCAATATTTATCAATTTTGTACCTATAAAATGTATTGCTAATAAAAAACAGCCTTTAAGTTTATCTGATAAAATTAAACTTTATCATCATATCATCACCAGCTCGTTTTATATCACCACTGCTGGGACACGAGCCTTTCCTATAGATGGAAACACCACAGGAAAAACTGCAGGCCCAGTGCGGGTTGGTGGTTGTTAACGACTGCTAATGCAGCCGGGACCAACGGCTTTACGTGACGTCCACACTAGGCGAAATAGCTTGCCTACTTCCTAACTGATCTTTAGTATTTGTAAAAATATTATGATCGGATGTTAATGACGGTAGTTGTTGACATTGAATGGGCGCCTTTGGCTTTCAAAGTAAAAAGTAAATAGTGTTGAATAATTTCGGCGGGCTGGTTAGAACCACGATAGCTCAATTGGGAGAGCACCTGACCCGGTATGTCAGAAGTCCGAATCACTTCCCGACCTGGGAATTGAACCCGGGACCTTCTGGTATCGGGCCGAGCGCGGTTGCCACTCGGCCACCGAGGCGTTCTTTCTACAGACTTCTACATAGATCACTTGCCAATATGATTATTTTGTCGTAGGTATACGAGATGTCTCGCGACCGCAATCTCTACAACAATCTGATAGCCAGCTTGTTTCCGAGCATACATGGAAACAACGAAGTGAAAAGAGGAATATTGCTCATGATGTTTGGTGGCGTCGCTAAGACTACTATTGAAGGTTTGATTATTGATTTATTTATAAAAAAATCAAAATTCAAAATTATTTATTCAGTTTAGGCTACAAATAGCTGTTATGAACGTCATTATGTCATCGGTTCCTAAGTCTACTCTGGGCGGGAGATCTTGTACTGAGAAGAACCGGCAAGAAACTCAGCAAGTGTCCAGCTCTTTTCTCCCTTACAGCATCAAAAATATTGGAAAATGCCCTATCATAAAAGGACACTTTTCATCACAAATAAAAACACAAAATATAAAGGACAATCACACATGTTAAAAAAAAACAAAAGAGAAAATATAATAATATCTAAGTTTGCATATTTACATCAGTTACCAGTTAAAATTTTCACAATGTCATACAGCACTAATAAAGGTAAAAAATTGTCTAAGACCTATACTATTTTCATTTCAATACCATGTTGAAAATAATATGAATAGTACTTTTTAAATTTCAATATATCAACCATTTTCAGTGTACAGCATAAAAAATAAATAAACTATTATATTTAACTAGCTGACCCGGCGGGCTTCGTACCGCATACAGCTATGAAACTGACAAGTTTCTGAACGCACCTATAAATATTTGACAACCAAGTGACATTTTTTTTTCTAAAAACGACAAAAGGCATAAAATTTTTCATAGCTGGGAACATTTTGTATTGGAAAATTAAATGGTCGTTTTTAGTATTTTCCGTTACTTATTTATGTTTCTCACCATTTAAACCTTCCCTGAACTTCCACAAATATTTCAAAATCAAAATTAGCCAAATCAGTCCAGCCATTCTCGAGTTTTAGCGAGACAAACGAACAGCAATTGATTTTTATATACAACCTTATTTTTAGTTTATATGAAAATCGAAACACGGGTCAAATATTTTCATTTAAAGAATCAAGAAAAAATTAAAATAATATCTTGAAAACTCAACTCAACTTTTTTTGCTGTCCCGTTGTCCTCGTGCGAACGTGGTCACAAAAGCACGCGTCACTGCACTTATTGATTACGTATAGGTAACGTTGCACTGCCGCGGAAACGTTATCACCACAGACGGCTTGCGTTCGTACCATTTCTGTGTACTGAGCTTTGGTATCGAAACCCCTTTTTCTCGATACGGAAACTAACACTGCGCGGGAGCAAGAGTCAGGCCAGGCAGGACGCGTGGGACGCATGCGATGCGACACATACACACCGGTCGATAGCTTCCGGGTGGCTGACACGGGGGGTGGGGGTGGCGTGCGTCCACGTGCTACAGCCGGCGCGTGTCTCGATTGGTGCGCTGCGACCTTGCGCCCTCTCGTATCCACGTGACCAGCGATGCGCGCGGCCGGCGCACGATTGAGATTTTTTTTTAGTAGGGTGTACTTTAATTGAGATTTTGTAAATACTATTTGGTCAAAATGTAACATGGTATAAAAAATATTAAAATCGATTCTATTACTGATTCTGAACAAACATTTTTCAGGTTTCGTATAAACTAAAAATAACGTATATATAGGGTCTAAGAATATCAATAAGCGAACTTTTAAGGGGAGCATCTATACATCACACACCCTTTCCAAACCCGTACAGCTGTACTACACGTACACAAAGATAGCCGTGTGTATATGATTGTCATACAATGGTTTTTCAAGTGTGTGCATCTTTTTATTGACGCTTGCGTGCGTGTTAGTAAAAATATTATTGTTGTTTTACGATGTGCATTATTTTAATTGATTTAATTTGTTAGAAAACATAACTTTGAAAAATCACTATAAAATTGGAGCCCATTTTTTGTCATTGTATTCAGGATTATGTATAGATACCGCCCTTAAACGTTCGCTTATTGATTTTGATAGACCTGTAGATAGGTTCGCAAACAAAATTTGCGTTCATTTTATATATTACTAGCACTTACTCGCGACTTCGTCAGCGTAGATTTGCGATATTACTCATACATTTTTGGAATTGGATCAGTAGTTCTTGAGATTACGCTCCGCAAACGAACTAAAAAAGAAAGTCACAAACTTTGTTTCGTTATTAATAGTATAGAATAATAGTACAGATTATGTATTGTGTGCTTCGATCATATAAGCACTAGAAACTGCATTAGCGCTCTCAAAGTGACACCTCGAACTAATGCTCCAACCAAGCGTGAGCATTACCTCGCTCTCAGTAGTAATTTGACCGTCTTACGCAACGATGCCTAAATGCGCTGTCAAAATGTGCCAAAACAATTCCAAAAGAGTGAAAAAAAAGATGTAATATCATATTTTCAGTAAGTATCAAGTTTTACATAATTTTACTATAAATTTAAAGTCAAAAATATACTAACACAAATTGTTTTCTAAAGTTTACGCGAACACTACACATTGAAATGAAACAACTTTTACGGATCACTCAGGTCTCCCTGTGACCACGGACCCTGCAAAGGTTTCGAAACGTCAGGATAAACATTAAATAAGTAATGTGTAAAATAAACGCGAGTAGATCCGTAAAAGTTGTTTCATTTCAATACTAACACAACCTTAATTTCATTGATTGCATTTAAATTTTGCAAAAATCCGTGCCCGCAACCGTTTCTCCTTGCTATTCGTTATTTGTGTTAGTAAGACAGAGATGCACATAAAAGCCTACTTGACCAAGTTGGAACAGAGTAATGTTTGTTAATGGAGTCGCTTTGTTCATATTTTTTTTGTTTATTAAATTAATATTAAGTTCACAAGTTATATGTAATTGTAACATCCCCGATTCAAAAAGAAGGGTGTTTTATATAGGTATGAATAATATAAGTTTCAGAGAGGTGTCTATATCAGGGTATGTGTGTGTTTTCGGCATCATAGCTTCCGAACGTATGTTTCGATTTCGTTGCAGTTTCCTTTATTTGAAAGTTATTTATCTGGGAGTATTATTACTTAGGTTCTGAGTTAATGATGCAGCCAGAATATACAGCTCATCGTCACACTGTTCAAGATCTTACAGCAGACATGGCGTTCATTCATTTAGTGCTTCATCGGAACATAATACAATGATAGCATCATACCGATCTGTAGCTTCTAGCTACCTGACTTTCTACATCTTTCCGACGCACTTTAAAGTCAGATTAACACTGAACTTTAAAAGACAGATAGGTTTGCCTATTTTCGAGTATATTTTTATATAAACGGTTTCTTTTGTTTATACTGTTCTCTGCAGTTTTCCATTGAATGCGGTGCTAAAAAAAACATGGCGCAAAATAATAGCACATAAACATAGCACAAGAACGTTGCGAAGAGTTTTATAAACCAAACAAATCATGCGTCGTCTGTTCCGATCATTTCTCGATATCTGACATGTATTATACCGCCAAAGGCATTCGAAGGCTTAAGCGGGATGCTGTTCCAGTAGTAAGTCATTACCTATACCTACAGGTCTATTTAAACTGTAAAATCATCATGTAAGGAAGACAAAAGCATGTATCTAGTCAGATAGTTTTTCAAATTAAACGCTATGATCTCTAAAACTATTGAACCAATGGGGTTTTCACAAATAAACTGGTACCAATACTTATGTACGCTAACATAAATTATTATTTTAGGTTAAGGTGGTTTTTAAAGGTTGGAACTAATAAATGATGTGGCCAATTCGGGAATGAATGCACCTTTTCAGACTTTTCCAATGGAATTCAAAACCATTTCACAACCAGAGGCCAAGGAAAGGAGACAAGCAAAGGTAACCGAGATATGTCTTCGGAATCATCAAGCCTACATTCTTCAAAGGTTTGTTAATGTATTGCGCTACTCACTTTTTTATTCTTATTCAACTGGCTTTTTAACAGTTGGTCCTACTAAACAGCGAGTCGCGATTTCACCAACATCCTCTGGGCTAAGCTCTATTTTAAATACGCCTAAACGTCATTTTATAAAAAAAAACCCTTCGCGAATGTAATAGAAAGATACATCTAAAGCATTATATCTGCAAGAAGGAAAATTTAGAAAAGACACAAAACTCAAAGAGACAAGTTTTTAATAAATTAAACTTATTTCAAGGAAATTAGAGGAGAATTCTTTTCTGTTTGTAAAATTAACCAATTTGTTAATAAATGTTTATATTTTTTTCGACGCTTGTTTTTATTTTAAGTTAAACCCTGTATCTGATGTAGCATGCATATAAATTACTATTATCGTACAAAATCGTACAATAGCGACTCTTACAGCTTCTTATGTTCTAGCATCGGACATATCTTTTCTATTCCGTATAAAAAAGTCATTAGTACCATCATTGCCGTTCAAATTTAAAACCTATTTTGCAGAACATAAAGTTGAATATCAAAAGTGGTTGTGGCATTATTCGAAAACAAAGTTTGTATACGAAAACTACGATTGTATAGCACAGTTGGAACCACTTTTTTGAGCGTATTTTGTGTGAGATTGTGTATTTAGTGTTTAGATGATCGAAGATTGTGTGTAGCTATATTAGTATAGTCATATAAGCAAAACATTTATTTTTTTTGCATTGACATTGCTATATGTAGTAACAAGATACAATATTACTAGCTACTAAAAAATCAACCGGTCCCAGGAAGCTCGAGTGGGAATCAACGACCCACGACCCCTGGTTTACCGATCCAATGCTCTGACCGCTGAGCTGACCCGAGACGAGACGAGGGGTCCACTCTGGTTGATTCTTTCTAGTAAATTGTATCTTGCAGTAGGTACCTATGTTAATGTTTCTTGCAGGCACAACTCTCCGCGGTGATATAAACGTGTGCATAGTAGGCGACCCCAGTACTGCAAAGTCTCAATTGCTGAAGCAAGTGAGCGAGATCACTCCGCGCGCCGTCTACACCAGCGGGAAGGCCTCCTCCGCTGCCGGCCTCACCGCCGCCGTCGTTAAGGCCAGTTCTTATATACTTTACTAGCGGCCGCTCGCGGTTTCACTCGCGCGGTTCCCGTTCCCGTGGGAATATCGGGATAAAAAGTATCCTATATTTTAATGCAGGATATCAACTATCTTTATGCCGAATTTTATCCAAATCCATCCATCCGTTGCTGCGTGAAGAAGCAACAAATATACACATACATACACAAAATTTCGCATTTATAATATTAGTGTGATATGTTACTATACAACATGTTACAGAAAGGTAGTAAAAATAAAAAGATCCAAAGTAAATCTTGTATGCAGAGTTACTAAAACATACAGCCTTACAAATAAAAATATTTAAGTAATTAGTTAGCGTTAATCAATGGATAACTAATTAGTTAGCCAAAATTGTTACAAATAAAAGTTATTTAGCGCTAAGCAATTGCTTAAAATCGGCCTAACTAACTGTCAAATTTAAACACTCCGAGACCCTGATTAACTCGTTAAACAGCAAGATGGCGACGTCGCAACAGCTGTTTTTGTGACATGATGGACAATGACAAAACGCCCGCCAACACTGACGTTCTAAGAAGTTATTAACTAGCGACCCGCCCCGGCTTCGCACGGGTGCAATGCTGATACACGAACCGCTATGTCCCTGCATTTTAAATCTGTAATATCTTCGAAAATATTCATTTAAATTACATGCTGTAAAGGGTCATATTGATCTATATTAAATGCACAATGTATTTAAGGTACTTAATTGGATAAGGATTAATGCTGTATTGCTAAATCGCTTCGTAAATAAGCCATTATTTCTCGTAAAAAGTAAAGGATAAAAAATGATTATTACGGGTTATCCCTAAGAGATAGACCTATACCATCGCGGACTTTTTTGTAGACCTTTTTAAGGTGTACAAAACTGTAGTACATTATTTTGATCTATCTCGTAGCGTTCAGCCAGCGTGTGCAATGTAAGCGCAAAAAAATGTGAAACCTCTAAACTCTAAAATTATCAGTGTTTCTCTACTATATTACGTACGTATTTATACATATAAACCTTCCTCTTGAATCACTCTATCTATTAAAAAAACCGCATCAAAATCCGTTGCGTAGTTTTAAAGATCTAAGCATACATACATACATAGGAACAGCGGGAAGCGACTTTGTTTTATACTATGTAGTGATATTGAGAGAATTAAGGGCTCTAAAATATCTTAGAAGATTTCGGAGGGAAAAAACTTACAGTGACCGTTTAAATCTACCGATATACCTTCTGTGTAAAACTACCGGGAATTGTTCAATAAAACAAAAAAAAGTAATTTATTCGTCCAAATTTATTTTGTTGCCTTTAAAGTAGGCCCCTTCGCTTGCAATACAGCTACGCCAGCGCTTGACCCAGTCCTCCATACATGTAAGCTGATTGAGGTATGGTCTTCAACTCTTTCAGCGAATTTTCATTTATAGATTCAATCGAATCGAAATGCCTTCCTCGAAGTGGTAATTTTCACCTCGGGAACAGGAAAACGCCAGACGGAGCCATATCAGGAGAGTACAGCGCTTGGTCGATGACATTCGTCGAGTTTTTGGCTAAAAACTCTTGCACAATGATGGCTTTGTGCGATGGTGCATTATCATGGTGTAAAATCCATTAATTGTCGTTCCATAAATCTGGCCGTTTTCGGCGGATATTCTCTCTCCTAATAAATAATATTCTGTATTCACCGTTTGTCCCTCTAGAAGAAATTCGTAGTGCACTACACTGCGGCAAAAGAAGAAAACTATCAGCATAACTTAACTTTGATTTTCGAGCGGCTTTGACGCGGTTTTTTGGGTTTCGACTCGTTTTCGAGGCGCCATTCTGAAGATTGTTGACTTGTTTGCATATCGTATTCATAAACCCATGTCTCGTCGCCAGTTATTATGCGGTTCGTGAAGGTGGAATACCAGTTAAAATGCCAGTAACAGTAAATCAGTAAAATCACGAATACAATAGGTTCAAACATAATATGTCAAAAGTCATTATATACTTTTATGTGCGAAAAAGCAAAGACTTCTACACAATTATGCCAAACTTTAACGTTAAAATAACGTTATTTCTTAAGTCAAACTCAATAACGATGTTTAGTTAACCAAATGATTAAAGTGTTTTCTTGGTGAGCGCTGCTAATCAGATGCTTAAAATTTAAGCAGATGATTACTTAAGTAATTGCTTAGATGATGATTAAAAATGTTTTATTTGTAAGGCTGATAGTTATTAACTTTAATTTGTTATGATGATGAAAGATTTAAAAAAATAAGCCGATTTTAATGAAACAATCTATGCCTATGAGAAATACTGAGTTCTTGACAGTTTATATAAATCATTAAAAAAAAATTTGTTTAACTGAATTTATGTGATTTAAAATGCACTATGGAAAGTTACAGTTTCAGTAAACAAACTTTAAAAAAAAAATATTAACTGTCAACTCTGTATTTCTTGTAGGCATAGATTGGTTAATTAAAATTGCTTATTATGGCTTATTGGTTTACAAGAATTGAAGCTTTGAAGTTTGTATGGAATACCGAAATGTAATCTGCGTTTTAAACGGCCTCTCCGGTCGCTCTGTTGCGTGGCCAGGCTGGAAATATGATATAAACAAAGTAAATTCACGTTCTATCTGTTGCCCCAACAGGACGAAGAATCATTCGACTTCGTGATAGAAGCGGGCGCGCTGATGTTAGCCGACAACGGGGTTTGCTGCATCGACGAGTTTGATAAAATGGATCCCACCGACCAGGTCGCCATCCACGAGGCTATGGAGCAGCAGACCATCTCGCTGGCCAAGGTATCATCATCAGCTCATTTTTATGTCCCCACTGCTGGGACACGAGCCTTTCCTATGGATGTTTACGACACTGAGAACGGGCCATAAACCACCACGCGAGCCCAGTGGGGATTGGTGGTTGTTACGACTGCTAATACAGCCGAGACAAATGGCTGCATCGTTCCTAAGAAGCACGGAGCTTGACATAATAAATTTTAGTCACCCTTTTGATGACGTAATCAAAATACTATAATAATAATAATAATAGTTTGGACCCTGGTCCCGATGCCGGTGGACCTCTATTTTTTATATTTTTAAATGTTTGTTTTGTTTTTTAGAAAATATTTAAAAATGTAAATTAATATGTAAAAAAATAAATAGAGAGATAATAATAATAATCATTCGATCACGTTAACGAAAAGTATAATTAGTATTGCTTAATTAGGCAACTAACCTCGTCGGTCACAGCGCACAGTCTTAGCGCTCTTCCTTTTTCATTTAGGTTCAGACGCCAATCAAGAGTGTACTCTTCGCTCATTGATATAAGGTTGATATTTGCCACAATGTTTAAGATTATAGTAGGGATGAACGCTCAGATCAATTTCTCACCTTATATTTATTTCTACCTAACAGGCCGGAGTCCGAGCAACACTAAACGCTCGCACATCCATACTAGCCGCCGCCAACCCAGTAGGCGGTAGATACGACCGAGCCAAATCCCTGCAACAGAACGTAGCTCTAAGCGCACCGATCATGTCCCGATTCGATTTATTCTTCATATTAATCGATGAGAGCAGTGAGATGGTGGACTACGCAATCGCAAGGAAAATAGTCGACTTGCATTGCAATAAGGAGGAGACTTACGACTGTGTGTACTCGAGGGAAGATCTGTTGAGGTATATCGCCTTCTCGAGGTCGTTCAAGCCTATTATTACTGAGGTAAGTACCATAATACAATGTTTTTTGTAACTCTTTGCATGCTGTCATAGGCGTACACAGAATTTGATTAGCAGTGAGGCGAAAATGAGATATTTTGATAGTAGCAGGTATACTTCCATATTATGATTTTGTATCGTTAATTCTGTACGCAATTAGCAATAATTCAATAATCACTCATCCCATCCTCATACATTTGTCGTTAACAATTTGTCGGCAACGCATCTGTGATTCCTTTGGTTTTACGGGTGTCCATGGGCGGCGGTGATTGCTTCCCATCAGGTGACCCGCCTGCTCGTTTGCCTCATTCTAATATTTAAAAAAAACATAATATAGAATAGAAAGTACAGAAGATACAATCCGCAAAAACGTTTCAATTAATTGCTATTCTAGCCGCGACGCAATAAAGTGCAATTCAGCTCGCAGATCTCTAATGGCCTGCGCAGACGAGGGATTTTTTTCCGCGGACTTTTTTATCCGCTAAAATAGATCGCTTACAATTGTATCGAGTATAAATCATAATAATTGTGATGAATTAATTAATGATTTATTTATCAATTTATTGATGTCATAGCATAAGAATTAGTCACCGGATAGTTTAAAAATCGCCCCCCAAGGGAGAATATAGGTATCGGGAGGTAGAGGTAAGCGTCTTTAACACTCGACTTACATTTGTAGGAGGCAGGCAAACTCCTAGTAGAGTACTACACGGTTCTTCGAACCCGGGACAGTGGCGGGGCTTCCGGTGGTGGTACGTGGCGTATCACCGTTCGCCAGCTGGAGTCTATGGTGCGACTGGCGGAGGCTATGGCGAAGATGCACTGCAGCGGGCAGGTGGCGCCTCAACACGTGCACGAAGCGTACAGGTAACACTTAATACTATTTATTAATGATCTTCAGACGACTTATCTGTGCCTCTCTGTGCCTTCTACGGTACAGACAATATCTTATAGACGGCCTTAAAAGTAAACAAAGAATAAGCTTCGAATACTTTAGTAGTTGAAATATATAATCATGTACATAGATACTGTTTGGAGGTGATTATTTTTGTTTTCTATCGAGAAAATTTCTTAATTTTGCATTTTTGAAACAACATTGTTGCAAATATAGACTTTTATAACATATATTTTTCTTAGCGTTGTTGTATGTTGTATAGTTTTTATAGAAAACATGCATAGAGAAGCGAATTTCAGAGTGTTCAGCGCCTTAATCGATTTTTTAATTCTGTGCCATTCTACAGACTGCTAAACAAGTCCATAATCCGCGTGGAGCAACCTGACATCCACTTGGAGGAAGACGAGCCTCAGATCGAGCCGAGCATGGAGGTGGACCAAGACGCTACCAGCGGGACTAACGGGACCAATGGCACTAGTCAGTATCAATTGTATTTATTACATTTGCTTATTAGAGCTTTTTGATCTAATCCCGCCCTCTCCTTTCCTCTCCCGGACTACACGTGCTGGTCTTAGGAACCACCATCATACTGTACAGACAATCAGTACTCGTACCAAAAAATTTGGCAAGTCGTTCCTCTGTAAGACTATTCGGCTTTGGAATTCTTTGCCGGTGCATGTGTTTCCCAGTTCTTATAGTCCCGGGTCTTTTAAGCGGGGCGTGAAACGGCATTTGTGTAGGCCGTCATGAATGGCTTGTTACCGTGCTTGTTCCACGGTGGGGAGCGCTCTCATTATTCTGGACTGCATCGGCTGCTTACCATCAGGCAGGCAGGATGTAGTCACTATGGCGTGCCAATATAAAATAATAATGATAATGTCTCGTTGAATTAGTGGCAAAGTGCTCCGCCCGATATTCTGGACTCAATTGTCAGGTCTGGAAGAGTGTGATCCAGATTTTGTGATTCAGCCCGGGTTTGTGATCACCAACCCGAATTTGGCAAGTGCGGTGATTAAGCCAACAGTATGGAGTATCATAACGAAGCTTCTCTTGGGCTAGAAAATTGGTGTGAGTGTAGGAAAGTTTATTATTTATTTATTTATTTACCTTTAAATAGGAAATTTATTGTATAAGTGGAAAATTGGGAAATAGTATCTTAAAGCCTAAATATTATATAATAATAATAATAAAACAAAAATAAATAAAAACAACCACTGCTCAATCAAATAACCCTCCCCGCGCCATTCCAGGTGCAAAGGTGCCCAACACACTTGCCGCGTTTCCGCGTTGAACAGCGATAGACAACCTTTGCATCAGGAATAGACGGCGCCCCACTTCCCTGAAAAACAGTTTGGCCTCTGAACCCCAACAACCAGTTGTTTCTACTGCAAGGGGTACAAACAAATAGTTTGTGAGTACCGAATACTTCTCGTGCTTTCTTTGAGCTGCCACCTCAGCAGCTGCCATCTGGTTAAGCCATCAGGCCTTTTGCCATCTGACCGACTAAGGCCTGGTGGCTCCAGCACACAGGGAATGTTTGCCGAAACTAGCGCCCTCCGGATGATGTCATTGAGGGCATGATGGCGCGGAAATCTCCCTGCACAACGGCAACAGCTCAAGGCGTGGTGACCGTTGCTCTCTACCATAGTGCCACAGATGCATATATGAGGTTCACAAACATCACAGCCTAGGCGGAGAGCCACGGCGACCCGCATAGAGTCGTCATCAAGGAGAGTTCCCAGATGTGGAGAGGGAAGCGCGTGTAGCCAAGCCCCGGACTCTGGCCTTGATACAGCAATAAGCCTTGACCTATCCACACCCACAGCCCTTTCTAACTGGCAGTCAAAAACCCGCTTCACCCCTACATCGTCCCACAAGCGCTGACGGTCTAGTTTTTCGGGCACGCTCGAACCAGGGTTGAGTGCCAACCAAGCGGCCTGTGCATCAGAAGCGAACGGTATTGTAGCCTTGCAACCATCTAAAGAAAAGAATTCAGTAACAAGGTTAACGACCCCAGCTGCTGATGCCAGGAAGGCCGGCAGACTCACGTCCCTTGCACGCCGTAAGCCCAAACCACCGTTCCGAATGGGAAGAGAAGCGAGGTCCCATTGATCAGTATTAAGGGAGACATTCAGCAGACACTCAACAGTCTCCTTCAACACTGAGTCAAAGGAATCAATGTACGTGGGGCATAGCCAAGTCGGAACCGTGCGCAAAAAATAGTTTAACTTGGGAACTGCAAAGCAAAACCTCAGCAAAATCAGTGCAACGTGTGCTGGAAGATTTTTCAGCCTTTCCTTAGCAGACATGAGAAGCTGCCTTCTTACCTCAAAGGCTTCAGGAATCGCTACCGGGAAAATGGGAGATCCCAACAGAGTCAAAGTTTGATCTGATAACTCTTTAAGACCCGGAAGTATAAAACAAAAAGAAGGAAAGAAAGCACGAGATTCGGCACTGCAGGGGTAGAATTCACATTTTGTCGTGTTTACCTCCAATCCCAGTTGACGAAAACGTGGAAGGAGAGTGACCAGATCTTGCCGTACTTTCTCAGGCTCTCCCCCGAGGGTACCATCATCCAGGTACCATATATTCAAAGGGGATTGAAGATCCGATATTGCATTTTGAATGGCTAGACAGAAAACTAGTGGGCCAAGCGGATCCCCTTGCTGCGCGCCAACCTGAGAAAGTACAAGGGATTCGTTATAAAAAAGATTAGAAAGAGATGAGTAAACTTGAAAAAGAAAAGGATAGAGGGATGGCACCCTCTCCCTGACTTCATTGAACAACACATCGCGTTCAACGGAATTAAAAGCATTTTTAATATCCAGTTTTATTATTACGCAATCCGCGTTCCCCGCATCCAAAGAAAATGCTCGTGCCGCATGAAAAGTCAAGTGTCCACATCATCATCATCGCCATGAAACGTGAAACAAGATGACTGTGGCGATGTAAATCTCGCGCTTGGCCGGTTTTTTAACAATATTGTCTTTACAGACGGCCATGAGAATGGTGACTCGGCTCCCAAGAAGAAACTCACGTTGTCCTTTGAGGAGTACAAGGCGCTCAGCGACATGCTTGTGGTGTTCATGAGAAAGGAGGAAGCTGAGGCGGAGACGAAAGGTACGGCGCACTTCTTATATGTTTTATATCACTGTTTTAATTGTTTGTATAACACACACTTATTACATTATAATCATCATCATCATCATCATCGGCCTATATTAGTCCACTGCTGGACATAGGCCTCCCCTAATGATAATACATTATAATACACTTGATTAAAATTTAAAAATTTTTTTTTTTTTATGAATGATTTTGTTGTCTCCTTCGTAGGCGAAACAGTTATCAGCAGTAACTTTAGTAAAAAGGAAAAAAAAAGTAATCTAAATCTAGTTCGTTATTTAATTTTTAGTGAAATTGCTTTTATTAAAATTTATAAACTAAAAACATAACTTTTTTGTACACAGCGGCACTGCATACGCCATTAATACCAATTGATAATTAATGTTTAAACATTTAAAAAAAATGTAATCGGAACTTTAAGTAGGTATAACTTAATGTTAACACAGTTGAATCTTATTAAAGTTTTTTATCAGGCCTTTGCCTAATATAAGTAAGATTTGTGTTTAGTTTAAGTTCCTGGTTGTATTTATATAATGTGTTTATACATACAAACCTTGTTGGTGGTCCTTGATAAAATAAATAAATAAATTGTGCAGGCACGGAAAGCGCGGGCATGCGCAAGAGTGCATTAGTGAGCTGGTACCTGGAACAGCTGGTGGCGCGAGGGTCTATTGAGGACGAGGACGAACTGCTGGAGAAGAAGACCTTGGTGGAGAAGGTCATCGACCGGCTTATGTACCATGTGAGTCTACCACTATACATATAACAAAACTACCCCTCCCCCCCCCTTGACCATATCTTTCTCCCTTCGCCTGCAGCAGCAATGTTTTATTTACTATTCGATCACATTAACTAAATCAAGAATTTGTATGGCAAAACTCGTTTTTCACCACTTCCCAGGTCAGACAAAGTATGAATCGTGTTTTACGATGCATAGTCCGGGTTTGTGATCATCACGAACCCGCATTTGGTAAGCGTTGTGAGGAAGCCCATCCATCAGATGTAGGTATTTTATTTTCCCAATAGACCAATCAGTTGTGTAGAAGGGAATCAAAAGTGCCCACGGCACAACCAGTTGAGCATAGTAGTTGTGCCATGGGGCCGGAACGGTAGGTAGCAATGACTCAATTTCATGATGATGATGGAGGTCTTTGCCTAACAGTTTGACATTATATAGGCTATTTATAACTACTTTTTGAAATAAATGAAGAGGGAGGAGGAACTCGATAGCGCTGTGGATAATGCGCCCGGTCTGCATTCGCTAAGGTTAGGCAACTTGCAAAGGCCGGTCATCGGATGGGAGACCAAAAATGTATTATCTCGAGCTCCTCCGTGTTTCGGAAGGCACGTAAAGCCGTTGGTCCCGGCTGCATTAGCAGTCGTTAACAACCACCAACCCGCGTGGTGGTTTATGGCCTGTTCTTCCTATGATGTTTCTATCCTTAGAGAAGGCTCGTGCCCCAGCAGTGGGGATATAAAAATGTGCTGGTAATGTGAAACAAGTGTTAAATTTAAAACCCTATTTCAGGACCAAGTAATCATCCCGCTTTCGACCACCGGGCTCAAAGCTACGCAGAAGTCTTCAGAGCAAGAGGTGGAAGACGACCCACTGTTAGTCGTCCATCCCAACTATGTGGTAGACACGTAACCTTTATATGTAAGCTTTCGTTTTTTATAATAAAATGTGAAATCGATAAACAAAGTGTTTTATTACACATACTAGTGGACCCGGCGGACTTCGTACCGCTTTGAATTTCCATCAAGTGATTAAATTCTCTTTGGTTTCCATGACAACAAAACAAACAAATCATTTTGTATTGGAAAATTAAATTCTCGTTTTTAGTATATTTATTATGTGATTCCCGTGGGAATATCAGGATAAAGATATTGTATGTGTAAATCCAGGTTATAAACTATCTGTATGCCGAATTTCATCCAAATCCATCCATCCGTTGCAGCGTGAAGAAGGAACAAATATACAGACATACACACAAACTTTCGCATTTGTAATATTAGTGTGAAAACAATATTTTAAAGTTATGTGGAATTAACTAAAAAATCTTACTCCATCGATTTTGCGATAAATGCATTTAAGCTATTTGGTATCATCAAACTTATATTGATTTGTAGTTAAACGAAAATTAAAGTGAAAATTATGTTTGTAATTGAAATCTGTTCAACACAGAAAGCTTTATAAGAACTGGCTAATTTATTTGAAAGCTTTTAAACTTTGACGATGCTTTGAAACCCTGTAACAGTAGTTACTTTTATTTAAGTTTAATTTTATTTTGAATACCTATACAACAAAGGCGATATGATAATACTCGTATAAGTGTTAAAAGTAGGTCATAAATGTTTTAAAATAAAACTAAACTCGTCCTTAGATCTTATTTTATTATTTCTTATGAACAAAAAACAACAATCTGATACTAATAATTAACAAAACAACACGTCATCAACATCGTTCAAACACTTTATACAAATCGTTGAGATTGGCAATTTGTAATATAGCGCCGTTGCTAACAAAACTAGTGGGTGGCAAAAAGTTTCTCCTTATAGCTGGAAAAATTACATGCTCTTGTTTCCAGTATTCCGATTTCTGGGCTTCTACAGAGTTGTCTGGATTAGGTTGCGAGTAGAATATAGCAGTCTGCCGCGAGAATGTGTCGAAACAATCTTTCTCCGATTCCCAGTTCACTTCGCTGACTAATCGCACAAGGTAAGTTGGTAGGGCACCCATGAAAGGGATGTGGCCGTCTGTAACAAAAAAAATGCGTAGATATAACTATATGGTATGGTATACTTTGTAGTTTGTGACACTAATATAAAATTGTTAATTTCCCAATAAAATACATAATTTGTAGTGAGGCAACACTAGAGCTGCAAATACTTGTGTTGGGACGCCTCGCTCTTAACCTAGTGCTAGTAACAATATTAGGCTAGTTTTAATTTTTTTAATAAAAACTATTCTATTTTATTCTTGATTCACACAAATTCCTCCTTATTATGTAATAATAAAATGTTGGATGCACCCTCAGGTTGGTTTCAAAGTAATAATATGTCCTACCTATGGGTAATGCGTACAATGTAGATTGAAAATTCAATGCGATATTTATTTTTGAAATGGCCGTGACATACAGATAGATAAGACTACTTCACGGTTAACTATGGAACGATAAAAAAAAGCCATAAAATTCATAAATTCTAATTACATACCTAATAACAATGGCAGGGCTAATAGTTCGCCATCTTCGTTGATTTCAACTGAAAAGTATTCCAAAATCATGGCTTTCTTGTTAACCAACAGTTGCGTCATCTGCCGCGCCATTTCTCTCATATCACCTGTAAAATTAAATTAAATTAAATGATGTAGGTATATCCGTGCTTCGGAAGTCACGTAAAGCCGTTGGTCCCGGCTGCATTGGCATTCGTTAACAACCACCAATCCGCACTGGGCCCGCGTGGTGGTTTGTGACCCGTTCTCTCTGTGATGTTTCTATCCGCGCTTTCGCGGTAGACTGCCAGCTAACACCACCGGACCAGCACAAGGATGTGCTTAAATACTAATATATATAGCTATAAGTTTTATTTAATAACAATAATTGTTTATATTGGTATGTTTAAGTTAGTGTGTAAGGTATATATCTATGGGCCTGTTTGTAAAAACTTTGTTGCCTAAAAATAAATAAATGGATTTGATTTGATTTGGTTAAACACGACTTTAAACTTCCTATGGCCCATACTCTCTATCCATCTATAAGGCTCGTGCCCCAGCAGTGGGGACATAAAATGAGCTGGTGATGATGATGATGAATGCATACATATTGGTAAGAGATCATACTACCTTTTATACACTAGGGTAGCGGCACCGTGTTCGACAGGAATCGGCGATCGACACTTTTGTCTTTCAATTATTAGAAATCGGTCGGCAAGCGATTTGTGACTTTAACGACAATTGAATACAGTCCATCTGTTTTTATCCAATAAAGTTTTTCATGAATTTCTATATTATTTTTTGGCGATGAAAACCGGTGTCAAACCGTGGGCTTAGTTTCGAACATTCGTGCCACTGCGATACTATAATTATAATAATCGTGGTGGTCGACCGATCCCAGTGGCGGGCTGGCTGATATTACCATACCTCATGATGAGAACCTCGTAAAAAACCGAGGACAAGCTCAGAAAGTACCTTGGCTCACGAGGTTACCGCCATGTGGGATGTGGATTCAACCATTATTGTGTCGTTTCGGCAAACGGTCTTTTAGCCAAGAGCCGCGATCGACACCTAGAGAGGCTCTCGCTGAAAGGTTGGGTCAAGGGTCAGATGCAAAAGGCAGTACTCCTTGACACGGCACGTATTGTCAGGAGGTTCCTCACTCTGCAGCCCTGACCACCGGTAGCTTGGGCCCTGTCCCGCTGCTGGCGGTACTCTAGGATTAGGTTATTATAATGTTTTATTGTTTTTATATTAAAATATTGTAAAAATCTAGTATTAAGAAAGAATATTAATAAAGAGTATAATAATATTTTTTTTTATTCAAGTACAACTCATTTTGTTAGTAACAATTGTGCTTATTCTAGGTTAGTAACAATCCCCGATCCCCAATCCCCAATCTCCCTATGTGGTGCCGGGGATAAAGAATTGCACCACCCCCATTCTTCCCGTGGGTGTCGTAAAAGCCGACTAAGGGACCATTCCAGAGGATGGGCAGCAGCATCTTTCTGAGGTTAACTCTCAGCTACTGCGATCGCCAACCCGCCTGCCAAGCGTGGCGATTATGGCAAATCCCCTCATGAATGCACACCACGAAATACCGGCCCCTAGTCCCCGGCGGCCCCGCTCGCCCTAGCTACGGTAGCGGCCAAGGCAGCGACGGGGCAGGGGGTGCTAAGAATCTCCGGCAGAGATCTGGCTACCGCCAACGACAAACTTTGGCCCTGGCAACATATAACACGCGCACATTGCGGACAGACGAAAAGATTTTGGAACTAGAGGAAGAATTGAGCAAGATACGGTGGGACATAGTTGGATTATCTGAAGTTCGAAGAGAGGGGCAGGACTCGATAATCCTCAAGTCTGGTAACTTACTCTATTTCCGGGAAGGCGAACAACTGTCCCAAGGAGGTGTCGGGTTCATCGTCCACAAGTCCCTCGTGAACAACGTTGTCGAGACCGGGAGTGTGTCGCCTAGGGCAGCGTACCTTATACTCAGAATAACCAAACGGTATTCGTTGAAGGTCATACAGGTTTATGCTCCTACTACGACACACCCTGACGATGAGGTGGAGGCTACGTATGAGGAAATCTCTAGAGCCATACAAGCCTCCAAAACTCATTACACCGTTGTCATGGGAGATTTCAACGCAAAACTGGGCAAACGAAGCGGCGATGAGATGAGAGTGGGACGATTTGGGGTTGGTAATCGGAACTCACGGGGCCAACTGCTGGCGGACTTTCTGGAAAGGGAGGGACTCTTTATGATGAATTCCTTTTTCAGGAAGGCTGAACACCGCAAGTGGACCTGGATGAGTCCCGATGGTGCAACAAAAAACGAGATTGACTTTATTATGCCGACGAGGAAGCAAATATTCAATGATGTCACTGTGATCAATGCGTTTAAAACTGGCAGCGATCACCGGTTGGTAAGAGGCACATTGAATATCAACGTTAAGCTGGAAAGACGTCGATTAATAAGGTCTACGCTCCGTCCTGCACCCATCCAAATCCAAAACCCCGAAAGCTTTCAACTCGAATTGCAAAATCGCTTCGAGTGCCTAAACGATTGCGAAAATGTGGACGAATACAGCAACAGGTTTGTGGAAACTGTCCAAACAGTTGGGTCCAAGTTTTTTAAAACCCACCGTACAAAAGGAACCAAAAAGTTCTCAGACCATACCCTAAAACTAATGGAAGAGCGGCGCGCAATGGTTCTGCTTTCCTCAGGTGATGCGTCTCAGTTTCGGCGGCTAAATAGGCAGATCTCGAAGTCTATGACTCGCGACACGCGCCGATTTAATACTGACCGTATTAAAGAGGCCATTGAGCGGAACAAAGGCTCAAAAGTGTTCGCAAGAGATCTGGGTATTGGGCAGTGCCAACTGACGACGCTGAAAACCGATGACGGCAGAACTGTCACGACCAGGTCCGATGTTATGGGAGAGGTCGAGAAGTTCTATGGGCAGCTTTACACATCCACGCGGCCACCTGTACAAAGCTTAGCTAAAGACCCTAGAGCTAAGTTAACCCGGCACTATACCGAAGACATCCCGTACATCAGCCTTTACGAGATTAGTATGGCTCTCAAACAGCTCAAAAACGGCAAGGCACCAGGTGCTGACGGAATTACGGCCGAGCTTCTGAAAGCAGGCGGAAGACCGGTACTCGTAGCTCTTCAGAAGCTATTTAATTCCGTCGTACTAGGGGGCAGAACGCCAGAGACGTGGCACGAAGGTATGGTGGTACTGTTCTTCAAAAAGGGCGACAAAACCCTGCTGAAGAACTACAGGCCCATCTCACTTCTGAGCCACGTCTACAAGCTGTTTTCGAGAGTCATAACGAATCGTCTCGCACGTAGGTTTGATGACTTCCAGCCTATCGAACAAGCCGGTTTCCGAAAAGGCTTCAGCACCATAGACCACATACATACGCTGCGGCAGGTTATACAGAAGACCGAGGAGTATAACCAGCCTCTTTGCTTAGCGTTTGTGGACTATGAAAAAGCCTTCGATTCGATTGAAACATGGGCCGTGCTGCAGTCTCTCCAGCGGTGCCAAATTGACTACCGGTACATCGAAGTGTTGAAGTGTTTGTATGAAAGCGCCACTATGTCAGTCCGTCTTCAGGACCAGAACTCGAAACCTATCCAGTTGCAGCGAGGAGTGAGACAGGGAGATGTGATATCTCCGAAACTGTTCACTGCTGCACTGGAAGATGTTTTCAAGCTTTTGGACTGGAAAGGACTCGGCATCAACGTCAACGGCGTATACATCACTCACCTTCGATTTGCTGACGATATAGTGGTCATGGCCGAGACCCTGGAAGACCTCGGCACAATGCTCGGTGACCTCAACAGAGTCTCTCAACAAGTGGGTCTTAAAATGAACATGGAGAAGACGAAAGTTATGTCGAACTCACGTGTTGTACCCACTCCTCTGAAAGTTGGGGCTCTGCCCTTGAAGTTGTGGACGATTATGTTTACCTGGGACAAACGGTCCAGCTAGGTAGGTCCAACTTCAGCAAAGAAGTCAATCGTCGAATCCAATTAGGCTGGGCAGCGTTCGGTAAGCTACGAAATATCTTTGCGTCCAATGTACCGCAGTGTCTCAAGACGAAAGTCTTTGACCAGTGTGTGTTGCCAGTGATGACATACGGGACTGAGACGTGGTCGCTCACTATGGGCCTCATAAAAAGGCTCAAAGTCACTCAAAGAGCAATGGAGAGGGCTATGCTCGGGGTTTCTCTGCGTGATCGAATCAGAAATGAGGAGATCCGCAGAAGAACTAAGGTAACCGACATAGCCCGAAGAGTTGCAAAGCTTAAGTGGCAGTGGGCAGGGCACATTGCTCGCAGGACTGATGGCCGCTGGGGCGGGATAGTCCTGGAGTGGCGACAGCGTACCGGAAAGCGCAGTGTGGGCAGGCCTCCAACAAGGTGGACCGACGATCTGGTGAAGGTCGCGGGAAGCCGCTGGATGCGAGCAGCACAAAACCGGTCGTTGTGGAGATCCTTGGGGGAGGCCTTTGTCCAGCAGTGGACGTCTTTTGGCTGAGATGATGATGATGAACAATCCCCGCGCTTCAATTCCTTCCGGGATAGGCCCCGCGGTCTTCACCGTATCGGAGTTTGGTCCCCCAGAGGTTTAGTGAGTATCCCCCTCCGTCTCGCCTTTCCCAGCCTTGGGCTTCTCCCTTGGCAGCCGACTGGGGACAATGGCGTCCCCATGATAGTTGGTGGATTGTGGAAAGACGGACGGGTGAGTCTCACATAACCTGGAGCCTCATGCATTCTTCTGGGTTAAAAAAAAAAAAAAAGGTTAGTAACAATAGTTAAATTAGATATAATTTTTTATTTTAACAACTGCCTATACATGACTCATCTTCGCACCACCCCGGTGGATGTTGAGCAGCAATGAGCCATGTACCGACAGTCAAGCCTGCTTGCAATCATGCCCAGAATGCTGTTGGTGCTGCCCCGCACCCTGCGCTCCTGGGAGGCACACCGCTTCCGCATAGTCGCGTAAAAGCAGTCTACTCGAACTCGAACTATGCCACATTGATTTTAATATTCACACCTACCCAATTCCGGATTCCATTCATCCTCCTGTGTACTAAGACCCAACACAAAGAGTTCTTCTAGAAGCAACGGATTCGACAATTTTATAAAACCAAAATTCTGAAAATCGTACAGCATCGTTTCATAAAACAATTCCTCTCTGTAAACAAAAACAGCATCTATTAAAACATTGCATGTAGTTACTTATAATAATTTAAATTGTTTTGACTGAAACACTTACGTTAACTTTGTAGTGTCACACAAGTAAAGCTTGGTAGAGTGTTGGATTAAAGATTTATGGCAGTCAATGCAAGCTATAAATATTAAATTCGCTAATATCTCTCTGAGATTTGTGTTACATTTACTCTCTATATTCAATCGAAGTTGTCTGACACTGGTCAATTTTGTTTCTACCCTCTCATACTTAAAAGTTCTGGTTTTAAAAGATTCTTTTGGATCTACGTAAGTTGCGTTCGCTTGATCAGCGGCGGTTCTAGTTTTCCATCTGTCCGGCATTTTTTTAATACTCTCATTTGGTTCATTTACAAGTGAACTCTCTAATATTTCATTAGGCTCTTCATCAATGATTATATCCGGTAGATTTCTGTTTTTTTCTGTACCAGAATTATCTATTTCTACATGTTCGTCCAAGGGTTCGTCTTCAAACAGATCTTTGTCCTCGTCAGCGACTTTCTTTGCTTTTGTAAGCTTTGTAGCGGTGGGAAAAAACTTGTCAATCTTCTGTACGTCAGCGTTGACACGGACCATGTTATTGGCGTATACTTTGGCGCCCTCTGTCGTCTTTTTTACGATCTCTTCAACAGCTGTGGCACCTGGCAGACGAGCCTGTAACACGTATCATAACAGTTTGTTACGTATTGTCATATTATAAATAAGCAAGCATTCTCTGTGTAAGAATTTTTGGAATTTGACCAGTAGTTTTAGAGATTACCCTCCTCAAACAAACAAACAAACAAAGTCACATACTTTGCCTCTTTATTAATAGCTTAATATCTATAACCCCCGCAAAGTTATGAAACACAATATTATTATATTTCATTACTTTGATATATTCAAAAACACTCTCTAAACACAGAACAGTAAAGTTGGGTTTTCTTGAATGACCTAAGATTTTGACCACATGTGCAACAATACATTTTATGATGACTGGTATCTTCCCCAAATGCTAAGTGGTAATGTTTTTGTATATGTACCACATGCTTGCACATTAGACTACCAATAAAGGTAAAATTTGCTCAATAGACTTTGAACCCTATACTTACATATATAGGGCATATTATTATGGTTGAACATTTATAGAAGAAATTTCAGTTTTGGATAGGTAGATGTGCAGACGTCTATTTTGTAGGTATAAGGCGATGTCAATGGAATAAGTGATATCATGAATAAGGTATCATCTCGTTTATAATATTTATGGATAAAGATAAAACTTTTTGAATTACACTTTAAATTATTAAAATAAAACAAAAAACCCGACTGCTAAATAACTACTTATATCAAAAATAACTGCAAAAGAAAAAACTGAAAAGAACAAAACAAGCTCTAAGATCCCGGAATTCAATTTGAGCAATGTTGAATGTACGTGAAATATTTCTAAATACATTGAATATTGAGAGTTGTCGCAGGCGGGGACAATCACCAACCAAAGAGAGTGCGGATTTGATTGAGCTAGCCACGGCCGCTTGGTTGATGATTGTCCCCGTCTGCAACAACTATCAATATTCAATGTATTTAGAAATATTTCACGTTGTATTCAACATTGCTCAAATTGAATTCCGGGATCTTAGAGCTAGTTTTTTTCTTTTCAGTTTTTTCTTCTGCAGTTATTTTTGATATAAGTTGTTGTTTTAGCAGTCGGGTTTTATGTTTTATTTTAATAATTTGGTTTATTTCAAACATTTTAGTTATGTAAAGTAAATAACCAAGCATTTCAAAACCTACTTAAAATAATTATATTAAAACGCCTTACTCTTTTAAATAGCAGTCATAGCGCATACACCAATTGGCGAAAAACTAAACTCTTGACGTCTAGTACTTTTGACTGACAAGTTCTTTGAGTTTTTTTAAACATGGGAATACAATCTGATAATATTCCCGAATTAGCTAACCCGGCCAATGTTTTTACTTTTTTTTATAGCCTATGTCACTCCTACAGTCAAAACAAATCTAACGACACCTCATATTTTTTCAATCCATCATACCGTTTGCACTGTAGGGCGTGCCAAAGAAATAGACATACATACATACATAGATACATGGATACATACACTCGAAAAACATAACCCTCCTGACGCAGTCGGGTAAAAAGTGTTAAATTAAAGAAATAGACTGAGAAATAGCCATTATCATTTAAATATCTACCAACCTGAGTATACATAACTCTTGTAGAATTGCAACTGAGCAGTTTACTTTCTATACACATTTTGATTTTCTCGATGATCTGTTCTTCATACAGAAACTGTACCTCGTGCTTTGTCGGGTGAACATTTACATCGACATTTTTCGGATCTACAAACACAAACAACATTATTATAACAAGATAAAATTTTACTAGAAAAAAAACAATCTGTCGCAGGAAGCTAGAGTGGGAATCGAACCCACGACCTTTGGATAACCAGTCTAATGCTCTGACCGCTGAGCTACCGAGGCCCCAGAAGACTAGTTGAATTTTTCTAGTACACACGCCTGCACGTCGGCTAGTAAGCTGAAGTTGTTGATGAAAGTGAATATTTAAGGTTCACAGTTAATTTAACCTAACCTTAATTCTACTAATATTATAAACGCGAAAGTTTGTAAGTATGGATGTTTGTTACTCTTTCACGTAAAAACTACTGAATGGATTTGGATGAAATTCATAGGATACTTTTTATCCCGATATTCTCACGGGAACGGGAACCACGCGGGTGACACCGCGAGCGGCCGCTAGTTTAATATAAAGATTAAATTAAGGTTGCAAAATATTAGTACTTAATAATTACTAGAGATACGCCGAATATTCGGTAATTATTAGGTATTCGGTATGTTCGGCGTATTTTTCCATGTTCGTATTCGGCCGAATATTCGGTTCAATTGCCGAATAATTACCGAATATAAAAGTTGTACAATTTTAAGACAAGCCTTAGTCTTGTCAAAAGACTATTATAAGTACTGTAAGGAGGTTATATGCAGCTCATAGTAAAAGTTAGTTTATTGTATTTGTATGTAAGCCTCTTTAGTCTGGATGAATATTTGAATTATCGAACATGTAAAATAAAATAAAAAACAGTAGCAGACAGGAGCTACACCGCTCGACTAAGAGCCGAGGTGCTCTGAGATCTATTTAATCTAATGTAATGTTTATAATATAATACACAAAGTTAAGTGCAACTGTTATTCTTATATATCCTAGTAGGATTCCCTAAGTAGTGGAAACCTTACAGTACCATAGTTTATTCATTCATTATTATTATCAATGAATCGATAAAAAAATCATTATTAAATTATTTTTTTATGAGATTATTTATTTATGTTTAAAAATAATAATTGAATAATAATATACATATTTTTTTATATGAAATTCATTCATTCATTTAACTAACATTGATTACGTTTTGTGTTTAAAATCTCAAGTATACTTCAATTATTATGATGATTTTTATGATAAACAACTTCACTTAACTTACTTTTTAACTGTTTGTCTAGTTAGACTGTTAGAGTGATTGAAATAAAAAACTAAAAAGAACTTTAAATTAAGAATTTGCTTCTAAAATTTGTGTTATATCGAATATTAATGTGAAATAATGGTGGATTATTAACCGTTAAGTATTCGTGAGTGTGCATGAGTGTTGGCAAATGAAACAAAACAGTGCAACGTCACTTTTTAAATTCTCTCAAGAAGCCGCGTGAGGACTTAGTAAAGCCCCACATCTTTACTAAGAAACTCGAGGGGTTGGGGGTGTTTAACATTTCGCATTTCCCATTTCTATATTATCATCATATAGGAATTAAATATTGTTTATTTAAGTATTACTTGTAAGAAAATTACTTTTTTCATTGGCTAAATGCTTGTGCAAAGCCATAAAAAAAACTATAACAACTGCGGCGGGCGAGCGGCGAGTGATTCCTAACCTGACACAGCGCGACGCGAACCTGTACAAACCTGTTTGGTTTGGCAAAGCGCGCGTAAATGAACCGAATTATTCGGCCGAATATTCGGTTCGTTTTATTGTAGACCGAACATTCGGCCGAATATGCGTATTCAGCCAAACCAAAATTCGGCGCATCACTAATAATTACTGTCATCGCCACAAACGTGATTGTGGCTCCGTGGCCCCAAAGTCGCCTACCGTTTTTCAAGCGCTCACCGGGGATCTAGTAGGTACAGACGAGTTCAATAATATGTATACACTTTTGACAGATGTTGATTCTTATTACAAGGTAAATAAAGGTTACTAACTGTCAAAAGTATATACATATTAATGAACTCGACTGTACATCATTGTTCGAAAACTGTGACAAACAAATATTTCTTTCATTTTAACTGTTATGTATAGTCGACCATGAAATTGCTTTATCACTTTTGACAAAAACTTCCATATCAATAAAATTTCGCTAAGGCTCATTGTCAATAATGACAACGTATCCGTCACTTGGTCTTTTAAACAAAAATAGAACTTGCTGTTTTATTATATGCAAACAAAATTCACTTCTAAGGTGGTAAAGCAATTTCATTGTCGACTATACTACTACAGTGAAACCCATAGATACAAAGTTATTTCATAACCTGCTAGTAATAAAACTTTGGACCAAGCTACTTCAGTGTAAATAATTTTATTTTATACCAGACTTACCTAATTCCAAGCTGAGATAAACAAACGAATGTGCATTTTTGGGCAAGTAAGTTAAGTAAACGGATTCCACAGCTTTTCTTATAGCTGTAAACAAATTGCATACCTATATTTTTTTTATATTTATAAGGATAATAAATAAGACGAACACAAATAATTACTACACAGAACATGTACTCGAACCCAAGTGTCGACTTGACTAAATTGATTTATTTTAATTTTAGTTACAAGATGAAAAATTTACTGGTGTTGTTACTGTTAGTGGGAATCGAACCCACGACCCATGGATTACCGGTCCAATGCTCGGACCGCTGAGCTACCGAGACATAGGTCTTTTTTTAGCATCTAGTAATTTGAGTTATCTTGATTGCTAAACTATCATTCGATCTAAAATAACTATTTAATTTATGCCAAGAACTGATAGACAATGCCAAACCGAAAAAACCGAAGCATACTATGTCCGACCTAGGAACTGAAGATATAGCTGAGCGAGCGGTTTGCCATTGCCACACGGCTACAAGCATTCCTACTCGAATCTCCTATTATCATCACAAGCTCATTAGATGTCTGCACTGGTGGGGCACGAGCCGTTCCTATTGATGAACAGGGAGAACGGGCCACAAACCACCACGAGGACCCAGTGAGGATCAGCGGTTGTCAACGACTGCTAATGCAACCGGGACCAACGGCTTTAAGTGCCTTCAGAAGCACGAAGGAACTCGAGATGATGAAATTTTGGTCACCCATCTGATGACTGGCCTTTGCGAAAGTTGCTTAACCTAAGCACTTGCAGACCGGGCACGTTACCCACTGCGCCATCGAGCTCCTCAATCTCCTATCAACATAAATAAATGAACAACTCTATTATTATTGTTTTCTAAAGTTTACGCGAACACTACACATTGAAATGAAGCAACTTTTACGGATCTGCTCGCGTTTATTTTACACATTACTTATTTAATGTTTATCCTGACGTTGTTGGTCGTCTCACACCAACACCTCAGTCTCCCTGTGACCACGGACCCTGCAAAGGGTTCGAAACGTCAGGATAAACATTAAATAAGTAATGTGTAAAATAAACGCGAGTAGATCGGTAAAAGTTGTTTCATTTCAACTCTAATATTACTGCATACCTTGTGAGTCCACCAATCTATGATTAATGAACAAAAGCATTGTTCCTTTCTTGTTTGAGTAGTTCACGTTGGTTATGTACCCACTGAGTACTAGCTTCACAACTGGATCTTCAAGTTTTATTTCTATCAGTTCACGCGCTATAGCATTACCGTGAATCTGAAAATTACATTATTTTGTATGAATTAATAATACACCATATTGTGTATTTTGATTGTTAATTGACAGATCACAACAGTTTGTTTGCCGGAAGTCATATGAGAACTTCGTAAAAGTAATCCGAATCGTCGCATAATCCTTCACCACGATAATGCGAGCTCCCACACCGCTCGGCAAACAATCGCGTTTTTAAATCAGGAAAGCGTGGAGTTGATGGACCATCCTCCATAGAGCCCTGACCTGAGCCTCAATGATTAGGTACTTTACATTCCCAAGAACTAAAGATTTGCTACGTGGTCAACGGTTTCAAGATCCAGAAGAGGCAGTCGAAGCTTACAAATCGGCCGTTTCGACTGTATCCACTTCAGACTGGAATTACTGTTACAATAATTGGTTTGAACGAATGCAAAGGTGCATCGGTTGTCACGGAGAATACTTCGAAAAACACTGAAAATAAATGTCATTGTACTATTATCTTTGTAGTTTTTTTGGTGTTGTATTCTTTACATCACCATAGGAATAATTATTATTTTAACTGCCTCTATGGCCTATAGGTTAGACCACCAGTTTCAGGCCCGAAGTCCACCAGGGTTCGATTTCAAGTGAGGGTGCGTATTATAGTTCTGTTTGGTTGGAGGGCATTTTCCAATATTGTTGACGCTGTAAGGAAGAAAAGAGCTTGACACTTGCTGAGTTTCTTGCCGGTTCTTCTCAGTACAAGATCTCCCGCCCAGAGTAGACTTACGAACCTATGGCATAATGACGTTCATAAGAGCTATTTGTAGCCTAAACTGAATAAATGATTTTGAATTTTGAGTTTTTGGTATATTAGTTCGTTTTTGTCCACCTGGCTGGCTACCACCATCTTATATTAGTCTGTCGCCATAACAACAATTTTAGCAACATTGTAGTGTTCCAACAGTTTGTGAAAAGAGAGCCAGTCCCTAAGTACCTACTTGAGGATTACAGGTAATTATTTTTCTTATAATTTCTCAAAATTTGATGAGATGAGAATCTAGGGTTTGCGTCTTGGGTAACTTCTGGGTCTAAATCCAGTAGGTATAGTAGTGTCACCAAGTTCCAGTGAGCAGCTTGAACCCACTCCGCTTAACTCGCTAAGTTCTCATAGTAGAATGACATGAGAGAAGTAAAACGAACCCATCTTTGTTACGTCATCGTCAGTCAGTCACATCATATAATTTTGAATTTTATGTTGAGTTCTAGCATTCACGACAAACCTTGAGGTTTTTTGTCTGCTATGATACGAAAGTATTGTATGTTTTTAGTGTAAATAAATAAAATTAAAAAAAGGTAATAAGTATATAAATTGGGTAAGTTAAAAATATACATACTATTCGAACATTATCAACCACAGAGGACTTAATAGGCGTTTTCAAGTCCGTATTCTCCCCAAACTTCTTAAGTGTGAACCCAACATGACTGTTGTGTATAGCGTACCCTCCCACAACCTCCATGATATGGGCATACTCCTCTGTAGGGCTTCTCAGTGCCTTCTTCCTTGCCACCACATTGTAGAATAAATCCTCAACGGTGATTTGAGTTCCATTGTTACCAGCACAGGCTTTTAATGGGCCTTTCAATCTGCCACTGTCATATGAAGCCCTTGAAAAGTTAAGGTTTTTAATGGTATTTGTATTATTATTATCATCATCATAGCTGCAAAAGACTGCTGAACAAAGAAAAAATACATTTATTGACAATTTTACACTCACACACTCCAATTCAATCCGAATCAATTTTTTTTTTGAATTTTTTTTGATTTTTTTTTAATTTAAGTATGTGATGCCGTTCCCTCTAGAAAACCTCCGGAGATGATTCGTTTCATATGGTTTGAGGTACCCTTTACGTACCTCGCCGCCCCCAAAAAAGCCCGGTGACGCTGAAAATGCCGTTTGAGGCAAACAGCAATCTCTCTCAAAAAAAAATCACACACGCACGCGATTCGCTATAAAAAGGAGTAATAAATAAAACACATCACAAAACAAAGTGAAAACAAAAAACCAGCCAAATAGAAAAAAGTACAAAAATATAGGAGTGTGTGAGACCAACAAGGACCCTGTCTCCCTAGCATCACGCAACCGTGTCCCATTTTCTTATTTGATTCTCCGAAAACATCTACTACCTGCTACTACCAGCTGCTCCATCAAACTTCTCAACCTCATCCATTAAAAGTTCGTTATATAAAGGACGATGCCAGAAAATGTATGAACTCTAGTACCCTATCTGGAACTAGGTGGCATGGTATTTTTTGTTCAACTAAAAATAGCAATCAAACAGTATTTTACACATGGTTATTGGAGAGGGGTACCAAAATTGGCAATATTCTTTGTTTTTTATTCTATTATAACATTTTTGACTAAATGATATAAAACATACTTGTAAGCGCATTTTCCACTGGCAGTCTTTGTAAGTATAGTAAGGTGCGCAATGTGACTGATGCTTGCCAGTGCTTCCCCTCTAAAGCCGTACGTGCTGATCTCTCTAAGATCTTCATACTGCTGCAGTTTAGACGTCGTGAACCGCTCACAGACAATATCCAAGTCCTCTTGTCTAATGCCAGAGCCATTGTCTTGAATCTGATCGATTATATTAATTATAATATATTATTGCCAATTAACTAGAAAACATGTAAGTAAGGTTATGGCAGAGAAAGATTGCGGTCCTACTGTGAACACTGGGTCATAAATCGTTTTGTCTTAATTTTAAACATGTGTAACCTTTTATAATGTATTTTTGTTAAAAGACAAACAAACGAGTTTATTTTATATTATTATTTATGTAGTTAAAAGATAAAATCTTAATAGAAAAAAAATAATCAGTCTCAGAGAGCTTGAGCCCGCCCACACATGCTTGACTTGTTGATTTTTCTAGTAAAATATTATCTAATAAAATGTTGATGTCTGATTATTTACATATCATCATCATCAGCTCATAAAGTCCCCACTGCTGGGACACGAGTCTTCCCTATGGTTGGATAGGGAGAACAGGCCATAAAACACCACGCGGACCCAGTGCGTATTGGTGGTTATTAACGTCTGCTAATGCAGACGGGACCAACAGTTTTACGTGCCTTCCGGAGCACGGAGGAGCTCGAGATGATACATTTTTGGGGGAAGAGGAGCTATATGGCGCACAGTGGTTAACGCGCCCGGTTTGCGATTACTGAGGTTAAGCAACTTTCGCAAAGGCTACCAAAATAAATTTACATATAATTTTACGCAAATATTGTTGCGAACCAATTATAATTTCAAAAAGAGTGTTGAAAAAATTCCACAAGCGGGATTCGAAACCGCACCCCATCACATGCCGCGTCAGGAGCATTGCTAACTACGATAGCATAGTTGGCAGTACTCCTGACCCGAATCCCGCTCGTGAAAGTTTTTCAACACTTTGTCTTTTTCAAATTAAACCATTCATCACAATTGTAAAGAGCCACAAAATTTGTGTTACAAGAAAAAGATAATTGCATTTAAATAAGTTACTTTTCATTACTTGTAGATATTTTAATCCTCCAGCTTTGACTGTAATTATTATGTTAGTTGATTTTGCATCCAAGCTGGAAAAAAAAACATTTCTTTATATGTTAAGTATTATAAAAACATCAACAGTATTATTATTATACTCTTTATTCATTTTTTTCCTTAAAACTAGATTTTTACAATATTTTAATATAAAAGCAATAAAACATTATAAAAACCTAATCCTAGAGTACCGCCAGCAGCGAGGCAGGGCCCAAACTACCGGTGGTCAGGGCTGCAGAGTGAGGAACCTCCTGACAATATGTGCCGTGTCAAGGAGTACTGCCTTTTGCATCTGACCCTTGACCCAACCTTTCAGCGAGAGCCTCTAGGTGTTGATCGAGGCTCTTGGCTAAAAGACCGTTTGCCGAAACGACTATCGGTACAATAATGGTTGAATCCACATCCCACATAGCTGTAACCTCATGAGCCAAGTCAAGGTACTTACTGAGCTTGTCCTTCTCGGCTTTCACGAGGTTCTCATCATGAGGTATGGTGATATCAACCAGTATTGCCTGGCGCTGGGATCGGTCGACCACCACAATATCAGGCTTATTGGCGACAATAGTCCTGTCCGTATTATTATTATTATTATTATCAGCCATTACTTTGCCACTGCAAGGTGAAGGCCTCCTCTTCCCTCCCTCCTCATATCCCTATCCCGAGCTAGTTCAGTTCATTTCTGCAAGTGAAAGTCCTGCTCATAGTAATAAATATACCTATGTTTATATAAACTCATTTTTAAGACATGCCTCAACAAGTATGCATTGTATACTAATAAAAGTATCTTATTTATTATATTTTTTTCAGTAGTATTAACTATTATATTTCTATAGATAAAATATTATGGCGGATATTTTAATAAACTATAATAATAATAATAAGCTATACATTATGTTATAAATTTAATAGATAGCTTTAAAGCAAAAATTTTAAATAACTAGAGTATTTAATTAGGTAAAATCAGTGTCATAAACATAAGAGCTGAGAACAAAGTTCTTTTTTTTATTTTTGTTCATATTTTTATAAATTTATAAAAGAGCAATTATATAAATATTAGACAGGGAAGGCGAATTGGTCTTTTTTTTTATGGAACTTAAAAACATTGTTTATTTTTCTTAATTTTTCTAAATTGTAATTTGTTAACTATATCCAAAATTAGGTCAGATTTTCACCGGTTCAAAAATCGTTAGTAACTGATTCTCAATACTTGATGATGACATGTTTTGCGGATGCTATATCAATGTAGTGGTTCACAGATCGTAAATCCAACGCTTTACGCATTATTGTTAAGCAGGCGTAGTGAATAATTAAATTTCCGAGACCTTAAAGTTTTCACAAGTTCGATAAAACCACATGAGGATAGCGGTAGTAGATAGTTGCGAACCTGTTGATAACATCAAATTATTATATATACCTATTTTCAATTAACTCCTTCAGGGCATTCGCTGGTCTTTGAACAATTTCACCAGCAGCAATACGATTCACTACATCTTCACTTAGCTTCCTTATTATCCCAGGTTCATTCATAATTAATAATTAGTTGGTACGTCTAACTATATTTCTCAAAATTATGAGCCCGGCAAATCAATTTTTAAATTATTAAATATCTCTCTCCAAAGTTCAAAGAGAAATAATAAAATAATTACGTAGTGAGTTTTTACGAATTTAATCACCTCAAAACATAAACAAAACAACACAAAACAAACAAATACTTTTTTTCTTAATTAGTGGCATGGTGCGGTTTGCAAATTTAGCCAGAGACTTATTATTTTAATGATTGGCTACCTACGTGATGTTGGCGGAATTGTGTTCGGCTGCAGACGCAAAACATGCCATAAATAAAAAAAGAAAAAGAAGAATATCTATCCAGTGTTGCCAACTTAGCACTTTCGGTGTTAGATTTAGCACTATTTTCATGAGTCCAGCACGAAACAACAGCATACAGCACCTAGCACTTAATCTAGCCCTAAATAGTAGGTACTCATCCACTCAAACGACAGGAGACACTTGGGTGGCTAATAAGTATTTTGCATCTTACGTCAGGAGACACTTGAGTGTCCTCTATGGGCAAGTGATGAAAAAACGTTCTAAGTGATTCTAAAAAGCACCGTGGCGCCTTTGTCGTTCGTATTTAGGGACAGGGCACAAAATGTAGATGGCGTTACAGGCGTTAAAATAACATCAAACGTACATATTTTTAATAAACTAAGAAATAAATTGAACTTGGACTCTTTAAATTCGTTTAATCATATCTGAAAGGCTTAAAAATTTTAACAAGACTTGCCGTACATTCGAAATTCCTCGAGATATTATTAATAAAATAGGCAAAAAAGAAATGTACATATTTCAATTAAAAAAGTCGGCTGAAAGTCATCGAGAACAACCATCCACTTCAACTGCGGCAGTACAAGGAGAAGAAAAGACGGCAGCGAATACAGATGACAGTGAAAATGACTGGATATAGATTTAAAATAATTATTACAGCTACATTTTGTTAATAATTTTTTTTTTTTCATTTTACATTATGTCGTTTTATTAGTTATAAGTTATATTATTATTTTATTTCAAGTCAAATAAAAACTAGCACTATTTTTGAAAATCCATATTTATCTAGCACTTTTTCAGATGTCATTTAGCACCTATTTATGGTATTGTGTTGGCAACCCTGTATCTATCATCGCCGAAGAAGCCAGCCAAGAAATGTCAAAAATCTGAGGGAGGGAGGGTCTTGTTTTTCGAAATCCAAGTAGGTAGGTACACGAAACAAAAAATATAGTCGAATTATTTTCACTATTGTAGCTATTTGTATAGCTGACTTTCACTGTTTTGCAAAATTAATTTGCGTAATCTCATCTAAAACATCATAATGGACGTCGACTTCGATATAGAAATAGAAAGTGATGAAGATTCAGAAACACAGATGAAAGATCTTGAGCAACTAACCGCTGTTTTAGAAGCTGACGAACCCTCTTCAAGCGGTATATCTAGGTATTCCGCATCTACAGTTAGTAAACTATACACGTATGATAAAGTCGAACAATATTCTAAAATAGAAACTGCATTAGCGCTCAATAAACTCACAGACGATAAGCTACTTCGCCTTGAAAAGATTCTTGTTGATAAATTGATTGAATGCCGAAGTAAACTTGCAGAAATTCATAAATCAAATAGCCTGTACGAAAGAACTGAGAAAACAGAAACTTTTCGCTATAAAATGTGTGGCAAGCCATATTTCAGAGATAAACAAGGTTTTCAGCCGCCTGACAACATAGATACAATACTTATGACAAAGTTGGAAATGTATGATTTCTCATTAATCGCATCTATACCCGGCTGGACTGTAAAGGATAAAGGTGATTTTATAGCCTTAGTGTTACAAATGTCTAAAGATATAAAATACAGAGAATTACATTCAAAAATTGCTAAACTAAATCGTGAAGCTAAATTAAAAGATATAAAAGTAGAGAAACAAATTGAGGCTGTAAGAGAAGAAATAGATAAAGTAAGTAATCTAAGCCTTAGAGAAGTAGCCTTGCCAATTGACCAGGAGTATGATTGGGACACTATAGCCAATAGATTTACTCAACGGCACAGTGCTCATGAGTATCGTGCATTGTGGAAACTATTCTTGCATCCCTCCATAAGAAAAGAATGTTGGACAAAAAATGAACATATGAATCTTCAGAAAATTGCAGAGAGTCATGAATTATTAGATTGGCATCAAATTGCAGCAGAGCTTAAGACTGGGCGCACTGAATATCAATGTTTTGTTTATTTTAGAACAAATATGTGCAATACATTCACTAATAAAAAATGGACCAGGGAAGAAGAAGAATATTTAAGAAGGCTTATTGAATACTACAGGGAAGAGGATTATATACCATGGGGCAAAGTTGCTGCATCAATGGAAAACCGTACAAAAATCCAAATTTATAATAAATACATGCGACTTGTTGAACTCAGAAAAGGTAGATTTTTGCCAGAAGAAGACTCTGTAATATTGAATTGTGTTGAAAAATATGGTACTGACTTTAAGAAAATAAATAACTTTCTTGCTGGTAGATCTGCAACACAAATACGTAATCGTTATAAAGTTTTGAAAAAAACCAGGATCTCAATTGTGTGGTCATTAGAAGAAGACAAGAAACTAATTCAAATAATGGCAAACCAAGATTCAAGTACAAACTTTGCTAGCATAAGCAAGTATTTGCCGGGAAAAGACCGTATTCATATACGTGCAAGATATATCACATTAATTAAATGGATGCAAAGAAACCCTAATGTTGATATCATGCATGCACCTCGTCGTGGTGCTCGGCGATTGTGTCATGGGCAACTTGCAGACAATTTGAATAAAGCTGTTGCAAAATTGAAAGACCGAATGCAAACAGAAGTGGCCCATAAAAAGTCGAGAAGGATTTCTAAGGATTCATCTGAACAAGAAATTGATGATGCAATAATTGCATATATGATCACAGAAAAAATAAAACATCCTAGACAATATATTGAAGATGACTCTGAAATATTGTTAAGTGATAATACAGTTATCTCTGCAGGCAATCTAAACGGGACGAATTTACAAAAGACATTGATCTTGTTAAAATCTAAATTGAATCAGAATAATTTCAGATTTAGCTCGCTTTCTTCTAAATATCCTGAATTATTTGAATGTGAACGAGAAGTCTGCTTAGTCAAGGTGAAGTCATATTCCAAAAAGAGTGTAATAAATACCATAAAAATAAATAAACCACCAGACGTTTGGGGAAGTGGTATCTTAGGTTCTTCAGAATATGTTTTACCACCACATCTTGCTACAATAACCGGCTGTAGAGCATTAATTGCCCATGTCAGTACAAAAGATTTATCAAGAGTTAATGTACTTTCAATTAAACATAAAAATATTGTCTTCAAAGAACAATTATATAGCCTAATAGAACGTTTCAACACACTCTTCCTGTGGCCTATGTTACTTTCTAATGAAGTGCCAGTAGATGTATGTTCGAAGAACAAATCATTTGAAGTTGTTCCTAAATCAGCGAGATCTATATTAATTATGAAAAACCCAAGGAACATACGTAACTGCCTGTTATTTGAGGACAGTGATGATGATGATGATGATGATGATGGTGATGATGATGATGATGATGACGACGACGATGATGATGATGATGATGATAACAATAATAGTGAAGAAAATCAAGAAGATCAGAATGACATACAATAAATGGAAAAATCAAACTATAGTACAATTTAGACTACAGGGAGGCCGACTTCCGCTGCATGGATTGGCGTTTCAATAAATAATATATTATACTAGTGTGATAGTGATCATTGATCATAATTGTATGATATAATAAAGTGTCAATGTATAAATAACAATGAATGTCAACACATTGTTTTAAGTTCATAGTAGCTTACTGTTTATGTACGATTAGGAACAAATTGGTCAAAGAACTTGCTTGTGACAGTGTAAGCAGGTTTATGGTAGGTGTGAAACTATGTTTTTTGTTATTCAAATGTATTCTAGGCGTTGTAAGTCATCGTAAGGTAGGAAGTCTCCTACCTTACTCAGGTATCTGGTTTTGTCATTCAACAGAAACTATGTAGTGCGTATGTTTCAACAGTCAAAATAATATAAATAAGATTTTGGTCCTTTATGATGCGTTGGCGAGGAGCTTGATGGTGCTGTGGTTAACGCGCCCAGTCTGCGATTGCTAAGGTTAAGAGCGTTTACGCCGCACACTAGCGCCGCCAATATAAAAAAAAACATCTAGTAATTAGAGATAGAAAATCAAAATATGCTCATAAAACTCTTTATTTTTCAATAATATAACGTATTTTTAATATATATTTTTTTGACATGACATTATTGTTCTAATTTCTACAATGTCAAAAACAAATCAAATAAAAATCATTCAAAAAGTTCACAACACTCCCAACCGCGGAGCTGCGCACACGCATACTTAACAAAACAATATTTAAAAAAAATTAACATCAAAAAGTAAACCGATCTGGTGCTGTGACTTGCCGACCAGAACGTGTAATATAGTTACGTTCCCGTTCCTCAGACACCTCCAGCGGATACAGGCTCTGCAAAGCCCTTATTCGCTCGCCTGCGTTAGTCTTTACGCGAGCTACACGCGATATCCCATTTGCACCTCGAACGGTGTCTACAACTAGTCCCAGAGGCCACTCTACACGCTTCTTGTCTGCTTCAACAAGAACTATATCGCCCTTTTTCAATTCCACATTAGGTTTACTGATTAACTTATGTTTTAATAAACTTAAATATTCATTCCTAAAACGCTGTTTAAGGTCTGCGCATACTTTTATAACATATTTCCAACGCGACGATAAAATACGGCCATTAATAAGTTCAATATCAATGTTACTACTGTTGGGATTTGAGAGATTTAAAAATGAGGCTGGAGTTAGAGGTGTGAGGTTTTCAGTAGTGTCGGCTATGTACGTAAGTGGACGCGAATTGACTATTGACTCTACCTCACAAAGTACCGTAACCAACTCTTGATAATCTAAAGCTGCTCTACCTAATACCTTTCGTAACATTCCCTTTACTGTTCTCACCATTCTCTCCCAAAACCCTCCCCACCAAGGCGCGGCAGGGGGAATGAACCGCCATGTGATTTTGTTTACCTTTTGCTCGATTTTGTCCCATTCAAGATTTTTAAACACATTGTTACATACTTATTACTTCTATTATTATTATTATTATCTCTCTATTTATTTTTTTACATATTAATTTACATTTTTAAATATTTTCTAAAAAACAAAACAAACATTTAAAAATATAAAAATAGGGGTCCACCGGCATCGGGACCAGGGTCCAAACTACCGGTGATTAGGGCTCCAGAGACAGGAACCTCCTCACAATGCGTGCCGTATCGAGGAGAACTGCCTTCTGAATCAGGCCCTTGATTATTATTATTATTATTAGCATTTTTACGTCACCTAATGAACATTTGACATGTTAAGGTTTAGTTAAATACGGCGTTATAGTTAAAAGTGGGCGATTTGAGCTGTAACGTCTTATTTATCTTAACCAAAACATGTCAGATGTTTATTAGGTGACGTAAAAATGGTAAATTACTTCATTCAAATAGTTTGTAAAGCATAATTTGATTTTCTATCTCTAATTACTAGATATGTTTTTTTTTCATTGGCGGCGCTAGTGTGTGGCGTAAACGCTCTCAAGCAACTTTCGCAAAGGCCGGTCATCGGATGGGTGACCAAAAACTTATCTGCGTGCTTCGAAAGACACGTAAAGCCGTTGGGCCAGGCTGCATTAGCAGTCGTTAACAACCACCAATCCGCAATGAGCCTCCGTACCTATCCATAGGGAAAGCTCGTGCCCCAGCAGTGGGGACATAAAATGAGCTGATGATAACGATGCTTCGAACAATTTGACGCTGATTGTACGCGCCTGTACCCAATTTTTGATTTTAACCATATTGTACATAGGATGGTGACTTTCGGGCATGCAATTAAAAAGGGTTACTCTTTACATACTTTTGAGGTCTGCTGTTATTATTTGGATATACAATGTCATAACCTAATTTTACAATAACAGATTTCGTTATTAAATTAAAACAAAAAATATAGTGTTGAGTTGGCAGCCACAGCACTTTGTGATCTTGAAATAGTTTTAAGAGAATGTTCCTTCATCATTATTTATTTTTTATTAAAATATCAAACATTAAATATTTGTTTGTTTTTTTTCACCTTTATTTAGGTAGGTACCTACTACACGTTTTTGTTGGACCATGTAGTTTGTATGAGCTTATCTAAACTCAATCTGTTTAGAATATAGTTTTTCTATATACACAGATGTCACTTCTTATAAAACGGTCTGCTCGGTTCGCACGTTGTGAGCTCTAATATAAAACTATTACAGAACAACTGGTGTTTCTTTTGATCCCGGAGCCTCTCCAACATGGTAGCATCGCCGCGGTAACCACCAGTTCTTAAAAGTGCACGTGTGATTTCGATTTATTTATTTTCTGAATATTTTTTTCTCGCTACGAAACAAAAGATGGCATCTGCCAGTCAAAATGTTTCCGTGGAAAAGCTATCAGGAATTTCAAACTATAACTCCTGGAAATTTATCATGAAGATGATGCTAATCCACGACGATCTTTGGGACTGTGTAGGAGAAACAGAAAATAAATGCGAAGATGTCAAGAAGCAGGAAAAGGCGTTTGCGAAGATCGCCTTGTCCGTGCAGCCAACTGTGTTTCCACTAATTAGAAACGCTAAGACGACAAGCGAAGCATGGAAGAACCTGCAGAACGCATATGAAGATCGAGGTCTGTGTCGACGACTTGGATTACTAAGGACGCTATTTGCTACGAAACTAAGCGAATGCGTCAGTATGGAGGCATACGTGAATAAAATCGTGGATACATCGCAGCTACTGAGTGAAATCGGATCGGCTTTAGAAGACGACTTCCTGGCCGTAATATTGCTCAGCGGTTTGACAAGCGATTACGACCCGTTAATAATGGCCCTAGAGCATTCGAACACGTCACTGTCAAGAGAAGTTGTCAAAGCGAAACTGCTTCAAGAAAATGCACGGCACGAGGACAACGAAGACTCAACGGCATTTGCAGCTCGGAAAGCACGTAAACCGATTAAGTGCTTCAAGTGCAAGAAGACTGGGCATTGCATGAAGGATTGCCCTGAAAAGTCTTACGGCAAGAAGACTGGGCATTACATGAAGGATTGCTCTGAAAAGTCTGACGGCAAGAAGAGTGGCCGAAAAGGTCAGGCGCTTCTTACAGCGTTGGCTGTTGGAGTTCAGCGTGACGTTTGGTATGTGGACAGCGGATCGTCGCGACACTTATGCAATGATCGCAGTTTTATGTCCGATTTTGTAGTCGACAAGCCGAAGAAAGTGTACATAGCTAATAGTGAGGCTATGATGACGGCTGGAAGAGGTACGGTACAAGTTGTTTTGAAAGACAATTGTGTAAGGACCATAAGTAATGTTTATTTAGTTCCTAAATTATCTGCTAACTTGTTATCTGTCAGTGCCATGGTTGCTAAAGGTTACGATATTGTATTTCGTTTTGGCGTGTGTAAGGTAACTGACAACGGGGAGGTTTTGGCTACCGCTACTCTAAGAGAAGGGATTTATCAACTTGATGCCATTGAAACAGTGTCTGTTTTGTGTAGCGAGCCGTCCGCGCAGGCCATTTGTTCGTCTTTGTCTGTAGGTACAGGTGAGAACGAGACGTCAGCTCCGCAGCTGAAGGATGATGGTCGTCCTGCTGAGCGCATCCTGCAGACGCAGTCCCCTGCCACATCACGAAGCCAGTCAACGCAACAAGTTTGGCACCGCCGCCTAGCTCATCTGAATACCAGGAGCATGGAATTATTGCGAAAAGGTATGGTCACTGGGATATCTTATGACAACAATAACTTTCAATCGTGTGTTTCCTGTATTGTAGGTAAACAAAGTAGGTTGCCATTCCCAAAGAAATCTGAGACCAGGGCTAAGAATGTTCTTGGCTTGGTGCACAGTGACGTAGTAGGACCACTGCCATGCCCGTCCCTAGGTGGGAAAAGATATTTTTTGACGTTCATCGACGACTGGTCACGAAAAACGTTCGTCTATTTTCTTAGGGCGAAGAGTGAGGTTTTCGAGATCTTTCAGGAATTCAAAGCTCTTGTAGAAAACCAAACTAATAAGAAAATAAAGGTTTTTCGTAGTGACGGAGGCGGTGAATATGTCAATTCCAATTTTCAGAGATTCCTGAAGAAGCATGGGATACGACACCAGACCACAGTTCCAAGATCACCAGCTCAAAACGGCGTTGCAGAACGCGCGAACAGGTCGATCATGGAAAAGGCCAGGTGCATGCTTCAGGACGCGGGTCTGAAAAAGGATTTTTGGGCAGAAGCAGTGAACACTGCTGTTTACTTAAAGAATCGTTCTCCAACTAAGGCTGTGATGGGATGTACGCCAGAAGAAAAATGGACAGGTAAAAAAGACAGTATCAGTCATTTGCGCATTTTTGGTTGCCTAGCTTACACCCTTCAGCATAAACGAGACAAATTAGATCCTAAAAGTAAAAAGTTCATATTTGTAGGGTATAGTGAAGATTCAAAGGGGTATAGATTAATAGACCCGGCGTGCCCGAAAAATGTCATAAAAGCTAGAAATATCATTTTTCTAGAGGACACTTTTTGGAATGACATTTCATCGAATGACGATGATAGATCACGTTACACTCAGGTTGGTTTAGTTGACAACAATATAACTATCACTAACAATGCTCAAGTGCAACCCGATACATCCCCAGAACCCGCAGAAACATATCATGATAATATTGTTATCACGACAGATGATTCTGAGAGCAGTAGTGAGGCCCTAGATGATCCTGCGGATGAAACGTACGTTCCAGGAGATTCGACGCTAGAAGACGCTGAGATCTCGACTGAGGAATCAAGTGGAGGTTTTGAGTATGCTAGTGTGGCGCACACTCTATGCAGTGACGATGGGGATCCTCAGACAGTTCGCGAGGCACTGAATGGCCCGGAGGCGGATAAGTGGAAAGCCGCGATGGCGGAAGAGTATAAATCCTTCATCGATAACAAGTGTTGGACTCTGACTGACCGCAATGCAAAACAACGGCCTGTCAAATGCAAGTGGATTTTTAAAAGAAAACTTGGCCTCGATGGGGAAATACTAAGGTACAAAGCACGCCTTGTTGCAAAGGGTTATACACAGAAGTATGGTATAAATTACCAAGAGACCTTCTCTCCTGTAGTAAGATATTCTACTATACGCACGCTATTAGCTTTAGCTGCAAAGTTTAACATGAATATCGAGCATTTGGATGTTAAAACGGCGTTCTTGAATGGAGATCTCAAAGAAACTGTTTATATGGAGCAGCCAGAGGGTTACAAAGCAAAAGAACAAGAAGATAAAGTTTATAAGTTAAATAAAGCCATATACGGACTGAAGCAAGCTTCGAAGTCTTGGTATGAAAAGATTAATGGCCTTTTAACGAATAACATGAAATTCAAACGTTTATCTTCCGAACCTTGTGTATATGTCAAGTCGAGCGGGAAAACGATGATCTTAATTGCTCTCTACGTTGACGATATAATGTTGTTCTCTACACCAGATTGTAAAGGAACAGCGGATATAAAAGAAGAGTTGAAAAAAGCTTTCGAAATAAAGGATTTAGGGCCAGCACACCACATTCTAGGCATGAGGATTTGCAAACAGAATGGTGAAATAACTCTAGACCAGCTGAGTTATATTAAGAAGGTACTAGAAAAGTTTCAAATGTCAGATTGCAAACCGGCGCGAACACCTATGGAGACAGGTTTGAAGCTCGTGGCGTCCAAAACGAAGGATTGCGCACACGATTACCGAGGCCTGATGGGTTGTCTCCAGTATATCGCAACATGCAGTCGCCCGGATGTCGCTTACGCTGTCAGCTCGCTCAGCCAGTTCAACGAGGCGCATGACGAGACTCACTGGAAGGCGGCAAAACGCGTTCTTCGTTATCTTCAAGGTACGATTAACTATTGTTTAACTTTCCAGAAGTCAGGGCTGGACATCGTCGCGTATGCCGACGCCGATTATGCGGCGGACGAGGTCGATCGTCGATCTTATACCGGTTTCGTTTTCAAACTTGGTAAATCTACCATCTCTTGGGAGAGTAGGAAGCAGAAAACGGTAGCTCTTAGCAGCACGGAGGCGGAGTATATGTCACTGTCGGATGCTTGCAAAGAGGCTCTTTTTCTGCGCAAGTTTCTGTTCGAAATTTACGGGGTACAGTACAGCATAACTTTGCATAATGACAATCAGTCGGCTTTAAAGTTATGCACTAACTCTATGTATCACGCCAGAACGAAACACATTGACGTACGACATCATTTTATCAGGGAAAAAGTTGATGATGGTATTATTATTCTTAAGTACCTTTCCACTGACCAAATGGTGGCCGACGTGTTAACGAAACCGCAAACAAAACCAAAAGAAAAACACGATAAGTTTTTATCTCATTTATTTATTACGTTGAATAGATGAGGTAGGTGTGTCTAAGTAGTTTAAACTATAGAATTAGTATAAATTATTTTAGATTCGTTTCATATATCATTTTTTAAACTGTTTACTGTTTTATATGTCACGGATGTACAAATTAATTTATACTATTTTTCATGATGTGTTGTTTTATTGTACGGACAGCAGATGTGTCACTACTTGTGTTTTCTTGGGTATTATTGTGCGTGATTTACTCATGTGCAAATGTGTGTGTTTATATTAGCTCAAGGGCCAGTGTTGGACCATGTAGTTTGTATGAGCTTATCTAAACTCAATCTGTTTAGAATATAGTTTTTCTATATAGACAGATGTCACTTCCTATAAAACGGTCTGCTCGGTTCGCACGTTGTGAGCTCTAATATAAAACTATTACAGAACAACTGGTGTTTCTTTTGATCCCGGAGCCTCTCCAACAGTTTTATCTTGTTTCATAATTTCATAGCTATTGCTATTCATACTTTTCTACCCCTATCTGGGGGCACGGCGGCAGTGCCCCCGCCAAGTCGAGCAAAAAAGCGGCACCATCCTTTTCTCAAACCGTTCACTTCGTTGTGGATAAAACTAGAAGCCTGAATTTTCAGTAACTAAGCAGGCATTGTATAAACACGGTATATTTCAAATTTCATTCAATTTGAACCAGTAGTTAAGAATTATAACTAGGTAGTCGAAAGTTTTTTAATTTTGTCACTCGCTGACTGACCGATTATCAAAACTCTAAGACACACTTCTAGCAGACACAGAAGCTTCAAATTTAGAATACAATTACTGTTTAGTGTATAAATCAAGGAAAAACAAATATTTTGCATTTTCGGTCCACTTCTCTAGATACACCAACTGCATAAATAACTTTGTAATCCCATATAAATATAGACGACCTCCTTGGTCGAGTGGTGTGTACACTGGGTTTCATGGTGTCGCCATCTCAGGTCCCGGGTTCGATCTCCGGTCGGGTCAATTTAGAAATTATTGTTTTTCAATATTGTCTCGGGTCTGGGTGTTTTTTATGTATTATATAATAAGTATGTATTTAAGTATTTTAAGTATGTTTATCCTTTGTCTAGTAGCCATTTAACGATTTTCATAACGAAGCTTCTCTTGGGCTAGATAATTGGTGTGACTGTAGGAAAGTTTATTTATTATTATATAAATATAGTGAGATCCATGTCACAACTTTTTACGGTAGAAGAACTGAGTTGCGAGACTTGGTTTTTTTTACAAGTTTGTTTTTGATGGTTATATTATCCATAAAATAAGTTCTATTACAAGATAAAATTTTACTAGAAAAAATCAACCAGCCTCAGGAAGCTCAAGTGGGAATCGAACCCACGACCTTTGGGATTACCGGTCCAACGCTCTGGCTACTGAGCTACCGAGGCCCCAGGAGACTCGTTGAATTTTTCTAGTAAGTAGTTTGCGATTTACTCTGCAAGCCAGCAGCGGTATTATTACGCCACTGTAAAGTTACTACCCTCACAGTCGATAGAACACTTGCAAGTTTATTTATACAGGGTCTAACAAAATCAATAAGCGAACGATTAAGAGCGGTATCTATACATCATTCTGAATACAACGACAAAAATGGGCTCCAGTTTTATAGTGATTTTTCAAAGTTATGTTTTCTAACAAACTAAATCAATTAAAATAATGCACATCATGAAACATGCTGTATCTTTACTAACACGCACGCAAGCGTCAATAAAAAGATAGTGTACAGATACACGCACACATTTGGCATGTTCGGCTATCTTTGTGTACGTGTAGTGCAGCTGTAAGGGTTTTTAAAGGGTGTATTTTTTTGGTGAATTATGATAATGTATTGTTGATTATCTCGGTAACGACCCTGTAGTTTTGGACCAAATTTGGTGAGCATGCTCAGTGTGATGTATAGATGCTCCCCTTAAACGTTCGCTTATTGATATTGTTAGATCCTATATAGCATTTAACAATCAATGAATGCAAATTTTAAAATAATTTAAGCTCTATTAGTTTTGGCATGACCCAGCCGGATCTAAGCTTTCTCCAGCTTTCTTTCGGATTTTATCTTCGCCGTGTACCCTAACAGACAACCCTAAATACACAGACTGGAAGTGTAAAAACTAATTCCACTAGGGGGATTCGAACCCGCACCCTCTGACATACCGGGTCAGGTCATAGAAAACAATTACTGAAGGGTCAGGTGCACTACCAATATCAAACAATTTTGCGAATTGTAATTTGTTCGTTGTTCGCAACCAAAGTTGGGTAAAATCACAATAAAAGTCTTTTATTTCTGCTTCAACTTTTGTTTATGGCAACCGGGTCACTTTTAGGTTAGCGACCATTACTGCCAATGACTCCTGAAAACAGCACAGTGTATGGCGTGGTTATAAAAATGGGTCCAAAACAGGGTCTGGCGTACAGTGTGGTTTTGATGTGCACGCTGAAATAGACGGACACAAGACATTTAGACATCACAAAACATACAGACAATACATGACAAAGGAAAAGAACAGAAGTGGGGGCAAGCAATCGATTAGAGTTTAATTTTTTGTTAATGGATGTATTTAATTAAGGAATTTAGAACTTTTTTGTTGATGGATTAAAGGAAGGAAGGGAGAGTGTTATACAGGGAAACTGTTCTGTTTGGGCAATTAAAAATAATGTGGTCTGCAGTGCCTTCCTCAAGACCACATACACAGATGGGGGATTGAATAATACCCCATCTGTGCAGGCGTGAGGGGGTACAAGTGTGACCATTCGGTTACCTATTCTAAAACCAATTTTTTTTAGTCCGAATTTCATTATCCCGAAAACGTTTGGCCATGTTTTTGTTTTCCATAGTTTCATTTTACCGAAAACACGATTGACATTTGCTGATAATCCGAATTTCAAATATTTTTTTTTTATTTCTATACGTTTTGAAATCTTACTCAACCTTTGATAAATATATTAATGTTAGACGATTTAGTTTCCAGAAAAACGTTTCCTCTATTATAAAAAGACAAATATTACAAATAACAAATACTTATAATCCATCAAGTTTCTAAACACGTTAACGCCTAACAGAAAAATAATAGCAATTTCATCTTTTGTCGCATTGCTCCAACTATAATTTAATAATTTGAAACGTCAGCTTTTGTAGGTATGTCCAATAAACTCAACACTAATATGTAGCAATAATTGTAAATAACAAGTATCAGAACGTCTTTGTTTTATTTTGTACTAAAATGTCTGATAAATTCGCAGAAGAGTATAAATCTAATAAAGTGCTGCAGTGGTAGTGACGTTGAAGCATGCAAGAAGACATGCAGCATGCAAGCACGCATGCAGCAAGCAAGCAGGCATGCAGCAAGCAAGCAGGCATGCAGCATGCAAGCAGACATGTAGCATGCAGCATGCAAGCAGGCATGCAGCATGCATGGTTTCTGTCACGGCTCCGGCGGAGCTGCGGGGCTCCAGCGGTCTCACGCGAGCGGATCGTCGCAGATGGTTAACGCTCACCACCGCAGCTTCGGCTTACTGGCCGGCTGTGGCGGCCAGCCTCAGACGCGGCGGCGACCTTTAAAACTACCTGCTCCTCAGCTCGCGGGCCGCCTCGCCCCTCCGCGCCTACGCGGGCTTAAATTACACTCTAGCGTAGGGCAGACAAGTCTACGTGAAGTCGGTTTTGCAGCGATTCGCTTCTGTCAATACCTCTTGTGGGTCTACCCTATATAGCAAAACTTTTTATGTCATAATATTATTGTCACACTAAATAAATAAATGTTTTAAACCTTAATTATGTTTTTTATATTTTCTATAAAAATAAATCAGACGATACATAAATACTTGTTTTTATTTCGATGAATAATGTTGACAAATAAATAAGAGTGTTTGTAAGAATAGGGGAAAGGTTACTTTAATATGTAATACATCTAGAAAAGAAAATTATTGTAAGCAAAACCAAAAGAAAAAAAGTGGTTTTGATAATAGGCGATTAGTTTTTCTAGAAAATGAAACATATTTAAAATAAATTTATTACTTACAATATTATGTAAAAAACATATCTGGAATTCAAAACTTCGTTAAACCGTTTTCGAAGTTTTGAAATTCGAACTAGAGTTTCGAAAGTAAGATAGGTTACCCTGCATATGACCGACGTCGTCTGTTTGTAGCTTAGGTTTGTAGACTAGACGATAACGATAGAACCATGGCTTAGTTGGGAGGCTGGGTTAGATGTCACTGTAATAGCGACCTTAATTGATTTTGAACGGCTTCTTTTCTGCGGCGGATCATGTCCGAACATTCCGAATCCCACGGAGAGGGTTTAGCTGTTTTACCCCTTTGTTTAGAAGGGATATTTTTATCTGCGGCAGCTTTGAGAGAGGTCACCAATTTCTCGTGACAATCTAGTGCGTTATCTTCTTGCGACACCACAGGGAATTCATTGACGAAAGCGAAAACGTCACAATCTCTGGCAAATTGTTCCCAATCTGCCTTAGAATGGAGGTATCTACGAGAACTTGATGGGGTTTTGGGTTGAGAAAAGGAGGTGGGGCAGGAAATTAAAATAGGGAGGTGATCACTACCGTAAGAGTCATACAAAACAGACCAAGTAAGAAGTGTGCCGAAATTGGGGGAGCAAAGGGAAAGATCAACCTCGCTGGCATTTTGGCCTGGGGCCGTCCTGCGAGTTGGAGATCCATCATTGAGGAGGCAGATGTTTTTATCCTCCAATAAGATCCACCAAATCGCAAGCTAGGGCGTCGTAGTCTGCGCTGTCCCACATAAGGTGGTGACAGTTAAAGTCGCCTAAGATAAGGAAAGAGAGGAAAATATGGGGTCGAGATCAGAAATTTAAACAGAGTGGGGGTCCGAAATGTAGATGGAAAGAACTGACTGATATATCCATGATTTTGGCAGCAAACGCGTTGATGCCAGATGCAATAGGTGGGAGAGAAAGACGCGTAAATGTGACAGATGATTTAATAAGAAGGGCGGCATCTGCATAGCCGTCGCCTCTGTCATCCCGGAGGCAGAAGTACCCAGAGACCCGAAACCGGGATCCCGGGACCATCCAAGTCTCCGAAATGGCAAAGCAACAGGATCATACGAGGCAACCATTTGTAAAATTTCATGTCATTTTGGGCGTTTGGGCATTTGCGCTATTCCATTGTATGAAATGGAGTTTTAATAATGTTTAGGAATTCAGACAGTTTTTCGGCGAAGCAGGGCGGTAGAGGGAAGTCATTCATCTTGCTGAACATATTAATCAAAAGGGACAGCAAAACATCCAGAAGATTGTTACTAGACGAGGAGTGGGAGAAAGGAGAAGGAGGGGGGCCTTGGGACTGAAGGACGATTCCATTGCTCGGGAGAGGGGGGTCACGTTCGGAAGTAATTGACTATTGAGCCAAACGGTCATAACCTTGTGACAAGGGGCAACGGGGGACCTTGGGAACTATCCCAAGGTCCCCCGTTGCCCCTTGTCTTGTTAACAGGCCTCAAAACAATTACTAAATTGTTTTCCTGTAGGATTGGTTTGGAAGAATATCAATATACCGCTATTTAATGAAAAATACCGGTATTTACCATTACATATTTACCGGTATTTTTGGTACCGGTATCAAGCCCTGTCTGCAACATTTGAGCAAATTTGCTGCAATTATGGCATTGGATTGTAGGGAGCTGGTATGTCTCCACAGGCATGGCAGTGTAACAACAAAACATTCTCTGGGGTAGTACCTGGCCACTGAATGTTAGTACCACAGTCCCCGTGGGGACCCATTCTATACCACCTTCTTTGTAAGCCTTTCGATTCAGTCGTGTAGCCCTGAATATTTCACCACAGCCGAAGGGTACCTCAGCATCCTTGACGAAATCCGCAAATAAATATATATAGAAGGAACAGGAAATATAAATAAAAATGAATCGCTAAATGTGTTGTTAATCGCAAAACTCGAGAACGGCTTAACCGATTTGGCTGATTTTTTTTGTTGTGTTTGATGAAGTCTGAGGAAGGTTCTTTTGGACAGAAAAAGCGTAAAAAATACGAGGTAAATCTTAGATTAAAACAAAAAGAGGAAGATATGCTACTCGCTAGCTGTGCGCGGTCCTGCTAAACCGAGTCCAATGGACCTGGGCCTCAATCGCGGTAAATTACAAAAGCTGGGAACGACATTACCAAAACCAAACCTCGACCAAAAACGTCACGTTTCGTATCGCGCTAAATATATTAACGATAATGATTTGGGAAATACGTTGGCGCAACGATCGATCTTTGGAGCTAACGAGCGATCGAAGTTTTCCATTTAAATCCGTATCGCGGTAGGTTTTGACCACGTTTTGACAGCGGTGACGACCAAATGTGTGACGCTGGGAACCTATTTAACGCTGTCAAATGAACGTTTTTGAAAAAGTTCCTCTAGAGCTACTTTTCCATTGGCATTATCGTTGTGTAAGGCTAAAGTAAAGAAAGATGCTCTAAGTCACGTCTTCTTTTCAACACTATTGATAAACATTATTACTAACTCTTTGGTCGAATGACACTTGGAACGGTTTTTATTATAACTTAAAATATGTTCTGAGGTTTTTACCTATTGTAGGTACCAGAGTGAAGATTTTTTTTAGTTGTTAATTAGGTAAATAAATAAATTGTAGTCTGCTATGCCAATATCAATGACTGGAGTCGGCAAATTGCTAAAGATAATTGTTTGAAGTGTGCATAATAAGACTATAGTAACGTTAGAAATTTTAGCAAGCCAATTTACGGTCAGAGTGTCGTACATTTTAAATTTATGTTTACTTATATGTTGTTTACACATGCTTTTCATATCTAGGTACATATTGTGTACGGACTTAGAATGAACTGTACGCATCCGATGGTACCACTATACACGACCTCTGTGGTGGGTGTACCCACCAGTCGGCCAAAGATCTATATGCCTATATGCCCCAGTTTTGATTCCTAGGTGCAGGTACATATTAATGAGGAGCTCGATGGCGCAGTGGTTATCGCGCCCGTTCTGCAAGGGCCAAGGTTTATCAGTTTTGCTACTATTAACCAAATCAGTTATTTACGACTAAGCAAATCTGTTATAAATAGCTACACGAATGGATTTGATAACAAAACATTTAAGCGACTCGCAAAGGCCGGTCATCGGATGGGTGACCCACAGTTTATCATCTCGAGCTCTTCCATGCTTCGGAAGGCACGTAAAGCCGTAGGTCCCAGCTGCTTTAGCAGTCGTTAACAACAACCAATCCGCAGTAGTGCCCGCGTGGTGGTTTATGACCCTGTTCTCCCTATCCATTTATAGGAAAGGTTCGTGCCCCAGCTGATAATTACGCCAATATTAATGACTAGTCGGCAAATTACTGAATATAATTTTCGTTTTGTTGCTTGGAGTTGTTTAGTCGCATAATGCCTAATTCGCAAAATGCCTAGTTGCTTTTTATATCCAGGTACATCTGTTTGTCCTTAGGAGTGTTGGGATGAACTTTTAGCATCATCCCACAGGCCAGACAAAGATATATGCCCCAGTTTTGATTCCCAATAGATGTACATATTAATGTGCTGAGTTTGGTTGGAAATAGGGCTAGTCTTAAGTCTGCTTGGCTAACTACCACCAACTTATCTGTCTGTTACCATAATAACAACATTGGTAGCATTATCGTTCCCAAACAAAAGAAGAGCTGCTAGTTCTTTCAATGTGCAGTGCGCTTAAACCATCCATCACTTCATATTATTATCATCACTTACCAATAAGTGAGAGAAAAGCAAAGCGCTTTCTCATTTGAATAACATAAAGAATTAGGCATATAAAAATAAAAATATTTTTAAAAAAATTCACCTACTTATGTTTCTGATACTAAAAGCTTCATTACTATTGTCAGCAACTTAACAATGTTTTAAAATTATTATTTTTTGGATTAAAAATACCATATTATTGTGAAGTGTAGTGTTTTTTTTTATTATTATTTTATAGCCTCAATATTAAAATTAATTATTACAGCCTTCAGGTACCTCAGGTCCACATTCCTGAATGGTCCACTTTCTCAGACTATTTTCCCAAACTGTCTACAAAGCTGTAGAATTATTAATATGTGAAATATAATATTTGTAAAGCATGTTTGTTTGTTGTACCCATAAAGTAAAGTAAAGTCACATAAAACCAATAGGTATATTTTCAGTTTGACTGTAGGAACAACAGTCTATAATAATAACTTAGCATAAGGTAAGGAATTAATTGTTTAAATTGTCTTATGAGGCACAACAAATCTAATATTCTGCAGCAGACTATTTAATATATTTGTCAGATGACATCTCATATTATGGTCACTTACAACTAAGTTGGGAAATATCAGAAATTAACTGTGGTGTTGAAGTAGCTAGAGACAAATAAGGTAAATGAATGATTATTAATTTAGTCACATTTACATTTAATAAATATGTACAATTTTTTTATTTGACATTCTAAAGCCAATGGAAATAAAATAATGACAGGTAATATTTATTTAATTTGCCGAGCATACAATTTACATTCAAACTAAATTGATATCTGATTGAGCCTTCTGCTTCTATCTAAGAACACTTTATGCTTCCTTGTCCTACCAGCTTCAACTCAGCATGCACAATATAATCTTCGGCACCGCAGAAATCAGGGAGTGTCCAATGTAAGATCAATAATTATTATGCATTATACTAGCTTGTCTTCAATAGATGTTTATTTCACTAACTTAACTTTAGCTGTTCCCGGTGGTGTACTATGAGAGTAGATAAATATACGATAATCTCTCTGCCTGCAACAGTAAGGTACCACGTCGACTTTGATAATCCATTTCTTTGTTCAATCAGAATATTTTATTCATCATCAAACTTATGGGGTAAGGGGGTGAGACTGTTTTCATCACTGCATTTTCGCATTCCACACCTTTGATTCAAACACTGGGTGGCTTAATCCTGGCCCTTTTACATCTTCCATTACCTACCTACTTTCTGTGGCTGTAATGTTTTCAGTCTAAGGATTTTGTTTGGGCTTATTTTCAATTTAATTTTTTTGTTCAGTTTACATTGCTATGATTTAGTGAGTATTTGAGAGCCAAGCAATGCGAACCGTGTAATTAATTTCACTATTTTCACTATTGTTTTGTTTTACTTAATTATGTAGGTACCTCCTAAAGTATAGATACCTACAAAATATAATGTCACTGGTTCTCATTTATTGATCAGACCAAAGGGATCTTGTTCAAATAGGCAATTGTTTAGTTTTTTTGTGGTAAATGGTGATTTATATAGTGGTAATTAATTAATTTCATGAAAAATTATAGACAATTTATAAAAAATAGTAATTTCCCCCTTAATCCTTAATTAATTATTAAATTGCAAAAATTAATTATTATTATTAATAATAATAATTAATTTTTGCCTGTACCGCCTCTCACTTGAAACAGGCATTGTACCGGAGTCATGGAAGCTTGCTAACGTGTAACCCGTGCCCAAAAAAGGCAGTCGAGCTGACCCTGCTAATTATCGACCCATCTCAGTCACGTCCATACTCTGTAAGATAATGGAACGTGCACTGAATAATAAACTCCTGGCTTATTTGGAAGGTAACGATCTCCTCAGCGACCGCCAATATGGATTCCGCCGAGGCCGCTCAACTGGGGACCTTCTAATATATGCCACACATCTATGGAGTGAGGCCATTGAGAAATACGGAGAGGCCCTTGCGGTGTCCCTCGATATCTCAAAGGCCTTTGACAGGGTTTGGCACGCGAGCCTTATAAGCAAGCTCCCATCATTTGGTCTTCCTGCTAACTTTTGCGCTTGGATATCTTTTCTGATTTCTGATTTCCTGAAGGGAAGATCGATACGCGTTGTCCTCGACGGCTACTCATCGGACCAAAAGGCTATCGATGCCGGTGTGCCTCAGGGATCGGTTCTATCCGCAACCCTATTCCTGCTTCATATAAACGACCTGCTTGTGCCCGGTACCTTTGGGTACGCAGACGATAGCACCGTTGCGGATAGATACATGTCGAGTGCAGGGGCTGGCAGACAAGATGTCGCCTCTTGTCGAGAGGCCATGGTTAGCCGCTTGAACGAAGCCCTCCAAGCAGTATCCGATTGGGGCGATGCCGATTTGGTCACATTCAACGCTGCCAAAACACAGGCTTGTTTGTTCTCAGCTAAGCGGAGCCCATTTCACCTGGCTCCGACTTTCCGGAATGTGACTGTAGCTATGACTGACAGCCTACAGCTCTTAGGTGTTGAGCTCTCGTCCAACCTCAACTTCGGGCAGTACATCGAGTCCAAAGCAAAGACTGCAGCTAAAAAACTGGGGGTTCTCTCTAAGGTCAGGCGGTACTTCACGCCAGAACAGCTGCTCCAACTTTATCAAGCACAAGTTCGATCATGTATGGAGTACTGCTGCCACCTTTGGGATGGATCAGCCAAATACCATCTGGCTGCTTTGGACTTGATTGAAAAACGAGCTAAGAGACTCATTGGTGACCCTGCCCTGATAGACGCCAAGCTGCAACATCTAGAACATCGGCGTAGGGTGGCTCGTCTGTCGGTCTTCTACAGGATTCATTTCGGGGAGTGCGCGAAGGAGTTGCACGACCTAATCCCACCATCCACTTTCCGCTATCGGAGCGCGAGGCGCGAGTTCCATCCCTATGTTGTAGATATGCCACCTTGTCGCACGAGCCGATTCGGTTCAACTTTCTTAGTGCGTACAGCTAGGGAATGGAACGCGCTGCCTGCGAATGTGTTCCCTGAAAGGTATAATCTGGACCTCTTCAAGGCTAGAGTGAATAGGCTATTTCTAGGCAGGCATGTTCCATCCTCGACCGCACCGTCACTTAACATCAGGTGAGGTGTAGTCAAATGCCTGCCTATAACCAATAAAAAAAAAAAAAAATCCTTAAGTTATAGTAAAAACAAAAATTTTTTTAAAGACACTTAAACGTTAAAATGAAAATAAATTTTAAGCTCTAGCTCTTTACAATATCTGTCGAGTATTTTCATAGTTTCTACTTGTAATTTTGCATTAGACCATCATTTTGCGTGTTTAAAACAATGTGGCGGTGTTTTCAACATTCTTAATCGAGTATCGATTACAAATATCACACCTAGTATTTTTAATACTCGTGGCAAGCACTAAACGATTCAACTTTGAGGAAAATTCACTAACGCTAACACTACGACATTGGTTTAATCGTTAGGAAAATTTTGCGCGATACCATTTTTGACATCGGCTAAACCAAAACCGAACCAAAACAGTTTGAGATGTTGGCAAATAGCGCGATCGAGGCCCTGCTTTGTTCCAGTCTACGTTAAAACAGCGACTTGTTTGCATGTGCTGCGTTATACGTCTGTGGATCACTAGTATTTTATTATCTTTGTTTGATGTTTCTTTCTGTGATCTGTCAAACTGTCGCGCACGCCTCGCCTGTCACAGTCACGACGACGATTTCTTTTTTCGATTCACGAATTGTTCATCTTCGTCAAATTGGTGCCTTTTAATGTTTTCATGATTATAGTGTAAAATTCAAAATGCGGCCAATGCGGGATTTAAAAGCGTGTTTAGTATGCCTCAGACTGGATGTCAAACTGTATAGTATGAATGAAAATCAATTAAGAAAACAATACAATTTACTCACTGGGCTCCAGGTACGCGTATTATTTTTCAAGTTAAATTAGCATTGACACCATAATGTTGGATAAATAATCATTGTTTTCGTACTGCATTTTATTTTACAAGACGACGCATTGCCTTGTTGATAGGACGATTCGCGACGGGCGGCGAAATGTAATAAAACTCCAACAATGAATTGACGATCTGGCTAGGGCCACGAAAAGGTGGCTTCGTGGAATTCTTTTGGAAAAATAAATTAAATGTTTATTAATTCAAGTAATAAGCAGTATCAATGTTAATTAATATAAAAATGTAATACTAAAAAGTTGTCTGCTTAGCTTATTTGTTTGTTTTGTATGGTGTGCATATTTTGATGTTCTGTTTAGCTAGAGATAATATCAAATATTAAAATTACTGGATTGATTATAATTAGAGAAAACACCAATAAAAACCAACTACTAGAGTTAGACAAATAAAAAAAGTTATATTTAAAAAAACTTTTATTAAAAATATGTATACTTATGTACCATTTCAGGTCAAAAAAGATAATGGGTTACCTGAATACTTATGTTATGAGTGCAATAGCTATTTGAAGCATTTTATAAAATTTCGTGATAAATGCCATAGAGCTAATTTTTTCTTACAAGAACTACTACAAAGGAACAAAGAGGTATGTATTATAAAATTTGTTTATTCTAGTCACATTTCAAGGGTCTGGTATCATGGAGCTTTAATATTATTAATAAAGTATAATAGAACTCCATAACCAGTAGTTTTATAATAACATAAATAGATGTTATTAAAAAACCAGGGATAGGGAAAAGTCTGGAGTCCTATTTAGCCAGGTTTACCCCAGCCGCATAGACTCTAAAAGTGTCAGTACACTATCTGTATTTGTGTTTATGTAACTGCTTTGTTATGTCTAAGACATTTTTGGTTTGTTTATTTATTATCAGAAACTATGCATACACAAGATTGTTATTAACTTTTAAAAACAAAAAGATTCATGCACTGAGGAGTAAAATTGTCAACTGAGGATGTGCTGCTAACACTTTAATTAAACCCTTTTGTGCAACTCTTTTTTTCACTTTTCTATAGACAAGGGTAATAGCTTAATTTATTTGGTTAGGGTGTAGCAAAGGGGGTCCGAGACAGCAGATTTTTCGATCATGTTTTGTATGGAGCTAGGACTTGTAAAATTTTTACTTTTTGCTGTAGGGTACGTGATAAGCGCAGCGTAGCTATTGTCTTGAATTGAAAAATTTTACCTAAAAATAAAATTTAAATTAAGCTACTTACCCTATTCCAAGCCTTTAAAATTGAGATGGCGACTCTGTCTGTCGTGCGAACACGCCGAAGGCGCCCCCTTCCGGCAGTTTTTAGCAACAAATCTATGCTCCCCACCACGCGCGCACTCCAGCAGCCGTGCGCCGGAGGCGCGATGGGCTCATTGGATTTCAATTTTAAAACAGGGCTGTCCAGATTAAGTTATGTATGCCAATCGGACAGCATTTAACCACAGTATGGTATGTACTGGTGGTAAGTATTGTAAGTATATAAACATGATGACTTAACTCCAAAGTTAGTAGTCAAACTGATCCATACCAAGAGGTTGCATGATGGGAGCACTGCTGCACACATTAAACACATTTTAACCCTGTTTGTGTTATGCTGTAGCCTGTAATAATAAGACTGAAAAGAAAGCTTATTCCATTTTTTTTTTTTTTTTTTAAATTATTATTTTGAATTAGAACAATACATACCAATACTTACCAATAACCTCATAAACCTGTAAGTGAAACTTGTTATTGTTAGACAGCAGGCAGCAATAAAAGTAAGGCTTGGAATAGGGTAAGTAGCTTAATTTAAATTTTATTTTTAGGTAAAATTTTTCAATTAAGCCACTGTTCCCTATTCCAAGCCTTTAAAATTGAGAAGTGTTTGTTATCAGCTGCTGGAGAAATAGGAAAACGCCAATGTGATAAATAATGTTTTATCATGATTTATGTTACAATCACAATGATTGAATTTTAAATTCAATGAAGAATAATTGATTTACAATTACAATATAAAGTTGCATTTCTTAATAAATGCTTTGATTAATAATTATAAGGTACTTACTTATAAACAAGCAATAAAAATACTGATCACACAACAAAATAGGTCTAGTTATACCTAATACAAAAGCTTATAAATTGTATAAATAAATTGTAAAATTATTTAAATTTATGCCATCATGGGTTGAAAACAATCAGTCAGAGGATTAGAATTAATTTGTCGTGATAATATTTCTTTCTTATAGTATTTGTGAAACGTAGTGGCGCATTTCCAATTACCACGAGATAATATATCGTTAACACTATAATTATCAAGCCAACTGGCTGAAGCTACAGCAGATCTAACACTACCAGGGGAACTTTCAATTCCAGCATCTCTAAGAACAGCTTTTACCCAGCCTGCTATTATAGTATGCGTAGCAGGCTTAATTACACCGGTTGTTGATATAAAGAGACAAGACAAATTACCACGTCTTGGCTGGGAAACTGAAATTATCTTCTTCAACCAAAAGACTGGGTCGATATTTTTGTTATCTAGGCATCTAAGCAGCCTCCAACCTGACTGACTATATGTGGCTGTATCAGTCTTAGAACCGAATGACGGCCAGAACACGATATGGTCTTCACTAATTAATCAGTTTTGGTCATCCATTTTTAAAAGAGTCAAATCATGAATTCTACGAACAGAACACAACAATAATAAAATTGCACAACGTTTTGAAATTTCATATAAACTATCAGATAATGGTGCATTAGATTTAAGATAGTCGCACAATATTTTAATGTCCCAAATAGGAAGCTTAGCTGACTTAGGCTTACGTAAACCGATAGCTTTCATGGTTTGCTTTACAATTGTATAAGAACTGAGGGGAGGTTGCTGAGGGCAGAACATGGAAATAACCGATCGATGAAGTGAGATTGTACTATAGGACAATTTTTCTTTCAGACATAAGTCAGTCAGAAATTTAGCCAATTCATGAGGATAAGGACTTTACTTGGACACAGCATTATTGTCAGCCCAACAACACCATCTCATCCATGCTGGCTTATATGACTGCAAGGTAGATTTTCTCCAACTACTTGATAGTAAAAGTTTCTGATCATCATTCCAAGAGCCTAACATGGTGGCCCACCCTGTATCTTCCAAACTTCTAAAGTCATTCGCTTGACATCTGGAGGTGGTCTCCGAGTTTGTACATCTATAAGTACCTCTTGAAGATTTTTGATTTCTATCGGTGGCGCCAAGGCTCGACTCTCCAGGTAGCTGCGCCAAAACACCTTCATCCATCTGGGTACCACCAACAGATAGATGCCCGCCGCCCTGTTCAGATAAGCCAATACACGCGGAACGAGGTTTGGAGGAGGAAATAGCCACGCGATGTGGTAGTTCCAGTTTTGACTGAAGGCGTTCACAAATGCTGCTTGTAAATCTGTTTGATCGAGGGTAACGTAATTCATAACTACATGGGCTTCTCGAGAGGCGAACAAATCTATCTCCGGTGTCCCCAAAGCATGAAATATTTGACAAGTCGATTGTTCCAACAGATGCCACTCCGCTTGCGCACGAGACCTTGAAAGACGGTCCGCTACTGTATTGAAGCGGCCCGGGAGATAATTTACTACCATTTGAATCTGAAGTTTGTCTAACAACTTCAAAAGTCGATAAGTTATTTTGAGCATAGGTAGTGACCGCGTCCCCCCCTCGTTTCGAAGGTATGAAACAACTGTTCGATTGTCTGACAGAATCTGCATAGAAGTCCCGGTGATTTGGGATTTCCGAGAAAAAATTACCTTTTCTATCGCCATCATTTCCAGGAGATTGCAGTGCAGACCCGCTTCCTGAGCTCGCCATGACCCTGACAGATGAAGGTCGTTTAATTGCGCGCCCCAGCCTTTGGCACTGGCGTCGGTCGTCAAAAATACTTGAGGAGCGGGAAAATGCAAGAGGGTATGCATGTGAGCATGTGATATCCACCATTTCAGCACAGGAACGAGATATTGTGGTAGAAACCTCTCCGATGACGGATTGTCGTACAGAATCTGATTGCTGTAGAGAAGTAGGGGTCGGGTGTTGAGTCGACCTCTTGGAACAACAAAACTCGCGAAATTGCACAGGCCCAGGAATGATTGCACTTGCCTTAATGATGCCTTCTTTCGAGACAGTAGCTTGGCACTTGTTCGTCGGATCTTTTGTACTTTTTCGGAAGGAAGATACTTTTTGTTGTTTCAGGGATCCCACTGGACACCCAGAAACTCTATAGAACGTTGCGGAACCAGAACGGATTTCTGAAAATTTATCGTTAAGCCCAAGTCGTGAAAAAGATCGATTGTAAGGCTCACCTGTCGTTGTAGCACTTCTGGGTTCTGATGTACCAAACAGTAATCGTCTAGGTATACCAGGACCCTGATGCCCTTGCTTCTGAGCACCTCTGCGACCCAGTTCGTTATAGAGGCAAAAACCTTCGGTGCTGTTGAAAGCCCGAACGGTAGACAGGTCATTTGCCACAGGGGATACCGTTCGTACGGCAGGAATACCCTGAGGAAGCGGCGGTGTTCCTGTTTTACCGGGACGAGAAAATATGCACTGTGGAGGTCTAATTTCACTAGCCAGTCGTTGGGTTGGAGAAAGTCGGGCACCTTGAACATGTTGGTTAATCGAAATTTGCTGGTGTGAATAAATTTGTTGAGTAGTTTTAAATTGAACACTGGGCGCATTTCGCCATTTGCTTTCGGTACTAGAAATATATTCGACACAAAGCTTGGGGTTGTCGGTGCTGGTTCGAGTACACCCTGATGTCGCAGTAGTTTTACTTGCTGCATCAGTGCCAAGGTTTTTCTCGTATGAAATCGTTTCAATATTCGAGATGGGTGCACTAAAGGGGGTTTTTTCACGAAAGGTATTTTGTATCCGGATATGATTTTTAGTACATGTTCCGAGGCTCCCAACTTTTTCCAACGAGCTACGTAATGAGATAATTGGCCAGCACGAAATGTCGGATAGTCAATCGTAACGCTTTTGGGAACGCTTACCTTGCCGGTTTTTGTAGTATTTTTCTCCTTGGTTAATGCGAAAGGAGTCAATCTTACGCTTCCTCCCTTGCGCAGGGGGTGCATAATTAGTGGAGCTAGTGGATGGTCCACCGGTTATTTGAACGCGGCTAGACAAAGCGGTGCCCACTCTTCTAGACCCGGCCTGAGAGCTTCTTTGCGCAAGAGCTCTTTTGGAAGCACCCGAATAGACAGGAACGCTAACATTCTGCATAAACACTTTATCAACGCCGCCATTTTTTATAACGCATTCTGAAAATCGTTTGTCATCAAAAAGATGCTCCAAGGTAGGAGGTATTTTTCTTAAGCTCTCTTTTATACCTTTATCTCTCACATAGTGCAAAAGGCTGTCACGGCGTTGCTGTATAATATCCGCTCGGCGCCCACATACTATTTGTAGCAAGTCGAGGTTAGTTTTAGTATAATCACCCGAAAAAATTTCGTTAATTTTAGACATGATATCTTGAGTATTGATCTGCTCATGAAAACCCATCCATGAAATTAAACTAAGAAACCCTTCTTGGAGCTTTTCATTTTGTATTATTAACCCATGACACAGAGCTGCTAACGTCTTCTCTGTAGCGGCAAAAATTTTTTTTTTTTTTTTTTTATACTTAGCTCGGCAAATGACTCCATCCCACCTGATGTTAAATGGAAATGAAGTCCAGACGCGAAGACAACTGGTGCAGCGTGGAAACAAACGTAGCATCAGTTAACTTCACTCTGCCGGCCCACAAGGTGCTTCTTCACGCCTCTCTTGAAGGACCCCATATCATAGGAAGGAGGGAAAACGTGTGCTGGTAGACTATTCCATCTTTTGGAGGTGCGACAAAGAAACGAGTCACTAAATTTCTTTGTGCGTGATGGGATACTTAAGACAGTGAAACGGTGACTCCGAAGAGCAGCACGTATACTCCTATGAAGAAAGGGAGAAGGTGGGATGAGGTCAAAGAGCTCTTCAGAGCACTCGCCATGGTATAAGCGGTAAAACACGCCGAGTGACGCAACGTCTCTACGCAATTGCAGAGATTCGAGAGTATTTACCACTTCTGCATTGCCGATAATGCGTTCAGCGCGACGCTGCAATCTGTCCAAGGCATCGAGAAGGTACTTAGCGGAACCGTCCCAGATGTGCGAGCAATACTCCACGCAAGACCGTACCTGTGTCTTGTACAAAAGGCACAACTGGTCCGGCGTAAAGAATCGCCGCACTCTGTTCAGAATTCCGAGTTTTCGTGAGGCTGTTTTGATCACGGCTTCGATGTAGTCCCTTTGGTTCAGATCGCAGCGTATCGTCATACCGAGCATGTTGATACTGCTCTGCAGGCGTAGAGATGTACCCTGAAGAGATGGAAGGGGGAGGAATGGTGACTTTTTTGCCGTGAACGCGCACACCTGTGTTTTCTTGGCATTGAACTCAACCAGATTATTGGTGCCCCAATTAGATATGAGGTCCAATACCCGATTGAGCTCAATGACAAGATTAACTCGATTCACTTCGGTTTCGACCCGCCCAGCCGCTGGGTGACCGTTATATCCTCCATGGACCGTACTATCATCTGCATAGCAATGAATATTTCCAAGTGGAAGCATATCATTGATATGCAGAAGGAACAGCGTGGGGGATAGAACGGACCCCTGAGGGACACCAGCGTTCACTGACATGAGCCGCGAAGCGCATCCATCAGATATAACACGAATTTTGCGCTCATGCAGGAAGCCAGCGACCCAGTTGCAGAACTGAGCAGGCAGACCGTATGCCGGGAGCTTGGAGAGAAGAGCTTTGTGCCAGACCCGATCAAAAGCCTTGGCTACGTCAAGGCTAACAGCCACCGACTCACCACGCTTGTCAATAGCCTCACCCCAAAGATGTGCAACGTACGCTAGAAGATCACCCGTTGACCGTTTCGGCCGAAACCCGTATTGGCGATCGTGAATTATGGAGTGTTCTTCTAGGTAGTGGACAAGTTGTTTATTTAAAATGCGCTCCATTACTTTGCACAAAACTGAAGTTACGGCTATGGGGCGGTAATTCGATGGATCTGACCGATCTCCTTTTTTGGGGACCGGTTGCACATTAGCTTCTCTCAAAGATTCCGGCACACAACCTGAAGAGAGCGAGAGACGGTAAAGGCGCGTTAACACGGGGGACAACTCCGCTGCACACATTTTTAGGACTATTGGAGGGATGCCATCAGGACCATTAGCTTTCCGGACATCGATTGACTGCAGCTCCGCACGGACGTCACGCTGCCTGATTTTAAAATCGGGCATTGTGTGGCCACAGTGAGAAATTGTAGGTGGCTGTGCATTGCAGTCATCGACTCGGGAGTTAGCCGCAAAGAGTTTGGCCAGGAGATCGACTTTCTCCTGCGGCTTGTGAGCTAAAGTTCCATCAGGACATCTCAATGGTGGCAGCGAGGGTTGGCAGAAGTTCGATTGCACGGCTTTGGCCAGACGCCAGTAGCTACGGCTGCCCGTAGGATGCGTCAGTAGTTCTTGGTCGACTCGTGCAACGCGCTGGGCATCCGCTCTAATGTAAGCTCTTTTGCAGGACTTGGTGGCATTATTATAGGCTGCTTTCAGCGAGCGGGTTTCGGGATCCCCAAGAGCTTTACCCCTGATCCAAGCGCGGTATGCCGCCTGCTTGTTATCAGCAGCGTTGGCACACTCGCGGTTGAACCAACGGTTGCGCCTGCCTTTGCTGATGAGATAGGAGTGCGGAATATAGTATTCCATCCCTAAAACTATCTCATCAGCAACTGCAATCGCACTAGCTGTCTAATGATTTGTTACGATCAAATCTTTTAAGCATATCATTACTTTCTAATTCGACAATACCTGGACTCGCCAAATAGCATTTCTGGGCATCAGTATACCGAACTTGACACCAATCATTCGTATTAAAATGTTGTAATTTTAGCAACATATCTGCATGCGCATCAGAAGTTTTTGCACCAGATGATTTGAGGGTAGTTTCTTGCTTAAAATTAAAATTTGAGCAAGGAATTTCTATCGGTGGATCAGAAGGATCCCCTAACTCATCGGGCGCATACAGTGATAAAACATCTGCATTACTTTCTTGATCCACAACGGTTTGATTATGAGCGTGCAAAGCACTTACCGACGTGGCAAGATCTTTTACCACTTTTTCCAGCTTTCTCAACCGACCGTCGCTATGCCGGCGGCGGCGCCGACGCCGACACCGACGCCGACGACGATGACGCCTCCGTTCCAGCTCGGAGCCGGTCGAAGATACCGATGATGACCGCGATGACTCCGACAATGACGATTTGGGGGCCGAATCCGCCTTCGTATTAATTGCTGCACTGTTTCGAACTAAATCAGACTCGTCCATCTTTAAAATGACTCAAGTCTTTTTCAAAATCTCAACTTTTATGCAGCAATTAAACCAAGACGTGTTGCTACTTCTGGACAGAAAACGCCAATGAGCCCATCGCGCCTCCGGCGCACGGCTGCTGGAGTGCGCGCGTGGTGGGGAGCATAGATTTGTTGCTAAAAACTGCCGGAAGGGGGCGCCTTCGGCGTGTTCGCACGACAGACAGAGTCGCCATCTCAATTTTAAAGGCTTGGAATAGGGAACAGTGGCTTAATTTCGTGTTAATTTTTTTTATTAGACAATAATCTAGCTCCAGACAAAAAAAAAAAATAATAATAATAATAATCAATTCAATTCAATTCAATCATTTATTGCTCTCCATAAGTATACATGAGTTGTTACAATATTAGTTAGAACGTTATGGACTCGGATTTCATTTCGTTAGCTATGTTTTTTGGCATTTCGTGTAAAAATAAAGTTATTTTTTGGGGCCCCCTTTTCTACACCTGGACCATTTATTTGAAACTTAATAGTTGTACAAAATTCTCTATTTTTCAGATTAAAAAGGCAACTTTAAAAGCAGTGGACCGAGAGTCTATTGGTGTTAAACCTTATCTATCATATGTAGAATTTGGTAAAGTGCACTTTGAGCATGCTAGGTTTAAGTGGACTAAAATCAACAGATCAACTTGTATTACTAAAGATGTTATACCAACTGTTAACTATACAACTTTTACTGATGAACAGCTGTTTGAAGGAACTATTTATAATGGCAATACAAAATTAAAAGATAATGGCATAAAAGAAGAAAATTTTGATTTTAAAGGAACTAATGATGAGTATTCTAATACCCTAGGCCTAGATGGTTTAGGTCCTGAGGAAACTGGTTTTGATGACGAACAGTCTGCATTAAATTTTAAAGTAGATAACACTCAAGTGAAGGATGATAATGACAATAGTGATTACATTAATAGTGATGATGAATCAAGTAACCATTCTAATGAACCCAAAGCTAAAGTGAGTGACAGCCAGACAGTAGATGGTACTGACTTAGAAGTGGAATATGCAACTTTACATACAATTACAAAGAATGAAGCTAAAGCGGTTGTTGAAATAACTAAAACATTCAGCTCTGGTTCAAAGCATAACTGTCATATATGCAGCAGACCTTTTTTCAGTGAGAAACGTTTGAAACTACACTTACGTATGCATGACAGGGTAAGTTTTTTCTTGATTCAGTCATAGTTAATAATAATAATTTATCTATTTATTAAAATGGAATCATAAGTTTGGCCAAGATTCATCTCTTGACAATCTATATTGCCTAGAAATGGCTATGCTTATAAATATGTCTTTAAAAAATGCATAGCTTCTAATAATGAGAGCCACTTGGGGCTTTTCTTTGTCTTTATCTTTATTGGTTCTAAGGGAAGCTAAGTCTTGTGAGATGTCCCTGATTTTCCATGATTTTCTTTGCGATTTTCCTCCTATTTCTTTCTGATTGTTTGATAAGAAATAATGTTTTCTTTTCTGTATCAATAGAATATATATCTGGTTTCAGCACGTTAGCGGCAATTATTGGTGTGAGCTGTGTGATTATTATTACAAATCAGAATTTCTATTGAATACTCATATTACTGAGAAACACATGTACAAATATGTGTGTAAGAAGTGTCCTGAAGTCAATTTTGATAGGTAAGCCCACTTAATGCGCCAATTTATATAATTTTTAAATAGCATATAAATATAGTGATTTAACAAATAGATTAATTATAAGTAAAAAAAATGCATACAAAACACTTCTTCCATTTATTAACCATATTTTGTAACTTGAATATGACATAGAGTAATTATAACTTTTATTTACAAAATAAATGTTATATCTTGTCATAAATAAAGTACATTGACATATTATTGTGTTATAGAAGAATATTATTTGCAGTTATCACAAACTTTTTTCATATTTTTTTAGAAGATCAGCCAAACAGCATTACTATTTTGTGCACATACAGAAGAATAAGAAGGTGAAGGCTGATAAATGTCTAGGATCTCGGCCCAGTTGGTTGTGTAGTAAGGGTGTCAAGAGGAATACAGTTATTGACCCTGCTATTGCAACCAAAAAAAGAAAAAAACTGCCTGAAGACTACTTGTTATACACACCAGTAAGGCAAGAAGAACAGTACCAATTAGTTCAAGAAAGGAAAAATTCGAGAAATTATGTAGACTCATGGTTTAAATGTGAGATGTGCTTTAGAGGATTTAGAGAACAAACCACCTATGATAAACATATGAGGAAACATAACCCTGTAAGTATGGTCACAAATTAATTGTTTAGGAAATTAAAAACATTTATTTTTCATAAAATCAAAATATTATGATCACATTAAAATAACACTAGAAAATTATTAATTGATTGGCTTTAAAAGATATTTTTGCTAGTAAAAATCGACTTTATTAGAAAAAAGAAGTACTTGATAAGTTTGCTAAAGACATAAGCTACCGAAGCTCTGTTAGAAGAGCTTCAGCTTGAATTACAAAAGGCCTTGGCAAACCCATCCGTCCCAACTGAGGCAACTTGTCATTTTTATCAAGTGCTATTTTCAGTTATAATGCATAAATTATGGCCATGGCAGATAAGCAGGGTTTGCGGGTCTCTTTCAATCACTGAACCATAGACCATTTTGTCTCTAATCTGTTTTCTGTAATCTTACTCCTTTTTATTATTATGTCATTTCACAAAATATGTTAAACGAGTTTTCAATAAGTTTTGTTGAACAAGTGTTCAACCAAGAACGGGACTCGAACCTTCTGACACCACGGGTCAGACGCACTACCAATTAGGCTATAGTTTATTTTTTTTTACAGGAAATATCCGGCAAGTTTCAGTGCGACATGTGTAAGGTGTGCGTCAAGACCACGAGGAAGTTGTACAAGCACATGATCATAACTCACATCTTCAGATACACGTGCCAGATGTGCAGTTTCGTGTGTTACAATAAGTAAATATTTTGAACGTTTTCTTACACTTTATTTTCTAGTCAAATAAACAAAAAGGAGCTCGAAAGCGCAGTGGATATCGCACCCGGCTGAGGTTAAGCAACTTTCGCAAAGGCCGGTCATCGGATGGGTAACCAAAAATGTATCTCGAGCTCCTGCGGGCTTCGGAAGGCACGTCAAGCCGTTGGTCCCGGCTGCATTAGCAGTCGTTAACAACCACCAATCCGCTCTGGGCCCGCGTGGTGGTTTACGGCCCGTTCTCCCTATCCATCGATAGGGTAGGCTCGTGCCCCAGCACTGAGGACATAAAAATGAGCTGATGATGAAACAAAATATTTTATTATTTTATAACTTAAACTTTATTTTTATAGTGAGTTGTTTGAAATTGATAGAATCAGAATTATGTTTTGGGTCTAAATACTATGTCGTACGTAATAATATCTAGATTTTAATAATAGTTCATTTTGAAATAAAATTTGTTACTTTTCAGGGGCCAAGCGCAAATACATTATAACTGGCATAAAAATGTCACATATGATTGTCCACATTGTAGCCTACAGTTCAAGTAAGTAGTAAATGAATTCAGAAAAGTAGGATTAGTGCTATTAACTTCACCCTGTATCTGTTGTAGTCAAACCCCATGTTACCGTATTTAACCAATGAACCTTTTCACCGCCCAACTATCCTGCACGCGATGTCCCGCTGTACGCCAACGTATAAATGTATTTTAATAAAGTAGGTACAAAGAAGAACTTCTATAGAAGTGCTGGCGTGGACGGCACGAAAATCTCGAGCATCTATAGAAGTTGTTGGCGGTAAAAAGGTTAAATACGCAGCACTTAAAAAAATATATAAATTATATTATGTCATCGACTCAGTGATTCACGCACGGCTAGCATTCTCCCGAGTGCAGCCGAGCCGTTCACCATGTGTGCATAGTCTGTATCGCTCGATTGTATATACTAGCGATTCCTAACCTTTTTCAGGCACGGATCCCATTTTTTAACCTGGAGAATCTGCTGTCAGGTCTTCTCTACCGTGTTGCATTATTTGCCAAGCATTATTTTCCACTAAACAAAAAAGCAGCAATAAAATCTCTTATCGGATTCCACTTGTAACAGAGATGAGACTGCGGACCCCAATACATATACTCGCAAACCGCCAGGGGTCCGTGAACCACAGGTTAAGAAACACTATAGACTATGGAGCCAACCTTCCCACGACCCGATCAACCCGAGCCGAAGCATCCTCGGGTTGTTCCGCTTTCGATCCAATCCGAACGCCTCGGAGAATTTAGGGCAGGGATAAGCTTGTGTGATGCTATCCTCTCATCAATACCCTATTCGTTAAAAGTGTTTCGTTGCAAAAGATAAATAGTTAAGGCTGTGTCTCCCTACCCAGGAAGCTATCCACCCGCCTCACTCACATCAGGATCAAGCACCCTTCGTCGATCGTGTGCAGTCTATGTGGCCACAGCTTCGTTAGCGAGTCGGGACTCTACTGCCACAAGCAGATTGCGCATACGCCGGCGGTCAGTCACTGTTTTTTTTTCCTTAGTTTATTTATGGCTTCGTGCGGTTAGCACATTTGGCCAATGTCAAATTATTTCTTACAATTTACATAAATAGACAATTTTTCTATTAATATAATAATACACTCGCGTGCAATAAACCGGAATCGCTTTACCGCGGGATGTTCGTCTAGACTAATTTTTACAGTTTCTATACAATTAACTATACGTTGTGGTATATGATTTCAAAGGTAATTTTATAAGCATTCAACCTCTTTCAATGTCACAGACAAAGATTATTTCCCTTACACCATGAAACGTAAAAACATAAACTTTTACAACAAAATACTGTTTTATTTTGGAGTCTTGAAACACTATAAAAAGTGAGCATCCCTGAAAATTGGTCATCAGTCCAATATTTCACGTCACTGGGAACACTGAATCTGAAAGAAAATGGAAACCACACCTGCAGAAGCCGCTCAAATCGTCATCTTAATCCAGCAAGGGTTGTCTCAGCGTTATATTGCTCGACAACTTCATCTAAGCCAGTCTTGTGTCTCGAAGGTGTACAGAAGGTTCAGGGAGACTGGAAACTTTGTCCGGAGACTAGGATCTAGGAGGATATAAGACAGCGTTGCACGTCGGTAAGAGATGACCGATTCATTGTCACCATTTCTCTCCGAAATCGACACCTAAGCGGCGTGGCGTGGACGTCCAACGGCAGCTCAGATAAGTTTGAGAGAGGGCTGTTAGTGAGTGGACAGTGAGGCGAAGACTTAAAAGCCCCCAAGAAGGCCAGCTATAGGGCCCAAATTGCCTCCAGCTCACCAAGAAGCCCGGCTTCAGATTGCTCGCGATCACTTAGATTGGGATATAGAGCAATGGAGTCGAGTCCTGTTCTCGGACGAAACAAGGATGTGCCTGCATGGTAACGTCCGTCGACAGAGAGTCTACAGAAGACCGGGGGAGCGATTTGTGCAGCTGTTTTGCGGAAACAGTGGCATACGGGGGCGGGAATTTCTATAGAAGCAAAAACGGAGCTGGTATTCGTACCTGGTGGTGGTCGAGGAGGGGGTCTAACTGCGAAAGATACATCAACGACATTCTGCTAGGCCATGTGCTCTCGTACGCCGGGTTTATTGGCGAACATTTCCTGCTAATGCACGATAACGCCCGCTACCATACCGCTGCAATGACTAGACAGTACCTGGAATAAGTCGGGATTTCAACCTTAGACTGGCCAGCCCTCAGTCCTGACTTGAACCCTATTGTGGGACGAGCTGAAAAGACGGGTACGAGAAAGATATCCAACTCTGGCGACGAAAGAAAATCTGAAAACTGCTTCGGTCGACGAGTGGTAGGGAATTCCACAAGATTCTGTCAGGAAACTCATTCGATCAATGAGAAACCGTTTACAGTTTTAGGGCCAGGGGGGGTAATACAAAGTATTGAGGGGGGGATAAAATACACATTGTAAATAAAAAACATATCTTTTCATATGACTTCGTCTTCATTTAGACATCCACAACTTCAACCTTTTGCAACAATTTCTATATTTAGGTAGAAAATTTTATTAATTTGAAATCTTTTTGATATCATTTGAAAGCTTATAATTGCCTAATTGCCTTTCAAATGATATACCACAATATATAATTCATTGTATAAAAATGTTAAAAACTTGTCTTTAGCAATCCGCGATAAAGTGATTCCGGTTTATTGCTCGCGAGTGTATATGATGATGGTGAATGATAGATAATGTAGTGATGAAATAAATGATATATACCCCCCCCCCCCCCACCCCTTTGCGTATCTCATTTAAGATGTGGGGTTTTACTGAGACCTCACGCGGACTTCTCAAGAAAATTTAAAAAGTGACGTGACTGTATTGTTTGATTTGCTAACTCTTATGCACGACGAACACATAATGGTTAACAATCCACCATTATTTCACATTAATATTCCCGCATAAAACAGCAAACATGACTTCACTATCCCGCAAAGAGCAGTAATTTGCTTACTTGAACATGAGATTCAATATCAAAGAAAATAGTTTCGATGAAAATAATAGTAGTTTATCAAAAAGCGACCTTACTGTGTAGGAGGTAGAGGCGATCGCGGAAGTGCCACTGGATACAACAGACCCGTACTACTGCGCGGACTGCAACATCCAGTTCTTAAACCAGGACGCCTTCGCCACGCACCTCGGCAGCTCCAGCAAGCACGTCGTTACCAATTTGTAAGGATTTTTTATTGTATATCGTTTTTAAAAAGGCAATATCTCTTCTAACTAATTTTATTTGCAATAGACTTGAAGTACCAGACGTCTGCATATCAGACTTATCTTAAACTGACAAATAATGATGGCGAGATTTGTATATAAAAAAAATAAAAAATAAAAATTAGAGAAAATTATATTGATATGTTTTAAATCCTTGCCTTCAGAACAGTTAGTTAGTTTAATGTGTGTGTTAATTTTTGTTTTGAAAGACAACTCAGAAAACTTTTACTATTACAATAAACCCAAATTATAGTATACCTATTGAAAAAATATATATTTTCCCATGCAGCTCTATAAAGGTGAAGCAGCGTAAGACGAAGCGGGGCACGGCTGGCCGGCCCCGAAAGACCCCCCCCTCGGAGAATTCCGAGATACTGAACACCGGCATACCCACTGCTACGAACTGCGAGTTTGTGAGTATTTAATGGCTTTTTTAAACGGGGTACAGTATTTTGGAGAGAAACTTGTAGACACCGAATAAGACTCACTTTAGCTCTAACCCGTGGGTCTAGCACGGACTTTTTGAGAGAGTATTCTGATTGCTTTAGACGGCATTTTCAGCTTCACCTGGCTTTTTTGGAGGGTGGCGAGAAACTTAAAGGGTTCCTCAAGCCGTGTGAAACAAATTACCTTCGGAGTTTTTCTAGAGGGAACGCCATCACGCACTAGTGCGTGTCTCCGTGTCCTACTAGATTCTCAGAGGGGTTCGGATCGGATCAGGGAGCGGAACAACCCGAGGGTGCCTCTAAAGGCTCGGACCTCGACTGGGGTTGACCGGGCCGTGGTGGTGGGGAGAAGCGCCCAGGTACATGTCTGCACCTAGTGTAGAGCACGTGTGAACCGACTCGTCGTACCCTTGTTCTACGAGTACGGTGTCTTGGGCCTACTAGTGTGCTTTTATCAACATGGTAATCGTAAATGTTATTTAAATCGTTTTAACGACTCGTAAATTCTATGTAATGACGTCTCTCACAATTTAATTTTGTTTATGAACCTACAGCTTCGAACACTATATCTATTCCCATACAATAGTCTTATTTAATGCTAGCGAGTGCAATACTCAATATTCAAATTTCTAATGAATATACTAAGCATACATGCATTAAGCGTGTAGGCTGTTTTGTGGCTGTAAGCTTGTAATTAATTGCAAAACCGTAATATATATATTTCTGTGAATAGTTTTACGACCCGAAGTCGATACCAGGTCATGGCACTCTGTTTCTTTTTTGGAGATTCCTGATTGCCTCAGGCGGCATTTTCACCCTATCGTTTTTCGGCGTTAGTCGTGTGATCGAAACACCCTCAGAGGTTTTTTTTTATTTTACGGGTAAGCACAGTGCCTTGATCTCACCTGATGTAAAGTGATGATAAGGCCAATGATGGAAGCGCACTTCACCCGGGAACCTCAACTAGTGAGGCACTGGCTATCTTATCTCTAGCTGCCGGTACACAACAATGCTACAAACATTGATGTTATGGCGACATATTTAGATAAGATGGTGGTAGCTAGCCAGGCAGACTAACAAGCACTACCACCAACCAAACCGAGTACACAAACATGTACCCCCCATGTATGTAGGTTTTGTAGAGGGAACGACATCACGCACTAGTGCGTGTCCTGTCCCCGTGAGTAGGGTACCTATTTGACTTTTTATTTCAAGAGTTTAATTTTGTGTGTTGTTGTATATTTGTGCCATATAAACTTTTACTCATTTACTCATTAACTTCATAATTATCCGTGCTAGACCCACTGTTTAAGTCTTTGCTTATACCTTGAATTGATCCGTCGTTCGTGTGCAGTGCAACAAGTTCCTGGTGAACGACGTGCAGGCCCGCAAGCATTACGCGGCGGAGCACCCCGGCGCGGACTTCCTCAAGCGGTACATGTGCCACGTTTGCGGACACGTCACCAGGGTACGTTACAGGGTTAGAAAGGCTGTTTTGGCGGGTTTTTTTACACACTCCTGCATACCTTACTACCACAAACTGTCAAATTTCCTCAATAGACTTACTTTATGTCTTAGTTATATATTTATTTTTATTTATATACTTATTTATTTATATTAGTGGTCGCCCAGTGGTCGCCCAGTGGTCGAAATTCGACCGTAATTTTATTAAGGCTGAACGGATTGTAATCGGAATCCTAAGCAATGAAAAATTAAAAAAATATATAATGTGAGTTTGTATTGGCATTGACAGATTTCTGCCGCTCCTCTTCCATTTTTGAAATTTTTGAAAAGAGTATATATGCGTGTGTGTCGAATACAAGGTATTGTGTCTAATGTTTGTTCTTTTGATGTATTTTTATGCATAATTAAAAAAATATATTAACATTCTGTACTACTTCTCAATATAAACTTTAGGTGTGCGAAATTTCATACTCCTCCGTCCGCACAATGTTCTTAAAAAGGGGTACAAAGTTTTTGCTTCACGTATTTATATATAGATCTATATATATAAAATTCTCGTGTCACATGTTAGTTGCATACTCCTCGGAAACGGCTCGATCGATTTTTATGAAATTTTATATGTATATTCGGTAGGTCTGACAATCGGTCGTCGTAATCTATTTTTCATACCCCTAAGTGATAAGGGTGGGCCACCCGAAAAAAATTTTTTTTCCAATACAAAATGTTCCACGATTTCTTTGTTTTGTTGTCATAGAAACGATTTGATTGTATTGTTGACATAGAAACTGTCAAAGCGATACGAAGTCCACCGGGTCAGCTAGTATACTTATATTTATTTTACATAATGGCTGGCTCCCATGCTAGTAAAAACCGTAATATGGGAGTCAGTGTTTTCTCAATAATATTACAGTTTAGGTACCTATTATCAAACAAATAAAACAGTATCAAACAAAGTACAAAATAATTTAAACAATTTAAAAAAAGGGAAGAAGAATAGATTTAATTAGTTAATTTTAATTAATATATGGTTGAAAAGTTATTGAAGAAATTTGACAGTGCTGGATAGGTTGATGTGCAGGCGTCTGTACACACGGCGGTGGATCAACCTACCCAAACCAGTCAAATTTCTCCAATGAATATTGATCCTTATAACCAAACAATAAAGTTCAAAATTGATTGTAGAAATTTGACAGTTTTGGGTAGGTTGATCTGCCGCCGTGTGTACATTTGCCACAAAGTAAATTCGTCATAGAAAAAAGTATGTGTAAATTTGCCACACTTCTATTTTTATGAAGTAAATTTGTCATATTTTATTTTGGAACTGTGACGAATTTACAATTATTTTTTGATGCATGTGACAAGTTAACTTTCAATGTATGGAGTGTACTAAAGTGTGAGGGCCTTACTTTGTGGCAAATGTACAATAACCCGTTTTATCTTATAGAGTAAAAGTAGATAGTGTTAATTGATTTCGGTGAGTTGGATTGAGTCACGACAGCATAGTTGACCCGACATGTCATGGGGTAAGGGTTCGAATCCCGCTCGTGAATATTTTCAACACTTTGCCTTTTGGCATACTGTTATAAGGTCAAAGTCAAATCATTTGTTCAATATAATATTAAGCATTCACAGGCACCTTTTGACGTCAAAAGTATAAAATATAAAAAAAAAACTATTATTATTATCACCCTTAGAAGGGTGAAATAAGGGTGGAAAGTTTGTATAGAAATCTGCCATTCCTTAAATTTTGGTATATGGCCTGTGTAGAAATTATGAAGTGTTTCAGGACTTTTGGAAAATGATCCCTTTCTATTGGAGGTTTCAAAGCGGAAAAAAAATTACTTATACAGAGTGATCTTGATTACGTTTTTTTGTGTAAGAAACAAAAAAGTATTTACATTTAATAAGTTTGGCTTTTTAATAAAAAAACAAACACTAGTCGTTTATCCCACGTGAGCAAAGCGGGGAGCAAAAGCTAGTTTGTCATATGTGCATGAGCAAAATCGGTGGGCGGTTACAAAAGAACGTGTTTGTTTATTTCTAATTGATCATAGTAAATCGCGTAACCAATCGGGGATAAGCTTAGCACTTGACCGGCAACGCGGTAAATCGGTAAATCGTCAGAGACCGCCACATTACATAGGCTATAAACCTCACTTTATCTGATCTACATGACAGTAAAGTACTATTCAACCTTTCCAGCAATACGCCAACCTTATGGTACACATGCGCACGCACACGCACGAGAAGCCGTACCAGTGCCCGCACTGCGACCGCCGGTTCAGCATGCCTAGCAACCGCGACCGCCATCTTGTCGTGAGTACATCTATACAATATGTAACGAAAACCCTGTTCGATCCGTAAAGGTGTTATTAGGTATCGAGATTCAGTCCTATTAACGTAATTATTTTAAAGTAATAAGTAAAAAAAATTGCCTCGGTAAAAATTTGTCGGCACTTCGGTAGGACCTTTGGCGCCGTCGCTATTGATGGAAAGTGTGGTCACATTTATAAAATTAGCATAATTTTGGGGTAATTTGAGCAGTTTCGGTACAAAAACTTGCGTTTTAAATTACGATAACTCTTTTATTTTCATAAATAATATTTTTTTATTATTTTTTTTGTTATAGTTATTTGTATACCTATACCCCTTTCCGATTGGACAGGGTTTTTTTACAAATTGTATATTAATCATCATCACCAGTATTTTTTTTATGTCCCTAATGCTGGGGCACGAGCGTTCCCTATAGATGAAACACAACAAGTAGAACAGGCTTCAAACCACCATGCTCGACCCACTTAGGCCGACAAGGTGTTACAACACCTATAAAAACAGTATATAGATGTACCCTAATTAAGATATTTTTAAAGTTTCATTTACAACAACACACAAACGCCTTGGGGTCTAAATGGGTTAACCCGTCTAGCATCCAGACTCCAAAAAAAATAGTGTCTAAAATGTCCAGGGGTGTAGTGTTTTTATTTTTTTTGCCACTTTTATTGACATTTATTTAAATAGTTTATTTTTGGCTAGGTTGTAAAATCCAAAAAAAATATTAATAGAAAGAGGATAAAAAAAATTATATGTAAAATAATAGTAATTACGCTAATGTACTTACATTTCTCTGGAATTTGTTGATTTTTATCAGGATTTTGTTTTTGTTTTTTTCGATATTTCGAAAAAATTCGAAACACTAATTTGGTGATATATTATCACATTCTCACTACACTTCACTAAAGATTATTTATTCACGAGTAGATTTTAACAAAAAAGTTTATTCGAAATTAAACAAAATATATAAAAAATAATATTTATTTACGCGGAAGTGCAGCGGTGCACTTGTAATGGCTGACACAGTTCCGATACGGTACTAAAAACCGTGCAATACACTGACACTTGATGCAAAGAAAACGAGATTTCTCAATATGTAAGTAACTCTGGACGAGTTTAATGGCACCATTAAATTCCTCAATAAATTTCCAACAAACCTATCACTAGTTCACAACATTTAGAACAAAACACCTATTACTATTTTGGACATAAACTGGGTCGCACTGAACGATTATGACGCCAAAACAAAGTTCGATGCTTTTTTCACCAAAGTATTTCGTAAAACGGGTAAAACAAATACTAAAAACACATTCTACACTTATTTACCAGTAATTTGATACATAACTCTAGTAATAAACATTTAACGTTTAAATGTTTGAGACATAATGCAACAACACAGTGCACACGATTTCCGCGTCGGATCTACTAATGGCGGACATTTTTTTCCGAATGAAACTAAAATATTTTTATTAATTTCAACACTCGTTTTCAATTGGTCGTCAGGACTTGACATTTTAAAACTGTAAACTCTGATTGGGTTTAAGCAATATGAGTGAGTGAAGGCGTCAGAGATAACGTTATTTCTTACAGACAGACGTCTGTCTGTAGGACGCGATGGGACCTTTTCGCTTACAGACATACGTCTGTCTGCTGGACGCTTGACGGGTTAAGGCATATTCTAAGTCCATCTATCTTGCTACAACCATCTAATCTAAGTACTAGCGGCCCGTCCCGGCTTCGCACGGGTGGTTATTTCTTTTTTAATATAGCCTATGTTACTCAGCGCTAATATAGCATTCTAATGGTAAAAGAATTTTTTGAATCAGTCCGGTAGTTTTTGAGTTTATTCGTTGCAAACATACAAAAATACAAAGCTTTTCTCTTTATAATATTAGTATGATGCCGCCAACAATGTTAGTAATATTATTCTGTACCGACAACTGGCGGAAAGCCAGTTCCTTAATGGTTGGTTGAGGAACTCAGAGTTCTGACATAAATCGAAAAATTTATTTATCTAATTCTTTCATTTGTAATACACAGGTGCACACAGGCGACAAACCGTACCAATGTCAGCATTGCAACCGCCGATTTACACAGAGTAGTGCTGTCAAACTTCACATACAGACTGTGCATCTGAAAATTCCGTACGCGCCGTGGGATAAGAAGAACAGGAAGAGACGTAAAGAGTTAGAAGGCACTTCGGCGCCCGTCAGCGCTGTTACTGTAAGCGAACCGCCTCAACCCAAGTTGGTTATCGATTCAGGGGACTATTTGAACGCCTTCATCACTTATAACGATGAGTGATGGCCCACCACAGCCCAAGTTGATAATCGATTAAGGAGACTATTTAAACGCCTTTATCACTTATAAACGACGAGTGATGGACCACCACAGCCTAAGTTGATAATCGATTGAGGGGACTAATCGAATGAGCAATGAACCACCGCAGTACCAAGTTCGTAATCGACTGAGGAGACTATTTGAATGTCTTTATCACTTATAAACGACGAGTGATGAACCACCTTAGGCGAATTAAAGTAATGAGAAACACTGCAGTTGGTAAGTCGGTAAACGATTCAGGGAAGTAGTTGAACGCCTTCATCACTTATAACGACAAGTGATGGATTACCACAACTCAAGTTGATATCGAGGAGACTATTTGAACGCCTACATCACATAAGACGACAAGTGGTAATCAACGCAGCCCAGTTGGTTATCGATCAAGTCCCCTATTTGGACGCCTTAATCACTGATAACGGAGAGTGATGCTTTCCAATAAGCGTACTTTTAAATTGTTGTTATGCGTTCAACACTATTTACTCTTTACTCTTTATTATATCGCAACTGCATGAAAGAAAGAATTGGAATAATCATTGATTACAGTCAGAACTCAAACATGACCAATGAGATATCATGCATTCTAAATAAACTGTATATATACAGCACAAAAGAAGAAAAAGATCTATTTAATTTGGCAACAAACTATACTTGATATAGATAGGCGAGGTGAAGAGATATAAACGATATAAACGCAAAATGGCGGGCAGCAGTTAGATGAAAGTGCATTTGGAGAGGACTAATGGTCAGTAGTGGAATGATATAGGCTGATTATGATATACACGATACATGATCGATCAGACTAAAGTTCGTAGATGTATAGTCAGCCTCAAAGGTCAAAAAATAACACATTTAAGTAAAATAAGTTTTAATGCGAAAGCTTTGAGTTTATTTTTTGTTTTAAAACAAATAGGTTGACTGTTAGTCAAAAACATGCTCTAGTGCCATATCAATAAATCTTGTTTTTCTTAAATGCAAATACTTATTAATTTGACTGCCAATGTTGTAACAACCAATTTGATGCTGACATTACAGAATCAATAACAAGTGATGATCGATTTAGATTGCATTTTATTTTATGATATTATGACAGTATTAAATTCTGCCCCATTAATCTTTATACAAGGTGTTACAAAAATACCCGTAAAGCCGAAAGAGGGTTAAATGGTGCCTTATAACAAGTCCATTTACAATATGTGAGAACCGTACTATCACTATATGACTTACCGCCAAAAAAAAATAAAACCATTTTTTTTTTCATTGATGTGGAATCCCTATTTCAGTAAAATTAAAGAGTAAACTACGCAGAATGTTTATGTACCTGTATTTTTACCTAATTCGTGAAACGATAAAGAGACGTATGAGATTTTAAAAGACCTAACCTACTAACACGAATTCAGCCTGTCTGGCATCGACTGTACTTGGACGTCCACTTCCAGTAGACCGATGAAAGGAGCCTATGGAAAGTAGGCGTCTTGACATGTTGCGAAAACACTGGTATGAAGGCAGCCGTCGCTGTTCAGTGGTGTTCCATCGATAAATCGTTGCCGATACAGTTCGCGAGCACGATTTAAATTGCTATCTTTATGGCCTACGCATAACATCATATAGTAATATTCTGAGTTAGAAAACACCGTCATTTTGGAAAAAAAATGGAAAAAACACGAAACAATTGTAGAATATCGATAAGAAGATTTGAAATTGACAACATAATATATTTCCGTCTTGATGTTTTTGTAGCCAGTACTTAAGCATAATGACATCTTAGAACCTTTGTGGATGAAAGACAGAAAAACCATTAAAATTGACAATTATTAAAATTTGTAGGTAGACCTCTCTGTTAAATAATCTATGTTAACTCCGGTTCCCTGACATGACAGCTTATTAGGGTTGACAATATTTTTGGCTTTGATGATTTATTATATTTTTACGGGGTATCTTGTAACACCGTGTATATATAAATGTTCTGTGCGTGTGTGCGTATGTCACTGAACTCCTTCTAAACGGCTGGACCGATTTGGATGAAATTTTCTGTGTGTGTTCAAGTGGATTCGAGAATAGTTTAGATTTACAATTGGACCCGGTAGGTGGCGCTGCTATAGGGGTCCATCATGGGATACGGGTGTTCTCTGAAGAGGCCTATTACATTTTGACCGTGATTTTTGCATAAAATGCCCAAATTCGGCGTTCTTGTTCAGAGAAACTGAAACCCTTAGACAATTTTGACTTATTGTATGGTGGATAATAGTTGTTAGTATAATTCGAAGCGGCCTCGCTTTCTGCAATTTTCCCTTATCTATTTATATAAAGCCAAAATTCCGTAGCTAGTTTTCAATTAAATACGCTGACGGCAATTTTCAAGCTCATAGATTAAACTACTGTACGAAATGAAAAATATATAATAATGAAAAATATAATATCTCTTAAATAGTGGTTATGTTCGTAGCGGCCTCGGAATATCGAAATATGAATGGAATTTCTACAAAAAAAATCCCATTCAAAACCATAAAACGTTCAGAATTAGCTGTAAATATCTCCTTAGTCCATTATTATTTAGTTAAATGTACACCAGAATTAACGTTAGTTTATAAGATTTCAAATTATATACTTTTTTTGAACGATAAAAAATTCTTCTTCTTCTTCTTCAGCCTATAACCACCCACTGCTGAGTGTAGGCCTCCTCATATGCACGCCATTCCATTCGATTTTGGGCTTTCTGCATCCAGTTTTTTCCCGTGACCTTCGTGATGTCATCTGCCCATCTAGCCTTCTGGCGGCCCACGCTTCTGGTGCCGGTCCGTGGTCTCCACTCTAGCACCTTCCCGCTCCACCGGCCATCAGTTCTGCGGCTTACGTGACCCGCCCATCGCCACTTTCTCTGCGCAATGATACGCCCCACGTCGGTTAATTTAGTGCGACTCCGGATGGCTGAGTTTCTTATTTTGTCGCTTAGTTTGATACCCAGCATGGCGCGTTCCATTTTTCTTTGGGCTATTTGAAGCTTTTGGACATGTTGTTGTGTAAGGGTCCAAGTTTCTGCTCCGTAGACCATGACCGGCTGAATGCACTGCTCATATGCCCTTCGTTTTAGAGAGAGGGGCACTTCCTTACACTTGAAAATTTCGGGCAGCTTACCGAACGCCCCCCAACTGAGTCTAATGCGGCGTTGTATTTCTTTCGCCTGTCCGTCCTTCCCAAGCGTAATTAGTTGCCCCAAGTAGACATATTCGTCAACCCGCTTTATCTCTTTACCATTCACCATGATGCTGTCTACGGTGGGTTCCTTGCTCATGATTTTAGTTTTGTCTATGTTCATGCGTAGACCAACATCTATTGAGGTTAGGTAAAGTTCTTCCATCATACTTTCGAGTTCATTAGCCGTTTGGGCGAAAACAATAATGTCGTCGGCGAAGCGGAGGTGGGTTAGGCGTTCACCATTTATATTTATTCCCCTATTGGCCCAGTCGAGGAGCTTAAATATATCTTCCAGACAGGAGGTAAATAGCTTGGGAGATATAGTGTCGCCCTGTCTTACGCCTCTCCTCACGGGAATATGCCCTGTAAGTTCGTGCAGCTTTACTTGCAATGTAGCTTTACTGTAGATCTCTCGCAGAAGTTCCACATATCTCGCATCTACAAGGCTTCTCTTCAAAGAGTGTAACACAGCCCAATGTTCTACGCTATCGAAAGCTTTTTCGTAGTCGACGAAAGCGACTACGAGAGGCTGGTTGTACTCGTTACACTTCTCTATGACCTGTCTTACGGTGTGGATATGATCTAGCGTTGAGAATCCGCTACGAAATCCTGCTTGTTCTACCGGCTGAGCTGAGTCGAGTCTGTTGGTAAGGCGCAATGTTATAATTTTTGTGAACAGCTTGTAAATATGACCTAGCAGCGAGATTGGTCGGTAGTTGGTGAGGTTAGCTGTATCGCCTTTTTTGTGGAGCAATATTACAACAGCGTTTTTCCACGTATCGGGAGTGGTTCCCTCAAATAGAACTTTATTGAATAGAATTTGGAGCTGTCGCAATATTGGCTTGCCGCCGTATTTGAGATACTCGACTAATATTTTATCTTCCCCGGGAGATTTGCCACTTTTCATGGTCTTGAGGGCGGTTTTTATTTCGTATTGGCTAATTTCAGGAAGGTCTTCGGTCCTGTGTCTTTTTAGCCTGGCTCTGGGGTCTGAATCTCTTTCAGGTGGTTCTGGGGTAGTCAAGTTGTACAATTTACAATAGAAGTGCTCAACTTCTGCCAATATTCTGTCCCTGTCTGAAGTTAATCCATTGTCCACACTGAGCTTATGTATCTGATGATTTCCCCGCTTTAGTTGCTTCCTGAATATCTTAGGCCCTCGGTGTTTTTCTATGGTGTCCAAAACAACCTTATGCTTCCTTTTTCTGACATCCTTCTTTGCGGCTTTCCTAATGAGTTTATTGATTTTAGTCACCTGCGCATGTTCAGATTTCTTAAGCAGGTCAGTTCTATCATCCAGTAGTAGCTGTGTCTGTGACGAGAAGGTCGGATTTGTGAATTTTCGTATTGGTCTTATCTCTTGTACTACATTTGCGACGGTGTCCACTAGTTGTTTATTGATTTCCTGTACGTTCCAGTTCTCGTTAGCAGTGAGCCGCTTTCTGAGTGTATTTTCGTAGTACTCTTGCTGTATTCTAAGAAATACGTCGTCTTGCAGATGAGTGTATGATGTGGCCACAAGCTTTCGCCTTTCTCGTCTCATGTCGAGGCAAAGTTTCGCTCTCACTATTCGGTGGTCGCTTCCGGCACCCACCTGGTTAATCACATCCACATCCTGAATTACGTATTTCTTATTTGTTAGGATATAATCGATCTGGTTGAACGTCTTCCCGTCAGGACTTCTCCAGGTCCATAGTCTTTGGAGTTTCTTCTGGAAGAAGGTGTTCATCGCATAGAGATTGTGTTGCTGTAGAAAATTCACCATCTCATGCCCCCTCGCATTTCTTTGGCCCAATCCGTACTTGCCGACAGTCTCTTCGTTTTCCATACCTTTCCCAATTTTGGCATTAAAATCTCCCATAACGACAGTATAGAAACAAGAGTTCTCGCTGAGCGCTTTGTTTAGGTCGTCATAGAATTCTTCAATTTCATCGTCTGTATGAGTAGATGTGGGTGCGTATACTTGCACGACTTTCAAGTCGTATCGCGTGTTTAAGCAAAAGACCGCCACTATAACACGTGTTGAAATAGAGTATACGTTTTTTAAGCTGTTGGCCATCGACGTATTAATTAGGAAACCTACTCCTCCCTCGGATTTGTCTTCGTATCCTTTATGGTATAGCAGGTGACCAGATAGTAATTTGGTCAATTTCTCCCCTCTTCGTCGGGTTTCACTTAGCCCGATGATATCCCACTTCATTTTGTTTAGGACCTCGGATTCCAGCTCACAGTACCGTTCTTCAGTTAGCATCGTTCTGACATTATACGTAGCCAAGTAGGTCGTTTGTTTTTGTTTTGATAAAAAATTATTAAACACCAAATAAAGTTAATTACAACTGCACAAAATGCCACATTTACGATGCGTCGGCCGCTCGTAGTACTGAGAAAGCGCGAGCTCGCGCATTCTGTGATAGGCCTCTTAAGCGGACGAATGATTTGTTTGTTTTGTTATCATGGAAACTGTCAACGTTTTGTTTGTTTTGTTGTCATGGAAACTGTCAAAGCGGTACGAAGTCCGCCGGTTAGCTATTAGGTAACTATAGATCTGTTTTGCTGATAAATCAATTCTTTTGGTTAATTTCAATCAATTATATTGTAGGCAGTTAACATCCCTACTACGTGTAAATATTTAATTTTTAAGAATGACTTTATTTGTAAGTAGCAGTCTCATATTAGAGTAAATCTAATCAATTGTAATTTAATTTCCATATTTTAAATATATATTTCATAAATAATTTGTTTTTTCACTGTTGATGATGTATGAGTCACTTTAGCTAACTGTAACTACTGAGGAATGTCAAACTGCCAAATTTCCTCAATAGACTTTGAACTTTATGTTTATGGCATATGGTTGAACATTTACTGAAGGAATTTAACAGTTCTGCGATAGGTTGATGTGCAGGCGTCTGTACACTATAGAATCTTAGGTTGAAAGTGTGCCTTACCCTATGAGGGATTTATAAAAAATAAATTAATGCTACATTATCCCTGAGTAACATATTTATTACTAGAAAAAAAAGCTTAACAATAAATAAATAGAATTACGATGTTTGTTTTGTTGTCATAGAAACTGTTAAAGCGGTAGGAAGTCCGCCGGGTCAGCTAGTCTATTCTAAAAACATGGCCAGTATGCAGTTCCTGTATTGAGTTAAGTCGCAATGGATATAGTGGGACAAACGATCCCAGATTATCCATCAATGGATATACGCAATTTATTTATTTTATTTATTTATGTAAATAATAACACAACATTATAGTATGACACCAATACGCTATGCTATACAAAAAACAAGAAATGTTGCTATTACGTGTAAGTTGTAACTACTACCATAAAAACAACAGCAAAAATAAAAAGTAATAAAAAAAAGATTTAGAAGTTAAAGTTAAAAATAATAATGTAATATCTAACATATAGTACTATTTCTTACACTATCAATCATCTCACAATTCCTCAGACATTCTCTGCACACTACCCTCCATCTGTCAGCAAACAGATCACACATTGGTGATGATACCAGGAGCTCTTTTAATAATTTAAATGCTCGAATGAGAGGAGAGTTAGTGTGCGCCACAGTGCGTGCCCGGGGCACAGCCAGCAGGGTGCGACTACGGTGTCTTAGAGAGTATCTGGGTAATTCGGGAACTGATAGTCTCACCACTTGAGCAACTAATTCCGGGCAGTCACATACACCGCGCAATATCTGACAAGCAGTCGTTAGTAGATGGTAGTTACGCCTTGCCTCTAAAGAGTTGAAACCAAGCGCACCAAGTAAAAATATTGTGGGGTACAGAAAAGGATAATATCCATAAAGTTTCTTGTAAAAGAATCTTAGGAAGGCCTTTTGGATCTTCTCAAGTCGCAAAGCGTAACTACTCTCATATGGATGCCATATATTTGACGCCGCCTCAATCTTACTTCTTACAAGAGCAGTGTGTACTAGCGCTAGCATCGTGGAATTCACGGGCATTCCGGAGAACAAAGCCTAACCTGCGATAAGAGTCAGCAGCGAGTGCCTTCAAGTGCTCATGAAAGTTTAGACGCGTATTTAAAGTAATGCCCAGTATTGACTCAGTATAGGCTCCGTACCTAGCAAATACTGAGTATGAAACGGAACACGCCCGCGGCTGAAAGTCATAGTGCAACACTTAGACATGTTGAAGAGCAGCTTGTTGGAAAGACTCCATTCAAACAATGTATCGACGTATTCTTGTAGATATCTGGAGTCACCAATTTGTTCAAGCCCACATACCAACTTTAAGTCATCGGCATACAGCAGACGCTTCGTATGTTTAAGGGTGGCTTCGAGATCATTTATCATAATGCCGAACAAAAGCGGGCCTAATATAGAGCCCTGGCTCACTCCTGACCTTGTATGGTATGGAGCTGAAACATCCATGTTGCACAAACTGCTGTCGATCACGCATATAACTAGCGAAAAGCCTGAGCAGTTTGGTTGAGAAACCAATACTACAGAGCTTTCTTAACAACACATCGTAATCCACTCTATCGAATGCTTTTTTTAAATCTAAGTAAACCACATCGACCTTTGTCTAAGAATTGTGAAATGTTATCAGCGTGGGTTAACCAGTTAGTATTGACAGAGCGATTCACTCTGAATCCATGTTGCGAGTCGCATAGATGGATGGTCGATACAATGGATAAAGTGGGATCTACCCGCGCATTCTACCACAGTTGCTTGCAGGTGCAGCACGTTGACTCGTACGTAGTACACACACGTAAATGGATAATGTCGTCTTATAAATATTGAATTGTGCCACGATGCGAAAATACAAGTTTTGCTACGCCGGACAAATTGTTTTTTTGTGTTCCAAAAGACCCAAAAGGATTTCTAAACTGTCCGAAAACAACAATGCTTTTAACATTGTTGTTATGGCGCCGTTATTAGATAAGATGGTAGTAGCTAGCCAGGCGGACTTAACAAGTCCAACCACCAAACAAATCAAGAACGCGCCGCTGGGAATCGAACCCGGGACATTGGGTCTAAGTCCGGAGGCTTAGCCACTAGACCACAGACGCGGTTAAATGTTTATTTGTTGTTTGTTACTCAATCACGCGGAACCGGCTGAACAGATTTAGATGAAATTCTGCACAATTTTTTAGATAGACCCGGATAGGACTATTTATTTCATTTATTACAAAATATTCAGCTAACACGCTTATATGATAATGATAAATCAATAAATATAAAAAACGTTTAAAACACAAACACAAAACATGAAACATAACAAAATATAAAATCTATTTTTTTACTTTATGTAAGTAGTTAGGTACTTATTAATGTGTCTGCGAAAAAATACAGCATCTTAGAACTTATTTAAAAAACTAAAGGCTAGGCGGACTTAACAAGCTCTACCATCAACCAAATCGAGTAGGTACACAAAGATGTACCTCCCGCTGGGAATCGAACCCGGGTGTAAGACCGGTGGCTTAGCCACTAGACCACAGAAGCGGTTAAAATTTAAATAAAAGCTTGTTTTAAAAACTTTTCACTTTTAACTTTTTAACATGTAAGTACCTACAGTCTAGGAGTTCCTCTGACCTTCTTTCAGTTTCATCATCAGATCTTGGGCACCACACAAGGTTAGTTTTTATCAAGACAAATAAAATAAGCACAATCACGGTGGGGTTATCTTGTTTCATTGCAGAGTTCCTAGTTAGCTCAGTAAGTGAAATGTGAATTTCTTATGACCTAAATAAAATTCTTTAACTTCAGTTCCTATGACCTTCCGACTGCATCATCAGACCAGTTCCGTGTGCCATATTATTGAATTGAAGTTACGTAGATATACAAAGTTTCATCTCTATCGGCCCTCGGGAAGTGATCCAAATCATCCTTGCAAGTACATACGGTCGCACGCACAGAACGTCGCACGAGTCCGCATGACTTGTGTACTGTGACAGCATCGTGAGTGTGAGAGTGAGAGGCAAGCAGGCGCGCGCGTTTCAAAATAGCCGTTCAAAAAACACTTATAACTTCATCACTTCTTGACGGATTTTAATAATTTAAAAAATAAAATGCTTAGTAGTTGATTGCGCATACGATGTTAGTAAAAATTAGATTTGCTATTATGTGATTGATCCTTATTCGCGCACGTTTTCGTTCTATGAAACATGGCTGTATGAGCTAGATCCTTTTGACTTTCTTACATCAAGCGGAGGACAAAAAAACAATAAAGTCAACCAGTGACAATGTGACATTGACATTTGAAACGGATTTTCGGTCGGCCAGCCAGCAGATTTTTACGATGATTTTTATGAAATTCGTGCCTTTATATAAATTAACGTAATTAAGTTTAATATCTGTTCAACATGAGAGATTTAAAAGCGTGTTTAGTGTGTCTCTCAGTAGATGTTAAGTTACATAGCATTAATGAAAATAAATTGAGACAACATTATTATTTACTCACTGGGCTCCAGGTACTTTTCTCTTAATGTATAATTCATGAATGTTCAAAAAAAGGAAATATAATCTTATTGTTCGTACAGCTACAATACTTTTATATCTCTAATATTCTTTAGTGAATAACCAACTATAAACTCACAGTAGGAACAGTTTTAGTCAATTTAGTGTAGATCAATAAACGGTAAAACATAATTACACCTTCAAATTATCTATACCGTTTTTTTATCAGAACTATTAACATTCTAAGTTTCAATAATATTTTATCAAAGTATGGTTATCTGGCATCAATGATGGATAGATAGATAGATAGATAACGTCTTTATTTGGACACTATAGACACACACAATATACAATCGTAAATAAAAAAAAACAACAATTACACTAAACATAATTTCATAAGGTAAGGTATAAGGTCTATTGTAATTACTAACAATCTATGGAATTATTCTGAAATAAATACTTATTATTATTATTATTATAACACGAGTATTTAAAATAATACAAACATACAACAATGATTACTACAATAAATTAAAATAAAAGTATTTTATGAGTTGAACTCAGGGTACCAATAATTCTAAATTGAGTGTTTCGAGAAACTACGAAAATGAATATAAAATAATATATTGAAGTAATCTCAAGTTGATCAATATAAAAAGTGTATAATTGAGCAATACATTTGAAGTAGGTACTTTTTATTTTCACCAACTAAAAATTAGTTTATATATTTGTATAGAAAGAGAATTTAGTAACATTAATTGGAAAAGGAATATTTACTTTATTTATTGCACATACGGTGTCTGGTTTTATATGTACATTTTGGTTTCCGTAACAAAGTACAAAGGACAGTACTGCCCCTATTGTCATAATTACAGTAAGTCATAAGTACTGTACTTACGACTTACTGTAATTATGACAACAGGGGGAAGAGTAGGGCCTCGCTTATTCGGACAGGCAAAAAATCGCCCCTTGGCGGATTACCAAGGTGTCCGGATTGTTGAGGATTAATGAGGCTCTACTGTATAATATTTTTTAACTCAATAATTAAATTATATTTATTTATTTTGTGTAATTACAGTTAGTAGCCAATATTAATAAAACCTTATACAAATTATTACCTTATATAAATTGAACTTTAACTTTGGTATGAGAAAATGAATTGTATACCTACCTAAAGGTCTATAGGCTTGAGTATATTCTATGTGCCCCTGGAGTAGGAAACCTCAGCAGGCCCCACTAACATAAGGTATTCTATAAATATATTTGTACAGGTAAAAAAGAAAAGTGGCTTGCCTGAGTACCTATGCTTTGAATGCAACAGCTACGTGAAACGGTTCATAAGGTTTCGACATAAATGCCATAGAACTCATTTTGTCTTACAAGAACTACTGGAAAAGAGTACAGAGGTATGAAAGTTCAAAATTTTCTTTCTTATAAATACATGCAGTTTCATACAAAAATTAACATAAAACATTTAAAAAGGGTTGAAAAAATTTCTACAAGTTGAATTCAAACTTGCACTCCATGACATGCATGCAGGTGCACTACCAACTATACTATTATAGCTTATGTTACAGCTAAAGATGGCTATGAACATAAACTTAAGATTAGCCGGCTAAACTTAAGTTTATGTTTGACGAGTGGCTTTGTGGCCCATCTTTAGTCGTAACATATATATAAATGCTTGTGACTGTACACTATGTAGAGTTCGTTTTTAATATTATTTGTGTAATATTGTAATTTTTTTGATACCCATCAAGTATAGTGATTTTTTAATTTTATTTTTTTTAAATTTAATTTAATTTTTTATGATAGAGGTTTTTACCCAGTAAATAGGCTATGCTTAACATTTTCAATTTTGTTGTCAAGATTGTCTTGCTTTTAGTAAGTTATTTAACTTTGATTTTACTATAATTGTTTGTATGTTTGTTTATAAAGATAAACCCATAAATGTAGATTATAATAATAGACATTTAATTATAAAATAGAACTCCTGGCTATAAAAAATTCAATGGCTTTTTTCAGATTAATGAAGTCACTTTAAAAACGGTGAACCGAAATGCCATTGGCGTAAATCCTTTTCTAACTTTAGTGGACTTGAATAAAATGCACTATGAAGTTCACTATGAACAAGCAACTCGAATTAATCAATCCAGTAATATCATTAATGACATACCGACATTCAACTATACAATGCTTTCTATTGAACAAATGTCAGCAAAAACATATGTTCCTTCTAAAAGTATTAATGCAAAAGTACAAGACAACATTAAAAATGAGGATTTGGTTATCGATCTCCAAACATCATTAGCTGCCCCTATAAAAGAAGAAATGAATCATGAGCAATTAGCATCTTACAATAATGAGGATGATATGGAAGACATTAATGATTATGACAATAATGATAATAATGATAATTTCGACAGTGATGTGGAAATATGTAACAATACAGATAAACAGAATGCTAATGTTACTGACAATCAAACATTGGATAGTTCTGAATTGGAGGTCGAGTTTGCGACTCTTTATCCAATCACAAAGAACGAAGCTAAAGCTGTTATGGATATAAATAACAGATTTGGTTTAAGTGCCAAGTTTAAATGTACTTTATGCAGCAAACCTTATAAAACTAAGAGACGTTTGGACATACACTTACGGATGCATGATAAGGTAAGTTATTAATTTCTTTGTTTCTTTATTAGACTATGCTTTATGTATCTCTTAGTGGAACCTGGTTCCTGGAAACTTGGAGGTTTCCTCTCCCCGAAGCACTTTGACCCATTGAGAGATCTTTTGTGCAACTCCATCCTTTCATTCTCTTCCTCTGAAAAGATAGATGCCCTATGTTTGGCAACATCTTTGAAAGCGAAGAATCTAGAAATTAATAGACAATAGACTTGCCTCTGCTGAGTGCAGGCTTACCTTCACAGTACATGAAAAGTCTGGTCCACCGGCCTTATGAGGGTTGATAAGTATTAAAACTGCCATCCCATCTTATAACAAACCGGTCTTATGGCTTAACATAGCCTGTGAAGCATGGAGGTGCTCGAGATATACATAAAATTTATCACACATTCAGAGATTCTTAACCCTGGATAGGTAACTAAAGTGACGCCATTGAGAAAGTTTGAGTTGAGTTTAACATAATTAAGACTAGAATTTCTCACTGCTATATGCAAGCTAACAAAAAGCTGATCTTCGAAAAGACTATATTAGTTTTTTTTTGTTAAGAAGAAACAAAAAGATCACCACATAGTTGCTAGTCATTACGGTTTTTTTGTTGTTTAAAAAACAACGAATATATCATAACGCTTGGGGAGCGTTTTATAGCCGGTGGAGACTGGAACGCAAAGCACGTCCAATGGGCAGCAAGACTGACTACCACTCGAGGAAGGGAACTGAAAAAGTCTATTTACTGTCTTTATTTTAGGTCCGTAGCTACCTCTGAAGAGGCCTGCAGCTCGTGGAAGGCTCTCAAGATTTGTTGGATTTCTTCGTTTTAAAGGGATTATCGCTTCTGTTCTATTCTATCGAAACAAGTTTAGATGGATTTTCTGATTACACACCTGTCTTTCTGACACTCAGCACTACAATCTTAAATAAGAAACCCAAGGCTACTCTGTATAACAAATATACTGAATGGGAATCCTTCAAAGACCTAGTGAATGATAAACTTAATCTTACAATATCTCTCAAATCTGAAGACGACATTGACACTGCCACTAAAAAATTCACCTCAGTAGTACAGAATAGTTTATGGAATAGCACTCTTGAAATTAGGCCAATCACTAGACAGAGTCCAGTGACACGTGACATAAAAATAAAAATTCTAGATAAACGAAGAATTCGCAGGGTGTGGCATTGTAGTCAACATCCACTAGACAAGAGAGCTTATAACAGATCAATGAAGGAATTCAAAGATATACTAAAAAAGGAAATGGACGCTACCACAGCAGCCTATGTCTTTGAGTACTACAAGTGGTAGTAACTACTCATTATGGAAAGCTTGTAAGAAAACTGCCAAACTGTTATCCCAAAACCACCTATTAGAGCCCCTGGAAACGTTTGGGCTAAAGCAACTGAAGAAAAACAAACGCATTTGCTCTCCACCTGGCCAACATATTCAGCCCTAACGATTCTGAGGGGTCCCATGACGCAGACTCAGATGTGGATCAAATTCTCAACCAAGATTTACAAATGGACCTTCCTATAAAACCTACATCACCAAGAGAAGCCCAAAAAACTATCAGTCTCCTTGGAAATAAGAAATCTCCTGGGTTTGATTTAATAGACAAAAAGGTACTCCAGGAACTTCCCAAAAAGGCAATAGTTTACCTTACAGCTCTTTTTAACGGAGTACTAAAAACTGGCTGCTATCCTGCATTGTGGAAGGTCACAAATTGTTATGGTGCCAAAACCAGGAAAACCAGCTCATGTTCTCACATCATACAGACCCATTAGTCTACTGCCCGTACCATCGAAGCTCTTTGAAAAGATTCTACTTCGTAGAATTCTTTATGAACTGTCAAAAAATTCCATAATACCGAACCACCAATTTGGATTTAGAAAAGAACATGCTACGACAGAACAGATACATCGAGTATATCGAACAATTAGAAATTCATTAGAAAATAAGGAATATTGTTCTGTAGCGTTTCTCGACATACAACAAGCGTTCGATAAGGTGTAGCACAAGGGACTACTCTGTAAAATCAAATCAAGCCTGTCACATTCTTATTATAATATTCTGCAGTCATATTTATCTGGAAGAATGTTTCAAGTTAAAGAGGGTGAAAGTACATCAACGTTCCAAGAGATACAAGCAGGCGTGCCACAGGGCTCTATTCTTGGACCAGTTCTATACACATATTCATAGCAGACTTACCACAATGCTCTAATGTGACGATAGCAACTTACGCCGACGACACGGCAATACTGGCATCCAACGACAATCCTGCTGAGGCATCTAGAATCCTACAACAAAGCCTATTGGAGACTCACAGATGGCTTAGAAAATGGAGAATCAGAGTAAGCGCGACCAAATCTGTCCATGTCACATTTGGCCTAAGAAAAGGTTTTCTTTTTATTTTTTTTTATTTCTATAAGTAATGTTTTATTGTTTTTATATTAAAATATTGTATTAATCTAGTTTTAAAAGAGAAAATAAATATAGAGTATAATAATAATAATAAAAACCTTTATTCTCTGACCTTTCAATTTTACAAAATTTTATAATATATGAATATTTGAACTTAAAATATAGTTTTTAATTTACAAGTTATTGTGGCATCGCCATCCTCTAATTAGTCAGGTTGTCCTTGGACATAGGCCTCCTTCAGGCATTTCCACACTTCCCTTTCACGCGCTGACCTCCTCCAGCCTTTCTGTAAATCGTCATCCCATCTTTTTATTTGCCTTCCTCTTCTCCTTTTTATGTCTCTTGTATACCATTCAGTGATATCTCTAGTCCACTTCTTTGTTTTGGATCTCCACATGTGTTCCGTCCAGCGCCATTTCAAGGTTTTTGCCTTTTTGGTCACATCTACAATTTTCGTTTTTGCTCTGATGGTTCCGAGTGTTTGTCTGTACACAACATGCTGCGCTCTATACTCTGTTGACATACTTTGATTTTTTGGGTTGAAGCGGCTGTGAAGGCCCAAGTTTGGCAGCCGTATGTCAGTACCGGTAGAATACAAGTATCCCAGACCCTCTTCTTCTCTGATACTGGTATATGTTTGTTTTTCATTATTTCCTTCAACGACCAGTACCTTGCCCAACTGTTATTCTTCATTCTTCTTTGTATTTCTTTGGCAGTTTGATCATTTGGTGTATTTAATAACACCAAAAAAGTACCTACCTACCTTATAAAAGTACCTATACTTATAAAAAAGGGAAAAGGTATTTCTTTTTTGATTCTTCGTCATTCTTCTATTTAAGCTTGTGCAAATGAAGCCCTTTCATACGATACCCACATGACACGGTTAACTTACTACAAAACTTGGACACCCGTTCCTTACATAAAGACCCTGTTTTTTTGTGATTTAATTAAATATGTATAGTTTTTAGACTTTTCCCTGTACTTGTAGTATAAGACGATATTACTTGTCAAACTTCATAGTTCTAGGTCAACGGCAAGTACCCTATGAATTTGGATTCCCTTGCGAGTGTCGAAATATACGTTTGCGACATAAACAGCCGTATCTTTTTTTTCGTTAACTTAGTAGTTTGATTTTTTCATTGCTTCAAGGGACCACAGACTTGAGTATATGGTTATAATTTCAACTCGATACCTCCACGCGTTCCCAAAATAAAGGGTCTTGACAGACAGACAGGCAGGCAGACAGATAGACGGACAACAAAGTGATCCTATAAGGGTTTCGTTTTTTCTTTTTGAGGTACGGAACCCTAAAAATATCAGTAAATATGCAAAATATGCCAGTTGGCGACTTCGTCCACTTAAGTGATCACCCGTATCCCATTATGGTTTAAAAATAATCCTAGAACCTTATTGCAGCGCCACCTACCGTGTCCAATTATGAGTCTAAACAACCCACACAAGAAAGCTAATCAAAATCAGACCAGCCATTCAGGAGGAGTTCAATGACACACATATAAAATAATAAAAAAAATAAAAATAATAAAAGTAGCTTTATTTCTCAATTACATTTTACATAGTATTGACACACCCTAGAAGTAATGTAATACTCGTATTGGGGATAAAAACGGTATACGGTAGAAGTATATGTATTAAAATAATTGATAATAATTTTTGTCTGTTTCATGACCTACCAGCATACAAGGGGCAATTTTTGGTGTGAGCTGTGTAATTATTACTATAAGACGCAAATTATGCTCAATAACCATGTTACTCACAAACACATGTACAAATATGTGTGTAAGAAGTGTCCTGAAGTCAATTTTGATAAGTAAGTCCTTGCATTAATAAGCTAGTGAAGGAATGTTCTATAAAGGTCTGATTTTCATGAGAATTCGTGCCGATTCTTTCCCGATCCAAACATTATTATTATGCATGCAAATCGCCAGTAATTAATTTCAACCGTATTCACGTGATGAATTGAATTGAAAGATTGTGCTCAAGTTTGCTACGCGAACAAACCCTTGCGCAACAAATGATCTTTCGCGAAACGAATGAACCCAATGAATACTGTCTTTTATGCAAGCGAGCGTGAAAAACAAAGTCATACATAAACACAAATATATAAGTACACATAATACATACAATGGTGCATGCAAATATTATTTAAAACGTAATACAATGCCAGAATACAATGATTTTGGTTTCAGGAATGCTAATAATTAATATGTACCTACATAAGAGAGCAACATAGTTTTTCGTTCACACAAGCTCTCCGCTTGGTTTGCGAAGCGGCTTATTTATTTCATTTATAGCTTCAGAGAACTGTTGTATAACAAAATCATTACAATACATTTTGACTTCATTAAACTAATAAATTACAATACATTTTGACTTCATTAAACTAATAAATTACAATACATTTTGACTTCATTAAACTAATAAATTACAATACATTTTGACTTCATTAAACTAATAAATTACAATACATTTTGACTTCATTAAACTAATAAATTACAATACATTTTGACTTCATTAAACTAATAAATTACAATACATTTTGACTTCATTAAACTAATAAATTACAATACATTTTGACTTCATTAAACTAATAAATTACCAAAACAAGGCAATAGTAGTAGTCATACCGTTTACGGCGCGCAACAAAGAAGAACAAGACCCTTAATTTTGTATGTTTGTTACAAAGTTTTATGTAAGAACTTAACATTGCTAATATCTGCTATTTCAGAAGTTCCGCCAAAAGGCATTACAACATCGTGCATGTCCAGGACTATAAGGTCTCGCAGTCAAAGGATGGTGTAAGCTCTCCGAAGCGTACTAAGCGGACCAAAAACGTTGCAACCGTAAAAAAAAAGAAAATTACACGACCTTCATGGTATGACTCTATGGAATACACTCCGGTGAGCCAAGAGGACCAGTACCTGAGGATTCAGGAACGGAAGCAGTCAAGAAATTACACAGAGTCATTGTTCAAATGTGAGATGTGCTTTAGAGGATTTACCAATCCTATGACGTTCGATAACCATATGAAGAAGCATGACCCTGTTAGTATGTTATTTTGTTGTAAAGAGATTTTTTAAAATATTATTATTAAGCTTATAATGCTGTTAGGCACATAATACATAACGCCTCGGTGGCCGTGTGGCGAAGTGCTCAGCCCGATACTCTAAGGCCCCGGGTTCAGTTCTCAGGTCACGGGCAAAGTGTGTTTCGGACTTTTCGATGCATAGACCGGGTTTGTGATCACCAACCCGCACAGCATTTAGCAAGCGTGGTAATTAAGCCATTGCCCATCAAATGTAGCGATGACTTGATTTCAATGATGGAGGCCTTTGCCCAGCAGTGGGACAGTTATAGGCTGTTTACTTTACTTTTTTACATAATACATATTACATTTAAAATAAAATAAGTACACGAAATTACTGTACCCGGCAGTGGTACAGTTAAAGGTAATTATATTTTTTTTTAATACTTTGTGTCCTTTGACACAGAGGCCTCCTCCAGCTTTCTCTACTGCTTAGTCTATGACGAATTCTATTATTTTTTCGCATTTGTAAAACGGTAATTAAGCCTTACTTAACTATGGTTATATCTGCTCTTACTATAAAGCCGAGCTGACGCTATAGTATCATTAAAAATGTATCATTGTTTGCTTACAGACGTTATGTGGAAAGTATCAGTGTGATATGTGCAAGGTGTACCGAAAGACTAGTCGACAGTTATACTCGCACATGGTATCAACGCACCTGTCCCGGTACACTTGTAAGATGTGCAGTTTCGTGTGTAACGGCAGGTAAATGTTTTTTAAAGCTCCTTTTTAATTTCCTTACCAGTAAAGCAAACAAGTTATTTATTTTTTATTATTTGAATTTTGCATTCACAATAGACGACCTCTGTGGTCGAGTGGTTTGTACACCGGTTTTCATGGTGTCGCCATCTCTGAGGTCCCGGGTTCAATCCCCGGTCGGGTCGGTATCCTCAACACTGGGGAACTGACTATTTGTCACTAATTGCCGGAACAACAATGCTGGTAGCTAGCCAGGCGGCATTAGATAATTTAAAACAAACCCTACCACCGACCAAACCGAATACACAAACGTGTACTTCCCGCTGATAATATACTCGATATATAAGGATATCGGTCTGAGACCGAGTTGCACACAAACGCGCTCGAGCGACGCACACACAGACAACCTGACGCGGCCGCGGAACCTCGTCACAGCTGCGCTCGGATTGCATTAGGCTTACTTTCTGGCTCCTCATTTCGTGCCACTCGTCTTAGCCGCTGGACCATAGAGGCGGCCAAAAGTAACAATAAGGTAAAAGCACATGAAATCCTCAACCACTGAGTATACTTTGTTATATTTTTAGGGTTCCGTACCTCAAAAGGAAAAAAACGGAACCCTTATAGGATCATTTTGTTGTCCGTCTGTCTGTCTGCCTGTCAAGACCCTTTATCTCGGGAACGCGTGGAGGTATTGAGTTGAAATTAAAACCATATACTCAGGTCTGCGGTCCCTTGAAGTTGTGGAAAATCAAATTTCTAAGTTAACGAAAAAAAAGATACGGCCGTTTATGTCGAAAAAAACGTATATATCGACACTCAAGGGAATCAAAATTCATAGGGTACTTGCCGTTGACCTAGAACTATGAAAGGCAAGTAATATCGTCTTATACTACAAGTACAGGGAAAATCTGAACACTCAACATATTTAATTAGATTACAAAAAAACAGGGCCTTTATGCAAAGAACGGGGGTCCAAATTTTTATTAAAAAATACTGGAATACTTATCATTTAAAAAAAATATCCTGGTATAATCATATTGATATAACCGTTTTGTGTCGTTACTATGGAAGGCACGTAAAGCCGTTGGTCTCGGCTGCATGCTTCTGCATGTTATGGGGATAGGTAGGTCCTATCTGCGTAAAATTTCAAATCGGATCTTATATGGAGCTGATAAAACCACCTTTTTTACAGCTCATTTTGTGTCCCCACTGCTGGGGCTCGAGCCTTCCCTATAAGATGGCTAGGAAGAACGGGCCATAAACCACCACGGGGGCCCAGTGCGGATTGGTGGTTGTTAGCAACAGCTAATGCAGCCGGGACCAACGGCTTACGAAGGAGCTCGAGATGATAAGATTTTTGGTCACTTTGCGAAATTGGCTCAATTTCAGCAATCGTAGACCGAGCGCGTTAGCCACTGCGCCATCGAGCTCTTCAATCAACTAAAATCAACTCAGTTCACACCGGAATAGAATTAAAAATAAAAATGTTTTGTATTTCAGAGGACAAGCAATGTTGCATGACAAGTATCACAAAAATATCACTTACAATTGCCCACACTGCCAGCTTACGTTCAGGTGAGTTACTTCATCTATCACATATATTTTATCCTCGTATTGATAAATCCTCGGTAAAAGAGTGGAAAAATGGCAACATAGTGCCCCTGTGGTCAGGGCTTGAAAGGATAATTATCAACGGTAAATATCACTAGGGACCGGTCCAACGGTTTAATCACCAAAGCTTTTGAAAGGCTTGTACAGACATAAGTTAACCTTAAATTTGTGTAACCCTTTCAGTGGGTAACCCCTTCAATTTGATAACCTTTTCAGAAGAGTAACCAAAGGGTAACCCAAGAGTATAATCTCTCCCACTTCTTTATCACTAGCCAAGTTAATTTGCCCGTAGGTTCATAACATTAAGTACCATAACACTAAAACTGCCCGGTAGGTTCGTGGCAATTCGGGAAAGACTTGTTTAAACACGCAATGCATCGCCGCCGCCCACCGCAGCGATCGACCTAACGTCAAACAATAATAGCTCTTATGTACTGAGCAAAAATATCTTATCTGCGCAGAAGCTGCATTCAGCCTTTGAAAGAGTAACCAAAGGTTTACCCGTTCAATTGCTATCCTTTGGGTTGATCTTTTGATCGGCTTCTAATGCGCAACGGGTTTGGAAAGCAAACCCCTTGTCAAAACCCCTTCTAAACCCCTGAATGGGTTACGAGACCTGTCCCTGAATATTACGATAATCATGATAATTATCATGATTATAACTAGAGAATGAGATGATATAAATGGAGAATGATTAATTGATAATAACAAAAAACTGTATTCGAACTACGAACGTGTATTTATTTATTTATTTAACTAGCTTTTTGTTTGCGGCTTTGCTCACGTGGGCTACATGACTTGTGTTTATTCGTAATAAAAGCCATACTTATTAAAGGTGTATATCATAAGGGTATGAGTAATAAGCAGTGATAGGAATAGGTAGTGCCTATTCACCTAAAGTTCGAAGAACAGAGACATAAATCGGGGACTTCCTTACGACAATTTTTTTTTCTGGGACAACTTTGTCTCAGCAGCAGTTTATTAAAAATAATGTTAATTGGAATAAGTAGGTACTAACCCGATCTTTACAATTTATATTTTCGGAATATTAGAAAAATTTAAATTGTAATAAAACATACATTTTAAACAAATTGTCGCCTTTTAACGTAACAAGAACTGTACAAGTGACGCATTCTCAAGACAATGCTCCGAAAAAAAATTGTCTTAAGGAAGTCTTCACTTTTTGTCTGTTCCCCGAAAAAGCACTACTTATTCTTATTACTGCTCATGACATACAGAATTACACATAGCACTGAATGCTTCACTTTATCTTACTGCGATATATACAATGTTATTTTTAGTTTATACGAAACCTGAAAACTGTTTGTTCACAATCAGTAATAGAATCGATTTCAATATTTTTTATACCATGTTACATTTTGACCAAATAATATTTACAAAATCTCAAATAAAGTATACCATACTAAAAAACACAATGGAACAGCACAAAAACTTGTAACTTCGTGAGTTTTCAAGATATTATTTTAATTTTTTTTACTGATTCTTTATATGAAAATATTTGACCCGTGTTTTGATTTTTGAACTAAAAATAGGGTTGTATACCTACAAAGATTCCATTTAACAATTTTATGACCGACAATTTGTTTGAAATGTATATTTTATTAGTATTTAAATTTCTGTAATATTCCGAAAATATAATTTATAATGTTCAGGTTAGTACCTACTTATTCCAATTAACATTATTTTTAATAAATTGCTGTTAGGGCAAAGTTGTCCCAGAAAAAAAAATTGTCGTAAGGAAGTCCCCGATTTATGTCTCTGTTCTTCGAACTTTAGGTGAATAGGCACTACCTATTCCTATCACTGCTTATTACTTTAGGCTCATTAGGTAAGACTGAATAATAAAATAATGCTTTTAACAACAACATAACATAGGTACTTAGAATAATAACGCATAGGTAATACTTTGTCATCGACCGGCCGTTGCCCTTTAGATACCTACATTTGATCTTTGATTTGTAATGAATGAAACTTCTTTTAATGTGTAATTTATGTGATTGACTTATTTTGCAATACCTACATAGCCTCGGTGGCCGAATGGCAGAGCGCTCGGCCCTATACCCGAAGGTCCCGGGTTCAATTCCCAGGTCGGGCAAAATGTAATTCGGATTTTTCGATGCATAGCCCGGGTTTGTGATCACCAACCCGCACTTGGCAAGCGTGGTGATAAAGCCATAACCCATCAAATGTAGCGATGACTTCATATCTATGACGGAGGCCTTTGCCCAGCAGTGGGACAATTGTAGGCTGTTTACTTACTACTTACTTACCTACATAGAAGTTCGGTCGTTAGTCATACTTTAGGTACCTATCTACATTTCATCATTCATTTGTAAGGAAAGATAGTAGGTAGTAACTTCTTTTGATGTGTGAATTGTGTGATTGACTTATTTTGCAATACCTACATGGCAGTTCGGTCGTTGGTCGTACTTTAGATGTTACCTACATTTAATCTTTCATTTGTAAAGGAAAGATAATTGTAACTTCTATTCATGTGTGATAGACTTATTTTGTAATACGTAGATAAGAATTGGAATTGCGCTCATAACACACATATCATAACATAGGTAAGTAGATGTTATCGGTAGTCGTTAGAGTTTCAATTCAGTTGTAAAGGGAAAATAAATGGGGTCTCACTCATTCCAGCCAGACTGTATGTAACGTAGGCGTAGGCATTTATCTCTCTCAGCTGGCGCGATGACGCGACGGGTCGACGACCGCCCCAGTCTCTCAGTCAGTAAATAATCGTTATTTTTTATTAGTTTTCTATTAATTTTTTAGTTCGCTTTAAAATAAATTTGATACCTAACGAATAACTTAATTAAGAGCGTTTACGCCGCACACTAGCGCCACTAATGAAAACAAAAACATATCTAGTAATTAGAGATAGAAAATCAAATTATGCTCAACAAACTATTTGAATGAAGTAATTTAGCATTTTTACGTCACCTAATAAACACCTGACATGTTATGGTTTAGTTAAATAAGGCGTTATAGTTAAAAATGGCCGTAACGTCTTATTTAACTACCACCTACCTCGCACAGCTCTGGTGGAAACGCAGCCTTAAGGGTGCGCCGCCGACCAAAAACAGCCAAAAGTGTAGTCACGGTTAAGTTGATATTTGATGCAAAAACTATCGTATTAGATAAACAAAATATATTTTTTTGTTTGTTTTTCCGACCCATAAATTCATAACACACTATAGTTTTTTCTACAATATCATTTAAAGTTGGACAAAAATTATAAAAACGAGTGGCGGCGTTTAGTTGATATCTTATAATATATCTAAATTGTTATACCTCTATTTATGTCTAAACAATCACCAATGTCTTTACTACAAATCGTCCGTCTCACATTTTCGATTTATCGAACGGTTTTTAAATTATTATTTTTCAAATTAACGTTTAATTCCCCATACAAAATTAGTATGGCCGCGCGGCATCAAATAAATATGGACGAAGACATTTCAAATAAAATATATGACACTTGGTTTACGGACGGCCCACCCTTAACATCAGGTAGAGTGACGTCATCTGCCAACTCATCATCTCAGCCAAAATACGTCCACTGCTGGACAAAGGCCTCCCCCACGGATCTCCACAACGACCGGTTTTGTGCTGCTCGCATCCAGCGGCTTCCCGCGTCCTTCGCCAGATCGTCGGTCCACCTTGGAGGCCTGCCCACACTGCGCTTTCCGGTGTAGGCAATTGCCAAATACCTACTCAAAAAAATATTACCGGAGTACCTACACAAAAGCCGACCTACATCGGTAACGCGACGTTAACTTTAAATTATGTGCATTAACTGCGTTACAACGTGAAAGTGCGAATTACCTTTCAAACACCCGTAACAGCTATGTGGTGGTACAAGAGGCGAATAGAAATGGGTTGGTAAAAAAGTTATTTTTAACTATTAAAAAACTAGCTTTTGTTCGCGGCTTTACTCACGTGGGCAAATTATGTTTGTTTTGTTTCTTCACTCTAGGGGAGGTTTTTTAAAAAATGCTTAAACACGTCTTTTTATTGAAAAATCTATAGATCCATTAAATTATTCATTTTGATTGTTATTACTTTAAAAATAACGATTTCCACAAAAAAAACCTTTCTCCCTTTTTTACTCCTTAAAAGAAAAATAAACAAAATTTCTGAGACACGCTATTCTTAAATTCTTTTCAAGAATCCAAATACCAATTTTCATGTATTTTACTTCAAAACTGACGGACTTTGATACAAACTTTCACTCCCTATTTGACCCCCTTAAGGGTGTGATTTCTGTAAAATCCTTTCTTAGTGGCTGGTTACGTCACTCAATTAATCTACAGTTCAAATCTTATCTAATTAGCTTCAGCGGTTTAGGCTCGGCGATGATGAGTCAGTCAGTCAGGACAAGTCATTAGGTATATGTATATAGTTTTCACAATAAAAGTTTGAAGCATCGTCGTCAGTTGGTAGAGAATGGATAGGTGCTCGGATTCGGGTTGAATGCGAGAAATCTTGGCTATGTCCAATCCCCATAGCTCCGTTGGACTACAACTGACGTGACCGATCCTATCCGAACCCCTTCGGAGAATCTAGTATAGGGCACGGGGACACGCACTTTTAAGTCACGCACTTATGCCGTTCCTTTTAGAAAACCTCCGAAGGTGATTTGTTTCACACGGTTTGAGGAACCCTTTATGTTTCTCGCCGCCCCCAAAAAAGCCCGGTGATGCTGAAAATGCCGTTTGAGGCAATCAGCAATCTCTCTCTCTCTCAATCTCTCTCCAAAAAAGCTGACGTGAACCCATACCTAGAAACAAACGAATTATTATTATTATTATTTATTTCTTAAAAAGACAACAAAGATTCATAATTGTTAATAGACTTAAACTTATTGTTAGTATTAAATTACAAATTACAATACAATACAATCAATTACATTTTGTAATTAATTGAATTATCTGATAAATTATGTAAGTCAACTAATTAAAAACTACAAAATACTAAAATTTAAAATTGGAATCTATTTAAAAATATACTGTGCAATGTATTGATAAATTGATTGATGAAATAAGGGATAGACAACTAAACATGTCACGTCATTTCAACATTAACACGTATTTAGCCATTGTTTAACTTTAAACACTCTTCTTCTTGGCGCGAAAGTGAAGAGTCATGTCTGCGATTTTGTTTTGTTTTCTAAAATTTGTGTTATGTCGAATATTAATGTGAAATAATGGTGGATTATTAACCGTTAAGTGTTCGTGAGTGTGCATGACTGTTGGCAAATGAAACAAAACAGTGCAACGTCATTTTTCAAATTCTCTCAAGAAGTACGCCCGAGGACTTAGTAAAGCCCCACATCTTTACTGAGATACTCTAGGGGTTGGGGGGTATATCATTTCTCACTTCTCATTTCTATTATCATTCATCATCATTACTGGAGGAAGAAGGAAATATTGTTTATTTATGTATTACTTGAAAGAAAAATTACTTTGACACTGGCTAAATGTGCTAATCACACGAAGCCATCAACTAAAAGAAAAAAAAAAGCTTTAAACACTGTTTTATAGTAAGAGGGAGAGTGTCGAACACCGGTGCCATTATCCTTTGTTTGTACAACGCAGGAAGATATCGTCGCAGCTGACCCACATCCGGATGCATCACCCGTCGACGTTCCTGTGCAGCGTGTGCGGGAACAGCTTCGTCAGCGATACCGGCCTGTACAATCACAAACTGAGTTCGCACACGCCGGCGGTCAGTAAATGGTTGCTTATAGTGTTAACGACATCAAAGCAAACCAAATCAAAATATTTTAACCGCCTTTGTGGTCTAGTGGTTGAGACCAGCGGTTGAGTCCCGGGTTCGATTCCTAGCGAGGGGTACATGTTTGTGTACTCGGTTTGGTTGATGTTAGGGCTTATTTGTCCGCCTGGCGTAGTAAATAGTGTTGAATAATTTTGGCGGGCTGGTTAGAACCACGATAGCTCAATTGGGAGAGCACCTGACCAGGTATGTCGGAAGGGTGCAGGTTCAAACCCTGCTCGTGGAAATTTTTTCAACATTTGTGTTTTTGTAATTTGTTCGCAACAAAATTTGCGTTAAAATTATATAAACAAAACAAAAACATTTTATAGCTTGCCTACTTCTTAACTGATCTTTAGTATTTGTAAAAATATTATGATCGGATGTTAATGACGGTAGTTGTTGACATTGAATGGGCGCCTTTGGCTTTCAAAGTAAAAAATAAATAGTGTTGAATTATTTCAGCGGGCTGGTTAGAACCACGATAGCTCAATTGGGAGAGCACCTGACCCGGTATGTCAGAAGGGTGCAGGTTCAAACCCTACTCGTGGAAATTTTTTCAACATTTGTGTTTTTGTAATAGAAAATATTAAAAAAAAAACACCGTTTTTATGCGCACTGACACTTTCTATTTATTAAATCGGCTTTTGCCCTCCAATGGGACACTACTGGCTAATAATAACAATAAATCGCATAAATTCTGTTCAGATAATTGATAATTTATAATTATCTTAATTCTGTTATACACCGAACGTGAGTGTTAACTTTCGCGAACACTTAATAATTCACTGTTATTTAAAACACCTGTCGTTGTGGAGATTCTTAAGGGAGGCCTTTGTCCAGCAGTAAACATGTTGGCTGAAATGATGATCACAATGATTTAAACACACAAACAAAACTGCAAACAAAGCTGTCTTTTATTCAAGAACCTTCCGTTTCTGTATTCAAAAGCCAACCTTGTTGCGTAGGAGATAGCGTCGGTCGCCACAACCGAATTGGACACGTCCGACCCGTTCTACTGCAGTGACTGCAACATGCAGTTCTTTAACCAGGAAGCGTTCGGGACACACTTTGGCAGCTCCAGTAAACATGGTTTGCGGAACCAGTAAGTAATAACATGATTATTTGGTTATAAAAACCTGAATTACTCTGTCCCTACATTTCTAATATCTTTATTATTTGTGATTCCGGGATCTTGTAAGTTTTAATTGTAATTTTATTAAATTATAATATTGTAGGATATGGTAACGACATTTTTTTTCTAAATCAATCAATTTTTTTGGAGAGAGATTGCTGATTGCCTCGAACGGCATTTTCAGCTTCACCGGGCTTAATAAATCAATCAATTCAATTCATGTTTTTTTATTTTTATTTAAATAAACTTATTGGGGTGTAAGGGTTCTGAACCAACACGATTCGAGGTCCTAGCCAATCTCTCCTGCGCGCGGTGCACCCTGCTGGCCAACAGACGAGGCTCTGGCGACCGACCGATGGCGGGATAACCATCACAAACGAACGTAGCTACTAAATGCACAGACCGTTGTCGGGCAGCAACGACACCGGTGCGATTAGATACGCACTGCGATTGCATGGCAATATTATGGGCAAACCCTCCATGGCGACACAGAAAGGACCGTGGCCTCCAGTTCCCGGCCGCCTTGCTATTCCTGATCACGGTAACGGCAGGGCAAGGGTGCGAAGAATGCCCGGGTTACGAAAGGCCGCCACAAACAACTGACTCTGGCAACGTACAACGGACGCACGCTTGACGAGCATCTGGCGCACTTCAGTTAAGTGAAGTCCGAAGAGAGGGGGAGGACACCGTAACCCTTGAATCAGGCCACCTTATATACTATCGAGAGGGAGACCAGCTATCTCAGGGTGGCGGCAGGGTCTCAACGTAGGGTTCCTGGTAAATAAAGCCCTTTGTGACAACATTGTAGAAGTGTCGAACAACGCACTCAGACGATGAAGTAGAAGATATGTTCGGAGACAAATCCAAGGCCTTATACACTTCACCACCAAGGCCCACTACAACGTTGTCATGGTGGACTTCAACGCTAAAGTGGGAGTACAGAATCACCACGAATCGGTAGTTGAATCTCATGGTTTTGGTAGCAGAAATCATAGGGGGCAAATGCTCGTCAACTTCCTTGAGAGATAGGGGCTATTCTTGATGAAATCGTTCTTTAAGAAACAGCCCCAAAGGAAGTGGACATGGCGAAGCTCCGATACTGTGACAAAAAATGAGATCGACTTCATATTGACGGACAAAAAGCATATATTCAAAGATGTCTCAGTGATCAAAAGGTTCAATACCGGCAGCGATCACCGACTTGTCAGAGGCTCTCTGAATATCAATTTTAAGAAAAAATATAACTGTTCTCCAGTCAAATCTGGAAAACCGATTCGTTGCTGTGGAAACCACAAATACTGTTGACGTCAACCACGCCCTCGAAAATGTGGTCGCAATCCTCAGGGAGGAAGGTATGAGATTTTGCGAGATACAGCGTAAAGGCAAAAAGTCAAAGTTTTCGGAAGAAACCCTTAGGCTTATGAAAAAACGACGTGAAGACCCGTCCGAACAATGGGCTAATCAACCAGAAGATTGGCAAACTGGTACACTATGACCTCCGACGCTCCAATACACGCTTGATTGAACGAGCGATTGAGCAATATCGGGGGTCGAAAGTGTTTGTCCGGTCTCTTGGGAGAAGCCACTTGACGAAGTTGACTACGACCAGTGGAGTAGTCGTTGCTTCGAAACCAGAGGTTTTTTCGGAAATTGAAAACTTTTACAGCCAGCTATACGCTTCGCATGCATCTCAGCCTGATCGCGAAAATGAGGACACCAGAGCCACATTGATCCGCCACTTTACCGAAGACTTGCCTGAAGTCAGCCTGAGCGAAATTGAGATGGCTCTTAAACGTTTAAAAACGGAAAAGCCCCTGGTGGCGGGGACGGTGTTATATCTGAGCTCCTTAAAGCAGGCGGTAAACCTGTGTTAAGGGAACTCCAAAACATCTTTCTCTTCGATGGGATAACTCCGTAGGCGTGGAGTAGGAGTGTCGTCGTGCTGTTCTTCAAAAAAGGAGACAAGACTAGAGCATGAACTATCGGATATTTTTTTCAATACCGGTATTATTTCGATATTAGTTTTAAAAATACCGGAAAACCGGTATTTCGGTATTTTTTCGATATTTTTCCAAATGTATGTTTTTTTTAAATAAAGGAATAAACTAATAATAAAATAAGGCTTTATTTATAAACTTTACCATTTAAAATAAGATCACAACATGCAAAATCAAATTGCCACAAAATCACAGAACTGGCAGCATATATAAATCTGCTTGAATTGAAATAATGAAAAATATTACAATTTTAAGCTTTGCTAAACACATAAAATTTACTACAAGTGATAATTAGAGAATTACTTAGGCTAATTTCGCAACCCGAATGCATTGAGCTCCTCATCATCTCAGCTAAAAGACGTCCACTGCTGGACAAAGGCCTCATCCCCCAAGGATCTCCACAACGTCCGGTTTTGTGCTGCTCGCATCCAGTGGCTTCCCGCAACCTTCACCAGATCGTCGGTCCACCTTGTTGGAGGCCTGCCCACACCGCGCTTTCCGGTACGCAGTCGCCACTCAAGGACTATTCCGCCCCAGCGGCCATCAGTCCTGCGAGCAATGTGCCCTGCCCACTGCCATTTGAGCTTAGAAACTCTTCGGGCCATGTCGGTTACCTTTGTTCTTCTGCGGATATCCTCATTTCTGATTCGATCACACAGAGAAACCCCGAGCATAGCCCTCTCCATTGTTCTTTGAGTGACCTTGAGCATTCTGATAAGGCCCTTAGTGAGCGACCACGTCTCAGTCCCGTATGTCATCACTGGCATGGCAACACACACTGGTCAAAGACTTTCGTCTTGAGACACTGCGGTATATCGGACGAAAAGATATTTCGTAGCTTACCTAACGCTGCCCAGCCTAATTGGATTCGACGACTGACGTCTTTGCTGAAGTTGGACCTACCTAGCTGGACCGTTTGTCCCAGGTAAACATAATCGTCCGCAACTTCAAGGGCAGAGTCCCTAACCTTTAGAGGAGTGGGTACGACACGTGAGTTCGACATAGCTTTCGTCTACTCCATGTTCATTTTAAGACCCACTTGTTGAAAGACTCTGTTGAGGTCACCGAGCAGTGTGCCGAGGTCTTCCAGGGTCTCAGCCATGACCACTATATCGTCAGTAAATTGAGGTGTAGGAGTTGAGGTTGATGTCGAGTCCTTTCCAATCCAGAAGCTTGAAAACATCCTCCAGTGCAGCAGTTCACTACTGCATCATGAATCATGAACAGTTTCGGAGATATCACATCTCCTATCTCACTCCTCGCTGCAACTGGATAGGTTTCGAGCTCTGGTCCTGAAGAAGGATTGACATAGTGGCGCTTTCATACAAACACTTCAACACTTCGATGTACCGGTAGTCAATTTGGCACCGATGGAGAGACTGCTTGGATGGCTTTTTCATAGTCCACAAACGCTAAGCAAAGAGGCTGGTTATATTCTTCGGTCTTCTCTGTGTAACCTGCCGCAGCGTATGTATGTTGTCTATGGTGCTGACGCCTTTTCGGAAACCGACTTGTTCGATAGGCTGGAAGTCATCAAACCTGCGTGCGAGACGATTCGTTATGACTCTCGAAAACAGCTTGTAGACGTGGCTTAGAAGTGAGATGGGCCCGTAGTTCTTCAGCAGGGTTTTGTCGCCCTTTTTAAAGAACAGTACCACCATACCTTCGTGCCACGTCTCTGGCATTCTGCCCCCTAGTACGACGGAATTAAATAGCTTCTGAAGAGCTACGAGTACCGGTCTTCCGCCTGCTTTCAGAAGCTAGGCCGTAATTCCGTCAGCACCTGGTGCCTTGCCGTTCTTGAGCTGTTTGAGAGCCATACTAATCTCGTACAGGCTGATGTCCGGGATGTCTTCGGTGTAGTGCGGGGTTAACTTAGCTCAAGGGTCTTTAGCTAAGCTTTGTACAGGTGGCTGTGTGGATGTGTAAAGCTGTACATAGAACTTCTCGACCTCTCCCATAACATCGGACCTGGTCGTGACCGTTCTGCCGTCATCGGTATAAAAATATTAAAATATTGTTTCAATAACTTTATTAACTCTAATTGTAAAGCTATAATATCGAAAAATCGGTATTATGTAATTTAAATACCGGTTTTTCAATATCGGAAATTTGCTTCGATATTCCGGTTTTTCGATATTACCGAAAACCGGTATCCATGCTCTAGACAAGACCCTACTGAAGAACTATCTACCTAAGCCATGTCTGTCTACAAGCTGTTTTCAAGAGTTATCACAAACCGTCTAGTGCCAATTTCAACCCCTGGAGTAGGCCGGGTTTCGAGGAGAATATGGCACCATATACCACATCTTCACAGTGAAGCAGATTGTACAAGGAGACCGAGGAGCACAATCGGCCCCTGTGCTTAGCAATTGTGGACTATGAGAAGGTATTTGATTCTATCGAAACCTGGGCTGTTCTAGAATCTCTGCAACGATGCCAAGTCGACTGGCGATATATCCAAGTGTTGAGGTCTCCTTACAATGCCGTCTCCATGGCCGTTCAAGTACAGAACCAGCAGACTAAGCATATTCCTTTCCATCGTGGTGTGAGACAAGGTGATGTTATATCATCTAAATTGCTGACCACCTCACCTAAATTCACAAATGCTTTGTAAGATGTGAACGCTGGACTGGAAAGGACGTGGCTTTAACATCAACGGTGAATGCATCTCACACTTGCGATTTGCGGACGACATCATCATCGTGGCCGAAACGTTGCAGGATTTACAATACATGCTGAACGGCCTAGCTGATTCTTCTCTATGCATCGGTCTCCGGATGAACTTGGACAAAACCAAGGTTATGTTCAAACGAACATGCCATTACGGGACTTCGGGCAAACTGCAGTTGGGTAGAAACAACTTCGAGAAAGAGGCCAACAGAAGGATAGAGCTAGGCTGGGCAGCATATGGGAGTTTCCCATCCGTTGTTCCATTCCGTCGGGTCTTTAGCGTCGCCTATTCCACAGAGTCTAAAGACGAAAGTTTTCAATCAGTGCGTCCTACCCGTCATGACATACAGAGCCGAAACGTGGAACTCACGGTGGGCTTGGTCCACAAATTTAAAGTCGCACAGCGAGCTATGGAAAGGGCTATGCTTGGAGTTTCTCTGTGGGGTCGGATCCGGAACGAGGTGATCCGACAGAGAACCAAATTCGTTGACATAGCCCACAGGATTAGCCAGCTGAAGTGGCAGTGGGTCGCCCATATTAACCGCAGAACCTATAACCGATGGCGTAAACGAGTTCTTGAGTGGAGACAGCGTATCGGCAAACGCAGTGTAGGACGCCCTTAAACTAGGTAGAACGACAATCTTCGCAAGGTGGCTGGCAAGAGCTGGATGAGGATAGCCGCAGATCGTGCTCATTGGCGTGCACTTGGAGAGGCCTATGTCCAGCAGTGGACGTGTGTAGTGTAGGCTGATGATGATGAAATAAACTTAAAGTAAGTACTTTTGAATCGACCAAACATTGTTAACCTACTAACCATTCAGGCCGTCGTCGTCGTCTATCTTTTGGAGAAGAATGGGCCCAAAAAACTGTCTGATTTCTACAAGCTCAACCATATGCCATATACATAAAGTTCAAAGTCTTTTGAAGAAGTTTGACAGTTTGTGGTAGTGTGATGTATAGGCGTGTGTATATGTTAATGTTAATGTTGAACACTTCTCCGTAGCTCGGCAAATAATAATGTGTCTCAAAAATCACGAGTGATGCGCAAAACGCGTAACGATCGGAAGGGCGTAGTACATACGAAACCAAGGCGGCCCAGGAAACCACGCACCTTAGAAACCGACGTACTGAACGCTGGCGTCCCCTCCACCACTAATTGTGCGATCGTAAGTATTTTTTGTTATTTACCTTTTGACCGTCATAGTCGGCTACAATCGACAAACTGATTTTGAAAACAATTTTTTTATAAGAACACTAGCGGCCGCTCGCGGTTTCACCCGCGTGGTTCCCGTTCCCGTGGGAATATCTGGATAAAAAGTATCCTATGTGTTATTCCAGGTTATAAACTATCTGTATGCCGAATTTCATCCAAATCCATCCACCCGTTTCAGCGTGAAAACAAACACAAACAAACGAACAAACTTTCGCATTTATAATATTATATAGTAGGATTATCAGGACTTATTCAAGACTTGTTTCATTTATCGAAAAAAATATTTCGAAATCTGTAAAAAGTTAGTCAGTTGAAATTTGAAATATGGTTTTATATAATTTTCTCCATATTTCAAATGTATTTAATCGATTATTCTATCTTTTGTAGGAAATGGACGTTTTGGAATAAGGACGTTATGGGAAAGGGACGTAATCGACGTTCAGGTTCATAATGTCCCTTTCCCATTATGTCCCTCGGTTTCAAAAGGTCCCTTTCCCAGAATGCCCACTTCCTAAAAAGTCCATTTCCCTTTTCCAAGACGTGAACGATGATAGCGTGCCTTGTACACCAATGATCGATAATACTTATGGTTTTTAAACACATGAATTAAGGATAGCCCTTTATACCGAATCTTTGTTGTATTCGCAAGTTTTTACTCTAAATTGAAAACTTGGCGTACAGAGCACGGCGATTAAATTATGTCATGGCGGCCAAATAATGTATTAGCCATTAGTATACGTATACGTATATGTATTAGGCGGGGGGGCCTTTATCCACACCTACAAGATAAAATTTACTAGAAAAATCAACCACTTTCCAGTTAGTTAAAGTTTATCTTGTAAAATTACAATTTAAATACATTAAAACTACAATATTTTTCTATAATATTATAATTTGTAAATTTTACTTTGTAAAATATTCAAATTTATCTAATTTTACAAGATTGTCAAAGTTGTTATGTGTGCAGTGTAACAAGTTGTTGATGAGCGACGTGCAGAGGCGCAAGCATTACGCGGCGGATCACCCCGGTGCGGAGATGCCGAAGCGGTTCATGTGCGAGGTGTGCGGACACGCCACCAGGGTACGGAGTTCATTTTGTTTACTTACTTACTAGTTACTCCGCAGGGTCAGCGACCCGTAGTGGATCTTGGCCTCTGACACAACAAGAAGCCAATCATACCTTCTCTGCGGGAAGTAGACACAGATTTATTTATTTTTCACTTTCTTTCTTTCTTTTTCTTTCTATTTTTCTTACTTTCTAATTTCATTTTGTTTACTAATCTTTTTTGTGGCAATTAATTCATTTACGTCTCACAGTGGGAGTTCCGCTGCTTAGCTCAGATGGGACTACTTGCTTCGGAAGGCACGTAAAGCCGTTGGTCCCGAGGTCCCAGTCCCAGTCGCATTAGCAGTATTTTTTATTTATTTGTGGATAACTATATATTGTATATTTGGACGAAGCGAAACAAGTATGTATGGATCGTAGCAAGTGAAAAAAAGTGGTCTCTGCCTACCCCTACGGGAAAGAGGCGTGATTATATGTATGTATGTACTATATTGTTATTAAGCAGTCTATTACAACCACTGTGGTATTTCCATCTAGTATAGGGGAGGCTCAAAGCCATACGAATGGTCGTTTTCGATTAAGTGATCAAATGGCAAATAATACAAGCACTAATAAAATCCCGAGACATGTGATTTTGAAAGTAATTTAATATGGAACGCTATTTTTTAACTTAATATAAAAAAAATTAATCATATCTTTGTTCGGAAGGATATGGAGTGTCTCCAATCTTTTTCCGCAGTCACTATGCGCAAGTCTAGACTGATCAAATCAAATTGCTTATTGACTATATCACTTAGCATAGAATGTTGCATTTGGCATGTCATGGCGGTAGACATAATTTAAATTCAAACATTATATCCAATTGAATTTAAGTTTATTATTTATTAACTCTTGTCGTTATTACAAATGTACTTATTGTTATTTTTTTTAAACCTTTGTTGATTTGTACATGAAATACAAAATTGAGGGTTTTGTCAGAAAACATGCCACCCTCATTTAACATTAATGATATTTCATAATCATATTTGTACAATTAGATATCTATATAAATGAAAATCAATTGCTGTTTGTTAGTCTCGCTAAAACTTAAAAACGGCTTGGCCGATTTGAATAATTTTTATTTTGTTTTGTTTCATTTAATACAAAAACATGTTTAGAAAAATTTGGAATTTGAAAATTTAGAATATTTTGTTAAGATGGCGTTCGTTTCACACATTTATTATAACTTAGATAGGACAACGTCTTTGGGTTCAGCTATTTAGAAATATTTATCTATTCCTAATTGCCAATTGTACATAGAAACTTTGGCCATATTATTGTCGTTGTGTTGCAGCAACACGACAATTTTTTGTCACACATGCGCACGCACACGCACGAGAAGCCGTACCAGTGCCCGCACTGCGACCGCCGGTTCAGCAAGGCCAGCAACCGCGACCGCCATCTTGTCGTAAGTACTTGCTTTTTAAATGTTTGTTTTTTTTAAATATTAGACAACATTACATACATTGTTCTGATCCTAAGGTAAGTAGCTAAATGACTCGTTTTATGGAAATCAGAAACAATGACGACGGTACCACAACCACCTAGACCCGACACAATATCGAAAATATCGTTTTCGACACTGACCCAACCGGAATCGAACACGGGACCTGACTTAGCGCCGCCCAAAGTCCGGCGTGCAAGCCACTCGGCTACGGAGGTCGTCAAATACTTGTTTATGTGATTCAGCGTAAGGCTGCCTGCTCATTGAAGTGGAGAGGAGAGCAGCGGAGCGGACCTGTGTTAATATTAACCAATAAGGATTGTTTAAAATCTCCGCTCCGCTGCCGTGGACAGTGAATTAAAAACTTATAAGAATAGGGATTCATAGATTTCCAAATATCTTTATTTTGTGTTTTTCTCAACTATAGTATTGTTGATCGTTGCCGTACAAGGCCCGCTATCACTTGTCGTTTATAACCGACTGTGGTAGTCAAAAGGTTAAAATCGCAGAAAGTTAAAAAAAACAAAGAAGTAATTCTCACGTTTGTTATTACCCAGGTCCACTCCGTACCTAAAGTACGGATACCTAAACGGTACGAATGTCAACACTGCAACCGCCGGTTCACCCTGAAGTCTGGTGTCAAAATCCACATACAGACGGTGCACTTGAAAATCCCGTATCCGCCCTGGAACAAGAAGATGAGAAGGAAACGCCAGGCGTTGAAGAACATTTCCGCACTAACTAGCGCGGTGGCGACGAGGGAAACGGCGATGCCCAAGCTAACACTTGACCAAGGGGACTTTTTGAACGCTTTCGTTAATTATACGGACGAGTAAATGCTAGTGATGTGCCGGAAATCCGTATCCGCGGATATACATTTCCGCACTGACTAGCGCGGTGGAAACGAGGGAAACGGCGATGCCCAAGCTAACACTTGACCAAGCGACTTTTGAACGCTTTTGTCAATTATACGGACGAGTAAATGCTAGTGATGTGCCGGATATCCGTATCCGCGGATATTTCACGTAGAGAAAAGTTTTGCATCTGGTTGCGCCAGCTGGTGCAAATTTGCCGCGATAAAGGTAGTTTTAATTGGCGCTGTACTAGCTTCCTTTGCCTATATCCCCTCCAATTCATACCCCAATATAAAACGCCACACGCCAACTAGCGTTGCGGCCGCATCGCAAACCAGTGCTCTGACAACGCTTGAGGGAGATACCCGCGCCACGCATCCATTGGAAATTTCCATTTCGGCCATCCGAATATCCGCGTTAGGAGTGTTACACCTGCGAGGAACCACGCGCTGGTGTTCCTAGACCGTACTCCAGCAAAGTGCGTCTACCGGCCACCAACCTCGTGCCGGTTACGACTGCTCGCCCGCCTGCTGAGCACGCGTCGTCGGCCGCTGTCGCTGTTCAAAGGTATGTTCCTTTTCCAACTCCTTGAACTGCTCATCCCCTTCCATATCGCCGTCCCTCGCAGTTCAAACCTAGTAGCCTAGCCTAGTATAACGCCAATAAAAAATACAGTCCACTAAATAGCATAACATCGCCCGCGCCGCCATTTTTTGACCTTCTCGCCAAAGCCTTCGAGCTGCACCACCAGCATCCATATTTGTATTCGTCACTTTTTGGCGGATCTAGAACGGATCTTTCACATTAGTAAATTTCATTATATATATGAAATTTTAAGTAGCAATGAAACACTATTATTAACTTCAATTTAATTTGTAAGATCTGTACCATACCAACATGATGCAATAAATAATTATGACTATGACTATGACTATGACTATTTAAGTTAAAATGCTATCTATACTACCGCCATCTAGTGACATTATATGGATAACCAGTTAGTAACTTGAGGTTCCTCTTACGGAAGATGGCGCTGCCGTATATGAATTTTTTGCAATTATTCAATGTATGGAAGATATAGGTCTGTGTATGGAAAATTAGAAATTGGAAGATTCACCCTTCTGACTGGTGTAGTAGGCAGTCAGCAAGCGCCGCCGGCCGGGCGAACAAGTAATGCGAAAATGGCGTATCTATCGTTTAAAATTAATGTAATATCATAAAGTTAATCAGAAGTATTTGCTTGTTATGATTGATTGGTTATAAAGTGTATGTTATGGTGTGTTTGTAAAAAGTGTTAGTGTGGTTACAAGTTATTTATGTTGTCGGTGATCGTTATTGCAGTAATACCTAAACTTATAGTAGGTACGTACGTAAATAGTATTTTATTATTTTGAGTTATTTAGTTGACCATTATGGCATTAATTGCAACAAATATGCATTCTATTTAAAGACTATTAGTGTTTCGTCCTTTTTATGACTATGTTTTGGTACTTCATTACGTAAATTATTCATAAATAAATCATAAACCTGACTCAATAATTTGCGGCAAGATGAGTATATCACGAGCTTCATACCGAAATTTGAATATTTTTTACGCTGCATTTCAAATAGAAACTAATAAGTTTTTTGGATATCAAATTAAAACTTATTATTAACTTATTATTATTATTATTATAGTTATTATATTATTATATTATAGGTATTAAAACACGAGTGTGAGTTTATGAAACAAGCGCAGCGAGTTTCATAATAGTAACGAGTGTTTTAATACCCGTGTTATATGCAGTTGCATACACTACTTTATCTTCACTAATACAATTAGTCAAACAACAAGAGTAAAAGCTGACAATAGTTTATTTATAATAATTGTTCAAATTTTGGATGGTACAATTTTGAAAGTTAATGTTAATTATTGATCCAGCAGCTGTAGCGGTCGCGGGGCAAGCAGTAGAGCTCGTAGACGGAGTTGGAATATTTATAATTACTTCATTCGTCTTGTTTTCTATACTGTTCAAGATCGTATTTGAGACTTGAATTTTATTCATTAAAGACTCATCAATGTAGCTTTCAGCCACAGTAGAAGACTTCCACCCCCCGTGTCGTTTCAGTGCGGTCAAATCACCACCGCTATCTATGAGAAGGGTCGCCGAGGTGCGCCGGAAGCAATGCCCCGTGTACAACGCTGGGTTAGGCAGATTCAAAAAACTTGCGATAGTTTTTCCCAGAGCACCAAATTTATTAATACCAGTTCTTTGATCGACGCACTTCCCCGATCTATAGCTCAAGAAAAAGGCAGGGTTTCGACAGGGGGTGGGTCGAAGTTCCATGTATTTTTTACATACGGCATAGCAGTTGCCCGTCACAACGAAAGAACGATCTATTTTCGTTTTTGTTTTCGAAACTTTCACCATGATTGTACTGTCGTCTATGTTAGAGACTTCATCGAACTGGATGTTGTATAGCTCTTGCCTTCGGCATGCCCCCATTGTGCTGAAGATTAGTGCAACCTGTAACAATAAACGATATAATAAGCTTGAGGTACATAGCCAAGGCAAAAACTATGATTTATGAAGTAGTAAAGTGTAGGTACCTACTACCTAATTTATACACAAAGCGCTTAAACGGAGTGTCTAGATAACTTGCGTGTGTAGTACGTAAGTACTAGGTAGATTAAATAACAGAACTAAAATACACTTACCTTTTCAAAAAGATACAAAATATCTGGTGAATCTTTCAGGAACATCTTTATTTGACCTGATGTAAACGTCAAGGACTTTTTTTCCTTGTGTCCTTCTGAACTGCGTTTCAGGAACGCTATGACTTTTGAATACTTCGTGATATCAATATTGTTGTAGATACTCAGTGTGGACTTGAGCATAGAATATTTAGCCCACATAGAAGATGGCTTGAATTTGTCGGAGAGGTCTTTGAGATACACAAGAATGACATTTTCAGAAAATGATGTAGTTTTCTTTTCGATCTTCCATGCCAAAAAGTTATTATATTCTTTTTCATATAATTTTCTAGATTTTTTGGCAAAAGATTGTGAGTTACTTTTGTTGCCAATTCTAGAATATCCGGAGGCGTACAAATATCATCGTCGCTGTCCATTTTTAACTTTTAATTTGTATTTTAAAAACAAAACACATTGCGAAACATTAAATTCACGCGTACATGTATTGTCACAGTGAACTTGCCGCCATTAAAATCTAACCAATGAGAGCGCAGCTGCGCGCGCAGGGCCAATCAGGAGCGAGCGCGCGCTGTTTTTTTTTTTATTTAATTGGCACAAGATCTTACCAAAGAGTTTTGTGTATGTAAGTTTAGTAGTTTCGACGAAGTTTTCACGTATAACCCAACTGTTTTCAAAAGCCAGCCTAATATCAAAATTTTATACAACTTGTATGAGGATTTTGACATAAGGCTCGCCAGGTTAATTGGTCGCGTTTTATTGATGTTATAATGAGATTTTACGATATCGATGTGGATATTATACCATCATGTGAAATTGCTTAAATTGAGTGTTTTGTTGTCTGCGCTATAACAGTAGTAATTATAAGTCAAGTATTGGAAACATAAGTAGAATGTTACAACATTAGTGTAGATAAAAGCTTATTAAGTTTACTTTGAATTGAATTACAAAAAACGATATGTTATCGATTTAGATTTTTAATTAAAAATAGTTTTCTATTGAAACATCTTAATTTTATTCATTGTGTCAACTATGTGAATTTTTAATAATTTTACTACTATGAAATGATAATAAAAACTATAGATACGTTCATAGTAATTTGCGTTTTAAATCTGTTCCGAGCAATCCAAAACTGCACACATTGACCAGTTTCACTGATAAGTAAAACAAAAGATACGAATTAGCACGCAAATGAAAGAGATAGCTATAATTTTAATGTTTGCACTTCAAATGTTTCTTGTGCATAGAGTAACATTATAGTCGTAGAGTGGACACTTGATTGAAAATTATGTATCTACATAGGTAAGAAATAAAACATCTTGTAAAAGTAAACCATTTTAGAGGAGCTAGGTAGTAGTTGATTGAAACAGTGTTCAGGATGGAATGTGTTTATTGTCAACAAAGCGTGTATTTATACAAAAGTTACCAAATCCAATTATCAATAGCAAAGCGTTAAAATAAATTATAAAATATCATAAGGTACTTTGATAAACATTAGTATTTTGTCGCGGGTATACTACGCGCGCATCACCTCGCTAGCGCTGTCGCGCTCGCCGCATATAAAAGGCGATTTCGCTGTGCGCGCGACCTTCGGCGGCGGCTGTGAACGACGGACGGTGCAGCTATGCAAGCGGAGCTCGTCGCGTTGGCATCGCCGGCGTCATCGGTAGCTGCTACTAACAGCTCTTTTCAGGGTTCCATCTTGTTTCAACGGCAACGTCTTAGACAGCTCTTTTCAGGGCTTTGTCTTGTTTCACCGGCAATGGCTGCAATAGGCTACACCATATTTATTGAAAATTTTAATTTTTTCACCGCCCAAAATATTGTAATAAAGAAGTCTCCATGAATTTTTGTCTATGTTCTTCGAACTTTAGGGTGAATTAGCCCTACCTATTCCGATCACTGATTATCAGAGACAAAATGAGATGCATATACTTGCTAGAGATATAGGTATTATAATAGGCACTTCACTATTAATTTCATAACGTCGTCCGTTGACTTCATATCAAGTCTTTGGCGCTCGTAGCACGATAAATTTCTTAAGGAAAAGGTTGTTTATGCTTTTTTTATTACAGAGTTTTGTTGGTCTATACTTAAAATAGCCTATCGACGTTTCATGTACCTAATGTGTTCACGTTCAGTTTTAACGTTGATAGGTATACAGCGTATTTTGGTTAAGTGGTTGGCTTACAGACTTAACTACCGCTGAGTTACCGAGAGTGTACGTTCTTTGTGTACGTTTGAGTACGTTCTGTTTTACAATAAACATTTGAATAGTGTTTTAGTAGCCGCTTTCTTGTTTATACACGCACGAACGAGAATGGAGTAAGTACCTTCCCTTTGTACGTCATAAATAAATATATTTACTTACTAAAATAAGAAGAAAGAAACAAATAGATGGACGCTTGGAATTGCGCACAGGTAAAAAGTATAGTCACAGTCTAGTAATTACATTCGACTGAACTGACTCCGATGACTGACTGTCATCGGAGGCGTTTCTGAATCAGTACCGCGAGCACGGATATTTTATCGACTGATAAAGTGACATTAGACGATAAAATTTGATAGACTTTTCAAGCCGACAAATTAACATCGGCAGCATGGGTCTTGGTTTATCGACCCGTAGATATAATCGATAAATTTTATGTATTTTGTTTAAAAGCTAGCATGGGACTCGAAAATGATATTTCTTGTAGATAAATTTATCAGCATCTAAAAGTTGGTAGATAAAGTTTTCGACGCCAGTGGAAAGTTATTAAATATTACACTTTTCTTAAAAATGGATTTCGGGCACCTTTTGCTGGTTGCAGAAGAGACGCAACGACGACGTTGCGAAGAAACTAACATTGTCCGACGCCATCTGAGGGAGAGAAACAACCCCTTTGGATTTAGAAGATTCTGATTTCATGAGGTTGTTTCGCATATCCCGAGAAATAACCTTTGTAGTTATCGAGAGCAATTGGGGCGTCATCCGACGGATTAGATCAATTGCCCGTCCATGTTGTTGTAAGTAGAAGTAATTTAGTTTTTTATTTTCCTATTTCATATATTTATTCTAACCTGAATAATCTACTTTTTGCCGGTCCTCACCGCTGTGCGGTTTCATGCCGTCGGTAGTTATCAGCGGTGCATTGGGCAAGAATATAACTTGGCGTTGTGACAATGCACAGTTAGCAAAGTTGTGAAGCAGGTCTCTGAAGCTATTGTGCGTCGTCTTTTGCCCGTCTACATTCGATTTCCCAGCACCGCTTCTGATAGAGCCCTAATTGCCGACGGCTTTTTACAAAAGCATGGAGCAAGTAATCCACTATAAAATAAAAAAATATTATTAGGTACGATGTCTTGAAACGACTTAGAAAATGTGATACTTAAGTACATACTTTGGTGGTTCCGACATAGTAAAATAATATTAAATAAACTAGCTGTTGCCCGCGACTTCGTCCTCGTGAGCTAAATATAGGCTGTAGTTTGTACAGTTTAATTTTTATGTAGGTATCTATTTAAGCTTATTAGGGTATAATAAAATTATATGCATCGGAAATTTAGAAAATTGACATTGTATTTACCGACATACGTACATCTACTCACTCTTAATATCCTTTCAGCTGGGAATGCTGAGATAGACAAAGACAATCGATCTCCATTTAGTGTGGTTCTGGCATACTTCCTGTGTCTCCTTTCATCATTATTTTCATACATTATCTCTTATTCTTTCGACTATCATTTCTGCCATGTACATACATATATTCAGTTTGAAGCACAGAATCGTCCCGTTCATACAGATTCTCACTCAGTTTCCCGTTTCAATTATCCCTCCACATACATTCAGAATACAACACCGTTTCTCGGTGGGTTGCGCGTATTTGCTACGTCATACAAACCTGAAATGGGTTTACTGACGCTCAATTATATGTAATAAAATTGGTATTTTACAGCTCAGGTACTCGTCCGGAGTCGTCCTAGGCACTGGTGTATCTTAGCTAAGATGTGTCTACTGTTATACTGTCCAACCACGGACTTCAAAATTTTTTTTGCCTTGTCCACCGAAGCTGGATATCGAGTAGCAGGTAGCGGTCCAGGATTATTGGTTGTCGGCCAGAAGGCACAAAAAACTATTTACCAACTATGTTCTTATTCGTAGATACAAAATATCAATAAATTGAGAACTGTAATAAATTATATTATTGTCTATTAGGTAGTACAGTAGGTATAGTATTTTATGTTACATACTTGCGATAAATTTGAACTTCTTCGTGGCATCTTGTTAGGTAGGTAGCTTTTTAGAGATAGATCACAGGACACAGAAAGAAGTTACCTCTAATAAAAAAAAATCTGTAGTCCGTGCCTAATACAGTTATGTACCCTGCAAATTTAAACATTTTTGCAACTCTGATAACAGAGGTAGCCATCGTCTTATGCGATAGAAGAATAGAAAAACCATTTTTCTGTAATCTAGAAGTATGTACAAAATTCAGTTTTTATAGGTTTTATGATATTAAAATTGTTATGATACTTACTTACTTATATGGTATCATTGAACACAGATTTATCCTATAAACATGTTAAGAAACCAAAGTAAGAAACCGCTTACATGTAAAATAAGTACTGAAATAAGTGTTTAACTTACCTGCATCAAATGTTTCATAAAACTTTTACACAATGAATAAATCTTATTTGAAAATTAATAAGAACTGAATAAGTACTGAAATATTTAACGTACCTGCATAAAATGTTTTAAAAAACTTTTACACAATGAATAAATAATATAATTTAAAAATTATTAACAAAATAAAAATAGGTACATAATGCATTGCAAAATAACAAAATTTCCTTCTGTTCGTTTCAAAATTTGAGCGCCAATTTTTTTTTAATTTTCCTGTTCTCGCGTTTTTTCACCAAATAGAATAAAGAGACATTATTTTGGGCAACGACACAGAGGTTTATATCGCCAAATATAGGTAATGTTTTAACTTTTAACATTTCTGTGTATTAGAAAACTGCAATAGGCGCCGCGCGCAGGCGCGACTAAATAGACATATTATTATTGGTTATTTTGGAAAATGAAACAAAAGGTGTACTTATGTACAGCCAAGTTTAATGATGTGCGTGATTTCGAGCTTGTTTTTATTTTCCGTCGCTTTACTACTGCGGTGCTAATGTTCGCTTAGGTGCCTCACAGATTTATAAAGGGTAGGTAACCTTAGAGAGTTACAAAACTTTTCTAAAATAATAACTCAACGAACGTATCTAACAGTTGGTCGCGTAAATACGTATATCAAAATTTGTTTAACATTTTTCGATTTGTATGTTTTTCTCCGAAATTTTCTAAGCATTTTGGTGATAACCGCATCAAAATCGGTATTCTCATGGCAACAACTATCAATGACAGGCTCAAAAGGGCAAAGAACCCAGAGCCGTAAAACACGATAGCAATAGAGAGCCAGAGCCTCAAATGCAAGAGCCGTAAAACTCATTAAAAAAATTCCCCTATGTTACATAATAAACAACAGTTGCCAAGCAACCAAGAATTAAATCCCGGCTTAGACCAAATCAAAATTTAACAATTTTCAAGTATTTATGTAGCCTATGTTATTCTCCGGAATTTTCTTAGCATTTCGGTAAAACCGGATCAAAATCCGTTCAGTAGTTCTCGAGTTTATCGTGTTCAAACAAACAAATAAACAAACAAACAGTTTCTTTTTAAACTATTCTATCGTGTTCCGTAAGTGATTTTAAAGTATTTTTTTTTTATCTTGCAATTACAGATTTTTTATCCCTATGTTCTTATTATACAGGGTGTGCCATTTAAATCGGTCAGTATGGGAAAGTCTGAAACTATAAGACATACGAACATCTGTTCTTAGGAACCATGTCATCGATTTTAATAAGAAGAAAAACTGCTTTCATACATTAAAAAAAACCTGTACTCAACTCGGGAATCGAACCCGGTTGTTTTGAAAAAAATAAACTTACACTATTTCTATTTAGATATCGATTGTGTAGGTCTTAAGCAGTAAATTGCTTTTTGAAACATGATGTCCAAAATGAATAAAATGCATTGTTTTCACATACTTTTATTTATTTTAGAAGGTGTTCGAAGTGACCATATTAGAAAACAATATGGTTCCTAAGGACAGATCTTCGTATGTCTTATAGTTTCAGACTTTCCCATACTGACCGATTTAAATGAGACACTCTGTATTTTTCGAGTATTTATGTAGCCTATATTATTCTCCGGATTTTTCTTAGCATTTTGGTAAAAACTGGATCAAAATCCGTTCAGTAGTTCTCGAGTTTATCGACTTCAAACAAACAAACAAACAAACAATTTTTTTTAAACTATTCTATCGTGTTCCGTAAGTGATTTTAAGGCAACCTGTGTAATTTTTTTTTATATCTTGCAATTACAGATTTTTTTATCCCTACGTTCTTATTATATGTATAGATAAATGGATAAAATTAAAATTCCTTTAAAACCCCTACACGACAAGAAACAACACAAAACAAGATAATTTAATTACTAACATTTAAAAATATAAGATTCGAATTAATAATGAACGCATGGGACGATAAAATTGCCGCGTTGCCATTTTTAAATATCGCTAAAATAGAACACGATAAAACCAACCGATCCGAGTCCCGTGCTACGTGCTAGCGGTTGTAGATAAAATTCGATAGATAAACGGTTTTGTCGACCGATAAATTTATCGATCGGTACGATCCGTGCTCGCACTGCAGGTTCCACACCTTCTAAAGTACGCAACATCTCATCAGAATAACATTCACTCATTTTGCACTGTTTAGGTATTCGAACCGTGAAAGAAACACACGTGCGCACTTTTGTTTCGCTTGTAACGCCCGGCACTATCTATGACACGTTGACCTTGACCCCTGTGCCACAGAATAAGTATAACTACTAAAAACAGAAATATTTATTGTGTAATAGGTTATTTACTGACCGGAATTTATTTTTTATCTCTCTGATTGAAAATAAATTCCGGAACATTAATGAACATTTGGATGGAATAAAACAAAATAAATATAGAGGATTGTAATTAATGCAACTTTCGCGTCACATGGGCGTCACTGGCCTACTTGATATGAAGTCATTAGCGTGCGGGACATAAAAATATTTGAAACGTTTTTGTTTTTATTCATTTTAAAACACAAAAAAGCCTGTTTTGCCTGGGAAAATAAAAAATAGGGCTTCAGTTGTGTCCATCTTACAAAATTACAAAAAATAAATGTTTTATGTATCGTAAATGTATTTTATTAAAGTAGGTACAATGAAGAACTTAGAAGTGCTGGCGTGGACGGCACGAAAATCTCGAACTTCTGTAGAAAATGTTGGCGGTGAAAAGGTTAATTTATCTATAATATTGCCTATAATACATTAATTGCTCACACTGTAATAGTCAATACTCAACAATTCATTATAAGTCGCGCACAATTTTAATTCATGAGACATGGCTGTATGGGCTAGACCCTTTTGACTTTCCTACATCAAGCGAAAGATACAAACAAAAAAGTCATTCATTGTCATTGTCATGTGTCGTTGACAATTGACATTCGAAAAACGGATTTAAAAAAAAAAAAAAATAATACCTTGAAAATAATTATGTGTGTTGGAAAGACACTCCAGAAGCCATAACACAAGAAAATAATAATAATACCTTGAAAATTGTATTTTTTTACTCGGCCAGCCGTACAAAAGCTGAAATTGAAGTTGATTTTTATGAAATTCGTGCCTTTATTATACCTACAGTAACTAATCGTAATTAAGTTTAATATCTGTTCAACATGCGGGATTTAAAAGCGTGTATAGTGTGTCTCTCAGTAGATGTCAAATTACATAGCATTAATGAAAATCAATTGAGACAACAATATTATTTACTCACTGGGCTCCAGGTACTTTTCTGTCATAATAAATAATGTTTATTTCATGAATGTTCAAAAACATTTAAATGTTCGTACAGCTACAATACTTTTATTTCCTAACATATTTTTTATTGAAAATTCACCAATTATTAACTCACAGTAGGAACATTTTTATAGTCAATTTATTGTAGCTCAATATTGGCTCTTAGAACGGCAAAACAAAGTACACCTTCAAATTATCTATCACTGTCTTTTTTATCAGAAAACATTTTAAGTTTCAATAATATTATGCCAAACTATGGTTCTCTGGCATCAATGATTACTTCAATAAGTTAAAATGAAAGGAGGTATTTTAAGAGTTGAACTCAGAGTACCTACCTCAAATAATTCTAAATTGAGTGTTTTGAGTAACTACGAAAATGAATAATACACTTGTGGACAAATAATACGGGTCAGTACAAAAAATTAGAATATCTCAGAGCTGGCAGCATGAATGAAACTGTACATTGTAGATAGTTTCATAACTAATAATAACGACACTAAATAGTGGAAACATTATTTGTTTATTTATTAAAATTACATAGGAAACAAAATATCAAAATTTATTTTGTTGTAAAATTAAAAGACATTACCTTAAGCACCACATAAAAACGAACTTTAAAGCCATGTAAATATTTCGTATTGCCTCCACGGGCTCTTCTTACAGCTGCCAGACGAATGGGCATGCTGTTTATAAAGTTTGTTATGCAATGTTTTTTGCGGGATATTGTTCCATTCTTCCACTAACACATGTTTCAGATCTCTAAGTGTAGCTGGGGCGGGGTTCCGATTTCTCACACACTTCTCTCGATCTCTGAGCTTGTCCTAAGCATGCTCAATCGGATTTAGATCCGTGCTTCTCGAGGGCCAGTCCATACAATTGATGCCAACGTCCTGAATATACTCATTTTACAATTTGAGCTGTATGTAGCCTAGCATTGTCATGCATAAATATGGAATTTTCACCAATATTAATCAAGTATGGGCCGACATACTCATTAAGGATCTCTTCTACATATCTTTCACTAGTTAGCATACCATTTTATATCAGCACTAACTCGGTGTGACTCTGAAGAGATTCCAGCCAAAACCATAACAGATCCACCACCGAAAGGTACTTTTTCCTCAAAACAAGCTGGAATAAAACATTCCCCTGGCCTTTGGTAAACTCTTCACCGCTCATCCTGTGCATAGAGTATAAATCTAGATTCATCAGAATACATTACTCTTGCCCATTCTTCGTCTCCCCATTGTGCATGTTAGCAGGCATAATGTAATATTGCTACTCGATGTTCCCATGCAAGTTAAGGGGCATTTGCGGGTTTATGTGGGGTCAAATTAACTTTTTGGAGCCGCCACCTAACAGTCCGCTCGCTTACCTCGTCTCTTCTTCGGGTCTCTCGAAATTGATTCGTTACTATCGATTTCGGAGCATGGTCGAAACAATAAATTGATCCTCCCGAGCCATAGCACATCTCGGTCTGCCGGTTCCTGGTCTTTTAATGTTAAGCCCAGTTTCTCGGAAACGTTGCACGACTCTTTGCGCCGTAGAAAGTGACACGCCTGTTACTCTCGCTGTACTGCTCTGACTTCTGCCTTCTTTTAGAATAGTGACGATACGTGTACATTCTTCTGGCATTAGCGACATGATAGTAATTCAATAATGACCGTGAAAGACGATGATGACTGCTTTTTATCATTTTGATTTGACAGATTGAAAAAAAAGTGAGAAAACAAGCAAAACATGCGTGATTTGAATTTATTACCAAATTCGAACTTTTTTTTTTTTTTCAAAATACGTTGTATCTTTAACATTTAAGGTTTTATGTCATTCGATATTAAAATTCTCTTTAATATGAAGTTAGTTTCATGCATGTAACATTATTAATTTACAAGATACATAGAATTTTGTAGCTGACCCGTATTATTTGTCCACAAGTGTATATTGAAGTAATCTCAAGTCTATCAAAATAAAAAGTGTATAATTGAACAATACATTTGGAAAAGGAATATTTACTTTATTTATTGCACATAAGGTGTCTGCTTTTATATGTACATTTTGGTTCCCGTAACAAAGTACAAAGTATAATATTTTTTAACTCAATAATTAAATTAAATTTATTTTATGTAATTAGAGTTAGTAGCAAATATTAATAAAACTTTTTACCTATCTCGTAAATTAAACATTTTGAAAAAAAAAAAGAGTTGAAAAAAAAATCCGGGAGTGGGATTCGGATCAGTATTGAGCCGCGATAGCATAGTTGGCAGTGCACCTGACCCGGCATGTCATGGGGCGCGGATTCGAGTCCCGCTCGTGAATTTTTTTCAGCACTTTGTCTTTTTTCAAATTGTAATTTGTTTGCAACAATATTTGCATAAAATTATATGTAAATAATCTTGAATTTTAACTTTGGTATGAGATACTGAAATGTTATACTAAAGGCTATAGGCTTGAGTATATTCTATAATGCCACTGGGAGTATTAAACCTCAGCAGGCCCCACTAACATAAGGTATTCTATAATATATTTGTACAGGTGAAAAAGAAAAGTGGCTTGCCTGAGTATCTATGCTTTGAATGCAACAGCTACGTGAAACGGTTCATAAAGTTTCGAGATAAATGCCATAGAACTCATTTTGTCTTACAAGAACTACTGGAAAAGAGTACAGAGGTATGGCAGTTTAAATTTTTCTTTCTTGTAAATACCTGCAGTTTTATAACATTTTAAAAAAGGGTTGAAAAAATTTCCACAAGATGAATTCAAACCCGCATCCCACAGCACGCGGGGCAGGTGCACTACCAACTATACTATTATGGCTCTGTTCACTTTATATTTATTTATTTATTTATTTATTTATTTGCTTGTAGGAAGATTTACAAATAATTATTAATTATTATTATTATTATTTTTTATTTTTTTAGATTTTAGATTTATTTATTTATATACAATCTGTATCAAGCAGGGCCAGCCATATTTCACGTACCTAATCAGTTACTTTTAGTGAGCAGTGAGCTGGTACACATCAAAACATTTCTTGATATCTCGGTCTTTACCGTACATACTTTTGAAAATAATACGAGTCTATCGACATTATGACAACATTAATCAATAAGCTGATTGGAGTAATGAACTCTGTCTAGTTATACTACCTAAAGTTCACCTCCTTGGCCTCTGCTGTCAACCTAGTATTTTGTGCCTATTGTGCTGACTCCGCCCACTTTCAACTATTTATTTTTGATAAAGTTTTAAGAATTCCGTTTTGTTATTTTTTTTACTAAGAACATAAGTCAGGTCAGGAATGTGTTATCTATCAGGTATACTTCTGACGGTTAATTAGTATGGAGGTTCGAATCCATGATGATGAATTTATGATTTTGAGAAAATTAAATGTAAATGTTATGTACCTGTAAAAGTAACACTGTAAAAATGGTCAAAAAAGGTTTTTTTTTTTTGACAACGTAAGCAATGGTTATATTTTTCTTAATACCTATTAAAAACATTACAAGCCGTAAATTATTAAGTCTCAACATAATTATTTTTGACCCCTAAAAGTACTAGGAGCAACTTCTGGTAGGGGTGGAGTAACAAAAAAGTGTGCACGTGAGTCTAGGGTTCTGTCTGTAGCTCATTCACTATAACCATAATAATAATAAAACATTTTATCGCTTCTTTAGGAGCAAAGGATGTGTGTGCGTTATTTTGTTTTGTCTTGTCTTATTTTTATGGCCAGTCTCTTTGCTGTTTTTACTCCTTAGAACAAAATAAGAATATTTGTTACTTCATGCCTATGCAAATCTAAATTATTTCTCATAATGAGATAGTTTGTACAGTTTCACAAGCATTAATATGTAAACAATGTGACTCTTAATACAATAGCATAAGAGTCAAAACTAGTCAAAAGTGTATACATATTAATGCTTGTGACTATACACTATGTAAGTTCCTTTTTAAGATTATTTGTTTTATATTGTAGTTTTTTGATACCCATCAAATTGTAGTGATAATTTTATTTTTTATGATAGAGGCCTTTACCCAGTAAATAGGCTATGCTTAACATTTTCAATTTTGTTGTCAAGATTGTCTTATTTAACTTTGATTTTACTATAATTGTTTGTATGTTCCTTTATAAACCCTTAAATGTAGATTATACTATTAGACATTTAATTATAAAATAGAACTCCTGGCTATAAAAAATTCAATGGCTTTTTTCAGATTAATAAAGTCACTTTAAAAACGGTGAACCGTAATGCCATTGGCGTAAATCCTTTCCTAACTTTAGTGGACTTAAATAAAATGCACTATGAAGTTCACTATGAACAAGCAACTCAAATCAATCAATCCAGTTATATCATTAATGATATACCGACATTCCACTATACAACTATATCTATTGAACAAATGCCAGCAAAAACATATGTTCCATCTAAAAGTATTAATGCAAAAGTACAAGACAACTACATTAAAAATGAGGATTTGGTTATCGATCTCCAAACATCATTAGCTGCCCCTATAAAAGAAGAAATGAATCATGAGCAATTAGCATCTTACAATAATGAGGATGATATGGAAGACATTAATGATTATGACAATAATGATAATAATGATAATTTCGACAGTGATGTGGAAATATGTAACAATACAGATAAACAGAATGCTAATGTTAGTGACAACCAAAGATTGGATAGTTCTGAATTTGAGGTCGAGTTTGCGACTCTTTATCCAATCACAAAGAACGAAGCTAAAGCTGTTATGGATATAAAGAACAGATTTGGTTTAAGTGCTAAAATTAAATGTACTATATGCAGCAAAACTTTTAAATATAAGAGACGGTTGGACATACACTTACGGATGCATGATAGGGTTAGTTATTTTATTTCTTTGTTGCTTTATTAGATTATGTTATCTTAGTGGAACCTGCTAAGGTATACCTCTCCTAGTAGCACTTCGACCCATTGGGATCTTTTGTGCAACTCCATCTTTTCACTCTTCTTCCTCTGACAAGTTAGATGCCATAAGTTTGGCAAAAGATTTGAAAGCGAATAATCTTATCTCAGCACTACCTTATGGTTGACTGGTAGAGAATGCCTCAGGCATTAAGTCCGCCATGTAATATTTATGTTGCAAAAGTTTATTTAATTTTTTTTTTCAAATTAACAGACAATAGACTTGCCTCTGCTGGGTGCAGGCTTACCTTTACAGTACATGGAAAGTGTGGTCCGTCGGCCTTATGAGGGTTGATAAGTATTAAAATTGCCATCTTAAAACAAACCGGGCCTACGGCTTAACATACCCTATGTAGCATGGAGGAGCACGAGATATACTTAAATTTATCACTTGTTCAGAGATTTTAAAGCCTGGTTAGTGACTAAAGTGACGCCATTGTGCAAGTAGAATTTCTCACTGCTTTAAGCAAGCTCACAAAAAGCTGATCTTCCAAAAGACTATATTAGTTTTCTTTTTTTGGATAAGAAGAAACAAAAAGATCACCACATTATTGCTAGTTCATACTCATCTCTTGTTTTAAATAAATATCTTTTATTTTCAAAATATGCCCGCTTGCGACTTTGTCAGCTTCAGTGATCACCCACCCGTATCCCATTATGGTTTAGATATAATCCTAGAACCTTATTGCAGTGCCACCTACCGGGTCGAATTGTGAGTCTAAACAACCCACACAAGAAAGCTCATCAAAATCGAACCAGTCGTTTTAGGAGGAGTTTGATGACATACACATACATATACGGAAAGAGTATATGTATTAAAATAATTAATAATATTAATTAATAATTTTTGTCTGTTTCATGACCTACCAGCATACAAGTGGCAATTTTTGGTGTGAGCTGTGTAATTATTACTATAAGACGCGATTTATGCTCAATAATCATGTTGCACAGAAACACATGTACAAATATGTGTGTAAGAAGTGTCCTGAAGTCAATTTTGATAAGTAAGTACTTGCATTAATAAGCTAGTAAAGGAATGTTCTGTAATAGTCCGAATATCATGACAGTGATGATTCCTTTTCGACCTAAACATTATTTTGTATGCAAAACGCCAGTAATTAATTTAAGACGTATTCACGTAATGTTTGGTTCGTGAAAGAATGTGCTCGTGTTTGCTATGCGAACAAACTCTTGCGCTACAAACGCTCGTTCGCAAAACGAATGGCCCCAATGAATACTGTCTTTTAGGCAAGCGTGACACACAAAGATATAGTATACAACCTTTGACCATATACATGTCTAGACGGAGCGTCGTGGTACAAACGCTTCGCTCAAAGCGGCTAGTTTTTGTATCGAAGTGTGCATGACAGCCGCGTGTGACACTAGCGCTGAACGGGTGTGTGTGTGCACGAATGGTTGCCAGTGAATACGTAATTCCCGATAAAGTAGGGAAAAAATATTTATGTACAATCACAGAACAACTAATGGCACAATACAATTTTAAAATGAAAATAGTAGTTTTAAAATGGCATCGTTGATGGATTTTATTTGTGTTTATGGTGTTTGGGGTCTACTCAACTCAGCAAATTATTCATCATAATTCATAACATAACATAACTTTTAAATTAGGTATTTGTATATAGGTATAACGCATCAAAGTAGCTGGTGTGTTTAGAATTGATGGATGATTGAAAGCGAGAGCGAGTACAATAAAATTATGCGTTAAGGCGACGCATCCCTAAACAATTATTCTAATACGGAGCGTTTGCGCCCCGTACCATAAGTAAACCTGTTTTTTTCTTTTCTTTCCAATTAAAACTAAAAATAAGTTTAAAAAACTGAACTAGCATATTGAAGTGTGTGCGGCGTAAAAAAAAACATGTAGTAATTAGAGACAGAAATTAAATTATGCTCAACAAACTATTTGAATGAAGTAATTTAGCATTTTTACGTCACTTAGTGAACATCTGACATGTTACGGTTTAGTTAAATACGGCATTATAGTTAAAAGTGGCCGTTTTTAGCTGTAACGTCTTATTTAACTAAACCATAACATGTCAGATGTTTATTAGGTGACGTAAAAATCGGTCTAGTTTGCCTGTAAAATGCAAATCTATATTTTAAAAGAGGTTACTTTGATATTTTTTTCTCTGTTATAAATGTTAACAAATCGTGTTTCTGCAACTAGCAAAATGAAGTCAATTAAATGAAAACTCATGTCATCAAATATCACTTTCATATATTTTGTAAATGTTGGGAAAAATCAAGATCCCCGCCACGTTAATTTCCAATGCGTCGCCTTAATGGAAGCTTGCGTGCGTGTGATACGTTTGTATAGTATATATAATAGGGATGAGAGAGGAACGACAGGCAGGATGATTTACATTTAATAATCAAAATAGTTTTTTAAAATTAGTTTTTTTTTAGTTATAAGCAAATGGCCTTCTCTTTGTATTCGTTTTTTAAATAACTTTCGTTTCGATGTTTCATCATTTTCCATGTTCTCTTATTTCATAATATTTTATAAATATTTTTCCACCACCAGCCTTATTAGGTGCATTTGATGTAGAAGACCGCATTCATGATCAGCTGGTACCTGGGTTTGGAAGTAGGTCATCCTACAGCCAACAAAATTACTCATTATTTTTGCCAGGATTTTTTGATATGTCGTTAAAAATATTCGTGGCCTTTTTAAAAAAAAATATGACTACTTCAGCGCTTCTGCAGACTGAATACACATCTTGTGAGGCATAAATTAGACCTCTTTCATCCCGCAAATCGACCAATTTGTGGAACCATAATTATTCATTTCATATCATGGATTCGATGCAAGCAATGCACTTTCATTCGTCTGCGTATACATCTGACTACGCAACCTGCTATGTAACCAATTATTTGTTCCTTGTATTCACACAATTCTATCTCATCCATAAGTCGACTCATATTTAGATAATGGTTAGAAATCTCTAACTAAGTAGGTAACAAAAAATATAAATCATAAAGTACGCAACGTATAATTTGTTAATTTAAATAGTAAATTCGTCATAAAAAAGTCAAAAAGCACTTTTCCGCTTAAATGCACAAAAAATCAAAATTATTTCTACATGATTTCAACTGTCTTAAATTTTTGACAAGTTTTTGAACGAAGAATTGTCTCATCTATGTAATCTGTAAATTCAAAAAGTTTTTTTAGAAGACTCGAAAACTGTATGTTTCTTCACAAAATTAATATGTGCAATAGAATCTTTGATTTTTTGACAATAACGTAGTCACCTCGTTTTATACACATTCGCGCATAAATACTCTAAATCCAAGCCCACATACATATACCTTCTTACATAAATACTTACGTACATTAAATTCAAACAAAATTATTATTTTACTCATTTTGAATATCGATACCATACCACAATAACAGTTAATGTTAATAGTACAATATTATAAAATATAACAGTATTATATTTTTATATTCTTTTATATTCTGCCACCAATAATGGGATTGGGAATTCTACATTCCGATACTAGCAACATGGCCGGCTTGCTTACGTAATGAAATCGATTATTGTTAAAATTATAATTATCATTAAAATTTATCTATAAGTACAGATGGAACGTGACTTTCCTTTTCGAAAAGATCTTTCCTTTGTAGTTTCGACAAAATTTCATTGAGCAAACGGTAATTTTGCGAACAAATTCACCAAAAAGCGAGACTTTATCACTGCTTGACGGCACAAATGACACTAACCGCCGGAGGAGCGCGTCAAGCCAATACTGGCCCGATAATTTTTGTACGTTTTCTGACGGCCAGGCTCTATCTAGACAGGTATATAATCAAAGTATACAACGTGTTAATAAAATTGCGCTTTGTTTGTTCAGAATCGAGAGTAGAATCGATTCCATTATTTAAAAAAAAACGAGCGAGCCTTACAGTAGTTGCATATGATGTGTAACATTTGACATTTCATCTTAGTAATTAGCACTTTTTTATATAATACCATAACAAAAACATTTTTGTACAAAAAAGTATTAGAAGAAATTTGACATATCAAAATGACCTTTGATAGTCAAATAACACAATATGTCACATATAATAATAATATGTCATATTAATAATATCGATTTTAAATTTACAAAATGGCGTGCGCTTGCGCGCTTTCCCGACTTACTGTTACACACTTGTTACACTGTTACACATACTTCCGTCGCATTTCACGAAATCACTCCCACAAATTGCTAGACAGCGATCGGAAAGATATTACACCTCAAAAATATGGGTCAGATTTTATAAAATGATATGGTATGATAAATTTCAACTACGTCGCTTTTTAAATTTACTTAACTCTATCGTCCTCTTAACAGAGGTGAATGAACACCGAGATACTCCCACAAATTGCAAGAAAGCGAGAGGAAAAATGTTAAGTTTGGCCGCTGCGCTGTGGTTATAATACATAGATTTAATGTTATAATATTGATTTGACATATTTTTGACATTATAATATTGATTTGACATATTTTTGAATAGGGACAATTTCTAGTAATTAATTTTGTATTTTTATTATAATGTTATTTAATTGGTTTTTGACAATTTGGAGTGTTGATTTTGTATTTTTATATGTATGTAATTGGTTAGAATATTTAGTAATTGTTGTTTAAAGTTGTTTGCATGCTACATTGTCAGCTGAGAAAGAGAGGAAAGCTAGAATAAGACCAAAAATTTACCTTTCTCAAGTGCAAATTAAATATATTTCATTTCATTTCATTTCATTTCATATACATCAATAATCTGAACTTGTAAGAAGAATGTTAGTTGTAATTTCTGTGTAAATTAGTTAAGTTGATTTTGTGATAATCTGTATTTATTTATTTATTTATTTGTCTTCGGAAGACCAACAGCACGCGAAACATACATACATTCAGATATAGGTAACAGATGGCCAATAACAGGTCTCCACGTTTAAAAACAGATTAATTAACAAGGTTTTTGTGGACAATAGAATATAAAATAATTAAAAATTATTAAAAAACAAAATAAAAACTAATAAGTGGGATATAAAATTCACTTAATTAATTATTTAATAAAGAAATCTTGACTTAATAGCCACCTTCCTGTTGCTATGCTAGTATAGAATAAATCAAAATTGTTTGTTTTAGAAAACTCATTTAGACTTTTGCTAGCTCGCCAAAGAAATTCGTTCTAGATAGTGTGATTCAAATCTTTTAAACACGCCAGCTACCTACGTGATATTTTGCTCGCGATTATAATAAACTTTGTCATATGTTGCCAAAGCCTGGAAAAAGTGTGATGGAAACATTTAAATATATTTTATTTCAAGTATCTAAAATACAATAAGTACCTACATAATTGTTTGTTCAGTTCAGTCGACGAACGGCCGGCCGGCGCCATGCGGCAACGTTGCACTCACAGTTTATCGCGCGTCATCTTAAGGCGACGCATTGGAAATTTACTTGGCGGGATCTTTATTTTTCCCAACAATTACAAAACATATGAAAGTGATATTTGATGACATGATTTTTCATTTAATTGACTTCATTTTGTTAGTTGCAGAAACACGATTTTTCAACTTTTATAACAGAGAAAAAAATATCAAAGTAACCTTTTTTAAAACATAGATTCGCATTTTACAGGCAAACCAGACCGATTTAAGCATCTAAATTTTCTTAGTAGATTAGTCTTAACACACACTTCAATATTGTAGTTAATTTTTTTTAAATAATTTGTAGTTTTAATTTGAAGGGAAAAAAAACACTTTTTCTTATGGTACGGGGTGCAAACGCTCCGTATGAGATTTATTGTTTAGCGATGCGTCGCCTTAAAGCCCGGGCTTGACCGCGAAACGAACGAAGTCATTAATGAGCCTCTTAACTCGCAACTGTAATTTTAATAGTTGAGGCTCGACCGTGATAGAGGCTAACTATGAAAATAATTGTTGCGAGTTAAGATGGCTCATTAATGACCTCGCTCATTTCGCGGTCGAGCCCGGGCTTTACCATAGAGTTTCTAATTTGCAAGATATGCAAGGAAACAAAAAGTACTAAATATCTTCTTAAATAATCCGCGAAAATTTGATATAAGGCGTTTTATATAATTTTTCAATTTGTTTTAAATAAGTTTTCAATTTGTTATATTTTTCTTATTCACCATTCTATGTATATAATTACTTTTTAATTGGATATAGTTTTAGATTAGATTAACTTTAAGAGCGTTTACGCCGCACACTAGCGCCGCCAATGAAAAAAAAACATATCTAGTAATTAGAGATAGAAAATCAAATTATGCTCAACAAACTATCTTCGTATTATCGTAAAAATAAGTTGGGGTGTCTGAGGTTTTGTGCTATTTCATTAAAACATTGTATATGTACATAGACACACATAAATATATGTCGTCGCAAGCGAATTCTTAGCGATAGGCGATACGTAGATATTAAGCTTCAGTCATTGTTTATGGAAATAAGGTTCCTGATTGGTCAAACTGTTAATACTGTGAACACCGTGTGGTTGTGCTAGCATCGCACATCACTCGTGAGTAGAGTCGATCGCGGCCGCCCGGGCATTGAATCTGAGACCCTCTCGCGGTCCACACACGCGGCGCGCATCGAAACTGCTAAGTTCACTTAGAATAGACTATCAGTGTACAATAGTGATTAATTATAGTAAGAGACATTAAAATTAGTTAGTGAGTTAATAGCTGTTATTTAAGTGACTAATGTAAACTATTATTAGAATAATTAAACTGTGTGTGTAAAATTAAGTAGTGTGTTGTTTAATTGAGACTATGGAGGACCTACCAAGAGACAATGGCGAAAACGCGCCCCACGTTAGTTTACCGTCTGCTACGAGATCAGAAGTGGGATCTGCTCAGGCACCACAATCTGATGCTTATTGGAAGCAGTTATTGGAACAGCAGTCACAAACAATGTTGCGCATGGTTGAGGCTATGCACGGATCAACGAGATCAGCTGCAATAAAGTTGCCGGAATTTAATCCAGACCTGCCAGATGTTGACCCTCGTTCCTGGTCTTCCACGGTGGACATTTGCTTAACAGAAAACCCGTTGGAAGGTGGAGCTCTGATCATCGCACTCAGTAAGTCCCTAAAAGGCAGTGCTTCGTTGTGGCTTTCTCAAGTTTCACATCCTGGTATGACCTGGAGTCAGTTCAAAGACCTCTTCTTAGCACGATACGATAGTGTTGAGACCTGCGCAGCTACTATAATAAACACTCACAACAGCAGACCGAAGGAAGGCGAAAGTTTGGCTGCATATGCGAGTCGCCTGATGACGTCACTTTTATCTAAATGGAAGAATATGACCACGGAGGAAATTGCTGTTTCTTATGTACTGGCTCATGTCGCACAAATTGATAATCGCATCAATCGTTTGGCATTCACGACTGAAATCAAAACGAGATCGAAATTAGTGCAAGAAATACAAGCGCATTCCTTAAAACGTAAACAAGACCGAAAACTTGAAAGCTTCACTCCGGATGTGAAACGTACTCAAACTAATGTAAACAAAGTCGAATGTAACTATTGTCACAAAATCGGACACAAGTGGATGGAATGTCGTGCACGAAAGAGTAAGATGTCGACTACATCATTCAAACCGTTGGCATCATCATCAACATCATCATCATCGATGAAAGACCACTCTCATGTAACTTGTTACCGCTGCGGGGAAAAAGGCCACTTCGCAACAAGATGTCCGAAGAGCAGCGGAGCAGCACGCAGCGGCGGCGGCAACGCAGCGCCGGTCAGCACCGGGGCCAGCAAGGCGTTAGAACGGCGTGTAAACTCTTGTCAAGTCCAAGGCGTACGTGGAGAGTTGAAAGTATCCGGTGAGCCGTACCCCTTTTATTTGATAGTGGCGCTGAATGTTCTCTCGTTAAACAGAGTATAGCAAACAAATTTTTGGGAAGGCGTTCGATTACTAACGTTCGTAAAATGGCTGTGTCAAATGACATAATAGCGATGATGGTAATTCAAAACATGAATGAAGATCGCTATCTGTCAGAAAGAGTGCAATGTCCTTTCTTAGGCTATATGCTACATATGATACTGCTGGGATAATTTGATACATCTCGTGATCTCGTATCTGTGGGATGCTGATAAGTCTATTTAATTCAAACGCTTCGTTACTAACAATAGGTATTTTAACCTCTATTATCAGATAGCTATTAGTAACCCTTGTAGATACTCGTAGTAATTTGTAAATCTCCATAACATTTTCCTTTACCGGTAAGGCGAGATCGTTGCTTAACTGTCCTGCTATGACATCGAGTTGGTGCTGTAGTTGTCCCGGTGATATTAAATGTGTATCCAATCTGCCGTGGTTGATGTCAGTCACTGTGTTCAGGAGCGTTGTCTGAACGCGTTGAAGGCTTACTAAAATTAGATTTGCTGCTAAAGACGATGATACTATGTATAGGTTATTGTTATTATTTACCTGCACCTTGGAAACTTCTAATGATATGTTGTTGATATGTTGTCTAATTACTTCAAATTGCTGCTTCATAGAGTTTTCATTTCGCTGTATGATATTATATTCCGCTTCTATAATACTCGTCTGATTTTTTATTAATGATTGTAAATGATTTTCATTTTGCATTATTTTCTCTATATCTTGTTCATATTGTTCCGCAAAGTTGTCGTCTAGTACGCCGAATAGGTAATTGGCTGCGTAACCAATTCCGTTGATAAGGCCTCTTCGTTGTCTTTTAAAACTAAAGTTCCTAAGTAGAATGCTATTATAATGGTCGATATCGTTCAATTGTTGTTCTAGCTGTAATGATAGAGTGCTATATTGTGTATGTTGATATTTCGTGTCCATGCAAACTTCTTTTATATGTGCAACGTAGTTTCTAATATCTGATAATGATTTCCAATATGCTGTCATGTTATAATAAATAATAAGTTTCCAGTCGTCTCTTATATACTGAAGGTCAGATGTTTTATCGAAATAGAGAGTTTGATTTTCCGGTAGTGATGTTATATTATATGGGTTTGGTATTGATGATTGATAGCTGGGTAGTATACACATAAATAACATGAGTGTATAAAATGTTTTATGTAAAAAGTTGGTCTTAAATTTTCGAGTATTTTGATTTTGGCGAGGTCGATGCGATGATTCATCCTCCTTATCTGGTGGTGTAGCATTGTTCTGTACAGGTAGTAACACTAATTTATTTATGGGACGTTTAATTACGTTATTTTTAGTTTTTAGTGACACCACTCTGACGTAACCGTCCTTGCCGGGGTGTAGCTCGTGCACCCTGCCAAGCGGCCATTTACCAGGTGGTATTAACTCCTCCTTTAATAGTACGATGTCATTTATTTTCAGGTTTGATGTCGGTGTTGTCCATTTTGATCGTGTTTGTAACTGCTGAAGGTACTCGCGTGACCATGTTTTCCAAAACTGTTTATTTAAATTTTGAACGAGGCTCCAGCGTTGTGATATATTTATATTTTCGGTTTCAGTTTGCGGACGTGATAATAGCGGGCCACCAATCAGAAAATGACCTGGTGTGAGGATTTCATCTTCCGCGTTTTCAGTGATGGCACAGAGAGGTCTTCAGTTCAGACACGCCTCCACTTGGTGGAGAAGAGTGCTGAACTCCTCAAAGGTAAGTTTTTGGTGTCCAATTACACGTACTAGATGATGTTTTGTGCTCTTTACAGCTGCTTCCCACAGTCCACCAGCGCTGGGCCATGAGGGAGCGTTGTAATGCCAATTGATGTCCATATCCTGAATTTTGTCAAAAAATTGTAAGTCGATACTGTTTATGATCTGTTTATATTCAGCCTTTAAGACTTGTTAGCTCCAACGAAGTTTGTCCCGTTGTCACTGTAGACGTGACGAGGTGTTCCTCTGCGGCTGATAAATCTTCGAAAGGCTGCAAGGAACCCCTGTGTGCTCAAGTCGGATACAAGCTCCAGATGAACTGCTTTGGTGGTAAGACAAACAAAGACTGCAATGTATCCCTTCACGGTTTTTATTCCACGTCCTTTGTTAGCCTTTAGTTCGACATGTCCTGTAAAATCTACGCCTGTGTGAGTAAACGGACGGGATGGGTTAACTCTTGGTTCCGGGAGATCCGCCATAATTTGCTGTTTGCTCTCTTTATTAAACCGTCTGCATATAACACAGTTACGTAACTGATTTTTTACTGTCCTTAATCCGCTTATAATCCAGAACTGTTCTCTGATAAGTGCTAAGGTAAGTTTGGGACCTCCATGTAATGAAGATAGATGGGCTTTGTTTATGACCAGTTGTGTAAGGCGATTTTTGCTTGATAAAATTGCTGGGTGTTTTGCACTGGTGCTGATATTAGAGTTACTCAACCGGCCACCTACCCTTAGTATTTCATTGCTATCAATGTAAGGATTAAGATTGAGAATGCTACTATTTTTCCCCACATGACCGAGTTTTTTGATGTTTTTTAATTCATTTACAAAGTCTTGCTGCTGTACTGTTCTGATTATAATATTAAAGCTATTACTTATTTCCGAGACGGTCAATGTTTTTGCAGGAGTCACATTACTATCGTTCCGCGCGAGAGCGATGTAACGAAACACCCATGATAACACTCTTGTAGCGTGCGTAAGGGAGCTATATTTATTTAATAAATTATCAATGAATACATATGTTTTATTTTGTTGTAAGGCAACGTTCACATGAATAACTTTTTTTGTTTCTATTTCAGGGGCGGCATAATCAATTTTTGTGTAGTTTTCAGGTCTGAAATTTAGCAGCCATCTTGGGCCTGACCACCACAAATCATGCTCAACCAACTGCGTAGCTGATATTCCACGCGACGCGCAGTCTGCTGCGTTCTCCTTTGATGATACATGATACCATTTTTCTGCAGGAATGACTTCACTAATCACTTGTACTCGATTAGCTACGAACTGCTTCCATTTTGATAGGTCACCTTTCAGCCAACCCAGTACAACCATCGAGTCAGTCCAAGCATACGTAGTGACATTATATGTTATGAGAGTTTCTCTAATCTTTTTTATTAATTGTGACAAAAGAACAGCTGCGCACAGCTCAAGCCGAGGTAGCGTCAGTTTTTTATTTAAGGGCGCTACTTTTGTTTTTGCAGCGAATAGGCGTGATGTACTCTTGCCCTTATGTTGTGATACAACGTAAACAGTACAAGCGTATGCTTTTTCGGATGCGTCTGAAAAGCCATGTAGGACTATAGAATTTTCGGTATTCCCAACCTGTCGTGGTATTTTAAACTGATCGATGTTGTTTAAATCAAGTCTAATTTGACACCATTCCTTTTTATAATTATCTGATAATTCATCGTCCCATGATATATCTTGCTTCCACAAATTTTGATAAAATAATTTTGCTCTGACAGTCAGTGGCGATAACCATCCTAAGGGGTCAAAAAGTTGAGAAATTTCGGCTAAAACTTGACGTTTAGTATGCTTAATGTTAATTTCTTTCATAAGTTTATTTTGATAGGTAAAAACATCGTTTACAGGATTCCATTGTAATCCAAGAGTTTTTCTCGATTCCTTGCACTTAAACTCAAATATAGAATTCAACTGATCTTCTGATAATTCTGATAAAATGTCAGATCCATTGCTAGACCATTTTCTGATATTCATGCCTGCTCCTTTTAAAATGTCTATGAGCTGTTTTATTAGCAATCTTACTGTTGTTTTGCAATTATGGCCTGATACCAGATCGTCCATATAAAATGATGTTTGCAACTCTGGTGCGGCTAAGGGGTACTTTTTGCCATCATCTAAAGCTAACTGTCTTAGGGTTCGCATTGTTAAGTACGGGGCGGCCTTGGTTCCGTATGTAACAGTAGTGAGGCAGTACTCTTGCAATTGTGAATTTGGTGATTCTCTCCACAAAATGCGTTGTAAATTTTGATGCGATTCATTTATAAATAAATTACGAAATGCCTTTTCTATGTCTGCTGTTATTACATAATTATACTGTCTCCATTTTAATATTAATGATTGAAGGTCTTGTTGCAGGTTCGGGCCGCAATGCATGAGATCATTGAGACTTTTACCAGAGCTTGTATTTGATGAGGCGTTGAACACAACGCGGAGCTTCGTTGTGGTAGAGTCTGGTTTTTCAACGCCGTGATGTGGAAGATAGTACGTTATCTCCTTAGTGAGAACTGCTGGACGCATGTGGCCTAACTCTTCATACTCTTTCATAAATGATTTGTAGCTCTCCGCAAAGGCAGGTTTGCACGACATTTTATGTTCCAGTTGCTTAAATTGGGCAAAGGCCTTTGGTTTTGAACTACCTAGCTGGTTTTCAAAGCCGTTTTTCATCGGTAAGCTTACTTGGTACCTACCATTGTCTAGGCGAACCGTTGTTGACTTATACAGATCTTCACACTGTTGGTCTTCGATTGATAGCTCTGATTTACCACTGCTGATGTCTTCAATTTCCCAATACTTTGATAGTTCTGATAACTCTTTGACAACTACATTGCAGTGAAAGGTACGTACGTTGCCTGATAGTATCCAGCCTAACCTGGTCTGCTGTGCAATCGGTGCATGGGACGGTCCTTTAATGAGGCCGTTCATTATTATTTCAGAATACACACTCGCATCCAATAAAAGGTCAATAGGTTTAGAGAGGTTGTATTCTGGGTCTGCCAAAGCAATGTGTTGAAGATGCTGCCATGGCTGTTTGTGAAATGATAAATTAGGTAAGTTGCTGATAAGAGATGATATAACTAAACCTTGTGTAGTAAAATCATAGTCATTGTATATTGATTTGCATTCCAATAACACGGCTCCTTTGCTTTGCCTTGAGTCGTGCCCGATCCCCGAAATGAATGCGTGATTTTTATTTCTAGGTAATTGTAAGAGTTGAGCTGCTCTTTCTGTTATTAAAGATATCTGTGATCCCTGATCTAATAAGGCACGCAGTGTAACATAAGAGCCATCGTAAGATTTTATCTGAATCAAAGTCGTCGTTAGTAAAGTTTCTTCATCATTTTGGGATACGTGATGCGTACTGAAATGTTTTAATGGTGTATATGTTGCTGGTCTGCTATTAGGAGTAGACTTTCCGACGGACTTAGGACTTGATGCGGTTTCCGCCCGTGATTGCGCAAATGCGTCATGAAGTTTCGTATTATGATCGCCGTTGCAATGCTTGCAACGTTTCTGCGAAATGCACACATTATTAAAATGATGGTATAAACAGTTTCTGCATACTTTCAATTTCGCAATTGTATTTATTTTAGCATCTGGGGTCATTGAATTAAAATTGTCGCATTGAAATAAATCGTGGCCTAGATTACAATGTGGACAGCGACGCGTGTATGCTGCATTAGATTGAAAGTTATTTGTTCCAAATTTCTTATGATATGATGATATTTGCTTTTGCTCATTAGGGTAAAAATTATTTCTTCTAAATGTATTATCTTGATTTTGATACCTCTTAAATGTCTGCTGTTGGATAGGTTTCGGTAGCTCTCTTTCTCTTCTATGTATAGGTTCGAGAGCAATGAATTTTCCTTCCAAAAAATTCATTAACTCTGTTAAAGTTGGCAGCTCTCTTGGTGACTCACGGGCCTCCTTATATTCACTAAAAGTTTCAGGGTCTAACTTTTTTGATACCAAATGTACAATTAACGGATCCCATGTATTTGTGTTTACTCCCAAGTTGTGAATGGCATGAATGCACTCTGCTGTAACGTCATGCAAGCGTTTGATTTCTGATGCTGTCTGTCGCTGTAAATTTGTTTGATTGAGAAGCGTCTCAATATGTTTGGTGAAAATAAGTTGAGGGTTATTGTACCTATGTACGAGTATTTCCCAAGCAGTATCATAGTTTTCTTCGGAGATATACAGATGCTGGATAAGTCTTTCTGCTTCTCCCTTAAGCTTTCCCTTTAAATGCTGCATTTTTTGTGATTTACTCAACATATTGTTATTATGAATGGCGGCGGAATAGAGATCAAAAAATGTGGGCCAATTAACGTAGTTTCCGGCGAATATTGGAATTTCTAGGCGTGGAGTGGACAGCTGGAGATGACTCGATGCTGATAATTTTTGATTTATCTTGCGTTTCATGTCCTTGAACAATACTTCATGTTCATTGAATTCGGTGTCGTATTCTCTGTTGTTACCTTGGGTGATGTTGTCAATATCTAAATGAAGGACGTCAATCGCATTCCATTTGGATTGAAGAGTACGTAGCTCGTCTTCGATCTCCCATTTTTCAGTTAATAGGTCAAGGTTTATTCCGTTCAATAGTCGCTTAAATGCTCTAATGTTAGTTTTCTGTTTTGATAGCAACTCTTGTAGTGGAGTTGGTTCTGATATTTTAACTTTAGGATCGACGGAAGTGGATTGCTTATATGAAAACAGTGTTTGATAAATTTCCATATACATTTTACGCGTCTTCTCGTAAATGTTTTCATGAAAATATTGCTCATCTCTCGAATAATCACTCTCTAAAAGAAGGTTGTTATTGTGATCAAACTCTGCCCAGATGTTCTCAAGCGTGTCTATGCGTCTCTTAATATAATCCGATGTCTTCCTGCTTTCCGAATCCTTATTGAAGTTACTCTTAATTTGCTTAATGGTTTCCAAAATTTCTGCTTGGCGGTTAATTAGAGCTTCCATCTTAATGAGTTAGTAATAAAAAAGGAACAAGCTTACTGATAAGTGCTGATGCTGATAGCTGGATATGGTAATTCAGTTACCGACTGCTCTGCTCACTCTGATGACTCTGCCGTGCAGCCTTGGGGCGCACAGACAAAGAACTCCAGGAAAATCTCGGAAACGCTAAACTATGCCACTTAGTCACACATGTAGTCACTGTTATGATATACTTGTTCTGTATTTTATTGTCACTGATTTGTACTTTACGGAGTTTTTATAAAAACAAAGTCAATGTTTTTCCAGAAAAAAAAATGTCACTGTTAATGATAACCAATACTGATATAACTGATAGTCAATTATTGAATTGTTTGTAAGGTTATAAAAGTTTTACTGATGATAGGTATTGATAGCTCGCCCGGCACTCGACTTACGCGAATCCCTATTTAACACGAACGCGCGCACTCAAAGCCAAAAGGACTGATAAATAGGTAATAGGTAAATAAATGCTCGAAGGACCATAAATATGTAGGGCCTGGCTCTACACACTTTAAATGATAATTATGATAGCTGATTGATATGATAAACTGATGCTGCTAGGAACTGATATTAGGATGTCGGAAAATAATACAACCGTGTTGAGTGCTAACCGTAGTTGAACTAATTTATTGAAGAAAATACCGGCGCGTGTGCAAACATAAATGCATGTAAGCAATTTACAAATATTGCAATAATTAGGTATTGCTTAATGTGCGGTACACCGTACACTATTATTAGAATAATTAAACTGTGTGTGTAAAATTAAGTAGTGTGTTGTTTAATTGAGACTATGGAGGACCTACCAAGAGACAATGGCGAAAACGCGCCCCACGTTAGTTTACCGTCTGCTACGAGATATATATGTATACAATGGTCCAAGTTAATATTATTTGAAACGTAATACAATGCCAGAATACGAATCGTTGGTTACTGAAATGTTATAATCATAAACTTAAATAATTATTAATTACATATGCTGAAAAAGGCGATAAAAGTTTATAGCTCACACAAGCTCTTCCCTTGGTTTGCAAAGCTGCTTATTTATTTTATTCCAGATTAAGAGTTGCCCAACTGTCGTATAACAAAATCATCACAATACATTTTGACTTTAGTAAATCAATGAATAGTAGACCAAAACAATCAATAGTAGTAGTGATACCGTTTACGGCACGCAATAGAAAAGCACAAGACCCTTAATTTTGTATTTTTATTACAAAGTTTAATGTAAGATACATAAGCATACATAAGCACCCAATCCGTCAAGCAGCCCACAAAATGATATATGAAGTACCTAAATATACAAACTATTACGGTAGGCGCACAAGACATTGGCTGACCCCAACGCTACTAAACGCATTACCGAAACCACTATTGGGCCAAATGTGATAATAACATAAAACGAAATTGCTTAAAGAGTATTTTACGAAGGCATTATTTGACTATGTGTCCATAGTTTGACAAAGTCGGCAGATGGTTAAGTAGTGTCTCGAAAATATCAATCATTATGTTCTGTGAGTTATTTAGTAAGTTATTGTTAATATTTTTCTATAAAACGTACTAAGTGCCCACGAGAACGCTGCCGACAAACCGTTTTACGGTTTGGCAGAGTATTGCACAAAATACCACTGTAAACATTTTTTGGGAGAAAATAAATTTAAAAAAAAAGAACTTAACATTGCTAATATCTGCTATTTCAGAAGATCCGCCAAAAGGCATTACAACAGCGTACATGTCCAGGACTATAAGGTCTCGCAGTCAAAGGATGGAAGCTCTCCGAAGCGTACTAAGCGAACCGAAAACGTTTCAACTGGCATTAAAAAGAAGATTACACGACCTTCATTCACCGACTCCATGGAATACACTCCGGTGAGCCAAGAGGATCAGTACCTGATGATTCAGGAACGGAAGCAGTCATTACCCATCAAATGTAGCGGTGACTTGATTTCAATGATGGATGAATGAATGGAGGCATTTGCCCAGCTGTGGGACAGTTTAGCACAGAATAACTAATAGTACTACCGTACAGAAGACTCACTCTCTAACAAAAGTCAAGTTTATGTATAAAAAATTGCCTACTCTTACGACTTTCACGCGAAATTTAAACTTATCGTGTGACCCGAGCGTTCATATTCAGTTAGGCAACGCTGACTCAATATCGATCTTACGTCAGGAGCGCAGGTAGGGGTTACAGTCCCGGTAATGTGGAGAAAACGGGATTCCCAGTACTGCGCAATGACACAATATTTGTCTATCTGCTTTTACTATAAAGCCTTTAGTATCTGTTCGTAAGTCTACTCTGGGCGGAGATCTTGAACTGAGAAGAACCGGCAAGAAACTCAGCAAATGTCAAGCTCTTTTCTCCCTTACAGTGTCAAAAATATTGCAAAATGCCCTATCATAAAAGGACACGTTCCATCACAAATAAAAACACAAAATATAAAGGACGATCACACATGTTAAAAAAAACAAAAGAGAAAATATAATAATATCTAAGTTTGCAAATTTACATCAGTTTCACAATGTCTTAATAAAGGTCAAAAATTGCCTAAAAAAAAACAAAGTTAAACTATAGTTAATAATAATAAAATTAAGACACCCGTTCACGAGTATGACATATGAATCAGCCATCGCTTCACTCAACCATATCCTAGGGAATGTAACGACCCGACGCACATGCCACCACCGCAGAGACAATAAAGAGAGCATGCCACACTCGAGCTACTCTAAATAAAAACCTAATGAAATGTTTAACGTAACATAAATATTGTTTGTAAACTGTAGGACACTGCTTATAAAGGTTATCATATCAGCGCTAAGATATTATTGAAGTAATGATTGATCCCAATAAAATAAAAAGTGGATTTTTTAATAATATTGGAAATGTATCATTGTTTGTTTACAGACGTTAAGTGGAAAGTATCAGTGTGATATGTGCAAGGAGTACCGAAAGACTGGTCGACAGTTATACTCGCCCAAGGTATCAACGCACCTGTCCCGGCACACTTGTAAGCTGTGCTGTTTCGTGTGTAACGGCAGGTATATGTTTGTTTTTATTTCCATACAACAAGCTAAATATTTATTATTTAATATTTGAATTTAGCATTCACAATGAAAAAATCAACCAGTCTCAGGAAGCTCGAGTGGGAATCGAACCCACGACCTTTGGATAACCGGTCCAATGCTCTGACCGCTGAGCTACCGAGGCCCCAGAATACTAGTTGATTTTTTCTAGTAGTTAACCAGCGGTATTACGTCACTGTAAAGTTATACTACCCTCACTTTTTTTCTAGTAATATTTTATCTTATTGTTTTTATTATTTTATTCCTTACGGGTAAGCACTTGTCATTCATCTCAAGTGATGATAAGGACGAAGGTGGAAGTGCACTCGATCCGGTATCCTCAACACTGAAAAACTGACTATCTGTCACTAACTGCCGGAACAACATTGCTGATAGCTAGCCAGGCGGCATTAGATAATTTAAAACAAACCCTACCTCCGACTAAACCGAATACAAACATGTACTTCCCGCTGATAATATACTCGAACCAAGGATCTCGTTCTGAGACCGGTGGCACAAAATAAGGAGACGGCAGAAGGCAAGTTGCACACAAACGCGCTCGAGCAACACACACAGACAACCTGACGCGGCCGCGGAACCTCGAAACAGCTGCTCTCGGATTGTATTAGGCTTACCGTCTGGGTGATGGATTAAAGACGAAAAAAGGACATACGCAAATTAGATTTAAAAGGGTTTTATTTCGAGACACGGCGGGCGATACAGCGGTACAACAGAGCATAGAGTAGTGACAGTCACATGACATTGACAATGACGTCTGTCTTTGGCGTTTTGTAACACTACCCCTTAAACGAAACGTTTACGTATAAATGTTCAAAGAAACTAACCTTTTGAAATTATTTATTATTTATTAGGTAACAGTGTTAAGCAACATGCAATTAAATTAAAGTAATGCTGAGATACAATTCACTCGATTCGATTCCTGGCTGGGTCGGGTAGGCGTTTAATTTTTTCACTGTATTTTATAAGTTTTATAAATATTTAATTTAGCTTCTGTGCAGCAATTAGCACTTGAAAATAAAAAAAGTAAAAATTTACAATTCACTGTTTACAGTTACTTACTTAAACAACAATACTGCAGTTCTCAGTTTCAAAAGTAAAGTAATTAAACACACAAGAAATATTATATATCCTTGAAAACTTATCACCAAAGCGTTAATTTTCTAAAGAATATAAATTCTCATTTCTGACATAATTGACCAACAGTATAAACAAATTACTCAGTATAATTATCATATTGTACACATTACAATTGCATCTTTATTATACAGACAAAAGTAAAAACACAAACTTACATGTTTTTCTTTTGTTAGTGACTTTGTGAGAACATCAGCAATCATTTCATTTGTACATAAATAGTTGTCTGAAATATCATTTTGAATTAATTTTAATCTGTGGAGTTTTGATTTTAATCTGTGGATGGTCGCACAGATGTGGTATAATCTGTGTGCAAATACAGACCTGACAACATCTAAAAAAGTTTCAGCAGTCTAGGCACAACAGAAATATTTTTTATCTGCATTAGGTACTTTGCGAAGTGTTTCAAAAGTTAGCGCGTGAAATTCCGCTATGTGTTTTTAAAATGCCGTAATTATTCTAATTGATGTATTTCTACTAGTATTATACCTCAAAATTCTCAGTGTTTATTAATCTATCCGATTGAAACTATATTTAGCCCTATTTAGTATCTTTAAACAACAAATTTCACTTTGAAACAAAAGATCATTAGTTTTTCATAATTTGACTTTCCGCGTCAACTTCGAAGCTTAAAAATGTGTTTAAATTACTGACAAACCTAAGAACAAAAATTTTATTTCAATTTTAAAGATCTTCAGCAAAATAGTTTGTTGAAAACATTTTTCGATTTTGGTTACTAACAAAAACTATAAAAATCGAAACATTGTGAATTTTTAAAGAAATTATAGGTGATAAAATAATTGTTTTCTCTAATATACTTACTATATAAATATAAGATAAAAGCTTTTTACTATAGAAAAAGGTGTTCTTTAAATTATGCGCAAAATTATTTTTACTAAATTAGCTCTATAATTTTTCTATAAATATTTTAAAACTGCTCTAAAACTACTACAAAACTCTGCTTTCTACTAGTATCAAATCAGTCCGCCGCGAGGCCTCTGAGAGAGTGGTCACGTCGCTCGACGCTCTACCCGATGATTGTCGAACAATTGCCGTAAGTTCGAAGATAGTGCAAATTTATAGCGCGATTAGCAAGTTTTAGTACTCTGGTGAATAAATTATTTTATTTTACTTTTGATAAATTGCAACATTTTTAAATTGGACGACATCCGCAGTCGAGTGGTTAGCGCGCCGGGTTGGGCGTCGCGCCGTCTCCGAGGCCCCGGGTTCAATTCCCGGTCGGGTTAATTTAGAGAAGGACTGTTTTTCTAAATTTATTTTGGGTCTAGGTGTTTTTTCTATGTTTAGTCTATTATCTTACTATACTAACGAGTTTCTTAAGAATACTTATTTTGGGCTAGATAATAATGGTGAGAGTATAAACAAATTTAATTTTTAAATTGACAACGTGTTATGTTGCAGACATAATGGGTAACAAATTCAACGAAACATAACCCCCCCCCCCTCTCCCTCCGAAACGGGCGTGGTGTAAGTATGTAAAAAGGTGTAGGTAAAAAGCTTCCACCTAAACTAAAGTGAGTTTTAGGTAACCACGGGACGGGTGGGAAATACCATCTATGTGTGTGTTTCTCTGTCCCCTCATTTGCAAGACACCTAAAACCGTTGGTCCCAGTTTTTATCACAACTGCTCCGCACCCGTGCCAGTGTGCGCTATGGGCTATGGCCCAATCTCCTCGCCATATCCTAGCAGTGCGACTTTTGTAGACTAATTATTTATTTTGTTAATAAGTGTATTCCTTTTTTAATTTTTTTAAGTATACATATTATTATGTTTTACGGCAAATACCCCTCATACCCTTGGGGGAGGCCTTTGTCCAGCAGTGGACGTCTTTTGGCTGAGATGTTTTTTTTTTAATTTATTTTATTTGGGTCAACTAACAATATCACAATAAAATAATATGTTGTTCTTATAATCTAATGATGATGATGATGATGATGATTATGTTTTTTAGAATCCTTCTTATTTAAGTTTTTCTTCCAATGGCAGTCAAATAGCTTGACTGAGTTTTGACAGCAACTATTTTATTGCTGCATGATGCCCTTTGTGCTTATGTGGCTCATATTTTCCCAGTAGTTTTTAAACATAATTTATTTTAAAAGGAGATTAGCAAAATTGGGCTTGGTAATAGACAACATATTATTATTGATATATTCTAAAAAATCGGTCGATTTATTTGACTGCCCAAACAATTAATCATTTCTTTGTAAAATATTGGAAGAAAAACTTAAATAAGAAGGATTCTTAAATGTTTCGTACCTCAAATCATCAAAAAACTATCAACGTCATGCAGGGAACAACAGGGACTCCATTAACATCAGGTGAAGTAGAGACATTTATCGAGCTATGAATAAAATAAAATAAATTGTGTCGTCGTCAAATCAATTCGTCCAAAATAAATCATTGAGGAACAGATAGGTATTGATTATAATTTTGTGATTTAAGATTAATTACAACTTTAATAAAAATACATACAATATAATTATACTTAGGTACTTATTTCATGTATCCCTAGTTTAGTCATCTGCTTACGCCCATAGTTAAAAATAATAACTTCTAAGTATACCGGAAAACTAAATTCGAACGGATCAAAGTAGTGAGTTTGACTATAGTGAGCAGAACTAGCCTACTCTACGCACACACTCGCGCGCGCTCACAGCCCGCTTCTGTGTGCGTGATATTTGGACTTAAAAACCTAAACTTAAGGTCTCGCGCTCGGCGTAAACGCTCTTAATGATTTGACTTGTTGTGGTTGACGGAAAAAAATCGCATGATTTTTCTTCTGGTTTGTTTCCGCTTATTATTTCACTAGCTTATGGGGTTTTTGACATCATTGTAGAAATATGAGAAGAAGTCAAGGTCGCGGGCGAGGTCACGGGCGAGGACGCGTGCGAGAACTATTTCCGCTTGAAGCAGAAGAATCTCCTCGTCTGCCAATTCCGGGACCTAGTACCAGGTCAGGAATGTTTTATTCACATTTTATACGACAATTTTTGGAATACGTGTTTACTAAAATTTTTTTGCAGAACTTTTGAAGAAGAAAAGCAGTTGGTGCCTAAGCGAAACGCGGAAACAAAAAAACCCGTTAAAAACCTTCCAGTTGACAAGCGCAACCTTTACATAAGCAAAAAAAGGGAACGTCAGCTGGAAAGGTTTTTATTGCCCGATGCCGCGCCGCGTAAGCAGAAAAGGTAATATACATTATAATTAATTGCCGTCCACCACCATCTTGAGACGGCACGGCCAGCAATGTTGTTTTTGACGGAGACGCAAATATCTGTCCGGCCGACACCAGCTACCTGCATTATCCGGGCTTTGTGCTTGAGGAATCCTTAAAGCCAAAGCCGGAGTTTGCTTGTTTGTTCGGGCAGACGTTTGCTGTCGCCGTCTGCGCTGTCTGGAGGACCCTTCTTTTTCCCTCCTTGTGGTACACGTCGACTTGGGCTCTCATAGCCGTGTCTACGTCTGCGTCTTCCGATCCCATAATGGCGACATGGAGACAACTCGACTTATGGAACACCTTAGTCGGGTGGCAGATGAAGCGCAGGAGCGGTTTCCTTCGGCGGAATGGGTGTTTTTGGGGAATTTCAATGCTCACCACGAGTTTTGGTTAAGTTCCTCCAAAGCTTACCATGCTGGTAGAACTGCCCACGCATTTGCTCTCACGCACGACCTGACTCAACTGGTGAACCAGCCCACCAGAATCCCATCTGCTGACGAGCGCCCAGCTGGTTACCAAGTGGAGATCCGAGCTCCTTTAGGCTCTTCGGATCACTGCTTGGTATCCAGCAAAGTACCTTTGACCCTGCTACCGCCTACAGCGGTATCGAAACGTCAAATTTGGCATTACTCGTTGGCAGATTGGGATGGTATGCGGGACTATTTTGCATCCGTCCCTTGGAGGCAGCGCTGCTTCAGTGGGAAGGACCTAACAGCTAGCGGACTGCAGTTGCTGATGAGATACTTTTAGGGATGGAATACTATATTCCGCATTCCTATCTCATCAGCAAAGGCAGGCGCAACCGATGGTTCAACCGTGAGTGTGCTAACGCTGTCGATAACAGGCAGGCGGCATACCGCGCTTGGATTAGGGATAAAGCTCTTAGGCTCTTAGGGATCCAGAAACTCCGTTCGCTGAAAGCAGCCTATAATAATGAACTTACACAGCAACTGACTAATACCAAGCAGGAAATAAAAGGAAAACGAAGAATCAGACTGTCTAAAGATAGACAACTGTGCCTAATAAGTAGCTCTTAAAAACATAATATTATACAAATTACTGAAGAATCCTTTGGTGAATTTAACTATTGTCATTATCTTATACCGGACGGAGGCATAAAAGAACTGTTTATGGGAATTCAAAGCAAACTCAAACATTTCACTATGAGTGACTTCTGTGTTCTCTTGATAGGTGAATCAGATTTCAGGATCACGAAGGACTATTATGTCCTTGTTAATTTAATAAGGCTGGCGCTGCAATCGGTTCAGCATACAAATATAATTGTTTGTGTACCCACATTCAAATGCAACGGAATGTCACTTTTATTTAATGAAAGGGTTGAAAAATTTAATAATGTTTTGTACGAAGATAATAAGTTTAACAAGTATGCATTTATTTTCGATTCCAATCTTAAGTTAGAATACTCATCCAAAATGTTTAATATTAACACAGGTACAATTAACAAATTTGGTTTAAAAACATTGTTTACTGTTGTTAATGCTTTCATTGGCTCCACAATTAACAAATTTGGTTTAAAAACATTGTTTACTGTTGTTAATGCTTTCATTGGCTCCATTCTTAGACAATATAAAAAGGAGATAAATTGTGAACCCAAACGGGGTACTATACCTTATTATTTTAAATTGGCTAAAACAGATACAGATAAGGCTACTGTTTGTATAGTCCGGAAAGCTAATGGCTCTGATGGCATCCCAGCAATAGTCTTGAAAATGTGTGCAGCGGAGTTGTCCCCCGTGTTAACACGCCTTTACCGTCTCTCGCTCTCTTCTGATTGTGTGCCGGAATCTTGGAGAGAAGCTAATGAGCAACCGGTCCTCAAAAAAGGAGATCGGTCAGACCCTTCTAAAAACCGCCCTATAGCCGTTACTTTAGTTTTGTGCAAAACCATGGAACGTATTTTAAATAAACAACTTGTCCACTACCTGGAAGAACTACCACGATCGCCAATACGGGTTTCGGCCGAAACGTTTAACGGGTGATCTTCTAGCGTGCGTTGCACATCTCTGGGGTTAGGCTATTGACAAGCGTGGTGGTGGCTGTTAGCCTTGACATAGCCAAAGCTTTTGATCGGGTATGTCACAAAGCTTTTCACTCCAAGCTCCCGGCATACGGTCTGCCTGTTCAGTTCTGCAACTGGGTCGCTGGCTTCCTGCATGAGCGTAGAATCCGTGTCCTGTCGAATGGATGCGCTTCGCAGTTCATATCAGTTCCCCACAGTCACCGCAGTCACCGCTTCACTGTCTCAAATATTCCATCGCGCACTAAGAAATTTGGTGATTCGTTTCTTTGTCGCACCTCCAAAACATGGAATAGTTTGCCAGCACACGTTTTCCCTCCTTCCTATGATATGGGGTCCTTCAAACGAGGCGTGAAGAGGCACTTTGTGGGCCGGCAGAGTGAGGGTAACTGATGCTGCGTTGTTTTCACGCTGCACGAGTTGTCGTCGCATCTGGATTCCATATTCACTTAACATCAGGTGAAATGGAGTCATTTGCCGTGCCACGTATAAAAAAAAGTCGGTTTCGGTTGATAACGTAAATAATTTAAAATTTCCGGCATTTTAGAATAGAATAGATTTTATTTGAAACAAAGCGAGGTCTACAGCTCACAAAGCCACTACATTTTTATAAACGTGACCGCTAACACTGAATTGTATTTAAAAAAATGTAATTGTATTTCAGGAAACAGTCACCAACTCGCTCCACATGCCGGTTTAGTGATGGTACACCTGTTACCCCTCCAGCACGAAAACTGATGCCTTGGGAAGTAAGGTAAGTAAGTAATCTCTTACCTCTATGTGCTCGTAGTGTAGTTCTTGCATTATTTAGTATAATAGGTACCAGTTAGAACTTTTGCTTACTGTATTAATGATACTGATGATTTAAACACGTATTTTTGCTACAGAGAGCAGCAAGCTGAGACGTATGAAAAAACTCTGCCTCACCATACTGCAGAAGACTGTGATACTCCCACTAGGTAAAATTATTATTATTATTTATTATTATTATTATATTACCAACTTCCACCTATACTTCGCAATAAATATATTTGATTTGATTTGATTTTATTTAAACTGTTATAATGTTTTTAAAACCTAAGAAAAATGAAAAATAATAAAAAAAAATGTTTTTTAGCACATTTAGCTTAGACAGCGTGGTAGAAGTACCAGGACACTCGCATCTGCGCGTAGACTGCAGTACAGGCAATCTTAGTAAGTGTTTTTGTACATTGTATATATACAGATTTTTAAAAGCTATAGAACGAGGACGGGCGTACTTTCCTGAAATTCTTATTATTATTAAAAGCTTGTGTAAACGAGAGAAAAAAAACATTAAAATTACTTAGTTTTAGCGGCTACCATATCGCTTTAACGCTTCATATAAATATTTTTGATGGACACATGGTAGGATTTCTTCTTTTTCTTTGGAATGGAGATAATTTGCGACACTTGAAAGTACATACTTTTATCGCCAAAAATCATCCCTTAAATGGATGAAAAGAGGGATTACAAGTGGGTTTAAAGATAAAGTTACGAAATGTTAGTTATTAATACTTCTTTAACCTTTGTAATCATTTTTAGAAGTAAAAGCTGCACCTGTATCGCCAGCTAATTTAATGAAACAGACAACAACAACATCTGCGACTCCATCTATTTCAAAAACGTCGCTTTCTTCGACTAAAAAAGCACCAACGTCAAATCACGGTTAGTGTTTAGAGCATGTGTACATATTTTTGTAATTTTTAGCTTTTTGAATTGTTTTAATTACATTTTGGTTTTTTATTACAGGTCTCAATCCAGTGCCAAACAAGCCGAAATCCACAAAGGTTATTGCAGGATCAGGTGGGTAAATAAATACACGCCTTAATCACCTTATTGTTCATTAGTTAAATCGTATTATTTGAAACTTATAAGTTACCCAGGGGTTTTTAAACCATGACTAAGCGAGTACTTTTATTTTAGATATTGATACAGAAAAGGACAATGAAATCTTTGACGATTGGTGGAAAGAATTAGAAGGGGAAAGCGACGATGACGACGTTGAAGAGATCATGCTCACTGAGGAGTCACCAATAGATGCAGCTGTTTTGTTTCCTAATTCATCTACAGAAGCAGTAGCATGGCTCGACAACGAAGATGCCGAGGCTGACCAGACTATCAGACAATTGCTACCCATTGACCACTTGACTTTTGACTGGGACTGTGACTATGAAACATTTACAGGACAACGCGAACACTTCACAGCAACACCAGGACCGACCTTTACGATTGACAGTGACACGACTCCACTTACAGTTTTTCACAAATTTTTTGACGACGAGATACTGAACCTGATAGTCAGACAGACTAACAAGCACTCCAACACACTTATAGACAAAATAACGACAAAGAACTCGCGACTTATAAACTGGAAAAATACCGATAGGGCAGAAATGGTCGTTTTCTTTGCAATTATCATACTTCAAGGTTTAGCGCCCCTAAGCGTGGAGTATGATTATTGGAGGGAAAACGGCTACCTCACCTTGAAGTATTTTAAAGACTTAATGAGTTACAACCGATTTGTATTAATGAAACGACTTTTACATTTTTCTAGCCAGAATGACCTAACAGGACTCTCCGGCTCTAAACGGAAAGTGTACAAAATCTGGCCTTTGTTTGAACACCTAAACAAAAAATTTAGCGCCCTATACACACCGCAACAAAACATCTCCATCGATGAGTCGCTCCTCAAGTGGCACGGTCGGCTCTCATTTGCTCAAAAAATTGCATCGAAAGCTGCCAAAGTGGGCATTAAAAGCTATGAGTTGTGCGAATCCAACACCGGCTACTTGTGGAGCTTCTTCATATACACCGGGAAAGGAGATAAAATTGGACCACACATGACTGATGACAATGATAGAGACCAGACAGACATTGACCCGGACATAAACGAAATGACAGACAATGACAAACGGACAACCGACAGTTCACAGCCAACTTCTGCATCTTCGTTGCCGCCACCACCCCAGAACGCCACTGCACAAATCGTGCACCATTTAGCTAAGCCCTTACTTGGAAAAGGGTACACGCTAATAATGGATAATTTTTATAATTCACCATTATTAGCGAGGTACCTTAAGTCACAAAAGACGGATTGCTTCGGAACACTTCGATTGAACCGAGAATATGTCCCGGAAGCAATTAAGGACTTAGCTAAAACAGAAATGCGGGTGGGGGAAATCGCTCAGTCATTCTGCCGGGACTTAAGCATAATTCTGTGGCGGGATACAAATATTGTATCCATGATATCAACCTATCACAAAGGTAAGGTAAGCGGCAAAGAAAAGTATGGCAAATATAAATACAAGCCCGAAATCGTATGCGACTACAATCTCACAATGGGAGGCGTCGATAAGAAAGATCAGCTTCTTTCCGCCCACCCCATGGAACGGAAACGTAACCAGGCGTGGTATAAAAAGGCGTTTCGGCGTCTTTTGAATGCCACAATTCATAATGCTTATGTCATATTTAAAACGCAAAATCCTTCCATAACAAATCGTGCGTTCCGGCAACGCTTGGCAGATGAAATGATTGCTGCGTATTCGCCAACTCGGATACAGACCACCCTGCTAGTGAAATCTAAGTGCATAATTCAGTGCCCAAGTGGACAACGCCGAGCAATATTGCAGGGTAATCATTTCATCGGCCAAGGCAAGTCCAAGAACGCACGATGTGTGTGGTGCCGACAATCTCGCACGAAATATGTGTGTAAGCAGTGCCAAGTTTCGCTTTGCCTATACACATGTTTCGAGGAGTACCATACTAAACTTTAGGACAAAGATTGTGTACTCAAATTTTCACACCATACAAATGCTATAAAATTAAACTTGTAAAAGGGCCTTAGTAGTAAGTGGGGCATACTAAAAGTTTCTGGATCTGGCCACTTAAAATAAAAGAATGAAAAAACAATTATGGAATTCGAAAATGGAAGAACATATTACTTTTCATCCTTTCGAAAATTGTGTGTCGCTATCAAAATGAATTTAACTCGTGAACATTTTCGTTCAATGATTTTTTATAACTTTCGTTGTGACTTAATTCAGCAAGAGAGTTGCCAGAGACTTCAATTGGCATTTGGTGATGAAGCACCATGTCGCAGCTCTGTGTATTCGTGATTTGGAGAATTTAGACGTGGATGAGATCATCTAAGTACTTGACGAGGTACGTGAAGGTCGGCCGGCGACTGCGGTTACAGACTTTAATATTGACACCGTACGAAAACTTATTGAAACTGACAAAAACTACTTGCCAGCAAATTCGTGCTTTGTTAGGCATCGGAATGAGCAAAGTGCAAAATTTACTTGTGCATCTGAATGTTCGGAAACTTTGCACTCGATGGATTATTATTTCTTATGGGGACGTCGTCGCCAGCCGAACGGATGATCCACCCGCGTTGTTGCGGACCACTTCATCCTTTTCCCCGTTCTTCCTTTTGAGGGAATTAAGGTTCATCCAGCTTTCACGGCGCCCCGTCGAATCTTTTGGTCTCTTTGGTAAATTATGCTATCTGCTCCACCTGGATCTGACCTTTAGGTCCTCTATGTGTAATGTGTCCGATCCCCAGAGCTATCTTGTCAGTGAGTACTGTAGTGATCGGGACTGCTTGGAGGCGCGAACCTACTGGCAGCCGTCGCGTTCTGAATACCTTTCAAATAAGACGTCACGAGAGAGAAAAACAATTGAGAAGAGGACTTCATCTTGATCCGCCGAAGCGACATCATTCTATTAAATTGTTATATTTCTCGTAGCAGACGGTAAACTAACGTGGGGCGCGTTTTCGCCATTGTCTCTTGGTAGGTCCTCCATAGTCTCAATTAAACAACACACTACTTAATTTTACACACTCAGTTTAATTATTCTAATAATAGTTTACATTAGTCACTTAAATAACAGCTATTAACTCACTAACTAATTTTAATGTCTCTTCCTATAATTAATCACTATTGTACACTGATAGTCTATTCTAAGTGAACTTAGCAGTTTCGATGCGCGCCGCGTGTGTGGACCGCGAGAGGGTTTCAGATTCAATGCCGGGCGGCCGCGATCGACTCTACTCACGAGTGATGTGCGATGCTAGCACAACCACACGGTGTTCACAGTATTAACAGTTTGACCAATCAGGAACCTTATTTCCATAAACAATGACTGAAGCTTAATATCTACGTATCGCCTATCGCTAAGAATTCGCTTGCGACGACATATTCATGAGTTATTAGATGATTAGAAACCCAAACTGCACCACCCGACATCAACATATTGGATGAAAAATCGAGTTAACCGATAGAGAAGGTCCACAAAAACATACTTATAATCCTGGTCTAACCGCGACAGATACATAGTAGCGGCCTCCGTCCCTACTAAAACCTGAAAGACTTCCCGGATAACAGTAGACGGCGATCTTTCAAAATGACTCCACCGAGTCAACACTTCCTCATCTGATGCTATAATGGCTCTAGCCGGGTCATCTATTGTATGAACATAAGTATTCCGAAAATTGACAAGCGCACCGTAGTAACCTCCTGCCGCCCCCGCGCTCCTGAAAAGAACTTCACTTTGCGCCCCAGCCATAAGGAAGCGTCCCGATAACAGTTCTATCCCATCCACAGTGACCGCGGGCCTATTGGCTATACCGAAGCGGATTAAATTACCCTCAGAATATAATAGCATGTCCATTAGAGCATCAAAGTGTACCTGTGTACTTTGCACGTATCCAGGCACACGTAGAGCGTGGTCGCGGGCAGAAATGACTAAATACTCCTCAAGACCTGTTTGATAACATACACTCGCAGGTTCGGCTGCACCAGCATTCATTCGAGAAGTTGGGATGATACACCGAGTTGCGTTGGGAAGACCTATGATGCGTACCGACCCCTGAGAAATATGATGGTATTGATTTCGAACTGATTTGACTGTATATGTATCAAAAATAACGGGTTCAATAGAATATCGTGATAATGAGAGAATGCAGCTCTGTACATCACGTTGTACCACTTCAGGAATTCGAGCACAGCGGATGCGAGTAGACTGATTAAAAAGGTGGAAAACTATTGAAAACGAAAATCGAATGAAGTTAGCACTCGACACAGCGTCAGAAGTTAAAGGGTTCGGTAGAACAGAAGAAGTTAAAGAGAGAAAACCCAACATTGCATTGTATCGGGAGGAATGAAAACCTTCAATCGGACGATGCAAGGCAATCGTAATATCGCTCAGTAGAGTCGCGAACGCAGAAACGTGCTCGATAAACATGATGAAGAAATTTTTAACCTGTGTGGTGCCGGGGATAAAGAATTGCACCACCCCATCTCTTCCCGTGGGTGTCGTAAAAGCCGACTAAGGGACCATTCCAAAGGATGGGCAGCAGCATCTCTCTGAGGTTACCCTCAACCTACTGCGATCGCCAACCCGCCTGCCAGGCGTGGCGATTACGGCAAGTACCCCTCATATCCTTGGGGGAGGCCTTTGTCCAGCAGTGGACGTCTTTTGGCTGAGATGATGATGATGATGATGATGATGATGATGATTCATGAGTTATTTAAAATATCAATATAATATTAACTTATCCAGTTGTCGTTATTACGCCTTACGCCCCCAAAATATAAATAACGGCCAAGCTGGTCGTTACACATGGTGGAGGCGCCGGGTATCTCAGGAATGCTCTCGAGCAATACAGCCACCACCTCAGGGAAGGCGATTGCTATTCTTGATAGAGTTACAGCTTGATTTTTTCCCTTGGCTTGGGACTTGATGTGTAAGTGTAATTGCAGGTTCTTCATCCTTTTCTTGGCTGCATCGCTGTTTGTTGCCTCAGTGAATCGGGTCACATTATTTCCTCTGACCAGGAAGGCAAAAATCAGGAATGCAAGATCCTTTAATTTTTCCATCATGTTCTTCCTAAACTGGACAACATCGAACCCAGAATAGCCAAATATGGCCACAACCCATTCTCTGTCAATGCCATGATCTCTGACTAAGATCTTTACTTTTTTGTCGACTCTAGCTCACATCACGTGTCAACTTCAAGTACCTCTTCCAGGTACTCCTCTGGCAGAATGTGATGTTAGCTAGCAGACATGAGCTGCATCCATATTCGTCCTCCCCTGAAAGGCAGGCATACTCTCAACTGTTTTACCTTTGTTACAGAACACGACGTCTGCCGAAGGGGCGTATTATTATTATTATTTCTTATGGGGACGTCGCCAGCCGAACGGACGATCCACCCGCGTTGTTGCGGGCCACTTCATCCTTTTCCCCGTTCTCCCTTTTAAGGGAGTTAAGGTTCATCCAGCTTTCACGGCGCCCCGTCGAATCTTTTGGTCTCTTTAGTGAATCTTGCTATCTGTTCCACCTTCAGATCCTTTAGGTCCTCTATGTGTAGTCTATCCGACCCCCAGAGCTCCCATCTTGCCAGCGAATACATAGGGCACTCGGCTAGTAGGTGGAGGCTGGTCTCCTCGCTTTCCATGCACTCCGGGCATATGGGGTCGGTTTTCACTCCTATCACTGTCATATGTCTGTTCAGTCGACAGTGTCCTGTTATGACTTCAATGACTAGCCTCATGTTCTCTCTGGAGAGTCCCATTAGTTTGCTAGTCTTTTTCTTATCCATTCCCTTGATGAAGATCTTCGATTGTCTCATACCATTCGAGGACCTCCATCTTCTGTTGGTTTCTGATGTAATACTGTGACTGATTACTCCCTTGGTGATGTTGTGCGCTATTGGCAGCCGAGGTTCCGGCCCCACCAAGTTTTCCTCTGCTCCCTTTCTGGCTAGTTCGTCAGCCTGTTCGTTTCCCGTGTTTCCCTCGTGTCCGGGAACCCACGCTATCGTCAGGTCCGTTCTGTCGGCCAGCCTTTTTAATGATTCCTTGCATTCTCTGACAATTGCTGATGTCGTCTCTTCTTTGCCTAGTGCCTTCAGCGCCGCTTGGCTGTCGCTGTAGATAGCCATATTTCCTGTAATAGTGAGGTGTTCAGCTATCTCAGCGCATGCCATTATTGCGTATATTTCCGCCTGGAAGACACTAGCGAATCTTCCTAACGGTATCGACTTGTCTATCTCCGTCCCGTCTGCACATTTAATGTGCACGCCAGATCCAGAGAGCTTTGTTGACTCCTTTCTGGAGCCGTCTGTATAGCAAATGATGCCATCAGTTTCTACGCTCCAGTCCTCTCTTGAACCTATATGTATTCTATATTTTTTGTCAAAAATCCTTTCCTTTCGTATTAAGTCGTTGTTGGAAAGGATCATTGACAATCTATCTTCATATTGTTTACCTATACTGGCGTGACCCTTATCCGTGAAGTTCCCGGTCCATATGCCAGTGCTTCTTAGCTTGAACCATTGTTCCGCTGCTCTTCTCTTTATTTCTAAGTCCAGGGGATTCAGCCCCAGCAGGATCTCGAGCGCGGCTGTAGGTGTGGTCCTCATCGCGCCCGTAGTCACTAGGGCCGCTAGCCTTTGGACTTTGTCTAACTCTGCCTTGTTTCTCCCCACTGCGGCTCTGTGCCACCATACGATAGCTCCATGTAGGATTCTTGGCATTATTATTGCCCTGTATATCCATAGTGCCATCGCTGGTTTCATGCCCCAGGTTCTGCCTATTACGCTTTTACACTGCATCATCGCCATCTTTGCCTTGGAGCATGTGTTACTAATATGGGTCCTGAAGGTAAGCTTACTATCCAGTGTCACTCCTAGATACTTGACTTCCTTGACCGTCTCCAGCTCCTGGTTGTCCAGTATCACTGGTTCAGCTCGCCCTATCTTTCTTTTCTTCGTAAATAGAACTAATTTGGTTTTTTCAGGGTTTAGGTTCAAACCTTTGCTCCTGCACCACCCTAAAGCTTCTTTTAGACCTCTGTTCATGATTTCACACATGACGCTGAGAACTTTGCCTGTCACCAGGAGCACACCATCATCGGAGTACACTTGTGTGTAAATGTGCATCCTGTTTATCTTGTTAACTAATTCATCTATTAGCAGGCACCACAGCAATGGTGACAGACATCCCCCCTGGGGGAACCCTCTTTTCGCCACCACTGTACGTGTTGTTCCTGCTATCTCTGTGCGTATCAGTCGGTGTCTTAGCATGGTTTTCACCCATATTGATACATCTTTATCTATTCCTTCGCGGCTAAGGGTATCCTCTATTGACTCGGGGGTCACTATCAAAAGCGCCCTCCACGTCAAAGAAGCATCCCATTGCGTATTCTGTATTGCTGATTGATCTTTGCACTCTTATCACCAAGTTGTGGAGGGCCGTTTCGGTGGATTTGCCCTCCATGTATGCGTGTTGATTTTGGTGTAGTGGAGATCCGCTTTTCTCTATTTGTTCTCTAATTATTCTGTCTAGGATTTTCTCCAGTGCCTTTAGTAGGAATGAGGAGAGGCTAATGCATCTGAAGGCTTTGGCTTCCTGGTAGGATGCCCTGCCCGGTTTTGGGATGAATACTGCCTTTACTTCCCTCCATTTTCTTGGTATATACTTAGTTCTGATGCTGCCATTGTACAGGGCTAGCAGATCCTTGCTTATATACTTTATAGCTATCTGTAACATTTTCGGGAAGATTTCATCCGGTCCCCCTGCCTTGTATGGCTGAAAGGATCGGACGCTCCACAGTAGATGTTCTTCAGTGATGATTAACTTTGGCTCCCGGTCCACCGTGGGACCTGGGACGATTGGTGCGTCATCAACTGTGCATTCCTCACTGTCCGGGAAGTGTGTTTTCATCATAACTTCCAGTATCTTTTCCGGATTAGTTATTAGTTCTTCTCCGTTCTTAATACTCTCTAGCCTACGCGTGTTGGCTTTGGAGAACGTTTTTACCAGTCGCGCAGCCTCAGGGTATCTTTCGACCCCTGCGCAGAACGCCTTCCAGCTATTCTTGTTCTCCCTTCTGCATTCTTTCTTGTATAGGTTCCTTTCTTCTCTGTATGTTTGCCAGCTCTCATCATCGTTCCTCTTTAGGGCCTTGTTGAGAGCTCGCCGTGTCTTTTTCCTCTGTTTCCCCAGTGCCTTTGTCCACCAGGGTTGTCCTCGGTCTGGTCTTATCTCTCTCAAGGGGCATGCCTTATGATAGGCTTCCCTTAGAGCTTCGTCCAGTCTATTCGCTTCCCCTTCAATTTCTTGTGCATCAACTAGCGGGGTTCCTCGTCCTGGGACCCACTTCTCCAGATGGTGCTGGTACGTGTCCCAGTTGGTTTTCCTCGCATTTCTTATCAGAATCTTTTCAGTCTTGGCCTCCAGACTAAAGGTGATGCGTCTATGATCTGACATAGAGTCACTTTCGTCTGTTTTCCAGTCCCTTATGTGTCGGCTAATCCTATCTGTAGCAATAGTTATGTCCAACACTTCTCGTCTAGCCTTGGTTACGAATGTGGGCGTGTTGCCTGTATTCAGTATCTCCAGGCCTGCCTCGCTTATAAATTCTAAAAGTAAGTCACCTTTTTTATTACAGTTAGTACTACCCCATACCACATGATGTGCGTTGGCATCGCACCCTAGAATAATAGGAGTATTCTTACCTTGGTATTTTCTTACGATTTCTTCCATTTCTCGGGATGGCGGCTCAAAGTCCCCCTCGCTGGGTAGGTATGCGGAGACTAGGAGCACCCTTTCTTCTTTTCCTGCACCTGTCTGTATTGTCACAACAACACTTGCAAGGTCTCTGTAACAATCTGCTTTTATTAGTCCTAGTGTTCTTACTCTGCTGCTGGCGTATATGCATGCTCTTGGGGTTGACTCACCATCCTCATGGTATATGATGTCTTTCCCCATAGAGCCGAGCCCCGTCACACATCCATTTAGGACGTATGGCTCTTGCAGCAGTGCTATGTCTATTGTCTCTTCCACCACGTATCTGCGAAGCTCAGTCATGGCTTCAATACAATGGTGAAGATTCAATTGAACTATCTTTATTTTTTGTGTTTGTTTTTGTGGTGTGTCTCTGTGTGTGTAGATACGTCAGTGTGTGTGTGTGTTTGTATGTGTGTCTGTGTCCCTGTCCCTCCCTACTTTGACTCCGCTTCTGGGTTCGACCCCCCACACCAGTGCGGCTGCAGTTGTGCAACGCTCGGCGGGGGTGTCCGGTCCTTTGGCTTCGTCGTTGAAGGGAGTGGGTGTGGTGTGGGATGTTGTTGGGGCGAGCCCAATAGGCAGGGCCTCCGATTATCAGCGGCACCCACCTTCGGGGCACCAGGCTGTTTCTCGCCTCCCCCGCCTATGGGCCGCTCCCTCACGGTGTCTGTGTTTTGCGCCTGTTGTGTACTGTTGGGGTTCGAGCCTCCCTGCACCGTCTTGCTTCCTTCCGCCTGGCTTCCCTTGAAGGCTCCAGGCTGGTTGGTAGACCGGTTCTCGGCAGGCTCCTCCCCCCGTGTCTTGTTGCTGTGTACGGGGCAGCCGTGACATGTGCACTTCTCCTCCTTCTGTGTCTGGCATCTCCCTATGGTGCGGGCGTATACTCTGGTGGCTTGATAGTGGAGTGCTACTCCGCCCTCTGCGGCCACTTCCTGAGGGACTCCTACTACGAGTCTTACCCCTAGGGGTAGGACCTCCCTGCGGATGAGAGTCCACTCGGGCATCCGTAGCTCCTCCCTATACTCGTTCTGGACCTTAATAAACTCCAGAGGGTCCACCAACAGGTCCTCTGTACTGCCCGGTAGCCAGACTGACATGCGGTACTTTTCTAACCTCCTGACCTTCAAGGGGATGCCGTCCCGGTCGCCAAGGCCACAGTTCAGCAACCAGGTCATCGACTCCTCGGTGGTTGCTGTGACAAGGAAGTATCCTTCAGCAACCAGACCCGAGGCATCGAAGGCCAGGCTGCGTCCCCGTACGCCGCCCTTGATGGCTTCCCCTATCTTTCTGGTCAGTCTACTCCTGATCTCAGCGGCCGTAGCCTCGTCCACCGCCGCCCCGTCCTCCCGCTCGACGACGACTGCGAAGTCGGGATTCTGGTCGGTAGCCAGCTTCCAGCTTCCCAGTTCGTTGCGGGTGTCCAGGCCCTGCCTATGGCGCTTCGATGGACGCTGCTGCGTCCGTTCTTCTGGATCAGTTGCCTGTCTCTTCACCTTTTGAGCCCTCGGACCTACCCTTCCCTCTGGTTTTTTCGCCACACTGGTTGCGGCGCCTTCGGGTCGGGTCTGGTTCGCAGCTAGCTCCTCTTTGCGCTTTCGAGCTTTGGCTCTCCTCCACCGAGATCGAGGGATCCACTCGCTATCGCCTTTCTTTCCACTCTCCCCTATGCACATCTGTGTCAGGTCGTCCCCGAGGGTCTCCGAGAGAGACCTTCCGGGACGCACCTGTCCGCAAGGGTTCTTTTTGGCACTTGTGTGTTCTGAAGATCGCGCTGAATTGCCCCCCCCCAGAATACGAGGGGCAGCCTGGGCCACTAGATGGCTCAGGGAGGGATTCTCCGGTTCCACCGGTACCCTCCTGGGGTAATAAATTCTTTTTTTCGGCGCTCATTTCATTTTTTTTTTATGGTATTTCCCGGGGCTGCCGGGTGCTGGGATGGGATATGATGTGGTGGGTGGGATAGGACAAGGGAGAGATGGAAGACTATGTCTGAGGATGGGGGGGAGGGTGTGTTGGATAGGAAGGGTAGGGTTCTGGATGGGGGTAGAGTTTGCGACTAGAGGTTTCAGTGACGTCTGTTTCTTAGGGAATCAGACCAATAACAGGCGGCAACCACGTGAAGGATAACACTCTAGCCTTGCCTTGGGGATCTACACGACTTGCGCTCTCCCCCATGACCATTCGCCAGACGCGGCACTTGACAGATGCCGAGAATAGGGGTACCACAATCTCGAGTTCAATTACCCATAGATTGGAGCAGCCCCGCCCGAAGGGGCGTAGCTCCTGTAGTGATCGGGACTGCTTGGAGGCGCGAACCTACTGGCAGCCGTCGCGTTCTGAATACCTTTCAAATAAGACGTCACGAGAGAGAAAAACAATTGAGAAGAGGACTTCATCTTGATCCGCCGAAGCGACATCATTCTATTAAATTGTTATATTCATGAGTTATTTAAAATATCAATATAATATTAACTTATCCAGTTGTCGTTATTACGCCTTACGCCCCCAAAATATAAATAACGGCCAAGCTGGTCGTTACAGTACATAGGGCACTCAGCTAGTAGGTGGAGGCTGGTCTCCTCGCTTTCCATGCACTCCGGGCCTATAGGATCGGTTTACACTCCTATCACTGTCAGGTGCCTGTTCAGACGGCAGTGTCCTGGTATGATTACTATGACTAGCCTCATTTTCTCTCTGGAGAGACCCATTAGTTTGCTAGTCCTTTTCTTATCCATTCCCTTGATGAAGATCTTCGACTATCTCAACCATTCGAGGACCTCCATCTTAGGTTGGTTTCCGCTGTGATGCTTTGGCCGATTACTTCCTTGGTGCGATTACTCCGATTGTGCGCTATTGGCAACCGGGGCTCTGGTCCCACCAAGCTTTCCTCTGCCCCCTTTCTGGCTAATTCATCGGCCTGTTCGTTTCCCTCGTGTCTGGGGGCTCACGCTATCATCAGGTCTGCTCTCTCAGCCAGCCTTTCTAATGATTTCTTGCATTCTTTGACGATTGCTGATGTCGTCTCTTCTTTGCCTACGCCGCCTGGCTATCGCTGTAGATAGTCATCTCAGCGCATGCCATTATTGCGTATATTTCCGCCTGAAAAACACTACTGGCGAATCTACCTAACGGTATCGATCTGTTTATCTCTGTCCTGTCTGCGCATTTAATATGCACGCCGGATCCAGAGAGCTTTGTCGTCTCCCTCCTAGAGCCGTCTGTATAGCAGGTGACGCCATCGGTTCCTATACTCCAGTCGTCTCTTGTTCCTATATGTATTCTGTATTTTTTGTCAAAAATCCTTTTCTTTCGTATTAGGTCGTTATTGGAGAGGATCATTGACAGCCTTTCTTCGTAGTTTTTACTTATACTAGCATGACCTTCGTCCACGAAGTTCCCGGTCCATATGCCAGTGCTTTTTAGCTTGAACCATTGTTCAATAGCTCTTTCTTTTTAATTTCTAAGTCCAGGAGACTTAGTCCCTCGAGCGCGGCTGTAGGTGTTGTCCTCATCGCGCCCGTGGTCACTAGGGCCGCTAGCCTGATGGATCCGTGTAGGATCCTTGGCAGGATTATAGCCTTGTATAGTATATATATGTGTATATATATATATATATATATATATATATATATATATATATATATATATATATAATGGCAAATATGTGGTAGTGTGTTTGTGTTTTCCTAAGACTGGTTATCCTAAATTGAGTTTTATACCCAATGTTGGATATCCAGTATTTAGTTACGTACCCAAATATTGGACATCCAATATTAAGAATACCTACTATCCAATATAGGGGTACATATGAATACACGTTTGATTTATGCCATTTTAAAGAAAAAATAATCATTTACTGGTTATAAGTAACAATTTATTTGTTTTTGTAATGTTAAGCCAATAAGATACCTACTTATTACTATGAGTGTAATAAAAGAATGTTTCAATTAAATATGCTGGTGTTTTTTCCAGTTTTCAAAAAGTATCCAGTATTTGGTACAGGTAAATACTTGTCTCTAACGATAATTATTATAAACTAAAAAAAAGAGAAAAAGAAAGTGCTCCACTATCTACGGCCCGGCTCCATCATCAGGCTCTCGTCACCGACTGTAATGCATAGGACTCTATAAAACAAACCAAATGAAATTAAACTCGAAGGGTTTACTAGAAGCCAATAAGAGTTCCACTATCTACGTCCCGGCTCCAACATCAGGCCCTCGTCGTCACCAACTTTAATGCATAGGACTTAATAAAACACCAAATGAATTAAACTCGAGGGGTTTACTAGTAGCCAATAAAGAGTTCCACCATCTACCTCCCGGCTCCATCATCAGGCCCTCGTCACCAACTGTAATGTATAGGACAGGATAAAACTAACAAATTAAAAATAAAAACTAAACTAAAAAACTTAAAAAAAATTATACATACTCTTAATAAACAAATACTTCGTAATATGCGATCTATGCGTCTCGCTCTTCAAAGAGACGTGATCCCACTCTGAGGCCTCGAGAGCCACTGAATTTCGGATTTCCAAGCGTGTGGTGTGGCATCGCATATTTATTTGATGCCGCGCGGCCATACTAATTTTGTATGGGGAATAAAAATAATTATTTAAATAACCGCTTGATAAATCGAAAATGTAGATTAGCCATTTGTAGTTTAGGCATTGGTGTTTGTTTAGACAAAATCAGAGGTACAATAGTACAATAATTTAGATTAACTATAAAGAATCAACTAAACGTCGCCACTCGTTTTCATGATTTTTGCCCAACTTTAAATGATATTGTAGAAAAAACTATAGTGTGTTATGAAATTATGGATCAGGGTGCCAAGTGCGAGTTTCATTCGCCATTAGATCACGTTAACGAAAACGAGAATTTGTATGGCAAAATGTTAACTCCTTTCGTATGCCACCAGGAGGCGCTGGTTCAATGCCATACTAATTTTCGTTTTCGTAAACGTAATCGAATGAATACGGATAGTAAACAAAACTCACACAAGGCACCCTGACTAATTGTAAACACGTTCTCTATGATACTAAATATATATTTTGTTTATTTAATACGATAGTATTATCAATTATATCAACTTAACCGTGACTGCATTTTTGGCATTTTTTGGTCGGCGCACCCTTAATTGCGAGGGAATATACTTAAGTACTTTGAAAAACAATTTTATCGTAAATCTTATATCTAGTCTTATTTATCAGAATCCAGAAACTTTCAGTATGCCCTAAGTATCTTTGAGAATGTAGACAATTTTAATTTCTCCGTATCTGGTTTACTTTCGATATCACGGATTCAACATTTGCGGCGCTTTTTCTTATCAGCCATACTTTTCGAAGTGCTTGTATAACAGCCCTAGCGATTTGTTATTTTGGATTTCTCCGTATCTGGTTTACTGTCGATATCACGGATGCAATATTTGCGGCGCCTTTTCTTATCAGCCATACTTTTCGAAGTGCTTGTAAACTCAGACTTGTTTAACAGCCCTAGCGATTGTTTAAGAATATTCGTATTTTGAATTTCTCCGTATCTGTTTTACTGTCGATATCACGGATGCAATATTTGCGGCGCTTTTTCTTCTCATTATCAGCCATACTTTTCGAAGTGCTTGTATACTCAGACTTGTATAAGAGCCCTAGAGGTTTGTTTAAGAATATTCGTAATTTGAATTTCTCCGTATCTGGTTTACAGTTGATATCACGGAGGAAAACCTAATGATAAAAAAACTTCGGCAATGGTTAATTGAAAGTTGTTTTTACAGTGTAAAGGACGTTTTAATCTCAGATTTTGCATGTTAATTTTATTGACAGAATGGAGCACTATTACATATAAGAACTTTTGTAAAAAATTGTAGGTGACCCTATTCTCTGCAAATAATTTTTTTTAATTTTAATTTGAATTTGATGTAATGTTTGCGGTGCTTCTTCCTATTAGATGCCATACTTTTCAAAGTGTTTGTTAACTCAGATTTACAAACAGCCCTAAAGGTCTGTTTTAAAATATTAATAACACTATATTTCTCTGTAACTATAACATCACTAGAATTGCCTGTCATCACCGATATAAGAGCTTAATATATCTGCTCCCGGACTTCTTGGCGGGAAAGTGAAGAGTCATGTAGGTACGTGGTTTTGTTTTATTTTCTAAAATTTGTGTTACACTTAAGTTTAACTACAGCTAAACTTAAGTGTAACACATAAATATAGTTTGTATTTATCTTTTTGTGAATGTATTAAAAAGTTATTATTATTATCAATGTCTTTTTTTTATTCTACCTCACCTCTTTCTGCGACCTCACAAGGTTTGTCCTATGAGCCTTGCACAACGCCGTGAATAATTTTCATACTTTTCATAAATGTGTTAGCTAAACACCAAAACTAGTTATAGATATGGTGCGTGAACCATAATATTTTTACAAATACTAAAGATCAGTTAAGAAGTAGGCAAGCTATTTATAAATGTTTATATAATTTTTAACGCAAATTTTGTTGCGAACAAATTACAAAAACACAAATGTTGAAAAAATTTCCACGAGCAGGGTTTGAACCTGCACCCTTCTGACATACCGGGTCAGGTGCTCTTCCAATTGAGCTATCGTGGTTCTAACCAGCCCGCTGAAATTATTCAACACTATTTACTTTTTACTTTGAAAGCCAAAGGCACCCATTCAATGTTAACAACTACCGTCATTAACATCCGATCATAATATTTTTACAAATACTAAAGATCAGTTAAGAAGTAGGCAAGCTATTTATAAATGTTTATATAATTTTTAACGCAAATTTTGTTGCGAACAAATTACAAAAACACAAATGTTGAAAAAATTTCCACGAGCAGGGTTTGAACCTGCACCCTTCTGACATACCGGGTCAGGTGCTCTTCCAATTGAGCTATCGTGGTTCTAACCAGCCCGCTGAAATTATTCAACACTATTTACTTTTTACTTTGAAAGCCAAAGGCACCCATTCAATGTTAACAACTACCGTCATTAACATCCGATCATAATATTTTTACAAATACTAAAGATCAGTTAAGAAGTAGGCAAGCTATTTATAAATGTTTATATAATTTTTAACGCAAATTTTGTTGCGAACAAATTACAAAAACACAAATGTTGAAAAAATTTCCACGAGCAGGGTTTGAACCTGCACCCTTCTGACATACCGGGTCAGGTGCTCTTCCAATTGAGCTATCGTGGTTCTAACCAGCCCGCTGAAATTATTCAACACTATTTACTTTTTACTTTGAAAGCCAAAGGCACCCATTCAATGTTAACAACTACCGTCATTAACATCCGATCATAATATTTTTACAAATACTAAAGATCAGTTAAGAAGTAGGCAAGCTATTTATAAATGTTTATATAATTTTTAACGCAAATTTTGTTGCGAACAAATTACAAAAACACAAATGTTGAAAAAATTTCCACGAGCAGGGTTTGAACCTGCACCCTTCTGACATACCGGGTCAGGTGCTCTTCCAATTGAGCTATCGTGGTTCTAACCAGCCCGCTGAAATTATTCAACACTATTTACTTTTTACTTTGAAAGCCAAAGGCACCCATTCAATGTTAACAACTACCGTCATTAACATCCGATCATAATATTTTTACAAATACTAAAGATCAGTTAAGAAGTAGGCAAGCTATTTATAAATGTTTATATAATTTTTAACGCAAATTTTGTTGCGAACAAATTACAAAAACACAAATGTTGAAAAAATTTCCACGAGCAGGGTTTGAACCTGCACCCTTCTGACATACCGGGTCAGGTGCTCTTCCAATTGAGCTATCGTGGTTCTAACCAGCCCGCTGAAATTATTCAACACTATTTACTTTTTACTTTGAAAGCCAAAGGCACCCATTCAATGTTAACAACTACCGTCACCAACATCCGATCATAATATTTTTACAAATACTAAAGATCAGTTAAGAAGTAGGCAAGCTATTTATAAATGTTGATATAATTTTTAACGCAAATTTTGTTGCGAACAAATTACAAAAACACAAATGTTGAAATAATTTCCACGAGCAGGGTTTGAACCTGCACCCTTCTGACATACCGGGTCAGGTGCTCTTCCAATTGAGCTATCGTGGTTCTAACCAGCCCGCCGAAATTATTCAACACTTTTTACTTTTTTACTTTGAAAGCCAAAGGCGCCCATTCAATGTTAACAACTACCGTCACCAACATCCGATCATAATATTTTTACAAATACTAAAGATCAGTTAAGAAGTAGGCAAGCTATTTATAAATGTTTATATAATTTTTAACGCAAATTTTGTTGCGAACAAATTACAAAAACACAAATGTTGAAAAAATTTCCACGAGCAGGGTTTGAACCTGCACCCTTCTGACATACCGGGTCAGGTGCTCTTCCAATTGAGCTATCGTGGTTCTAACCAGCCCGCTGAAATTATTCAACACTATTTACTTTTTACTTTGAAAGCCAAAGGCACCCATTCAATGTTAACAACTACCGTCATTAACATCCGATCATAATATTTTTACAAATACTAAAGATCAGTTAAGAAGTAGGCAAGCTATTTATAAATGTTTATATAATTTTTAACGCAAATTTTGTTGCGAACAAATTACAAAAACACAAATGTTGAAAAAATTTCCACGAGCAGGGTTTGAACCTGCACCCTTCTGACATACCGGGTCAGGTGCTCTTCCAATTGAGCTATCGTGGTTCTAACCAGCCCGCTGAAATTATTCAACACTATTTACTTTTTACTTTGAAAGCCAAAGGCACCCATTCAATGTTAACAACTACCGTCATTAACATCCGAGAAGGGTGCAGGTTCAAACCCTGCTCGTGGAAATTTTTTCAACATTTGTGTTTTTGTAATTTGTTCGCAACAAAATTTGCGTTAAAAATTATATAAACATTTAGAAGAAGTTTGATTTACTTGAAGCATAATTTTCTTAACCACAAAAGTATAACATTAGTTGTTATGAAGAGAGGTATCCCGAGAGACAAATACCGAGTGCAGGGGTTTTCACAAGAATGGTGGAAAATTTTAAAAGTTATGGAAGTTACAAAAAACTTATTGCCGGACTTGGACTTTGAATTAAGTATTTTAACTTATTTTGAGGCTTTCCCGGACACGTCGAGTAGGGTAGTTTCTAATGAAGTAGGCAGTTCCCATACTCGTGTTCTAAATGCTGCGTAAGTATGCTGCATAAATGCTACCGCGATGGAGGATTGGTACAGGCATTACATTACATCCACTTGATCCCGAAAGAAGGCTAGAATTCTATCAGATTATGCAGACAGAGATAGCCCGAAATCCTAATTTCTTGGATAGAATTATTTGGTCTGATTAGACAAATTTTAGTAATAACGGAATGTATAATCGCCGTAACAACCATTACTGAGTGCCTAGTGTGTTCATTCGATTACGTTTGCGAAAAGTTAATCTTGCCATACAAATTCTCATTTACGCTAAACGTTAACGATTGGCGAATAGAACTCGTACTTGGCACCCTGGTCTACTGAGAATCCCTTTCGTGTTCGCGAAACGACTAATCAAGTAAGATTTTCGTTCAACTGTTGGTGCGGAATAATGAGAAATAGAGTTGTGTTAGTACACTTATATGAAGGACACCATAATACAGAAAAATATCTAGAAATACTGTAGCTATTACGGAATAATTTGATGCGTTTTCCGAAGTAGAACTACTTACGCAATATAATTTTTCAACAAGACGGTGCTCTAGCTCATAATAGTAGAGTTTCCACTACATCATCTCAGCCAAAAAGACGTCCACTGCTGGACAAAGGCCTTCCTCAAGGATAAATCAATTTTAGGGGAATTTGCCATAATCGCCACGCTTGGCAGGCGGGTTGGTGATCGCAGTAGAGTGAGAATAATCACAGAGAGACGCTGCTGCCCATCCTCTGGAATGGTCCCATAGTCGCCTTCTACGACACCCACGGGAAGAGATGGGGTGGTGCAATTCTTTATCCCCGGCACCACTCGGGGCGTTATAGTTAAAAGTGGCCGTAACATCTTATTTAACTAAACCATAACATGTGAGGCGTTCATTAGGTGACGTAAAAATGCTAAATTACTTCATTCAAATAGTTTGTTGAGCATAATTTGATTTTCTATCTCTAATTACTAGATATGTTTTTTTTTCATTAGTGGCGCTAGTGTGCGGCGTAAACGCTCTTAAGGGTACTTTTCCTCCAACCACGGTCTTTTTGTATCCTGTATACCTACCTAAGTATGAGATAATTATATTTTTTTATTGTTGGCTACTTATACTTGCATTGCCATAAATTACAGATCAAGACTTATTAGAATAAGTTAGTAAAAAACGTATAAAATAAATGAATAAGTTCTGAAAGTGCGTCAATTTGTTGGTTGATTTTTAAACAAAAAATCGTGAGTTTTCTGCGTTTTAACCGCATCGGTATCGGTAAAACTAAAATAAAGCTAGAAGCGAGTTTAGAAATCCTGTCAATACTGGAGCACAAACTGTCTGAGACTGTACTGTACTGTCTATGAGAGAAAAGGAGTTTGTGAGCGGTTAAGCAGTTGTTTATATATGAGACCTCTCAACCTCTGTAAAGTCCTATGTACCTATTTAGTGAAACTTGGAGTACTGGAGTAATATCTTTTGTTAATCATCCTTAATAATTTACCTATAATATTGCCTATAATACACACACACATACATGCTCACACTGTAATAGTCACTACTCATCGCTCACAATTTCGATTCATGAGACATGGCTGTATGGGCTAGATCCTTTTGACTTTCCTACATCAAGCGAAAAATACAAACAAAAAAGTCATTCATTTGTCATTGTCATTGACTTGACATTCGAAACTGAACACAAGAAGAGTGCAAAAAAGTTGAAATTGAAGTTGATTTTTATGAAATTCGTGCCTTTATTATATAGTAACTAATCGTAATTAAGTTTAATAACAGTTCAACATGCGGGATTTAAAAGCATGTTTAGTGTGTCTCTCAGTAGATGTCAAGTTACATAGCATTAATGAAAATCAATTGAGGCAACAATATTATTTACTAACTGGGCTCCAGGTACTTTTCTATCTTAGATAATGTTTATTTCATGAATGTTCAAAAAAATGAAATGTTCATACAGCTACAATACTTTTATTTTCTAACATATTGTTTAATGAAAAATTACCAACTAATAACTCATAGTAGGAACATTTTTATAGTCAATTTATTGTAGATCAATATTGGCTCTTAGAACGGCAAAACAAAGTACACCTTCAAATTATCTATCACCGTTTTTTTTAATCAGAACTATTAATATTCTAAGTTTCAATAATATTATATCAAAGTATGGTTATCTGGCATCAATGATTACTGCAATAAATTAAAATGATAGTATTTTAAGAGTTGAACTATTGAGTACCTTTAATAATTCTAAATTGAGTGTTTTGAGAAACTACGAAAATGAATATAAAATAATACACTTGTGGACAAATAATACGAGTCAGTACTAATAGAGCTGGCAGCATGAATGAAACTGTATGTTGTAGATAGTTTTATAATTAATAACAATGACACTAAATGGTGGGAACGTTATTTGTTTATTTATTAAAATTACATAGGAAACAAAATATCAACATTTTTTTTGTTGTAAAAATAAAGTCATTAGGTATACCTCATATACCTACCACATAAAAACGAACTTTAAAGCCATATAAATATTTCGTATTGCCTACACGGGCTCTTCTTATAGCTGCCAGACGATTGGGCATGCTGTTTATTAAGTTTGTTATGCGATGTTTGTTGCGGGATATTGTTCCATTCTTCCACTTATACATGTTTCAGATCTCTAAATGTAGCTGCGGCGGGGCTCCGATTTTTCACACGCTTCTCTCGATCTCCGAGCTTGTCCCAAGCGTGCTCAATCGGATTTAGATCCGGGCTTCTCGAGAGCGAGTCCATGCAATTCATGCAATGTCCTGAATATACTTATTTACAATTTAAGCTGTATGAAGCCTAGCATTGTCATGCATAAATATGGAATTTTCACCCATATTAATCAAGTATGACATACTCATTAAGGATCTCTTCTACATATCTTTCACTAGTTAGCATAACATTTTCTATCAGCACTAACTCCGTGTGACTCTGAAGAGATTCCAGCCCAAACCATAACAGATCCACCGCTGAAAGGTACTTTTTCCTCAAAACAAACTGGAATAAAACGTTTCCCTGGCCATCGGTAAACTCTTAACCGCCCATCCTGTGTATAGAACTATAGAACATAAATCTAGATTTATCAGAAAATATTACTCTTGCCCATTCTTCGTCTCCCCATTGTGCATGTTAGCGGGCATAATGTAATCTTGCTACTCGATGTTCCTATGCAAGTTTAGAGCCATTTGCGGGTTTGTGTAAGGTCAAATTAACTTTTCGGAGCCGCCGCCTAACAGTCCGCTCGCTTACCTCGTCTCTTCTTCGGGTCTCTCGAAATTGATTTGTTACTTCAACTGCCGTGAGATGTCGATTTCGGAGCATGGTCTAAACAATAAATCGATCCTCTCGAGCCATAGTACATCTCGGTCTGCCGGTTCCTGGTCCTAATGTTGAGCCCAGTTTCTCGGAAACGTTGCACGACACTTTGCACCGTAGAAAGTGACACGCCTGTTACTCTCGCTGTACTTCTCTGACTTCTGCCTTCTTCTAGCATAGTGATGATACGTGTACGTACATTCTTCTGGCATTAGCGACATGATAGTAATTTAATAATGACCATGGAAGATGATGATGACTGCCTTTTACCATTTAGATAGCTGGGTGTGCTCAATAGAGCGGGACAGTATTTCAGTATTTCACGCCGACCCATCGCTTACAGCTTTACAAAGCACAGGTCAGGCCTCATATGGAATGCTGTTCCCATCTTTGGGCTGGAGCGCCCCAGTACCAACTCCTCCCATTTGACCGCATTCAACGCAGAGCTGCTCGAATTGTCGACGACGTGGTAATCTCTGGTCGGCTCGATCCACTGGCTCTTCGAAGAGACGTTGCGTCTCTCTGTATATTTTATCGCCTTTATCATGGGGAGTGCTCTGAGGAGTTGTTCGGTTTGATCCCTGCCGCTGATTTCCTTCACCGCACTACACGCAATCGACTGTCTATCCATCCACACCATCTTGATGGATGGCGATCTACTACTGTGCGTTTCTCACGTAATTTTTTACCACGAACTACAGTGCTGTGGAACCAGCTCTCAGCGGCGGTGTTTCCGGACCAATACGACTTAGGGATATTCAAGAAACGAGCCTATTCCTTCCTTAAAAGCCGGCAACGCATCTGGGATTCCTTTGGTTTTGCGGGTGTCCATGGGCGGCGGTGATTGCTTCCCATCAGGTGACCCGCCTGCTCGTTCGCCTCCTTCTAATATAAAAAAAATAAAAAATTGATTTGACAGATTGAAAACAAAAGTGAAAAAACAAGCAAAACATGCGTGATTTGAATTTATTACCAAATTCGAACTTTTATTAATTTTTATCATAATACGTTGTACCTTTAACATTTTCTAGGTTTTATGTCATACGATATTAAAATTCTCTGTAATACAATGTTAGTTTCATGCATGTAACATTATTAATTTACAAGATACATAGGATTTTGTCGCTGACCCGTATTATTTGTCCACGAGTGTATATTGAAGTAATCTCAAGTTGATCAATATAAAAAGTGTATAATTGAGTAATACATTTGGAAAAGGAATATTTACTTTATTTATTGCACATAAGTTGTCTGATTTTATATGTATAGTCGACCATTACATTGCTTTATCACTTTTGACAAAAACTTCCATTACAATAAAATTTCGCCAAGGCGCAGGACACACAGAAAAGTCGTATGTCGCGGCGGGCGGCGGCAGACGAGGCACGGACGTGACGCGTAGGGTTGCCACCTTTTTTTAAGGTAAAATAGTATTTTTTTTAAAACATTTCCTCTCGTCCAAGTGAACTTGTTGCGAGCGGTCGTCTTATCCGTTCAGCTTCTAAATTATTAAATTTAAATTATAAAATTGTGAGGAGCCCTGGTGCTTCGCCCCATCGCGTCGAGACTTCATCGTCATCGCCGGAGCCCTGACAGTGAGTGAAAAGTTTGAAAAGCATTCGCTAATAGTTTCTCCCTGGCTGGGGTTTGAACTCGGTTTCTTGAGCGTGAGCCGATGCCCTGAGCCAATGAACCACGAACGCCTGGCGCGCTGCGGTCGAAATTAGCGGTCACTAGCTAGCTACCTGCATAACATAACTAGCGCCATCTACTCTTCACTACTAACACTACAAGTGGACTGCTATTGTGCTTTACTGTTTGAACTCTTTGGTGGATCAAACCCAATTACACGATTACTCTAACGCTTACCTACCTTACTAGATGGCGCTCTCTGCTCCAAGTAAGACAAATATTTGTAACGGATGCAATAGTCCATTGGACTCCAACGATGGTTACTTTATGCAGTGCTATATATGTGAACACACATATCATTGTGAGTGCTTGTCCATAAACAAGAGGCAATACCAGGGGCTTAATAGGGAGTATAAAGCAACATGGAAATGTCCCTCCTGCAGTAATGTAACCCACCGCAAGCAGTCCAATGTCAACACACCGGTGCGCAGCAAGCAGGTGCCCTTGCAAGATGAGTCCATGGATACCTCTTTTATTATTCCTCAGGGTGTTACAGTTAGCGATCCTTTCGTAAAGCACGTTGACCACGAACCCTGGAAAAATGATTTTAACAACTTTTGTCGCGAGCTGAAAGCTACATTAACCTCCTGGCGCACCGACATGGATGCATGCATGCATAATATTGGAACCGATATTAAGGATTCGCTCAGCGGCATTAAGAAAGAGCTCAATTCACTTCGTGTGGAGCAAGCCAGCATTAATCAGCACATTAATGCTTTAGCTAAAGACGTTTCCGAACTTCAGACGTCAACCCAATTTCAGTCAGAAGAGTATGTGGATCTCAAGAAACGCGTCGACGATCTCACCTTGACTACCCAGTGCTCTGACAAGTGTGCGTCCTCAATGGCAGCTCTCGAAGGGAAACTGGATGTTTTAGAGCAACAAGCCAGACAATGCAACATCGAAATATGCAATGTCCCAGAAAGGCGCAATGAAAACATTTTAGGAGTAATCGAAGCTGTTGGAAACTTTATTAAATACCCCATCGCCCAGAAGGATATCGTCTCGGTACACCGGGTCCCTCACGCGAGCTACGAGGACAAAAAGCCCAAAAATATCGTAGTTAAGTTTACGTCCCGAATCATGAGAGATAACGTACTGTGTGCATTCCGGAAACGCAAAGAAGTGAAATCTGATCAGCTAGGTATTGCTGGCGCGCCTTTGCCAGTTTACATGAACGAGCATTTAACACTGACAAAGAAGAAATTATTTCGTGCTTGTAGAGAAACCGTCAAAAAAAACAACTTTAAATACATTTGGATTAAAAACGCAACCATACTTGTTCGCGAAACCGACACGGCTCCTGCAATCGCTATACGCTCAGAACTTGATCTTAAAAAAATTATGCGCAAGCAGGGTCAACCAAGCATTCCCGATAAGCGTAGTTAATTATCTTACGAAGACACTATTTATTTTACCAAGTTTACCTTCAGACTATTGCATGGAGTCCGTGTTTGTATTTACAGATTTGGTTCCAATTTGTTACACTACGTTTGATTGTTGCGCTACGTTTGTTGTAAGTCTTTACTTAATTTTTAATATGTTAATTTATAATTATTATTTTAGTTTCTTTTTTCATTATTTAAGAAAGAGCTTTTTAATTAATTGTGCTTTTTTACTTATTTTTGTTATTATTGTTACTTATACACTTAAAAAAAATACTATTATTTACATCTCAACACTCTATTGTCCTACTTTTCATGAAAACAAAGTTTTATTATTGTTCTTACCAAGAACTGCCATTTAATTTTAGTTTAAATTCTCTAGGGAATCTGGGAATTAAATTTGCTCGCTCAGCGGTACATTTTTACATCATATTGTTTTTATCTCTCTTGGAAAAATACACATTGAAAACTTTCTCAGTAACACGATTATATAATTTGTTTTTCTTGTTGAATGGATAGCAATCTTACCATATATTACCAAAATTGCACCGGAATTAGATCAAAACTGCACACAGTTTATATGAATATTCTTTCTTTGGCCTATGATGTCATAGTTTTGACGGAGACATGGCTTGTACCCGAAATAGCTGATGGCGAATTCATTGACAATCGTTACAGCGTGTTCAGATGCGATCGTGACCGAATAGCAACTAATAAAAGTGAGGGAGGGGGTGTTCTTATAGCTATAAGAAGGGACCTCAAACCAGTCAATTTATCGACCAACCACTGTTACTCAGTGATTGAACATGTCATAGTATCCATTCCTGCCTTTGATCCAGTAAAAAAGCACTACATTAGTGCTGTTTACATTCCGCCGCAAACCCCCAAAGATACATATTTAGACCACTTCAATCTATTACGAGACTGCGTCAACAACCAAAACACAGAATCATTTTTCATTATAGGTGATTATAATCTTCCCCACGTTGACTGGTCAAATTTCCAACTAGATGCCCCCACATGCGTACCTTCCTCCATTAGTTATAACCTCTACAATTTTTTATCTTCACTAAACGCCAGACAGTTCAACTCACTCAAAAATGGTAGCGATCGTATTCTTGACCTTTTTATATCAAACACAGAAAGTAATTTAACCCTTTGCTCCCCTGTAGTACCCCCGAATCACCATCACCCTCCATTTTGCGCGCTTACCTCTGTAAATTTAAAAACTAAACACATGCCTCGGTTTCACTCTCCCAAACCTAACTTCCATAAAGGTTTATACGAGGATATTAATACTGCTATAGAAGAGTTAAATTGGGAGTTAATGATGTCCGGCCTCTCTGCTGATGAGTCGGTTATTGTTTTCTACGAAAAGATTCATGAAATTATTAAGAATCACATACCTTTGACAAATGTGAAGTCTTCCCGTTTTCCTATTTGGTTCTCCCCAGCTCTTAAACACATATACAACAACAAGGAGCGAGCCTGGCGGAAATGGAAATTATTTGGAAATATCTCAGACTATGAATCTTTCTCCATATATAGATCGAGATTTAAAGAACAATGTTCAATTTGCTACGCAAAGTATATTGATAGCGTTGAAAACAGCATAGGTCTCAATACGAAATTCTTCTGGTCCTACCTAAGGAATCGTAAAAATACTTCGTGTTACCCGTCTACAATGTTCTATAATACTAACATTTCGAATGATCCCAGGGAGATCTGTGGTCTTTTTCTTGACTTCTTTAAGTCAGTCTACGAGCCGTCGACACTCGACCTTTTTGAGGAGACAAAGTACTCAGATACCAAAGATAACGATCTTCTTATTTCTAATATTAGATTTTCCCTCGACAACATTAGAAAGGTATTGAATACGATTGACATTTCCAAAGGCAGCGGTCCGGACGGTATACCGCCATTATTCCTGAAACGTACATGTAAAACCATTAGTACCCCTTTGCACATTATACTTAATAAATGTTTACAGGAGGGACATTTTCCTAGCGTATGGAAAAGCGCTTTCATCACTCCTATCCCAAAGCCAGGCGACGCGCGTAACGTTGTGAACTACCGGCCCATTTCCGTTTTATCTGCCCTGTCTAAGGTCTTCGAACGACTGGTTCATAATGAAATATATCCGCTGCTGCATCACGTTTTAATACCAGAGCAACATGGATTTGTCAAACGCCGCTCTACCTCCACCAACTTAACTTTATTTACGAACGACTTATTCATAAGCATGGATAAGAGGACACAAGTCGACGCAGTGTACACGGACTTCCAAAAGGCATTCGATAAGGTGGACCATAGGCTGCTTCTAGAGAAGCTTGCGTTTAATGGGATTCGTGGCGATCTTTTGCGTTGGTTTTCCTCCTATATATCAAACAGGACACAGAGGGTTGTCATTAATGGACTCGAGTCAGCTAGTATTCTTGTGACTTCGGGTGTACCCCAGGGATCTATTCTTGGCCCATTGTTATTCCTTCTGTATGTGAACGACATTAAAAAATGCTTCAATAACACAAAAATTTTGTTGTATGCCGACGATTTAAAAATTTATAAAGAAATAAAATCTATTAATGATTGCTCACTTCTTCAATCGGACCTTGACACACTAACCGAATACTGCACGGCTAACAAATTATTCCTAAGCATCCCCAAATGTAATTGTATAAGTTTTACAAAAAAGAAAAACCCTTACATCTTCGATTATAAGCTAAATAATAATAATTTGAATAGAGTCTCAGTAATTCGCGATCTTGGCGTCTTGCTAGACTCCAAACTTCACATAGATATCCATATCAACTCGTTAGTTGGCAAAGCTTATAAGATGTATAGTTTCGTATCCAGATCTGCAGATAACTTTAAAAAACCTAAAACATTTTTACATCTGTACTGCTCGCTAGTGAGGTCTCAGTTGGAGTACGCTGTGCCGGTCTGGAATCCATTTTACAAAAAGTACACCGAGTCCATTGAAAAAGTCCAACGTAAATTCTTACGAAGGGTCAATTTTAAGTGCTGTCGCTCTCGAGTCCCTTACGAACAGCTTCTAACAAAATTTAAAATCCTGCGACTTGATTCTAGACGGTTACTCCTGTCTGTAATGTTTCTTTACAATCTAAAAAATAATAGAATCGATTGCTCAAGCCTCTGCAACTTGATCCACTACAACGTCCCTAGACGGGCTGTACTCAGAAGCACGCGCAAAATAGCAACCTTTCATGTAAACTGTTGTAAAACCAACGCAGGCAAACGAGCCCCGTTGAATAGATTGCTGTCTGAATTCAACATGAAATTCAATGAACTCGATTTTTCCCAGAGTCCTTCAAAATTTAAAAGTCTTGCTGTAGATATTCTGCTCGCCTAAGTTTAATTAAGTTAACATACATGCATGTTTTTGTTTTCTTTGTTTTTCTCTCTTTTATATTTTGTTTTCAAACGTCGAAGTTAATAATATTTTCACCTCTAAAGTTAAGCTAATCATGACACTTATATTATGAACTTATAAGTATAAAAGTATGTATTTTGCCTCGCATCTGAGTTCATTATAGTTTTTATACCTACACGTGGATTACGTGGTGGGATGTGTTACCATTTATATTACGTAAGTCTATTAATAAGCCAATTTATGTAACACATTTGTTTGTAATCCCTAAATAAATAAATAAATAAATAAATAAATAACATTGCTTGTAAAAGCAGAAGTTGCAAGTATGGAAAGCAAAAAAATAATCATTTTAAATGTATTTGTTAAAGTATCTGAGTTTTTAAAAAGCATTTGCCAGTTTTCAGCAGTATTTTTAAATTTAAACACTTGTTTGTTGCTTATTTTTGAAATAATTTTATTAACTATAATTATTTCTGAATACAAATTGTAGGCATTAATATTTAATTTAGTGACTAAATTTAAAGGATCCAATATGCTCTTGATTTGTTTAAATTAAATTTTCGTGCTTAAATTCAGAAATTGGCTCAACCAGCCAATTAGCTGGGTTAAAATCAAACAATTTATTTAATTAGGTATATTAAAAAAACTTAAACTTTTTTCAACAGACGGCGGCATTCATCAACAAATTTAAAGTTGTGTGTGTATTGTTGTTTTTTCAATTTATCCCTTTCGGGAAAGGCTAAGGAAACTAAGCCCAATACTGCCAAGAAGTTGACGTAAAAAGAATCCCAGAGAAATAAAATATGCTAAATAAAGTATTTTCGCGTACCTACTTTATTGTTCTGATAAAGTATTGAGTACAAGTACCCAAAATAACGTACAATACTTTATAATAAAGTACGGGTGGCAACCCTAGTGTGTGATAGCGACACGCGAGTCCCGCCCGCTCCCCTCCCTCGTCCGCTCGCTACCGTGCCCCGTCCTCTCTGTATGTTTTACAATAGGGCGAAGACGAGTAAGCGTCGTGCCCCCGCCCTGTCTTTTCTATATGTTTTGCGTTGCGACGCTTCTATACATTTTGTATGAAAGGGATGCGGAAGAGACATTTGTCTGCGCCCCGTTTGCGTCTTACGTCTGTTCTGTGTATCCAGCGCTTAAGGCTCATTGTCAATAATGACAACGTATCTGTCACTTGGTATTTTAAACAAAAATATAACTTGTTGTTTTATTATATGCAAACAAAATTTACTTCGAAGGTGGAAAAGCAATTTCATTGTCGACTATACATTTTGGTTCCCGTAAAAAAGTACAAAGTATTTTTAAATTCAATAATTAAATTAAATTAATTAATATATTTACCAATATTAATAAAACTTTATACCTATCTCATAAATCAAACTTTAACTTTTTGAAAAAAAAGACAGTGTTGAAAAAATAATCCGGGAGCAGGATTCGAACTCACTATTGAGCCACGATAGCATAGTTGGCAGTGCACCTGACCCGGCATGTCATGGGGCGCGGATTCGAGTCCCGCTCGTGATTTTTTTTCAACACTTTGTCTTTTTTCAAATTGTAATTTGTTTGCAACAATGTTGAACTTTAACTTTGGTATGGGATACTGAATTGTATACTAAAGGCTTGAGTAAAATATATAGTGCCACTGGGAGTATGAAACCTCAGCAGGCCCCACTAACATAAGGTATTCTATAAATATATTTGTACAGGTAAAAAAGAAAAATGGCTTGCCTGAGTATCTATGCTTTGAATGCAACAGCTACGTGAAACGGTTCATAAAGTTTCGAGATAAATGCCATAGAACTCATTTTGTCTTACAAGAACTGCTAGAAAAGAGTACAGAGGTATGCAAGTTTAAATTTTTCTTTCTTGTAAATACCTGCAGTTTTATACAAAAATTAACATAACAAAACATTTAAAAAAAGGGTTGAAAATATTTGACCACAAGATGAATCAAACCCGCACCCCACGGCACGCGGGGCAGGTGCACTACCATCTATACTATTATGGCTCTGTTCACCTTATATATAACCATAATCATAATAAAACATTTTATCGCTTCTTTAGGAGCAAAGGATGTGTGTGCGTTATTTTGTTTTGTCTTGTCTTATTTTTATGGCCAGTCTCTTTGCTGTTTTTACTCCTTAGAACAAAATAAGGATATGTGTTACTTCGTGCCTATGCAAATCTAAATAATTCTCATAATGAAATTGTTTGTACAGTCTCACAAGCATTAACATGTAAACAATGTGACTCTTAATACAATGGAATAAGAGTCAAAACTAGTCAAAAGTGTATACATATTAATGCTTGTGACTGTATACTATGTAAGTTTCTTTTTGAGATTATTTGTTTAATATTGTATTTTTTTTGATACCCATCAAATTGTAGTGATAATTTTATTTGTAATGATAAAGGCCTTTACCCAGTAAATAGGCTATGCTTAACATTTTCAGTTTTGTCGTCAAGATTGTCTTGCTTTTAGTAAGTTATTTAACTTTGATTTTACTATAATTGTTTGTATGTTCCCTTAAAAACCCTTAAATGTAGATTATTTTATTAGACATTTAATTATATAAAAGAACTCCTGGCTATAATAAATTCAATGGTTTTTTTCAGATGAATAAAGTCACTTTAAAAACGGTGAACCGTAATGCCATTGGCGTAAATTCTTTTCTAACTTTAGTGGACTTAAATAAAATGCACTATGAAGTTCACTATGAACAAGCAACTCAAATCAATCAATCCAGTTATGTCATTAATGATATACCGACATTCAACTATACAACTATATCTATTGAACAAATGCCAGCAAAAACATATGTTCCATCTAAAAGTATTAATGCAAAAGTACAAGACAACTATATTAAAAATGAGGATTTGGTTATTGATCTCCAAACATCATTAGCTACCCCTATAAAAGAAGAAATGAATCATGAGCAATTAGCATCTTACAATAATGAGGATGATATGGGAGACATTAATGATTATGACAATAATGATAATAATGATCATTTCGACAGTGATGTGGAAATATGTAACAATACAGATAAACAGAATGCTAATGTTAGTGACAACCAAACATTGGATAGTTCTGAATTGGAGGTCGAGTTTGCGACTCTTTATCCAATCACAAAGAATGAAGCTAAAGCTGTTCGTGATATAAATAACAGATTTGGTTTAAGTGCCAAAATTAAATGTACTATATGTAGTAAACCTTATAAAAATAAGAGACGTTTGGACATACACTTGCGGATGCATGATAGGGTAAGTTATTTATTTCTTTGTTGCTTTATTAGACTATGTTATCTTAGTGGAACCTGTTAAGGTATACCTCTCCTAGTAGCACTTCGACCCATTGGGATCTTTTGTGCAACTCCATCCTTTCACTCTTCTTCTTCTGACAAGTTAGATGCCATAAGTTTGGAAAAATCTTTGAAAGCGAAGAATCTTCAAGTTAACAGACAATAGACTTGCCTCTGCTGGGTGCAGGCTTACCTTCACGGCCTTATGAGGGTTGATAAGTATTAAAATTGCCATCTTAAAACAAACCGGGCTTACGGCTTAACATACCTTATGAAGCATGGAGGAGCTCGAGATATACTAAAAATGTATCACTTATTCAGAGATTTTTAAGCCTGGTTAGTGACTAAAGTGACCATTACGCAAGTAGAATTTTTTTTTATAGTTAACTCGCCAAATAACTCCATCCCACCTGATGATAAGTGGAAATGGAGTCCAGACGCGAAGATAACTGGTGCAGCGTGGAAACAAACGTAGCATCAGTTAACCTCACTCTGCCGGCCCACAAGGTGCTTCTTCACGTCTCTCTTGAAGGAGAGATATCATAGGAAGGAGGGAAAACGTGTGCTGGTAGACTTTTCCATCTTTTGGAGGTGCGACAAAGAAACGAGTCACCAAAGAGCATCTAACCTCTTTGGCATACCTACATGTCCGCCATTTTGAAAAATACGTGTTTTGGCGGCCAGTGATGAAATGCATGTCAATCGACAGAGTAAGTGATTACAAACAAAAAGTGTTCCGTGATGAAATCTCTAAGTGTCGGTTTCTGAGATATTAGACTCCAAAAACAAATATTTTATTTTAATTTATTTGGTTTCCTTGAATGACAAAATAAGTATATGTCGGCGGCGAGGTTGTTTGTAGGTAGAACAGTCCAGCAAACTCGGATTCGTTGATAACACAGTTAATCTTGGATCTTCAAAATAAAGACGCAGTCGTATTCCTTACAGTCAATTTAATGTATTTTAACATCACAATTATATTATTTAAAAATAGTTGCCCGATGCAAATGGATTTTAGAAACGAAGTGAGTTCTGCGCGTGCGTACTCTCCGGCCGCTACAGTTCAAACGTGTCCAGTCCGTTGTTGCGCCAACTGACGTTGACGTTCCGCGTACCACAGAGCATAGGCTGCGCAGACCACACTCAAGTATAGACTATACTTGTCGTTTCTAAGTGATGCTAGCGCCATGTCTCCGACATATATAATACGAAACATACATATATACATATACATATATATACATATACATATCAGTCAGCTCATAGTTTCTTAGCTGCGGCCTAGGACGGCGTCCCTCTATACGGGTGGCTGTACTGAACTGAGTCCACAAAACAAACACCGTGATCCCGGTGGACCGGTGGACATGATAATGCAAATAACAATAAACACAACGTAACAAAAAACTGCTCGTGAGGAAAATAACCATTCGTACACTCACACCAGAGGTTAGAAGCCGAACGAAACGATTCACTAAATAAAAAATGGTTTTTTTTTTGCTTAACTTTCTGTTTTTGGAGTCAAATATCTCAGAAACCGTATCACTTAGAGGTTTCATCACACACTTTTTGTTTGTAATTACATACTCTGTCGATTGACGTGCATTTCTTCACTGGCCGCCAAAACACGTTTTTTTCAAAATGGCGGACATGTAGGTATGCCAGGTTCCATACAAAAATGTTCCAACCTTTTTCTTTCTCACTGCTATAAGCAAGCTCACAAAAGGCTGATCTTCCAAAAAGACTATATTAGTTTTTTTTTTGGATAAGAAGAAACAAAAAGATCACATTATTGCTAGTTCATACTCATCTCTTATTGTTTTAAAAAATATCTTTTAATATACAAAATATGCCCGCTTGCGACTACGTCCGCTTCAGTGATCACCCACCCGTATCCCATTATGGTTTAAAAATAATCCTAGAACCTTATTACAGCGCCACCTACCGGGTCGAATTATGAGTCTAAATAACCCACACAAGAAAGCTCATCAAAATCGAACCAGTTGTTTTAGGAGGAGTTTGATGACATACACATACATATATGGAAGAAGTATATGTATTAAAATAATTAATAATAATAATTAATAATGTTTGTCTGTTTCATGACCTACCAGCATACAAGTGGCAATTTTTGGTGTGAGCTGTGTAATTATTACTATAAGACGCAATTTATGCTCAATAATCATGTTACTCACAAACACATGTACAAATATGTGTGTAAGAAGTGTCCTGAAGTCAATTTTGATAAGTAAGTCCTTGCATTAAGAGGCCTATTACATTTTGACCGTGATTTTTGCGTAAAATGCCCAACTTTGGCGTTCTTGTTCAGAGAAACTGAAACCCTGAGACAATTTTGACTTATTGTATGGTGGAGAATAGTTATAAGTATAATTCGTAGCGGCCTCGCTTTCTGCAATTTTCCCTTATCTATAAAGCTAAAATTCCGAAGCTAGTTTTCAATTAAATACGCTGACGGCAATTTTGAAGCTCATGGATTGAACTACTACTTTACTAAGCAAACGAAATGAAAAATTTATAATATCTCTTAAATAGTGGTAAAGTTTGTAGTGGCCTCGGAATTTCGAATCGGAATTTCGAAATATGAATGGACTTTCTACAAAAAAAATCCCATTCAAAGCCATAAAACGTTCAGAATTAGCTGTAAATATCTCCTTGCTCCATTAATATTATTAAGTAAAATGTACACCAGAATTAACGTTAGTTTATAAATAAGATTTCAAATTATATACTTTTTTAAACGATAAAAAATTATTAAACTTTAAATAAAAAATGTAATTACAACTGCACAAAATGCTACTTTTGCGATGCGTCGGCCGCTCGTATTAATGAGAAAGCGCGAGCGCGCGCATTTTGTGATAGGCCTCTTAATAAGCTAGTGAAGGAATGTTCTGTAATGGTCGGATTATCATGAGATTGATGATTCCTTTCCGACCCAAACATTATTTTGTATGCAAATCGCTAGTAATTAATTTAAACCGTATTCACGTAATGTTTGGTTCGCGACAGAATGTGCTCGTGTTTGCTACGCGAACAAACTCTTGCGCGACAAACGCTCGTTCGCAAAACGAATGTTCCTAATGAATACTGTCTTTTAGGCAAGCGTGACACACAAAGAAATAGTATACAACGTGTTAATGAAATTGCGCAATACCTGAAATTAGTTTGTTCAGAATCGAGAGTAGAATCGATTCCATTAATAATGAAAAACGAGCGAGCTTTACAGTTGTCATCCATCATCAATCGTCATCAACATTTGACATCTCACCTTTTGAAATCATTATTACAATAGAAAATAGAATATATAATTAACAATGACGTATATTTTTTTCTCTTTTTTTTTCCTTTTTTTGTCACTTTTTTTACCTGTATCCGGAGCCGGAGTGTGGATCCACACACGCCGCCAAACAATTGAATTTTATTGTGTCTGGTATTTGCGGCATACGACTGATTAATCGGTAAAGTCTATTACACATCAATAATCTGAACTTGTAAGTAGGATGTTAGTTGTAATTTCTGTGTAAATAAGTTAGGTTAATTTTGTGATAATCTGTAGATAGTGTGATTCAAATCTTTTAAACACGCCAGCTACCTACGTTATATTTTGCTCGCGATTATAATAAACTTTTGTTACAAAGTTTTATGTAAGAACTTAATATTGCTAATATCTGCTATTTCAGAAGTTCCGCCAAAAGGCATTACAACATCGTGCATGTCCAGGACTATAAGGTCTCGCAGTCAAAGGATGGTGGAAGTTCTCCGAAACGTACTAAGCAGACCAAAAACGTTGCAACCGGCAAAAAAAAGAAAATTACACGACCTTCATTCACCGACTCTATGGAATACACTCCGGTGAGCCAAGAGGACCAGTACCTGATGATTCAGGAACGGAAGCAGTCAAGAAATTACACAGAGTCATTGTTCAAATGTGAGATGTGCTTTAGAGGATTTACCAATCCTATAACGTTCGATAACCATATGAAGAAGCATGACCCTGTTAGTATGTTGTTTTGTTATAAAGAGTTTTTTTTAAATATTATTATTTAGTTTTTATTGCTGTTATGTACATAATACATAAAGCCTCGGCCCTATACTCGAAGGTCCCGGGTTCAATTCCCAGTCACGGGCAAAGTGTGTTTAGGATTTTTCGATGCATAGCCCAGGTTTGTGATCACCAACCCGCACGGCATTTGGCAAGCGTGGTGAGTAAGCCATTACCCATCAAATGTTGATGATGATGATGATGATGAAATGATAACTTGATTTCAATGATGGAGGCATTTGCCCAGCAGTGGGACAGTTATAGGCTATTTACCTTAATTTTTTACATAATACATATTACATTTAAAATAAAATAAGTACAGGAAATTACTGTACGTATGATGTGTAACATTTGACATCTCACCTTAGTAATAAGCACATTGACGTATATTTTTTACAAGTCATAAAGAGAATGCAGTAAATACTCATTAGAAGACATTTGACAAATCAAAATGACCTTTGATAGTCAAATGACACAACATGTCACATATCTATCTAATACCTTAGAAAAAAACAACGAGTCTCCTGGGGCTTCGGTAGCTCAGCGGTCAGAGCATTGGATCGGTTATACAGAGGTCGTGGGTTCGATTCCCACTCGAGCTTCATGAGGCTGGTTCATTTTTTCCAGTAACGAGTAATTCTTGTATGTATATTATAACCTAAATCTCGGAAACGGCTCGAACGATTTTCAGGGGTTTTGGGGGCGACAAATCGATCTAGCTAGGTTTCATTTATAGAAAACATTATAAAAAAATAACAAGCAAAGCTCAGTCATCCAGGTACTAATAATAATATGTCATGTTCATAATATCGATTTTAAATTACATAATGGCGCGCGCTTGCGCGCTTTCCCGGCTTCCTGTTACACACTTGTTACACTGTTACACATTACACGAAATCACTCGCACAAGCTTCCCCGACTTCCTGTTGCACACTTGTTACACTGTTACACATACTTCCGTCTCATTTCACGAAATCACTCCCACAAATGCTAGAAAACGAGCGGAAGGATGTTACACATCAAAAAAAATACTTTGTGTCCTTTGACACATAGGCCTCCTCCAGCTTACTCCACTGCTTAATCTATGACAAATTCTCATTTTTTCGCATTTGTAATACGGTAATTAAGCCAATACCCATCAACTGTAACGATTCTTTTATTAAATATCTGCTTTTACTATAAAGCCGAGCTGACGCTATAGTATCATTGGAAATCTATCATTGTTTGCTTTCAGACGTTAAGTGGAAAGTATCAGTGTGATATGTGCAAGGTGTACCGAAAGACTGGTCGACAGTTATACTCGCACATGGTATCAACGCACCTGTCCCGGTACACTTGTAAGCTGTGCAGTTTCGTGTGTTACGGCAGGTAATTGTTTGTTTTTATTTCCTTACACCAAACAAAATAATTATTTTTTAATATTTGAATTTTGCATTCACAATGCTTTATATAGTTATGTGATAAAATTTTACTAGATAAAATCAACCAGTCTTGAAGCTATAAGGATAACTGGTCCAATGCTCTGACCGTTGAGCTACCGAGGCCCTAGAAGACTAGTTAATTTTTTCTAGTACTTAACCAGCGGTATTACCACAGAATTTAAGAGTACAAGTTCAGAAGATCCACTCCGCAGTCATTTAAATAAATAGCGACTCTTGCTAAGACACAATAAAGTGCAATTCAGGTCGCACACAGCTCCCTTACCTACAGTTATATTCACCTAGAAGTTGCCTCTCTTTCGCGTAGCTCTTATCTCTTCTAACGACTTCAGGGTTGTCTTCTTTTAAATAATAATTAATCTGAATACTTAACTTATTACAAGTTATTGTGTTTATAATGTGTACTTAAATGTGAACAAATTACGTTTCAAATAAACCTAGGCTAGGTATGTAAGTACAATTAACGCCACATCAGACTATCTATACATGATGAATGAAAAAGGTAATCAAATATTTGTGATCAATATGAAAATCTAGGTAGGTTCTTACCTACCTACTAAATATCTAGGCTGCTAATTAATAGTTAATATCTACTTATTTCGCTTCAGACGCCCTAAACCGCTTAGTAGTATAACATACTCGACTAATCGTACAATAATACAAAACAATTGGATACCTATGTGATGATTTAAACACAACTAATTGACTTACCTTTCAATATCTTTCGGAATTTAAAAAAATGATAATTTCAATTCATTGTTCTTTATTTTATTTAGACACCCGTAAACACAACAGTATTTTTTATACGGATTATAAGATCGTTTAGTAGTCATTGTTCGGTACACAAAAATCACAGAAATGATCGTTCGTTTTAAGCGCGACGACGACGCGCGACGCGTAGAGCGTGCGAGCCGAGCGGCACCCTACTGCCATGCCATACGCGGCACACGCCCTCCAGGGACCCCCTGGTATTACGTCACTGTGAAGTTATACTACCCCCACTTTTTTTTCTAGTCCTATTTTATCTTATTTATTTTTATTCATTTATTCCTTAAGGGTAAGCACTTGGCATTCATCTCGCTTGACGTTAAGTCAGGCGAGATGAATGCCAACTCTCGGGAACTGACTATCTGTCACTAACTGCCGGAACAACAATGCTGGTAGCTAGCCAGGCGGCATTAGATAATTTAAAACAAACCCTACCACCGACCAAACCGAATACACAAACGTGTACTTCCCGCTGATAATATACTCGATATATAAGGATATCGGTCTGAGACCGAGTTGCACACAAACGCGCTCGAGCGACGCACACACAGACAACCTGACGCGGCCGCGGAACCTCGTCACAGCTGCGCTCGGATTGCATTAGGCTTACCTTCTGGCTCCTCATTTCGTGCCACTCGTCTTAGCCGCTGGACCATAGAGGCGGCCAAAAGAAACGATAAGGCTAAAGGTAGAAGCACATGAATTCCTCAACCACTGAGTATACTTTGTTCTATTTTTATTAAAAAATACTGAAATACTTATCATTTAAAAAAACATCCTGGTATAATCATAATTATTGATGTAACTGTTTTGTGTCGATACTACGGAAGGCACGTAAAGCACACCTGTTATAATCATGATAATTATCATGATTATCGTGATATTCAGGGAAAGGTCTCGTAACCCATTCAGGGGTTTTTGAACGGGTTTTGAGAAAGGGTTTGATTTCAAAACCCGTTGCGCATTAGAAACCGTTTAATTCAACAGACTTAGGTAATCCTTAAACTTGTGTAACCCTTTCAATGGGTAACCCTCTTCAATTTGATAACTTTTTCAGAAGGGTAACCAAAGTGTAACCCAAGGGTATAATCTCTCACTTACTTACTTGCCAAGTTAATCTCGAACGTCCCGGCTGCATGCTAATGCATGTTATGGGGATAGGTAGGTCCTATCTGCGTAAAATTTCAAATCGGGTCTTATATGGAGATGAAATAACCACCTTTTTTATAGCTCATTTTATGTCCCCACTGCTTTTGATTTGGGGCTCGAGCCTTCCATATAGATGCGGAGTGGTGGTCGTTAACGACAGCTAATAAGTTGATGAAGAAAACAGCAAGATGATAAATTTTTTGGTCACCCATCCGATGACCGGCTTTTGCGAAATTGGCTCAACTTCAGCAATCGTAGACCAAGTGCGTTAGCCACTGCGCCATTGAGCTCCTCACTCAACTGAACTCATTCACTTTACACCGAAAAAGAATTGATGATGAAAATTGTTTTGTATTTCAGAGGACAAGCAGAATTGCATGACAAGTATCACAAAAATATCACTTACAACTGCCCACACTGCCAGCTTAAGTTCAGGTGAGTTAGTTCATCCATCACATATATTTTATCCTCGTATTTTATAAATGCTCGGTAAAATACTTAAAAAAATGGCAATATAGTGTAGGCTGTGGTCAGGGTTCGAAAGGATAATTATCAACGGTAAATCCCACTAGGTACCAGTCCAACGGTTTAATCACAAAAGCCTTTGAAAGGCTTGCCTACAGACTTAAGTAATCCTTAAACTTGTGTAACCCTTTTAATGGGTAACCCCCTTCAATTTGATAACCTTTTCAAAAGGGTTACCAAAGAGTAACCCAAGGGTATAATCTCTCTCACTTCCTTATCACTTGCCAAGTTAATTTGGAACGTATGTCCATAACATTAAGCACCATAACACTGTAAAACTGCCCGGTAGGTTCGTGGAAATTCAGAAAAGACTTGTTTAAACACGCAGTGCACCGCCCGCCGCCGCTCGCCGCAGCGATCGACCTAACGTCATACAAAAAATAGCTCTTATGAACTGAGCAAAAATGACTTAGAAAGGACAATACAAGAAGAAATACAAATGGCGGCCTTAGCGCTAAAAAGCAATTTCTTCCAGGCAACCATGTGTTGAACTAGACAAAAACTAAGAAATGAGCGGTTAATGGTGTTTTCCAAATTATTAATTGACGTGAACTAACACACAATATAAAAAAAATACTTAATCATCATACATACAATACATACAATGCGTATACCTACATACATCTATATAAATTTAATACATGCCTACATAAAAACTAAATATATATTATAGGACAAAGTATTACATTATAAAGGAATGGATAATAAATAACATTAAAGTGACAAAGATAGATAGTGCTCCTTAACTTGTTGCTTAAAACTATCCGAGGATTTTACACTCTTGACTTTTTCAAGCAATGCATTCCACAGACGTGAATTTTGTGGAATGTATTGGTATCACCAATTTCAAGCTCTCCGATGATCGCAAAACTCGTGAGTGCGTGTCGTGAAGGTATTGGAAACGTTCCTTGAGATAAGGCGGTGAGAGGGGACGAAACAAAATATTGTAAAGCAGGGAAACAATGTGCGCATTCCGGCGAAGGCGAATTGGCAACCACTTGAGCTTAGTACGAAAATCAGATACGTGATCATATTTGTGTAGTCTAAATATAAATCTAATACTCAAATTTTGGAGACGCTCAAGTTTATTCAGTTGCTCTTCAGTAAGATCTAGGTAGCTGACATCGGCATAGTCCAGGATAGGCAGTAGAAGGGATTGTGCTAGCGCAGTTTTAGTGGCAATAGGAAGAAAATTGCGTAACCTTTTTATGGACTCAGCTGCAGCAAACATTTTCCGACTCACTTGTTGCAGTTAAGGCCCCCAATTCAGGTTTCTATCATCTTTGAATTCGGGTGTGCTCTTGCACACCCGAATTTTTCACCGTGTCACTGGGAGTCAGGGTAACGCCATCAAACGAAATAGCAGGTAAATGGGACCAGTTAATTCTATTTGTAACGAGGAGCTGCCGATGACGATGACTTTGGTCTTGGTAGGGTTACTATTAAACCGTATGACCCGCTTCAATCGCTAATTATTGCTAAGTCATTGTTTATTATATTGATAGCTTGAGAAAGTTGATCAACTGGTGCTTGAGTGTATATTTGCAAGTCATCTGCATAAAGATGGTAGGATGAAATTAATGGAGACGAAATAGAATTTATAAATATGGCGAGAAGCAATAGAGATAAGACGCCACCCTGCGGCACCCCAGCAGTTATTTCGCACCAAGTGGAAAAACTATCCTCTGCGGATCCGCTGTCGGCGTCCAGACAGGTAACTACGAAACCAGTCAATCACCGCTGGAGATATGTTAATAGAGCAGAGTATGCCAAGCAGGATATCAAAGTCGACGGAGTTAAATGCATTGCTAAAATCTAGCAAAGTGAGAAATGTTACTTTGCCATGTTCCATTCCCGACCTGATATCATCTGTGACATTCACTAATGCTGTGGTGGTACTGTGCCCCGTACGAAACCCGGATTGGTAAGAACTAAAGAGCCGGTTCCGGCCGATCCTATAATTAATAAATTAAGTTATAAAATTCTTACCAAGGTTCATAGCCGTAATCCATGTCAATTGTTTGCAACCAACAGATGCCGGTAAGCAATCACCTCTATACCGAATGATCACATCATTAACACTTTCTTCAACACAATTGACATAATGGCGGTGAGCCCTGGCCCTTGTACATTTAAAACTAATTTGCTCGGAGATTTGATGCGGCTCAGTGAGTTGAAAACAACTCAACTGCCTCTCAATGTGGTGCAATAAGTTCAATCATGTGAGACTTTCCAACCAAATTAAATTCAGACTAGTATAATTTATTATAGTAATGTATTATTTTGTAACGTAGCACTACATTGTCAGGTAATTTAGTAAAGTGCATATTTTGCAACGTAGCACCACATTGTCAATCTAGCATTATTACATTTGTCTGTCAATGTGTGGTAAACGGTGTTGGTGACAATTCTACCAATTCATTTGTCATTGTCTTAACTATTATGTATTGTCATTGTTTGTTTACCCAAATAAACGGAAGAAAAAATATACCTATTGTTTGTACAACGCAGGAAGATATCGTCGCAGCTGACCCACATCCGGATGCACCACCCGTCCACGATCCTGTGCGGCGTGTGCGGGAACAGCTTTGTCAGCGAAACCGGCCTGTACTATCACAAGCTGAAGTCGCACACGCCGGCGGTCAGTGAACGGCTACTGCTTATAGTGTTAACAACATCAAATCAAACTTATCAAAATATTTTAACTGCCTCTGTGGTCTAGTGGTTAAAACCACCACCGGTTGAGTCCCGGGTTCGATTCCTAGCGGGGGGTACATGTTTGTGTACTCGGTTTGGTTGGTGGTATCTTATCATCAATCTTGACATCAATGTTTGTTGCATTGTTGTGTTCCGGCAGCTAAAGATAAGATCCCGGGTGAAGTGCGCTTTCATCATTGGCTTTATCATCGCTTAACATCAGGTGAGATCAAGGCACTGTGCTTACCCGTAACTTTAATATAAAAAAATACAATTTAAAAAAATATTTATATAGAAGTGGAACCGAAAAGAACCCCCTCTAAGCACATGTTGCAGCATGAACATCAAACGCAACGCTGCTAGTTATCGACATCACATCTAGTTCTTAAAATAAATAAGAACTGGACAATAGGTTTACCTAGGTACTATATTTAAAAGGGGATGGAGTCAGTTTTTGGCTTTTCACCTAAAAGTTATTTCATTAGTTACACCACAGACTGCATAATAGTACAAGTACTTACAAGTACAAGTGCATCTATATCCGAATAAATTAAAATCTAAAAGTCTAAAACAAAAAATGACAAAGAATCCAAAATTGAACTTTTTATTTTCAAGTGCTAATTGCTGCACTGAAGCTAAATTAAATATTTATAAAATTTATAAAATAGAGTGAAAAAATTAAACGCCTACCCTGCCTGGGTCGGGTAGGCGTTTAATTTTTTCACTGTATTTTATAAATTTTATAAATATTTAATCCAAAATTGAGTTAACAATACCAGAACTTTCCTTTTATTTTAATGAATTGATTGCTTAAAGGTTACTAAATATCTTAATTTTGTAAAGAAGGAAGTGGTATCCTATTAGGTAGCCTATTTTGGCGCATTTGGTTAACCTTTGTTTCAATAAAGGCATCTTCCTTAATCCTCTCAAACGTTCCATGATTACTCCGATATACAAGGGGGGGGGGGGGGGTTGTTAAATGTCCGACTCCAAAAATACTATCTTATTCACAGTTCGGATTTAGACAAGGAAAATCAACAGAAGGTGCAGTAACTGCTCTAAGCTCGTTGGTAGTACAAAAACTCGATAAAAAGAAAAAGTGTCTAGCTGTATTTCTAGATATCAAAAAAGCATTTGACACCGTCTCTATCCCCTTCCTGTTGAAAAAGTTGGATAATGTCGGAATAAGAGAAGTTCCCTAGCTAGCTCTTTTTAAAGATTACCTTTCTAACAGGACTTAAAAGGTTAGAGAATTATATCAGTGAGGACACAGATGTGACCTATGGCGTCCCCCGGGGTAGCGTACTGGGGTCCTACGCTGTCCTTAATCTACATTAATGGTCTCTGCCGTCTAAATATAGAAAATGCAAATATCTTCTTCTATGCTGACGACACAGCTGTAGTCTTCACTATGGTTTCGTGGGACCATGTGAGGAATGTAGCAGAAACTGGAGTTGCTTAGATCGCTAAATGGCTAAAAGACCATCTTCTGTCCCTAAATTACTCTAAAACCAATTACATATGTTTTTCTATTTACGATCAGAAACAGCCAAGTGATGAGTACAGCCTAAAAATACACAAATGTAGTGACCTTGCGACCAAAAACTGTGATTGTCCTATTATTAACAGAGTGACACACATTAAGTACCTGGGCGATGTCATAGACCAAAGACTCTCCTGGTACAATCATGTGTTAGTGTTAGTATTTTGTACTTTTAATCAGTTCGTCTATATAACCATAAGAGATAACCTTATTTTTCCGAAATACACCAACTAATGACCACGCTACACCAGTGTGCCGAGGCACACACTTTGGGGAACACTGCGTTAGAGAGCGCCTCTCTCTCGCCTCTTGCAATATCCCAAAAAACTTTAAAGTTTAAGTTCTTTCAAAGAAATAAGCCGATTTTAATAAAACTTTTATGTGCTTAAGAATAGAAAACGTTTAAAAGAAACACTGTTATTGTGCGCACTGACACTTTCCATTAATTACATAAATTCTGTTCTGATAATTGATAATTATTTATAATTATCTGAATTCTGTAATACAACGAACGTGAGTGTTAACTTTCGCAAACACTTAATAATTCACTGTTATTTAAAACACCGATCGTTGTGGAGATTTTTTAGGAAGGCCTTAGTCCAGCAGTAGTCATTTTTGGCTGAAATGATGATCACAATGATTTAATCACACAAACAAAACTGCAAACAACAACTTTACTCAAGAACTCTCCGTTTCTGTATTCAAAAGTCAACCTTATTGTGTAGGAGATAGCGTCGGTCGCCACAACCGAATTGGACAAGTCCGACCCGTTCTACTGCAGTGACTGCAACATGCAGTTCTTCAACCAGGAAGCGTTCGCGACACACTTAGGCAGCTCCAGTAAACATGGTTTGCGGAACCAGTAAGTATTAACATGATTATTTGGTTATAAAACCCGATTCTAAAAATGAAACCTAGCTATATAGTATAGTTTTATAGATCGATTTATCGCCCCCGAAACCTCCTGCATACTAAATTTCTTGAAAATCGTTGGAGCCGTTTTCGAGATTCAGATTATATTATATATGCATATATACAAGAATTGCTCGTTTAAAGATATTAGATTTGTAATTTCGGGATCTTGCAAGTTTTAATTGTAATTTTATCTATATATATAAAATTCTCGTGTCACATGTGAGTTGCCATACTCATTCAAAACGGCTTGATCGATTTTTATGAAATTTTATAAGCATATTCGGTAGGTCTCACAATCTGTCGTAATCTATTTTTCATGTCCTAAGTGACAAGAGTGGTCCATCCCAAACATTTTTTTAGTTTTTGGAAATGTTTCCAACACAAAATGATTTGTTTGTTTTGTTGTCATGGAAACTGTCAAAGCGATACGAAGTCCGCCGGATCAGCTAGTTGAATTATAATATCGTAGGATTTGGCAACGACATTTTTTTGTAAATAAATCAATTCAATTATTGTTTTTTTATTTTTATTTAAATAAACTTAAAGTAAGTACTTTTGAATCGTCCAAACATTGTTAACCCACTAACCATTCAGGACGTCTATCTATTGGAGAAAAATACAGTACAGCTTTAAAAAGTAATGACATTTACAAAAAAAAATATGCCTCTACCAAATCATACAATATTACAATACATTTACAATTATAAACTTCAAGAGCCATGATATTACAAATTATGCATACATCTACACATTTATACTTGAAAAGTGATTTTAAAATGATTGTACAAACGCAGACGCCTCAATCACATCAATCAACCTTTCCAAAACTATCAAACTTCTACAATAAATGTTCAGCCATATGCCATATACATACAGTCCAAAGTCTATTGAGGAAGTTTGACAGTTCGTGGTGTGATATGCAGGCGTGTGTACACACGGCGGCAGATCAACCTACCTAAACCAGTAAAATTTCTCCAATGAATATTGATCCTTATGACCTAACAGTAAAGTTCAAAATCTATTGTAGAAATTGGACAGTTTTGAGTAGGTTGATCTGCCGCCGTGTGTACATGTTAATGTTAAACACTTCCTCCGTAGCTCTGCAAATTATAATATGTCTCAAAAATTACGAGCGATGCGCAAAACGCGTAACGATCGGAAGGGCGTAGTACATACGAAACCAGGGCGGCCCAGGAAACCACGCACCTTAGAAACCGACGTACTGAACGCTGGCGTCCCCTCCACCACTAACTGTGCGATTGTAAGTATTTTTTGTTATTTACCCTTTGACCGCCACAGTCGGCTATTATCGACAAACTGATTTTGAAAACTAATTTTTTATAAGAACAAACTTGAAAACTGATTTTTTATAAGACTATCTTATGCAAGACTTGTTTCATTTATCGAAAAAAAAATTTCGAAATCTGTTAAAAGTTAGTCAGCTAAAAGGAGATGTTCGTTTTGGGCCCTTATTTTATTACAGTTTTGAAGTGATGCTTTTCTGATAGATCTGCCTTCTGAGATGATGTTTCCAAAAAGAAAAAAATATAAAAAGGCACCAACATAATCTAAAAAATATTTAAAAACTTGAAATCTTGTTTTCTTCATCAAGCTTTTCTTATTATTTTTGGGTTCTATTAAAAGTTTTAAGTGTTTATTATATATTGCTGAACTTATTTATACATTCTAAAAGGTATTTTAAGGTTTCAATGCAATTTCCTGAAAATGAAACCATGCGGTTGCTGGCTGTAATGGATAGTACCATTGCATTACTAATTTAAAAAATAAGATTTGACGTCTGACACTGACAGTTTACTTCACGAAGTTGTCAAGACATTAGAAAAGCGAAGTTGCCAACGTAGAAAAAGCTTAGGGTTGCTATTTTATGAATTTTTATTATCTGACCTTTTTTATTTATATAAATAAAAATGAATCGCTAAATGTGTTGCTAATCGCAAAACTCGAGAACGGCTGAACCGATTTGGCTGATTTCTTTTTTGTTGTGTTTGATGAAGTCTGAGAAAGGTTCTTATGGAGAGAAAAAACGTAAAAAATACGAGGAACATAGCAAAAAACAACAATTTTCTTTTCCCATACAAACCACTCTGTCCCTAACTGTCAAACATTTGACGTCAATCAAAACAAAACAAAGGTATGTTTGGTATGCCTTCAACTAATGCTCTAAGGCCTTCAAGTTGATTAGAGGTCAGATTAATTTATTTGCGCAGGTAATCAACAAAAAATGTGTACCAGGCATTACAATAAAAATATCATCACATTATATCTAAAGTGATGATGATATTTTTATTGTATTTATTTTATTTTATTTATTTATTTATTTATAGAAACCAACAGCTTATTACAATGTGTGCTTATTCTACTGATGATTACAATAAGTAAAGCCAATTACAGGTTTCTGCACTTACATTTTTTTATCCTTTGTAATGAGGTCACAAAATAGAAAAACAAAAATAAAACGCAATAAACGGAACACTAACCAACTTTTAACAAAATAAACTTTTTACAAATTTTCCTAACCTAGAACTTAATTCAAAACCCATTACCTAAGAATTTAGCCTTGCAATGAGCGTAAGTGAGTCATTGAACGCTGCTCTTTAAATGAGAAATAGTACTGAATATATTTAATAATTATATAACTACACATAAATAAACATTGTTTAATAAACACCACCTGATTACTTTGTATTTTCTGCACTATTTAATTATCGCACTTGATAGCTTCGATTATGTTTTTTTTAAAGGTAAATTTGGACAGGAAGAAAACATCTTCCTTGCTAAAAAGAGTATTATAGGTGCGAGCAATGCGCGTTAGGACCGCGTTACTGGAGTACTTGGTGGAATGACTTGGAACGTGTAACAGAGGTGTGTGTCGAGTGCGACGTGAAGGGACACGATATGCTACTTTAGACACTAATTGCGGTCAACGCGATTTCGAATAATGTCAAACAACAAAGACATATCCATAACTTTATGTCTCTCCTCAACAGTAAGTAAGTTATGTCGGCGACAACCGTCGAGATAAGAGTCACTGGAGTAACGGAGACGATAATTAAGATGTTTGATAAATACTTTTTGAGTACGTTCCAATCGTTTTTTATATACCTCGTATTGTGGTGTCCAGATGGGACTAGCATATTCTAAAACGCTACTAACATATGCATAAAATACTGTTTTGAGAGTATCAACGTCAGAGAAAGGCTTACAGGACCGTATAACAAAACCCAAGTTCCCAAAAGCTTTATTAGCTATAGCGTCAATATGTTCATCAAAAATCATTTTGCTGTCTAAAATGACACCCAAATCTTTAACTTTATTGGTTTTTTCAATCAGAACGGTATTAAAATAATAATCGTGCGATATTCGATTTCTTTTGCGGGTAAATGATATACATTGAAATTTTTTTTTTTTTTGTATAGTAGTCGTATAAAGAGTCCAGATCCCTCTGAAGTTTGGTACAGTCTTGTTCACATTTGATCAAACTAAATATTTTCTTATCGTCTGCATACATTAAAAACCTCGCAGTATTAAAGCAACTACCAATATCAAACAAATAGGCATTATAGAAAAGGGGTCCCAAATGTGAACCTTGAGGGACACCTGTGAGTACATTTACAAAGTCAGACCTAAAACCGCCAATAACCACTGCTTGGGAACGGTTATGCAAGTAAGATTTAACCCACCGGAGTAAATCACCACGAATTCCCAAACTGTGCAACTTTCTCAAAAGGATGACGTGATCCACACGATCAAAGGCTTTTTCAAAATCATTGTAGATCACATCAACTTGCCCCCCATCATCCATATTTTCTAATAAATAATTCGTGAAACATGAAAATGTAAAATTGTAAACGTCAAAGCTATATTCTTTCAAATCGATAAAAGACGACTGTAATGAAACATTCTATGCTTATGGAAAACTTTATTTGCAAAGTAAAATTATAATTTACAAAAGTTATTTCTGAGTGGTAGAGCCACGCTGCGTTACAGCACGAAATCCAGCTCACCCGGCGTAATACAACCCTCTCACAGAATATCGGCGTGAAACAATGGCAGCAATAGTCGTTGCTGTTGTGTATCGTCTGGTGAGTGAAAGTACCGGAGGCCCATCTCCCACCCCTCCCCGCTCCCAATTCCTACTCCCTCCTCAAGATCTAAGTCCTTCCTCAAGGCCGGCAACGCATCTGCGATTACTGTGTTCATGGGCGGCGGTGATTACTTTCCATCAGGTGACCCGCCTGCTCGTTTGCCTCTTTTTAACATAAAAAAAGTAAAATTTCAATTTATAAAATTTTTATTATTTAAATTAGGCTATAATTGAAGTTTTTTTTTTAAATATCTACCATAACTGTCCCAATCCTGGGCAAAGGCTGCGGGGCCTTTATTTACACTTACAAGATAAAATTGACTAGAAAAAATCAACCCGTTTCCACTCTGGCTTCTTGAGAGTAGTTGATATTTTCTAGTTAAAATTTATCTTGTGAAATTCCAATTTAAAATCATTGAAACTACATTTTTTTTAAATGTTGTTATTTGTAAATTTTACTTTGTAAAATATTTAAATTTATCTAATTTTACAAGATTGACAAAGTTTTTATGTGTGCAGTGTAACAAGTTGCTGATGAGCGACGTGCAGACGCGCAAGCATTACGCGGCGGAGCACCCCGGCGCGGAGATGCCCAAGCGGTTCATGTGCGAGGTGTGCGGACACGCCACCAGGGTACGGGGTTCTTTTTGTTTACTTACTTACTTACTCCGCTGGCTCAGCGACCCGTAGTGGATTTTGGCCTCCGACACAGCAAGACGCCAATCTTACCTACTCTGCGGGAAGTAGACACAGATTTATTTATTTATCACTTTCTTTCTTTATTTTTTCTTTCTATCTTTACACTTCATTTTGTTTACCAAATTTTTTTCGGGTCTATTTATTCATTTACGTTTTACAGTGGGAGTCCCACTGCTAAGCTTAGAAGGAACTACATGCTTCGGAAGGCACGTAAAGCCATGAGTCCCGGCTTCCAGTTGCATTACCAGTTTTTTTTGTAGATAACTATATTGCTATTAAGCAGTCGTTTTGTCGTTTTCGATTATGTGATCGAATGGCAAATAATTCAAGCCTTTGCACGAGCGGACTCAGAAACAACCGACCAGTTACATGACCAACTACAATAACGTCCAGCCACAAAAATGTTCAACTATAGAAACAACCGACCAGATACATGACTAACTATAATAACATACAGCCACAAAAATGCCCAATTATACTCTTACTATTTCTATAGACTCAAATGATTCACCGCGCGACCGTCGTTAACAACGCATCGTTAATATTTTACTTCGTGTTCTTACTGTCTTAAAGTGAGTAAAAGTGAGTGTTGATCACGTTTACTATAAAATACCAAAGTTATAACTTTTTCTTACATAACAGTGCAAAAAAAATATAAAAACATGTTCTAATAGTCATTAAATTAACAAAATCAAATTAATTTCTGTCACTTAAAAATCTTCTGCTACCGTCCGTCGCATCACTTGCCGTTACCACGATAACGGCATCTTAGCGATACGTATCGTTTAGCGGTCGCAATGTGACTTAGTACAAGTTAACGGTAATGAAGCCTGGACAAAACTTGACCTGTGCTGATTCTAAAGAATGTATAAAGGACAAGAAATACGTTGTCTGCACAAGTATGAACTGCAAAAATACCTATGCTATGTGTAAATTTCAAGAGCTCCGAACCAAATGATACCTGGATCTGCTCAGACTGCCGATGTGCCATGAAGAGGGTGGGAGACAACTCAGCGACGCCAGTACGTGCGGTGGACAATATCACCGTCAGGAAACCACGAAAGACCAGTCCATCACCGGGGTCTTCGACAAGCACACTCTCTGACCTTACCCAAGAAATCCGACTGTTAAGAGAGGATGTTTTATCAATGAAGTCAGAATTTAAAGTTGCAATATCAGCTCTGCAGAAATTCGAAGAAAGGTCCAACCTAGCCACTAAGATGTCTGCCCAAGAGACTAGGATTCTGATTGCTGAGAAAAATGCAGCATGCGTTGTAGATCTCAAAAAGGAAGTTGAAATCCTCCAGGAGAAACTCAACTATCAGCGACAAGCTATGCTAAGAAATGACGTCGAAATACAAGGACTTTCCGAGACTACAAACGAAAACGCACTTAACATCATACTGGCAATGGCTGTCATATCAGGGATGAAACTTGAAGAATCCGATATTGACTCTGCTAATCGGGTGGGTCCCTCTCGAAACAAAACTAATGATGTCCCCCGACCCTTTGTCGTGCATTTTACACGGCGTTCGACTCGAGATGAGTTCTTCAAATCAGTAAAAAGTCGTCCCAACAACTAAAGACATCAACATCGATGGGCCGGAAAAAATCTTTATATAAATGAAAGATTAACCCACGCTACTAGAAAGTTATTTCGCGTCTGTAGAAGAGAGTTTAGACAAGCAGGATTTTTAGTACTGCGGGACCAAAGACGAAACTATCTTTGCTAAAAAACGTGAGGGGAAAGGAGAGGAAATTTTCACGATCAGGAGATATGAGGACATACAACAGTTTATCCAATATGGGAAAAGTGAGCCACAATCAGCGACTGCCTGACAGGCTGTATGGGATAATGGTAGTCAACTTTAGTTTGTTTTATTTTAGTTCTTATTTCTTTAATTGTAATTATACTTTTTGTTACTAGTACGGGCATACACATATTCACACATACTTCTCACAATTATATACACAACAAGCAAACACCTCACTCACACATGGTATGGGCTATCTACAGGGCAGGCGGACATGGGCAGGAAATTTGCTAAACTATAAAGACCTTTATTTTTATTTGACTTTTTGTATGAAAATGGCTGACCTAGACATTTTACGGGAGCTGGATTTAAGTGAAATACCTTGCCACATTGTAGATTTTCCAGAAACATGCAGAACAAATATATCTAAAAATTTTAATATCAAGGTACTCACCCTAAACATTAGAAGCGTACAAAAAAATATTGATCAATTTCTTGTAATCTTTGAGAGATTAAACATATTGCTAGACGTGATAGCTAGGGTGCCAACTCTCGAAAGGACCAACCCGGGAGAATTTTATGTTTAAGAAATTTATCGAGAAGGGGGGGGGGGGGTTGAAAGAAAGTCATTAATTAGTTTTTAAATTTATATTTATTTTGTTTTCGAGCAGCATCTAATATTTGTCGGTTTTTCACCACAAAATTATAAAAGTTTTTACATGAAAAATCGAAGTTTGTTAGTACTTGTAACTCTGCTTTAACTAAAGAAATACTCATTCGGTTTCTTTCCTTGCTCCATACTTGGTCCATCATGCTGAATACGCGCTCGCATGACGCATTAGAGACAGGAATGGAAAGAACAAACGTGACCATTTTTTTCAATTCATGACAGGGATTTCTGTCTTTCGATTTCGTAAAGAAGTCAACCCAGCGTAAATCCACTCGATTTTCTTCCACGAGATGTGGTTGCATCTCACGCAAAAGTCCAACCTCATCGTACAATTTGTCACTATCTAAGTCAATATTTAATAATTCCTGGAGTCTAGTAATGCCGGTCCATGTGATTGGTTCTTTTAAAGATAAAATTTAAATTGCTTGGTATTCCTGATCTTCAAAGTTATACCATTTTTGTAAATATGTCAAAGATCGCGTAAAAAAGTTATTGAACTCAGTTTTGAAATTTGTTTTTTGCGGTTCATCAAACTGCTTTAATAAATCCATGGCAGATTTACCATAAAATTGATCAGCTTGTCTGTTTTGTAGCTTCGTTTTCAGATCAATCATTATGTCATGAATTTCAGTGCTTGTTACTCTGTCGGATTCCAGTAATTTAATGGCGTTCTGAAAGACTTGCATTATATTTTGCATAAAATATAGAATATATAAGACTGCATTTGTTTCCGCATCACTGGCACAAAAGTTATTCCATATAAATTTAGAACAATTCTCTTCACCTTGCTCATTGAAATATCTTATTAAAGCTGGCCATAGCGATAGGATTCTGTCTATGGCAGGAAGTAACGATAACCAACGAGTTGGCACATGTCTTAATATTTCTCTAAACTCAATTTCTGCATCTGAGCAACTTATCATCAGCTCATTTCTCCTTTTAGCAAAAGCCGAAAATTCGCTGTAAACTTTCAAAACAATTAATTCCACATCAACTGACAAAGTTTTCAAAGAATTTTTAACGCAGTTGTGGAGAACATGGCACTTGCAATTTGCTTTATATATTTTAGAGTTTAATCTTTTGAGCTTTTGGTAAACAGAAACATTTATTCCATAATTTACGGCAGCATTGTCAGCAGAATATGCTGAGATTTGACTCACTTCAAGGCCATTTTTTGATAAAATTTGAATTATTTGATCTTTTATAGCTTCGCTGTTCTCTTGGTAATCTTCGTAAAAATCCAACAAACCGGTTTGAATGCCACTCTCAAATGAAAAATATTTAATCAATAATGGATACATTTTCAAATTACCTTTATTTGACGAATCACTCGCTACAGAAAAATATTGACTTGTTTTTAAATTATTAAGTAGGCATTCTTGACTAGCCGGCCCTAAAACATTTTCGGCAATACTGCTCGCTTTTGTTCGTCCGCATGATACTTTTTTCGCAGTCGTCGAATCAGAAAACTTGACAGCGTTTAATTTGTGTCCGCAGTCTTAACTATTATAACTGTGATGATGTTTAATACCATGAAAAGTTAAAGTAACTTCAGCAGCGGTAATTAAATCCTCTTCTTTACTGTTTTTAGATGAAAAAAAAGACGTAATACCTTGATTTGTTTTGGCGTTCTTAATGAAGGTTTGATGCTTCGAAGATTTTTCATGCTGTTTCACAGATCCAAAACCATCATACTTGACCGAAAATAAATGTTGACACATGTTACATTTTGCTGTAAACTCGTCTTTTTTCGATAGCCACGTATGTTCTTTTAACCACAGGTCATTAAAAGAACAATAGTACTTTTTTTTCTTTGCACCTGTACTACTCTCACCTCCTGAGTTATCACGATCCATTTTTCTCAAATTACTGATTACCTCCCGTTAGCGCAACACGCATTTCACTGAATGATTTATCTTATTAGACTGAGAACAAGAGACAAACGCGCGCGAGACACATTCGGCAAGCCGCAAGCCAAACGCGTCGGCGGTGTCTATCTCTGTCACACACGGGCGCACGCGGCGTGCGTGATAGAGAGACACCGCCGAATCAACGAACGTCGACGGCCGGTGGCGAAGCGCGCGGCAAGACGAACAGGTTTAGACCGGCAGCGGAGCGGCGCGGCGCGCGGTGTTGTGTGGCCGCAAAGCGAGAGTAGGTAGCGAGCGACGAGCGACACGGATGTATAAATATTTTGAAAAACCGGAGAAGTTATTGCACTCCGGGAGGTCGGGAGGTTAACCATTATTACCGGAGTCTCCCGGGCAATCCGGGAGGGTTGGGAACCCTAGGTCGTGAATCCAACCCTCAGTAAGAGCTATCACTGATAGCTCTTACTGAGGGTTGGATTCACGACTATACGCTACTACAACAAATTAACGGCTACAAATCTTTTAGGACGCACAGATTTATCAATAGAACTGGGGGAGTAATAGTCTTTGTAAAGAACTCGCTAATGCCACAAGTGACCGATTTCGGAAGCTAATAGTCTACAAATTAAAATAAATAATAAGGTTACTCTTCTAGCAATATATCGCTCACCATCTTTTGACAATATTAGTCCATTTATTGATTCCTTGTATCAACTGCTAAGTCCATAAAACATTCGCCTTGTATCGTAATCGCAGGTGATATAAACATTTATATTAGCTCTAACAACGGTTCCGAAGCTAGCGAAAGGTATCTCTGTGTTTTGGCTGAACTAGATTTAATTCCTACAGTCACTAAGCCAACCCGGGTTATCTCATGCCTAGCTCACATCAATATAACGTCAAAATATTAAACAGAGTCAGTAATTTGTAGAACAAGTATTACAGACTATGATTTAATTATTACGGGAGTAAAACTAAATAATCCAAATTATAAAAAAAATCGCCGATTAGTTACTAAATTAGAAACTGACTCCATTTAAATAGAATTATTAAGTAAAACGGATTGGCAATGTGTTGTTGATAAAACTTCGTTTGATGAAGCCGTCGCTACATTCACAAAAAAACTGTCCGATGTAGTCGACAAGCACACGTCTCAAATATCAGTTGGTCGGTCTGAAATTACGCTCAAGCCTTGGATGACCCCTGGTCTCATTAGATGCTCAAAACATAAAGACAAGTTGCACGCTAAACTTAAAGCAAATCCGCTAGACGACACTCTAAAAAAAATTTCACTCGTTATAGAAATTTTTACGTTGACCTATTAAGAAAACTAAAACAAAAATATGAATGTCTAGAACTAGAACAAAACAAAAATTGTACAAAGAAGCTATGGAAATCCATCAAGTAAATAATATATACTGACAAAGCTAAGGAGAATTCACACGCACTCCGACTCTTCTCTTCTATCGCACGGGATATTCGGACCTCTTTGTCACAAGTTTCCAAACGCATAAAATTTTCACCTTTCAAAACTCGACAACCGTCATTCAGGGCAGATTTTTTACAGACAACCCTACATCGTATTCGCAATTAAATAGCGCTCATTTTGATATAAGATTTATTTATTAAACAAATACAATTAGATATCTATCTATCTATACGTATAAATAAAAATCCAATGCTGTTCGTTAGTCTCGCCAAAACTTAAAAACGGCTTGACCGATTTGAATAATTTTTATTTTGTTTTGTTCGCTATATTAAAAGAATTGGAAAAAATTGGTATTTTTGTATGGGAATCGCCACTTTGGATTACTCTTAATAGATAGCGTTCGTGGCACACATTTATTAAAACTTAGACTGGACAACGTCTGTCGGGTCAGCTAGTTAGAAATATTTATATAAAATATAGTAACTTTGGCCTCATTATTGCAGCTACACGAAAATTTTTTGACACACATGCGCACGCACACGCACGAGAAGCCGTACCAGTGCCCGCACTGCGACCGCCGGTTCAGCTTGGCCAGCAACCGCGACCGCCATCTTGACGTGAGTACTTGCTTTTTAAATGTTTGTCTAAGTGACTCAGCGTTAGGCTGCCTGCCCATTAGACGAAGAAGAGAGGGCGGAGCGGATCTGTGCTAATACCTATTAACCAATTGGATTGTTTAAAATCTCCGCTCCGATGTAGTGGAGAGTAGAGTAAAACTTAAAGGAATAGGGATCCAAAAATTTCCAAACATATTTATTTTGTGTTTGTAAACTACAAGTATTGTCGATCATTGCCGTCGTTTGCGTACAAGGCCCGCTATCACTTGTCATTTATAACCGACTGTGGTGGTCAAAAGGTTAAAATCGCAGAAAGATAAAAAAGAACAAAGAAGTAATTCTCACGTTTGTTACTACCCAGGTACACTCCGGTGTTAAACGGTACGAATGCCAACACTGCAACCGCCGGTTCACCCAGAAGTCTGGTGTCAAAATCCACATACAAACGGTGCACTTGAAAATCCCGTATCCGCCCTGGAACAAGAAGATGAGAAGGGAACGCCAGGCGTTAAAGAACATTTCCGCACTGACTAGCGCGGTGGAGACGAGGGAAACGGTGATGCCCAAGCAAACACTCGACCAAGGGGACTTTTTAAACGCTTTTGTCAATTATACCGACGAGTAAATGCTAGGGATGTGCCGGATATCCGTATCCGCGGATATTTGAAGGAGTAAAAAGTTGTGTATCCAAATCCGTATGCGTTAACTTTTGGCGGATCTAGAACGGATCTTTCAAATTAGTAAATTTAATTATGTATATGGAATTTTAAGTAACAGTAGCAATGAAACACTATTAACTTCAATTTAATTTGCAAGACATACCAACATGATGCAATAAATAATTATGACTATGACTATAACTATGTATGTTAATGTTTATTTCCTAACATCATATTTTTATCTATGCCACGTGTCACGTTAAACTTTAAACGAAAAAACGGGAAGTGAAAGGAGAATGACCATTTTACTATGGGAGTTAGGCTAAATTTGCGTCATTATGCGCTTTAATGAAATAAGTTGTAAACAATAGCAAAATTGCTCTGGATTATGAAGAAAAAATTTCATTTCAATTTTAGGCGGGAATTTGTAGCAATCTTTATTTTTAGCAGGCATTTTGAGGTTATGACAATTGTATTAATTAGTCAAGAATTATTTATTTCAAATGTATAATTATATGTACTTAGTAAATATATCAGTCTTTTATATCTGAATTTATTAAAATACTTTCTGTAGTAGGTACTTATTTACTTAACTAATGCATCTTATGAAATAGATAAATACGAGTAGGTAAAATAAAACAACAGTTTAGTTCAGTATTATTTATTTAAATTCCTTCTTCAAACATGTCATCTAAAAATGTAGCAGGAGCATTAACATCATTAAATCGACCCCAGCTCAGGTACCAAACCACCGTCATTACGTGTGCGCAACACCCTACCGTTCTTCTGCCTACTATGCAGTTGCAGCAATAACCAACCAAAGAACTTAATGTGTTTGCTATGCTGGTGTCTCGACTCACTAATACATAAACAAAATATGTTCGTCCACCGACATGCCTCGACTTTATACGTCCTCTAATTAAATAGTTATTTAACCCTAGTACAAGAGGAATGTCGTCGTCTATTTCATTATTAATTTCTATAAAATATGTTCCAGCAGATCTTGTATGTTCCCCAAAATATGATCTAGCTTGTTTTAGCTGATATGTCCCCAATGCAAACCGTTTTAACTCATCAATACTTAATCTTGGAAAAGTATCCAAGTGTGGATGATCACCATCAATCGCAGAAAACATTGCACGTCTCCTATTAACATTTTGTCCCTCAACAAACTGTGCCAAATGGTTTGTCTCGTGAAGCCGGCTTTGAGCAAGTGTTACATATTCTCTTGCTTCTGGAGGATCATCTATTAGAGGGTGAAACTTATTTAATAGTGCACAAGCTATTCTAAAATCATCTTTTAAATGTATAGCAGCTCTATTATTAAACACTTGCCTAAACAATCGAAAATCTCGTTTAATACGTCCATTAACTACTTCAACCACCCAGCGGCACATCGTAATTAATCGTGACTTGTTGGCCTGCAGGGTGGTTAGTTGATGTTCACCCTCTAATAATGACTCAGGCATGTAAGCTTTAAATCCCAGTTCCTCCATAAATTCAATGACGTCTCTAAACCCTCTATCCAAAATAAAAATGTCACCTTGACGGAAAAACATACGCAGTTTTCCTTCGGCGTTGTTTAAATCATGCCTCGTTATTGAGGCATCATTGGTTGTTGCTTTATAGGGGCCCATACAATCTACTATGTAGCCATCACAACATACAATCATAAAGGGTTTTACCAAATTGTCTGACTTTTGCATACTATATGTTTCTTTTTGAAATAAATAATTGCCGCTGCTTTGAACATATATATAAGTTGCATCACACATAACAATCGCTGGTTTAATATCATTTGGTAGTAGGGGGTTACCGAAAAATCCTTCTGGAATTATTTTATTTCTACTAGCTACCTGCTCCACATTAAAATGATCAAATCCTAAGTATCTAGATACAAAATCATCTATCAAACAATTTCTAGTTATTTTCATTTTTCTTTCCAATGTGGTACGTGGCATTTTAAAAAGTGTACTTAATCTTTCATTAGAATCTCCCGTTCTCAATTTGACAATGTAAATACATAGTGCTACACTTGGGTTTTTTACATGTTGTGACAAACTCGGTACACATGCCAATAGTTCATCAAAGTCTTCTGCATTCATGCCTAGCCAATAATGACATAAGTGGGGAGCCATTGTGGAAATATTATTAAAATCCAAACAATATAAAGCTGCTTTTCCTAACATGCTTAAAATGGCATCAAATTGTGCACCAGTAAAATCTTGCAGATTTGAAGTTAAATCACTCCAATGTCCATTATCCAAGTGATGGCGACATATTCTAGCACTTGTTGGTACATAAAACTTTTTATGTATTAACAACATTTCTCTCAATGCTTTAGGCACCAATAAGCGTTCTGGTTGATGACATCCTAAAAACAGACAAGCAGACGATGTGGCTGCAGCTCGCTTATATACTAATGATTGTATCTTAGGTGCATCGGGTCTTAAGGGTTGAGCAGGTAACTGGGCAGGAAATGGTGGTGGTACTGGTATTTCTGACACAGACCCGGTGGGCTCGTTATCAATTTGTAGTAGTATTGGTCGACTTGCATCATGTGTTTGTTGCCTTTGCACTTCTCTATTAGCTGCTCGCCAACAAGCAGCACAAACTCTTGTAAGTCTTGAAACCTAAAAATAAAAAGCAGCAGTTTAATATACATGAAATTGTTAAAAAATAACTTATCATAAAACCACTTTTATTAATACAATACCTGATGTGCAGGAGTCCATCTAAGAATAACATTTCTTTCTGGACAGTTTAGTGAGACTCTGTATGATCGACTCCTTAATATTGATTTTCCACAGCCGAAACAAACTTGTTGATGTCCAAGCCGTGGTATGTCTGCTGTAGCTTCATTATTTTGTAGTTCCCCAAAGCATTCAGAACATACTACACCTCCATTTGTTATCTGTAACAATAAAAGCCTAATTTAATTTTATAGCCCATTATGGCTCAGGTGAAGAAGAATAACTAGGATTGATTTATCATCATATTATTATATCATCAATTATTTCTTATTATGTAACTTAAGTATATAGGGCTGGTTAAGGACTATTTCATAAAAAAGTGTATGGCGCAATAAATGGTTACTTACGGAAGTAGGTAAAATCCACGAACTTAAGATATTAAGCATTGAATTGGATAATTCATCCAAAGAATGTACTGGTTGTCGATGCGGCACCGTGAAAGAACAGTTCATACAACGCCGTTGCATACGGCCAGAACTAACTCCTATAACATTAGATGCCATTGTAAACAATGAAGATGTTTACACTACTTTGCACACAAAAATATCGAGAACCAATCTACGAGTCCAATGTCTCTCACAGGCACAGTTGCAACGGAGGATTGCTCAACTCAACGTTAAAACTTAACTATTTTTCCACATTAATCACAATCACGTAGTGTGTGCCTACGTTCAATGGCGGAGAAACAGTGTTTGTTTGTTTGATTGTTCATCTCATCTCATGACAATGTCTGTCATCATTTGACATCTGTCTGTTGTCTATGGTAATTAGTTTGTACGTTCCGAATTACGTTTTGTCAATCGCGATATAGGATACATCGAATTCCTTCAATGCCGTTAAAAGTAACAAACAAAAATGTATTGTAGTGAGTTAATTTTTTATTATTAGAGGTATAAAATATACTCTTAATAATAATGTCAGTTTGTCTCAGTCGCTTACCCCAACTTCTAGCTATAGATGCTTATTAATAATTAGTTGTAAGAAAATTGTTTAATAATGCTCTAAGGGTATAGCTATACTATAGACGAACAGACAGTCTATTTACCTGATGCCTTTTTTGATTTGTCAAGCAAGTGTGCGCGCATTAAAAATAGTTAATTAAAAATACTGCAAATACGTACTGCACGAAATCACCGTTTTCTCTTTCACGTTTGCGTAGTAATAACTTGATCGAAAATAGCAACAATAATGTTATTTTAGGCAATTGATGTCTAAAATAATGATTCGGTTTTTTCCCTAGAAACAAGTAAAGATTGTCAAGCAGACCATAGAATTCATAGAATAGACTTTTGTCTATGGCCATATATTCACTAGTATAATCATTTAAGCATTTATTGATTATAATTTTGAAACCCCGCATTCTTTGTACTGAATTTTTTTACATTAATTATGATAATTTAGAAGAAAAATTTTGATGCATAAATGCTAAAGACGCAAGGTAAGAAAAAAATAGCCTGGTTTTGGTCATTCTCCTTTAAAACATGTATTAGTAAAGTTGATTTCCTTATCCTTATCCGTATTCGCGGATATAGACTCTAATGATCCGTATCCGTATCCGCGGATATACATCTTTAACATTCTGGCACATCTCTAGTAAAAAGTTGAGGCAATGAGACTGTAAGCTGTATAAATAAAACCCTAATACCATACAATAAGATTGAAAGTAAGTCATGTAAAGTGTGATAACGTTTGTATAGCTGGATGAGAGTTAGCCGCGGATCGTGCTCAGTGGAGTGGCGTGCACTTAAAAAGGCCTATGTCCAGCAGTGGACTTATATAGGCTGATGATGATGGACGACTAATCAAATCGGTATTATAATCGGAATCATCTAATCTAAGATAGTAAATTTTTAAAAATAAGTTTGTTAGTATCATTAAACATATTGTTAAACGATAATAGTAATTGTAAAACGTCGCTTTAATTCTTTATTTTGATTACAATATTATTTAACAAATGACGTGTTTTTATTTATTGAACAAAAGCTTAATAAAGTTGCGAGAAACAAACAAAAAGTTAATTAAGTTGTAAGGATTTTTAACATACCGTAATACCGTGACTTGTATGTAAACTTTCAGTACAATTCAGCAAACGGTAACTAATTGTAGTCGTTATTTATATTAATTTATATATTTAACATGGCTTTTAAAATAAAACAACGTGCTAAATAGACCCATATTTATTTTGTACATTGCTCGTCCGTCACTCACATTAAACATTCATAATTGATAAAACTAGTTCATTTCCATTTTCTTATTGTCACAGTCCAAGATACAGCAATTGACGTTTTTTTTTATCTACTTAGATTTTAGATAAACTGGTGCATATTGGAACGCCTATTTTTGTAGCCCTAATTGTCATTGGCACAAAAACTATAGTTACGCCTAAATTTTTACTTATGCTAAACTTTTTCGCCTTTTTTACTTCATATAATTTTTATCTTTCCAAAATCACTATAAGGCGCAACATTTTATTATCTCTCATACTAACATTTACTAAATTACACTCCGTCTAATGCCTGTTTAACGATTTTTGTATTTACCAAAGTAACTACAAAAGCAACCATACAACGGTGCAAACAAAAACCGATTAAGGGTGCGCCGCCGTAAGTGACAAGTGTCATATGTTTTATTTGAAATGTTGTCGTCCATATTTATTTGATGCCGCGCGGCCATACTAATTTTGTATGGGAAATTAAAGGTGCTTAATAAAAAATAATTATTTAAATAACCACTTGATGAATCGAAAATGTAGTCTAGCAATTTGTAGTTTATCCATTGATGATTGTTTAGACAAAATCAGAGGTACAATAATTTAGATAAACTATAAGAAATCTACTAAACGCCGCCACTCATTTTCATGATTTTTGCCCAACTTTAAATGATATTGTAGAAAAAACTATAGCGTGTTATGAATTTATGGTTCTGACAAATTGTAAACACGTTCCATAAAAATAATAAAGTTAAATATATATTTTGTTCATTTAATACGATAGTATTTTCAATTATATCTACTTAACCGTAACTGCATTTTTGGCATTTTTTGGTCGGCGCACCCATAAGCATGTAGTAAGTATGCACCAAGCAAGTAGCAAGCAGTGTTGCTCCGCTCGCTTCGCTCGCTCCGTTTCGCGTGGTCACAAGTCTATCCTTACCGGTTGTCGGTTACATCTATAATATTAGCACTTTATAAAATTAGGGTTTTTAATTTTAAGCCCAAAGTTCGGTTAGGTTATACAAAAATTGTGCGTAAGAAATCTAGGCGATTAAGGTTTGGCCAAATAAAATCAGGACAATTTATTTTAGGCGTTTCAAAAGGCACCTTATACAAATATTTGTCGCACTGTCTACATAAACCAAACATGTATGTCTAGTTAACGTTTCTCTCTTGTTTTACTGTCTATGTAGACAATGCACCTTAACACACCAAATTCATTAATTTGACACTACATAATTATTACATAAATCTTTTAACAATATAAATCAACATTTTTGGAATGACATTACTAACTACAGCTAAAACAATATACAAGACCGCTATATATCAGTTCAAGCTGGCATAGAATAACATACGCCTTGATTCAACAAGAATAAAAGTATCATTTCCGACTAGTAACAATTGACATCTATTAAATATTTTAAAAAGCTGACAAAATCTCTTCAGACAACATCAGATCATCTAAATAGGTTATCACAACCAAAAATGTATTGAGCATACAAAATATTATCATATCTATCACACAATAATTAACAGACAACTTAATAATTTTAAATTAGTTATAAAAATAAAACTATTTACAAAAAAGACAATGGAATGTAGCATAAAGTCGTTATTGTGGAATAAATTGTTTTACAACTAAAGATTTTTTTATTAATCCTAGTAATCTTAAATTCTCAAGTCATTATAATCTAGTGGCGGTTTCCTAAAAACAATGTAATGCATTCTTGATATGGCAACAGTTTATTTGTATAATTATATTTTTTTTACAAATAACAGTAGGTATCTACAGAAGGGTTCTTTGTTATCAAATTGCTAGCGTCAATGCATCCGTACTTTGTACCTACTCTTACACACAATGTTGAAAAAAGACAAATTCCAGGAGCGGGATTCAAACCCGCACTCCACGACATGCCGGGTCAGGTGCACTACCAACTATGCTATCGTGGCTCAATCCAACTCGCCGAAATTAATCAACACTATCTAGCCTTACTCTGTAAGCCAAAGGAGCCCTATTCAATGTCGACAACTACGTTGGTGTTACCCAAGATTGAAATTGATTTGTTTATCAAAGAAACCTCATACATGTTGGGCAAAGACTTAAGATTTTCATTTGTCCGTGTATAAGTACGTGTTTGGGTGTCAATGAGAATATTCACTTTAATTCTATAAAAGGGCAATGGTTTGAAGCTCCAGATACAACTTTTTACAATCCCTTGTTAAAGACCAACTCTTTCGATCTGTAAAATTTCTTCTTTACAATAGCCTGAAAAAAGAAAACTGTATGAATGTTTAATAGTATTTGTAAGTAGTATAAAAAACATATATGGTTTAATTAAGAAAAAGTTTAAACTAATGTAGGAACAACATTTTCGGCATGTTCTTTTTGGCAATCCTGGCCATCAGCTAGAAGTCTAAACTGTAGTTTTGATTTAAGTTAATCTTCTAGAAAGGAACTAATAATACACTATGAAATATAGAAAGAAAGTTAAGCAACTTTCACAAAAACCGGTCATCGGATGGGTGTCCAAAAATGTAGGTATCATCTCGAGCTCCTCCTCATCATCTCGGTAGATTAAATATTGATATTAGTGAAGTAATGCGCGTCAGACACGCATAAGCAGCTGATTATAAATGTAAGCACACAGGGTACTAAACCACTAGGGCTGTGACTTGTTTATTTTCATGTGTCATCATAATAGATATATTTAAATAAAAATAATCTTAGTAACTGCTTAAAAGATCTAAATCGGATACACTTTGAGTCTTTTTAAGGCTTCGCCAAACAGAACGCGCTATAGCGTCGAATTGTAATGTACTATGACGGTAGACGCTGTCAAACAGAGCGCGCTAGCAGTACGCAACGCTCTGACGCGGCGCTAGGACGCACTGACGCCAGGCGTTGTATTTTTTTACAGAATTTATTTTAGCGTCCGAATGAAATAATGCTTATTATGACTGAAAATATGTTTGAAAAACTGTTAGAAATGGTTCGAAAACACCCACTGCTTATTTAATATATGGGCACTTTTTATAAAAACATAGTAATAAAGAAATCTTATAAAAACAATCTTCATGTGATGAAAGCTCGCGACACAAACGATGATATTCTCCTAATTCGTTTCTCTTTTTATTGATGTTGTGAACCCATACTCTTTTTCTCTGTGATCGTGATAAAGCGTATAGAAGTAACAATTCTTCCACATCTGAATCACTCGACATCTCAATAGCGAATAAACTTTCCAAAGACAACGCGACACTGACGCCGCGCTATAGCGCGTTCTGTTTGGCGTAGTGTGACTTCAAAGAGCGCGACGTTAAAAGGCGACGCTCTGACGCCGCGCTATAGCGCGTTCTGTTTGGCGTAGTGTGACTTCAAAGAGCGCGACGTTAAAAGGCGACGCTCTGACGCCGCGCTATAGCGCGTTCTGTTTGGCGTAGTGTGACTTCAAAGAGCGCGACGTTAAAAGGCGACGCTCTGACGCCGCGCTATAGCGCGTTCTGTTTGGCGTAGTGTGACTTCAAAGAGCGCGACGTTAAAAGGCGACGCTCTGACGCCGCGCTATAGCGCGTTCTGTTTGGCGTAGTGTGACTTCAAAGAGCGCGACGTTAAAAGGCGACGCTCTGACGCCGCGCTATAGCGCGTTCTGTTTGGCGTAGTGTGACTTCAAAGAGCGCGACGTTAAAAGGCGACGCTCTGACGCCGCGATATAGCGCGTTCTGTTTGGCGTAGTGTGACTTCAAAGAGCGCGACGTTAAAAGGCGACGCTCTGACGCCGCGCTATAGCGCGTTCTGTTTGGCGAAGCCTTAAATCTTACCACACCTTTCTGTTACACGTAAAAAAAAATATCTTCCCAACTATTTCAATGATCAACTAACCTGCAACTCGGGCTCGAGACTCGTCACCGGTATAGTAGCTTGTTGCACAAAGATGGCGCAACAGAGTGGCGTGGCGAAAGTCACGCACAATCCTACCAAGAACAGTTGGAACGGGATCACCGCCAGGGGGTAGTGGCAGAACCAACCGCGACGCGTCGCCCACTGGGTTATCATCGGAGTCAACGCTGGCAAACGAGTAACAGGGTTAGAGTCTTGGTTGAGTTGAGTGTTAAGTCTTAAAGGAATATGGCGAGATTTGTACAGACGCCTCAAAGACATCAAGCTCCAAATCTGTCAAATTTTTTCTTACAAATAAACAAAGAATAAGGTCCGAATAGTTATTCCGTGTTTTGTCTCTTTTACTCTAATTTGAAATGACGTTTAGATGACAGGAACAAAACATAGGCGGTATACTCGTATGTTCAACCTTAAGATATGGACTTAAAGTTCAAAGTATGTTGCGGAGATTTGACAGTTTGTGGTAGTCTGATCTGCAGGCGTGTGTGTACACAAAAAAATGAAATGAAATATTTTAGTTATGCGAGGTTAACATTAAAAATCTAAACATGAAACAGTTTATTCGTATTAAAAAAAAATTGACCAATTTGACTCATTTTTAAGTACTATGCGCTGCGCAAACGTAGACACTTTCGTGTCTTGTGTGGGATACAAGCTACCAGTGAATATGAAATCAGCCCTCCCTGCGCAGACGTAGACACTTTTTGTGTCCAGTTACTTCCACCTGACACTGATACATCAACTGGGTTTCCTTGTATGGTATGCCGTGTCGGTAACAAAAAGTGTCTACGTTTGCGCAGCTCCTAAGTACCTAGCAAGAAAATTGCTTTTCCAAAATAAATTGCTTTCACAAAAGAATAGTTGATTGGTTCCTAATACAGTTTCTCTGTATGTCTTATGGTTTAGGACTGTGTATAATGGTACAGACGCCTGAACATCAACCTATCCACAACTGACAAATTTCTTCAATACATAAACACAAATGTTAAAAAAAAATCCACGAGCAGGATTTGAACCTGCACCCTTCTGACATACCGGGTCAGGTGCTCTCCCAATTGAGCTATCGTGCTTCTAACCAGCCCGCCGAAATTATTCAACACTATTTACTTTTTACTTAGAAAGCCAAAGGCGCCCATTCAATGTCAAGAACTACCAATACATTTTCAACCATATGCCTGAGACATAAAGTTCAATATCTATTGAGGAAATTTGAAAGTTTGTGGTGGTCTAACGTGCAGGCGTCTGTACAGTACAACTAGGGTTGCCAAACATACTTTAAAATAACGTATCCTACGTTATTTTCCATCCCCATACTTTGTTCTTTTTAATAAAAATAAAGTATGGAAAATACTTTATTTCCAACTAATGCGTGCGTTTGAACGAAATATTCCTGTTGACTTAATTTCTGAACTACTGAATGATTCTCAGACTCAGGTGAAGTGAAACGAAACGCAACGCTAATTTCTGGACGCGCTATAAAACAATAAAAAATATTAGAAAGAAAGAAAAAAGATTTATTGGTCGAGCATTTAAACTTACACTAAAACTAATTAAATACAATTAAAATTAACATAACTGCCGACCAAATGGTTGCCACTCAGCATAATGCCATAACATAGTTATGCCAAGGCGCTGGTTTTCTGTGGAACCATTAACTAAATTATGAGAGAGAGAGAACATTACAAAATATAAATTGATTTAAACTTAATTAAAAACAGTATTATAAAATATCTACCTATCTATGCACTTATTTGTGAAAACTAACAACAAACTACATATATATATATAGAACAATAAAATAATGGGTAAGAATAATAATAATAATTATGAGTAACCATAAATATATAATTTAATTTAAGAACACACATTTATACGCTCACGTAATTATAATATACTTAATAATAATAATATATAATCAACACGACTGCCTATGCATTGGATGTTATAATTTGTAACTCTAAAAGACGCTTTTTACACTTTTGTTTAAACGAACCAATTGATTTACAATTGCGAATCGGTGGTGGCAAGTTGTTCCAACACTTCGTGGCAGCGAAACGAAAGCTGCCGCGAAAAGCAGCCGTTTTGTGTTGTCGGCATAATAACCGTTGAGCGTTTCTTACATGACATTTTGAAAAATTAAGTTTATCATATAAATACTATTACTATTACTATTAGATAGCGCCATATGTTTTAAACATTTAAATAAATAAATTTGGAAAATACTTTATTTTTTCTTCAAATCCTTTTTTTTATACTAGTTAGTGATAATAGATTTACTTTAATTTCCTGAAAAACAGTTGGCAACCCTAAGTACAACTCACATTGACCAAAAAGTTTGCTATTCCAAAATAAATGGTGTTCACAAAAAGAGTTAAATAATTCCTAATAAAGTTTCGCTGTATCTCTATGGCAAAATGGAGAACATATACTTTACGTTTGAATTCCTTTTCTCCTAGTTCTACCAATGGTTTTGTAAAATTTTACATTTCTTATTATTGAAGCATTGTTTTCGAATTCTCGCAGTAACCTCAAGTCATCTATATAACTAATAGTCTCTCTCCATTGTGAAAAAATATTTACAATTATCAATCACTAATAACAAACTGAAACCACAGCAAAAGTACTTTTGAAACTGTGGGAAAAGCTAGGATCAATCAAGTAAACAACAACAGAAATAATGGCCGACTACAAAACGTTTGAAAATGTCAAACTACGCCATAATAGGTAAGATGTTACTCTACCTTTACTCTGTCGTTACAAGGTATCGCCGAGGTTCAACTTTTGCTCCGACAGTACAGCAGCGATATTCTCTAAACAAAACAGCGTCGAACTCGACGTTGAACTCGCTCATAACTTGCAAACGAATTTCAACCTACTTTGCAATAGTAATAAAGTCTACATTCGTTTGCAAGTTATGAGCGAGTTCAATGTCGAGGTCGACGCTGTTTTGCTTAGAGAATAGCACTGCAGTCGAATTAGTGTACTCATTCATTACTCCACTCCATGTCATTAATAAAAAAATTGGTTACTTTACTCTCACTTTAGTCTATGTTTATTGATGACGGTGTATTTGGTTTAAGACTATCTACTTACTTTTATGAGATACATAGAAACTGTATTAATATATTTGACGACCTCCGTAGCCGAGTTGCTTGCACGCCGGATTTTGGGCGGCGCTAACTCTGATGTCCCGGGCTCGATTCCCGGTCGGGTCAATGTCGAAAACGAACTTACGATATTGTTGTCGGGTCTGGGTGGTTGTGGTACCGTCGTTTCTGATTTCCATGAACTAACTGTTTTAGCTACTTACCGTGGAATCAGAACAATGTGTGTGATGTTGACTCATCGTCATCATCATCATCATCAGCCAAAAGACGTCCACTGCTGGACAAAGGCCTCCCCCAAGGATATGAGGGGTATTTGCCGTAATCGCCACGCTTGGCAGGCGGGTTGGCGATCGCAGTAGGTTGAGGGTAACCTCAGAGAGATGCTGCTGCCCATCCTCTGGAATGGTCCCTTAGTCGGCTTTTACGACACCCACGGGAAGAGATGGGGACGGGATGATGTTGACTAATTATTATTATTTATTATTATTAATATGAGGAAGTCCTCTTAATGACACAGTGAAAAAAGCGGTGTGTATAATAGTACTGACTCATGCCGGGCACCGCCATTAGGACGCGCGAGAAGCAGACGAGCGCGATGCCGCGGCGCGCGGCGTTCTTGGATTCGCCGACGCGTTGGCCATCCGCCGTGAACACCGGCGTGCCGTTTATCAGCTCACTGCGGGAACGAACGGGGTGCCAAGTGCGAGTTTCATTCGCAATTCGATTACGTTAACGAAAACGAGAATTCGTATGGCAAAATGTTAACTCTTCTCGTGTGCCGCCAGGAGGCGCTGCTTCAATGCCATACTAATTTTCGTTTTCGTAAACGTATTCGAATGAATACGGATAGTAAACAAAACTCACACTAGGCCTATTTTTCTCTCTTTTCCCTTTTAAAAAAATTTTTTTTTTGCGCCATTATTAAAAATTAATTTTATTTATTTATTTATTTATTAGGTACACAAAACAGATAGAAATTAAAAAATAACAAAATACATGATAAATTGTATAATAGCTATAATAAGCATCCATAAAAAAAAACACAAATGTTGAAAAAAATTCCACGAGCAGGATTCGAACCCGCACCCTTCTGACATACCGGGTCTGATGCTCTCCCAATTGAGCTATCGTGGTTCTAACCAGCCCGCCGAAATTATTCAACACTATTTACTTTTTACTTTGAAAGCCAAAGGCGCCCATTCAATGTCAACAACTACCGTCATTAACACCCAATCATAATATTTTTACAAATACTAAAGATCAGTTAAGAAGTAGGCAAGCTATTTATAAAATGTTTATATTTTTTTAACGCAAATTTTATATACTTTACTTTATATACTTTGAAATAATATATAAGATGATAATGATTGATAATAGTAATGAGAAGTGATAATGATATACCCCCCAACTCGTTGAGTATCTTAATAAAGAACTTCCCTAAGACCTCTGGACTTCTTGAGAGAATTTAAAAATTGATTTTATTTTATTTTATTTTTATTATTTTTTATTTTTATTTTTACTGTTTTGTTTTATTTGCCACCATTCATGCACGTTCACAAAATAACGGTTAATAAGTAATCTACCATTATTTCACTTTGATATTCGAACACTTTTGTGTTATGTTACTACTTAAACCGAAACTACGCCTGTGTTGCTGCATCCAACAAGGATGTTCAGAGAGTGCCAGAGCGCGCCATCAAGGAACAGGTCAGGATGACGAATGTTTTGTGGAGGCCCAAAGGAAGAGAGCGCTCCGACAGCGGCCGAACCAGTGGCAGTAGCCAAAGTAACATTAACAAAACGATAGCGAAGTTCGAAAATAATAAAATGTATGGGATTGACATAAGATTAACCACATGATTTAGCGCGGCTTATGTCAATCCCATACATTTTATTCTTTTCGGAAGTTCGAAATATCGAAATAAGTTTCGGAATATCGTTTTCTTAATGTTACTTTGGCTAAGCCTACTGAACCGTTGCGGTACCGCACTGACAGGGCCTCAGTTCCTGTTGCGAGCTGCGACGCCGATCACGCCGATGTCCCTGACGCGCCTACACTACACCATCACCGTGCAGGCATTGATAGAATACATCGAGACAAAGACAAACTTCCTTCTGAGGGTGGAGCCGCTGGAGTCGCGACGCAATGTCAGCTTCGGCATTGTGGTGCGAGTCCCGACAGCCAAGCTGGACGACATCTTCATGAGGGAGGACTTCTGGCCGATGGGCGTGGTGTACCGGCGCTTTCGCGGTAGACTGCCAGCTAACACCACCGCACCAGCACAAGGATGTGCTTAAATACTAATATAGCTATAAGTTTTATTTACTTAACAATCATTGTTTATATTGGTATGTTTAAGTTAGTGTGTAAGGTAATATATCTATGGGCCTGTTTGTAAAAACTTTGTTGCCTAAAAATAAAAAAATTGATTTGATTTGATTAAACACGATTTTAAACATCGTATGGCCCGTTCTGTCTATCCATCCATAGGGAAGGCTCGTGCCCCAGTAATCTGGACATATAATGAGCTGATGATGATGATGATGAAGGAAGCTTACCCGCTCCGCATCATGGGAATGTTGATGAAGTTAGCGCCGCACACAGCCGCGAACGGGACGAGCCGAGCGAGCACGGGCGAGTTCATTTGCTGTGGAAAAAAATTATGCTACTCCATTAAGATTTTTTTAAAGCTGATGATGATGATGATGATGATGATGATGATGATGATGATGATGATGATTAAGATTTCTATCTAACAGCTATAAATCATCTATCTATCTTCTATACATATAATAAAGCTAAAGAGGGTCGAAAGTCTGTACATGGAAGATGTTTGAAAAAAGTTGGCTGGGAATACTTAGAATCGATAACAGAACACGTTCCAATAGTTTTTAGAATTTTTGTCTGTTTATTTGACCGCGCATCACGTGAAAATGGCTGAACGGATTCTGATGAAACTTTGCACATAGACAGACCATGACTCGTACTAGGATATAGGATACTTTTATCCCGGAATCCCGGATTTTTTATTGTGGATAGTGTAGTCTTCGCGATCGAAGTCGAAGAGAGGGACGAAGTTCTAAAGGACCTAGAAAAGCTTCATTTAGACAACAGGGTGCCAAGTGCAAGTTTCATTCGCCATTCGATAGACGTTAACGAAAACGAAAATTTGTGTGTGGCAACTGGTAACATTTTTGCTCTTCTCGTAAGTCGCCAGGAGGCGCTCCTCCAATGCCATACTTATTTTCGTTTTCGATAACGTGATCGAATGCCTAATGAAACTCACACTAGGCAATCTGGCAGGAAGCAGTTCAGTTCAGAACCGGGACCAGTGGCGCAAACTTGTATCAAAGGCCAAAGCTCACTTGGTTGGGGCTACATCGCTAGGATGCTCAGTAGGCTTAGCCAAAGTAACATTAAGAAAACGATAGCGAAGTTCGAAAAGAATAAAATGAATGGGATTGACATAAGCCGCGCTAAATCACGTGCGTGGTCAATCTTATGCCAATCCCATACATTTTATTCTTTTTGAACTTCGCTGTCATTTTCTTAACGTTACTTTGGCTAAGCCTACTGGCTGACCCTTCCCTTGCTATCAACCCGTAAAATTTCAATTAAAATCAATGTTTTTTGGCGATGAAAACTGTGTTGTTTAAAATAACAAAAAGAACACTGGGCTTAAACATTAATAGTGTCGATGGAAGCCTTATAAACTTATTATGTAAGTAAAGGTAACCACATCACTAGGCATCTTCCTATAAAGACTATGTCGCCTGATGGGGCACTACAACTTTTTTGGCTAGTATTATTTTGCTGTTTTTAAAATAAACAAAGGCCAAACATAAAAATGTAAGTTTATGGTTTAAGGCAATAGTAAAAGTACGCATAAAATAAAACAAAGCATTTGCTTACGTATTTTTATTATTAAAAGTACCTATAGATAAGATTTTGTCTTATAATAAAGACGTGGCGCTCGGGGCACGGAAACGTCTGTCTTCCCTAGAAAATCGTGGCGCTCAAAAGGTTAAAATGTCAAATACTGGTGCCGTTACAATAAGCCTATAACTTGGTATCGACACACCTCCAGTCGTGACGTAATGATATACTTATCTAATGTTAGCCCGAGATTAAATTTAATTATCGAGCCAATGTCGTGATAGCAGAAAGGCTATGTTAAACACGAGCGCAACTATTTGCGATGTGACGTAGTTTTCATGGAAAACGGAAAATAGTTGGATAGGTAGGTAAGTTTGTTTTGATGTCGTCGCATAATAGGTAAAACTACCAGAAAAATGTTTCATTATACCTAGTTCTCTGTTCATCTTTTTGCAAAACTAACTAAGGGACCAACCCTGAAATCGACTAATACATTTTGATCGAGTTAGGTATTATATAATGTATGGATCAACTAATATGGGAATTATTAACACACAAATAATTATAAGGTCACATTTTATCAACCGCAAATATTTTGAGAATAAATTCAACAACATAAATAAACTAAGTTTATGAAAAAACCTTAAATTTTTATACGCTATAGTTTTCAAGAAAAACGCCAAAAGACATTTCGATTAAAAAGTAAAATAAAACACCCCTTACGCACTTTCGGTAGTTTCAATTAAAAAGAGCCGAAACAGAGAGGCCGCAATGGGTGCTCTTAAAAATATTACAATTTTCGTGTAAGGTAAAAAAAAAAACAACTGGACTGAATTTTTTTAAAGCTAGGGCCTTATTTCTCTGATATAATTAGATGTTTTGTCAAAATATTTGCGGTTAATAAAATGTGACCTTATATAACAAACACAAAAATTATTGTCAAATGTTGGTCACTCATCCGATGATCGACTTTTGCGAATGTTGCTCAATTTCAATAAGCGCAGACCGGCAGGCATAATACCGAAAAGTGCAAACCAGTTGTTAATTGTACAATTGCAACGTCTCTTCTCTAGTTGCGGCTGATAAATTGGTATTACCTACGGACACAAATCGCTCAATGTATGTAAACTATTATTTACATAAATTTTAATCGAAAATGTACTAAGCGAGCATATATCTTTGAGCGGTTTGTGTTTGTAATACTAATTTATCCATCACTCGGAGTGGACATCATCATCATCTCAGCCAAAGACGTCCACTGCTGGACAAAGGCCTCCCCCAAGGATATGAGGGGTATTTGCCGTAATCGCCACGCTTGGCAGGCGGGTTGGCGATCGCAGAAGGTTGAGGGTAACCTCAGAGAGATGCTGCTGCCCATCCTCTGGAATGGTCCCTTAGTCGGCTTTTACGACACCCACTGGAAAAGATGGGGTGGTGCAATTCTTTATCCCCGGCACCACACAGGGGAGTGGACAACTGGGAAGAAATCGTAGCAATTGTCACTCCCTCTGAGTCACGGGTGACAATTAAGAAAAAAGAAATACCAGTTTTCCCCTCTGGTACGAATCGGAAGTGAACAGTTGGGATGGGCGTAGCAGGGCTGTCTACTCACGCACACTGGATTTATTTGTTCTTGATGATAATAATAATACTCAAGGTTGATTGAGATACTTTTATTGCCTTTTGCAGGACAATTACACTGTATTACATAATATAACTTAAAGTTTAAACGGAGCTACGAATATTGCGTGGTTACACAAGATGGATGCAGAGAAGAACAGATCAAACGATATATGTTCCTCTCTTTCGCACAAAACAACTATTAAAAATGCAAAGGCATTATTGTTTATTGTCTCCCGGGTGACAACTGGGAGGAAAATTCTCAGTTGACACCCCGGGGACAGTGCTAGAGGGGACTACTGGGAATAATCGACTAGAGCAGTCGCGTTGCAATTGTACAATAATTAGGCGACACACTGAAAAAATGCACCAACTTTCGTCGAATAGTTAAAGATTATAAATATGACTTACGAATCTGAAATGTTAATATAGGTAAATTCATGTCTTTATCTTGAATTTGCTAGCTCAAATACACGATTGTATAATTTTGACTCGATCATAATTATTTTCGAAAACATCACTAAAAAATCACTATTGTTGAAATTACAACAAAATTACTTTATTACTTTTTTACTTTATGTTTGGAAACCACTCGTATTCGTTATTTAGCAGCTGCATATTTTGATAACTATAAAACCAATATTTTTTTTAAATATTTATTTAGATTCTATTAAGAGCGTTTACGCCCCACACTAGCGCCGCCAATGAAAAAAAAAACATATCTAGTAATTAGAGATAGAAAATCAAATTATGCTCAACAAACTATCTGAATGAAGTAGTTTAGCATTTTTACGTCACCTAATGAACACCTGACATGTTATGGTTTAGTTAAATATGGCGTTATAGTTAAAAGTGGCCGTAACGTCTTATTTAACTAAACCATAACATGTGAGGTGTTCATTAGGTGACGTAAAAATGCAAAATTACTTCATTCAAATAGTTTGTTGAGCAAAATTTGATTTTCTATCTCTAATTACTAGATATGTTTTTTTTTATTAGTGGCGCTAGTTTGCGGCGTAAACGCTCTTAACTTGCGGTCTATATTGTCGCAGGCGCTACGTATTTTCGACCTTATGACAGCGTCTGTAAGGATCAGCCTTTTTTAATGTTCACAAATCGAGGTGTCGTCTTAACCACTGCACTATTGAGCGCCTAACTGTTACCTAACAGTTCTATTCTATTAAGTTGTTATAGTAATAGTTATTATTGAATAGTATAGTTTACCGTGCTCAAGTGAAGTGCACTTGAAGAGACATCAGTGGACAGTGTAGGCTGATAATGATGATGATGATGATGATGATCAGAGTCAGAATCAGAATATTTATTTGTGAAACATAGGTATTATGATGTCATGAGTATATAAGTCTCACTACATTTCCACCTTAGTTAAGGTTGGTATACTTATAAATATAGGATCAAAAAAACTACAGTCTAAAACAATGTATTAGTCTAAAAGTATTAGTAAACAATAAATGTCAAAATTAAGCAACAAATGTCATTATTATCAATCTATAGATACGTATAATAAAGCTAAAGAGGGTCGAAAGTCTGTACATGGAAGATATTTGAAAAAAAGTTGGCTGGGGATACTTAGAATCGATAACAGAACACGTTCCAACAGTTTTTAGAATTTTTGTCTGTTTATTTGCCCGCGCATCACGTGAAATTGGCTGAACGGATTTGGATGACACTTTGCACATAGACAGACCATGACTCGGACTAGGATATAGGATACTTTTATCCCGGTAACAAGTTCCTGAGGGATAGTGTAGTCTTCGCGAACGAAGTCGCGGGCGACAACTAGTATTATACAGGGTGTCTCATTTAAATCGGTCAGTATCGGAAAGTCTGAAACTAATAAGACATACGAAGATCTGTTCTTAGGCACCATGTCATCGATTTTAATAATAAGAAAAACTGCATTCATACATTTAAAAAAACCTGTACTCAGCTCGGGAATCGAACCCGGTTGTTTTGAAAAAAATAAACTTACACTATTTCTATTTAGATATCGATTTTGTAGGTCTTAAGCAGTAAATGGCTCTATGAAACATGATTGTCTAAAATGAATAAAATACATTGTTTTGACATACTTTAATTTATTTTAGTATCATGATATGATGATGATAGTAGACATCATGTTTCATAGAGCCATTTACTGCTTAAGACCTACACAATCGATATCTAAATAGAAATAGTGTAAGTTTATTTTTTTCAAAACAACCGGGTTCGATTCCCGAGCTGAGTACAGGTTTTTTTAAATGTATGAATGCAGTTTTTCTTCTTATTAAAATCGATGACATGGGTCCTAAGAACAGATCTTCGTATGTCTTATAGTTTTAGACTTTCCCATACTGACCGATTTAAATGAGACACCTGTATACTAGTATTCTACAAACACAAAAAAATTGTAAGAAAAATAAATTAAGAAAAACATGTCTCAATTATTTCAAGGATTTGTCAGCTAGAAATAGCTGTACTGAGTAATAGCTTTTATTAATAAGTAACGCTACCAAACGTTTTTTAAAAATATTAATGGGCCTTAAGAGCTATAGGAATCTTATTATTATTAAAGATCCTGTGGGCCATGATGATGATGATGATTTACCTTGACTTTGTTGTTCAAGTAGAGCGCAGTGCCCAAGGCGCCTCCGCACGCCGCGCAGTACGAACCCAGCAGTTGTCTGGACAACGGGAAATCATTGCTATTTACCAAATCCTACATACTATTCGATCGATTATGTACCAGATTCCTGATGAGCGCTTGAAAAACGGTAGGCGATTTTGGGACCACGCGATGACAGTAAATAATAGGTCCTTATCTATGAAATTGCCGTGTTTTTCTCACTTACTAAATAGGTGTATTACTTCTAAAAGTCAATACCGGTTGTTAATATTATTATACACCTTTAATTAGGACTATGTTACTTAGGCTTCAGTAATAACAATGATTAGGTATTCATTTTGTGTCTTTATCGCCCAATTTTTATTTTTAAATTGACTTCTTTTTTTGTTCGCGGAATTGACCTTTTGTTTCATTGTAGCTTTGAAGGGTCTAGATTTTTTTTCTTTTTAATGTCTGCTTTATTATATTATGCTAGTGAAACACATTACCTACTCTACAATATATAGTGTTAACATAAATAGATGCTAAGAAAGTTAAAAAAACGTAAGTATGAAAAATATAATTAAAAAAAATCTTCATACAAAACGGCAATTTTATAGGTAAGGACCTATTATTTTAAGTACGAGTACAAATATTTTGCAACCTTAATTAATCTGTATGTTTGAGATTTAAGGTTCACGGTAAACTGAAGTTGTTGATGCTATCCAATGTTTTTTCGGATTTTGTTATTCGAAATTTAAATTTAAAGGTGTGAGCAAACAGGACAATTTTCGAAATGCATTTTTGTTTCGGATCCTTTATCTAGTAAATTACGTTTTGACGCATAATGACCAATAATATAATGTTTTTTCTCGCAATATGACACATTCGCATATTGACGTATCAGCATTTGGACTAACACGCAAAATGTTGCATACGTGAAAAGACCTATCCGTATAATGACAAATCCGTACAAAGATAAGTACGCGAAACGACACACTTGTAAATGTTTGTGGTTTAATAATGTAGGTATTCGTTTCCCCGTCTCTGTGATAGTCTTGCCTCATTTATGACGAGTTTAATACAAATTACTGACCACTTGAAGTTTATCACTATGAGATTATATGACTGTATTGGTCTTAAAGCGTATTGGTCGTTTTGCGTATATGTCAATATGAGTATTTGATATTGGTCATTATGCATATAGGTCGCTTTGCGTATGCGTCATTATGCGTGTTGGTCGTTACGCGTGTATGTCAAAATGAGTATTTCCCGTTGTTCATTATGCGTATTGGTCATTTTGCGTGTGAACGGTAAATTATTGATCGAAGTATATACTATATATAATGTTTGGTAATCTTAACATAGTATAAAACAAAGTAACTACTTACCGCTGTCTGTACGCTTAGATCTTTTAAACTGCGCAACGGATTTTAAAGCAGTTTTAGCAATAGGTAGAGTGATTCAAGAGGAAGGTTTATATGTATAATCTATACTAATATTATAAAGCTGAAGAGTTTGTTTGTTTGTTTGTTTGTTTGAACGCGCTAATCTCAGGAACTACTGGTTCGAATTGAATAATTCTTTTTGTGTTGGATAGTCCATTTATCGAGGAAGGCTTTAGGCTATATAACATCACGCTGCGACCAATAGGAGCGAAGCATCAGTGAAAAATGTTGCAAAAACGGGAAAAGAGCCTAAAAAATTAAAAATGCTGCCGAAAGTCACTATTCCACGCGGACGAAGTCGCGAGCACAGCTAGTACATGCATATAATTGGACCCGGTAGGTGGCGCTGCTATAGGATACGGGTGGTAGGTAGGTAACTCAAGCGATCGATGTCGCGAGAGGGCCGCTAGTACCCAGGGTGTTGTATGTACCTTGATAACAGGTGTATCTTCCCGAAACGTACCCATGTTAACATGTCTATATAAAATACTATGCCAACGTCAGGAAATGGAAATTGTAAAAAAATATTTTCGACATTCCATACTAAGTCGATCAGCTGATGGGTCATTTTGTATGGAGTCGAATTTTTTTTTACAATTTCCATTTTTTGACATTAGCATAACATTTATTTATATAGGCATGTTAACATAGCTGCGTTTCGGCTTGATACCCTAGTAATTATTTTGTGTGGTACGCGAAAGCTTAAAACTGTTTATCATCAACAATAGTTAATATCATAATTTACATATAATTTTACGCAAACATTGTTGCGAACAAATTACAATTTGAAAAAAGACAAAATGTTGTAAATTTGGGTCGTGGAAATTTTAGAACACTGTCTTTTCAATAGTTAACACTTACGAAGTGGGCATCGGTGCGTCACCAGACCGGTTGGTGTAGTTGACCACAGCGTTGAACGTCTGATTGATCCACTGCCAGAACACCGTGGCCGCTGTCGTTCTGTAGAACGTTATCATACCTGCCAGGGTGAACACAACATTGAATGAGGATTCAACAAAAGGGGTGTAAACAGGTTTCTCTCAGGTCGGCAACACAAAGCAACACCTCTGACGTTGCTGATGTACATGGGCGGCGCTGACCGCTCACCATCAGGCGGTCCGTCTGAACGTTTGCAGACCTTTAACCCTAGACTTGGCAGTTTTTTTTGTGGAATTATACACAATGACTTTTTATCGGTGACCTACTGATTCCGACTAAGTAAATGTTGGCCATTGCAATAATAATATTAGTTACATGTTTTCTTTTTATAAATTTAATTTTGTATTTTTAATTAAGCAGGTAACGAAAATTAATTAGAATGTATGGTCTTCCTACATTTTTATGAAGTGAAGATTAAAGTGATTTTTTTTACGCTGTTGCCATTTGACAGTTTACATAACATGAAAAACTTTAAATCTTCAATTTATTTATTTATTTATTAGTTCGTACACAAATAAACATTTACAATGGTTAACATTTTGGATCGTAATAGTACAGGTAAGCTTATCTCTAAAAAGAGATTTCTTCCAGCAGACCATGGTGGCAGGATAGTATGAAAGTACTTAGCTAGTTAGATAGACAAACTGCGCACAGAACTATTAAGAAAATATAATATTTATATAAATAAAAACAACCACACATTAAACTACATATATACATAAAAATATGACTATACTACTAAATATAATATATATTCTAAAAACATAACGTGATTCAGTGCCACTCAAGTAACCGATAGTAGATAACTTTTTAGTTGTTTTTCAAAAGTACCCACAGTGCGACATTCTCGTAGTGGTATTGGTAACTTATTCCAAAGTTTTGCTGCTTGGACAGTAAAAGAATCGCCATGCATGTTAGTGCTGCAAGGAGGAAGATTTAAGTGGAAATAGTAGGCTGAGCGATGAGCGCGTCCAGATAACGAAAGGTACTAGAAACGCTCCTTGAGGTAATGAGGTGACGATGGGTTAAAAAGAATATTATAGAGAAAAACCAATATAAGTATGATAATTACGGCGCATTCGTATCGGAAGCCATTGTAACCGTTGTCTGTATTCGGATAATATGATCATTACGAAGGCCAAAGATGAAGCGAATGCATACGTTTTGAAGGCGCTCAAGCTTGTTGTTGTATGCAAACCATACCATTAGACCTTACTTACTTACTTGCCTATACTTATAAACTATACCATTGTTAATAATATTAGTTATAATAAACTTTAGTGTTTTACCATAACCAGTGAATTTGCAATGAAACAACTTTTACGGATCTACTCGCGTTTATTTTACACATTACCTACGCGAGTAGATCCGTAAAAGTTGTTTCATTTCTATTTGTAGTGTTCGCGTAAACTTTAGAAAACAACAGTGAATTTGCATTTACCATCTCCTTTATATACTTAGGTGTAGAACCATACATGATTATATGTATGATACCTATACATAATATGATATATGATACATGATTATTTATTTGTAACAAGGAGGAGTGGGATGACCATGATTTTAATATTCATAGTTATTAGCTTTACTTCCCAGGCAAAGAAATAAAAAATGGAACGCTGACATGTAAGTTTTATTATTATTGCAATTGCCATCATTTACTTAGTCGGAATCAGTAGGTCCTGATGGGGTAGCCAAAGTAACATTAAGAAAACGATAGCGAAGTTCGAAAAGAAAAAAATGTAAAAAAAAGATTGTGATTTAGCCACGTGATTTAGCGCGGCTTATGTCAATCCCATACATTTTATTCTTTTCGAACTTCGCTATCGTTTTCTTAATGTTACTTTGGCTAAGCCTACTGATCACCGATAAAAAGTCTTCGTTTTTGTATAAAATTTGTTCTTTTTTACAAAAGTTAAGTGTCTCAAATAATCCACTATTGTTTTCTCTTACATCGGGCAAACAAAGAGAAGTATAGGAACCCGTGTTAAAGAACATATAGCCGACGTCAAGCATAGGCGCGAAAATAAGTCTGCAGTATGCGAACATTCCCTAGAGGGGCCCAACCATTACATCAGATTTGATAAACCACAAATACTCGTTAAAGAACAACGATTCATCCCTAGGATGATACGCGAGGCTATTGAAATTAAAAAACATCCTAATTTTAATAGAGAAGATGGTTGGAATCTACCACCAGCATGGGATCCCATCATAAAAAATATTAAATCCCAGCCCCGACACCATACTGCCAGACCAAAAGATACTGTAAGCTCTTTCTGCGTAAAACGGAACGCACCTGATTAAATTTAAATGAGGGTACACAAGCTACCAACTAATTATGAGATGACCAACACCTCAGTCTCCCTGTGACCACGGACCCTGCAAAGGGTTCGAAACGTCAGGATAAACATTAAATAAGTAATGTGTAAAATAAACGCGAGTAGATCCGTAAAAGTTGTTTCATTTCAAAAATCCACTATGCCAAGAATGGGGTTAATGTAAAAAATAAAAAAATATTACATCCCACCTTCTCCCTTCCTCTATAGGAATACTCTCAACAGTGGCCAGCGTTTCGTGGCATAACTTAATGCTATGACGTATATTGAGAAGATGCCCTTTCAGTATCATATTACCTACCTTCCCCCTTGGAGGATCGGGGTTAGAGTCCCACACAACAATCATCATCTCCCCGGGCGCAGATCACTGAACGGTCCCAGGTTTCAGGCGTAGGGAGCGGTTACCGTAACCGCTTACCTATGCATTGTAAAGTCAATGTCAAAATGCCTCTATACAAATCAACTTATTTACTAAGCTTTTGAATCGTCCAAGAAAGTTTATGCCTAACTGCCATCTTAGATTTTTTCTTGTGACCTTAGCCTACAGCTAATACCATTGTATAAAGAGAAAAAAAAATGGAGACGCCTAGTTATGCAGCTACGCTTTCGCGAGTAATCATGTAGAAAAGCTGGCGCACGGCGCACAGGCCGGGCGGCGCTGTTTCATGTAAATTCATAGAGCAACAACGCTGCGTGAGGCGGGTCCCCGTCGCAGGCGGCGCGGCCGACGGGGCACGCTCGTCCGCTCGCGGGACGGATCACTGTGATGTCCACTTTGACGCATGCCAGTTTCAAAACCATATTTGTCCGCGACGGAGTACGGCGCGGTTCCCACGGCAGGCGCCTGCGCCGTGCGCTCGCTTGACGCAGCTGACGCCCTTATAGTCACTTGCGAGTGCATGAAAGGGCTTTCAACATAACCTCCTCCGAGAAAGCAGCCCTAAAAACCGGTCGCTGAAGTTGGCTAGAAAAATAGAAAGAGAAAAGTATTCTCACAGCCTGTGATGATAGTGTTCATAGGTGCCTGCGCCGCCATCCTCCCTATAGTGATCATCTTCTCCCCTGTGTCAGGGTGGAATGCGCTGTCGTAAAGGTACTTCGTATTCCATAACTTTTCCTCGTCGAAGCCCTTCGGCATGACACGATATTTCCTGTGAAATGCCAAAATAAGGTGGCATTAAAACAAGTGCAAGAAAGAATGAAGAAAGAAAAAACATTTATTGACTTAACAAATAAAAACACATTTAATGTCACCGTACAAAAAGAACACAAAGACCAGCCTACTAAATTCAAAAAGAAAAGAACAAAAAGTGTAAATATTTTGTAGTAGTTGTGAGTATTTAGTACTATCTAGTAGTAGTCAGTATTGGGAAGCGATTTTTTAATATCACCGATGATCTCGAAATTAAAAGTGATATGAAAAACTAGTTACTATAAATATTCTATTAAAATATTTTTGCATTGAGTATTAGAATTTCAGGTAGAAGATACCTACCTAACTACCTACATATCGAGCGAGAATTTTCGGCTTTACCAGTGACTTTGAATAAAAGTTGAAAAGGAGCAATAAGTAGACTAGGTACGAAATGTAGGTCTGGATTGTGACAAGTGATAGATAATATTAGGTCGCTATTTAAACCAAACCTCATCCAACATGATTTAGCAAATTTTTAAAAAGATAGGTTACTCAACGTACCTATGTTTAACAGTGGACTAACAATTTATCATTGTACCTAGATAGGTAGGTATATCGTAACAATTGCAAACGAGAATAATTTACAATATTGACAATTGTGCGTTACACTAAAGCAACAACGTGTAGATCAAAGATCAAACTTGATCAATGTTTTGTAAACAACCTTCGACAATTGTCGGATTGTGAATACAAAATCGCAAAAATCAATACGAATATCATATTTATTATGAAAGAAGATACTGTTATGTAGGTACATTCTAACCGTGTACTTTATCTGCTGGATCAAGTTTCTCCGCGCTCCGGAAGGCACGTAAAGCCGTTCCACGAGCGGGACTCAAGCCCGTACCCCATGACATGCCGGGTCAGGTACATTACTACGCCCACCGAAAACTGTTTGTTCCACCTCTCGTTTTCATGATTTTTGCCCACCTTTAAATGATATTGCAGAAAAAACTATAGTGTGTTATGAATTTATGGATCGGACTAATTGTAAACATGTTCCCTTTGAATACGATAGTATTTTCAATTATATTTTGTCTGAGTAGTAGAGCCACGATGCGTTGCAGCACGAAATGGGCCGGTTCGCCCGGCGTAATACCACCCTCTTACAGAATATCGGCGTGAAACAATGGCACTCGTTGCTGTTGTGCTTCGTCCAGTGAGTGAATGTACCAGAGGTCCATCTCTCACCCCTCCCTCCTCCCAATTCCTACTCCCTCCTCAAGATCTAATTAATTCCTCAAGGCCGGCAACGCATCTGCGATTACTTTGGTTTTGCATTTGCATTTGGGTGTCTATGGGCGGCGGTGATAACTTTCCATCAGGTGACCCGCCTGCTCGATTGCCTCCTTTTACAATTAAAATATATATATATATATATATATATATATCAACTTAACCGTGACTGCACGTTTGGCATTTTATGCTCAGCGCACCCTCCGCGTCCGTCGCCCGAATGCGCTAGTAGGTACTTCGTATTCGCTTAGCGTTTTTTCTGACTTTTTTAAGGGTCATAGCATGATGTTAAATAGTATAGATAGACACCTAAATTCAGTGACGATCTTCTTAGCCTCGTCGAGCTGCTTCTCCGTCGCGAACACGTTGAGAGGGTTCGTTAGCTTGAGGAAGTGCTGCGCGCGGCCCATGTATGTGGACTGGTCGTAGCGAGGCTTGCTTAGGTCTATCTTGGCCATGGTTACGGTGCACCTGGAAACAAACACATTGGTTAGGGTAAAGAACCGCATCATAACAAAGCATTGCAATGTCTATAGACATGTTATGGTGTTAAAATAAACAAGTATACTTGTTTATTTTAACACTGCACGACCACAGTAGCACTTAGCCGCGTCTTCGCCCGCATGATTTGAGACTTTTTTTTATTAAATTAAATTAACTATTTATAGCCTATGTATATGCCTACTGACATATGGTGCACAAACTTGGTCCTTAACCAACATCCAGAGGTCTAGGCTCAGGGTTTGCCAACGTGCTACGGGACGTAGCATATTAGGTATCAAGCGAACGGATCGAATCCGAAACACAGAGCTGCGATCCCAAACACAAATCAGTCACAGATGAGCTCCGAAAGTAGCTCAGCTGAAATGGGATTGGGCTGGTCACGTCTGCCGCATGCCAGAGCAGAAGTGTCATGGCCAAGTTGTGAACATATTGGAAGCCAAACACAACACGAAGGCGCCGCGGTAGACCGAGAAGGAGATGGGCGAGAGGACGGGACGAACTAAATGAATTTAACCAAAATTGGAATCAATATGGGTGGAAGAAATGGAGTGAGGCCTTTGCCCAGCAGTGGGACAGTAAGGGCTAATAATAATAATAATGTGGTTAACGCGCCCGGTTTGCGAGTGCAGAGGTTAAGCAACTTTCGCAAAGGCCGGTTATCGGATGGATGGCCAAAACTTAATCATCTCGAGCTCCTCCATGATTTGGAAGGCACGTAAAGACGTTGGTCCCGGCTGCATTAGAGTCGTTAACAACCACTGCATCGCACTGGGCCCGCGTGGTGGTTTATAGCCCGTTCTCCCTATCCTTCCATAGGGAAGGCTCGAGCCCCCAACAGTGGGGACGTAAAATGAGATGATGATGATGATTATGATAGCGAATAGATCCGTTTGAAGTTTTAAATTTCGGTGAGAATATAGGTAGTACTAGGTAATTGGAAACGCCGCCATCGAGAGGGCTTGTCTGGCACGGTCAACATGTTGACGTATTTTGTGTGTGCGCAAGTCATTTACATTTATCAGGTGCCATGATTGATAGTTCAAGTACTTAGTAACTCCCGTGATAACAGAAATAGTATTTTCTTTAATATTTCCGCCCTTAATACAGTTTTTTTTCATCTGCCTAAAATTATGGCCTTGACTTGACTACAGATGATTCTCGTATAAAAATATGAGTAATTTAAAAAGTATTACCATACATACTGTAGGTAGTATTTCGTACGTAGTACCTAATATTTGTTAATTGGTACCTACATAATTAGATAAATAATGTTTAGGTTATCTGACTGTGACTGAGTTATCTCAACTGTTTGAACTATACCGTAATGAATTGAAAGATTACTACACTAGACTGCTAGTATTGTGATTGTGAGCATCTAAAATTCTAAATTATACCTACAAATTAGTTTATTTTAATTAGTTAAAAACCTGATACAGTTGTAATGTTAATTACGAGATAATGGGTTATAATAACATAAATAGGTATCATATTTGTATTAGGTATTATGAATTTTGCATCCACAATGCAGTAGTAAACGTATAGTTACAAAAATCATATTGATATCAGTTTCTAGCTAAATAGCACTATCTTAGTATGAAAAATGTGCTGAATAACGTTGTTGGCCACGTGTTCTTTGCAAAGATCGCAAATGTTAAGATACCTTGGGTGCGGTCGGTAGGTACCAGGCTGGTGATAAAAAATTGGTTGAGTAAGAAAGTTTTTAAGCAGCGACCACGTACCGAAAGTGGTCGTTTAAATATAGAGACCTTCATCAAGGAGGTCTGACTGACTGATGATGACTAGTACCTATTAAGACGATGTGGTCAAAGTCGAGGGACGTCTCTGGATACATAGTAAAGCGCGAACGGGCTTCGTGGACCATGGGCATCGTTTTTTTGTTTCAAACTGGTTAACACGTCTATAGCGCGTACCACTGCGCACGGTGAGACGCTGATGTGGTTATGTTGGGTCGCGATCTCCTTTATTTTTTATACAAGTAGAAATACTCCTACGTAGATTATACCATATACGGTTATAAGGCGACTCTCCCCTCAGCTCCCTCCCTACCCAGTTCCGAAGGCCTCGACAGGAATTCGGGAGAGCCTAGACAAAACCATTAAAACTACTTATACCATCGCATCACATGTCGCAACGGTGCGGTGGTTCGGAACCACGGACACCAGACTCCGAATTTCACCATGCGACGGCTGTCCTGCCAAGAGGTAAGCCTACTTTATACTATAGCACGTTCGTTGTCTTGCTACCAGGATGATCCGGTTCCGTACTTGGCAAACGCCGACGGACGTTTTGTGGCATTCCTAGGGGATCCTATAATACGTTGGGAACGTCTAATGATAGCTATATGGGATACAGCTCCTATCTTGGAAGTGGATAAAATCTTTGTTAGGTTCGACTTTAATGACTTTTTGGATCGTAGCTCTCATAGGTACCTATTAGGTACGATGCTTATGTTATTTAGCTACATATTAGTTACCTAAGTACTAACTAGGTACTCTAACTTCATTCATAACGAAACTTTAATGAAGATACCTAGATACCGACATATTATTCTCAGTGTCTCAGTCCATCTAAACATGTAGTGTAGGTAAGTAATAGAGGAGTGTATATTTTAAGTAAGCATGAGATTGCGGAATTGAGATATCAGACAAGATAGCAGAGGTGTTTTGATTCTTTATCTGATAAACTGTTTTTGATAAAGTTTTATTTTCATCTACACTATTATACAATACATAACAGAGTTGTTATTTTATAAACATTCTTAGTTGTAATTTTCAATTCCTGTTCTGCTTACCAAACATGTTAGGTTAGGTTAGTTAGGTACACCTTACAAGATAAACTGTTGTAAGTTACAACAGATAGGTAGGTAGATATGTTCTTACTCAAATATCTATGTTTCTACTAGCGATACACGATTTCAGTACTATTATCGCTACAACTTAAACCATGACCCTAGAACCCCCTTATCAACAAGCGCTGGTCATTAATCACTTCTTACGATTAAAATTCAGTTTAATCAATAAAATATATTTTTCTAAGAATAAAAGTAATAGTTCCATTTTTTATGATTTGTGTAAACAGCATGCTTACCATCTCTTCAAAATCTCACGAAAATCAGATTATTTTAGTACTTTTTTGTAAAAATAACTAGGAAACGATATGTAAAATTGATTTTCCAAATAAATGGTTTTACTTACCTGAAAATGTATTCCAATGTTTATACGATAGTTAGTATAACTGGTTACAATGTTCCGGTAACTTAAGCTCGCTACGTATATTTATAACACATATTTTTGATCACGTAAATGGTTTTATCAATGTAATGAGTTTAAATGTTGCGCCGTGACGGGCGCCTTGAAAAGTGACAGAAAAATCAATCGCTTCAGCCTCCCAAACATGAAACGATGTTCGTTCTCTGACTGAGACCGCGATTCCTTTCTTGTGTGTAAAAACCAAACATCTAAAAAATATGTTAAGTTTATGCAAAATGTAAATTTTAAAATAACATAAATATTTAAATTGAATATTTAAAACTAAGAAAACAAACAAACAAATAATAATTGTCAGAATGTGCTTCAACTAAAAATATTGTTAGCGTATAAAGAAACGTAAAGTTTCATTTCATTTCAGGCAGACTACCTATTTCCAATTTTTTTATTTTACTAATCATAACATAAAATTGTTTTACAAAGATTATCATTAAATGAATAGAGTTACTAGATGACTTTTTGTTGATTAATATCCGAATTAAATGCTTCTTCTTGTAGTTGAATAAAAATAATGTGACATTGGGCACGGACAGCAGGCAGTCAACATTAAGTAGGTACCTAATACAGTGTGCTGTGTTGGTTGGTTGGTTTGGTTGTCATTTTTCGTAAAACGGAACGGAGCATTGTCGAGTTACGTCTTTGCCCTGCGATCCAAAAATAATTTCGTTTTAGAAATAACCATTTATTATTAATTATCAAGAAACTTTGTTATAATGTCCCTAATAAGCAGAAACATCTTTCGCGCCTTGGTGCAGGTAATTATCCAACAAAATATGGTTTATCCTTAAATTGCATCTAGGACCCTTTTCTATCCAGTATGTTTCGTAACTACTCTTAAAGTCAATTTTAAGCTTTTTCTGTTGTTACCTCTAAAAGTTCTTGATGACAAAAGATATTTGCTAGTCAAATATCAATCAATGCAATGTTCGTATCAATTACATCTCACGTGATCAATTTATTCGGCAGCACGGTAACGTGCTGTAAAAATATAAAGATAAAAGGCATACTGCAACAAACGCAATAAAATTTGCATAACATCACTTTTTTATTATTTCACATGACAACAAATACTAAATTACTTTTGGTTGGTGGTAGGGCTTGTTTGTCCGCCTGGCTAGCTACCACCATCTTATCTAATTAAGTCGCCATAACATCAATGTTTGTAGCATTGTTGTGTTCCGGCAGCTAGAGATAAGATAGCCAGTGCCTCACTAGTCGAGGATCCCGGGTGAAGTGCGCTTCCACCATTGGCCTTATCATCACTTAACATCAGGTGAGATCAAGGCAATGTGCTTACCCGTTAAAATAAAAAAATAAAAATTACAAAAATTTTTACTTAATGATTATTATAAAACTGGCTAGCAATGTCGCCTTAACTGCAATGTTAGGAGCATCATTGTTGTTCCGACAATGAGAAATAAGATAGCCCATTGAAGGTTGAAGCATCCAATTAAAATGAGTTTCATTCTTTGGCCTTATCATTACTTACCACCAGTTGATATGAAGGCCAAGCTTTTTAAATATAAAGTAAAAAAAAAATTGCAACATAGTATTTATAAGAGTTCTAATCTTAAAATCTTTAACAGTGCATTTAAACTAGTATTTAAGTTAAAGTGATGCTTAAATTATTAAATAAAGTAATTATGTATTAGTTTTATATTATCCACAATCGAACTTAAATACAAAGGCAAACCATAATCAGTGTTTTTAATTTATCACATTTCAGGGGTCGCAGCATGTCGGAAAGGGTGTACACACAAGTGCGGTAAACTCATCGGAAAATGTATGTTTTGCACAACACACAATAAGCACCATGGTGAGAATACTAACCTATACTAATAGCAAGTACCCCACGACCCAAGCAATGTAGCAGAAAAAAATATCTTCTAGGGTATTATGCACTATTACTATTTACAGATTCACAAGACAATGGGTATTATTGAATATGCAGTGTTGACTGTCCAGTCTCTAAGTACAGTTACCTGTATGTCCAATGGTTTTTTGTGAATCATTTGATTACACTGTCATGTGATGAGCTTATTTGTGGATCACTGAAATAAGGTTATGAAATCCATAGATTATTAAGTGTAGTTATAGATTAATTATAATGCCTGACAACTATATTGATTGATAAAGATTGAGGATTCAATTTATCATAGGCTATTTACATATAATTGATAGATATTATAGTCAATGTGTTAAACAGTCATGGCCTGAGATAAATTTTTCTCACACTGTAATGTCAAATGAGTCTGTGTAAGAAATTTGCATTATTTAGGAAATAAAGAAAAGCAGATGTTCTACTTGTGTCTGTATTGAACTTCTTGCAGTAATTGATAATTTATTTCAGTTATTTATTGGTTTCTTGCAACATATTTATAAGTAGATTTTTGTCAACAGAATTATTATTAATTTTGTATAAATGGTGGTTTAAAGAAATGAAGATAAATGACTGTTGCTCTCGACAGTAATGGTATGTTTTTTACACTAGATAACTACTATAATGTTAATTTCAGGTCTGCACACAAACCAATCTTGAAATTATTTGTTGGTACAAATTATGATTGTGCCAAAAATAAAAAACATTACACAAATATTTGAATTAAAAATCTAATAACTTCATTCAAAGAATTCTACATAGTTCTTAATAACTATACATATGAACACTTTATATCTATTTAAAAGTAAGACAAAGTAATCATACTAACTTAACCATACTAAATTCAAAACCATTTTTTTAAATTTTTTATATTAGACTTTTGTTTTTTATTTCTGGTTTTTTCTTTTTAATTTTTTCATGCTCACCACAATTTGACGGATTTTGCTGCGGTAACAAATAAAAGGAGGCGAAAGAGATTTCCAGTAGAAATCAATTTATGGTACTATTACTATTCTTTAAAATAAAGTTTATTTCATCTATCATCATTTAAGAAATATGAGTAATAATTACATAAACAATGTCCTCATAATATCTTCCATTAGGAAGAATATTATGATATTATAATTACAATAATACGATTGTTTTATTAATTATTTTTTTTCATTGAAACTGCTATTATTAATATTGGAATTGAAATACAAATAGAGTAAATGTTATTATTAGATATTTAAAATAATATAAAATTGCTAAGTTTGTCTAAACCAATTTTAGACAAACAAATAATGATGTACTCAATTAAACTTTTCACCAATTTAAAAACTTGAACACAAATTTGACAATGTTTATGTAATTAGTAAATAAAATACTTTATTATACTTTAGTTAGTCTCTCACTCATTCTTTAGAGGTTTTTGGGTAGAGAATGCCCTGTGGCATTAAGTTCATCTTTTGTGCTTGCAATTATGCAAACAAAAGTTTATTTTAATATAAGCTTGCACTATTTTCAAATGGTGCAATACAATATATTTTCTGCTGCATCGCTTAATTTTTATTGTTGCATTTATAGCATTCATTTTTTTTATTTTTTCGGTAAAATTTATAGACCTATTTATGTTTTTGTAGATCAAAATTCAAAATTTTTCCGTTTTTTTAAATGTATTTTGTTGGTTTTTAAACATATTGGAATTCGGTTAATTACTAAAGTTTTAAGATTGACAATAAAATTTTATTTACGTTAGATTTGATTTCGTTCTGTTACTATTAGAAATTATCTTCTTTTTTTAAATCAATTAGAATTTACAGATTCTTCAACAGATAAAAGTGTAAGCTTTTTATGTATACTTGCATGCACCTATATGTCTTATTGTATTATATAGCTATTCTATCAATTCTATTTCTCCTGTATATTGGTTTTATAAAATTATTAAATTTAGAACTCTGTTAGTGAAAAAAATAACAAATGGTTACAACATTATTTAGTTAACTATCAAGTCTCGATTATGAAAATACATTTTAAACTAATATTTAAAGGGACACAACATTTTTGACTAAAGTTGGTAACACACATTTGTTATTTTTAATTAACAGTATTAAAAAAAATAGTCTCAAAAATTTGATATACACAACATGCACACACACATTGGCATTGGCATATAAATTTTATTAAAAGGAGAATAGGATAGCTTTTATATTATAAATAGTTTGTAACATTGCATGCATCCAGGTTCCTATATAAATATAATAATATGTCCATGAAATTCTCCGAAACTATTAAGTGTTATGTTTTGATGTAGCATGAGTTCCATGATGTGCCCATGCGCCCGTTTTAGTCCTGTCTAACAATAATATATCGGACAAATGAAAAAAAACAAAGTTCTAGGGGAATCATAATTACGTATTGTAAAAAGTAAGAACCATTTATAGTTTCTTAAATTTTAAGCAAACGAATATTGTAGTTTTAAGTAAATTTTAATTTTAGATATTATTCCTGCAGATCGTTCTGAACCCTTTGCAGGGCTTGCGGTCACAGCGAGACGTGGTCCCTGTGACCATGTAGTAGAAAGAATAACTTAACCCCTTTAATCCTTCTGTCGTAAATACAGACACAATAGAATTTTAATTGTTTGACTGCGCTGATCAGCGCTTGCGCATAACTGCATGATATAGTGATTTTTAAAAATTGGTTTTCGATTATATGTCAAAGGTATAAAGTTAACATTATGACATCCAATATATTGCCAGAGCCATGTAAACGGTTAAATGTTATTAAAGGTTTATTTTATTTCAGAAACATAATTTGACAAATTATGATATGATATTTTACATGATACAGATAATATTTTACATAACTAATATTATCAATAAAACTCCTGTTGCTTTTGAAGAGACTATACTTGGTTTTACTTAAAATTGCTGTTATGTTTCATCAGATATCATTGTGAGCAACATTTGTGCTGTCCAAATGCAATGTTTAATCAGTAACTTGTGTTGTCCAACTCAGCTTCTAGTTATAGCGTATATTACATTTCAGCTCTTGGTAAGTCTACATTAGTACCTAATAATTTATTATATTAGTTAATGTCTGTTATGGACTATTTATGGCTGTCTGTTTATAGATAGGTAAATAAAGGTAACAATACCAACTTACATTGAAATATCAAGTTAAAAGTGTTTCTTGATTATCATATTGTATTTATGTTTGTGTATGTTTGTTTGTTAAGTTTTGGCAACCTTGGATCTAGTCATAGTCATTTTATAGTACATAGCTCTTACAATATTTTAAATAGTTCCTTACCATGACCTTGTAAGGGAAGAGTATTACAACTTTTTTTAAATACAACAAATATCCTAAATTAATATTAATAACATCAAAATTAAATCAATGTAATAAAGATTAAGTTGTATTCGATCTAAACAATACAAATTTTCTGATTTATGTAATTAAATAAACCCCACTATTAGTTATGTCAATCAATGAATACGTTAGGAAATGATATCTTTATAATGTCAATTGATTGATAATGATAAATCACGTTTTCCTAATAAAATTTTGGAACGTATTGATGGCGTAATAATAATGACTTAATCTGCAAATAAAATGTATTTGTCGATAAGTATGGTATATCAATAAGTGACACACAATTTTTTTGAGGAAGAGTCGGTTTTGAATTGTTATCCATTATTAATATGATTAGCTATTATGTATGCTTATATGATTATTTTGTTGTATATTTATTTTTCGTTTACAATTTTATAGTTACATAATATATATTGTTATGCGTATTGCCAGTTACACAAATACACATAATATTTTCGTATGCTACTATATATAATATACAGTTCGCATCAAATTCATAGAAACTAAGTCAAAGTGATCAAAAATATCTTGTCATTGAGCAAACGAACCGAGTAGAGTATGACAAAGTTTTTTGGATCAATCTAAAATATTTCATATGTTATGGTCATCGATAAATGATTGGTCTCGCGCACTCGACTAGATACCGCGCTACCTAAAAACAATAGCTCCGTGAATGCGGCAACTTAATATTGTAGTGTCTGTAAGAACGGTGTCCTTCTTATTTCTTGTAGTATTATTTTTACACAGTTTAACTACACAAACTGGCATTTTACTTCGGTTTATGATCAAAATTTAACAAAACATTCGGTACGCGCACCTCACACACAGTTTGCAACGCGACAGCAGGCGACTGACTCGGATACGCCGATTTCGGCGTAGTATTTTTTGCCGCATTTAACTACTTGTTAAATGCGGCAAAAAATACTATGCCGGCGGTATCTAGTCGAGCGCGCGAGACCAATCATTTATCTAAGGTTATGGTCATACCTATATGTAGTTTCAAGATATTTTTGACGTTCTACAAAACATACAAAACAACAACAACTATGTGCATACATTTTCGATCGTCATTTGTGCCCCATCTAACATGATGTCTGTTATATATAGCAACCCAACGCGTCCAAGGAGGGTCGCGTAAAGTGCACCCTCATCCCGGGAGATGGTGTCGGTCCTGAGCTGGTTTACTCCGTGCAGGAAGTGTTTCAGGTAATATCATTCGCTTTCAAGGGCTAGAAACGACTTCAACTTATGTGGGACTTCGTTCGCCCAACTCAACGGATAGGGAAGCCTGCCCACTAACAAACTTGCCCGGTATAGCTTCAAAAAGTTTGAGGAAAGAGAGGTCTTTCAATTAAAAACCCTAATATAGTGAACAACAAAAGTAGCTTAACATTTTAGCGGGTTAAAGTGACTAAAGGTCGCTGCATACGTAACGAGATAATAACTCGGACGGAACGTGAACGGGGACGGTGACGTGACTGCCTCGTTCGAAACGGGAGCGTGGTGTAAATGCATGCGCACCGTGACAGTGGCACGGATCTAACGAGCTAGTGTTGTGAACAAGGAAAGATGGATTTTTCATTTCAAGAATTGGCTTTATTTGCCATTGCTCTAGATGACAAAGTAGCTACGACTGTAAAAAAAAACAAAAAATAAAACGAAAAGTAATTATAATTTTCAATTAATATTTATTTATCGTCAATTAATATATGGCATTAAGATATAATTGAATTATATTTTTTTTAGATTAGAAAAATGTTAGGTATATTCTGAACCTTGATTAAAAACAACTTCTAAAAAAACTCAGATGAAACCGTGACAGGTGTCTTTTCCATAGAGATACAGTTTAAAATCTCGAATTTATATGCGGATAAAAGTTGTCCTGGTTTCATCTTATTACTACAACAATAAATAAACTTAAAATAAATATTATGTTGTCTACTAAAATTAATACATACCCCATCTAAAGGTATTGGTCTCGTCTCTTATTATGATATAACTTTTTGTGTTATACATATGTTCATATTAAATTTAATTAATACATGTATATTTTGAATTTATTCAAAAGGTCGTATATTTTGCGTACGATTTTGATTACTCAAAAAGGTCCTATAAATAAGATTTAAATCGTATGGCTGACAATACTGCTTCTGTCTCCGGAACGAACGGAGTGTGCGTGCATACGTAGCGGATACACGGACGGGACGGGGCACGCGCGGGGCTGGACGTGCTAAACATCGTCGGCAACGATAATTTTCCCGCCCCGTGAGTGCCACGTTCACGTCCCGTCCGTGTCTCCGTGACATATGCTCTTTCATATACATTTTGAATGAAACAATATTTCCAAAACTTCCCGTCCCGTCGCGTGTAACCCGTCACGTATGCAGCGACCTTAAATAATTCAACGGGCAACTTTTTTGATATATTACGGGTGGGTAAGCACAGTGCCTTAATCTCACCTGATGATAAGTGATGATATGGCTAATGGTGAAAGCGCACTTCAACCGGAATCCTCAACTTTACTGAGACGCTGGCTATTCTATCTCTAGCTGCCGGAACACAACAATGCTACAAACATTAATGTTATGGCGACATCACACTAATATTATAAATGCGAAAGTTTGTTTGTGTGTATGTGTGTATATTTGTTGCTTCTTCACGCTGCAACGGATGGATGGATTTGGATGAAATTCGGTATACAGATAGTTTATAACCTGGATTAACACACAGGACTTATATATTCCCACGGGAATGAAACTCATAAGCTATATTAAAAAAAGAAATGTCCACCCGTGCGAAGCCGGACGGGCCGCTAGTATTTAGATAAGATGGTGGTAGCTAGCCAGGCGGCAAACATATACAGTCATGAGCATTAACTTATACACTTTTGACTAGTTTTCACTGTTATTCCATAGTATTAAGAGTTATTCTATTATTTTCCAAAATTTAAAGTGTAGAAATCATTTCGTAGAAGTTTTAGATTTTTATTTTTAAACCGTTGTCTCGTGCAGACAGCCGGAATCCCTGTAGACTTCGAGTCGTTCTTCTTCTCCGAGGTGAACCCTACGCTCAGCGCGCCGATCGAGGACGTCGTCAACTCCATCACCAGAAACAAGATCTGCATCAAGGTATATATAACTTTGTATAGCGGGTGTCCCTTAAATTCTATAACACAATTGACCAAAGGATCCATAAAAAATTGACAACTTTAATTTGCATAATAATAACAATGTAGGTATATACTAGTATAACATGAAAATTTATGAAATGATACAACTTTTACGGATCTACTCGCGTTTATTTTACTGTTTATTTTTTTATTTTTTTTATTTTCGCGTTTGTTTATTTTACAGGGAGACTCCCTGTGACCACGGACCCTGCAAAGGGTTCGAAACGTCAGGATAAACATTAAATAAGTAATGTGTAAAATAAACGCGAGCAGATCCGTAAAAATTGTTTCATTTCAATGTGTAGATAGTGTTCGCGTGTACTTTAGAAAACAATATGAAAATTTATTATTTGGCATAATCATGAAAATTAATAATTTTAAAAACCCTTGTATAGCTTTTGTTTTTAGCCAGTGATGATAAATTATTTATTTATTACTTGACACACCATCGACAATAACAGAAATATACAAGACTGTGTGAACTGTTTGAAAGGGTGCATACAGTATTGAAAAAGATGTTTTAATTTCGCTGGTTTCGACTGTTCAAGCCAGACCTTACTTAAAAGACCAAATGTGTTGGATTAGGTTGTTTTAGTATGTTACAATGAGTGTATAGATATCTGTTAGCTTGGGTCGATGACCAATCTACAGATACAAGGTGGTAAAGGTACGCAAAATCATTACTCGCTTTTCCTATAGCTAATTTTCATGTTCTAGAGAATATTGTTAAAAGTTAATACTCAATACTGCCAGACACTTCCCGACGACGCACAGTGGGGCCAATGTAGGCTATCAGTGATATAAATTATTATTATCTTTTTTCTTGTAAATAATTATTTATCCCTACGACAAAGCAATAAGTCATCTTGAACCTATAATAATTAGGTATATTATTATTATTTTATTATTTATTATTATTATTAATTTATTTACTATAAAAGTAATACTGTAAAAGTTATTGATTATCTTCGGGGTAGCATAGCTTTTTTTCTTGTTGGATAGCTTTTTTTAAAGATTGAAGTATTTTGATCATATAACTACTCAGACATTATACTGTTTCCGGGGCAAATTCGCTTCTACTAAAAGAAATAAAGCTTCTAGAGCGGAAAGAGAAAGAATGTCTTGTTTTTCAAGTGATTTTCCAACAGTTTCCGGACATTCTATTGTGGCTTTGACAAAATTACTTACTCTTTTTGCCCTTCAGCCCTAAATTTTATTTGAGCTGAATATAAAAGCTCGCTTGTCGAAGTAGAAGCTCTTATATCAACCGTACGCCTCCTTTTGACTTGTTCACTACTGCTGTCAAAATCTTTCGCAGGTCTTCCAACTGGCTCTGATAATCTTGGAAAAGAATTGTTTCTGTCGCCATCGTTTTTCTAATAATAAAAACTTGGACGTAATTCGACTGCACTTATTCCACTTGCTCTTAAATTGAAATTTAAAACTTTTTAACCTTTTTACCGCCAACAACTTCTATAGAAGTTCGAGATTTTCGTGCCGCCCACGCCAGCACTTCTATAGAAGTTCTTCTTTGTACCTACTTTATTAAAATAAATTTATACGTTGGCGTACAGCGGGATATCGCGTGCAGGATAGTTGGGCGGTGAAAAGGTTAAAACATTTTCCAGTTCCTGTGTGTGATTTTGACCACAGTTTGTCTTTCCGATCAAGAATAACTCAAGATCTTCGAGCTTTTTGTCAATGTTTTTGTAGCAACTATTTAATATAATATTGACCAAAGTTTGTCTACATGTAAAATTTTGATCACTCATGTCTGTACTAATAAAAAATAATTCGTCAATAAAGAGGAAATCGAAAAATAATAGTAAAATATTGATTTGAACTCTAAAAGGCTTTAGTCTCTAGTTTTAGGCTTTAGTATGGAACGTGCCGAGTTGGGCATAAGCCGGTTTGACATTTTGCAACTTGCATATTTTGAGACTAAACCGCTAAAAGTTATGTTATGTTAAGTATACGATCCAACAATCAAAAATAAAAAAAATAGAAGAGAAAAATTTAAGCACTTTTGAGTTTGGAATCGTAAAATTGACATTCTGAACTAAATATAAGTATTGATATATATATGCTTAACTCATTGCTCTTATACCACATTTTCATCGAGATTCAATGAGAAAGAAAAAAACAAACACTTTAAAAAGTACTTTTTCTATTAAGTAAACACACCATCTCAAACTTCGACTACAATTAGATTAAATAATTATTACTGTTCCGAATTCACTGGGGCTTAAAGTTCTAGCTATCACAACAAAGTAATGCTAGTCACAGACAACACAATCCGAGTATTTTATATTAGAAAATACCTTCAACTTGACATAACCAACGGAAATAATCAACTACCCCCATTTAAAAAAAAATACCTTTCTATCACCGATAGCTTATATTGGCCCCAATGTGCGACGGTGGTAACTTGTGGCAGACGCTTTAAAGCTGTAAAGTTAAAGTAAGCTGTAAGTCTGTTTCCCATAGTTATCACACAATACAACAACATAAGTTCAAGTATTTCAAACTAGATGACGCCACTTATCTCAAAATTAAAAGTTTACAGCGGCAGCGGAAAAAAAATGAGATACCTACGTGTTTTTCATGTTTGTAATGTAAGTAAAGCCTGTATACTGTCCCACTGCTGGGCAAAGGCCTCCATCATGGGAACAAGCCATCGCTACAATTTACGGGTATTCACAATCAATTAAAAAATTTCCCAACTTGGGAATTGAGCCGAGTACCTTCGGGTTTAAGACCGAGCGTTTTGCCACTCTGCTACCGAGGCGTTTTTTTTATAAAGTGTACCAAAATCCATGTAATTATTATAAATTTCAGTCTGCGTTGCGTCTTTGCGTTTAAGAGGGATAACTACAACTTTATCCGCAGGGTATCCTAGCCACCCCCGACTTTTCGCACACCGGCGAGCTCCAAACCCTCAACATGAAGTTGCGCAACGCTCTCGACCTGTACGCTAACGTGGTACACGTCAAGTCGCTGCCCAACGTGAAGTGCCGCCATCATGACGTCGACTGCATCATCATTCGCGAGCAGACGGAGGGCGAGTACTCCGCGCTGGAGCACGAGTCCGTGCACGGTGGGTGTATAAGCTCGGTTATTTATACGTTCATTCATTCATTCGTTCATTCATTCATTCTTACATTTTCTTTTTCATTTGATTTTCTGTTTATTATTTTAGCATTAATTTATTTATTCGTTCATGTTATTTATAATTCTCAAAAGGCTTGTACTCCACGTTCTAGTATGCAACTCATACTTGTTTCGTTTCTCATAACGTTTTCCGTTCGTTCATACCTTCATCGATCACTCGCACTTGGCACCCAGCCAAGTGCGAGTTTCAATCGCCATTCGATCACGTTGACGAAAACGAGAATTTGTAAGGCAAATTTTCAACTCCTCTCGTATGACGCCAGGAGGCGCTGCTTCAATGCCATACTAAATTTTGTTTTAGTAAACGTAATCGAAATGAATACGGATAGTAAACAAAACTCACACTTTGCACCCAGTACGCCAACGTTGCGCACGTCAAGTCACTGCCCAAATGCCCAACGTCAATTGCCGCCACCACTACGTGGATTGTATCATCATCTATTCTTCCATTCATATTTTTATTAATTTCTACATTCCTTCATTCATTCATTCATTCATTCATTCATTAGTAAATTTATTATTTTTAAAAGGCGAGTAACCCGCGCTCTAGTTTGTGCGAGTTGGTGCACGGTGAGTTCTTCGTTCTTTTTAATCTAATTAAGAGATAATAATGTAAAGCAATTTTATGTGGTGTGGTGGTGGATTCAAGATTAATGAATATGTACTTCCTTGAAGTACATATTCATTCATTCATTCTGATTTAATTTTATTCAAATTTTAATAATTTCAATTAATGTGTAATGGTACTTAATTTGAGGGATATAATTTTAATAATGTAGAGAATTTTACTTTTTATTTTTAAGTTCTAATTGCTGCACTGAAGCTAAATTAAATATTTATATAAAATACAGTGAAAAAATTAAATTGCCAGATTGCGGAAGACCCAGGTTCGATTCCTGGCTGGTTCGGGTAGGCATTTAATAATTTTTTCACTGTATATTATATAAATATTTAATGTAGAGAATACCATTTTAGAAATTTGTTGTTAGGAATGTTATCATACCAATATTATAAATGCGAAAGTTTGTGTGTATGTATGTGTATATATTTGTTACTTCTTCACGCTGCAACGGATGGATTTAGATGAAATTCGGCATACAGATAATTTATAACCTTGATTAACACAGGATTTTTTGTCCCGATAATCCCACGGGAACGGGAACCACGCGGGTGAAACCGCGAGCGGCCACTAGTAAATAATAATGTATCTCAATATAATTTTAATATTTACTAACATACTCTTAAGTTATACTGTTACTTACAAACATAGATCTCTGTATATGAATAAATAAATATATTATTTTCATTATATTTCCCGACAGGTGTGGTGGAATGCCTGAAGATCATCACCGCGGCCAAGTCGGAGCGTATCGCCAAGTTCGCGTTCGACTACGCCGTGAAGATGGGCCGCAAGAAGGTCACCGCCGTGCACAAGGCCAATATCATGAAGCTGGGCGATGGCCTCTTCTTGCGCAGCTGCGAGGAGGTATTAAGGCCAATGTTCACCAACTTTCCTTAAATTTACGTAACCGACGACCAGAGGCGGTTGGTGGGTTATGGAACTGGTGATGCATTCTACTAGCTGATTAAATATTAGGATGCAAAGTTGCAATAAAATAAACCAAAGTTTTGCTTATACATACTCGTATACTGCTTCACACACTATCTCCGACTCATCAGTTTATAATATCCTTTCATAATCTTAACGAGAACAAAAACAAAACAACTACTAATTAAATCGCATAAACAAAACTTTTGATGTATCACCACATGAGTAAATACCCGAACAGAGTCCAAGCTTCCTTAAAGCGCGCTGCGACAGGTACACTCCTACATGCACTGTTATGTGTGCGTGACCTCTCACCGACGGGTTCACGTACGCGCCGCGAGAGAACAAACCGGTATACACCGGCACAGCCAGCGAATAATCTCAGTGAGTGTCACACGCGTTGTTTCGTGTTGTGAACTGTCATCGCTCGTATAATATTGTAATTATTTGAGGTTTTGTTATGTTTGATTTAAATTAAGAGTGGTTTACTGTAAAATATGGTTAATTACTGTACAGTGTGTATGAAGAATGCTAGAAATATAAAAATATTGCCTATTTCACGTAGTTTCGCGAACACTTCGGTCTTAAAGCAAACATTATAAATATTGACACTGAAATCTTAGAACGAGTGAATGACTGACTGACTGAATGACTGTATATTTGATCTGCCATTTGAGTGTTTTCCAATTCAGTATTTAACAAAAGACTTTGTAAGATTAGAATTTATCTTTTGAAAAAAAAACGAGCAAGCTCTAAAGTAGTCGCATATGATGTGTAACATAAAATACGGAAACTTTTCTATTAAGCAGTGACAGAAATTAACCACAAAATTTAAAAAAGCTATATGTATACTGAAATATTTTATTTGAATAATTATTCATTATTATTACTTACTTGGATTTTTCTCAATGATCTGCACTTTATTGAGACTTATAATCAACTGTAAATATTTATTAATATAGTTTAAAAGTCTATTACACACGAAATGGTTGAAATCAATTACAATAGAAAATAGAATAAAGAATCAACAAATACGTATATTTTTACAAATCATAAAGAGAATGCAGTAAGTACTCATTAGAAGACATTTGACAAATGACACAATATGACACAATATATAATAATAATATATCTTGTTCGTAATATCGATTTTAAAATAACGTTTGTTCAACTGAATTAAGACTACGTGTATTAAATACAAATTTCCCTTCCAGATGGCAAAACTCTACCCCCGCATCGAGTTCGAGAAGATGATAGTGGACAACTGCACCATGCAGATGGTGTCTAACCCGAACCAGTTCGACGTGATGGTGACGCCCAATCTCTACGGCAACATTGTAGACAATCTCGCCAGTGGATTAGTAGGGGGAGCGGGCGTAGTCGCTGGGGCTTCTTACAGTGCTGAGTGTGCCGTGTTCGAACAGGTATGGTATAATAGTGGATAACTTGTACGGCATTATAGGGGTTAAAATGTACGGTGACAGTGGATATATTGTATGACAACACCGGGGTTAATATGTACGGTAACAATGGGTAACATGTACGCCAACATAGTGAATAACCCTCGCCAGGGATTGGTCCTATCCGGTGTTCAACCTACAAATTAAAATTGAGGCCAATGTTTTTGTGTGAAATAAGGTGGATTGCCAATGCCTGTTGAACTCTGAACAGAATTCTACCATCTACTTCGAAAATAAAGCAAACTAACATTTCTACTTTACCGCTAAGCTATCACTTTGTTTTAATATTTTTACCTACTCGTCTTTTGAAGTGTAGTGTTATATAAACGTTTAATTTCCCTTTTACCAGGGTGCGCGCCACATCTTCTCCGGCGCGGTTGGCAAGAACATCGCTAACCCCACCGCCATGCTGCTTTGCTCCGCCAACCTGCTCGCGCACGTCAACCTGCACTCCTACTCGCGGATGCTGAAGAACGCCATCAACCTGTAAGATGCACCTCTCATTCACTCGTTCATTCCATTTTTTATTTGCAGCTGTGACTCAACGTAAACATACCTAATGCAATCATTTATTGGCTCATTCACTCTTGATTATTTAGTAATTTGTTCATTTAATCATACGATCATTCACTCATGTTTACTTAGTCTTAATCACACGATCATTCACTCATGTTTACTAAATCATTCGTCCATTCACCTATTCGTTCGTAACTTTGTACTCTCGAATAATCAGGCATACAAACAACATCATTCTTTTAGGTATTAAGATGACTGGTTCATTCATTCATTTTATTTAATTTATCCTTTCATTTATTTATTTTGTTTTTACATTGCTGTATTTTTATTGATACTGAACAACAAGTCGTCTTTTTAAATGCTTTTTTCAGTTCAGAATTTATTCAACCTTTTATAATCTTTCATTTAAAAATCTTTTTCCTGTTTAAGTTTACAAACCACTTTCTGTTATACGCTGTTCGTTTCAAGGCTCATTCGATGATCGTGATCTATCCAAATAAAAACAGCGGCTATTATTTAGCCTCTTATACGGGCATGTATTTTAACTAAGAATTATTCATCTGCAGGGTGTTGAAAGACGGGAAAGTGAGGACAAAGGACCTCGGCGGCCAGTCTACCACCAAAGATTTCACCTACGCCGTCATCCATAAACTAGCCTAATCAGCCAGCCAATGTAGCCATAAGACTAATTTATTATTCTAATTTACCTTAGAACAATGATCTGTGAAATCAAGTGCAACAATACCATTTTTAATTGTTCAGTATTCCTAAGTGTAAGTAGACAAAATCGAAATTGTTATTATTGTAAATAAAAATGAAACAATAGAATTGTTTAATCACTATTGTCTTTTATTGGTTATGGTTGTGACCGTTTCCGAACCGAATGTTGGGAGGACTGATTAAAATGTGCTTGGTCGCACTAACGGATGTTTGGAAAGTTATTACAGCTTTTGGTTACGTGTTACAATGTAATATCGACTCTATTCTTAAGGACATAGGTTGTAAAATAGATTTTATCGTTATAAAAATTGCAATTCGCAGATAAAAAAACTAAATTTGATATTGATAGGGATGCCTACAGATAAACAACAAAAACATCTTTACTATAACAAAAAGCTACACTGCCATTAAAAATTAATGCAAATAATAAAAAAAAATATAAGAAAACATTTTTCATTTACATACTTATCTGCAAGTTTTGTGGTTTCATTTGTATCGCACTGTTGCAGAATGCGACTACTGTACACTAGATATTAACATTAAAAATATAAAAAACGAGCTAAACGCCATTTTAAAATCAAGTGTTGTGCATAGAGAAATAAATTTAAAAAAAGATGGTAAAAGACGAATAAAGAATGGCAACATCGTCTTTGAGCAGGATGGTAAATTCAAAGTATATATTCGGCAAGCGTTAAGCCCATAAATTAAAACTTTAATTATTAATATCACATTCGCAGTACCCTTAAAAGTACTAACCACATAACGATTCTATTATAATAATTACTTTTGCTAATCACTTTCATTTCACTAATGTATCATAATTATGTTACGTTGAAATATTGATCTCTACCCGTGCCTAAATCAGTCTTTCCATCATCGATAGTTTTCATCAACATACACGACTTATTGTCACTAAAAGTATTAGTAACCTCTGCAACTAAAAAACGAAAACAGGGTGCTTGGCGCGAACGTTATTCAGCATTCGAGAACGTTAACGAAAACGAATGAACTTGTATAGCAGAACTTTAACTTGCTTCTTTTGTCCGACGTTATATAAATGCCATACAATTTGTCGTTTTCGTTATCGAATGGCGATTGAAGCTAGCAAGCACCCAGCCATCGATGGTCGAATGTTCGATGTATCGAGTAGAGTAGGTAGTGGACGCGAGACATTCGGTTCAAATCCGGTGCTGTTTAATCGCTGGGCGGCAAAACTCTCGGAGCAGCTAGCTTCTTCACTCTGTCAGATATGACGTATTTTAGAGCTGAGCGCGGGACCTGCAAACGATTTCAACACTTCATTAATTAATATTACATATGGCCTATGTTACCCGCGAGAAAAGTGGCATTATATCAGTGAAAGAATTTTTGGAATTGGACCATTAGTTCCAGAGATTAGCCCCGACTAGGGTTGCCAACCATACTTTAAAATAACGTATCCTACGTTATTTTCCATCCCCATACTTTATTATTTTTAATAAAAATAAAGTATGAAAAATACTTTATTTCCGACTAAGCGTGCGTTTGAACGGAATATTCCTGTTGACTTAATTTCTGAACTACTGAATGATACTCAGACTCAGGTGAAGTGAAACGAAACGCAACGCCAATTTCTGGACGCGCTATAAAACAATAAAAAAATATTAGATAGCGCCAAGAGTACAAAGAAATAAAATTTAAATTTAAATTAATAAATTTGGAAAATACTTTAGTTTTTCTTCAAATCCTTTTTTTATACTAATTAGTGATAGATTTACTTTAATTTCCTGAAAAATAGTTGGCAACCCTAGCCCCGACATACAAATAAACAAACAAAGTCACAAACGTTACCTAGGTACATATAAACCGTCACAAGCACTTATTGGCGTCAATAACAATAAAAATGTCTATTGAAAAACTAAATAGCCTATAATACTGTGCCACTGCAAGGCAAAAGCCTACATCATTGAAATCAAGCCATCGCTACAATGGATGGGTATTTTTTCCTGATTATTTTGCACAGAAATAGATTTGGACACAGGCTACTACTTGTGTCAAAATGCGTGTATGCGTGTAAGTCAATATGCATGAAAGAAATCAGTCATTATGCGTGTAACCCAGTTTAACCACCACGCATGTAATATGTGGGTTAGTGATCGATCACAAACCCGGCGTATGCATTGAAAAGTCCAAAACAAAACACTTTGCTCGACCTGGGAATTGGACTCAGGTGCTTCGGGTAGCTGGCCGAGCGCTTTGCTTTTTGTAAAAACTAAACTACCGAATCTGCCACCACTTCGGATTTTGGGAGAGCCTTCGACCGAGAACAGCTGGCAAGTAACTGGAGATATCGAAGTACGAGCAATAAGAAAAGCAACAGCCAAAGCGTGTATTTTTAATGCTTTTCGACCTTATATAGAGGGAATAAGGTTTACATTATGGTAAATGCTTAAGTTATTGTATTTATTTTTCATAATAAATAAGTATTTTTACGACCGTAAACTGTTTTAATGATGAAGTAGTCACTCCGTCACCATGATCATCTTTGACTTGTTTTAATTTTACGTAGGTAGTGTGGGAGTGGGACGCCCTCAGATTAGGTGGAGCGACGATCTTCGCAAGGCAGCTGGCAAGAGCTGGATGAGAATAGCCGCGGATCGTGCTCAATGGCGTACACTAGGAAATCCAGCAGTAGACTAACATAGGCTGATGATAACGATGATGTTTTAGTTTTGTTTGTTTCAACTGTTCCAACGAAAAGAGTGACTGTTTACTATGGTTTAGTGAAAAACTGACCTTAATCGGGTCTCTGTACCATGCTTCTTTAGACAGCCGCTTGTAGATCTTGTAGTCCGGCAATGAGCAGATCTGGTTGATCCTCATCAATAGTTCCGGCAATGGTTTCGTATTGCCCCGCTGTTAAAATCACAAATTACGTTTAAGTTTCTTTATTTTAAAGACTATTTATTAATGCGCTACGAACACATCAATACCAGTACTGTTAACCCACATAAAAAGCTAATATATGCTTTTGTTAGACATGGGTTTACGACAGCAGGTTAACGGAGATATGGGGATTGAACCTCAACTTCCCACATTCAACCCGAGCTCTGTCCGTTCGGCTACCGACCATTCAAAGTTTAATACATACACTATTTATCAACATGAATAATTTAAAAATGGATGTATGGACCTGAAACAGGGCCACCTAATACCGAGCTTGTGAAAGCAATATAACAGACGCCTGCACATCAACCTATCTGAAATGTCAAAGTTTCTTCAATGAATTTCCAACCAAATGCCGTATAGACATAATATTTATAAAATACAGTGAAAAAATTAAACGCCTACCCAACCCAGCCAGGAATCGTACCTGGGTCTTCCGCAATCCGGGCGGCTGCACTGACCGCTATGCTACCGGGAAGTCTGACGTAAGCGTTGAATTTTGTCACTGCTTTTTTTTAAAATTCTTTGAGTGCTAATAGCGGCACAGTGCGCCATCTATCCAACGGTAATTGCAACCGATGAAATACCACAAATTAGATAACACAACGCTATAATAGTAAATTTTTACTTTTTATTTTCAAGCAGCAATTAGCACTTGAAAATAAAAAGTAAAAATTTTATATAGACATAAGTTCAAAGTCTAATAAGGAAATTGAATAGTTTATGGTAGTATGATGTGCAGGCGTGTCAGCGTGTGTATAAGTACACTAGCTGTGCCCCGCGGTTTCACCCGCGTTCTATTAGTCATAGCGTGATGTACCTAATATATCCTTCCTCAATAAACGGATTAAGTATTCAACACAAAAATAATTTTTCAATTCAAACCAGTAGTTCCTGACAGGGCTCTGAACCGATTAACAAATAACGGTTAATATCGTTCTTTAAACCGGTATGATTCAGTTCATTGATTAACCGGTTAATTATATAAACTGTTTCAACCAAACCGAAAAAATGTTGATTACCGTTTAATACAGAGAACGGAATTTTAAAGCCCGCGTAAACCGATACTTGGCACTGATTTAACCGGTTTTTATTTTATTTTTGTATGCTGGAAAATATTTAATTATAGGTACCTATCTATATTTTTATCAAGTTCTCAAAGTAACGTAAAAGTAACATTCTGGCAACGCTGGATGCGAGAGCATCATTAGTTTCAATTAGGTAGTTTACACAAAACACAATGTTTGGAATTAAAATTAACCGGTTAATTTCGGTTAACGGAATCGCAATGAATAAAAAACACTACCCTAGCTACAAACACACCTCGACAGGCGGCGGTTCAAAGTCCTTCTTTGGCCCGGCTATCTGGCTGATGTAGTCCATGTGCTTCTTCCACTCGCTCTCCGACCAGCCCCTCTTCTTCTTTACGTCCTTCGTGTCCGTCTTCTTCAGGTCGAGCACACAGTTGGCCAGCTTGGAGTAGCAAGTCACGTTTGCCGCTTCGATCATGCGGTCGATCCTCTCCATCCGCTCTTGACTGAATCGGTTCTTGTACATCCTCTTGGTAAGGAGGAAACGGCTAGAACGTTACAATTTATTTTTAAACGAGTTAGGGAACAGTTTATAGTTTGCTGATTCAATCCAATCAAAGATGCCAATCTCAGCGTCACCGGACATTTGGGGGCGGCGAGAAACTTAAAGGTCCCTCGGTAATCGAAACATCGTCAGGGCGCGTCGTATAGAGGGAATGGCATCACAAAAGCGTGTCCTCGTCCACTACTAGATTCTCCGAAGGGTTCGGATTGGATCGGGTTTCAGAGGGGTTCGGATCGGATCGGGATCTCATCAGTAATCTTAAAGGTTAAAATCGGTAAATGCTAAAAAAAAAGTTCATAGTGTTGAATCATTTCGGCGGGCTGGTTAGAATCACGATAGCTCAATTGGGAGAGCACCTGACCCGGTATGTCAGAAGGGTGCAGGTTCAAATCCTGCTCGTGGAAATTTTTTCAACATTTGTGTTTTTGTAATTTGTTCGCAATAAAATTTGCGTTAGAAATTATATAAACAAAACAAACATTTTATTCACTACTACTCTTTGATCTAGTGGTGGTCAAGACCATCGATCTTAGACCCAGAGGTCCCGAGTTCGATTCACAGCGGTGTACACGGTTTGGTTGGCGGTAGAGCTTGTTTGTCATTACATCAATATTGGTAGTATTGATGTGTTCCGGCAGCTAGAGATAAGACAGCCAGTGTCTCATGTAGTTGAGGTTTCCAGGTGAAGTGCGCTTCTCCTACCTTTCGCCTTATAGGCACTTAACATCAGGTGAGATAAAGACCAACTGCTTAACATAAGATAAATAAAAACTAAAAGACAAAAAACCATAAAGAATAGAAAGAAACATGCTTGCATTATTCCAACTTTGAGTTTGAATTTTGAATTCGTATTAGTTTAGAAGATTATTGTCATGGATTTAAAATCGCATCCTGATATCCTAGATACTTTGAAGAGTTCGGGAGCAGAACAACCCGAGGGCGCCTCTAAAGGCTGCTCGGGTTTGACCGGGTCGTGGGGGTCTAAGTATCAAAGTCTCAAACAAAAGTTATCAAATGAATATATATTAAGTACTTACCGTATATAAGGCCAAGCGGCATCGTTCACTCTATCAGACAATTGGGATTTCAGAGCAGACATTCTTATGCCTCTAGGGGTGAAAGCGGGCATACCCTCGTCAGTATCGACTATATACTTTCTTGGGACGCTTAGGATGTTTAAACGCTTGTTTATCTTGTACGGGAATTTTGCAGTGGGGAGGTCAAACTTCGGCTTACCCATTGTGGACTGAAGATAGCTATTCTGAGAGTTATACGGTGGGAGGGGGGAAGTCTGGTGGTAAGTTACATTTTATTTTGCCATTTATTTGTTGTCCATTTCTATGGCTTTTTGTTTGTTTGTTTGGGTGATGGTTGATGGTGGGTGTTTGTGACAGGTGTCCGAATTTAGAAATGGTTTTGTTATTGTTTTTTTCCGTCTCCAGTCATCGAGATTTTAGTGTAAGTTAGTACTATGAAGTTTTGCATAAAAACATTTATTTATTTATTTAACATTTATTTATTTTATGTACAAATGAAGCTTTAATAGCCTGCCCCACTGCTGGGCAAAGGCCTCCATCATTGAAATCAAGTTATCGCTACGATTAATGGGTGTTGTTTCATGTAAGGTCGGTAAACTGTACGATGTATAGCGATATTAGCGACAATGCGGCCAGGTTATGCCGCCGCAGGCTTGCAGAGCGAATGAATATGCACTATGTGTTGTGTAAATACAAAGGTATTGGCAGCACACTCGCTTTATCTCATTCTAGAATAGGATTTTAACCATTTTTTTTTTTTTTTTTTTTTTAAATATTTAAAATAACGTATCCTCAGTTGTGCCTTTTGTACAAGACACAGATACGGTCTTGCGTGGAGTATTGCTCGCACATCTGGGACGGTTCCGCAAAGTACCTTCTCGATGCCTTGGACAGATTGCAGCGTCGCGCAAAACGCATTATCGGCAATGCAGAAGTGGCTAATACGCTTGAATCTCTGCAATTGCGTATAGATGTTGTGTCACTCAGCGTGTTTTACCGCTTATACCGGCGAGTGCTCTGAAGAGCTCTTTGACCTCATCCCTCCTTCTCCCTTTCTTCATAGGAATACACGTGCTGCTCTTCGGAGTCACCGCTTCACTGTCTCAAATATCCCATCGCGCACAAAAAAATTTGGTGACTCGTTTCTTTGTCGCATCTCCAAAAGATGGAATAATCTACTAGCACACGTTTTCCCTCCTTCCTATGATATGGGGCGTATGGAGCGTTCCTATGGTATGGCGGCAAGAGAGGCGTAAAGAAGCACCTTGTGGGCCGGCAGAGTGAAGTTAACTGATGCTACGTTTGTTTCCACGCTGCACCAGTTATCTTCGCGTCTGGACTCCATTTCGACTTAACATCAGGTGGGATGGAGTCATTCCGATGCCGAGCTATCTATAAAAAAAAAAATTGATGTATCATGTATTGCTCTCTCTATAATGCTCCATTTAGCTTGTCTACAATGTAACTGTGATTGGTAGCGGTCTACTAGGCAGCCCTTATTGGGGTGAAGTCACATCGCAGAAACGGCCGCAAACTAGAAATGAGTCACCGGTTGATGACGTCAATACTACGTCATCTTCATCATCATCAGCATAGGCTGATAGTAGTGAGGCTGTATTATAGACTACTAGTCCACTGCTGGACCTAGACTACGTATGACAACGGATTCTCTATAAATAAATAAACATGGAACCTTTAAAGGAATCTATTGACAATTCTCTCTCAAAATCATACACTCAAAAGTACCTTATTTTAAAATATTTATTAGGTAAGCACAGTGCCTTGATCTCACCTGATGTTAAGTGATGATAAGGCCAATGATGGAAGCGCACTTCACCCTGGATCCTCAACTAGTGAGGCACTGGCTATCTTATCTCTAGCTACCGGAACACAACAGTGCTACAGACATTGATATTATGGCGACATATTTAGATAAGAAGGTGGTAGCTAGCCAGGCGGACAAACAAGCCCTACCACCAACCAAACCGAGTACACAAACATGTACCCCCTCGCTCGCGGGAATCGAACCCGGGACCTCTGGGTCTAAACTGGTGGCCTTAGCCACTAGACCACAGAGGCGGTTTAAAACCTATGTAGTTTGAATAATTATGTTCAAATAAAACTTAAATAAATAGTTACAAGCTCTTTAGGACATTGGGTCTATGGGGGCCGGAGGCCAAGCAGCTTGTTAAAGAGTTGAGTGCTCGCCTCGTTGAGGCCTCCGGTGACGAGAAGGCTGGCAGCTACCTCTGCCAACGTATTAGCTTAGCTATCCAAAGAGGTAATGTTGCCAGCATTCTTGGGACTGTTCCCATGAGCCCACAGACAGCTGAAGAACATTTTTTATTTTTAGTTTTAATTTTGTCTTTAATTAAGTTATGTTTCTTTTGCTTTAGGTATTTTTTCTTTAATGTGGTAAGCTATGTTATGTTTGTTTTCTGTTATTATTGTTTTTAATATATTAAATCTTAGGACAAAACTCAATAAATAGCTCTATAAGATATCGGATATCGAAGGCATTTTTGCAGTTAAATAACAAAGGCATTGTTCATCATCATCATCATCAGCCTATACAAGTCCACTGCTGGACATAGGCCTCTCCAAGTGTACGCCACCGAGTACGATCCGCGGCTACTCTCATCCAGCTCTTGCCAGCCACTTTGCGAAGATTGTCGCTCCACCTAGTCTGAGGGCGTCCTACACTACGTTTGCCGATACGCGGTCTCCACTTGAGAACTCGTTTACCCCAACGGTAGTCGGTTCTGCGCCTAATATGACCTTGCTGATACGATTGGCTATGTCGATTACTTTCGTTCTCTGTCGGATCACCTCATTCCGAAGTCGGTCCTTTAGAGAAACTCCGAGCATAGCCCTTTCATTGAAGGCATTGTTATATTAATTCATTATAAATTCGAAAGCTCTATGGCTCCAAAAATTGCTTATGATTTTTGTTTAAAACTAATGGATGAATTAGACTATGCCCACATTATATTATTTACTTTTCAAACATTCGTTAGTACGAACAAGCACAGCAGTATAATCAGTTCTCCCAACATTCGGTTGTGAATTCGGATAATCTGTCACAACACATATTTAAACAATAAAAGACAGAATAATGATAAAACAATTCTATTGCTTCTTCTTTATTTACAACTGTAGCTCGCTCGAGATATTTTCCGCTTGATTAAACAGCCGTATCCCATATAGTTTAAAAAAATATATACTGGAACCTTCGACTATTGCACGCCACCTACCAGGCCAATTGTGAATCAAAATCATCCAGAGACTCACTCAAACACAGGATTTTTTTTATTAAAATTGGTCCAACAGGAATACAGTGACATACACAACACGTAGTACTAAAGAATTTACATATGTAAAGACACTAACAATTTCGATTTCGTCCAAGTTACACTTAGGAATACTAAACAATAAAAAAATGGTATTTTTGCACATGATTTCACACAAGGGCGGATTTAAGGGGGGGGGGGGGCAGGGGGGCCCCCCAGACGGTGTTTTTGTGTTATTGTTGATTTTTTGCCCGTCCGCCCCTTGTGTCCCTCCTAGAAAAAAATCCTGGATCCGCCCTTGATCACAGATCATTGTACACACGCGTGCACATCAGACTATCACAAACTGTCAAATTTCCTCAACAGACTTTGAACTTATTGATGAAATCTGACAGTTTTGGATTGGTTGATCTGCAGGCGTTTGTACTATAGGAAATAAGAATAATAAATTAATCTTAAATAAGGCTACATTGGCTCAATTCGCTGACTGTTTAGAATAAACAACCGATGACGGCTGAGGTAAAATCCTTGGTGGTAGCTTTGCCGCCGAGGTCCTCGGTCTTCACTTTGCCGTCTTTCAACACCCTGTAGATTAATAATTTTAGGTTAAAAAAATATCCGCTATATTGCTCATCTGTATATCTAAATAAAAACAGCTGTTTTTTTAATAGATTGAGCTGAATACAGCAATGTATTTACAAAATAATAAATAAAAGGATTAAATAAATAAACTACATAATAAAGTTTGTTATAATATTAATATAAAAGTAAAATACAAAAGCACATACAAAACATAAAAATATTATAAAAAGCCTAGCCTAGGGTACCGTATGTTATTATTAAGTTTTTGCGTGCGTGCGTGCGTGCGTGCGTGCGTGCGTGTGTGTGTGTGTTGTGTGTGTGTGGCTGTAATGGTGTGTGTGAGGGTGTGTGAGGGCGATAGTTGATATCTGTTTTATTATTTATTAATTTATAATTATTGTTTTTAGATACTAATTAAGTAACTTTAATCAGAACATGTGTTGCAAATTTTTTTCTGTTTCATCGTAAGATTTTGTTAAAAGCCACCCTGATATTACTTCTTTACATTTGCGTAAGTTTAATTCGTGAATTTTTAGGTTTTTGTTTAATTTATTGTAAATGTATGCTGATTGCCTGGTGTATTGTCGTTTGGCGAAAACGGTTTCAGATCTTTGTGTATTAGCTACCTTATCTTGTCTCCTCTTACTCACCACATTCGCATTATGGCAGGGATTTATGTAATCTTAAAGTTGCAAATAGGATGTACAACCTTCTGACCACAGAAAGGAAAAAATTACACAGAAATTATACAGTTCCTCCGTAGAGAATCTAAATGTTTTAAAATGCATTACTTTGAGTAGACATCGCTGACTTCTCTCTATTTCAATAAATTTTGTCTTAGTTGCATCTCCCCATATCGAAATGCAATATCCTATTACCGATTGACCTAAAGCAATACCTATAAATTTGATTAATGAGTTTTTTGGTAGTGACATATCTCAATTTCCTAAAAATCCACGTTAACTTTCTTACTCTGCTACTCATTGATTCAATATGTGAATGCCAATTTAAGCGTCTATCCAAAATAACCCCCAAGTATTTAGTAGATGAAACGCGATCAATAACAGTACATGCACAGTTAGGAGTATCAGTTTTCTCGCATTGATGTATTTTCAAAGCTAGTTCACTACTCGGTTGCGTTCTGTTACTGATGGTGAAACATATATAATTTGTTTTCGCCGTATTTAATGTTAAAGGGTTAGCCTGAAGCCAATTTGTCACCTTCTCGAGTCCATATTCTGCACTTTTAAAAACTGAGTTCGAATTAGGGCCTGTAAAGACTAATGCGGTGTCATCAGCGTAGGAGAGTACTTGTCCATTTTTAATAGTAAGGTTAGTCAAATCGTTTATGTATATAAGAAATAACCACCAAAACCAAAAGAGACCATTGAGTCTCTACTCAGGCATTTATCAATCTTTATTCGCTGCCTTCTGTCTCGCAGATAATCCTTCAAAAGATCAAGCGGAACGCCTCTTATGCCAATGGAATCTAGTTTTTGCACAAGGGTGGGTAGAGAAACAGTGTCAAATGCCTTTTTGAGATCAAGAAAAACAGTCAAACATTTTTTCCCTTCATCTAAGCAATTAGTTATTGTCGACGTTAACGCTAAGACTGCATCTTCTGTAGATTTTCCGCGCCTAAAACCGAATTGGTTGTCCGACAGAATGTTAAAATGGTCAAGATAGTTAATAAGACGATTATTAATTTTCAATAATTTTGGATATGACAGGCAATACAGAAATAGGCCTATAATTGTTGACATCGCTTCTGTCCCCGCCCTTGTACACCGGTGTAATCAAAGATTTTTTTAAGAGGTGAAGGAAAAATGCCCTTTTGAAAGCAAAGATTTGCCAGATGACTGATCACAGGAACCACGAGAGATCGTGCCAACTTGAGGAAACTAGTTGGAATATTGTCCCAGCCAGGCGCGCTTTCAGACTTAAGACTTGATAGAATGTTGTCCACTTCATACGGGTCAGTCTCCAAAAGAACAAAAGATGATAGCTGTGACCCCGTCTGAGGTAATTGTTTGTTAACGCAAGAAGTGGCATTTTTTGTAAGGATGTCTTCAGCTAGTTTCTTACCAATGTCTGCAAAGTAATCGCATATAAAGTTTACCGAATCAGTTTGAGTAGCCCTAGTATTTAGTAGATCGGAATTTGGTGTATTATTAATTAGAATTAAGATTAGTTATTGTTTTAATTGTCTTCCAGAGTACTTTTGAGCTTTTTATGGAGTTAGCTAATTGTTATCTATGATGTTTTCTCTTTAATTTTTTTAATAGTTTATTGCAAAAATTGCGATATCTCTCATACGTTATTTTTAGGATTTCATTTAGTGGGTCAGATCGTAGTTTAAATTGCATTTTATTTCTATTTTTAATACAGCGTCGAATACCCGGGGTGATCCACGGCTTTCGCTGACATTTAGGTAGATTTTTTACTACTTTACTTTCTTCCAGAGAATCAGTTAGTTTTTTGATCAGTTGTTCAGCTACTATGTCAGGATCTTCACAATAAAGCATGCCTTATCATATTCAATATATTCTATAGTCTTTAGGCAGTTCACATTTTGTTTTAATTTGGACAATTTCATAAATATAGTATAATGATCAGTGGTAGTTGTATTTAAGACTGCTATGTGTGAAATCAACTTCTTTTGTTCCATTCAACATGCAGTGGTCTAAACAGCTACCTTCTCTCGTCGGAAGAGAGTGCCCAGGAAGAATACCGTGTGTGGACAACATGCTTAAATATTGGCTCCTGTTGTTGATGTCATTTGACACATCGGTTGCTTTCGGAATTAGGTTTATGTTTATATCTCCCATTATGATTATGTTACTCTGGGACTTAATGGTTTCCAAGTAGGTGTTGAGAGAATTAATGAAATTTATAGCATTCGAGTTTGACGGCGAGCGGTAGATACATAAAATAGTGTGATCGAATATGTTTAGTTGAATACAGGTTGCATGCGCCAATTAGAGAAAAGAGCCCTGTGCCATACCCTGTCGAAGGCTTTCGCTATATCCAAGCTAACTGCCAGCACCTCCCCTTTCCTCTCCACTTTCTCCCTATCCATCCATAAGGAAAGCTCGTGCCCCAGCTGTGGGGACATAAAATGAGCTGATGATGATGATGATTAATGTTATGAATGAATGACGGATTGCATTATTGAATGAATGTATGTGTGAATGAGCGGTGCATCTTACTGGTTAATGGCTTGGTTCACGTGCGCTAGCAGGTTAACGATGTTCTTACGAATGAACGAATGAACGTTGCATCTTACTGGTTAATGGCTTGATTCACGTGCGCCAGCAGGTTGGTGATATTCTTACAAATGAATGAACGAGCGGTCCATCTTACTGATATTCTTACAAATGAATGAATGAGCGGTGCATCTTACTTCATGACGGCGTTCTTGAGCATTTGTGAGTGGCAGTGCAGGTTGACGTGAGCCAGCAGGTTGGCGGAAGTCAGTAGCATGGCGGTGGGGTTAGCGACGTTCTTGCCAACCGCACGGGCGTAGACGTGGCGCGCGCCCTGTTAGAAGGAGAAGTAAGACACGTTTATATAACACTAAAAAACAAATAAAACAAGTAGGTAAACGTAAGTTTGTGCCTACTATATTATCTGAACATTTGACATAAATCAACCTTATTGCGAAGTATTAAGGTGCACTTAAATTTGTTTTCAGAAGTCAATTAGTAATCGTAAATAAAGTAGTGTAATCGACTTTTATTGAAAATTTTACTTTTTATTTTTAAGTGCTCATTGCTGCACTGAAGCTGAATTTGGTATAGGTCAGCCGCCCGGATTGCGGAAGACCCAGGTTCGATTCCTGGCTGAGTCGGGTAGGCATTTAATTTTTTCACTGTACCTATTTTATAAATATTTAATTCAGTTTCAGTGCAGCAATTAGCACTTAAAAATAAAAAGTAAAATTTACTATAGCAATGTGTTATCAAATTTGTGGTATTTCATCTGCAAAGATGAATCTGCATAGCCATCGGTTGCAATAACTGTTGGATAGATGGCACTCTGAAGCAGTCAAAAATAAAAAAAGGAGTGAAAAAATTCAGTGCTTACGTCAGCCTTCCCGGTAGCGTAATGGTCAGTGCAGCCGCCCGGATTGCGGAAGACCCAGGTTTGATTCCTGGCTGGGTCAGGTAGGCATTTAATTTTTCCACTGTATTTTATATTTATAGTCAAATATTTATTTGACTTTTGTTGACAAGGTTGATTTTTAACAAATGTTCAGATATTTTGGTATGGTTTGAACGCTGACATCCTTCTTTCGCCAACTGTACAAGTCTTAAAACGGGTTTAGTTTTGCGGGAAAGTTAAGGCATGTTCTGGACTCCTTAGAATCCGACAGAGTGGCAACCATCGATAGACCTATTTGGGTTAGTCCATCTAGTTATACTATTAGATAGACAATATAACAGAATGGACGAATAAAGTTTTATTTGTTATACTGCTCAATATAACTTATTGGATTCGAAAAAAATTATAGAGGTTTGTCCATGTAGTTATACCTACATATAAACAGCTATAAAAAGATCACAATTAATTAATTAGTAGTTAGGGCACCGTAACCGGTTTGTTCTCAACCATAAGTAACACACGAAATAGAATTTATCCTCGACGCCACTGTATCTACTGTCCTGCACAGGCGATAGGCGTAAGGAATTAGAGACTTAATAAAGCAATGCTGGCGGTTTAAGAGTGTAATCTGAACTGACGGCCGCCTAAGAATTTACGTATAGGTACTTAGATTTGAGGATTCCGTGTGAAGTGCACTTCCACCTTCGGCCTTATTTTTTTTTATTTAAGTATTTATTACGGAACAAACAGTTACATATAAACACATTATATACAAAACAAAAGGTACTTAATAACCTGTAGTTCCATAAATTGGTACATATATGAGATAAATAGTTTAGCTTAATAATTTATAATTAATAAGTTTTTTTTTTTTTTTTTTATCTTTTTTAATACCATACCTACCTATGTTATTTATGATAATTACAAACTAATATTAATTACATAAGCGGGATGACAACAGCACATTTCATGACACAGTGGATAAAATTTTTAAAGATTCTTTCTTAAATGTTCTTATATTCAAGCTAAAGATATCAAGCTTATCATTGCCTTATCATCACTTAACATTAGATGAGATTAAAGCAAAGTGCAAGTTATACATGTAATAAAAAAATCTACAAATTTACTTATTCTATGATTACCTTATGTTAGAGATCGAACACTAAGATTTAATCTTTAGACTGAATGAGCTTAATTCCCTCCTTCCCCACCACACTACCAAGCCGCACTACTGGTAGTGTCGTGGGTATTTTTTTTCCCTTCTGCACTACTGGTCCAGTAGTACCGTAGGTATTTATAAAATACATATATGTGCGTTCCCCATTACACTACCTAATTTAGAATTATTCCCCAGAGATACACTTTCGGCTTGAACACTTATATAGAAATGTTTTTTTGATGAAAAAAAAACTAAATAATAATATTTTTAGTGCACTAGATTTAATAATTCCAACAAAGTACCCGGCTACTATAACTATGCAGGATTGAGGAAGGAATATAAAAGAATAATATAGTCTTGTAAATACATATACTTAGAGCAAAGATTATAATAATATTCTTTTAGATTAATAAGTATTCTCCTGCATAGTTATGGTATCCTGGTACTTTACGTTGGAAATCTAAAACCTAGTGCAACATGTACCTAGGTATGTAAAAGATTGTTTGTGCCTGTGGTTTATACATTCAAATTATTTATCTTCAGCAATTATTTATAAGGAAAATGAACTAAGTAAAGAAGTTTTATGTAAATACTTTGGATCTATGTTAAATTAATTCATAGGAATCTTGTTGATTTTTACTTACCGATGTCTAGTTGCGAAAATAAATTAGGTAGTGTAATGGGGAACGCACTTAAATGTATTTTACAAATACCTACGGTACTACTGGACCAGTAGTGCAGAAGGGAAAAAAAATACCCACGACACTACCAGTAGTGCGGCTTGGTAGTGTGGTGGGGAAGGAGGGGCTTAATTTCTTACCTATCGGTGAAAACGGTATTATAAGAAAATGTCAATATCATGTCCATCCGGTTTGACGTCGGTGATATCGCTCGCTATAAGATATTCGGATAAATAATTAATTCGGTTTCATCTCAGCCATCGGTAGCTAGTTTGTGAGAAGTTAGACGGTACTAGGGCTGATCGGCGCCCTAGAATTATAAAATCCCTCGAGTTTCGGGTTCGGTAGGCGTTGCGCGGTGCCGTCTCGTCGGTGTCAGATAGTGAGTGTCGTGGATTGTGTTACGGCTCTGGCCAGCGCGTGAGTCGGCAGTGCGACTGCTAATCCGCGAGGTTCTTCACAAGGTGCCTGGGCACCTTCTCCGGCAGCGTGGGATCCGCGAGTGAAGGTTGCACCACAGCAGGTCAGATCAATTCAGAACTATAAATAAACTTTAGCTTTAGCATTTAACGCTGCGTTTCGCAGCAGCTTCAGACCCTTTGATCGGAGACCTACATGGTCCAGGGGGTCTGAAACATCTTACCTTATTGACCACTATGTTGCCGTACCGTATGAAGCAATAAACTATCTTATCTTACCCACAAAATGGTAACCCCAGAAGGTAAGTTTCGTACAAATTACAAACGCGCATGACCAACACATTCATAGACAACCTCTAATGCTACGCCCACACTATCGCGATAACGCGAAGGTTTGCGTTGTCGCGACACGTCTGGCCAAACAATTCGTCTTATCGCGAATCATCATCGCGAATACAAATGCACTTCGCGCCGCTGCTGCTGTCGGTAAATTGCCGCACATCAAAGGGTTTTATCGCGATAAAGTTCGTGCGGTTACTTCCGCACGCTTAGTTGTGATATGTGTTATTTATGGATTGGAGTAATGAAAGAATATTAGAATTAATAGAAAATTATGAATCTGATCCTTTTATTTCTCTTCTTTACCCTTTTATTTTTTTTTGTTCAAATATTATTTGCTGCATATTTATGCAGCAAATATTATTATAATATAATCTATAAATAAAAATGAATCGCTAAATGTGTTGCTAATGGCATAACTCGAGAACGGCTGAACCGATTTGGCTGATTTCTTTTTTGTTGTGTTTGATGAAGTCAGAGGAAGGTCCCTATGGAGAGAAAAAACGTAAAAAAAAAATACGGGGAAAATGGTAAAAACAACATTTTTTTATCCATACAAACCACTCTGTCACCAGATGTCAAAAATTTTACGTCAATCAAAACAAAACAAAGGCGCGTAAGGATTATCTTTGGTATGCCTTCAAGTTGATTAGAGGTTGCACGTCATTAATGAAAATAATATAACGAGTTCCTCAAATTTGTTTTATAATCATTTTTAATGTATGTATGTGACCCTGTAGACGTTTTGACCGGCTGCATTACATTTCCTGTCAATTTTTGTCAGTTTACTGAAACAAAAACTGAGCTTACAAAAGGTGTTCCCAAACGTCGCTTAAAATTACAGATATCATTGTTGGTTGAGTGAACGAGCTATATTTGCTGCCAAAAACACGGATGTAAATGAAATAAATTTCAAAACACAAAACGAAATTGGCGGTGAATTAAGGACATACAAATCAATTGATTGCGCAACTAACCAAGATGATGTCGTACACTATCCACCAGAATTTTTGAACTCGCTAGATTTGCCAGGATTGCCGCCCCATAATTTTCAATTAACCTTTTTACTGCCCAACTATCCTGCACGCGATGTCCCGCTGGACGCCAACGTATAAATGTATTTTAATAAAGAAGGTACAAAGAAGAACTTCTATAGAAGTGCTGGCGTGGACGGCACGAAAATCTCGAACTTCTATAGAAGTTGTTGGCGGTAAAAAGGTTAAAAGTAGGATCGGTGGTCTTAATGTTGCGAAATATCATCCAACCGCGTCTTTGTAACGGCACACGGCTAGCAGTGAAAAAATTACTAAACAATCTAATCGAGTCAACCATTCTAAAGGGTAAATATAAGGGAGAAGATGTGTTGATACCCCGCATCCCAATGGTATCCCAACTGACGTACCGTTTGTATTAAAACGACTAATCAATGTAACTTTGTTTTAGAGAAATAGGGCAGAACAAGGTCTGCCGGAACAGCCAGTTAATAATATTATTATATATTTGATGCAGTAAATAATTATTTGCTGGTGACGTGTAATATAGCGCAACCGCCTCTTCCATTTTTTTCCGCGAAATGAATTATCGCGACGTTCTAGATTATCGCGACGTAGCAAAGTTTCTTTTGATGTGGCCAAGCACTTCGTCGTAGATCGAACATGAAGTTTTATCGTGACAACACGAACACGGATCTTCGCCTTCAAGTGTGGCCGTAACATTACGGATACGGACACGGAAACTCGCAACAGCAACGCTCGGCTCGGACTGTTCCGGATTTGTGTCCGTGAGAGGGTCTATGTGTACGTCGCTCGAGCGTGTTATGGTAGCTTACGTTCTGGGGTCTGCTTATTTTGTGTATTACCTGTTCGAACACAGCGCATTTAGTACTATAAGCAGCGCCAGCGACTAAGCCCGCACCCCCCACCAATCCACTGCCGACATTGTTCAGGATGTTGCCGTAGAGGTTGGGCGTCACCATCACGTCGAACTGGTTCGGGTTGGCCACTATCTGCATGGTGCAGTTGTCCACTATCATCTTCTCGAACTCGATGCGGGGGTAGAGCTTCGACATCTGCAAGGAAATATTATGTCTTCAATACCACAGGAAATGGCCAGTGTTGTTTTATCAATGTGTATGTGTATTGTAGATAGTGCAAATAGTTTGTTGATTGATTAGTTAATAAATAAATAACTACAGTAAAAACTCATCATCACCTCAGCCAAAAGCTTCTGAGCTGGGGATGTCTGCATCCCTAGCTGGAAAAAGGCCTCTCCCAAGTATCTCCAACGACCGGAATTGTGCTGCTCCGTCCTGACAAAGGCCTCCCCCAAGTATCTCCAACGACCGGAATTGTGCTGCTCCGTCTTGACAAAGGCCTCCCCCAAGTATCTCCAACGACCGGAATTGTGCTACTCCGTCCTGTATGTCATCACCGGCAACTTAGCGGTAGCTTACCGAATGCTGCCCAGCTTAATGCGATTCGACGATTGACCTCTTTACTGAAGTTGGACCTACATAACTGTACCGTTTGTCCCAAGTAAACATAGTTCAAGGGCAGAGTCTCCAACCTTCAGAGAAGTGGGTACGACACGTGAGTTGGACATAACTTTCGTCTACTCCATAATCATATTTAGACCCACTTGTTGAGAGCCTCTGTTCAGGTTACCAAGCATTGTACCGAGCTCTTCCAGGGTCTCAGCTATGACCACTATGTCGTCAGCAAATCAAAATTGAGTGATGTATACGCCGTTGACGTTGATTCGGTGTCCGTTCCTGTCCAGAAGCTTAAAGATAACTTCCAGTGCAGCAATGAATAATTTCAGAGATATAACGACTCCTTGTCTCACTCCTCATTGCAACTGGATGGGTTTCGAGCTCCGGTCCTGAAGACGGACGGATACATTGGCGCGCGCTGGCGGTCTTGTTGCCCTTTTTGAAGAACAGTACAACTAAAGTAAAACCTATATTGTACACAGTTATACAATAAAGAATTTCTATTTCTATTTCATACCTTCGTCGTGCCCCTGAACAGAAATTGCCTCTGAAGAGCTACGAGTACCAGTTTTTTCTTTAATTTCAAATTAGAAAGGAGACAAAATACGTATCTATTTGAAGCTGTTTATTGTACTGGTGTAAAGAAAGGCCTAGTACCTCCTCGCAGCTGCGCAAGAAGAGGCCATCGCCTAGCTTCATGATATTGGCCTTGTGTACGACGGTGACCTTCTTGCGGCCCATCTTCACCGCGTAGTCGAACGCGAACCTGGCGATACGCCGTGACTTCATCCTGGTGATAATCTTCAGGCTTTCCACCACGCCTATCGAGGGAATAGGTGCTTACTTTAACCTTTATTTTTTTTTATTAACGGAGAAAACTTGGCCTTCGTCTTACCTAATGTTAAGTAATGGTAAGGCCGAAAGAGGAAGCGCACACTCCCGGGATCCTCAACTACCAGGGACCGACCTTTCATCAGGCAGTGGCGAATTAGAAACTACATTATTTTCTCATAATAGGATTCTCTTCAAATAGGTTGATGTACATTTTCCGATTCATTCGTAAGAATGAACGAATGAACCTGAACTTGTACTCGAGCTTACAATACTCGACTTTTAGAAATAATAAATAAACGAATGATGTGAGAATGAACAAATGAATGAAAGATTGAACGTATTATTAACCGAATGAATGCACCCACCGTGCATGGACTTGTGCTTGAGCGCCGAGTACTCGTCATCCGTCTGCTCGCGGATGATGATGCAGTCGACATCTCGATGTCGAAGTCGCCCTTCACGTTGGACAGCGACATGACGTGCACCACGTATGGGCGGAAAATCTAATAAAGCCACCGTGCACTAACTCGTAGTCAAAGGTAAGTAAAGAGTAGTGAGAGCCTTTTAGAAATGTTATATAAACGAATTAACGAAAAAATGGAAAACTTTACGGAAGAGCAAAAGAAAAAACGAATTTAATAACGAATGAAAGAATAAATGAAGAAACTTGTGGGCACTTAATATTACCTATTTAATATTACTGCACACTACATAATATACATTAAAATGAATATCATTTAGGTAACATTACTTATTTATGTATGTAAAACAAAGGTATATACTTACAACTAGTTATATTTATTTAAAATAACTTAAAACTATTTTAATCATATTTACGCTTACACTAAAATATATATTTACACTAAAGAATAATAACAACATATGTATTCATAATTCTAATAATTACACACAATATTTACAAGCATGTTAATACGCGACAATGTTATCTACCAGACAGCGAGGCGCCGTGCTTTGGAAACGCACTAATAAGTTTCGGGCCCCGCCCGACCGCTGTGGTGCGGGTGCGCCTGCGCACGTACGCCAGTCGAGACCCTAACACGACGCGAAGCGCATGCCTCTCATCTGCCCGCTTTAAACTTGTCACGACAACGCATAGCTTACGCTTAAACGCTTTCCGCTTTTATTTGTTAACTGTACTTTCTTCCTTCTGCTTTCTAAATTGTGTTGTGTGTGTATGCAAACGCTATTCTCCTTCTATGTTATATGTAAGTGTATTACGTGTATTGTTTATAGACGAACATTATACCACCTTACGTAAGTAAGCCCAACAGACTATTATTTGTACATCAACCCCCAGTACATAATATACCTACACCTTACACCACAAACCAAAGCCTAAATAAATGAAAGAGCAAAATAAAGAACTAATGAATGAATGAATGAATATAAAAATAAATGTAAGAACGAATGAATACACCCACCGGGTACAGACTCGTGCTCGAGCGCGGAGTATTCGCCCTCCGTCTGCTCGCGAACGACGATGCAGTCGACGTTACTGTGGCGGCATTTGACGTTGGGCATCGACTTGATGTGCACCACGTTCGCGTACAGGTCGAGAGCGTTTTGCAGCTTCATGTTGAAAGTTTGGAGCTCACCGGTGGGCGAGACGTTGGGGGTGGAAAGAATACCCTGCATTTTAAAATTGTAGTTATAGCTTTTGTAGTAATGGAAAGCGGCTTAGGCTGTAACTAAAATGTGGTTATTTTTTATAGCCCTTCTTACAGAGTTTAATAAGGATACTTCTTTATTTTAATACTAGCTGTGCTCGCGACTTCGTCCGCGTGGAATAGTGACTTTCGGCAGCATTTTTAATTTTTTAGGCTCTTTTCCCGTTTTTGCAACATTTTTCACTGATGCTTCGCTCCTATTGGTCGCAGCGTGATGTTATATAGCCTAAAGCCTTCCTCGATAAATGGACTATCCAACACAAAAAGAATTATTCAATTCGAACCAGTAGTTCCTGAGATTAGCGCGTTCAAACAAACAAACAAACAAACAAACTCTTCAGCTTTATATATTAGTATAGATAGGCCTACTTATTATAGCTAGAATGGTGGTACAGTCAGTGGTCGAAATTAGACTGTAAATCACAAAATAAACAATGCATAAAAAATGTACTTTTTAATATTTTGTTATATTTTAGGACTTCTCGGAGTCGAACTCCTCAGTGCACGTAAGTACTTAAAACGAAGGCTTATCCTCAAAGGATCTCCACAATGACCTGTTTTGTGCTGCTCGCATCTATCGGCTTCCTGCGACCACTACTTGATCGTCCGTCGGTCCACCATGTTGGAGGCCTGCTCACACTGCGTTTTCCGGTGCCACTCGAGAACTGGCATGTGCCCTGCCTACTGTGCCTACTTCCACTTGAGCTTAGCAACTCCTCGTGCCATTTCGGTAGGTATCCTGGGGTTGCTTTAGTAATCGGCAGAAGTCGTAGAGGGTACGGGGTACGGGTAGGGGGTTAGGGGAGGGTAGGGGTGTGCCCCTCTTAAAGGGGGGCGACGCGGAAACCCATAGTTTTTTATCTGCCATTTCTTATCAATTAATCAATCACTACAAAAAACCTTTGACTTAAGTAGTTGTTCTTTTTTTCTTCTTTTTTTTTTCTTTCCGCTCCGTTTTTCCGTTTGGCCCTCGCTACGCTGCGCTTCGCTCGGGAAAAAAAATAACCTTAACATATCCAACAGCACAAAATACCCAACAGTTTACGTAAGTTTTTTAATTTGGGGGGGGGGGGTGTCGCTATAAAAACCAACCCTTATGAATTCCTAATTCCTGCCGCCGATTACTAAAGCCAACCCGGTATCCTTTGTTCCTCTACGGATCTACTCATTTCTGAACCGATCACGCAGACTAACCCCGAGCATTGCCATCTCCGTTGCTCTTAGGGTGACCTTGAACCTTCTTATGAGGCTCACAGAGAGCGACCATACGTCTCAGTCCCGTATGTATGTTATCACTGGCAACACACACTGGTCAAAGATTTTCTTTCGTCTTGAGAGTTATTACAGCGGTCATTACAGAGACGCTGCTGCCTGGATGAGCAGAGGATTCTGGAATGTTTGTCGCCTTTTACGACACCAACGGGAAGAGATGGGTGGTGCATTTCTTTATCCCCGACATCGGCACCACACGGGGTATCCTATGATTCATCATCATCATTTTCAGCCCGTATCAACCCACTGCTGGGTATAGGCCTCCTCCATGTTACGCCGTGTTATTAATGGAATGCAATTTTTCTTTTGTTTTTTGTTCATGAATGCTTTAGTTTTTATTATATTACTTACTTCATCATCATCATCATCATCAGCCTACACACGTCACTTACTTATTGTGTAGTAAATGTGTTGTTGGACTTTATGTAAAATTTGGAAAGCTGTGCAAAGTATATATCGTCGTTGTTCTGGGAAAACCAAGTAAATCGATGATGTACTATTTTGAGTTATAGGCAAATGACAATTCAGATAAAAATATTATAATTAAAAAACAAACTAAATTATATTTGTGTATTACGAAACAATTCTTTGTTTCATACTTTGATAAAACCATTTATTATGATAGTATTTTACTCACAGAATTTTAATAAAATCGTACTTTTAGACGAAAGGGTACCTATTTACTTGGTTTTCCCTGAAGATTTTTATTTTTGGTTTATTCGGTGATTCTTAAACATAATCAAAACAAACTAATTAAAATAACTGGGTTTATTGCTGATAATATCTATTAAAATTAACATATTTTGGATTCAGCCTGTATTTTTTCTATAATAAAATAAAAATGAAATATTTACTGGGTTTTCCTTGCCGTAAAAAAATCTATGAATACAGCTTACTTTACTCTAGAGCTTAGTTTATCTTAGGATAGACGATAATTAGCAAAATAATACTATTTATGTACTAAAAGTGAATTTATTTCAAAAAAGCAACATTTCGCACTATTCCTGGAAGAAAGTCGTAAGAGAAAAATGACGACTTTTCAGGAGAGAAAAACCGTCCTACAAATTCATTATTAGTCTTAAAAATATGCAGTATACAGCAAATAAAAACTAAAACTAACTGTAAGGGGACCAACGTATTTATATTCTTATTTACCTAATGTACATAGAAAAAAACTCAAAACGCAGTGTTGCATCAACATCAAAGTCATATTTTATCAGTAGCCTTCCAGGTGATAAAGGATCTACAGAAATCTTTTTTATTTTGGTCCAATTATTTTTTTCTTCAGATATGTCCTTAACCCAATTTGTATTATTATTTACCAATTTTTTTAAATAAAAAAAACTTCTTGAGACATTTTTTTTACTTTATATTTCTGTCCTTGTACTTTAGCATTTCTAATAGTTGAGTAAATTTCTTCTGGAACATACAATACATTTTTTTTGCTTTTTTTCAATGCACGCGTGCATTGAGTCGCCCTAGGGCCCTTTTGCAAAAATCTGTGAGTGATTTTAAGACTAAATTTTATCGATGCATGAATATACAGCGTCCGATTTTATCAGAGACCGATATTGAAAGTACAGTTACTTTACGCCAAAATAAAAATATTATTAAAGACAAATCTGTTCCTGTTCTGCCCAATGCAATTATCGGAATAAAATGACACCTCTTTGATTCCTTTCTCTGCTTCATCTTGTAGATAACTCCACATACAGCTGGCAATCTCATTAGCCCCTCTTTTTGCAATTTCAGCATGTCATACATAACAGTGTAACTTTTTGTCAAAATATTGTAGACCGTGAAGTTGTAAGCGGGGTATTTTCTTTTGTAATGAAATACCCCAACATCTGACTGAGGCAAACTCAACACTTTTTCTAAATCGAAACAGGCTACTGTTTTTGTTGTTGAGTCTGATGTTTTCTTTTCTTCGTCTTTAATTTTTCTAACAAGCTCCTTATTCTTTAGGTGAAGTTCGTAGTCTATCTTTAATTGTTCTTTTCTTTCTGAGTCATTCTCCTCGTATAAAGTGCATGTCTCACATCTGTCTTTTTTTGGTTGAAAAAACCCTATATTAAATTTTGAGTTGAATAAATGGTAATACCATCGTTCTGTTGCCAGCTTGACATTTGGATACACTTTCGAATTAGCTTTCATCCATTCTACGTAAAGGCAATTTTTGCACAATTTAGTTTTACATCCAAATACTCTCTTTGAGTCTGCTTGCGAAGATAATGAGACTCTTTAAGGGGAAACAAGTTTATATGATCGATTACACTTTTGATTGTATTCTCATCGATTTTGTTATGCCTGTTTGTGTGGCGGCCTCGTAGATCTTTGAGTTTGAGTTTCTTGCTTCATCAAGGCCGTGAATATGGTTCTTTCATTTATATTTAAAGTCTGCAAATTCTTTCTCTCTTTTTTCGTGGTTTTTGAGTGATACCGTTTCCCTGAATTTTTTAACAGCTTATTTTTGTTGACTTGCCATGAGCTTTCGTCTCGTTTTCTTTTACGGCTACGCTGTTTCATTATTTCTGGCTCAATGTTTTCGGAATTTGAGTCCATAACATAGATAGTAGCCTCTGATGCGATAAAATCAACGTGTATGGGGTTGGTTTCACTTTCGGTCAAAATAGAACTAGAAGATTGAATTGAAAATTGCGTATTATTATGAGAAACTACTTCTACTCCTACTTCTACTTCATTATTTCTGGTAGACACAGGGTCCATAACTCCAGCCGAAATCAAATCAAGTCTTTCATGTACCACGTATTCAGTGTTTAAATTATCTTCTAAGTAAACATTGGAAGTTGATGCAACAAACCTAAATTTTTCGTAATTAAAATCATCAATAGGTAACCTGCGTTTAATTGTTTTGCTTGTAGGATAGTATTGTTGTTTATTCAATGACTGAGGATTGACATTACAGATAGAATTATCAGTGTTTTTATAGGTCAGAGCCATAATGCATCCGCGCGCGAAACTGCGACAAGTGAGTGAGTGATTTTACAAGTAAAAATAGCAGGTGGCAGCACTGCCGCGTGACATATACAAGTACGGCGATTTACCTTGTTTTCGCTGTATTGATACATTAGGAGCGATCAATTAAATCCTCAGCGAAAACAACTTATTAAAGTGAACTGCTTTTTGGATGAAAAATTATGTATAAGACTAAACTCAAACCCCTCAGGTATAATTATTTAAATATCGATAATTGATTATACCTGTAACTTTTTTATGTAAAATAGGCAATTAAGTCCAACTACATTTTTGAAAAATAAAAAAGTAACAAAAACGGTCTTGAAGGCAGTTTACTTTTTTATACCTGAGAGTTATGCTTAAAATCGTTTAGATAATTGGTTTTCTCATTCAGTATCTCCGAAAGTATGCTACTGTCACTATAATGGGTTTTCGCAGACGAAAGAGCATGAAAATCTGAATCGATTGGTTGTGTTAACTCATTTTATGAGAAAAATTGATTTACTGGGTTTTCCCAGAACAACGACGATATACACAACATGTAGGTCGGTCGAAAGAATCGGCATCTAAATCGATTTAAGTCATTTTATATTGTTTTCTTTTAAATTAAGTATATTGTGGTTACTCCTTCGTTGAACAATCGAAACGTACGAAATTAAAGACTTGTTTTAACGTTCGAGTTGTATTCAACGCGAGAGAAGGATAGGTATATGTATATATATATATATATATATATATAGTTTTCGCATTCGGCGTTTTCATTCCAGTGCTAGTAGTTCCAGTGCTTACTACCATTGGTTCCAACTCCCTCATTCAAGATATAGAAATACGTGATATCTACAGAACGAAATCTGAGGCTATAGTGGTTAACTTTACTTCAACCTCCAGAAAAGAGGAACTAGTCCAGCGATATAAGCAGTACAATAAAGACAAGCGACAGTCTAATCAGCCCCCACTTAAAACTTCGGCCCTGTAGATCCCTGGCCCTAATAAAGCGGTGTTCCTGTCTGAGGCGCTCACATCTAAAGCACGTCGCATATTCTTCCTGACTAGAGAGCTCTTGAAGAATCGCAAGATTGCAGCTACCTGGACCTCCTACGGCAAGGTATATATAAAATACGAAGATACTCAACCTCCCGTTCGAGTGACCGACGAAAGCGAACTTCGAAAAATAGTTTAGTTTTTAAATAATATATCTGTTTAACTGTAATAGTTCTATATTAATTAATTACAATAATTAGTTTTAGTCAAGCTTCCCCTATGGCTAATAATTATTTAGAGGAATGTGATAATATATCCGCGGTCAAAACATTTTCCAACAATATACTTACCTTACAAACTGACCTGGATAAAACCTCGTTAGCGGAGTCATCCTTGGAGGAGCCTAAGGAGTGTTCTAATAAGCTTTTTTGTCAAAAAAATAGTCTAAAAATAATCACACATAATATAAGAAGCATATGCCGTAATTTCGATTCCTTCCTAGTTTTTCTCAAAAGTTTAGGTACTGATTGTGACATAATCATTCTCACCGAATGTTGGATATCTAAGGATAAATCTCCCCCCATTTTGGATAATTACGATATACACTACTCCTCTATATGTCTCAACCAAAATGATGGAGTTGTTATGTATGTTCACAAAAATTTAAAACACATAGTCGAAGAGCCAGCCTTCTGTGACGCTAACTGTTTACTGCTTAAAACCTCAGATACAGCCATTCTTGGTATATATAGATCGCCCTCCCAGAGGCATATTGATAGTTTTCTAAGTTCCTTGGACAGTAATTTAAAAGCAATTCGTACATATAAAACTGTAGTAATAATTGGAGATATTAATATTGATATAAAACCCCTAAATAATGATCCCAAATGTCACCCATACTTAAACCTTCTAGCAGAGCATGGCCTCTTGCCGACTCACGTTATACCTACACGCGAACTAAATTGTTTAGATCATATTAATCTAAAATCAGATTGTAAAGCCCAAGTCTTTGTCATCAATACCCATATCACTGACCACCTACCTGTTTTGTTAAACCTAATTCATACTAAAAAAAGAGATAACGAAGTAGTCTTTAAAAAAATCACTAACCTGGATAAGGCCGCTGTAGACTTTTGTAACACAAACCTTGCAAACATTCTTGAGATGAAAGATCCAAACAAAGCCATTGACATTCTAATTAACATTATACAAGAAATACTAGCCTCTAACACACTGACTCGTAAGATTCCCAATAGAAAATATATTCTTAAACCTTGGATCACTGCAGGGTTGTTAAAATGTATTACTCACCGAGATGCCCTTCACAAAAATGCAAAAGCATCTCCGACCAATGAAATTCTATTAACCTCATATCGCAGATACCGTAATTTTTGTAATGATTTACTGAAAAAAGTCAAAGAAAATTACGAAAGCTCTGCAATTGACAAATGTAAAAATCCAAAGGAGACTTGGAAATTGTTAAAAAAGTTCACTAACACCACGTCAAACAAAAACCCGGCTGATGAACTTTTAAAACTAAGCCCTTGTGACGCTCTATCCTCTGTAAACCAAGTTAACGATTATTTTGCTAGTATTGGTCAAAAATTAGCTAACAACATTACAAAGGAAAGCGATACGCAAACAAATTGCAATATAAGTAGCACTTCACGTCTTCAATCCTTTGTATTGCTGGATACTGATGCAAGCGAAGTTGGTTCACTTATACGTGGTTTAAAAAATGATTCAGCAGCGGGTTGGGATGGCATTTCAGTTGCCTTCCTAAAACGTGTCATAGACCACATAACTCCAGTTCTTACCCAGATATTTAACTTGTGCTTAAATAGCGGTATCTTCCCTGACAGTCTCAAACGCTCCATAATACACCCTGTGCATAAAGGTGGAAAAAGAGACTGTGTTGAAAACTTCCGTCCAATTTCCGTGCTTAGTGTCATGTCTAAGCTGCTTGAAAAGATTATCAACAAACGCTTGATGACTTATCTAAACCAAGAAAAAATAATTTCTGACTCACAATATGGCTTCCAGCCAAAAAAGTCAACGGAAGACGCAGTAATCGAACTCACAAATGACATCGCACTGGGCTTGGATAAAGGACGGCGATGTATAGGAGTCTTTCTAGATTTAGCGAAGGCTTTCGACACGGTCTCTATAAACATCCTATTAAATAAACTCGAACAGATTGGTATACGCGGATTACCCCTGAAACTGTTTGAGAATTTTCTTTCAAATAGACACCAAACAGTTAAAATACGTGACTACATTAGCTCTCCCCTCCCCGTTACCTGTGGCGTCCCTCAGGGCAGTGTATTGAGCCCAAGTCTCTTCCTGATTTACATAAATGAGCTCTGTCAATTCAAACCAAACAATGGCAAAATAATCTCTTATGCTGACGACACAGCTCTTGTATTTCAGGGTGAGACTTGGGCCGAAGCACACGCGTGTGCTGAACAGGGACTTCTACAAACATCAGCTTGGTTAAATAAAAATCTGCTAACTCTAAACATAAACAAATCCAAATATGTTACCTTTTCCATTAATAAATCCACCCAGCCTAAAGCAAACCAAATTCTACTAAAACTACATACATGTAACAACTCAAACAGAACATGTTCATGCACTCCACTCCAAAAAGTCAGTGATATCAAATACCTTGGTATACAATTGGATGAATCCTTAACGTGGAAAACCCAGGTTGAGTTTTTGTCTACTCGCTTAAGAAAGTTAATTTGGTTATTTAAAAAACTTAGAAATATACTTAAACCAAAACTGCTGAAAGTTATTTATTATGCTCTTGCCAAGTCTGTATTAACATATTGCATACCAGTCTGGGGTGGATCATGCAAAACTATAATATTAAAGTTGGAACGTGCTCAGCGTTCATTGCTAAAGGTTATGCTAAAGAAACCTTTTTTGTATCCTACACTAAATCTATATAAGGATGCCCAGGTTATGACAGTAAGGCAACTATTTATCATGCAAGTTACAATACGGCAACACAAACTCCTAACCTACAATGCCTTAACACAGCAGCCCAACACTCGTAGACTGGCAAAAGTATGTGAGATCGACAAACACAACACCATCTTTATTCGACGTCATTCAATTTTTCTCTCAAAACACTTGTATAATAAATTAAACACGGCACTCAATATCTATCCTAAAATTATTCATAAATGCAAATCCATCATTAAGAACTATTTATTAGAGCTAAATTACCACGATACAGAATCACTGATACGATGACAGGTAACTGAAATACACACACATAAAGGCACCTGCACCTACTCGCACACATATACATGCGTTTACACACGTATGCTCACTCACACATCACGCATACACATGTTCACTCACACACACCATCATGTACACGGGCACACACACGCGCACACACACGCTCACTCACACACACCATACATCTACATGCGCACACACACGCCCACGCACTCACACTCACATAGACAAACTCACATTTAATTTCTATTTTTTGTTATTATTCCACAATTTTTTGTTTTTTGTTTTTCTTTTACTTTATTATCTAGTTGTATTGTTAGACGTGTTATAGTTCGGGCGGGGATCCTGGAGACCTGAAATTCAGGTTTATCCTATCCTAGGCTCCAGTCCTCCCAAATATTATATGTTTTTCCTACTCCAATTTTCTCTTTTACCTATAAGAAACATTTACTTCGCTGTTTTACAAAACATGTAATATACTGGTGGAAAATTAAGAAATTTTATTATTATTATTATTTAGTGCTGTTGCCGGTCACCGGGCTTCAGTGATGTGCCAAATGCAGCGACTTAAAAAAAAACCGACTTCCAGTAACTTGCCGTCGCAAGAGTGTTGTGTGCACCAGTAAAAGCAGTTCACACTGTCTTGTACGTAATATCGTCGACTTTAACCCACAAAGTAAGTAACATATAAATAAATGATCACCGGTTGGGAAAGCACATCCCAAAGCTATACCTTGATGCAGATCGTGTTCTTAGTGATAGAGTTGACGACGTCCTCGATCGGCGAGCTGTGTTTGGGGTTGACCTCGGAGAAGGCGATACACTCGAAGTCCACCGGAACGCTGGCTGCCTGCGCGGGGTTAAAAGTTTAAGAGTTATTTTTTATTCAAAAAACAATGTAGGTATAGGTATACATTGTAAATTAAAAAGAGGTGCATATAAATGGTTCCTTTTCGAAAGTTCAACAGTTATTTAACAAATTTTCGGATAGCAAACAACGAAACGCAAATGTTTAATTCACAAATCAACACTCCATATAATACATAGATTTATTTATTAAACAAATAGGTGAAAATAACTATTATCGTTATACCCGCCAACCCAGTATTTTTTTTCCTTTAGTTAATGGCTTCGTGCGATTAGCACATTTATCCAGTGTCAAAGTATTTTTTCTTACAAGTAATACCTAATTAAACAATATTTCCACCCCTCGAGTATCTCAGTAAAGATGTGGGGCTTTACCAGGCTTTACTAAGTCCTCACGCGGAATTTTTGAGAGAATTTGAAAAGTAACGTTGCACGGTTTTGTTTCATTTGCCAACACTCATGCACACTCACGAATACACGGTTAATAATCCACCATTATTTCACATTAATATTCGACATAACACAAATTTTAGAAAATAAAACCAAACCGCAGACATGACTTTTCACTTTCCCGCCAAGAAGTCAACCCAGTAGTTATGCCAGGAAAAAAATAGACAACCCAACGTTTGTATATTCTATAGGCATCATATTTTCGGTTGGTATTAAATTTATTCGTTAAACTCATGAGTGCAATATTTTTTTTCAATTTTTAATTAATCATAGTCTGGCCATGTTTTTTTTAGACAACCCGAGTTATTTTCTAATATATTAAATTACTTTTCATCCATTAAATAGATGGGTGAAGGTCGTTTCTAGATCGGGTTCTTTACTATAAAGTTGTTTTACAAATCTAACATTTCATAATGTAATTAACTTATAAATTGCCATTTTGCCAACAGAACATTAGTAAATTTTTCCTATCACAAATACGTTAAATTCACTAGTTGAGGACCAATTGGCCTTATCATCACTTAACATCAGGTGAGATCAAGGCACTGTGCTTACCCGTAAATATATATATATAAAAAAATGGACAAAGTAAAATTAATTACCTTTTTTAAAATAATATGGTTACTTGGCAGGAAGAGATTAGGCAATATTCCGGCCGAAAAAATGGAGAACAGGGGGACGGGGGCCCAGTGCCCTCACTAGGTGCTCGGGGAGGGATCCCCCCGTCACAAAAACAGAAAGGTATGGTTAGTTTAGGTTAGATCAGTGACCAAAATAAAGCGCGACCCGAGAGCGAAGCGAGCGTGCGTGTAACAAACTTTTGAAGATTATTATCACGGTCACGGATGGTTATCACGGTCACGGATGGGTGACCAAAAATATATCATCTCGAGCTCCTCCGTGCTTCGAAAGGCACGTAAAGCCGTTGACCCTGGCTGCATTAGCAGTTGGTAACAACCACCAACATGTACACGTACACACGTTCTATAAAATAAATAAGTTATGTACCTCGAACACTTCCTGCACGGCTTGAAGCAGCTCAGGACCGACGCCATCTCCCGGGATGAGGGTGCACTTGATGCGATCTCCCTTGTTCAGTTGCTACATAGCAGACGTAACGTTAGATGGCGAAAAAACGATCAAAAACATAAGCACATTGTAAAGTAAGTAATTAACATAAATTTTGTCTGTGGTTATTACCATAAATTGATTTCTACTGGACATGTCTCCCGTCTTTTTCTTCTATTTGTTACCGCAGCAAAATCCGTCAAATTGAGGTGAGCATGAAAAAAAAAACAAATAAAAAACAAAAGTCTAATAAAAAACTAGTAACAAAAAGTAAAATTCAGTAAAGTTATGTTAGTAGACAGATAACGGTTCCTACTTAGAGATGGGACAGTCAGGACATATACATAGTCTATGGTCAGGACCGCTTATTCAATAATACCTATTCTCTTTTGAATCTGTAAATAGTAGTTATTAAGTAGGTGTATAATACCTTGAAATATTTTTTTCTGCTACATTACTCAGGTCGTGGTGTACAGTCAACAGCAAAGATAACTGATGATTGGTCAAGTTTCAAAATATGAAATCAGTATCTATGAAAATCAAAACTTTATAAGAGCGTTTACGCCGCACACTAGCGCCACTAATAAAAAAAACATATCTAGTAATTAGAGATAGAAATCAAATTATGCTCAACAAACTATTTGAATGAAGTAATTTAGCATTTTTACGTCGCCTAATGAACACCTCACATGTTATGGTTTAGTAAAATAAGACGTTACGGCCACTTTTAACTATAATGCCATATTTAAATCTTGAAATTGAAATCTAGTAAACATCATCTACTTTTGCAGTTGACTGTACTTGCTATTAGAGGTTAGTGTTACGAACAAGGGACTACAGAAGATGAGCTTCGTACAAAGCTACTCTAGCTAGAGCAACGCACACAGACAACTTCTCACGGATACGGAAATCGGAATCTCGCAACAGACAGCTGCATTCGGACTGTTCCGAGCGCGGTATTTATTAATTTTTTTTTTTTTTAGTGTAGTTTGTTCCTTGAGGAACCGGCTAAGGTCATAGACCATGCTGCCATGTCATTAGTTTAAGTAATACATAAATAAACAATATTTTCATATATGATGATGATGATGATGAATGATATTAGAATTGGGAAGTGAGAAATGATATACCCCCCAACCCCTCGAGTATCTCAGTAAAGATGTGGGGCTTTACTAAGTCCTCACGCGAGCTTTTTGAGAGAATTTGAAAAATGACGTTGCACTGTTTTGTTTCATTTGCCAACACTTATGCACACTCACGAACACTTAACGGTTAATAATCCACCATTATTTCACATTAATATTCGACATAACACAAATTTTGGAAAATAAAGCAAAACCGCAAACATGACGCTTCACTTTCCCGCCAAGAAGTCCGCGGTATTTATTAAGCTTTAAACGAGCTGTCAAACAAAACCATAAGTTCGACATTTGTGTGTGTATAATTGATAATGAGTGCGTGCCAGTGATGTATGTCATGTCGCTTTTTACATTAAATCGATATCGATAATATAAGATAAGCTTAATAAATACCGCGCTCGGGCATCGCACAGCGCAGCGAGCCTTTCTGCAGAGCCTAATAACTGTCTATTAGTGAAATATAGATAGATAGATCTTTATTGAACACACACACAGAAAAGTAAAAACAAACAACGAAATTTTTATATCTGGGTGAGCAAAGGCGGTCTTATCGCTTGAAGCGATACTTTTTTTTAGAGAGAGATTGCTGATTGCCTCAAAAGGCATTTTCAGCGTCACCGGGCTTTTTTGGGGGCGGCGAGGTACGTAAAGGGTACCTCAAGCCGTGTGAAACGGATCACCTTCAGAGGTTTTCTAGAGAGAACCGCATCACACATTTAAAAGTGCGTGTCCCCGTGCCCTACTAGATTCTCCGAAGGGTCCGGATCGGTTCGGAATGAAATATACGTACATAAGTATGTAGGTATTCTGTGTGGAATAAATTACTACCTATGCTATGCGCGACAACGACAATGAAAATTACTACCATCTTCGACTCAATGTAGGTACCGAAAAAACTTCCAATTAATTAATTTGTTTTATAGGTATTGGCAGTGGACGTCTTTTGGCTGAGATGATGATGATGATGATGATAGGTATTTATGTCATCATCATCATCTCAGCTAAAAGACGTCCACTGCTGGACAAAGGCCTCCCCCAAGGATCTCCACAACGACCGGTTTTGTGCTGCTCGCATCCAGTGGCTTCCCGCGACCTTCACCAGATCGTCGGTCCACCTTGTTGGAGGCCTACCCACACTGCGCTTTCCGCTCTTTCCGGTACGCGGTCGCCACTCCAGGACTATCTCGCCCCAGCGGCCATCAGTCCTGCGAGCAATGTGCCCTGCCCACTGCCACTTGAGCTTAGCAACTCTTCGGGCTATGTCGGTTACCTTTGTTTTTCTGCGGATCTCCTCATTTCTGATTCGATCACGCAGAGAAACCCCGAGCATAGCCCTCTCCATTGCTCTTTGAGTGACCTTGAGCCTTTTTATGAGGCCCATAGTGAGCGACCACGTCTCAGTCCCGTCTATGTTATCACTCTATCTCTTCTATATCTTCTCGTCCGATATACCGCAGTGTCTCAAGACGAAAGTCTTTGACCAGTGTGTGTTGCCAGTGGGTACGTATGTAATTGAATGCAATTAATAAATCATTTATAAACAGTTAGGTTAGGTTAGGCACAAGTGTTCAACAGTAACCAGTCATCGACATTTATCCTATAACGACTAAAATTAGGGGTCATCAAATGATTTTTGACTTTAGCAACAATTGAATAAAGACCACCTACTTCCTTGCTGTCATCCCGTAAAATATTAACCTTTTCACCGCCCAACTATCCTGCACGCGATGTCCCGCTGTACGCCAACGTATAAATGTATTTTAATAAAGTAGGTACAAAGAAGAACTTCTATAGAAGTGCTGGCGTGGACGGCACGAAAATATCGAACTTCTATAGAAGTTGTTGGCAGTAAAAAGGTTAATGGCCGTCCCGGCTTCGCACGGCTGGGCATATTTTTTTAATATAGCTTATGTTACTCAGCACTAATGTAGCATTCTAATGATGAAAGAATTTTATAAATCGGTCCAGTATTTTTTGAGTTTATTCGTTACAAACATACATACAAAAATACTAATATTAGTATGAAAATCTATGTTATTCTTTGACGACCAAAAATGCGTCGAACACTGGGCTTAAAATTCAAAATAATTTATTTAGTTTAGGCTACAAGTAGCTCTTGTGAATGTCACTATGCCATCGGTTCGTAAGTCTACTCTGAGTGGGAGATCTTGTACTAAGAAGAACCGGCAAGAAACTCAGCAAGTGTCCAGCTCTTTTCTCCCTTACAGCGTCAAAAATATTGGAAAATGCCCTATCATAGCAGGACACTTTCCATTACAAATAAACACAAAAAATATATAGAAGACAACCACAACATGTAAAAAAAACAAAAAATAAAAAATCTAAGTTAACAAATTTACATCAGATAATTATGTAAAAGTTTCAATTTCCACAATGTCATACAGTACCACTACAGTGTACTCTAGTAAAAGTCAAAAATTGTTTAAGTACAACAAAGTCAAACTATAGTTAAATATAAAAAAAAGTGTTTTAAAGTGTCGAACACTGATGACTACAGGTACAGACGCCTGTGCATCAACCTATCCCCCGCCCGATCCTCTAAATGCCACTACACATTTACAGAATACACTAAACATGCACACTTTAGGCCTAAGACACCATACTCGTAGAACAAGGGTACGACGAACCGGTTCACACGCGCTCTATACCAGGTACAGACATGTAACTGGGCGCTTCTCTCCACCACCACGGCCCGGTCAACCCGAGCCGAGGTCCGAGCCTTTAGAAGCGCCCTCGGGTTGTTCCGCTCCCCGATCCGATCCGAACCCTTCGGAGAATCTAGTAGGGCACGGCATCACGCACTAGTGCGTGATGCCGTTCCCTCTAAAGAACCTCCGAAGGTGATTCGTTTCACACGGCTCTCTTTAAGTTTCTCGCCGCCCCCGAACAAGCCCGGTGAAGCTGAAAATGCCGTTTGAGGCAATCAGCAAACTCTCTCAAAAAAAATCAACCTAACCATATCTGTCAATTTTCTTTCAATACATTTTCAACCATATTCTTAAGACATAGAGTTCAAGGTCTATTGAGGAACTTTGGCAGTCAGTGGTAGTCTGATTCTGATGTGCAGGCCGTATGTACATTTATTTTATGTCATTGGACAAAATTTTACTTTTGTGTATGGGAATTAGGTGTTGTGCACACATACATTTGCCGATGAGTTCACCGCACTTGTGTGCACACCTTGACCGACGTGCCACGACCCCTGAAATGTGTTACCAACATTGAATTATTATTTGTTACAAACTAGGTATCCAAGTTTGATTTGGACCAAAATATAAAAAAAAAATTATACTTAAAGAAAATTTTAACAAAACTCCCAAAATCAGGTAAATACCTAAGTAACTTTTATTTCACACCACAATCAACATAGAGTGGTGGCAGGCCGATACCTGAACTAGGAAGTTTCTCGTAAATACAGGTTATCGACCCACCACCCTAATGGTCAGGAAAATAGGTAGGTACTCACCTACTTATGATTAATCGTTACAAGTAGTTACGAAACAAATTGGATCAAAAATGATCCCATAAATATAATAAGGCGTAGAGGAGCTCGATGGCGTAGTGGTTAACGGGCTTCTTCTGCAATTGCTGATGTTAAGCAACTATCGCAAAGGCCGGTCATCGGATGGGTGACCAATAATTTATCATACCTCGATATTATGCTGAGTGGGAGCCATTTCAGGGCCACTAGTTTTAAGTTTTTTTGTATTTTGCATCAACTTGTTGTTTCTTAGTGTGGCAATGAATAAATGCTTTAATAATAATTATTATTATTATTATCTCGCGCTTCTCTGTGCTTCAGGACACGTAAAGCCGTTGGTCCCGACTGCGTTCGTTAAAAACCACCAATCCGCACTGGGCCCGCGTGGTGGCTTATGGCCCGATCTCCATGTGGTGTTTCCATCCAGCTCTTGCCCCAAGTCCCCAACGTGGTGACATAAAATGTGCTGGTCTTAGATGAATGATTGGTCTCGCTGCGATCGACCGCAGCGAGACCAATCATTCATCTAAGGTGCTGGTGATGTAACCGCAGATTTCGTTTCATAATTACCTGCACCAAGCCGCGGAAGACATTTCTGCATATAAAGGACATCTTTTATGTTTCTTGATAATTCCTATTTTACGGTCTGTTTTATCTCCCCCCCGTACCCTCCTAACAACAGCTCTTTGTCTCTTAGCAACACCCAGCCCAGCTGTCAAATAATATACAATCACATTTCGAATTTAAATAATATTAAAAGTAATATTTTGTGTAGATTTATTTCCGTAATTTATCGTCTTTACAATTCTTTTAGACTCCAAAAGTGGTTGAAGTGCATAAACTGTGAACATTTGTGTAGCTTGGTTCGACAAAATCTGCACAAGTAGTTTGTGTACACAAAGGACGATCCAACCTACCAAACATAAGCTTTGCTCGTAATATTCCACATATTTCCTGTTTAAAATCGTAAGTTCCTAAATGGTATTTTAAGCTTCTCCTTCATCATCAGCCTATATTAATCCACTGCTGGACATAGGCCTCTCCAAGTGCACGCCACCGAGCACGATCCGCGGTAACTCTCATCCAGCTCTTGCCAGCCACCTTGCGAAGATCGTCGCTCCACCTAGTCTGAGAGCGTCCTACACTACGTTTGGCGATACGCGGTCTTTCCTTAATAATTCATAATTGCATAAAAAATTTCGTTTACCCTTGGATAAATACCAAAGTAAATAAGTAAAAATAGGAGGCCTATTTCAACAGGTCGAGAAAGGCTAATGATGACTAGGTATTCAAATAATAGTTATATTTAAAATATACCATTTCCTCCTTACATATTTTAAAGTTAAATGGTTACTTAGTCATAATTTCTGTATTATTGTAGACTAACAGCCGCTCGCGGTTTCACCCACGTGGTTCCCGTTCCCGTGGGAATATCGGGATAAAAAGTATCCTATGTTTTAATCCAGGTTATAAACTATCTGTATGCCGAACTTCATCCAAATCCATCCATCCGTTGCAGCGTGAAGAAGCAACAAATTTGCGAACATACATACACACAAACTTTCGCATTTATAATATTAGTGCGATATATTCACTTGTAAATTTATCAAAACTTGATGTGCAATTTATTTTCTAGGAAGTCAACAGCATAACTATGTATACCCTAAAAAGACAGCACGAAGGCCATTCATACTGTCATGAAGTTAAGAAATCCATAAAGGTGCTAAGCTAGTAGGTTTCTATGCCAACAATTTTATATTTTATTGTACCAAACGCTTCAGTGCCAAAACACTCGGCCCGATACCCGAAGGTTCCGCGAGTTCAATTCCCAGGTCGGGCTGTATTTCAGATTTTTCGATACATAGCCCGGGTTTGTGATCAGTATCACCCAACAATTACTACAACAAAATGAAATAAGAAACAAATAATTTGAGTTGACATTGGATACCTACAGGCGACTATCAGTTGTTCCAACTGCCAGCCTGAATTACCTATAATCTATACTAATATTATAAAGCTGAAGAGTTTGTTTGTTTGTTTGTTTGAACGCGCTAATCTCAGGAACTACTGGTTCGAATTGAATAATTCTTTTTGTGTTGGATAGTCCATTTATCGAGGAAGGCTTTAGGCTATATAACATCACGCTGCGACCAATAGGAGCGAAGCATCAGTGAAAAATGTTGCAAAAACGGGAAAAGAGCCTAAAAAATTAAAAATGCTGCCGAAAGTCACTATTCCACGCGGACGAAGTCGCGAGCACAGCTAGTAATAATAATAATTGTAGCGATGACTTAATTTCAATGGTGGACGCTTTTGCCCAGCAATGGGACAGTTAAAGGCTATTTACTTTTTGTAGGAATAGTGAATAATCAAGAATCATAAATTCTTGTCAAAAACTTGATACTACCTATAGCCAGATCGCGTGAACGCCAAACCTGTCATTAATAAAGGCTGTTTTTTTCTACGTAAGTGTACACACGGCGGCAGATTAAGCTACCCAAACCTGTCAAATTTCTCCAATGAATATTGATCCTTATAACCAAACGATAAAGCTAAAATTGATTGTAGGAATTTGACAGTTTTGGGTAGGTTGATCTGCCGCCGTGTGTACTAGGTAAAGTAAACATTTCATCATCATCATCAGCTCATTTTATGTCCCCACTGCTGGGGCGCGGCACGAGCCTTCGCCTTACCTATGGTATGAGAACCCCACAGGGAGAACGGACTATAAACCACCACGCGGGCCCAGTTCGGATTAGTGGTTGTTACGATTGTCTATGCAGCCGGGATCACCGGATTTACGAGCCTTTCGAAGCACGGAGAAGAGCCATTTCGCTACTATGATTAAAATTACTGCAAAAAATCAGCATAGTTTTTTTTAAATATTTTTTACGGGATACTAGTTATTTGAATGCACGTCGAACATTGCCAGACATTTTATTTGGTGAAAACCCCCCGCCAAATAAATTTCTGGCATTTTCCCTTTAAAGATACCTTTACAGTTTGGTAAAGTCTGATTGTCTGGAAGAAATCGCTTTAAAGCTATAAGCTGTAACTTTGTAAATTATTTGTTTTTTGTTCATGTTGATTTTTCATAGTGTTGCGATAGAAGTAGGTATTATCTATCTAAGCAGCCTATTTTTTTAGTACCTACCTACATTTTTCTAGATATGAAAGAAAATTCCTTCCGAACAATGTAACAAAGTTCGAAATCTTATCAATTTCTGCACAAAGCATAAGTATCATGGAAACAAGAAAATAAAAGAATCAATGATAATTGTGTTTAATTTATCATTAAACCTAAATAATAAATATAAAAAAAAATATTTTAATTATTTTCAGTTTGAATAAGGGGCAAAGGCAAGGATTTTTTAATATCTAAAATGCTGTAGTTCAAGCACATACCATAGGATATTTATGGTTAATAATAATTTATCATCTTGAGCTCCCCCGAGCTTCGCAAGACAAGTAGTGGACAAACCATAGGGATCATTTCGTTGAAATTGACGAGCAGTCGCCCATATTGCACAAGGACGTGGGTACAAGTCCCGCAAGAGGATATTTCATGAACATTTTCTGTAAACAAAACTAAACCTTATCAACTACGCAATAAAAGAGGTAATCATTTCAAAACGTTTGTATTCAATCTTAAAAGTAAAACATTGTTCTTGTAAATTCATAACACAATACTGATCTCTCACAAACGTCTCACAGCAGCCTTGTTTCACATCTGTTTCACCTATAAAACCAGTCATGCGAATCGACTGATCAACATTTTGAGATCCTTCACTATGGAAAGCGAACTACAAAACTACACAAAACGGCAGTACAAACAACAATTAACCACCACGTTGTAGGTTTGAATGTCAATAGTTTTAATTAAAAAACTGTGTTGTTTATAAAAATAGTTCTGTTAAATTATTGAGCACAATAACTATATAAAAAAATTTGAGCATTTTAAATGGATAAAACAAAAGAGTGTTACAAAACCGAATATTATTGCTCCCTTTGCCTACAACGTGAAGTTAAGAAAATAAAAGCGACAACATCATTAATTAAACAAAAAAGCATTTTCATAAATTTTGATCTCGGCAATGCCAAATAAAAATTTGTATGTAAAAAAAAACATACAATTCACAATACAGTATAGAAACTTTACGGAGACTAAACGCATTTCTTCTTAAATATACAATTGAAACATGCGACACATAATTTTATAGGTGAACGTCAACAAATCGAGTATGACATATTATACGGATGTCATCATACAATATTTAGGTGGAATTTTGGGCCAAAACATATGAAGGCTATAATACCACTTAAATATAGCAATAATTTAATCGACAAATAAGTATTTCTCTTGTAAACAGTCATCAAAAAACTTCAAAAAAGCTAAAAAGTTGAGCGTACATAGCATTTACTTTTTGAATTGACTGCGATACCACTCTTAAGTCACGGAACAAATTATTATCATGATCTCACAGTAAAAAGTTAATGTTCCCAGTACCATTTCGTTACATATCAACGATATAAAATACAAAAAAAATAGTGCAAAATGTCTTATAAAAACTTCTACTTTGAGAAGACCCTACGAGCTTTCTTTTTAATATGTTCAATAAACAATAATATAACTTTTTATCTCATTTAACAACCGAATAAAATATTTTTAATTTAAAACTAACAATTAACAAGGTATGTTTTAATATCACTTTTTAAAGTTACACAAACAATCAAAATATTTTGCACTGGTAATACTTTTGTAATTAAGTAAGTAGGTTATTAATAATATTGGACTAAAAACATTTTTATTCATAACAATCTTTTATCAGAGTGATTTAAACATTTTCTCTATGTATCTAAACGACATATCCCCACGTTGTACGATTGACTTACGAAAACGTTGATAATTGTTTTGGACTTTGTCACATTTAACCCTTTTTTTCTGTAGACATACTATTATAGTATAATGTATTAATACATCAACAGCCGATATATTCAAATCACGCTTTAAAATCATTAAACCCTTGAATAAGTTGTTTACAATTTAAAATTGCTCTAAAATTTTCTAATAAAATCATTTATCAATATTTATTTTTAAATGTTACATGCTGTACATGACCTGACATAACACACTCACATTGCGTATATCGCGCAAACAAATAGTAAAACCAGCAGTCATGTTTTCCTGAGCTAACGTTTTTTTCATACTCACCGAACTTGTAAACATTTGCACTCAATTCAACGCCATCATTGTTATTATGACATAACTACATAATACATTACAGGCAAACATAATTTTTGACTAATCTAAATTTTTATAAACTGCAAGATGTTTAAGTGTTGATTATAATCATTCCTGTAATCTAAACAAACATATCGAGTTATTCATAAGTCGGCCGTACAAGTGAAAGAAAAAGTATATTCGTAATAAAAAAGTTACATCATTGTCTATGCCCGCCTCGTGACTATGGCTCAGGCTACGCTATTTGCTGTCGACATCAATGGTTGCGACGACGCCAGACTGCGGTTCATCGTATACGGACACAGGGGTTCCGTCTTCAACGATTTTTTTGTGATGATCTTTTCGGTTGGCGTAGCTGTGTGATAAAAAAAGAATTGCTTGATTTGTTATGGCAACATTTTTTATTCTGCGTTAAATAAGCATATCTTGATTTTAAGTAGTCGTAAGTAATATCGTCGATACTAGACTTAGCTAAGCTGATAGTATCGTCAGTATGGAAAGTCTAAAACTAGAACTAGAAAAATGTGTTCTACGACACTATGGCATTGATTTAGGAGTAAATAACTCGGTAAAACAAACAGTCAGGTTTTTCACGTGACGCTAGATATTTTGAGCCCCACATAGCTGAGCCCAGACATTCCCATTTCAATCAATAAAACTTGGCATAGTGATTTTTACCGTAAAATTAAGCTCTAGGCTTTTCTAAGCGGCTTCATTTAATCTAGACTTGTTTGGGCTTCTAGTAAATTTAGAATAGATTGAAACAAGTGAAATATATAAAGACTCGTGTACATGACAAGATTATTGTAAAAATTAAAATACGATAGTTGCCATTTTGTTAATTAAATATAAACCAGCTTTTAATATAGTATAAATAAATAAATATGTTGTTATATGTTGCTTTTGCGTTTATTATTATGTGCTATTTACGGTTTATTTATAAAGTGCAGTTATATTATATATCTGGGCAAAAGCGTTTGTAAATTAACTGATACAAGCGTTTTATGATGTAAATGTCATGTAGACGAGTCTTTATAGAACACATTAAAACTTAAAATAAAATTGCTCACATGCAAATAAAGGTGTTTAGTAAAGAAATAAATTAAATGTTAGCTTAGCATGCAATTTAAGATAGAAGTTAATATAGAAATGAAGGGAGAACTAGCAAACAGATAGTCGGCGATTGAAGGTTACTGTATACAAAGTATATTTTATTACATTTTATACATTTTAAATCAAGTTGCCCGGATAAGATAGCATTTACTTATAATGCCATCAACTGTAATTTATGTTAGTATTCTTTGCTACCATAAATATTAAATCAAATATATCCTCAATATAATAAATCAATTAAACTAATAAAGAATTATTGATATTCTTTGATAACGGAAATCACATCACGATATGACCGTATCGGAAAATCGATCGATGGGATACAATATAATAAAAATAATCTTTGTTATTCTATCTAATATCATCAAAACGTAATATTTTTTATAATGAGCTTCCGGCGTATTATCCTTATCAAAATATCGTTGACAAATGGTAGCGTTATTTTGTCAACTCACAGATACGAAAACATTAGAGAGCCAGAGCACTCTGGAGATCTCGCACACATTTCAAATTAAAGAAAAAAACCACAAAAAAAACGCAGACAAAAAAACCAAGACAAGCATAGACAAATGAAAAGAAATAGAGCATTTATTTATCTCCCTTGTTTCTCGAAAAAAAAACAGTGCAAGCATGACCAAAAACAGTGAGCCCGTCACCTAATTTTGAATATTTCATAAATGACATACCTCCCCTATTTCCAAACAACGGTACGTGAATGATGTTGGTGACGATATTTTTTTTTATATGAAAACAAAAAAAACATATTGAGACACAGCACGAAGTTTTTAACCCACTCATGGTGATTGGTGACCAATGAGGTTGACAATCTTTACAGTTAAAGCAATTGGCCACTATGATTTAAAAAAAGGGGCAGAATCATCTACGGCCATCTTGACTTAATTTGTCTATGTCAAAAATACTCACAAAATAAACATAATTATTAACTTGATTTATCTTTGTTTACTTCAAATTTAAAATTCAAATAACCAAAAATAAAAGCATTAAAATTGATATAGAATTTTAAATTTATATTTATATTTGCATTTTATAGTTCTAAATTACTTATACACTTTTTTTGAACAATCCAATAAAAATATGTAACCGATCTAGATACCGAGAGATTGTTTGAAAAAGGGTAAATTAATTATTGTAATTATTGTAATCAGATGACTACAACCCGTTAACATCAGCACCTTTTACTATAGGTATAACTTCAAAATCTCAAAATAAAAGTCTGTTGTTATACATTAAATACTTTGAAAAAATTGTGGATTTTTTCTAACGATTTCTAAGTCAGTCTCATAATATAAGCTATACCCTTTACCAAACAACGTGTCAATAATCAGTAGGTCAATACAAGCACTAAATAACTATTATGTAGTTATAGAAATTTGATATTAATGTCTTAGTACATTTTTCAAAATTACTTTTAAAATAAATAGTTGTCAGACCTGAGCCTCTTTGAACGTCACAATATAGTAAGCCCCATAGAATGTTTAGTACAGGATTATTGAAAAACAACATTTAGTTATAAACAGTAAAATATACTTCTTGTAATTTCAACGCATTTTAAATATTTTAAAACTACAATCCTGTATTAAAATCAACATCCCACATTATTTTTAAGTTTACGCGAACACTACACATTGAAATGAAACACTTAATTATGGATCTACGTGCGTTCACTTTAAATTATATTTTTAGCCCGAACGTTCGAAAGGATAATTTAAAAAAAATGTTTTTCGTTTATATCACATATTTATGTATGACATTTGTAGTTGACGGCTGTTCAAGGGGAAAGGTACGTTGTTACGTTGTTTTAGTAATTACGCCGACCCCAAGGCAAATTATAAAGATGATCTCTTGAATAAAATTTTATGAATTTCTATTGTGTCTGGTTTAAGAACAACTGAGTGGTTAAAAGTGTATGACTATAAATTACCTAATCAAACTAATTATGATTATTTACATATAATTTTACGCAAATTTTGTTAGAACTTTCAATGTCGAGAAAGACGTCATCAACATCAATACAATTGGGCTCCTTTGGCTTACAGAGTAAGAGTAGATAGTGTTGATTAATTTCGGCGAGTTGGATTGAGCCACGATAGCATAGTTGGTAGTGCACCTGACCCGGCATGTCATGGGTTGCGGGTTCGAACCCCGCTCGTGGAATTTTTTCGACACTTTGGTTTTCAACACTTTATTTTTTCAAATTAATTAATTATATTATTCAGACACCTCCTTCTAACGTCTCGGTGGCCGAGTCGCAAAGCGGTCGGCCTGATACCCGAAGGTCCCGGGTTCAATTCCCAGGTCGGGCAAGGTGTGTTTCGGATTTTCGATGCATAGCCCGGGTTTGTGATCACCAACCCGCATTTGGCAAGCGTGGTGATTAAGCCATTACCCATCAATTGTAGCGATGACTTGATTTCAATGATGGAGGCCTTAGCCCAGCAGTGGGACAATTATAGGCTGTTTACTTATTCAGAGACCGTAGACATAGTGATCACTTCAGCCTAATTTAAAACGCACGTGCTAAGTAAGTGTTTCATTTCAATAATAAATACCCTTTATATGGTTTGGCTTTAAAATGAGTTCCCACATAATGAGTTATGTATGCGAATACATACCACGCCTTTATCTTTTGGTAAATATAGATGCACGTCATGGGGATCGGCGTCATAATGGCCGCCGACACAGGTACAACTGTAACATAAATAAACAAGAATTAATTATTTGTTCTCGGAGGGAATTCGATTGGGAAGTTATAAACCTCCGTGCTTCGTCTTCATAAGGCACTTAAAGCCGTTGGTCCCGGCTGCATTAGCAGTCGTTAACAACCACCAACCCGCACTGGGCCCGCGTGGTGGTTTATGGCCAGTACGGCCAGTACTCTCCATCCATCTATAGGGAAGGCTTGTGCCCCAAAAGTGGGGACATAAAATGAGCTGATGATGATAACGCATATAAAAAGCATTTATGCAGGCCGCCATAGTGTGAGCGTTCGGCATAGCGTGGTAGCGCTGTGATGAACGCTTTCACTTCTTGGGCTTCACTGGCTGCTTTCCATCAGGCAGGGTGAGGCCATTTTGGCGTGCCACAATAAAAAAAAATAATAATAACGCGCTCGGTCTGCGATTGCCCATCGGATGGGTGACCAAAAATGTAACATTTCGTGCTTCGGAAATCATGTAAAACCGGTTTTACTTCTCAGCAAAAACGGTTTTACATGATTTATTTCCTCACCCGGACTTCTTGAGAGAAATTGAAAAGTGACATTACACTATTTTGTTTCATTATCTAACACTCATGAACACCTAAAGTAAATAGATTCCACTCAAAAAGCCCCGTCAATGTAAATACCGGATTCCGGTTTCACACTGTTAGGGAAATGTTAAAAGATGGCAGCACACTGTTGAGAGGTTGTTGTTTTTATAGTACACCATTATTACTGTAAAAATATAAAAAAAAAATAAGAATGAAACAATCCCAAAAGCCTATGTAAATAACAAATATGATGCATTTAAGGAAAACAGATTCTTTTAAGACAGTTTTTTTTAAACTGTAACGAAGAGGCCCAAACATTGTAATAACAACTTTTATTTAAAGATGTTTTGTTTATTATTTTTTGCTTTAACTTTTCCGCCAAGAAGTCAGCCATCATTACTTACAACGCGCAATATGTTTGTCTATTATATTTATTTTATTTTACCTGTTAAATGTAAATTATGTATTTGTTATAAATAATATATATTTTTGCTTTCTTTCTTTCTTTACCAACCTGTGGCGAGATCCGCGGCCGGCTGGTCAAGCGCATACCGCAGCAAGAAGATAGAGATGCCGGTGTTCTGTATGCCGGTCTCTATGGAGATGGCGAGCGCGTCCGCGTGCGGCCGCTTGCAAAGGAACGCGAGCGCGTAGCCGAACATGTAGCCCAGCCACGGGATGCCCATGCCCGCTATAATGATCTACGAACAGACGGTGATTTAAAATTTAAACAAAAAAAAAACTACAAAAATTTAAAAAAAAATTAAGCAAACAAAAGAATCTCATCTCATCTCTGAGGTCCCGGGTTCGATCCCCGGTCGGGTATAGAAATTATTGTTTCTCTAATTTGTCTCGGGTCTGGGTGTTTTCTATGTATAATAAGTATGTATTTAAGTATTTTAACCTTTTCACCGCCCAACTATCCTGCACGCGATTTCCCGCTGTACGCCAACGTATAAATGTATTTTAATAAAGTAGGTACAAAGAAGAACTGCTATAGAAGTGCTGGCGTGAACAGCACCAAAATCTCGAACTTCTATAGAAGTTGTTGGCGGTGAAAAGGTTAAGTATGTTTATCCGTTGTCTAGTAACCATATAACGAGTTTCATAACGAAGCTTCTCTTGGGCTAGATAATTGGTGTGAGTGTAGGATAATTTATTTCTAATTTATATTATTAATATTTATTTATAATCCCATGTAGTCTTTATAATGTAACATAAAACTTGAATAAACTTGAATAAAATATTTGTGTTACACTTAAATTTGATTTTTTTAATACCTTAAACGCCATTTGACCGACAAAAAATTGAATATCTATTGTGTCTGGGCCCGACGGCGTTCAACCTGTTAAACAAAATAACTATGTATGATAGAGAAGCCGTTCTGTATGCCGCCGGGCTCGGTGGAGATTAGCTAGCGCGTCGCGTTTTTTTATAATTTTTACTATTTACAATCACGGTCACCATATTCTGATGGAGCATACCCGGCATGAGACCCACAGAAAACAATTACTTCAAAGAGATTATAATAACAATCTCGACTTAGCTAAATTATACTCTCTTCCACCGACAATGGCAAAAAAAAGGAGAATGCTGTTACTTTTATACCGATATTATATTATGATTATTGTTCCGTGTGCGGAGGAAGCAAGTATAGTTTAGCTAAGTCGTGATTGTTAGCAGAGTTTAAGTTCTGTTAAATGTAAATTACCGAGGGTGACATAGTCATGTCATGACTAAACCCACTTCAATGTAAGAAAACCGGTAAAAACTTATTATTGAGCTAGCATTGTTAAATAAACATAACTAAACACTCACCTGCCACGTGAACAGTTGGAATATATAAATGTTCGTCACAATGGCGAATATAATGATGAACAGCAGTAGGGTTGTAGAGAACCCTTTCAGTATCCGCACCATGAAGGCGGCTAAGCGGGGCGTGTACCGCTGCATCGCCAGCCCTATCCCCAAGGGGACTATTAGCCCCACCACGAAAGTCCCTATGCGCGCGTAGGGGACTACTATGTTTGCGTTGCGGAACACCACTTGGCCGAGTGTGAACAGCCAGAGGGGCATGAAGCCTGGAATAGGAAATGGGGGGGATTACATTAGGCACACATAATACGAATTTAAAATCAAGGGTGTCACATGTCCAATGCTAAGTGCATTGGACATGTGGGTAAGTAAGTAAGTAAACAGCCTATAACTGTCCCACCGCTGGGCAAAGGCCTCCATAATTGAAATCAAGTCATCGCTACAATTGATGGGTAATGGCTTCATCACCACGCTTGCCAAAGGCGGGTTGGTGATCACAAACCCGGGCTATGCATCGAAAAATCCGAAATACATTATGCCCGACCTGGGATTTGAAACCGGGACCCTCGGCCACCGTGGCAATAAAGAAGAGATGATTTTATAGCCACAATAATGGGGTATTTGACAGGTTTTAGAAAAATATGTCTAATGGTTCATTATAGCATAATATATTTGCAATTTGATTAATTCGTTATGAATTTCTTTATTTTTTATGAAAATCGCCATTAAAATTCAAATTATTAAAATAGCCGCCAAAACGCTGAAGACGCCAAGCATGCAGGTCACGTGATGTTGTGACGTCACCTGCTTGTAAGCAAACTTTTAGCTGTCAAATCAAACGTACAAAACTTTGATTGACATTTACTGTTTACAAGCTGGTGACGTCACTCCAGATTCAGCGTCATCCCGTGCGTTTTTGATCACGTCGTCAGTCATAAAAAAATATATTATGTTATTAATGATTTTTTATAAAAATCATACTTATTTTAAAATTATGTGCTGGCTAAATTAGTTTAAAAACATGTTTACTATTAAGTTAACAACAGTTTGATCAATATTTTCATTGTAGTCAAATACCCCATTGAACGTGGGACGCGACATTGGAATTCAGACACAACAGTGTGTGTTTACGACATACTTAGTACGTTACCATAAACCACTGTTGCCTAATTTCAAAATAAATTTAACTATCATAGCCACATCGAATGAAAAAATGAACTTACCAAAAGACGCGAGTGTGGACACCGTAGTCATAGCCAAGGACAGATTGAGATTGCCTCCCAGTATGAAGGTCCAGATGTTGGAGGCCCCGCCCCCTGGCGCCACGCCCGTAAAGAACATGCCCAAGTGGAGAGACGCCTCTGACTCATCAGGGAAGAGGAGGAAGCCCAGGCCGAACGACATCTATGGGAGGGAGAAATGACACTATTAATAATGTTCACTGTCTTTGTCTGGTGCGAGTTTCATTCGTTATTCCATCATGTTAACGAAAACGAGAATTTGTATGGAAAAATGTTAACTTTTCTCGTATGTCGCCAGGGGGCGCTTCTTCAATACCATACTAATTTTCGTAATCGAATGAATAAGAATAGTAAACAAAACTCACACTAGGCACTCGGAACGTTTAAGCTTACAGCTTAGCAGAATATCTGAACATTTGACATAATTATATAAGACGACCTCCTTGGTCGAGTGGCTTGCACACCGGTTTTCATGCTGTCGCCATCTCTGAGGTCCCGGGTTCGATCCCCGGTCGTATCAATTAAGAAATTCCTGTTTTTCTTAATTGTTTCGGGTCTGGGTGTTTCCTATGTATAATAAGTATGTATTTAAAGTATATTAAGTATGTTTATCCGTTGTCTAGTTAACCATTTTAACAAGTTTCTTAAAGAAGCTTTTCTTGGGGCTAGATAATTGGTGTGAGTATGGGAAACATTTATTTATTTATTTATAATTATGATGACTGTAGAAATACCACGTTTTTTAAAATAATAGCTTTACATCTATATAAAACAACCGTATTTAAGGGTAGTCTCTACCCATAGTTTTGCAGAACTTTTACTATGGGACCAGCTGTGAAATTGTGAAAAAATAATAAAATTTTCCATCAAATATTTCATCTTCTTTCGACCTTATGTCAAGAGAATAAAGTTTAAAATATAGTGTCCAATATTTATACATATACACGGTTAAGGCCAAGCGCTTTTCCGTTATAGGTTTTATACAATAAAACCTATAACGGTTACTAGACAACGGATAAACATACTTAATATACTTTAAATACATACTTATTATAGTCACCAAGTTTGACCATGATATAGTGTAGGTTTACCTAGTTTTACCTACAAGTTTTCAAGTTTCAAAATCCTTTCTTAGTGCTCACTAAGAAAGGATTTTGAAACTTGAAATTTTTTGGAAATTCACCATTTAAGGGTAAAAAGGAGGGGGGGGGATTCATGGGGGTATGTATGAACTCCGTCAGATTTAAAGCTAAATCGATAAAAATATTATTTAACTATTTGAGTAGAAATAAAAATGGCGTATTTCAGGATTTTTGAAAATTCATCCTTTAAGGGGGTCATAAAGGGTGGCAAAGTTTATATGGTCCATTTTTGGTTGACGTCAGATTTACATGATTTTCACCCTCCCCCCCCCCCCCCCCACGAATAGTACGTTATATGGCAGAACAACGTTTGCGGGGTCAGCTAGTTATATATATAATATTAACTTACCAAGGGCATCCACAAGAACTGTCCCACCATACCAATGGCCGGGCCTATGGGCTTCTTCATCACCTCCTTTACAGTGGGCCAGTGCATGGCGCAGCCAAAGTTTATAAATATCAACGACACCTGGAACAAACATTTTAATGATTAGCATTAAACATTACAATATCTAGACTCATTACTTGTGACCTTTGCAACGTCTCAGAAGTCAAAATTTTGACGCGAACGACGCTAATGACGTCACGCCAGGCGCATTTTATCTTTACGGATATAAATTTTTTTTCTTTAAAAAAATATTGTGTAGTAATTAGAGGGGAGGCAGCAGTGCTCAGCAGTGGACACAAAATAGGCTAACAAAAAAAAATTTGCAGTGCTACAGAAAAAACAAAAACATTTCCCATACTTATTAATTACACACATTAATTTATTTATTATTTGTTATTATCAGAATATTATCATACTGTGAATCATAATGGTTTGTGACGAATAGCCACATAGTTACCCTGCTAACCCTAGAGCTTGACCCCCACGAGCCATGCCTAGCTTAGTGCGGGAGTCATTGTACACTCCTGTAACATGGCATACTATTAATTTTTGGTAAATAAACATTTTCATTTTTATTTTCATTTCATTTCACTTATTGTAGCGAGCGATTGAGATCACGCAATAATGGAGGCCTTTGCCCAGCAGTGAGACTCATATAACGAGAATAAACGCGTTATAATTATAAGCTTCTTTCGTTCGAACATTAAGCGAGATTACCTTTATTAATCTGGTTTTTTTAACCGACTTCAAAAAAAGGAGGAGGTTATTAATTGTATTTTTTTTTTGTTTTTTTTTATGTTTGTTACCTCAGAACTTTCGACTGAGTGAACCGATTTTGATGATTCTTTCTTTATTTGAAAGCTGGTGCTTTCCGTGTGGTCCCATTTTTAAAGGATTCGTTCGACCGATTGGCGCCGCAAACTGTAGCCACTTAATTAAATGCATTCAAATGAGTCGACAAGTCTGACAGGCTGCATTGTTATTGAGAACAAGTTTATTTAATTTTTTTTTTTACAAAAAGATTGCTAGAAAATTAACACATATATTTCTAGATATATTATGATTTCAATGACGTGGCTGTTGACATTTAAACAGGCTCACTTTGGTTCACAATACGATAAGATATTAAGTGTTTATAATATAAGGTGGACATTTTTTCAACACTTTTTCTGTGTATAAATTATATATTTAATACAATATTACAAAATTATGATAATGCAGATATAGGCAGGCTTGCCCTCTTTATAGTATTTAATAGGTCAATTAATATGTTAAAACTCAATTAATATTGTACTCACAAAAAGCTAACATTAATAAATATTTTGTATTTTTTTGAATTTACGAAAAGTGCAACACTGACAAAAATTGTAGTAATTTTTTCAACTTACGAAAAGGGCAACACTGGTCACGAAGATTGTGTCTATGACCCTCTCCGGTCTGATGACCGTAACTGCGAGCGTACCGTCGTCCGTGGTATAGAACGATTCAGTATCCCGCTTTGTTTCTACTCGTATAGTTGATAAACCTGTGAACAGTTTATAGGTAGTAGAATTTGCAGTAGTTTTCAAAGTTGCCTTTTATAGCTGGCAGTGGCAAGGGATGTTGTAGGTACCTCTGTAGATCTTTATATATATGTCACCAGATAACTGTACAAACCGTTAGTTTATAATTATTAATCTAGTGAGATTATAAACTTGTCGATAGATTGTGAACGGACACTATAATTTTACAATCTAACGCTTACATTTTCGTTTGTTTATCAACTGACGATGTCTAGCTGTCAGTTTATAATTTTACTAAGATTACAAACAAATTAACCAATCACTGCACCGTATATAAATCTTCTGTGCGTGTGTAGGTTATTGAACTCCTTCTAAACGGCTAGGCCGATTTGGATGAAACTTTCTGTGTGTGTTCAAGTGGATTCGAGAATGGTTTAGATTTACATTTGGACCCAGTAGGTGGCGCTGCTATTGGGATCCATCATGGGATACAGGTGTTCTTAAGCGGACGAAGTCGCGAGCAGGCCAGTAATCTAAATATAAAATTACAATAATTACAACAAATAGTTGTTTATTCAGGTAGAAAATTTCAGAATATAAGTGCCAAAACAATCAAGAGTGGTATGAGTATGAGTGGGTAGCTACTCATATAACTCACCGGATTGATATTACAGTGCGAGACGGTTCAAAAATCCGCACCCCAGGTTCCAGGGTGAAGTTTTATTTATCTCTTGTGTGCTCAGGGCCCAAAATGTCTAGTGCGAATTTCATTCACCATTCAACAGAGTATCGGTACGGTAAACAACAATTCGTATGGCATCGAAGCAGCGCCATCTAGCGATAAACTTATGAAACCAACTTGCCTAAGCTTCTTTTTTATACCGTGGAAAACAGGGTTCGAATAATTATCATGATACATAATAATTGGTAAGCATTATACCTATATATTGTATAAGCGGGCTCTTGAAAATTTTTAATTGTAAATATTGAATGATTTGGCAACGACATAAGTACTTTTTTTTTGTAAATGTCGCTACTTCTATTATAGCTGTGAGTTTCTTGCGCCCATTCTTCTCCACCGCTAAAAAATATACGTCCTGAATGGGTAGTACATAGGTAAAAAATGTATGGACGATTCAAAAGCATTTTTCGTAAGATTATTTGAATAAAAAAAAATTCACTTTGACTTTGAATAACATTTAGATATTTATCATGAAAATAATAACACTTTGATAATCATCAATGAATAATAATAACAAAACATTGCCCATACATGCTGTTAACCTGTACTCGAACAACGAAGGTTTATTTACCGCACTCATACGCGTGCGTGTAGTTACTTTACTGCAACGATTGTCAAAGTAATAAAATACTTTATCTACACTAATGTTGTAACATTCTACTTATGTTTCCAATACTTGACTTATAATTACTACTGTTATAGCGCAGACAACAAAACACTCAATTTAAGCAATTTCACATGATGGTATAATATCCACATCGATATCGTAAAATCTCATTATAACATCAATAAAACGCGACCAATTAACCTGGCGAGCCTTATGTCAAAATCCTCATACAAGTTGTATAAAATTTTGATATTAGCCTGGCTTTTGAAAACAGTTGGGTTATACGTGAAAACTTCGTCGAAACTACTAAACTTACATACACAAAACTCTTTGGTAAGATCTTGTGCCAATTAAATAAAAAAAGAACAGCGCGCGCTCGCTCCTGATTGGCCCTGCGCGCGCAGCTGCGCTCTCATTGGTTAGATTTTAATGGCGGCAAGTTCACTGTGACAATACACGTACGCGTGAATTTAATGTTTCGCAATGTGTTTTGTTTTTAAAATACAAATTAAAACTTAAAAATGGACAGCGACGATGATATTTGTACGCCTCCGGATATTCTAGAATTGGCAACAAAAGTAACTCACAATCTTTTGCCAGAAAAATCTAGAAAATTATATGAAAAAGAATATATAACTTTTTGGCATGGAAGATCGAAAAGAAAACTACATCATTTTCTGAAAATGTCATTCTTGTGTATCTCAAAGACCTCTCCGACAAATTCAAGCCATCTTCTATGTGGGCTAAATATTCTATGCTCAAGTCCACACTGAGTATCTACAACAATATTGATTATTGAAGTATTCAAAAGTCATAGCGTTCCTGAAACGCAGTTCAGAAGGACACAAGGAAAAAAAGTCCTTGACGTTTACATCAGGTCAAATAAAGATGTTCCTGAAAGATTCACCAGATATTTTGTATCTTTTTGAAAAGGTAAGTGTATTTTAGTTCTGTTATTTAATCTACCTAGTACTTACGTACTACACACGCAAGTTATCTAGACACTCCGTTTAAGCGCTTTGTGTATAAATTAGGTAGTAGGTACCTACACTTTACTACTTCATAAATCATAGTTTTTGCCTTGGCTATGTACCTCAAGCTTATTATATCGTTTATTGTTACAGGTTGCACTAATCTTCGGCATAATGGGGGCATGCCGAAGGCAAGAGCTATACAACATCCAGTTCGATGAAGTCTCTTTACATAGACGACAGTACAATCATGGTGAAAGTTTCGAAAACAAAAACGAAAATAGATCGTTCTTTCGTTGTGACGGGCAACTGCTATGCCGTATGTAAAAAATACATGGAACTTCGACCCACCCCCTGTCGAAACCCTGCCTTTTTCTTGAGCTATCGGGGAAGTGCGTCGATCAAAGAACTGGTATTAATAAATTTGGTGCTCTGGGAAAAACTATCGCAAGTTTTTTGAATCTGCCTAACCCAGCGTTGTACACGGGGCATTGCTTCCGGCGCACCTCGGCGACCCTTCTCATAGATAGCGGTGGTGATTTGACCGCACTGAAACGACACGGGGGGTGGAAGTCTTCTACTGTGGCTGAAAGCTACATTGATGAGTCTTTAATGAATAAAATTCAAGTCTCAAATACGATCTTGAACAGTATAGAAAACAAGACGAATGAAGTAATTATAAATATTCCAACTCCGTCTACAAGCTCTACTGCTTGCCCCGCGACCACTACAGCTGCTGGATCAATAATTAACATTAACTTTCAAAATTGTACCATCCAAAATTTGAACAATTATTATAAATAAACTATTGTCAGCTTTTACTCTTGTTGTTTGACTAATTGCATTAGTGAAGATAAAGTAGTGTATGCAACTGCATATAACACGGGTATTAAAACACTCGTTACTATTATGAAACTCGCTGCGCTCGTTTCATAAACTCACACTCGTGTTTTAATACCGTTCATTATATGACAGTTGCATAAACTACTATTCGAACACACAAAATTCAAAATATAGTTTTTATTTCGTTTTACAATCGCCAAAATTGTTATGCATTCCTTAATTTGTTATAAAAAATAAACCCTGGTGGGAAAACTCGTCGTCCGAGTACCTACTACCGCGCTCAGGAAGGCGCGGATGTTTATGTTTTTGGGGTTTTTATTTGGGGTTCTCCCCTCCGGATCTCGCCTCACTGCCCAGACCAAGAAGAGAAGATCTCCAGATAAGGAGAGAGAGGAGAGGCCATTTATAACTACTGTAACCTAACTCGTGCGAATAGAGAGAAAGAAAATACTAAGTGCGAACTCAGTACTTTATGTTATGCCGTTTGTGGTAAATTGAACTTTATTAACTCACCAAGAAAGTTCCCCTTCACCTGAACCGTTCTCTTTAGCGTGCCAGAAAACGCTTCTTCATCGGTAAACATATTCGAAGCGTTCATCCCAGCCGTCGCTATGTGTTCGAACGAGGATACCAACACTATCTCATCGTACGGAAGGAAACCGGTGCCTGAAAATATAATGATAGCCTAAGTAAAAAAGTAAATAGCCTATAACTGTCCCACTGCTGGGCAAAGGCCTCCATCATTGAAATCAACTCATTTCTACAATTGATGGGTAATGGCTTAATCAGCACGCTTATATAGCTTGCCAAATCTGCCCTGCTAATTGTAAATGCATTGCTTGCAAAACAGTGTTTCGGAGAAAATCGCAAGAAACATAATAGGTCTTACAAATAAACAAAGAATAAGGTCCGAATAGTTATTCCGTGTTTTGTCTCTTTTACTCTAATTTGAAATGACGTTTACATGACAGGAACAAAACACGGAATAACTATTCGGACCTTATTCTTTGTTTATTTGTAAGGGGGAATATGTTTTTAGATATCTAAACATGTTCATGTTGTTTTATTTATTTTGGACAACTTTACATCGTTCTTACTAATTTTAAACTATGTTATTATAAGCCACCAGGGATCCTACCACTTTTGCAAAAAAAAGGAAAACCCAAAAGTTACGATTACTGCAAAAACAATTAGCAGGGCAGAAATGCGGGTTGGTGATCACAAACCCGGGCTATATGCATCGAAAAATCTGTAACACGCTTCGCCCGACCTGGGAGTTGAACCCGGGGCCTTCCGGTATCGGGCCGAGCGCTATGCCACTCGGCCACCGAGGAATATAAGCCTGATCTGTGTAATAATAAGCCTCTTTTTTGGACGAATTAAAAGTGTTTATCTATTACTTAAGTTAATTTATCACCAGCCCCCCGACCATGAGCTCTTATAGCAGTATTATTGAAGTTGTGGAAAAGAGACGCAAATATATTCGCCGCTACACGCGTCTCGTTTTCACAACTGCAATAATAATGCTATAAGAGCTTGTGGTTACCCCCCAGTTAATTTTTATAAGCCTTTCTTATGGATGAAAACACCACAAGCAGAACGAGGTATAAACCACCACGCGGGCCCAGTGCGGTGCATATCTTTACAGCAGGAAAAGATAAGCTTAATTATAATATTTCCTTTAGGCATTATATTATTTGGGTTTTTCTTGTAAAATTTTATTAAATTGTGGAAAAATCTACAATCTCTGTGTGTCCCGCCCGATCTTCTAAATGCCACTACACATTTACAGAATACACTAAACATGTACACTAGTTTAGGCCTAAGACACCGTACTCGTAGAACAAGGGTATGACGAACCGGTTCACACGCGCTCTATACCATGTACAGACATGTACCTGGGCGCTTCTCTCCACTTCCACGGCCCAGTCAACCCGAGCCGAGGTTCGAGCCTTTAGAGGCGCCCTCGGGTGGTTCCGCTCCCCGATCCGATCCGAACCCTTCGGAGAATCTAATAGGGCACGGGGACACGCACTAGTGCGTGATGCCGTTCCCTCTAGAAAACCTCCGAAGGTGATTCGTTTCACACGGCTTGAGAAACCCTTTAAGTTTCTCGCCGCCTCCAAACAAGCCCGGTGAAGCTGAAAATGCGGTTTGAGGCAATCAGCAATCTCTCTCAAAAAAAAAAGTGTGTGTGTGTGACACATTATAGACTGACTGACAGATGATGGTCAGCAGACACTAAAATTAACTTTCATCTCTTACTAAAGCGCGCAAGCATATAACTATATTGGAATTGAATCGCCTTAAAACGTTGCGACAACAATTTCAAATGCAGCAGCCATATAGAAAACACGATGGCCATGACATGCATAAAATTAATGTGCTACCTCTGGGGCCTACTGGTTGAAGCACAAGTCTTAGAGGTACCGGGTTCGATTTCCTGCAGGGGCACATATATATTAGTGAACTCGGATTCTCAGCCAAAAGACTGCTGGAAGGCCTCCCTTTGAACTCGGATTATTTGATAATAAAATTTCGCCCAGAATAAGACTAACCCGATTGTGACGTCAAGCAATATTCTGCATTGTTGAGTTCCAATTTGCATGGTTCTCCAGTGAAATAACAGGGAATTAAGGCAAAAGAAGTAATTTTTTTTTTAAAGAGTGATTGCTGATTTTCTTAAACGCATTATCAGCTTTACCGGGCTTTTTTGGGGGCGGCGCGGCGGTCGGCTCTTACGACATGCATAGGAAGTAAGGCATCTGATACATTATTTTCAAGTCCAATATTATTATTATTTTTGTAATCTTAAATTTTTTTATTGAAGTGAAAACTTCTTTAGCGGCGTTGTACACTTTTTTTGTAATGGGTAAAAAATATTAAATTCGCGTCAGGACTCAGGACACGTGACCGTCAGCCTGACCTGACCTGGCCACGTGTCCTGACGGCGTCAGGACACGTGGCCTGATCGAAAATTCGTAAGACGAATGACAGCCGGCGCGGCGTAGGTAAGGAATTATCCCCCTCTCTTTCTACGGCGCGGCGAAAATGTATGCCTGCTGTTTCGTTTAGGCGGCGCAGGGCGCTTGCGCGAATGTTCGAGTGCTTTTTAATGTAATGTAAATTGTCATGTTTGTGTACGATAGCACAATAAATAAATATTGTATTCTATCACATAAATGATAGTACTTTTATAGTGATAATTGAAGCAATTCGTGCAAAATTATTCCCTAACCATTCCAAAATATCAAAATGCACAACGTTAATATTTAAGTTTTCACTTCTGCCGGCACTCCCGGAGTGCAACCCCTCGTTTTTTTTATTTTTATTTATGCTGTATACGCCTATAATAGGTATATGTATAAGCCATAATTGTTATAATGTATTATTTAATGTAATTATATGTATACTGTTGGTGTACTTTTTCCATAAATAAATAAATAAGTCCCAGACCAGCATGGGACGAAATAGGGTAACTAAAATAACCAATTCAACTTACCCACAATAGTGAGGTCAACGTAATCTACGTCATCCATGTGGACTGTGACGTTGTTTGGCTCAAACAACGCCTGGAAGGAGATCTTGGGTAGTTGCTGGCACAGCACCCATAGAGGGCACATCGCCAGCAGGTAGAGTATGATCAGGTGCATCGGCCATATCGGACACATGGTGGCCCGTGGTTCAATCTGGAAAGAGAGAAAAGTTTACGTTAGAAAAAAAACTGAAATATAACCAACTATTATGATGAGATCTTAATGACGGTAGTTGATGACATTGAATGGGCGCCTTTGGCTTTCAAAGTAAAAAGTAAATAGTGTTGAATAATTTCGGCGGGCTGGTTAGAACCACGATAGCTCAATTGGGAGAGCACCTGACCCGGTATGTCTGAAGGGTGCAGGTTCAAATCCTGCTCGTGGAATTTTTTTCAACATTTGTGTTTTTGTAAAAAAAATATTTTTTATTTAAGAGCGTTTACGCCGCACACTAGCGCCACTAATGAAAAAAAAAACATATCTAGTAATTAGAGATATAAAATCAAATTATGCTCAACAAACTATTTGAATGAAGTAATTTAGCATTTTTACGTCACCTAATGAACACCTCACATGTTATGGTTTAGTTAAATAAGACGTTACGGCCACTTTTAACTATAACGCCATATTTAATTCGATTTTCTATCTCTAATTACTACATATGTTTTTTTTTTCATTGGCGGCGCTAGTGTGCGGCGTAAACGCTCTTAAGTATTTAAGTAAACCAACAGTGTTTCTTATAAGAAGTTCTTATTGTAACTAATTAATAACTAATGGTGAGGCTAATATTATTTTGTAAGTATTATCATCATCATCAGCCAACACACGTCCACAGCTGGACATAGGCCTCTCCAAGTGCACGCCACTGAGCACGATCCGCGGCTACTCTCATCCAGCTCTTGCCAGCCACGAATGAATGCGGCGCAATAATTATGTCGACATATTGCGGGAAGTGATGGTGCCGACGACTGTGCGACTGCACTATAGGCCTGTTTTCACTTTGATTAGTGCGAGTGCAGGTGATTAGTAAGTGTTTAGTGCAGGTGTGTAGTGCAAGAAGTGTCCAATTTTGTCAAGTGGCTGTGTTTAGTAAATTCAGTTGTTAGCGTCCGACGCCAAACGCTAAACACTAAACACTGCTGTCCAGACGTGTGTAGTGCAGGCAGGCTGCGTGTGAGGGGAAAGGGAGGGCGCGCGGGGCGTGGCTACTCGCAGTCCACTCGCAAAAAAATTGAACCCGCTTCTTATCACTTTACTACGCAGGTTACTAATCACTCGCACTAATCAATCGCTGTCCACACGAGTTTACTCGTAATCACTAAGCACCTGCACTCATCACCTGCACTAATCACTAATCAAAGTGAAAACAGGCCTTATCCGATTGTGATCATAGACATTGACAAAATAAAATTAAGTAATCATCGAAGTTACAAACCTATGCAAATCAACCTTTTTCAACTGAATAGAGAATAGAAAAAAAAGGTATATTTTTTAATATATTAATTTTGTAAGTTACCTACGGCACAATTTGAACAAGTAATTAGTAGATTTGACAGGTAGGTAGGTATAATTATGATGATGAAATCCTGTGATCCTTCATCAGGGACATAGGGCTCGCAGTAGGGACTTCCATGCGTCGCTCGTGGTCTTGTGCTGTGCTGTGGCTTGGTAGGTAGGTAGGTATATAGTCATTAATTAGCCAGGTTTTTACATAATGGCCATACCTATTTAATTACTAAAGTAACATGTTTCCTGGTATTTTATCTAACATTACCTATAAGCTTAAAATATTCGTTACCGTAACGTGACTACATGGTAAATAAATCACTCAATCCTTTAAACCTTTTTTTACCTTAACGTAATACTACGTGTTGTATACACAGAACAGTTAATTTATCTATTCCGTGGTTGTATACAGGGCAAGCAGTCCAAACGGGTTAGTATGGGGAATTTGGATATTACCTATAGTTTGTTCAACTGATTTTATATGTGATTTGAAACATATTGGACATAAATAACATATCTATCACATAGAAGTAATAAAAACTTTTGTTTAATGTTTATCTTTAAGTAGGTAAGAGGAAAGCTTTGTATTTTTGTATTTTTGTTTGTAACGAATAAACTCAAAAACTACTGGACCGATTTAAAAAATGCTTTCACCATTTATTACAAGAAAAAAAAAATTGCTTAATGATAAATAAATAGAAATACGATTTGTTTGTTTTGTTGTCATAGAAACTGTCAAAGTGGTACGAAGTCCGCGCGGGTCAGCTAGTGTTTTATAATAACGTAGCAAGATTGACCAAAAAGGTATAAGGTAAGTAGGTAGATGGGTAGGTAGATGGGTAGGTAGGTAGGTAGATATAATATGGGATGAGGACGACCTAGGCGAATGTTTCTTGACTAAATCAAGGATTTTTTACGAAAGGCAAAGTCAAGAGTACCTTAAACCGGCGAGCATGAAGAAGGCGAGTGTGAAGAAATTAATGAGAAGATAAAGCGAAATAGTGTGTAAGAATAGAAGCAAGTGGCAGTAAGGGTGTCTGCCTGTCTCCTATGGATGGGAGAGAGGCGTGAATGTATGAATGTATGTTTCTATTAACTCTTGTCAACATCTCTACGCCGCACACTAGCGCCGCCAATGAAAAAAAAACATATCTAGTAATTAGAGATAGAAAATCAAATTATGCTCAACAAACTATTTGAATGAAGTTATTTAGCATTTTTACGTCACCTAATGAACATCTGAAATGTTATGGTTTAGTTAAATACGGCGTTATAGTTAAAAGTGACCGTTTTTAGCTGTAACGTCTTATTAACATGTCAGATGTTCATTAGGTGACGTAAAAATGCTAAATTACTTGATTTTCTATCTCTAATTACTAGATATGTATTTTTTTTTATTGGCGGCGCTAGTGTGCGGCGTAAACGCTCTTAAGCTTAAGCATAGAAAGTTCCATTGAAATTGGCTGAAGGTTGAAAAAAAAGCTTTGATGTTTGTATGAGATACTTAAGTGTATCATCGCTCTTAAAAGATTATATATGTGTCGTAGCCATATCGTAGATTTGCTCACTTCACGAAATGCACGAGAACTTCATGAAATGGTCGCATTTCATTAAATGTTTCACTGTCTGGCTACATCAGGATGTGGTTTGAGCAGATCAATGATAAGAAATCGTTCTCGATTTTTGTGTCGATACAATCGATTTTGTACGAATCGATCGATCTTATGCCGCTCTCCCCTTCCGTGACTGCGCTCCCCCCTTCCGTGACTGCGCTCCCCCCTTCCGTGACTGGCCCTCGCTACGCTGCGCTTCGCTCGGGAATATAACTTAACCTAACCAACAGTAAGGCTAAGGATTTCCTACATTAATGATTATGGCCAAACGTGGAAGGGCATAATAATATAATCAAACGTTGACGCTTTAACGATATGAGTTTTTTTATGAGATTTCAGTTTAAGCTGGGCACATCATGAAATACAACCATTTCATGAAATGGTCGATTACCTACATCATAAAGTGATCAATTTTAAGATCCGGCCACGACATAATGTATGGAGTGGACCGTCTATTCTTAAACATAAATCCTTTTTTTTAATTAGCTATACGACATGTAGAGATGATGATTATGTCTTTTGGCTGAGATGATGATGATACGACATGTAGCACTAGTAAGACGTCATGTTGAATACCGGTTTTTGTTTGGTAATAATTTTTATAACAAAATGAAACATTTAATTATGTATATGCCAGAAATTAGCAAGTCAATACCTACCTACATAGCTGGTGTGCGAATAATTATTATGGTAATAACGAAAACACGTGTGTTTGTTGGAGGGTAATTAATTTGTAATTTAAATATTTTGTTCTTTCTGGACTAAGTTCGCATCAAATAATAAGTAAATAAGTAATGTTAAGTAAATGATATTTATTTTAATGTATATTATGTAGTGTGCAGTAATATTAACTATAATAAAATAAATGTAATGTATAAATAAATGTTATATTGGGTGCCCACATACGCATTATTCTGATTATTTTAATGATAGGAAATATATACCCATGCAAAACTAACATGTTCAAGTTTCATTTGCATATTTGTTGGGATAAGTGACCGATCACGCTTTTTTTATTTAAGATTTACCACGGAGAAGCTTTCGTTCTTCAAAATGGTTTATTCGTTAATAAGGACGATAAAAGTGCGTTTCGTCGATTATCTACTTAATGGAATCCTCAACGAATAAGTTAGGGCTAGGTGTCCTACCAGAGTCGAGCGAATGGAACAACAACTCAACCAGATACGATCCGATCTGAATCCCTCGGAGAAACTAGTAGAGAAGCCTTCCGCTTGTGTGATGCCAATTCTCTCTAGAAGCCCTCTGATCTGTCGATCGCATGGCTTGAACCCTTTAAGATTCTCGCCGCCCCCAAACAAGTCCGGTGACGTTGTAAAGGATGTTTTAGGCCCACAGCATACTCTTACAAAAATATATTCAGCAACACAAACTGACATGTCATCTTCAGAATGTACAAACGTAGACCACGTCTACACTTAGCAGCTAGGGTTGCCAGATGTCCGGTTTTAGACCGGACTGTCCGGATGTTTCTATGTTTGTCCGGTCAAGAAAACCTTCGTAAACCGGACAAAAGATTGATTTTGTGGAAAGAATTTTTAGCGTAATGGGAAATGTATGGACAGACGAAAGAAATCGTTTCGCCGCCGCCGCCGCGCCGCCGTAGACACCGGTCAAAAGTGAATTGTGCATGCTGCTAGTTGCACAGAATTCAAAGATGCGATCTAAAGCAATAAAACTTTACGATGGCAGTGGCATCGAGCACTAAATATATAAAAAAAATAGATTAAACTGTTAATTCAGCATAATAATTTACGATTAGTAAGACAAATTAATGGTTTTAAGACAAATTTTCTGTAAATTTATTTGAATAAATAAAACTTACAAACAAGTCCGGTTTTTTTTCAACTCCTCTGGCAACCCTATTAACAGCAGATGGTGAGACTGCAAACAAATCGTTATGGACTTGATTAAAATAAAATAAAAACATGAGCACAAGTCCGGATACCGAAAGGTCGTAGATTCATTACACCTGAAACATCAAAAAAAACTGGTCTAACAGTCAGTAACAACATCGACTAAGTAACTCTTTAAATCATGATGATATAATTATCATACAACCATTTTATACCCAACATGAATCGAGAGCACTGCAATTGAGAGTTATTATTCGATATAAATATAGCCGACAACCAACGATATCCGATCGTTAATTAAAATCAATTAGAAAACCACGAAACTTTTGAAGGAAATCAATTTACGTCAAGTGATTTATAATTGAAGATGTAAAAACTTACATAAATCGATCTAATGAGAATACACAACACTGTTAGCACATCACTCAGCACACGGCCGATTCGAACCACTGTCCAAGGTAGACTGAAGACCGGCTGGCATGACGCAAACAACTCATATCCTGCATGCGAAACGTTTTGAGAACCATAATCCTCGTATCGAGTATCGTAACAACCTTAACTCCCACATCTTAAAGTAGATTATTGAACAACACATCATCAAACGTAAATATTCTCCAAAATCGCTGCTTAATATCTCGTGGTTCGGGTCACGTATAGATAAGTTGTGATATTAAACTTGTTAATTAGCATCCGATTACGATCGGCGATTAATAATGCGGTGACAAGGTTACCATGCCATTACAAAAGAACATTGTCAGTGCAATTTCGAAAGAAATTTTATAATTAGTAGGAGTTTAACCTTTAGACTAGACTTGATTCCAAAGAGTTTTAATATTTTTTTCGGGTTTATCTTTGGGTGTATTGTTTGGACGACACGTCAAAAAGTGGACTGGACTTAGTCATCGCCAGTTAAAACAAGCTTTATGGGATCGCAGATTTATAAACTGATCTCCAAACTACAGTATGAAGATGGCACAAAATGATAATCATGGTGATGTATTGTTTGTCACTCAATTATTATTCAATAAGCATTTACGTTCTATAATAAATCTAAACTGTCCTGAATAAAAACTACAAAATACACAAAAAATCTGCCCCATTTATGGACATTTTAATATAAAAGATCTGTGGAAATAAAAAAAAATCCGAGGAACTGGGTACAACAATGGGTTAACTAATTTGAAGAGTTCGGGATATACGAAAAAAGCTCCATCGTCTCTCATATATTCAATAGAGCGTAAGCAAACTTAAATATTTTTAAAAGGTTCAATTACAAGAAAGTAAGAAGCAACAAGACCTTCGACCTTAGAATTAAGAAAACCCGAAAGCGTCTCTTAAGTTTTAGGGTGTTGCGAAAGAGGGAAAAACGCCTAGGCACATGTCCGTAATAGTCTGTTCTAGGAAGACACCGTACCCTTCTTGATTTCCGAGGCACCGGCAGACATTCAAACCGGGTGACTATAGCGGAAAACCCCAGAACGGCCTTTAAATGTTAAGACTTTAGTCCGGGTTGACCGAAAGAGCTGCTGACATGACAACTTTCGAGTCAGGAGGAATATTATGGTGTCGATGTCGCAGACACGAAAAGAAGAAGACATTTATTTGGGTGAGTAGTGGCGTTGGAAGAATCGGGAGCCCCCGTTCGTACGTGTGTTGGCCTGATGGGATCATAGGGGTCGACAAGGACGTTTAGCGGGTTGTTTGCGATAAGAACATGCGATAAGGAAAGTGGTCAAAGTTTATTACCTACAATGTAGATACTAACTATCAATAGATGCAATCTCTCTTTGCTACGAACCAATGGATTCAGTGTTCTGTATAAAAATGTTGTTTGTTTGATATTTTATAGTAGGTGCTGAGAATGATGATACCCTAAGTAAGATAGTGGTGGAACCTAACTAAAGAATATGTTAAATTGTTTTTTTTTTAATAAAAGAAGAACTAGATCACTGATGTAATTGATCGGTGAACAAGAGTTTAAAGCATAAACTACTTTTTATGCAGTTATTTATAGATTAGTTATAATAGATTGTAAAGTTGCTTGCTTTCTAATGCTTTTTGGTTTAGGTGAACTAAACAAAATAATATAAACGCGAATAAGGGGATAGGCAATCTATCAGAACTGTCAAATTTCTTCAATAAATGTTCAACCATATGCCATACACATAGGGCTGCCATCCGTCCGGGTTTCCCTGGATTTGTCCTAGTTTGGAGGGCGTCCGGGGAGCGTCCGGGCGGGGTTTCTAAAAAGTGTCCGGGTGAACCCCGGGCACTTTTTATGTCAGGGGAAATCCAATTAACTTGATAAAATGGAATGATTAGCTATAAATTACAGCATTTCATAGTTATTCGGTGCGGCAAATATATCCGCGCACTCGTGAGTCTCGTGACGTGACGTGACCTCCCTAGTCGATTAAGTTGATTTTCTATAAATAAATAAAAATATGATAACTATGTTTTTATTTTATTGTAATTTTTTTTTCGATGGAGTCCGGGGTAATATCTTTATTTCACCCAAATGTCCTGGGTTTTTGAAGTTTTTGTCCTGGGTCCGTAATTTAGCTGATGGCAGCCCTACATACACATAAAGTTCAAAGTCTATTGAGCAAATTGGACAGTTTGTGGTAAGCTGATGTGCTGGCGCATGTACCTACTTTACGTAGGTAGGTATGGTGGAGTTGGAAAGGAAACTTACATAATGATCTTTTACCAGAAAGGCAATCGGTTGTTCTGATCTCTAGTGCCTAATAGCCAACAGCTGTGATGACGATGAGACTTATGAAAGCTCTTTCCGTCGAGGCTTAAAAAACAATCACGAAGAGATTGCATGGTTGATGAGACAGATAAAGAAATAATAATCTTACGCTTCGTCCTGACTTAGTTTTCACAATTTTGTTTCTAGCCTATAATTCGATTTCTATGAACTGAATGACGGCATTTATAGATATGAATATCCGGTAGTTGTTAAGATCCTTGGGGGAGGCCTTTATCCGGCAGTGGACGTCTTTTGGCTGAGATGATGGTGATAGATTTGAGACAATATAGACTGAAAATGAAGCGAAAAGACAAATAATATAATAATATGTATTTGGATGTTACAATTCATTAGTAACTATTTATATTTCAACAGGATGGGTTTGAATTCATGCGATTTCTTCTTGAGGTGATCTCATATCAAAGCAGCAATGTTCATGTAAACAAAATTGGGATTTATAAATAAAGATAGGTACTTAGAGTCATTTGTTTTGACAACCACTGATTTAACATAATCAAACGGTAATCGAGAAACAAATGTATTTATTGCACAGGCGGGGTATCGAAAGATTAAACAGCTTTGTAATTGGGTAATAACAGCTGTGAACTGATAATAGGTTATCTATCAGACAGCCACCAATCTTAGATAATGCATTGATTAATTGGTACGCGTACAATTGCACTTACGAACACGTCGTGAGATATTTAAAAAAAAATTGCCGATAGCTTCATTTTTTAGTGCTGGGTTAAAGAGAAACTGATTAAAAATTAACATTAAAACAAAAAAATTATTTACATTACAGGTTGACGGGGCCGCCGGCCAGGGGGGGGGGGGGGGGAAGCACGAAGGCGCAGTTAACGCGCCCGGTCTGCGATTGTTAAGCAACTTTCGCAAAGACTGGTCATTGGATGGGTGACCAAAAATGTATCATCTCGAGAAGCTAATGAATAATACCTACCTACTTAGTAGAATTTAAAGACATTAAATTACACTCGTAAGGTTTGATCGAAAACACTCTAAATCTCGACTCACAATAAATCTGAGCTTAAGAGGAAAAAAACAATTTAGTTTCTCAGATGCGAGATTTGAATTTTAAAATTATTAAAGAGCATTTCGTTGTTTGCGCAACCGTGCGGACATAACGGAATAATTCAGATATTTTAACCTTGTTGAGTCTGCTGAAGAATAGTTTAGTGAGAATAGTTTTTTGTGTAAGTCAGGCAGGAACCAATTTATTCACGCTACTCGCTTGATATTTCATACGCCTTAGTTAATCGTTTTAAGAATCTCAATTTTACACACTACCGCATTTTTTGTTAAGAACTGCGATTTTTGAATATCATCGTGATTTGAAAAAAGACGAAGTAGGTTTTGAAAAAAATTAAGGTCGGATGTTAATGACATAATAGTTGTCGACATTCAATACGGTTCCTTTGGCTTACAGAGTAAGAGTTCGGCGAGTTGGATTGAGCCATGATAGCATAGTTGGCAGTGCACCCGACCCGGCATGTCATGGGGTGCGAGTTCGAATCCCGCTCGTTGAATTTTTTCAGCACATAAAACATGGCAACTTTGCCATATAATTTTTTGACAAAAATCTATATAATTCATTAACCATGACACGTATGAGAAAGTTAACTATTTAAATATATTCATTTTACATTTGGCCTACAATAACTGCAATCGTGATTGCCTACAACCTTATAATTAAACGTGCAGAAATAAAGACCACAGGTAAAATTGGTAACTTTTTTACAACTTTACCTGGGTACATTATTTCATAAACTGAAATGAAAATATTAAGACAGGTGTTTAAAAAAGCGGCCAAGTGCGAGTCGGACTCGCCCATGAAGGGTTCCGTAGCAGCAAGTAACATAATATAAAAGTTCTTGTAGTTCGTTTATGTTTATGAAATATTTTTTTTTATATACATATATTGAGTTGATTGAATGAAAGGTAAATTGCGGTTTACGATTTATGACGTATTAAAAAAACTACTTACTAGATCTCGTTCAAACCAATTTTCGGTGGAAGTTTGCATGGTAATGTACATCTTATATATTTTTTTTAGTTTTATCATTCTCTTATTTTAGAAGTTACAGGGGGGAGGGGGAGGGCACACATACCACTTTGGAAGTGTCTCTCGCGCAAATAATTCAGTTTAAAAAAAATATAATAGAAACCTCAATATCATTTTTGAAGACTTATCCCCACACGTATGGGTTTGATGAAAAAAAAATTTTGAGTTTCAGTTCTAAGTATAAAATTTATTGTTTTTTTTCTATTTTTGTGTGAAAATCTTAATGCGGTTCACAGAATACATCTACTTACCAAGTTCCAACAGTATAGTTCTAATAGTTTCGGAAAGAAGTGGCTGTGACATACATACGGACGGACAGACAGACAAACAGACATGACGAATCCATAAGGGTTCCGTTTTTTGCCATTTGGCTACGGAACCCTAAAAATGGCAACATTTGACAATAGGTAAAGTTGCCATGGGGTTCCTTGCAATTTTCATACAAAAAACTTTCAATGCACAGGGTTGTCAAAAAACTAGAAATGCGGTTGTTTTATTAAGTAAACAAGTGATTATATATAAGTATTATGAATCTCTAGGCACACGATGCGTGTTTCCATCACATAAGTTATATTAATCTTAACCCTTTAACAGGCAGAACATGTTTGAATATTTAATTGGTTTTCAATCTTATCACAATGAAATACAGTTCAAAATTTGGTGGGAATATACATCCCTCTGACTGTGAAAGAGTTAAACTGAGACACGAAAATGACATTACAGTCTATAACAAATCCCGTTCGAGAATTTTCAGTGCCAAGAGGTCACCTGTGCCTTAGACCTCTTGGCACTGAACTGGCTTCTTCTAAGGCCTAAAACACGTATTCTTTTATGAAAGAACAATTCTAACATATCACTTTCTTGTAATAATAGATAGGTAAAGTACCTATTACTACAAATAACACACATAACAATTTTTCGCCTAAACATTTTACTTTCAAGTCAATATGAATTTACTATGTTTTGGAATAAAGTTATAGGTGTAAATTTTTTAAAGGAACTTAAAACTTAGTCGCCCTTTTCAGACACGGCACACGGTCGCTCTTTTCGGACACACTTACCTATCTGCTTATGATTGATGAGATGAGTTATCAAGAAAATATGGGAAATATTTATTTACGGATAGCAGCTGGCCTCGAGTATTGATATAGGTAGGTAGGCAGGTAAGAAAACTTTGTGGTGCGAAAAACGTATCTCACTAATATGAAAACGGTCAATATAAAATGTATAGTATGTGTTAGTTATGGTAGATTAAGATGTATATATGTTAAGTTAGTTTTAACATTGTAAAGGATTAAAAAAGTCAAGGTAGTTTTCCTTCGTACGCGCGTAAGTCGCTGCAAGTCAAACATAGCCGGCCGCGGGGCTCAACCACAGAGTAGATAATTGTGGCTCAACTGTAACTATGGTGCTCTGATTCATGACATGACCCACTTGTTCTTCTGCCTTTTACTACTCCTACCTGCACAAGGAAATACCTAATGAGGGACACCAGAAAGTCACAATAGGTACAATACCATCATGAAACACATTCTTTGGTTAAGCCGCTATTTCGTTTATTTAATCGGGCTTAGCCTTTTACCCGATGATAAAGCATCGTTAACCGAACGGAGTGATCATCATCACCGGCTCAATTTTATGTACCCACTGCTGGGGCACCAGCCTTCCCTATGGATGGCAACACCACAAGGAGAACGGGCTATAAACCACCACGCGGTCCCAGTGCGAATTGGCGGTTGTTAACGACTGCTAATGCAGCCGGGACCAACGGCTTTACGTGCCTTTCGAAGCACGGAGGAACTCGAGATGATACATTTTTGGTCATCCATCCGATGACCGGCTTTTGCGAAAGTTACTTAGCCTTAGCAATCGCAGACCGGGCGCGCTAACCACTGCGCTATCGAGCTTCTCAACGATGATCGGGTTGAATGCGAGAAAGCATAATTCAATCTCCAGAAATAATTTTAATTCTGTATGTTTTTCTGATCGTGCTCGGTGGCGTGCACTTGGAGAGGCCTGTCCAGCAGTGGACTAGTGTAGACTGATGATGATGACGACGATGATGATGATGATGATGATGATGATGAAAATGCTTGCTTGACCTTGACGATAGGGCTCGTGACTCTTATCTCGTAGGTAGGTACCTAACTGTCAAAACAACAATTATATTTGTTGTTGTTAAAGCGACAGACTTAGGTAACATGATGGTAACTAACAATGCTGACTTAAAAGCAACCCTACCACCAACCAAATAGAGTACCTACTACCTACCCAAAAATATCTCCTTGTAATATGATATTGTTCCGATAGATTTTCAACTACCTAGTAGTTCATATTGAAGTACGTAGTTATACCTACCTAATTCATGACTGACCTTGGCCAACACTTTCCCTCGTGTAATTTGCTAAGGGCAGCGCCACCGCCGGCCTTAATTATTTCATAGCCTTTTACGTCTGTTTACCTACAATTATGTCATTGCCAAAATTAATTTACTTTACCTGTAACATGCAACCGCGAAAAACGCAAGTTCAGTTTAAAACACAATTATTCTTATTCCTTATGCAAGGATAAGCACTTGGCCATCATCTAGAGTTGCCAACCCTACTATATAATAACTATATTAATTAACTATTTAAGGATAATAATCATACTATTTTAGGCGTCTAACTACCTACTATTATTTTAGAAATATATTATAGTAGGCGAAACTACTATAGTTTTAATAGTCTTCTGTGATGAACACAAAGTGGAAATATGAGCGCACCAGACCCAGTATCGGTCTGATAAAAGCAGAGTTAATGGTGTTTTGTAACTTAAAATTAGATTGTAATAATAGTTACGAAGCGTTCCTTAAAAAAATAAAAACCTATTAATAAAAGCTCAAAGCAGCAAAAAATATTCATTTAAGAAATAAAATAAATATTTTTGAATATACTATATTTATTTAATTAATTCCCTATCTACTATATTTTTTTCTGTACTAAATCCAAAAGTGCTATATTTGGTCTAAAAAAAGTTGGTACCCCAACCATCATCCCACCTTATGCTAAGTGATGATAAGGAAGGTGTGGAAGCGCACTTGAACTAATAGAATCCTCAACTACTGAGCATCTGGCTATCTTATTTTTAACTTGAGCGAACTAGGGTTTGGCGTACAGGCAAGGCACAGAATAACTAATAGTACCTACTCTACAGGTTGAGTGTTACTGGTCTACTAACCAATCCCATCACCCATTATTCCTGTGTGTGACAATGTCGAATTGCCTACAACACCTGGCTCGATTGGAATATCTAATTACATCGGCTGGTAATTGTCAGCTTTAATTCCTTCGATCCATTGTGTGTAGTGATGGGAAATTCCCGAGAATGTTCTTTCAGTGAGAACTTTGCTGTTAAGTTTTCGAGAATATTCTTTTGGAAGAGAATTTAAGAGAATTTATAAATTGGATGACTATCTCAATAATCTGATTAAATTAATGGAACTGCGATTGCATTTCTGCTTTATTTACAAATATTTCACACGGAAAATTTAAATTATTGTCTTTCCTGAGGTTAAATTCTTCTAAGCGAGAATATTCTCGAGAATATTTCGAAGAAAATTCTCCTAAGTTCTTTTTAAATTTCCTGCAAAATTTAATAATACATTTTGGCGATAAAATAGACACATCAGTATTTTCAAACAATTACCTTTAATAAAGTTCTCAAGATTTAACAACTCTAAATAATTTAAATTCTTCAAAATGAACATGAAAAAATCTTAATGATAATGACTAATCGTGACAAGAAATTTTAATAACATGTAATCTGAAATACGAAAACTTCTACTCGAAGTGGGTTACTTTACGATACACAGTGTGAACAAAACTACGAAGAGTTTAAATGCTGTTCTGTCTCTCTTATGGCGGAGGTACCCAAACCTGGATTAGGTTCCTCGGTTTTCTTGGCAAAAGTTTGTAACTTATTAAATATTTTCCAATTAAGAGAGATCAGATAATTTTTTTTCGCTGATAGACGGCAGGGAATTAACTGATGTAAACAAAATGGCGGCGGTGCGTGGCTGGCGGGCCGGGGCGCGGGGAGAGGGCGCATACATGCTACGCTACTAGCGCGACTAAACAAAACGTTTGTACATAAAAAATATTGCGGTGGAAACTTAAAATCAATTTTTACTCGCAAGGTTATCGGCAAAAACGATGGTACTGTGATAATTATTAGCTAAATAAACTGAGATACCTACTTATTTTATACAATACTGCCATCGTAGTTCAAAACCTCTAAAAGAATACAAGTTTTTTCTAAAAATACGAAAATCTTCATCCAATTTTAAATTCTCTTAAATTCTCCTTGATCTGAGAATATTCTCAATTAAAAGGAAAATTCTAGAATATTCTCGATTGGAGAATATTCTCACTTGGAGAATTTTCTCGCGACCCATCACTAATTGTGTGGTTGAGGGAAAATCCGTTCATTCAACAACAGCCATAACATAATGGTTCACGGAACTGCGCGCGCACATATAATAAACATTATACAATGCATATAGACTTCCGAGCCCCGAGCAATATGCACCCTTGCCAGGAATCAAACCGGGGATATCTGTGAACACGTCTGTAGAAGAACGAGGAGATATCTAAGGCCAAGATTCTGATATTCCACAATTAATGTCTCATCAGTGGATATCTCTTCTGTGTCAGAGGCGTGATTCCGACATTTTCACCATTTTTCAAATATCCAAATCGAAGGCCATTGACCTGACACACAGTATTGATCTGATCCGAACAGAACCCCTCGGGAAATCTAGTAAGGAACATGGAGACGTTTGCGTGATCCCAGTCCACATAGAAACCCTCTGACGGTGTTTTGATTTCGATCACACGGCTTGAGGAACCCTTTAAGTTTCTAGCCGCCTCTAAAATGTCCGGTGACGATGTAAAGGTCGTTTGAGGCCAACATTGAAATTGGACGTAACAAAACTTTTACAACAAAATTCTCTAGGTTAGGTACCTATATATATAAAACGAATTATTCTCACATCAATGGAATGTGCGTTTATTGCATAACACCGATTAAGATAATTATTATAATTATGATGCACTTCCGACTGTTGCACGCCGACTTTTAGCCCCGCAGCGCGTGTTTACTCCCCTCTAACCCCTCTCCCCTTTATGCCGCATACTACCTAATTCAAATCAAAGCACTCCTGGCTGATCAGCCTGAATGTGATGTGTATGCGGATGGATGGAAGGAGGTCTTAAATAGGTGCATATTGTTTTGCAAAAAAGATGAGTGTGACTCTCTTTCACTACCTGTTTGTGATTTATTACTTATTCTTTTATATTTTTGTTATTGTTATTTGTATTTTTGTTATTTCTTTTATTATCCTTTGTACTATTTACTGTATTGGTGTTAACTTGGTCTGTGGTGTTAACCGTTGTAATAAGTAATAAATAAATAAATACTTAAATAAATACTGACAAGGTTATCGGTAATAATAACATAATCATTAACTAGAAACATTCAGAATTTAATTATTTGTACGAGTAGGTAGGTAAGTATATAAGGTGACTGAAAAAAATGTCAAAAACGACAAGGGTTGGTCAAGTCAAGCTTTTTAAAAATAAAAGTGGCCAAAAAAAAAAGTGTTTTTTTTTTCAATTTTCATTTAATAAATAGGTACATAACGCATCTAGTACATTTAAATTAAGTTATTCGTTAGGTATCAAATTTATTTTAAAGCGAACTAAAAAAATAATAGAAAACTAATAAAAAATAACGATTATTTACTGACTGAGAGACTGGGGCGGCCGTCGACCCGTCGCGTCATAGCGCCAGCCAGCTGAGAGAGATAAATGCCTACGCCTACGTTACATACAGTCTGGCTGGAATGAGTGAGACCCCATTTATTTTCCCTTTACAACTGAATTGAAACTCTAACGACTATCGATAACATCTACTTACCTATGTTATGATATGTGTGTTATGAGCGCAATTCCAATTCTTATCTACGTATTACAAAATAAGTCTAACACACATGAATAGAAGTTACAACTATCTTTCCTTTACAAATTAAATATCAAATGTAGGTAACATCTAAAGTACGACCAACGACCGAACTGCCATGTAGGTATTGCAAAATAAGTCAATCACACAATTCACACATCAAAAGAAGTTACTACCTACTATCTTTCCTTACAAATGAATGATGAAATGTAGATAGGTACCTAAAGTACGACTAACGACCGAACTTCTATATAGGTAAGTAAGTAGTAAGTAAACAGCGTACAATTGTCCCACTGCTGGGCAAAGGCCTCCGTCATTGATATCAAGTCATCGCTACATTTGATGGGTTATGGCTTTATCACCACGCTTGCCAAGTGCGGGTTGGTGATCACAAACCCGGGCTATGCATCGAAAAATCCGAATTACATTTTGCCCGACCTGGGAATTGAACCCGGGACCTTCGGGTATAGGGCCGAGCGCTCTGCCACTCGGCCACCGAGGCTATGTAGGTATTGCAAAATAAGTCAATCACATAAATTACACATTAAAAGAAGTTTCATTCTCATTACAAATCAAAGATCAAATGTAGGTATCTAAAGGGCAACGGCCGGTCGATGACAAAGTACCTATTACCTATGCGTTATTATTATTCTAAGTACCTATGTTATGTTGTTGTTAAAAGCATTATTTTATTATTCAGTCTTACCTAATAAGCCTAAAGTAATAAGTAATAACATAACACTAAATTAAATAAACAAATGAATGTCTCGCATTAAAGGCAAAGTTAAACATCTGAATAGGTGAATAGGTGTAGGTAGGTACTTACATGGTGATAAAGAGCATTCCAGTTTATGTCATCCGCGTACAGCAAAGGCTATGATAAGCTTTCCATCACACTTAACAGGTTTTGGACTGTCAAACTAATGTAATAATAACAAAATAAAAGTCAACCTTTGGTATAATTACGTAACTAAATTAAAATTAATTAAGGGAGCTAGAATAACTTATTTATTATTATCGACGCATCGTTTTTATTATTACCGACACTAATTCAGCTTGTTTACAAGTTCATCACCTATTTTACCTACAAGTCTTATAATACATTTTACACCCACTGCATTGCTTGGTACCTAATCATAATTTGTCACTGCACTGATTATTACCTTACTCAGCTTAGAACACTAATCTATTACTACATTAATTAACTAATACGTAAATAGCATCTCTAAGAACTGTTGGTTCGTAATCCAAGGCATTTTTACGCACGCGCAACGCGATAGCTCAAGATGCACAAGTAGACTGCGACAAAAATCCTTGCGTGCAGCCGTGTGAAGGTCGTGTGATTAGGGTTGGAACGCACGAGAAGTAAATTAAAACCATTAGACCATACAAGATATTGACATGTCAAAACTTTTGTCTTTTGTTGATTACAAACTCTTTCACAATTGCAAACATACGAATAGGCTTAACTTAACTTAAATAATTAAGCTATCGTCAAAACTTGCATAATAAGCGAATTTACAATAAGAAAATTTGACGACCTCCGTGGTCAAGTGGTTAGCACTCCGGTTCTGGCGTCGCCACCTTTAAGGTCCTGGGTTCAATTCCCGGTCATGACAATTTTAGAAATAACTGTTTTTAAATTTATTATATAAGATATCCCTTAGTGTATCAAAAAAGATACAATGGCGCTGAACGTGTTAGAATTCTTTTTATTATTTATGTATTTTTTTATTTTTTATTTAAGTCTCTTTGCCTCGGTGGCCGAGTGGCAAAGCGCTCGGCCCGATACTAGAAGGTCCCGGGTTCAATTCCCAGGTAGGGCAAAATGTAATTCGGATTTTTCGATGCATAGCCCGGGTTTGTGATCACCAACCCGCACTTGGCAAGCGTGGTGATAAAGCCATAACCCATCAAATGTAGCGATGACTTGATATCAATGACGGAGGCCTTTGCCCAGCAGTGGGACAATTGTACGCTGTTTACTTACTACTTACTTACCTACATAGAAGTTCGGTCGTTAGTCGTACTTTAGGTACCTATCTACATTTCATCATTCATTTGTAAGGAAAGATAGTAGGTAGTAACTTCTTTTGATGTGTGAATTGTGTGATTGACTTATTTTGCAATACCTACATGGCAGTTCGGTCGTTGGTCGTACTTTAGATGTTACCTACATTTGATATTTAATTTGTAAAGGAAAGATAGTTGTTACTTCTATTCATGTGTGTTAGACTTATTTTGTAATACGTAGATAAGAATTGGAATTGCGCTCATAACACACATATCATAACATAGGTAAGTAGATGTTATCGATAGTCGTTAGAGTTTCAATTCAGTTGTAAAGGGAAAATAAATGGGGTCTCACTCATTCCAGCCAGACTGTATGTAACGTAGGCGTAGGCATTTATCTCTCTCAGCTGGCTGGCGCTATGACGCGGCGGGTCGACGGCCGCCCCAGTCTCTCAGTCAGTAAATAATCGTTATTTTTTATTAGTTTTCTATTATTTTTTTAGTTCGCTTTAAAATAAATTTGATACCTAACGAATAACTTAATTTAAATGTACTAGATGCGTTATGTACCTATTTATTAAATTAAAATTGAAAAAAAAAAACACTTTTTTTTGGCCACTTTTATTTTTAAAAAGCTTGACTTGACCAACCCTTGTCGTTTTTGACATTTTTTTTCAGTCTCCTTATATAAAGAAAAAGAAAATCAACAAATAAACTGGAGTCTTCAGATTTGAAGCACAGAAGAAATAAGAAGTACACGTACACACGCCTGCGTATAAGACTACAACAAACTATCAAAACTCCTAAATAAAATTTAAAGTTTATGTCCATCGTCTAACGTTGAAGTAATTATGATTGAAGAAATTTGTTAGTTTTGGATAGTCCGAGTCATGTGCAGACGTCTGTCTGTACTTCTTGAAGACACAACATGAAAAAAAAACCAAGAACAGTTTGCAATCACAAGTATATAATTAGAACAATTTTTATTAATGAAATGAAATGAAATTGATTTATTTGCGTATGAATAGGGTACATGGGGAGATGTTGTGACAATTTTACGCTCATCCCATTCAGCCAACCACGGACGGACGACGGTAGCATGCAAAAATTCATTAAAATTAAAAATTTAATACAATAAAATTGAAAATAATCTAAAAGACTTAATTTAATTAATAATATAAAAGACCATTTAATCAACCAAAAGAAGCAACTTTGAGGCTGTATGGTGCAGCTCCTCTGCCTTATTTGTTTACCAAGGTTACAAACAAAAAAAATATTTATTATTAAATTATTATTTTTATCTTTGCATTTACAATACGTAGTTACGTGGTTATTATTTTTTTTGTAAAATTTTAGCATAAGTATATGAGTATTCTCAACGAATTATCTCGATATTAATATAGAAGCAATTTTTATTTTTGTTATTTTTTTATTTTAGGGAAATTTATAGACAAATAACTAAAATAATTATGCTGTAGGTGTTTCATGTTATTATAATCATTATTTAAATTCAATTATATTTAATACACATGTAAATGGCTAAATGGTGTATGTAGAGTCAAGTTGATTATTATAATATGGTTAAAAAAAATAGTTATATAATTAAGCCTACCTACCTATGAGATTTTTCTAATATTCTAGACAAGCCCTTGAACGCCAAGAACCGGCTCTGATAAGTGATACGGTCTCATGTGCTAAATGTTCTTTAGTATACTAAGTATCATCTCTTCTAAGTCTGTCGGCATAACAATAAAGTTAGTAGCATTAGTATCCAGACTACTTCAGACAGTTTAAGGTTTAAAAGACAAGATAATAGGTAGGTAGTAATTTATTAACGGAATTCTTACGATATGTTTCTATTATTTATTTATTCTAATGCAGTGACAATGCAATTTTCATTTCATTTCAATGATAGTTCAAAAAGTTATAGGTAGTTTTTCAGTAGTTGTTGATATCGCGAAGTGCACTTCAAGTCTTCAACCTTCAACCCCTGATGGGGCTGAAGGTGGAAGCGCGGAAGTATCTGATACGATGAAGGCCCAAGCGCTTCTCCGTAATAAAATAATAAAAAAGAATTAGATCCTCAAAAATATGTTTATCTATAAATTATTTCTTTGATAACAGGCTAAACAACACAGCCTTACAGAATGTCACACAACATCACGATGACGCAAAAACTTATCTAAACTCGTTTTTTTAACTAGAAGTCATACTAGTATTATTATCGCGTATGCGACCACATATAAGTGGTTCTTTGATATCGTTTACCTGCGCAGTTGACATGTAAAATAAAAATACTACAACTTCGCGGGAATAGGTAAGATGTATGTATATCAATTTTTATATAGAATAGGACTGCGGCTTCAGCGCGATTAAAGAACAATCCAATAAACATCCACGCTCTACTATTTGAAATAATATTAGTACCTACCAAGTAGAAATTATACAACTGCTTACACTACAGGATAAAAGATTAATCAAAGAGCTCAATTTGCGTGAAATGAAACGGCCGATTAAAAATAATTGACGGTAAAAAAGCAAGTTGCAAATTCATTCAACACCTTTCTTATTAGCCTGTGACCACGAACCATGCATACTGATCAACATGTCCGCTAGGTATAGTAAATTTGTAAAATAAATTAGTGTAGATCCGTTCAAATAATTTTATTTAAATCGCTGTTTATACATAGAACGCGAGAAATGTTTTTGTCGTGCGAAATGTTGATAACTTCCTTGTTAGTTGTGTAAGATTGTACGATCCAATTGATCTACTAACAAATAGCATCGAGTTACATTATCCGGTATTATACCTAATACAACAGCGGGGGCCACGGGGCCCACGGGCGGAAACCGCCGCTAGTGCCGCTGTAGTGGTAATATAATAGCCAGCGATAGCGGTGGTTAACGCGCCCAGTCTGCGATTGGTAAGATTAAGCAACTTTCGAAAAGACCTGTCATCAGATGGGTCACCAAAAAAATAAAATTCAAAATCATTTATTCAGTTTAGGCTACAAGTAGCTCTTGTGAATGTCACTATGCGTTCGGTTCGTAAGTCTACTCTGGGCGGGAGATCTTGTAAAGAGAAGAACCGGCAAGAAACTCAACAAGCTCTTTTTTCCCTTACAGCGTCAAAAATATTGGAAAATGCCCTATCATAACAGGACTCTTTACATTACAAATAAACACAAAAAATATATAGAAGACAACCACAACATGTAAAAAAACAAAATAAAAATCTAAGTTAACAAATTTACATCAGATAATTATGTAATAAACATTAAGATCCCTATCCTCCTTACAGGGATGTGTGATCCCCTGTGGCGGTTCTTCCATCCCCCCTTTTGATGTCTGGACTGGAGCCTAAACAAATCCTTTCCCTTCGTCTTGAGGGATCAAGTGGGAGGGATCACTAAACACAGGGGGGTTCAAGTTACTTTGACAAGGAACAAAGATGCTTACTATATTTTTGAACTCGACTGTAATTGGCTTCATTACCACGCTTGCTAAAAGAATGATTGCAATCCCGGATTATGCTACCCATATTATAGTATGGACTTACGGATCTTTACGGCATAATGAATTATTACAAACAACTGAATCAATCAAGTGTTGTCGGTCTTGTAAAGCTGATAATCTTAGTCAATGAGAGATCAATAAACTCCTCAAAACCGCCTCACAGTTAGCAGTAAATAGTGTTATCTATGTTATCAATAGTTATCATTGATTAGGCGCGCATAAAACAGACCCCGCTATTGACTCTTCAAGTATTCACTGGCATTTACACTAGATACTCATGACATGCGTTTGAGTACTTAGTTTTTGAAGTGAAAACTTCTTTAGCGGCGTTGTACACTTTTTTTGTAATGGGTAATAAATGTTAAATTCGCGTCAGGACATGTGGCCTGATCGAAAATTCGTAAGACGAATGACAGCCGGCGCGGCGTAGGAAAGGAAGTATCCCCCTCTCTTTCTACGGCGCGGCGAAAATGTATGCCTGCTGTTTCGTTTAGGCGGCGCAGGGCGCTTGCGCGAATGTTCGAGTGCTTTTTAATGTAATATAAATTGTCATGTTTGTGTACGATAGCGCAATAAATAAATATTGTATTCTACCACATAAATGATAGTACTTTTAAGCGTTTTCAATTCGGAAAAACGGTTTTGGCGCATTTGAAAAAACTGGGTACCTATACAAAAAAGCTTTGAGTACCTCACGAGCTCACTTAAAGAAACCTAATGAACCGTGTACTTATACTGATAATTGAAGCAATTCGTGCAAAATTATTCCCTAACCATTCCAAAATATCAAAAATGCACAACTGCATGCATATTCAAGTTTTCACTTCTGCCGGCACTCCCGGAGTGCAACCCGTCGTTTTTTTTTAGTCTGCTGTTGGCCTTAGGTGGCCTATTCAGCGTCAGCGGACTTTTTTGGGAGCGAGAAACTTAATGGGTTCCTCTAGCCGTGTTATCGCAACACCGTCAGAGGGTTTCTAGAAGGAATGACCCGCCAGAGTGTCCCGTTTCCCTACTAGATTCTCCGAGGGGTTCAGATCGGACCCCGAATGAAATGTAATGACATATTTATATTACTTAACTCCTAATATAGGGTGTCATTGAATTGAGTGCAGATAATTTCAGATCCAGCTTTAAATTTGTTAGATAACATTGAGACAGATATTCTCAAATAAAATTCAATAATATTTTTTAAAATGTCTACATCATACTGTAGATAAGAAATCTCATCAAAACACGCGAATACATTACGGAAGTCACGCAAATTATAGGAAATATACACACAAACACCAGCAGTGTTATCTTACTTATCAGCTGGCACAGTTTACTTTTTAAAAAAACTGGACAAGTGCTAGTCGGACTCGCCCACCGAGGGTTCCGTACAAATTTATGGGTATCGAAAACTATACCTACATCATAAAAATAATTAAGGATAAATTACTTCAAAATTTGAACCCCCGTTCCTTGCTTAAAGACCCTGTTTTTTTTGTGATTTAATTAAATATGTATAGGTATATAGTTTTCAGATTTTTCCCTGTACTTGTAGTATAAGACGATATTACTTGCCAAACTTCATAGTTCTAGGTCATCGGCATATACCCTATGAATTTTAATTCCCTTGAGTGTCGAAATATACGTTTTTGCGACATAAACCTTTTTTTTAGTTAACTTAAAAGTTTGATTTTTCCACAGCTTCAAGGGACCGCAGACCTAAGTATATGGTTTTAATTACAACTCGATACCTCCACGCGTTCCCGAGAAAAAGGGTCTTGACAGACAGATATACAGACAGACGGCCAACAAAGTGATCCTATAAGGGTTCCGTTTTTTTTCTTTTGAGGTACGGAACCCTAAATCAACAAAATTCAATTGTTTTATTCAGTTTACGCTACAAACAAATTTGCTCTTATGAATATCACTACACCGTCATCGGTCCATCATCTACAAGATTAAGTAATAATAAAACTGCATCGTCGTCGGTTCGAATCACAGACCTATATTTTGGTCTGTGGTTCGAATCGACGAATTCAAGAAAGGTCCTTATGTCACCCCGTGGCAAGTGGCGCGAAAAGCTCGTGCTGTGAATCGCACAAGGACCCCAAAAAACTCAGAAAGAGCCTTTATTTTCTCCCTTTCTTGATCATTTTTTTTCATTTTTTTTTTTAAAAAGGAGGCAAACGAGCAGTCGGAAAGTAATCACCACCGCCCATGGACACCCGCAAAACCAAAGTAATCGCAGATGCGTTGCAGGCCATGAGGAAGGAGTTAGATCTTGAGGAGGGAGTAGGAATTGGGACGGGAGGGGTAAGAGATGGGCCTCCGGTACTTTCACTCACCGGACGAAACACAACAGCAACGAGTGCCGTTGTTTCACGCCGATATTCTGTGAGAGGGTGGTATTACGCCGGGCGAGCCATCCCATTTCGTGCTGCAACGCAGCGTGGCTCTACCACTCAGAAAAATCACAGACAGAGCGTCAAAATATTGATAAATCTTGAAAATTTCTTGAAAATTACTTGAAAACTAGCGGCTTATAGCGGCAGCTATTAGGTATATTACATTTATATTGTTTTGCTCAATTATTTATTCAGGTGTGTAATGTGTACTTGTGAAAGTAATAAAATTAAATAGCCTAAACTGGGTGCCTAGTGTGAGTTTTGTTAACTATCCTTATTCATTCGATTACGTTTACGAAACGAAAATTAGTATGGCATTAAAGCAGCGCCTCCTGGCGGCATACGAGAAGAGTTAACATTTTGGCATACGAATTCACGTTTTCGTTAACGTGATCGAATGTAACTCGCACTTGGCACCCTGTCTCACTGCTGGGCAAAGGACTCCATCATTGAAATGAAGTCATCACTACAATTGATGGGTAATGGTTTTATCAGCACGCTTGCCGAATGCGGGTTGGTGATCACAAACCCGGGCAATGTACCGGATAAATCCGAAACGCACTATGCCCGACCTGCAGCGCTATTCTCTAAGCAAAACAGCGTCGAACTCGACGTTGAACTCGCTCATAACTTGCAAACGAAATTGAGATTAGAGAATAGCACTGCTGGGAATTGAACCCGGCCCCCGTCGGGAATAGGGCCGACCGCTTTGCCACACGGCCACCGAGGCGAATGTGTACTTTAACCGTACCTAATTGTTAAAAAGTTCAATACCATAATTATTGAATTATTAAAATGTAAATGAAATACGTTAATAATTTAAGCAGTGTTGATGACGAGTTGTGAAAATTTAAATTCATGCTTACAAATACGGGACACAAGGATTGACTACGCATTTTTTTATTACAGTCGTTACCAATCAATAGTTTTTTTAAACATTTGTGACTGTTTGACGGTTGACTGCAGAAATAATTAAATAAACTAACTACTACTATTACTTTCATAAGAGCTCAAATGTAGCTCAAAAAAATTATACAAAAATATAAATAATGAATTTAGATTTTTGTTAAAATGAAAAAAATCCAATATTTTTGCATAAACTTGTCAAGATTAAAACAAAACAGTTAACTACTTCCCGTATGTACGTACTTTTTTGTATCATACAATTATTCTTGCCAATTACCTATACTGTTCTGCGTTAGTTAGAGGAAGTCAGAGAATACCAAGGATTTTTATTTTATAACCAGTACATACAGTCGGATATAATATTTAAGCACTTTTCTACCTTGTCAAAGTAACTTCTGTCAACTTATATTCCATGGCACCCATTTTATTAATAGAGCGACAAGGTCCTATACTGTTGAGATACTTATTGAGATGTTTTTTGGGTCGAGTTGACGAAGAACTCGCGCATTGATAGTACGATCGCAAAAATTACAATAGAGCGACAAGGTCCTATACTGTTGAGATACTTATTGAGATGTTTTTTGGGTCGAGTTGACGAAGAACTCGCGCATTGATAGTACGATCGCAAAAATTACAATAGAGCGACAAGGTCCTATACTGTTGAGATACTTATTGAGATGTTTTTTGGGTCGAGTTGACGAAGAACTCGCGCATTCATAGTACGATCGCACAAATTATGCAACTTTTCCAATGTCGGGCTTAAGCTTCTGTATTAAAAACACAAACCAGTTCGCAATTTAAGTTAACACGCTCAAGAATTAAGAGACAATTAATTTTTATATATTTCGTAACTCGTCATGGACTTTAGCAGTATTGCGATTAAATTTTATATGCTTTGCTTGTCAAAGTGAACAGTAATTTCATGGTCGCAAATCGCAATGTCAGTAACAACCACTTGGCCTACATAGAAAATCAGCTTCGGTGTCATAATCTATACTAATATTATAAAGCTGAAGAGTTTGTTTGTTTGTTTGTTTGTTTGTTTGTTTGTTTGAACGCGCTAATCTCAGGAACTACTGGTTCGAATTGAATAATTCTTTTTGTGTTGGATAGTCCATTTATCGAGGAAGGCTTTAGGCTATATAACATCACGCTGCGACCAATAGCAGCGAAGCATCAGTGAAAAATGTTGCAAAAACGGGAAAAGAGCCTAAAAAATTAAAAATGCTGCCGAAAGTCACTATTCCACGCGGACGAAGTCGCGAGCACAGCTAGTGTCAAATGTGCATATTTAACCGAAGATGAATCAACCACAGCCTTTAAGCGCTACTGGTGTGCTCAGCCGTTTTCACATGTATCAAAAAGGGTGAGGTAGGTCTATGTATATCAGCACGATTTCCGTTCCCGATCCGATCCGAACCCCTCGGAGAATCTAGTAGGGAACGAGGACACGCTAGTGCGTATAAGTGCGTATTAAGGAACGCACACTAGTGCGTAGGGTTGCCAACCATACTTTTAAATAACGAATCCTACGTTATTTTCCATCTCCATACTTTCTTCTTTTTAATAAAAATAAAGTATGGAAAATACTTCATTTCCGACTAATGCGTACGTTTGAACGGAATATACCTGTTGACTTAATTTCTGGACTACTGAATGATACTCAGACTCAGGTGAAGTGATCGAAACGCAACGCTTAAATAAATAAATTTGGAAAATACTTTATTTTTTCTTCATATCCTTTTTTTAAACGAGTTAGTTTAATTTACTTTAATTTCCTGAAAAATAGTAAAAATACCCCACTAGTGCGTGATGCTATTCCCTTAAGAAAACCTCTGACGGTGCTTCGTTTCACACAACTTAGCAACTCTTTTAAGTTTCTTGCCGCCCACAAAAATGTTCCAGTAAGTAAAGGTCCCATCTCGCCTTTACAGTCAAACAATAATTTTCATTTTTATAGTAGGTATTTAATAAAACGGTGGTAACTTGTCGGGCGGACTTTTAACAAGTTCTGCCACTAATCAAAAACTAAAACGAGTACATAAACATCTAAGCCCCCGCTAGGAACCGAACCCGGCACCTCTGAGTGTGATGCCGGTGCGATCTTAGCACCAGACCACGGTAACGACAGCCTTCTTACGACAACAGCCGCGACATAACACGCTTACCGAAGCACGGAGGAACTCAACAAACCTAAATTCGACGTGGAACCCCGCATTGCGAAAGGTGCTTAGTTCGCACAACCGTAACTAAATTAAACGCGCTAGCCGCTGGTAAAGTTTATAAAATACTTTTTTATAGATGAAGGTCTTAAAATTTGAGTGTGAGAGAGGAGAGTAGTCGACCTCTGCAGCTCTGAGTAGCAGACCTGTTGATATTATTTAAATCTGTATGTTATTATTATGATACCTGGTGACGAGTCAACTACCACCAAGTCTGTTTTGTTTACATTCATTCAGGTGAGCAGTACTTACTGCTACTGCTACTGTACTTGGCCACTTGGCCAAATGCCAGTAATGCTGTGTGACGTAAGGTGGTAGAAACTTTAAAAAAAAGGTTTTTTATTTACAATAGAGTAGCGGTTGGTCTTCATATTAGCTGGATCTTTATTTTGCTTTTTTTTCGACAATAATGTGTCTCACTCTAACATCTTTCCCAAAGTCCAAATGTCTAACTCATGCCAAGGAGACACGATTGTAAACGTTTTAAATTAGCAGAATCGGGGAAAAGGTCGGAAGCTTCAGTTTACTTACACATAATTTAGGTTGTTTTAATGTAAGTGCAGCTTTTGCTACTACTGTTAGTGTTACTTATAATGTGTGGTTATCTGTACACAGCGATAATGATAAAAACATTTATAAAATCTAAGAACTCGAACGCTTATCATCTTTAGTATTGGCAAAGGCAATGACTGCTATCTTTTGTTAAATAATGGATGTCAATTGACACGAACGTGTATGTACATCTTAATAAAATTCAAAAAATTCAAAATTCAAAATCATTTATTCAGTTTAGGCTACAAATAGCTCCTATGAACGTCATTTTATGCCATCTACCAATAACTATTTGTATGCCCTCCATGATCTCTCTGACGTATTCAAGCATCAAACTACTTACTTTAATATTTCATATTTATTTGTTAATATAATAATTATCAAACATGTCCACACAATGCATGCTGTGTTCACTTTAATAAGAATGGACGTTATGTATATTTTTTATTAGTATGTAATTATTAACTAGACTACGTTACATTTCATTTGTGAACCGAAATAAAAAAATTAAACAATCAAATGGCCTTGCAAACATAATCTCCTTTACTAAAAACTTTCAGATAGGTATTGCAAGTAAAATCATACTTATAAAAAATCTATAAAAAGAGTCCCGACTGATTGAAGAATAATTATCATCACACAGCTCAAACTGCTGAATCTAGAACGCTGACATTTTGCAGGCAGGTTCCCTTTCGTGAGGTAGAGTCAAGAGATAAATAAGAAGAGATTCTCTTAAATTGCCTTTGAGGTCACGCACGGGATACGGTTATTTGTTTTGGTCCTTGTACGATCCACACCACGACACACGAGCTGTTCATACCAAACGGTGTGAATCGCACAAGGTTTCTTTTTGAATTGGTCGATTCGCACCACTATCAATTTTTTTTTTTAATATTTTCATTAATATGCGCGAATTTATGTATGAACAGTTTTTGATAAATATTTATGAATCATTTTGTAAGTGAATCTAATTGAATTGAAGTTTTTATGTTAGTTTAAGAGTTTAAAGCCAGATCAGAAAATATTTGCACATATAATATTAAAGTATAGCTTGTGAATGCAAAAATATATATTTACAAAACGTGAAAAAGCGACCTCCTTTTGAAATCATGATTATTATAGTTTTACGGAAGGCCTTAATCGTGATTTTCCTAAGGTTTTATCAGTAAACTCAAGGTTTACTTATTAGATTTTTTAGCAAGGCATTAGATAGCTTTTCAGATATTATAAGATTACATTATTTTTCCGTGAAAATTCTGATAGTCAACTGAGTGCAGAGTTTTAACTTTTTTGCTTTGAATTTTATCCTCCATTTGATCACGTTACCGAGCACCATTTATTTTTTGGAAATATGCTGCTCATCTCTTTTGTCAATGCCATACTAATTCTCGATGTTTCGATTCTCGAATCTGAAATAAAACTCTAACTACGCAAGGCACTCAGACAAACGAGGTGAGTTGCCGTTTATTTATACCATGTTTATTTGGTTTTTTTTTGCACTCAGCATTTTTAGCTCGTATTTTTGGGTGCATTGGTAGCATATCTGGGCGAGCAGTGACAGTTGGCAGAACCGAGACCATTCTTGATCTCAGAATGATAACTAAAGCTTCTTAATGGTATTTCAGATCTTCACTAGGTTTAACAGCGTGTGTGGCCCATCACTATGTTGCCGACTTGAATTTATCACCATCATCTTTAGCTCATTTTTTATGTCCCCACTGCTGGGGCACGAGCCTTCCCTACGGATGGATAGGGAGAAAGGGCCCTAAACCACCACGCGGGCCCAGTGCGGATTGGTGGTTGTTAACGACTGCTAATGCAGCCGGGACCAACGGCTTTACGTGCCTTGCGAAGCACGGCACTTCAGCACTCGCAGACCGGGCGCGTTATCCACTGCGCCATCGAGCTCCTCATTAAACTTATATTTATCTGTATCTCCGTATTTATTTTCGGTATAACTATTAGTATGCACAATCGTCCCTTACTGCCTATCTCCTTTTAGTAATAGGGATTGTATTCTATGCATAGATCCTTGAGTGTATCATCAGTAGGATCTAAGAAAACAAAAATATCGGAGAATGAATCTAACAAATCACATAAACTCGCGCAAATATGAAACAGCAGCTACTAGTTTCTACTTTTTCATTTCCAAGGGTTCGTACTAATCCACGCCTACGTCAGCAAACACGATGATAAGTTACCGTGAAAGTTGAAAACAACATACTTTAATCTAGGCAGAGTATTTTGCAGTTGCATAAGAGACATTACCGTTTTTGAATGAGTACTGACTTACCTTTTTGATTTGCCAAAGCGCTGAGTTGGTAAGTCTTTAGTATTATGTAGGTATTTAATTCAAGAACCGAAGATCTATGCTAATAAATCGAAAGCAATTTTTGGGATTTGGGGATGTATTTTTGGCTAAGTCATTTCCGATTTCCAGGGCAAAACGGCACATGACAAGAACTCCAAACTTTATACGCGACAGTTACAACAGAAGATGAAAAAAATTAACAATTTCTTGTTTTTCAAAGTTAAAACTGTTGCTTTAGTATTGTACTAAACCAGTTTTCAGTTTGGTCAAGTAAAACAAATAACCAGCAGACTTTAAGATAAACAAAATAGTTGAAACCAACATTGTCATAGGATAAGTTTGTTGACACAAGATTTACAGGAATTTCATAAGAGTGTAGCTACACATCAAACTAGAAGCAAGATAGTAGATAACGAACCAACATTAACAACAAAACGACATAAAATTATCTTGCGAGATGATTAGACACGAATATACATATACGATGTTAAGAACTTACCACAGTATAGAGCCGTTCCCAAAAGCGCACGTGATTGAGATCGCATACACAAAACCGGCTCACCTAAGACACTATGACGCAACGCATGCAGACGGGACGGGACACTGGGAGGTGAAAGTGTACAAACAAAACTGTGGCATAAATGAATATATACGAATAAATGACACGCGTGTACGAGCCGAAGCCACAGAGTATACTGACTACTGACTGACTGTATTGACAGTAGCACTGAGGATTGGTTATTGCAATTGCGAAACAAATGAAGGTGCAGAAGGTCCGTCTGGAAGACTATCTGAATATGTATTGTACACTGCGCTTGCGCTTATAAGAAACCAAGTGCTAGGAATTTGGGATTTAGAATTGAGAAACACAATCGTATCACGGTGGACTGATTAAGACATTTGAACTATGAGATGAAAATTAGAGAAATAGGCCACTGAGACACTTAAAAATTGCATTCTGCTATTTTGCGGCCCTGTACAATCTGTGCCTATACGGAGAATTGATGAATATCATAAAAATGTGAAGTAATATAAAAGTACAAACTTATGAGTGTATTTTACCTTTGGTAAATAAGTAAGATACCTAATTAATATCAGGGTGCCAAGTACGAGTTTCATTCGCCATTCGTTAACGTTTACGTAAACGAGAATTTGTATGGCAAAATGATAACTCTTTTCGTATGCCGCCAGGAGGCGCTGCTTCAATGCCATACTATTTTTCATTTTCGTAAACGTATTCGGATGAATACGGATAGTATACAAAACCTACACTAGGCACCCAGAAAAACATGCGTAATGATTAATGTACCTACCTATATCATGTTAGTTAGTAAGATTGTTATTGTAAGTTAGTTAGATGTTTTCTGTCAATGTAAATACGAGATGACTTAATTAACATCCCTCCTATATCCCCTCCTAAATCCAGAACGTGTAATGCGATTAGGGTGCTATTAACGTACAGGGTGTTTTGTTACAACCACCATAGGGGTTTCGTAATCGTAAAATACTCAAAGTAGAACAAAGCGCTTAGCTTGGTATCCAGAGGTGTTTAGAATAGAATAGAATAGAATAATAGAATAAAATACTTTAGGTTCAATTCCCAGGTTGACCAGTGTGTTTCAGATTTTATATAGCCCGCTTTTATGATCACTAAGCCGCATTTGCAAGAGCGTGGTGATAAGCCAATACCCATCGATTAGATAACTAGATGATATTCAATAAAGGTATTTTCCTAGCAGTGGGACATCATCATCATCATCATCTCAGCCAAAAGAAGTCCACTGACTGCTGGACAAAGGTCTCCCCCAAGGATGTCCACAACGACCGGTTTTGTGCTGCTCGCATCCAGCGGCTTCCCGCGACCTTCACCAAATCGTCGGTCCACCTTGTTGGAGGCCTGCCCACACTGCGCTTTACGGTGCAGTAGGCCATTAAATAAACTATACTCACCAATAGCGCGGTGGGTCGACTCGACCTCGCGGTGGGTCGACTCGCCCTCGTTCCGTGTCTGAGCCCGGTGGTCTAACCAATAGACCACGGATGCGCTTAAAATGCGAGTTACGTGATAGAAAACTGCGCGTGATCATCAGCTCTGCGGACCAACAGATCATCAGCCATAACATCAATGTTAGTAGCATTGTTGTGTTCCGACCGTTGAGATAAGATATCCAGTTCCTCAGTGTATAAGGTTTCCGCGTGAAATGCGCTTCCACCTTTAGCCATATCATCATTTAACATCAGGTGAGATGAAAGTAAGAAAATAGGTGCTAACCAGTTAGGCATTAAGGCTTTTCATGGCTTTGAATTGACGTACAAAATACACTTGTAAAAGTTCATTTTGAATTTTTTTTAAAAAATATTATTTTGAATTGAATTTTGAATTTTTGAATTAAATTTTGAATAAAACAAATCGGAATCGGACCTTCTATTCTCATCTACATTACGGCGTGACTCTTTCGAATGGAGTCGTGCCGCTGCTCGCGCCCCCCCTAGTAACTCAAGGTTATCAAGTAGAATCGCCAGCATGATTGGACGCTCAGCTGGCTGAAGGTCGTCTTTGGATACTTGAGCGATTAAACTGCTCATTGTGTAGTAGTGATTATAACTCTATGGTTTTAGAATTGGAACCTTTGTCATTTGTCAAGTTAACTACATGATAATAAACTAAGAATAGGCACTGTTTTCCTAACACAGGGCAAAAAGCTTTCAAATTACAAAAAATATATTGAGGAGCTCCTAAACTTTTGAGAAGTTATTAAACGTTTGAGTTTCAATACCTTTAAGTGTAGCTAGCTAGTAACTTACTGAAAACAATACAAATATGGAGTAATATAATGCCATCATTGGCTTAAGCTGTTACGTACGAGTGTAGGCTGCTAGAAAAAAGGCCTTGGCTAATGCATGTCAGGTCACCCTGCTACACACTACTTTAAAGTTTATACTGACACCCCTACCAACCTTCCGGTTACAAAGTAGGTGTCAGACATCCTTACGCAAGCGCAAGGGACCATCTACGTTAGGTCATAACGCCAGATCAGAACACGCCGGTACGCATCTTTCATCCAGTACCACTTTTAAGACTAGTGTCTCGAGCTAGTTGCCGCGTGGACACGTATAGTCCACTACCTAATATCCAGATAGGTATCCGGAGCTGTAAGCGCGCCCACTTCTCGTTGCATTAAAAGCACAACTCGCAGTGTACCACTGCTCGGGCCGTCAACTCTAAAGTAGACTACCAAATGTCTTCTTTGGTGGCGGAGTTGTAAGCTTACTCACTTCGCGGCACCCATCCAGGCACCTGATCAATTCAAATTCCTACGCGGCTGATTAAACCGGAGGCCTTTGCATCTAGCGGGCACCTCTACTAGTTATCCAGACTAGTGCCGGAGATGTTGGAGTAACCACTCAATGAAAACCACCGAGCGGCACACCAACTAAGTGTAACTCACGTACCCCGCAGATCTTTTCGCTTCAGGCCCCCACCGGACCGCTACTAAAATCCGCTCGCTATGCACGAAATGGAAGCCTCGCCAGACCGACCAGGCAGATGAACATTCCCACTTCTATAGCTAACCACATGCCACCACGAGTCCAACCCATGTCCGGGGCCTGCCGGAGACGCCCGCGAAGGCATAACCGGCAGGGGGCCTAGGATCCGGAACTCCCGTGCTACCCTTGAAAAGACAGCCGGACCCGTAGTTCCAGCTACCATACCCTACCTATCAGGGTCAGTAGATAGGGACAAAATGTCAGGTCAATTAATATTACATCTTAGTAATCTTAAGAACATAGTGGTGAAGCATACGAGGGCGAATAAGGGGGGTGGGGGGGAAGAGAGGCAGAGCCTAGACGGCCGAGCTGGCTTTGCTTGTGTACATTGTCATCATTATCTAATAAGAATAACATGAGCATATGGTAAAAAGAGTTCAAACAATATGTCTACCATGGACAAATGTCTTTACAGTTATCTTTTAAGCATTTATCTTTACAGAGGAAGAAGAGTGAAAGGATGGGGTTCCACAAAAGAGCCCGATGGGCGAAGTGCTACTGGGACGGAAATAGGACAGGATTTCCAATATGAGCAGGCAGACATTTTAGGAGGTGGATAGAAGCAACAAAGTAACATTTATTGCGTAAGACAAAGTTACACATTTTATTTGTGCTATACTAAGTTCAAATCCAATTTAGGAAACATACCTATTGTTAAGTATTTTTGAGTTGTTCTAAATAATCATTTATTATGATTTTTATATTTTTTTAAATTAAATTAAATTATCTAACACAGCATGTAAGTTTTTACTGTATTATGTATAACTCTAACACACTATGGATGTAAGTCTGAAAATAAAGAGTTTTATTATTATTATACTTTTTATTTTTTTTCTTAAAACTAGATTTTTACAGTATTTTAATATAAAAACAATAAAACATTATTAAAACCTAAAGCTAGAGTACCGCCAGAAGCGGGGCAGGGCCCAAGCTACCGGTGGTCAGGGCTGCAGAGTGAGGAACCTCCTGACAATACGTGCCGTGGTACTGCTTCCTGAATCTAGCCCTTGATTCAACCATCAATGAGAGCATCTTAAGGTGTTGGTCGAGGCTCTATTATATTATTACCTATAATTAAACAAATGCTGGAAGACCCAAGAACTCAAGCATAAACTCTTCTTAGTTTTTACTTAAGACAACGAAGACTTAATAATTGTTATATTAATCAGATATGCTTTAAGTTTGGTATACTACCTCTATTGTTGAAAAACATATATTTTGAAACAGTGTTGAAAAAATTCCACAAGCGGGATTCAAACTATAATTATATATAAAATAATTATATATTTTGTTAATAGCTTTTTGTTTACAGGTACCTACACAATATAAACTAGGTAACTAGATCCTGGGACTGGAAGTAGGCAGGTCTTAAAAGATTACATTAGCAATTCTGCTAAAAGAAGGAATTTCTTTTTTCAATTTCTAACAGGCCTTTAGGAATTTATTTTATATAAATAAAGTGGTCATCCATTAACTAATTTTTCTTTTTGTTTAAAATTATTGATGTGTAGCTAAAATCAAAACGAAATTCGTATAATGTTTAAGTGAATTGCATTGTACTAAAATCATTTAATGAAAACTGGAGATTTTTTAGGATTTGCAATTGTTGAAAAAAATAACTGTAGTTAATAGAATTGGTTGCGTGGCTTTTAGGGACTACCAGAACTAAAAATTATAAAAATTAACAGTCAGTTTTTTACTCCAAATTGTATATGTAAAATGTAAATTACCATATGACTGACTTTAATTAACTTATTAAGTCTTGAACCTGAACCAAATTCAATTAGTAACATTTCTATGATAAATAAAATTTGTTTTTTTTTTTCAACTTTACGCGAACACTACAACTCCCTCCACTAGTCACAACAGTGGTCTCTCTGTGACCATGGACTCTGCAAAGGGTTCGAAACGTCATCAGCATAAAATAATATAACGCGAGTAGATCCGTATCAAGTGTAATAATATAAGAAAATTTTGGTTTTCTTTAGTGGGAAAAATGCAAACGACTGAAAGTTATCAATCATTCAGAAGTTATTTTAAACAGTTATGTAAACTTGGACGACACGTGATTTTAAGTTAAAGGTACATTTCAACACAACACACTTGTTGAACCTAACAAAAGTAAATTGATGAATAGAACTTAGCAATTAATTGAACTTTTAAAATTTGTACAAATTTCTCATATTCCCTTCGGAAATGAAGCTGAGCAATGTGAATTTCGTTCTGAACTTACCAGTTAATCACCACGAAAGCACCACTAATAAATAAGTTCTCTCAATATTCGATGTTAACAGTTATTACTAACAACAAAATATTACCACTCACTATTCTATTCATATATTTAATTATTTTCAGTTTCATGTACTCTACTCTAACTTTTTTTTTCTTGTGTTATGGCTTCTGGAGTGTCTTTCATGTACTTTGCTTTACTAACTTTTGGGTTTTTATACTGATGACGTTGACATTGACATTGACAGACAACGTTCAGAAATTCAGTTAGAGTATTAATGACAAGAAACCTCGATAGATGGCGTCCTTAAAAATGAATGAGGTGGATTCCTAAAAAAAGCTAGACTTCTGGGAAAATGGTTTTTTGGTTATCAATGTGAAGTAATGGTGGATGTGTTCCTTAGCAACGTCACTTTTCAAAATATTAACTCAAGAAGACCTTGTGAGGGCTCTATATAAACAGTTCCTCATCCTAATACTCTCGACTCAAGGAGTTAGGGAGAATACCAATCAACATGTCTTTCATCAGTTACATCACTCATTTACTAAATAAATATTTTACAATATATTCTTATTAAAAGGTAAGCTTCCGCTTGCCTTGAAACGCAGACTCGTCGACATGTGCATCCTAGGCAAGGTTTTAACCTAGGGCGCGGCACTCAGACCTGGACCTCAATCGCGCTATTTGCCAACATCTCAAACTGACTCAAACGTTCAAACGTTAACGATAAAGTTTTGGTTCGGTTTTGGTTTAGCCGATGTCAAAAATGGTATCGCGCAAAATTTTCCTAACGATTAAACCAATGTCGTAGTGTTAGCGTTAGTGAATTTTCCTCAAAGTTGAATCGTTTAGTGCTTGCCACGAGTATTAAAAATACTAGGTGTGATATTTATAATCGATACTCGATTAAGAATGTTGAAAACACCGCCACATTGTTTTAAACACGCAAAATTATGGTCTTATGCAAAATTACAAGTAGAAACTATGAAAATACTCGACAGATATTGTAAAGAGCTAGAACTTAAAATTTATTTTCATTTTAACGTAAAAGTGTCTTTAAAAAAATATTTTTTTTTACTATAACTCAAGGATTAAGGGGGAAATTACAATTTTTTATTAATTGTCTATAATTTTTCATGAAATTAATTAATTACCACTTTTTGTGGTAAATGGTGATTTATAAATCACCATTTACCACAAAAAAACTAAACAATTGCCTGTTTGAACAAGATCCCTTTGGTCTGATCAATAAATGAGAACCAGTGACATTATATTTTGTAGGTACATACCTACCTACTTAGGTAAAACAAAACTATAGTGAAAATAGTGAAATAAATTACACGGTTCGCTCGCATTGCTTGGCTCTCAAATACTCACTAAATCATAGCAATGTAAACTGAACAAAAAAAATTAAATTGAAAATAAACCCAAACAAAATCCTTAGACTGAAAACATCACAGCCACAGAAAGTAATGGAAGATGTAAAAGAGCAAGGACTAAGCCACCCAGTGTTTGAATCAAAGGTGTGGAATGCGAAAATGCAGTGATGAAAACAGTCTCACCCCCTTACCCCATAAGTTTGATGATGAATAAAATATTCTGATTGAACAAAGAAATGGATTAACAAAGTCGACGTGGTACCTTCTTAGAGCATTAAACCAAATGGAGAGGCCATGCGCACGAATTTCTTTGAAAATAAGTCTGTCATTGTCTGCGGGGGACGAGGTAAACGCACACAAATACAGTTCACACTGATGCATTTTTCAATGACGTCGCTACGCACGCAAACTACAAAATTATTAAACACTAGCATAAACTAGACGCACACTAATATATTCACACACAGGGATAGCTTGTCCGGGCACGAGTCTGACGTCAACTTTATATAAACGTCGATAGGGCTTGACACTATCGATTAAATTTGTCGATGCCAATAATAATGACATAGCCCGAAAATTTTAATAGTTAAAATCATCACATCAAGTTATTTAATTTACTTGTTTATCTACACAAGTAAATCTCGCGACAAGCTTTTATATTATATAATTGTGTAATGACGTTATAAGTTCAGAGTAGGTACTTTCAGTCGGTTTATGAACTAAAGTATCCGCAAGTGACTAAAATTTTTCAGAACGACTTAACTGCTCGAGATTGCATGTCTTCTCTGGGTTCATTGAATTTATCAGTACCGGAGATCGAGGAGGCTTTAATAATAAGCGTGCTGGTTTAGATGGTAAACCAGCATGGCAACCAAACATATTACTAAAAATGTATGCCGAGAATCTTGCGGGGCCATTACAAATATTATTATAACAAATCGCTATAAATGGTATATTTCCATCACAATGGAAATCGGCACGCCTGACTCCCATTCACAAAGGTAGTGATACAAATGTTGTTTCCAACTATAGGCATGTATCTATTCTTTCTTTCTGCATTGGGCAAAGTCTTAGAATCCAAAGTGTGGCAAAAAATGTATTGGCATGTCAAACAAAAACTTCATCATGAAATTACAGCTCTATCGGTTGAAGATATCTGCTTCAAAATTGAGGTGTCAGATTCCAACTGAACAAACATACGTATATACATACATACATTGCAAGTTTAATAAAAGCTTGTAAAAATAGTTGGCTAGATAGCCAGAGAGTCCGAGAGTCTGGGTTAGATAACCCAGACTCTCAAACAGAAGAAACAGAAAAACTGAACAACATGTATTTTCATGGTTCTATAACGCAGATCAATCTTTTATGTGGGTAACGTAGGATCTTAAAGGAAGACTGAAAATAGAATAACAAAATGAAAAAGGAACTTTCCACATTTGGCTGGTCCGAATCTTGACAATTTTAGAAAATCTCCTGCCTCGATTCGGGCAGGAGATTTTCCAAGTATTTGGATATAGGTTTTTCATGTCTGAAAAAACTTTCTTCGACCAAGATTTCGATCAATCGATAAAAGCAGCTGGAGCGCATGAGACAGCACTTCTGGGCGCAGTGGTTGCGAGTTTTCTTCTGTGTACTTCAACAACGCGTGAAATGGCAAAAATATTGTAAGGGAAACATACCTAAAGGTTGGAGACATGGTTGTTATTAAATAGGAGCACCTTCCACCGATGAAATGGGTCCTAGGACGCATCAACAAACTATACTATGGAACTGACGGTGTTTGCAGAGTTGTAGACATTACTACGTCCAAGGACATCTTAAAAGAGCATTTACCAAAGTTTGCGCTCTGCCCATAGGCGATTCTCATGAGGTCCTTGGAACCTCAGCTTCCAAGAGGGAGGAGGATGTTAAGCATACTAACGGCAATGGGGGAGGGAGCAAGGACGACGCAGTGAAACCACTGACTAGCGACACCGGCGACGGCCGGACAATGACATCTATCTATCAACGAGATTTCAGCTCGTACGCGCGTCCCTATTTTATTTATATTTTATTCCGAATAAAGGAATTTTACTGTTTCTTCGGTGTATTACTTAAAACTAGGCATCGTCGTAAACAAATGGTAATCAATAATTTTTACCTCATTATTTCATTTTCTAAACGAAAAAGAATTAACAACAATTCAATAATCTTTATTTTTATTGTAAATATTTTATAGAAGTTATGATTAGTACTGTATAATAATAAAAAGCACACATATTTTAATAATTTCAAAGTTGCCACGACACGCTGTTGGACTGCAGTATAAAACAAAAAGTTTGAAAATGCTGTGAGCAAATCGTGTGCGTTTAGGAGTCCACGAAACATGATTTTGACAAGCTGTGATCCAAATATATAAATATAATAAATACATCTTTTGGAAATCTGAAAAATATATAGCCAGAATAAACATTATGATGAAGTCTATATCGATGTTTTGTTTTTGTACTGTCGCAGCTCTAACTTTGTTGCAGTGTGGCTAATGTAATTAAATTTAAATTTCCTATTTTTGGGATAAATGATGGGACGTCAAACTATTATATTAATGAAGTAGACCGATCCTAAACATACAGTTTCATAGTATTGAAATTTTTTAAAGCAATTTAGTTGCAAAAAAAGTTGGAAAACGAAAATAAGTAACAATTTATAAATAGTGATTTATTATTAATTAAATAAGCATTTGTATTAAAAAAACAGTTTTAACGATAAAGAACGTGAAGTATAAATTGTAATTCAATGTTGGCTCATTCAATTTTAAAAGTTACGCAAAGTTGCAACTTGACGTTTTAGTGGCAACACTTTTTGATTGACAATATTTTTTCAGTTTTTTGCAAATTTAGTGCTTTATTCAACAATAATAAGACAAAATAATACTTAGAGATGGAAAGTAACGTTATCCTTTTGTACATTCGACTTTTCTGATCGCTCTTTACACGAAAACACGCTGCAATTCGACATTTTTTGCTTACGTCCTAACGCGTGCACCGCGATTTGTAAATGACGCCGGAACACGCGAGAACTAGTTTTATATAATCGATATGACCGCCGGTCATATAATTTTGGCAGAGGGGAACGCCTGTCAGTGGCGTCTCCGGTTGGTTTAATGCTCTAAGGGTACCTTACTGTTGCAGGCAGAGATATTATCGTATATTTATCTACACTCATAGTACACCACCGGGAACAGCTAAAGTTAAGTTGGTGAAATAAACATCTATTGAAGACAAGCTAGTATAATGCATAATAATTATTGATCTTACATTGGATACTCCCTGATTTCTGCGGTGCCGAAGTTTATATTGTGCATGCTGAGTTAAAGCTGGTAGGACAAGGAAGCATAAAGTGTTCTTAAATAGAAGCAGAAGGCTCAATCAGATATCAATTTAGTTTTGAATGTAAATTGTATGCTCGGCAAATTAAATAAATATTACCTGCCATTATTTTATTTCCATTTGCTTTAGAATGTCAAATAAAAAAATTGTATTTATTAAATGTAACTGTGACTAAATTAATAATCATTCATTCACCTTATTTGTCTCTAGCTACTTCAACACCACAGTTAATTTCTGATATTTCCCAACTTAGTTGTGTGTTGTAACTAGTCGTAAGTGACCATAATATGAGATTTCATCTGACAAATATATTAAATACATAGTCTGCTGCAGAATATTAGATTCGTTGTGCCTCATAAGACAATTTAAACAATTAATTCCTTACCTTATGCTAAGTTATTATTATAGACTGTTGTTCCCACAGTCAAACTGAGAATATACCTATTGGTTTTATGGGACTTTACTTTACTTTATGGGTAAAACAAACAAACATGCATTACAAATATTATATTTCACAAATTAATAATTCTATTATATTAAATTAGTTAATTAATTATTAATTAATATTCTATTCTATGGCTTTGTAGACAGTTTGGGAAAATAGTCTGAGAAAGTGGACCATTCAGGCAAGTGGACCATTTAGGAATGTGGACCTGACTGAGGTACCTGAAGGCTGTAATAATTAATTTTAATATTGAGGCTATAAAATAATAAAACACTTTACACTTTACACTTCACAATAATATGGTATTTTTAATCCAAAAAATAATAATTTTAAAACATTGTTAAGTTTCTGACAATAGTAATGAAGCTTTTAGTATCAGAAACATAAGTAGGTGAATCTTATAAAATATTTTTATTTTTATATACCTAATTCTTTATGTTATTCAAATGAGAAAGCGCTTTGCTTTTCTCTCACTTATTGGTAAGTGATGATAATAATATGAAGTGATGGATGGTTTAAGCGCACTGCACATTGAAAGAACTAGCAGCTCTTCTTTTGTTTGGAAACGATAATGCTACCAATGTTGTTATTATGGTGACAGACAGATAAGTTGGTGGTAGTTAGCCAAGCAGACTTAAGATAGCCCTATTTCCAACCAAACTCAGCACATTAATATGTACATCTATTGGGAATCAAAACTGGGGCATATATCTTTGTCTGGCCTGTGGGATGATGCTAAAAGTTCATCCCAACACTCCTAAGGACAAACAGATGTACCTGGATATAAAAAGCAACTAGGCATTTTGCGAAATAGGGATTATACGACTAAACAACTCCAAGCAACAAAACGAAAATTATATTCAGTAATTTGCCGACTAGTCATTAATATTGGCATAATTATCAGCTGGGGCACGAGCCTTTCCTATGAACGGATAGGGAGAACAGGGTCATAAACCACCACGCGGGCACTACTGCGGATTGGTTGTTGTTAACGACTGCTAAAGCAGCCGGGACCTACGGCTTTACGTGCCTTCTGAAGCATGGAAGAGCTTGAGATGTTAAACTGTGGGTCACCCATCCGATGACCAGCCTTTGCGAGAGTCGCTTAAATGTTTTGTTATCAAATCCATTCGTGTAGCTATTTATAACAGATTTGCTTAGTCGTAAATAACTGATTTGGTTAATAGTAGCAAAACTGATAAACCTTGGCCCTCGCAGAACGGGCGTGATAACCACTGCGCCATCGAGCTCCTGATTAATATGTACCTGCACCTTGGAATCAAATCTGGGGCATATAGGCATATAGATCTTTGGCCGACTAGTGGGTACACCCACCACAGAGGTCGTGTATAGTGGTACCATCGGATGCTAAAAGTTCATTCTAAGTCCGTACACAATATGTACCTAGATATGAAAAGCATGTGTAAACAACATATAAGTAAACATCAATTTAAAATGTGCGACACTCTGACCGTAATTGGCTTTCTAAAATTTCTAATGTTACTATAGTCCTAATATGCACACTTCAAACAAATTATCTTTAGCAATTTGCCGACTCCAGTCATGGATATGGGCATAGCAGACTACAATTTATTTATTTACCTAATTAACAACTAAAAAAATCTTCACTCTGGTACCTACAATAGTTAAAAACCTCAGAACAAATTTTAAGTTTTAATAAAAACCATTCCAAGTGTCATTCGACCAAAGAGTTAGTAATAATATTTATCAATAGTGTTGAAAAGAAGACGCAACTTAGAGCATCTTTCTTTACTTTAGCCTTACGCAACGATAATGCCAATGGAAAAGTACCTCTGGAGGAACTTTTTCAAAAACGTTCATTTGACAGCGTTAGATAGGTTCTCAGCGTCACACCTATGTCACACCTTTGGTCGATACCGCTGTCAAAAACCTACCGCGATACGGATTTAAAAGGAAAACTTCGATCGCTCGTTAGCTCCAAAGATCGATCGTTGCGCCAACGTATTTACCAAATCATTGTCGTTAAAATATTTAGCGCGATACGAAATGTGTTGAACGTGACGTTTTTGGTCGAGGTTTGGTTTTGGTAATGTCGTTCCCAGCTTTTGTAATTTACCGCAATCGAGGCCCTGGTCTTTGACCGAACATCAACAGTAACAGTCTAAACTCAAGGTTTGCCAACGAGCGATGGAGCGCAGCATATTAGGTGTAAAGAGGACCGATAGAGTTTGAAACACTACACTGCGCTCCAAAACCAAAATCATAGATGTTGAAGTTGCGACCGCTAGACTTAAGTGGAACTGGGCTAGGCACGTTAGCCACATGGGCCCAGAGAGGTGGTCAAAGATCGCCATTCGCCACTGACTGGGTTACATGTGATGTGAAGGCAGGCCAAAGACAAAGCGGAGATGGAGGGACGACTTGACCACTTTTTTGCCGGAGTGACATGAGGTGGACGATGATAGAGAAGAGTGGAGCCGCAGAGGGGAGGCCTTTGCCCAGAAGTGGGACACAAAAATAGGCTAATAAAAAAATCAAAACTTTGACCATATAAAAAACCTGTATACGTATGATGTATTGTACACACGCCTGCACATCAACCTACCACAAATTGTCTCGATGCCTCGATGGACTTTGAACTTATGATTATGGTTATATTTTATATATTATAATTTATTGTAAAATTATTATTGTATAATATGTATTGAAGTTTGACAGTTTTGGATAGGTTGATATGCAGGCGTCTGTACCAAATAAATATTTATTGTATTTCTATGTGATGAACCATTGTCAAAGAAAACCAAAATACCTATCACAAAATAAAACAAAATTGCAAACAAGTCTCTTCACTTTCCGGTCAATAAGTCATGCAATAAGTTTAGAGTAAAAAAAATTTGGAAGTTTTCAGGAATGACTATTTTAATTTACATTAAATAAATAAATAAATAATATAGTCTGTTGCTTTAAAATTTCTTCTTCTAGCTCTTTCCCATTTTTTTTAGTGTAGAATTTAGAGGAAATTTATGTGAACCTATTTCTTCATATTTAAAGGCCACACGGCCGTTATGAATCCTATTAAATTATAATAATTTGTATGGAAATTGACAGCAGATGTGCAACGAACACTTGGCACCCTCTAGAACCATTGACAGTATGTTTCGGAGATGGCGTTAATGGTTGAAAATATTTATTTGTTAAAAGTTAATCGACAAATATTTTTAACTGTTAATTTTAATGGTTGAAAATATCAGTTCATAATTTTATCGATGTAGTAGTTTTAAACACATGTATGTTAGATATTGAATTATTCTTTTAAAGCGAAGTTTTAAACTTTAAAAAAATCCAAGGAACTTTCCTTGATACTTTGACAGGCTTAGAACTGTCCAGCATAGTGTTGCTAACTCGAAATTTTAAACACTAGTAATTTTGAACATTAGTAGTTACAATACGATAGCTAGGCTAATTACAGAATTGTATAAACCTAATTAACGTCAGCTAACAACAACGATATTGCACTCGAATCGCCACGCAATCTCTACGCAACGATCAACTACCGACTGCTAAACATTAAAAAAATATCGGATGAGATTATCAGTTTAAAATATTTAATAGCGCATGAACGATAAATCGTAATAAATAAAAAGATGTTTATTTTGATAGTAAAAGAGCATACAATCGAGTGCATCCAAAATTATTCAAACAATGACAAGATGAAAAAGAATAAAAAAACATATCAAAGAAAAATATGCCTTAATCATATACATTTAGGGGTCAATTTCGATTTTATGACAGTTGATAGCTGATGTCGTGTCTCTGTCGCGCTCCACGTCTGTCAGGCGCCTCTGCGGCTCGCTCGACGCCATTCGCTGCGCGACGTTAACTAATATTTTCAACCATTCATCTGATATTGTTGATTTCAATTATTGAATGTTAGTGATTTTTTATATTAGTTGATTTTAATGGTTAATAAATATATTTATCATCTCTACAGGATGTCTCATTTAAATCGGCCAGTATGGGAAAGTCTGAAAATATAAGTATATACATATTTTTTAAAATGTATGAATGCAGTTTTTCTTCTTATTATAATCGATGACATGGTTCCAAAGAACAGATCTTCGTATGTCTTATAGTTTCAGACTTTCCCATACTGACCGATTTAAATGAGACACCCTGTATATGTTTCCCCATTACGCACTAGAAGAGGGCATAACAACAAACTTGAAATCAAACATGTGTAAGTACCTACGCTTTTATATCGAACACGGAAATCATGGCAACCATGTATTTTTTCACCATCGATAAAAGATACGGTTTTCCAATTGTTTCAGTTATTTACGTATGAAGAGATTATCAGACTGATTTTATTTTATTCTACTGCGTTTTAGAATTTCGAACAAGGCTAGGCAAAGCAAGCTTCATACTCTTTCTACCTTAGAGTATACTCTAAGCTTTCTTCGTTCAGGAACAGATAAGAAGTCTACAAAGATAATGTAACTATACGAATTTCTGTTCCAACATCATTCATCAACACGTAGCATCCCTAGTCAGTCTGTGATAGGTAGCACTCATTCATTCATTCTTTCATGTCATCGACACGGTGAGAACAGCTGTAATATCAGTTTTACAAAAATATTTTTATCAATTGGATAAAAAAATACATGTTTTGTTTCCGTTTATTTACGACACGACTGAAGGCATTTAACTATATTTCGAGGTAGTATTTAGTAGTGTTTTCCAAGTTCGGAGTGTGACAATTTTTTGTTTTTACGAAGACGCAATAGCTATCATGTCTAGTGAGAAAGGTGCCACTCAGCCTGCTAACATGGGAAGTTCGCAAGCTCTGCAGCCTGCTGACGATGATAACCAGAAGTCTTGCTGGGTATGCTTCGCCACAGAAGCAGACGACCGCCTAGCGGCATGGGTTCAGCCCTGCAAATGTATCGGGACTACAAAATGGGTAAGCAATAAGCACCTTGTTTTTGGTTGCGTAGCCAGTGTGTTATTGTATTGGACATGCATTTTCCGGTGTTCAAGGTGAAATGGTCATAACAACATCGATCGGAATTGTGACACGTGTCACAATAGAAGCGCTAAATATTGAAATAAGAAAGTTTTGGTTTCTGCTTAAATTTTATCTGCATGTAGGACTATGGTTATAATATCAATTTAATTGCAGTCAGTTGATGACAACATAGACCCTACCTACAGATGACACCTACCTGTTTTACATTTGAATACAATAAACATAAATAATAAAGTGTTAAATGATAAAAGTGGTATATTAAAAAAAATGACAATTTAAATAATCACAAACAAACAAACAAGAATAAATATTGTGATGTTTGCAAATCTTTCAAATATTTTTGCAATAGAGTAGGTATTCATATAAATAGCAGTGTGAAATAAATGAAAACAAGCAATGCTAAAATGCTAAAGCAATCAAACTTATATAAAATATATATTTTTACTTTGGTCACCCATCCCATTGCTACTCTTTTTAGTGCACTAACAAGCTTCATCACTAATATTAAAACAATAAAAAAAACATAAACAATAGTGATTTTTTGATTTATTTGTGACTGTAATGTACTACATAAAGGTATTAAAAGTATGTCATTTTCTTATCAAAAGGCAGACAGACCAAATTATATTTTGTACAATGTTTCAATCTTAAGTTAAGAAAAACAACAATATTTGTGCATTGAGTCTTGGTACTGTGATGATTATTACTATCTTCGATGACTAAACTAAGATGCGTTGACCTATATCTCAGAGGTACTCTTCAAGGTTACTAATAATATCAAAACAATGTAATTTTTTACAGCTACCTTTGCAAAAAGAGTATTTTTTGCAATACCAAAAGGATACATTCACTGCCCAATATACTGAGCAGTGGAGACATTTTTAGGCGTTTCAAGGCAGTGAATGTGTAAAGCCTTTATTATTATTCATTATTTGGTTATGCAAAGTAATTTTACTGAATGACATATCCTTTTAAACTGGGATATAGCAATAACGGATGCTGTTGCTTGGTTGCAGCGATAAAGTGCAGCAGACAGTTATAAATGTGTAGTTTTTGAGTTTTCCAAAAAGCTAAAACAAAAATGTAAATGAAATGTTTACCTAAGTAGTAGGTATTGTTGAATAAAAAGTTTTTAAACATATTGTTTATGCTAAACAGAGCACAGACATATTATGTTATCATATTTGTAGAGATAATCGTTATCGAAAATGAGTAATTATATATTTTTATCATAAGTAAACTGGGTAAATCGCATACAATTGTGTCGGACTGGCACACTTTCCAAATAACATCAGGTATATCTAAATTATAAATTAATTTGTTAAAATACCAGGTCTTCCTACTTTAACATTACCAAGTGCTAACAAGCTGATAATTAGTATAGAATAACTTATTAATACCGTGCAATTAGTCACACTATAGAATTTACTAGATGCTTTTGAAATTGAAGTGTTGTCCTAAGAAATATTGTAGTATATGTCTATCACCTTTGTATTTTCATTTAAGTTTCTTGGCAAAACACAACACAAGTATATGCATGTCATATGTACACAGTTTAAATTTCGCAACCTATTTTTGCATATATTGTAAATATTCTGCTTATTTTTTGTAATAAACTGTTGTGTGTGTACCAATAAATGAAATATTTCCTGATTGCTGTATCTATATACCTGGTAAACATTATAGCACCTATAGTATTGATTATATTTTGTTTTTATGTTTGTACTTATCTTGGTGTTACCTGAGTTAAATTACAATATATAATCGAAGACAACAGTGAGAGTGATACTAATATTGTAACAAAGTGTACCTTGTGTACCAATAAAAAAGATATATCTGCCTACATTTTAAATTTTAAGAGTTATTTCTAATGTGTATTGATTACTTATTACACATTAAAATTATAGTCTCCCTGAAACCACAGGCCTTGTACAGACGCCTCTCCAAAACTGTCCAATTTCTTTAATATATTTTCAATAAAGTTCAAAGTCTATTGAGGAATTGACAGTTTGTGGTAGCTTGATGTGCAGGTGTGTGTACATTCGAAATGTCAGAATAAAATCGAAATAGTAGAGAGAGTAGAGAGTAGAAAGTTTTTACATTACATTGTCACAGAGTGGTTTTTCATGACACATATCTTCGTAGGTTCACCAGAGTTGCCTGCAACGGTGGGTGGACGAGAAGCAGCGAGGCAACATAACCCGGAAGGTGCTCTGCCCTCAGTGTAAAGCGGAGTACATAGTGGTGTTTCCATCGATGGGTGCGTTTGTGGCGCTGTTGGACGCCATGGAGGAGATCACCCACAAGATCTGCCCTTTTGTTGCGGGCGGTGTGCTGTTGGGATCTATCTATTGGATAGCTATCACTTATGGCGCTGTCACTGTTATGCAGGTAAGCCATTTTACTTATTAGGTTTTCCTACTGATTAGGCTATTAAGGCTTTATTAAGGCGACACTTTGAAAAAATACGTCAACTTTCATCGAAGGTTGTAGGAGTATGACAAGACCAACGAATCTGAAATATTGATATAGATTATGTAATTTCATTGTAATTTTAACATTAATGAGTTTTTAGAGGTGTTTTCGTAAAGAATTACGATCGAGTCAAAATTGCACAATCGTGTTTTTGAGCAAGTGTTTTAAAGACAAAGGCATGAAGTTATTTAGATCAAAATTTCAGATTTGTTGGTCTTGTCATACTCCTACAACTTTTAATGAAAGCTGATGTATTTTTCAAAGTGTTGCCTTTAAAAGTTTGATTGACATCAGTAATGTTTGATGTTTGTTTGTTTTTAACTCTTTATTTGATGGTTTTATCCTTTTTGGATATGAAGATAAGTCAGCCTCATTAATCATGCCTTAACCTTAATTATAAAATTAGCTTAAAACAACGAGAAAAAAAAGGGAAATTATTGAGGTACCTAGTAACAAGGAAGGCTCTGCCAATATAGATAGTAAGTAAATAGGTACTATTGTGTATTTTAATTGTTAATTGACAGATCACAATATCATGTTCTATGTGGGTACTAAAATAATAAATGAGTTAGGTATGCTTTGATCTCGACTGGTGTTGTATTCTTTATTGGCGACGAGGAAAAATTATTGTTTGTGAAGGATTATGGCGTCAAATATAGCGAATATAGTGTTTCCCGGACAATTTGATCCCAAAATCGATAAGTGGAGTGAATATAAAGAGAAACTGATTTGTGTATAGATGCTGTGGGAGTGACTGATAAAGCACGTTCTTTGTTCCTTTCTCAGTGTGGAAAAGAGACTGAGTCACTAATAGTGTCACTGTTAGTACCTAAGCGGCCTACTGATGTATCTTTCCAAGACATTTTAGTGATTTTGGACAAATTTTTTGAACCGGAAGTTAATGAAATATTACAAGCTGGGAAGTTTCATAAACGTCAACAATCCCAAAAGAAAAGCGTGCAGGAATATGTGGCGGCTATCGGATTATTGCCTAATAACTGACTGAACCGACCGAATGACTGGCGCTTTAAGTCCACAAAATTACACTGAACGCCTGCTCAGAGTAATTTTGTGGACTAAAGCGCCAGTTACGAGATAGGCTAGTGCTAGGGTCGCGACGATCGTCTGCGTCGAGAGCTGTTAAAGTTCAAAGGCCTCACATACGAGATGGCTGTGCAGCAATGCCTTAATTACCAGACGACGTTTTGTGATATCTACCCTAGTGTTAGTGCTGAAACAAAGCTAACTCCGTCTACGGTTAATGAACCTATGGAAATAGGTAGAATCAAGTCAGACGAGTGTCGGCATTGTGCACGTAGTCACAAAGTCGGTGAACAATGTCCGTTTATCAAAGCACGATGCTTTTACTGTAAGAAATACGGACATAAACGTCTGCTTGTGTGAAAAGCGAGCAAAAGTGAATAATATTCAGTGTGATTATGTGAGTTTATGTATGCTCTGAACAATATAGCCCTCCTATCACAGCTGATGTGTATCTCGATGGCGCTTTTGTGACTATGGAGGTGGACTCCGGTGCTTCGAGAACAATTATATCTGAAGAGACTTTTAGAAAATTATGGCACACGCCCCCGCTTTTGAAATCTACTAATATAAAATTAGTGACGTGGACTCGTGACCCGCTGAAGATTTTAGGGGCTACACATGTTCGTGTATTATTGGGTAATAATAGAGAAGCGCAGTGTGAACTTTTGATTGTGTCTGGTAACGGCCCCAGCCTACTGGGCCGAAACTGTTTTCCAGCATTCGATATTGAAGTATTAGGAGTTCGCTGGAATGACCTAGAAACGGATTCGTTGATGCATAAGTATTCTATTTTATTCAGTGAGACGCTTGGTGAATATAAAGGTCCGGAAATATCCTTACACGTCCGTCCAAACGCAACGCCACGCTTTATTAAAGCGCGCCTTGTTCCGTTTCCTTTAAAACGCCAAGTAGAGGAAGAATTGACTCACATGGTGGAAGCTGGCATTCTCACACCTGTCAGATATTCAGAGTGGGCGACTCCGTTGAGACTAGTTAAGAAGGCTGACGGATCATTTCGTATATGTGAAGACTACCGTTCAACAGTCAACCCAGCGATTGAAGTTGATACATACCCACTTCCGGTTGCAGTCGAGTAAAGACTCGACTGCAACCGGAAGTGGGTATGTACAAAAGTGTTCAGCTTAATGGTGGTCGTATATTTAGCAAAATAGATTTGAAATTCGCGTATATGCAATTAAAGTTTAATGATGCTACAGCTACTCTGTAACACTTAATACTCCGCTCGGATTGATGAAAATGAACCGCCTAGCGTTTGGTGTTAATGTGGCGCCAGCTATCTTCATGTGCGTCATGTCTAACGCATTATCTGGACTCGAAGGCGTGGCATGTCTGCTTGATGACTATGATGACGTAGCTGTAGCAGGGCGGAATATAAAGGAAGACAATCAGCGACTTCATGCTGTTCTTGGGAGAATAAGTGATTTGGGATTTCAGTTTAATATTAAGAAATGCGTTTTTGCAACTAATAGTATCCAGTTCTTGGGTCACATGATTGATGCTAATGGCCTTCACCTTTCTCCATTAAAAGTAAAAGAGATCAAAGATAAACCTGCACCAAGTAATACAAAGACCTTGAGAGCATTTTTAGGCTTGTACAATTTTTATGAAAGTTTATACCAGATAAAGCGCCTCTGCTTGAGCCTTTGTATCGCTTGTTAGAATTAAAAAGACCTTGGACTTAGGGTGAAGAAGAAAACAATACATTTGAGAGTGCCAAAGAGCTTCTGTCGTCTGATATGACGCTTGTCAATTATAAACTAAACAGAGAATTATTATTGATATGTGACTCTTCAAGCGATGGCCTTGGTGCTATTATAGCACACGTAATGGACGATGGATTAGAAAAGCCCGTGATGATGGCTTCTAGAACCTTACAACCTCATGAAAGAAGGTGTGGTCAAATAGATAAAGAGGCTCTTGCGATTATTTTTGGGGTAACAAAATTTAATGAATTTTTGGCTGGCCGTAAATTTTGTATCATTACGGGCCACAAGCCTTTGGTCGGATTATTTAACCCTAATAAATTAATACCGGATCAAATTTCTCTGAGGATGTTACGATGAGCCTTGAAACTCAGCTGTTACGAATATGAGATTAAGTACAGACCTGGTAAATCATTGGGTAACGCTAAATTGTCCATGGAGTGAGAAATTGTCTAGAACATTAAGCGCATTACGTACTGTCCCCAACAGTTGCAACAATAAAAACCTTTCTGAAATGTTAAATGGACGCCGTTATAGGACAGCTGTTTCCTCACTACACCCTGATTCGATACCGAGTCAGCTAGAAGAGCAACTAGAAGAAGCGGCCACAACAGACCCTACACGTTCTTTTATTTTAGACCAACCTGTGTTGGCTGTATGGGCCAGGCGAGAAATGGCAGAGAGCTCGTGTCGAATATGTGGAGGGTCCATCCTCTTACATGGTGAGGACGGAAGATGGAGAGCTGCATCGCCGGCATGCTGATCAGTTACTGGCTCGGGCTGCGGGACAGCGACATAATTCTAACCCCAACTGGCTTCCCGATCTGACTCATTATTCCCTGATTCACCAATCATCATTCACACACACTGTATTTTGATTGTTAATTGACAGATTGTTATTGTGAATATCATGTTTTATGTGGGTTCTAAAATAATAAAGAAGTTATGCTTTGATCTCGACTGGTGTTGTATTCTTTAAATACTAATAGCCTATAACTGTTCCACTGCTGTGCAAAGACCTCCAATATATTAAATTAAATTAAATTTAATTTAGTGTTAATTTTGTTGGTTGTCCTATTAAATAAAATAAAATAAATTATTGAAATCCAGTCATCTCTACTACTTTTTTATATTAGAAGAAATAATAACTACAATTATTGATAAGTAATGGCTCAATCTCCACGCTTGCTACCTATGCATCGACAAAATCCGAAACACACCCCTGGACCTTCAGTTATCGGGCCGAGCGCTTAGCTACTCGGCCACCGAGACGTTATATGGATAGTACTGTCTAATATACAATTTGCGTATCATTATTATTATTATTATATTTTTACTTTTTATTTTCCGATCCGGTCCGAACCCTTCGGAGAATCTAGTAGGGCACGGGGACATGCACTTTTGAGTGTGTGATGCCGTTCCCTCTAGAAAACCTCCGAAGGTGATTCGTTTCACACGGCTTGAGGTACCCTTTACGTACCTCGCCGCCCCCAAAAAAGCCCGGTGAAGCTGAAAATGCCGTTTTAGGCAATCAGCAATCTCTCTAAAAAAACTTTTAATTTTTAGTGCTAATTGCGGCACTGAGGCTGAATTAAATATTTATAAAATACAGTAAAAAAAATTAAATGCCTACCATTATGCTACTGAATAATGCTGGCAGGTAGCATAATGGTCAGTGCAGCCGCCTGGATTGCGGAAGACCTAGGTCGATTCCTGGCTGGATCGGGTAGGGATTTCATTTTTTTATTGTATTTTATAAATATTAAATTCATAATTTTTTTAGTTAAATAAAAATCTTAAAGTGGAGAGAGTGATGTGAATCTTTGTAAAAATCATCAGTTACTGTTAGGTGAAGCCAATTGAAAAAATTGCCTTCCCATTGTGAAAGAAAAAAAGAAACGGTGCTGGCCTGTGCAATGCACGCGCCTTGCAATTGCAATACACAGCCAATGTTAAAATGATCAAACCAGTCTCTCATAGTAAAACAAATCATGTGCTGTATGTTGAGTCTATTTTTTAATTTATATTTTTTTATTTTTTTTTTGGTATACAAACAATACAACATGGCGTGTTAAAAATGTTACAAGATAAGTCAAGATCAAGGACAGGTTGTAGTTCCTATGACGTGTGTACACGACATGATAAATCTCTAACAAGGCAACATAATCTACTCTGAATTGGATACATCTTTATATATATAAAAATCTTCTGTGCTAAACTCCTTCTAAACGGCTGGACCGATTTGGATGAAATTTTCTGTGTGTGTTCAAGTGGATTCGAGAATGGTTTAGATTTATAATGGGACCCGGTAGGTGGCGCTGCTATAGGGGTCCGTCATGGGATACGGGTGTTCTTAAGCGGACGAATGATTTGTTTGTTTTGTTGTCATGGAAACTGTCAAAGCGGTACGAAGTCCGCCGGTCAGCTAGTTATTAATAAAATATGAATGTAAAAATGATTGAAATATTACAAATAATCGATATTCGAATTTCTATACCAAATTACAATTTATTTAAATTAATTATGATAAACATTAACATAATACTATTAAAATAGAATAAAACTCACACCTTAAAAAAATTAAATTAAAAAAGTTAATACAATTCAAACAATAAACATTTTCTTACTCTATTAATTTACCTAGATTAAATTTAAAACTGCGACGAACTATAGAGGTCAGGCACAATGGAGGTTCCCTTTTCGTTGAGTAATTCATTAAAATCACGGCATATTCTATGTATAACGTTGTTGAATGATACATTGTTGGCAAGAAGCTGGACGCTAAACGGACGCTACAATCTAGGTGACTTGTTGGGAACTCTTTAATAAATTTCAGATAACAGAGATGTCGATAGCAGCCCGTTCAGTATTTTATATATAAATGTAAAATACCATGCATCTGACGGCGACCATACAGACTTTGCAGACCAAAGAAACTTAGTTTCTTTGGTCTGCAAAGTCTGCTGTAAGACCGAAGCTCATGCTTATGACCACGCTTGACCGTCAAAACCTTAAGGATACGCCTCTGGATTGATTCCAGCCTATCGATGTGATTTTGATAGTAAGGTGACCAAACGACGGAAGCATACTCCAGCCGACTAAAAATCAACGACCGGTATAATAGTAGCACACTCTCGGTGGATTTAAACTCGCGAGACATGCGGCAAACAAAACCCAACAGTTGTCTGCATTTGGCGGCGGTGGTGTCATAATGGTGTGCGAAGCTGAGCTTACCGTCGAACATAACTCCCAAATCCCTCACTAATTGTCTTCTAAAACCATCTACGTTATATTGAAATAAAATAGGTTTTTTAACGCGAGTGAAATATAATGGTCGAGCACTTCTTCACATTTAGGCTCATGCTGTTTTGACTACTTACACCAACCCACAAGGGACGCATTGTAGACCTAACGCAATCCTCAATTGAGTAAATCTGAGCATAAATTTTCAAATCATCAGCTTAGAGCAGTGTTAGATTCTTAAGTTTGGGAGTCAAGTCGTTAATGAATAGAACAAAGAGCAAAGGTCCCAAATGGGATCTTTGTGGGACCCCTGAAGCTATAGAGACTGGACGAGAGAGATAACACTTGAGAGCAACAAGCTGACTACGGTTGCTTAAATATGATTTCAGCCATCGTAGAAGATGCCATGCACGCCCATGGCCCTAAGCTTGTCAATAAGCACGCAATGAGCGACTATCGAGTGCCTTTTGGAAATCGGTGTATATCGCGTCCACTTGGTCACGTTTGTCGAGAGCCTTACTAATAAAGTTGGAATACTCCAAAAGGTTACTGACATTCACTTACTTCTTACAAAACCATGCTGCTGTTAGCAGATATAAGGACTGAAGTGATGGTATAAGCGATCATAAATCTCCAGGTCGAAAACTTGGCGAAACATGAAATACTTTCATGTTACTGATGGGTCTGTAATTAACACAGTCGCAGGAGTCACCGCCCTTATGTATAGTTGTTATATGTGCTAATTTCCAAGAGTCTGCGAAGACTCCAGTTTTTAAGAATTTATTAACCAAGAAGTGCATGGTAGTGGCACGCAAGACTTTTGGCACAGTTTTTAATGAAGCAAGGGGGGATTCCGTCTGGCCCTGCCCCCTTGATTACATTAAGTGCAAGTAGTTTTTAAGTACATCATCTCTAGACACCTCAATACCGCTTAACTCTTTAGGGTATAGTGGTTGATTTTTTTACCACATATTTCATTTGGTTTTCAATCTTATCTCAATCACATAAAGTTCAAAATGTGGTGGGAATATACATCCCTTCTGACCCTGAAAGAGTTAAAGAGCTACCAAGATTAGGAAGATTCGAATTGGTGGTGCAACTGCTGCAGTCTGCGAACATTGAAGAAAAATATTCGGAGAATAGTTGTGCCACGCCTTCACCACCACTAGCTAACTTATCTCCAAACTTGACACTGCTCGGAATGGAAGGAATGACCCTTTTGTTCTTTACAAATGAAAAAAATAACTTAGTTGAGTCCTTGAGGAGGGAGCTCTCGACGCTATCCACATAAAAATCATAACATTCTTTAATAAGTTTTTTAGACCTTGAATGCAACAAGCTGAACTCATCGTAGTCTCTAGGGTTTTTGAACTGCTTATATCTTTTGTGTATTTTGTTTTTTTCTTTAAGGGTGCGCCGTCCGTAAGTGACAAGTGTCATATGTTTTATTTGAAATGTCGTCGTTCATATTTATTTGATGCCGCGCGGCCATACTAATTTTGTATGGGGAATTTAAGGTGCTTAATAAAAAAATATTATTTAAATAACCACTTGATGAATCAAAAATGTAGTCTAGCAATTTGTAGTTTATCCATTGATGATTGTTTAGACAAAATCAGAGGTACAATAATTTAGATAAACTATAAGAAATCTACTAAACGCAGCCACTCGTTTTCATGATCTTTATTTTATTTTTATTTTTATTTTATTTTATTTCTTTATTCAACAATGTTTCAACAGCATTTAACTAAACACAATGTAAAGAAGATGTTACTTAAACATAAGCCAATTATAGAAACATATTATGCTACTAAACCTTTGCTTTGCCCAACTTTAAATGATATTGTAGAAAAAACTATAGCGTGTTATGAATTTACGGTTCTGACAAATTGTAAACACGTTTCCTATGATACTAAATATATATTTTGTTCATTTGATACGATAGTATTTTCAATTATATTTACTTAACCGTAACTGCATTTTTGGCATTTTTTGGTCGGCCCACCCTTAATGCATGCTTTTTGCAGGCTTTTTCTTGCAAGTTTTAAAAATATGAATAGTGTTTGTCTTATACATGCTCTAACCACGTTTATAATTTAGTTCTTTTTTTAATTAATGTCACAATATTTATCTAGTATACGAGTAGTACAGGGGCACCATTAGATTCCGGCGAAAATAAATGCTGTCAAGACCATAACCAAATTTAAAAAATAATATTCATTGCTACCACTCGTTTAAGACATTCTCAAATCTCTGCAATTGCGTAGAGATGTTGCGTCACTCAGCTTGTTTTTACCTTATACCATGGCGAGTGCTCTGAAGAGCTCTTTGACCTCATCCCACCTTTTCAATACCTTCATATGAGTACACGTGCTGCTCATCGGAGTCACCGCTTCACTGTCTCAAATATCCCATCGCGCACAAAAAAATTTGGTGACTCGTTTCTTTGTCGTACCTCCAAAAGATAAAATAGTCTTCCGGCACACGTTTTCCCTCTATCCTATGATATGAGGTCCTTCAAAAGAGGCGTGAAGAAGCACCTTGTGGGCCGGCAGAGTGAGGTTAACTGATGCTACGTTTGTTTTCACGCTGCACCAGTTATCTTCGCGTCTGGACTCCATTTCCACTTAACATCAGGTGAAATGGAGTCATTTGCCGAGCTAATTATAAAAAACAGGTCTTTAACTAAGCCATATCATTGAATCTGTGGTTATATAGTCATCCATAAACCGTTGCAATTAAGACAAGCACTTCCTATTGTTGCGTCTTACATGTTAAGTACCTACATTATATTAGCAGATACAATCTAAGTTTATTAAATTGCTATTGTCGTTCTCAAAGATTTTCCTGTGATACGCGTTTAATAATAAAAAATGACAAAAAACTGAGATTAGAGCTAAAAAGAGTTTACGCTTATTTACCCTCCTCATATCACCTAATGGCTAGTGTCGTTAAAGCCGTAAGAAAGCACAGTTCTATCGAAAAGAAAACTTAAAGTAATATTATTAGTATCTCAATAAGAGTACTGAGACACTAAAAAGAAAATTATTTGAATTTTTTTTGGGTATCTTTAGTTCCCTGAAATAAATAGCTGGCAAATTGGTTGTTATTACCATACCAGGGACCACTCTGCTTTACCACGAAACGATGGCTAAAGTTAGACAATGCTTAAAACAGATGCTGTCCCTTTTTAACTAATACTTTTAGACAGAGACACAATATTTTAAACATGTATTTAGTCATTGTTTAACTTTAAACACTGTTTTGTAGTAAGAGGGAGGGTCCATATTATTACAAAAGTTAATTGTTAGGTTCTATGAAAAGCGAAGCGAGCGTGCGCAGCAAGCAAAGGCGCACTGTAGAAAAATGGCTGATTGTATGCACCTAGGTATTTTTTAAACCACTTGTATTCCTTCAATTTTTACTTTTAATATTTGGTAAGTACTAAACAAGAAGTAGACTACACGTCAGATAAAATATGTGTTGTATTTTTGTATTGCTATTGTGAATACTTTAATATCAGCTATTCTACATACAGTTATATACATAACGCTGGTGTTCTACTTACAAAATACCGTATATCACAGTTTCTTTTTTTTACCAGATGATTTCTCAATTTTTCACAAATATTCCTACCATTATTGATACATTGTGGTGACTAACGGAACATAATTAATTTGTATATTGACAAGTCACGACTTTGTATTTATTTGTTTATTTGATTTACGCCATTTAAAATACAATACCTTGTTGAATTGGCACAAGAGTCATAATTTTTAACCTTCCTATATCCGCGCCAAATTTTGTGACACCCAATACTCGCGCACGGTCTCACGGACCGAACATTCAGGACCCTATTTCTTGTTTTTTTACTTAAATACCCTATGTAGATATTATTGTTTCCTAAAACTATAAAATTTAATGAAACAATAGGTTTAAATACTTTTTTTTTTACATACTATCAGTCTTTCAATCAACAGCTTTAACAAAACAAATAACTAAAGGTTTTTGCCACTCTCTTGAACTCTAAAACACGTAACAAAAATACATAAATAAATCTCCTCCATCGGTTTTATTGGTTAATAAAAGTCGCACTAAACTCTTCTCGGTGGTCAACTGGCATAGGTCCTAGCTAAATAGTATCCGGAGGAAGTTCGATTTTCAGTTTGAGCTGAGAAGTGTTTCGGATTTTTCGATACATAGCCCGGGTTGCATTTGGCAAGCGTATGGTTATTTAATTATTACTTCATTTCAATGATGCACGCCTGCCTGCCGTGCCTGCCCGCCCCAAAGCTGGTAACAACGGCCCGACTTAGGGGCAGGATATGTAAGCAAATTTTTACTTAGAAAATTGGATGCCTTCTCAGTTTAATTTGCCGTTCGATCTCGTTAACGTGCGAGAAATTTTCACTCTCGTATTATACGTAGGAGCTCAATAGTGCCGCGGAGGAGCTCGATGGCGCAGTGGTTAACACGCCCGGTCTGCGATTGTTGACGTTAAGCAACTTTCGCAAAGGCCGGTCATCAGATGGGTGACTAAAAATTTATCCTCCTCCATAAATAGCTCCTCCGTGCTTCGGAAGGCATGTAAAGGTCCCGGCTTCATAAGCAGTCGTTAACAATCACCAAGCTGCACTGGGCCCGCGTGGTGGTTTATAGCCCGTTCTCCATCCATAGGTAAGGTTCGTGCTGTATGGAACTATAATTAGTCCACTGATCTATATTTGGGCAGGAGCTATACGAAGTCGATGTTAATATTTTGTATTGCATTGACAAAATGTACGCAAAGACCCCTTATTCTTATTACTGAGTATTAAAACGAAATTAACTCCTTTCGTTTGCCACCAGGAGGCGCTGCTTCGATGCCTTGTTAGGCATTCTCGTTTTCGTTAACGCGATCGAATGTCAAAGGCGAGGGACGTACGCGTTGACGCAATCAGTGGCCGCCGTCGCGTATCCAATCGCGCTTTCACTTTCTATTGCGAAATAAGCCGGTCGGAACTAACGATCATCTTTTACTAATTACCTAAATGGCACATTCAAATATTTGCGGTTTTTGTAACAATCATTATTGAACACATGACAAAGAAAGCTTCAAAGTCAAAGTCAAATCATTTATTCAACATAAGCCATGAAGGCTTATGTTGAATAAATTATTGGCACTTATTGACGCCAACACTGCTGAATCTATTTAGCTAATAAACAATACTACATTAATCAATCGTGCTATCGTGTGTCGTGTAATAGACATATTACAGTTTTTGTATTGTTAATAGTAAAGGCCGCCTTGCATAAGTGATATAACAGAGTGTCTTTAAATAGAATTGAATGAAACCTCGATTTAAGATGTTGATGCAAGTGGCCCCGTTTTCATTAAATTATTTATTAACCCTTTAACGGACAGAACATGTTTGAATATTTCATTGGTTTTCAATCGTATCTCAATCATATAAAGTTCAAAATGTGGTGGGAATATACATCCCTCTGACTGTGAAAGGATTATACAATTAAAAAAAATAATAAAAAGTAATAGGGTTTGTTCTTAAAGTCTTCAGGGAATTTAATAGAATTTTATTTTTGAATAAAAAACTGCATTTAGGAAGAAGTAGTAAAAAAATATTTATTTATTAAGTTGGAAGGTACTTAATTACATATTCGTTAAATACGGATATGAAAGAAGCTCCATAGCGCAGTGGTAAACACGCTCGGCCTGCGATTGCTGAAGTTGAGCAACTTTCAGAAAGGCCGGTCATTGAAACGGTGAACAAAAAACTCCCCATTACTTCGGAAAGCTGCTTACTCTATATCAAGTAGTGTTGTGTAGTACGCGTACTAAGTACTAATAGGTAACGGTACTCGGCACTGTACGAAAAGAAACGTTACCGAACGCAAGCTCTTAATCGGACAGTCGGACTATTAGTACACCGTCTCCCGCTACACTCAACTCAAGTGCTTTATGTTGCTTGTCCGAATTACTCCGAATGTCCGAGCGAGAACGAACAAGGAACAACGTAAGTACTGTATGTAAGAGAAAGCGAGATAGTCGTTGCCTGCCAATCGCTATCAAATACACACACATTAAGCGAGATAGCAAATCAATCACTTACGCCGACCGTGCGTTTTATTGATAGAAAATCTTGCTCAACGGTATTTAGCGCTAGGATTGCTGAAACTGTTCAAAATCCAGTTAGTGTGTACGTAGTGTGAGCGAGTGATCGCGCTTTGTTAAAGTGCCCTGAATTAAGTAATCTGTGGCCCTGACGTGATTGAGTATTTGAGTCTGTGTGTAATAAGAATAACGTCTAATATTTATAGCTTAGCTTTACCCAGTTCAAAAATACAAAACAATTTTAAAATGGTTTCGAAAAAGTTTTTACTTTTGGCAAAAAACAGTTTTAAAGCTGCCAAAATAAATTAAAACAGCAGTGAGTCTATAGAGGATAGCGCACTGACCTCTATCTATATTACATTACAGTTACAGTGTAAGTACTTTTATAGAGGTAACTACTTTATTTCCGTGTACGGTTAGGTACTATTAGTACTAATAAGGTGTACTAGTACTTTACTCGGACTGTACTAGTACAGTATAGTGTTGTGTAGTACGCGTACTAAGTACTAATAGGTAACGATACTCGGCACTGTACGAAAAGAAACGTTACCGAACGCAAGCTCTTAATCGGACAGTCGGACTATTAGTACACCGTCTCCCGCTAGTCGCTACACTCGACTCGAGTACTTAATGTTGCTTGTCCGAATTACTCCGAATGTCCGAGAGCGAAGGAACAAACGTACTGTATGTATGTACGAGAAAGCGAGATGTTTGTTGCAATCGCTATCGAATACACACACATTATGCGAGATAGCAAATCAATCGCTTACGCCGACCGTGCGTTTTATTAATAGAAAATCTTGCTCAGCTGTATTTAGCACTAAGATTACTGAAATTGTCCAAAAACCAGCTAGTGTGTAGTGTGAGCTTAGAATAATAATTATTGTTAATCTAAGAGTGTGAGCGAGTGATCGCGCTTTGTTAAAGCGCCCTGACGTAATTGAGTATTTGAGTCTGTGCGTAATAACGTCTAATATTTATTGAATAGCTTTACCCAGTTCAAACATACACTTAAATAATTTTAAAATGATTTGAAAAAAGTGGCTACTTTTGGCAAAAAAAAGTTTTAAAGCTATTTAGTTGGCTGATAAGATAACAGTGCCAAAATAGATTAAAACAGCAGTGAGTCTATAGAGGATAGCGCACTGACCTCTATCATATTATACATTACAGTATACCTATAATAGAGGTTAGCGATATAGATAGGTAACGACTTTATTTCCGTGTACTGCTAACAGTACCAGTACCTAAGTACTATTAGTACTAATAAGGTGTACTAGTGCTTTACTCGGACTGTACTAGTACAGTACTAAACCGAAAAGTGTCCGATTAAGCACAAGCCTAGTACATAACCGAAAAGTGTCCGATTAAGCACAAGACTAATATCAAGCACAAGTCCGGTCGTGTATGGAGTATTGTTCTCACCTTTGGGATGGTTCCGCCAAATACCAACTTGGAGCACTGGAATCGATTGACAGGAGAGCCAGAAGGCTCATTGACGATGATGAACTGTTTCACGCCAAGCTGCAGAACATCGAACATCGGCGCCAGGTCGCAAGTCTTTCGATTTTTTATCGGATTCACTTCGGAGAGTGTGCAATGGAATTGTTCAGTTTGATTCCTCCATCACCTTTTTATCACAGGACAACTAGATAAACTGCGCGACGCCATAGTTACACAATAGAGATTCCACCCATGCGTACGAAGCGTTTTGCGTCCACGTTTTTCTTGCCTACCGCAAAGCTGTGGAACTCCTTGCCTCAGTCTGTGTTTCCTATCAAATATAATATTGGGGTCTTCATATCCTGGTGTAAAGCTGTCGGTCCCGGCTGCATTAGCAGTCGTTAACAGCCACCAATTCGCACTGTGCCCGCGTAATGGTAAAGAAGGCACATGTCCCAGAAGTGGGACATAACATGTTCATGATACAGATATAGTTTTAAAGACATCACTCTTAACATTTCAGGTGGTAGGTCACAGAGAAGGCCTGGAGATGATGGAGTCAGCCGATCCCCTGGTGCTGCTAGTCCTCCTCCCAACCATTCCAGTGACCCTCATCAGCGCCAAGATGTACAACTGGGAAGACTCCGTGCTGCTCTTCCTGAGGAAGTACTGTGCGAAGATACCGGCCCTAGCGTACATACTACCATTTGGCAGGTGAGTTTTTAACGATGCTAAATACTCGATAAATCAAATCAAATCTAATAATTTGTTTGCTATTTCTTGTTTTATAGTCAATTGTGAAACTGATTTACCACTTAGGACAGAAACTTCCATAACAATAAAATTTGGTTAACGCTAATTGTCAATAACGACAGACAACGTATCGTCGTATCGTCGTATCGTCGGTTGCATTTCACACCTCGTTTGACAAATGAAACGAAAGAGTGCAATTTTGCATGTGTAGACTTACGAACCGATGGCATAGTGACATTCACAAGAGCTACTTGTAGCCTAAACTGAATAAATGATTTTGAATTTTGAATTTTGCTTATCATATTCTTTCAAGAAGTGTGGTCTCAGTAAAGTGCCACATCCATATTAGTCCTCTACTGGACATAAGCCTCACCAAGTTTACGCCTTAGAGCACGATTCGCGGCTACTCTCACTCATTATCTACTACTAAAGAGAATATACAATCTTATTTTTAGTTTATACGAAACCTGAAAACTGTTTGTTCAGAATCTATACTAATATTATAAAGCTGAAGAGTTTGTTTGTTTGTTTGTTTGTTTGTTTGAACGCGCTAATCTCAGGAACTACTGGTTCGAATTGAATAATTCTTTTTGTGTTGGATAGTCCATTTATCGAGGAAGGCTTTAGGCTATATAACATCACGCTGCGACCAATAGGAGCGAAGCATCAGTGAAAAATGTTGCAAAAACGGGAAAAGAGCCTAAAAAATTAAAAATGCTGCCGAAAGTCACTATTCCACGCGGACGAAGTCGCGAGCACAGCTAGTCAGTAATAGAATCGATTTCAATATTTTTTATACCATGTTACATTTTGACCAAATAATATTTACAAAATCTCAAATAAATTATTCCCTACAAAAAACACACAACGGGGCACCACAAAAAGCTTGTAACTTCGTGAGTTTTCAAGATATTTTTTTTTGTACGGATTCTTTAAATGAGAATATTTGACCCGTGTTTCGGTTTTCGTATAAACTAAAAATAAGGTTGTATACACAGTATCTTCATAACTGGCTGACCCTAACTAAATATACAAAAACCACCAAGTTATTAATAAAGAAAATAAACTGATTTAGTTGCTAAGACATTTCTTTTTCTATTTCAGTGTGGAAGGCGACAGGGGGGCGATAGTAACCGGCCAGGTGAACCACCAGAACCAAAACTCCAGTTCACACCTCTCGCCCACAAGGATATTCTGTTCCGCGCTCCTTCTCCCCACAATATCCACCATTATAGGCAAAATATTCTTCCGTTCAATACAAAACAACCTTCACAGAACCATCTTAGGTGGCTTAACCTATGTTACCATAAAAGGCGCTTTGAAAATATACCACAAACAAATGCTGTACATTAGGCATTCAAGCAGGAAAATTCTCGATTACACAGAATCAAATTTAAATTTGTACAGAAGTAATGTGACCACGACAGACGCTGTGTCCAGTACGCGAGACGATTCCGAGCAGGTTGTTTAAAACTTATGATTAATAAAAATGTATATATGTAAAAATGATGGGAGCAGATACGTTTGACATGTGCATTAACATTGGTACAGAACTTACCAATTGATGTATCTTTCTGTCAAACTTGTGTTTTTCTTGTCTGTGGTGTACACGTACAGTCGTCGTCATATTTGTTTATCATTTGCTAATCGAATAGCTTTAAAGTATATTAATTTTGACTGTACTATAAAACGTGTTTGTTAGTGATAAAAACTTTAAAATATGGCTGACTGATTATGGAATATTGCGTCTTGTAATTATATATAATTGACTATTGGATATTGTTTATATTCTATATTGGGATTGCGACTATGATTTTATTTATATCAAAACAAGGTTTCAAGTGACAGTCAAAAACTTAGTCGATACTAGTTTTGACTAGACAAAGCTGTTATAGCAAAGCAACATGCGTATTTGCATTTATGCAGTTTACTTCCTAAACTCAATTAAAATTCAGTCGTCTTATTTTCTAGAACACAGTTAATTTTGCTTCATAATAAGCGCCAGCATAATTATAAGGCGTGCGCATATTAATATTGTATTGTGAATATTAATTGAATACTATTCATTTATTACAATTTAAAAATTTTCATTGAGGCTATAATTTTTTCTTGAATACAATTCCTTCTAAGACTTTAGTTTTTGATCGAAAGCATTAGCTTAAGGATAGGCTAAGTTTGACTTGAAGGCAACGGGCTTTCAATGTTACCTGGTCAAAACTAGTTCTGACTAAATAACATTACGGACGGCAGCAACAAAATACGTTTAAATTCGGTATAATTCGCACAGGACTATTACAATAATTATTGTTATTTTAAAATTTAAAATAATATTATATTCTGTATTTCCGTCTGCTAACTGCGTCCTTGATATGAGATTGCGTTTTTCAATAATATTCAATATTCTTATATGATTATGCGTCATGACAAGCTTGTAATAGATTTTGCAATTGCACTGTTACAGCCAAATACGTAAAATAATACGAATTCCTCAAAAAAATGTATAAGCACATAAAATAAGAGGTCCTTACCTTACCTATGAAATTGGAGTTTTTTTCTCACTTATTAATAGGTGTATTACTTCTAAAAGTCAATACCGGTTGTTAATATTATTATACAACTTTAATTAGGACTATGTTACTTAGGATTCAGTAATAACAATGATTATTAATTTTGTGTCTTTATCGCCCAATTTAAAAAAAAATACTTTTTTGTTAGCGGAATTGTCCTTTTGTATCATTGTAGCTTTGAAGGGACTTGATTTTTTTCTTTTTAAAGTCTGCTATATTTAGCTAGTGAAACAAACACACTACACTCTACAATTTTTATAGTGTTAAAATAAATAGATGCTTAGAAAAATAAAAAAACGTTAGTATGAAAAATAAAATTTTATAAAAAATCTTTATACAAATCTCCAATTTCAAAGGTAAAGACCTAATATATATATTTTGAAATATAACTTAAAAAATCGAATAATGGAACTGAAAGATTTTGCGCAACTCGGCTACTTTTAGATAGACAGAGCAACTTTGATCGTGTTGCGGCAACAGGCAACTCGCGACTAGCTGTTTACATATAACTTAAATAAACTGCGCCGATAAAGCAATTCTACTTGCTTCTACTGTTTTTGTACAAGTTGTGTCAAGTTACTAGTTCCCCCAACCGGCATTCACTGACTGTTGACTATGGATATGAAAAGTTTACTAATGCCGGATCCCTATATTCTATCTGTAACAGTCTGTTGTTTTGCTTACTGGAGTTAGAAATTTGACATAATTTGTATGAAGCTTGTGTCAAATTTTTATCCATAGTAGGCAATACAACAGATAGATAGGGAACCGGCTTTAGAATTGCAGCTGACCTGGAAACTGTTGCAACTGGCAATCTTTAACCTTTTTACCGCCAACAACTTCTATAGAAGTTCGAGATTTTTGTGCCGTCCACGCCAGCACTTCTATAGAAGTTCTTCTTTGTACCTACTTTATTAAAATACATTTATACGTTGGCGTACAGCGGGACATCGCGTGCAGGATAGTTGGGCGGGGAAAAGGTTAACGGAACCTTTTAAAAGTTTATAGTTTCATTAACTATAGTTGCTCTGTCTAAGGAGCGCCTTAAAGTTGAGTTTTTTTGACCCAGGGGAAAATCTGCACGCAGGTTCCGTAGATCCGGGGCTGGCCTTGTCCTTTTCTAAAAAGGACTAAGGCCGACTCTGTAAAAACCCCTGGGGTTTGCCTTTAGCCTTTATAAGGGCTGTTAAGGCTATCGGAACGCAATTGAGCTATCGAAAAGTGTTTCGGCAAAAGCACAAAATAATGCGACTGTATATAAACTAACCCTCGTATTAATAAACAAAGTGTAAGCTTGTAGTAGTTACTCCGTGTTTTGTTCCCGTCATGTAAACTTCATTTCATATAAGAGTAAAAGAAACAAAACACGGAGTAACTACTCCAAGCTTACACTTTGCTTATTAATAAGCCCCTAAGTGTGCGAAAGGAGATGTTCCATTTTTGTATGAAGGCTGGGCCCCCTAATTTTTACAGTGATGAAATTATATTTTATGAAAAGAGCACAAAATAAGGAACCTTTCCATGTATTAATATATTTTTTAAACATACCCAAACATTGTATTAAATAATAAAAAAGGTCAGATAATAAAAATTCATAAAATAACCCTAAACTTTTCTACCTTGGCAACTTCGCTTTTCTAATGTATGATTGTATGTATTTAAAAAATATAATTTATTTTTTAAATTAAAAGTGCAATGGTACTATCCATTACAGCCAGCAACCGCATGGTTTCATTTTCAGGAAATTGCATTGAAACCTTAAAATACCTTTTAGAATGTATAAATAAGTTCAGCAATATATAAGCAACACTTAAAACTTTCATAAGAACCCAAAAATAATAAGAAAAGTTTGAAGAAGAAAACAAGATTTCAAGTTTTTAAATATTTTTTAAATTATGTTGGGGCCTTTTTATATTTTTTTTTCTTTTTGGAAAAATCATCTCAGAAGGCAGATCTATCAGAAAAGCATCACTTCAAAACTGTAAAAATAAGGGCCCAAAAACGAACATCTCCTTTCATACTCTTCCGTCCGCGCAATTTTCGTAAAAAGGGGTACAGTTTTAGCTTCACGTATTAATATATAGATTTTCGTTATAATCCTAATGAAATTCTACGTGCGAGTTGCTCGACCGCGGTATGTATAAGCTTGCCTCCTGGGTTTCCTTGTTGTGGTAAAAGTGACAAACCTGTCAGTTCGTCGAATATTTTTATAGTAAATACCTTTTTCAAGAGCCCTTTCACATTTCGGTATCCCATGCAAACGTCAAAGCTCTAGTTCTTTAAAACAAATAAGCCGTTTGTAATGAATCTGTCTGTTCTTATGGGATATACAGAGAGATGTTGACAGTTAATAGAAAAGACTAAACATTAATATTTATGTCTATGCCATATGGTTTATATTCGTTATTTAGCATTTTACACTTATAAAAGGTTTCCTATTAAAATAGTCTTATTAATATATTAGGTACAACAAGATTTTACGATATATAACTTTTCGAACTGTCACGATCACCTGCATTTAGAGTAATTATTGACAGGATTCTTACCATCATGTTTATTATTTTTGAGTATCCCATATTTCGGCATAGTTGGATGCACCATGATCACGGATGTACTGATCCATCCATGATGATTTAGTACGTCCGTAACATGGTAGGATCCTCGTAAATAATTCTTCTTACGATATATATACTTTACTAGCTATTGCTCACATGGAATAGTTATTTGTAATAAAAGTCAAAACCCGTCAAAATCTATAGGGATAATCCTGAAACACTTTATAATTTCTTTAAAAATGACAGTTTCCGTACATACAAACTTTCCTCCCCTATTAGACCTCTCCAGGCGATTAAAAAAATATGCTAAAACACGTGAATTATTTATTTTTATTGAAAAATCTAATTATCGACTAAAATAACTCATTTTATAGTTCTTATTTTAAAAATAACGAATTCCCCCAAATAAACCTTCTTCCCTATTTTAATAATTTAAAGGGAAATAAACAAATTTCCTGAGACACGCCATTCTTTATTTCTCTTCAAGAAGTCAAATACCAATTTTCACGTATTTTACTTCAAAACTGTCGGACTTTCATACAAACTGTCACCCCCTATTTGACCCCCTTATGGGATGATTTCCGTAAAATCCTTTCTTAGTGGCTGGTCACGTAAGTCAATTAACCTACAGTCCAAATTTCATATTTTTAGCTTCAACGGTTTTAGCTCGGCGATAATGAGTCAGTCAGTCAGGACAAGTCGTTATATGTATATAGATATACATTGTATTATTATATACTAGCGGTCCGCTCGCGAGTTCGTCCGCTTGAGTGAACACCCGTATTTTATAGAACCCTAAGCAGGGCCACCTATAGGGTCCAATTATATTTATTTATTTTATTTGTTTATTATTTACATACATGCAATTACCAATACCGGAAGTTTTCCCTACGACAAAGTAGCATCACAACATATCATTTATTTTGCTTACACTTAACATATAATATATAAAGCCGATCTTGTGAATTCACTCATACATAATGCATGAGAAAATGTCGACATTTTCTGCAAGTAGATTCAGTGTGCGCAGTGCCCGCAATGGCGACCTGTTCAATAAAAGAGTTCTACTCTAATATGAGGCTTTCGACGTCTACCTACATAACTATTCAGAGCACATAAATATATATTGGCAAGTAACTGCGGGTTACATATTATATAGATGTATTATACATATAAACTTTCCTCTTTAATCACTCTATCTATTGCTGAAAAGTGCATTAAAATCCGTTGCGTAGTCTATATAAAAGATCTAAGCGTAAAGGCAGCGAGAGCTTGTTTTATACTATGTAAAGATATCCATTTTATTGACAATTTTGTACTGTAATTCACGTGAACCACAATATATATTATTATATTACTATATCTAACTGTAATGCTTTTATTAGACTTGTACAAAATAAGCCTTCCTATATAATTATGAATAGAAAAGAAACTATAATAAAATTAAAATAGTAATTACAGTCATATGTTGGATCAAACTGGCAGGATATCTATGTAATAGATTAAAGAATCGATGAACGAAATGACGATTTTCAAAGAAAAATCGTCATTTACTAGTGAAAAGGGCCAAATCTATAGTTCAAAATCTTTGCACGTTTAAATATATAATTGTATAATAGAAATAATATTATATATATTGTCATTATTATAAGGTGGACCGACGATCTGGTGAAGGTCGCGGGAAGCCGCTGGATGCGAGCAGCACAAAACCGGTCGTTGTGGATATCCTTGGGAGAGGCCTTTGTCCAGCAGTGGACGTCTTTTGGCTGAGATGATGATGATGATGATATTGTCATGATGTTGTATATTATATTTTATGTCCCAACAAGGTTCATCTTACCTAGATGGGACGTAAATATAAGTCATATTTTTCATTTTTCTGATTTTTCTTACAGACACGACTCGGTAGATATTTCAATTCTTAAATACCGCACCGCATAATTTTAGTAATATATAAAATTGATTTTATATAAAAAAATTCAATTTGTACAGTCAAAGCGTTAAAAAAATGTCAACTAGTGGAATTTGAACCTTATGATCCGGATTTTTATAACGCATTTTCGGAATTTTATTTAGTTCGCAATATAGTTTACGTACAACGGATGTATAATTACTTTAAATTATAATTAATGTGTGTAGTCAACTTAATGTCAATGTTATAAGATACCTACAAATGTAAATCGAAGGTGGATATGAAAACGTGATTTGGTAAATTAAATTAATTCGAAATAGAATAGAATCTTGCTAGTACAAAGAAGAAATATAAAATCATAATTTAATAAATATTTGAAAGAATATGTTTCATCTCATACAAGATGTAAAATTTTAAATAGAGAAAAAATATCGGTATGTCAACGGTTGTCTTGCCTCTTAATTTTAGTGATTTACTGAAAGTGATATTAGACTGCGATAAATATCGAGTTATTAGTTGGTATTCGATATTTCTTTCTGTGCTTTTTGTCCGCGTCCAATGAATACTTTGTTATAATCGTAAAATTAATACAAACATAGCAAATAGGGGACGATTTATTGTAAAATTGTATAAATTTGTAATAATTTCGGGTTATATTTTTATATTGGTAGCCACTTGAGTAAAATCGCGTTTAGAAAATATGAAGCAACTTGTATATTTGTAGTTTTAATTCTGTTTCATAATGTTATGTAATTTTTTTCTATTTCGTTTTCACGTGATTCGATAAACGGTTTTGCTCAAGTGGTCACTAAGAATTAGTTTTTGCTAGTCTTTTGTAAATCTAGCTAGATGTCTCTCAGGACGTGTTTGTATAATAAAGCTTACCTACTTTTAACTTTTTGTTTATTATGTACAATTTAAAATGAATAAAAGATTTTTTTTATAAATTGTATTGTTTTATGTACATAATTTTCCTTTTTGTGTTTTGGTACAGACCTGTACATCAGGCAACACCAGGCTATCCGAAACTATCAAATTTCTTCAATAAATATTCAACCTTAAGCCATAATTATAGACTTCAAAGTCTATTGAAGATATTTGACAGTTCGTGGAAGTCACACACGCCATTATATTATCAAAGCTACCATGGATGGTGTTATGTTGCATGGTTATTTGAAATAATTCTAAACTAACGAGAAATATTCTAAATAATTATAATAATAATATTTTTTCTAAATATGAATTGATATATTTCATTTCATTTCCGCTACAGAAGGTTTGTCGAGATACAGATTAAAATCTCACAAAACATTGTCTATTCATCTTATTGAGTTGTTACCCGTATAGATAAAAAAAATCTGTACAACAAACTTATTTTTTATATCTATTATTATATTAGTGCTACCTACACCTAATTTATATCACAGAAACCTATAAAGACGCGGGCCTTTAACTAATTGCAGTATCGCCAAATCAGAAGTTCATTATTATGGAAAGTTGATAACGACAATTCATATTATCTGGTACGAAGGAGGATTGATAAAGTTCTTTATCTTATCACTCAGATGGCATTATGTTAAACACTGTTGTTTTATACATGATGCAGTCTGTGTGAGTAAGGTACGTTACACTTACGTCTGTTATCGGACGAAAAAATACAAATTTTCTAACATCAAGTGTGCGTTAAGACCGGTAATTACTGTGGTTGAAGCCGATGTGATTTGTAAGTACCTACTCTTAATTAGTATATTAATAATAATCATTTTAATGGCATGCACACTTTAGTTTGTAATTAATTATACTTAGTCACCACACCAAACAATATGATTTGAAAGTTTAATTCGCGTAGCTAAAGCACGCGTAAGTAACACGTTTTAGGTAGCAAGCATTCAAATTTTATTCTTCTAACTTACCTAGATAGGTACTTAAATCAGCAAGTACAACTAAATTCTATTTAAGTTACAATAGCTTCCTATCCTAATGATTGGGACTTGGGACTTAGTTTAGGTAGGTACGTCATTATACCTACTATATTAAAAAAAAACCCTAGTTATAAGTAGGTATCAACCATAGGTATCAACCATTTCTTAAAAGTATTATAACTTTGTGTTTTAGATCGCTATCTTAGAGATTATTAGAATAAGTACATACTTACAAAGTCACTGAAGCACGAAGGGTAGATAAATGATCTCATTAATGACCTTCAATGAAGAGTATGTAAAGTGGTAGTAGCTAGCTACTTATACAGGGCGATGTAATAGTTGTATAATTCTGAAACATAGCAATTGCAACAGAGTAGGTAGGTATAAGCAAAAAATAAAGAGACCCTCAGAAAGTAAGCTTTATTACCTACTAGCTGACCCGGCGAATTTCGTACCGCTTTGACAGTTCCTATGACAACAAAACAAACAAATCGTTAAATAGCTAGGAACATTTTGTATTGGGAAATTAAATTGTCGTTTTTAGTATTTTCCGTTACTTATTATTCATGTTTCTCACCGTTTAAACTTTCCCTGAACTTCCACAAATGGTTCAAAATCAAAATTAGCCAAATCGGTCCAGCCATTCCCGAGTTTTAGCGAGACAAACGAACAGTAATTGATTTTTATAAAAATATATACAGATAAAGATTACTGTCTGGGGTCTCCCTATCACGCTCGAGCAACGCGTCACACGAAATCTAGGACCATCTCAAACCAGTCCGATCGTAGCTGTTGCGGGATTCAGTGTCCCCGTCAAAGTATATGGGTGTGTAAAGTATAGCGTGTTTGTATGACGCTTACCTTCTGCCTTAGAGGTTTAAGGCTCTAAGGGTCGAAACACATAAACACGACACGACGTCGTCGCGACGTACTGTACCACGATGCGGCGTCTGTCTAGTATTTGACAGGCAATATGGTTTATACTAGTCTGGCGCAACGCTTATTTTTGCGGTGCGACGACGTCGTATCGTGTTTATGTGTTTCGGTTCGGCCCTAAGCCTTCTGCAGTCTCATATTTTGTGGTATAAAGGACACCGTGATAAAAATCATATCTAACATAGATTTAGTTATCCATACGAAGACTCAAATTATTAGATTATTTTTGTTTAACCTTGACATGTTTAGTCTTCTGTTTTATTTTGAACCATTGGGTTGACGACCAAGAACTATGTATTATATTATATTATATGAGTTGGACCAGGGGGTAACCACAAGCTCTTATAGCAGTATTATTGCAGTTGTGAAAACGAGACGTGTGTAGCGGCGAATATATTTGCGTCTCTTTTCCACAACTGCAATAATACTGCTATAAGAGCTCATGGTCAGGGGGCTGGGGTTGTCACTATGCAATTTTACTTAGCAACAATCACAAACAATTTCACTTTGTGGTGGTATTTTATTGCGTGGTGTTTTTAAGGCATATTCGTTTCATAATATGCCTTAAAAACATGCATCCTGCATAAGGTTGCCAGATGTCCGGGATTGTCCCGGAATTTTACGTATTGTCCCGTGTCCAGTAATTCGATCTATTGTCCCGGATTCCGAAAAAATAAAATTATAAAAAAAAATAACAACTGTTCTAAATTTATATCTTTTAACTAGACTAATAAACGTATACATTTAAAAAATAAAATGAATTTTCCTAATAAATACAAATATAAAATTAAATATTCCGTAATTTATATTTTTATTTTTTTTTACATATTCATAGCCACGGCCCGACATGGAATTGTCCCGGACTCGGTAAGTTCCGATCTGGCAACCTTAATCCTGCATGAGGTCAGTTAAAACTTTGGCCCCGCCTCTGTGTCGCACCAATTATGCCAAAAACCGATTTTCCATAAGATCATGTAGTACCTATGATAAGAGCTATCAACAGTTTGATATTTTTTTCTCTAAGTTCTTATACATACAACAAATATATTTGTAATGAAGATGATGAAAAAAAGAAAAAGGGAAATGGATGTTCGCGGGTGACCGAGTAAACTGTCGTTTACTCGTTCACCTAAGAATATTTATTTGATTACTTACTATTTTGTTGTTTTTATTTGTATTTTAATTTCAATTGTAATTTTAACCATTACCACTGTCTGAGGTTCAATGTCTACTCAACTGTTTGTATTTCTTTTGCTGTGGAAACTTTGTTAGCTTATGTACAAACTTAATACTTGATGATGCAATCCTGTTATCCCTCATCATCATCAGGGACATAGGGCTCGAAGAAGAGATAACTACTAAAATAAATACTTAAATACTGAATACTTACTTCATATTATCTACCAGTGTTTTATTAAGCTGTTTGTTTCACAAAAAAAAACATTGCCGGGATTCTATGAACCGTGCTCTATCTGCCTTATTTGGGAATATACCAATTACCAAACACTCGGTATATATCTGGCGACTGGCGGGCCGCTGATGGGGTGAACTCCGGTGATTTATTTTATATAAACCGCCTCTTTGGTCTAATGGTGAAGACTACCGTTTTGAGACTCAGAGATCCGCAGTAGGCTTAGCCAAAGTAACATTAAGAAACATAACCTAGACATAAAGAAGACATAGCCCGCGCTAAATCACGTGGTCAATCTTATGTCAATCCCATACATTTATTCTTTTCGAACTTCGCTGTCGTTTTCTTAATGTTACTTTGGCTACCGCCACAGGACCGATCCGATCCGAATCCTTCGGAGAACCTAGTAGGGCACGGGGACGCGCACTTTTAAGTGTGCGATGCCGTTTCCTCTAGAAAACCTCCGAAGGTGACTCGTTTCAACACGGCTTGAGGTACCCTTTACGTACCTCGCTGCCCCCAAAAACGCCCATCAGTGACGCTGAAAATGTCGTTTGAGGCAATCAGCAATTTCTCTAAAAAGAAAACCGCCACTGCCTCCCGACCGCCTAACCGATCGCTTTGACTACGCGTACAGTTTATGACGTCATCTTGCCACCTCGCACCGCCTATGAAAGCAATATCAAAAGCTAAAGGCTATAAGTTTTCGATATTGCTTTCATAGGCGACACGAAACGACAAGATGACGTCATAATCCACACACGAAGTCAAAGCGATCGGTTAGGCGGTCGGGCCCCTGGTTCGATTTACAGCGAGGAGTACCTAGATGTTTGTGTACTCGGTTTGGTTGTGCTTGTTCGTCCGCTTATCCAAGCGGACAAACAACAAAACAACAAAGCAACAAAAGCTAAAACGTTCTTTTCTATATGTCGCCATAACATCAATGTTTGTAGCATTGTTGTGTTCCGGCCGCTAGAGATAAGATAGCCAGTCCTCAGTAGGTAGTTGAGGATTCTGGGTGAAGTTCGCTTCCACTTTCAGTCTTATCATCACTTAACACCAGGTGAGATGGCATACTTCAGTGATGGTTTATAACGATCCCGGATCATCCTGGTGGCACCTAGGGGAAGAGAAGGAGCGCAGTGGTGTGCCTAATGCATTTTCTCCTGTATAGAAAGAGATGATATGAAGGTCAATCAAGTGCTTACCCTTTACGTACTTATAAAAAAAACCTTAATCACTAATCTAAACTTATCATAGCGTTTTGCGTTACGAAGATCTGCCTGTGCTTATAGATACCCCCGATCCGATCCGAACCCTTCGGAGACTCTGGAAGGGCACGGGGACGCGCACTTTTAAGTGTGCGATGCCGTACCCCTCTAGAAATCCTCCGAAGGTGATTCGTTTCAACACGGCTTGAGGTACCCTTTACGTACCTCGCCGCCCCTAAAACAAGCCCGGTGAAGCTGGAAATGCCCCTCGGCAACCAGCAGTCTCTCTCAACAAAAAAAAAATTATAGATACCTACATTTTCCATAACAAATGAACACATACAATAAATACAGGGACACAACATAGGCTAATAAAAATTGTAAATTGAGTACTAATGATAAACCAAAAACATTAAATAATGGTCCTACACAAGAATTCATCATTATTGTCCGCATTCGGTAGCACGCGCAGTGCGTGGGCTGCACTGTCGTGAGCCCGGCGCGTACGCAGCGCGGTCATGTATGACATGACATGTCGTAAACACGCAGTGGTTAACGTGCCCGGTCTGCAATTGCTAAGGTTAAGCAACTTTCGCAAAGGTCTTTCATTAGATGGGTGACCAAAACTGAATCATCTCGAGCTCCTCCGTGCTAAGGCCCGTTGGTCCCTGTTGCATTAGCCCTCGTTTAAAATCTACAATCCGCACTGGGTCTCCGTTGTGGTTTGTGGTCCGTTCTTCTTGTGGTGTTTCCAAGCGTAGGGAAGGCTCGTGCCCCAGCAGTGGGGCATAAAAGGAGCTGATGATTTCGTGTCAGATTATCTACAGCGAGTTTTATTCACCATTCGAACACGTTAACGAAAATAAGAATTGTATCGTTAAGAGCGTTTACGCCGCACACTAGCGCCGCCAATGAAAAAAAAAAACAAATCTAGTAATTAGAGATAGAAAATCAAATTATGCTCAACAAACTATCTGAATGAAGTAATTTAGCATTTTTACGTCACCTAATGAACACTTGACATGTTATGGTTTAGTTAAATATGGCGTTATAGTTAAAAGTGGCCGTAACGTCTTATTTAACTAAACCATAACATGTGAGGTGTTCATTAGGTGACGACGTAAAATGCTAAATTACTTCATTCAAATAGTTTGTTGAGCATAATTTGATTTTCTATCTCTAATTACTAGATATGTTTTTTTTTCATTAGTGGCGCTAGTGTGCGGCGTAAACGCTCTTAACGTTAATAACAAGACGTGACAAGGTCATTTTTATGAAAACTGTTAGTTTCAATTACAAACGTTGTGGCGCTGTTGTACATATCCCTTAAAGCATTAAACCAACCGGAGACGCCACTGACAGGCGTTCCCCTCTGCCAAAATTATATGACCGGCGGTCATATCGATTATACATATAAAACTAGTTCTCGCGCGTTCCGGCGTCAATTACAAATCGCGGTGCACGCGTTAGGACGTAAGCAAAAAATGTCGAATTGCAGCGTGTTTTCGTGTAAAGAGCGATCAGAAAAGTCGAATGTACATAAGGATAACGTTACTTTCCATCTGTAAGTATTATTTTGTCTTATTAATGTCGGAGTAGGTATATTGATTTTAGATACTTGCGTCATGATATCATAACATGGACATGCATTTCTTCCGGAATGTACCGGAGTTTCCAAAAATTTGGTAAATAGAGTAATAAAATAAAAAACCATATGTAAGCAAACAAAATTGTTTATTGTTAATACAAATAATCATTATTACAGTTTTATTAAAAATAATTATTTTTAATCCTCATCGGTTACAAGTTCTACATTTTGATTTTCTGTCTCTATACAATTAAAATAAATAACTATAATTTTTTCAATATTTTCTAATTTTAAGCTATTTCTTTTAACATCTAAGATCCATTTGTAAGTGGAAAATGATCGTTCAACATCTGTAGATGTCAATGGAGCGAATTTGAAATAAAGTTTCTGATTATTTGCTACGCTTTTTTCAATACTCTCGCTGTATTCTCTAATTGTATCTAAATCTGGATTTCGTTCCATAACTGATTCTATTTTATTTTTTATATTCTCATTATTGCACTCGTTAAGCGTAGCCCTTACTTGATCAAATACTAAAAGTGAATCAGCTAGAGATAAATTTTGTTTTTGTAACTCTTTTAGGGCTAGTAGTATAATAGAGTAATTTTCTTCAATATATTTTAAATCATTTTCTAAATTTTGTTTTTCCAAAATGTTTTTTGCGTTTCGTATGGCTATAGCATCAGAACTGCTCAAGCAGGATAAAACTTCTTTTATTTTATCTAAATGTTGAGCGTAGTAAGATGCTGCCTGCCTTTACTCCAACACTTTTACTACAACAAGGTTTTTACACACCAGTCATTTTTTACTATTAAATTCTGGTCATCTACGCCACTAGCAGCATAGCGTTGAGAGTATTGATACATTTTTAACTAGTTTCATGTAATAATTTCGATGTTTCGGTATTTTTATCATAATAATCCGGAAACTCGGAGGAGTATCCATATTAACATATACGTTTGATGTCAGTGACCTTAATTCAATATACCTACTCCGACCACTGCTATTATTGTTGAATAAAGCACTAAATTTGCAAAAAACTGAAAAAATATTGTCAATCAAAAAGTGTTGCCACTAAAACGTCAAGCTGCAACTTTGCGTAACTTTTAAAAAAACCGACTCCAAAAAATTTGACTGATAAAATTGCACTAAAAAGTAAAAAATAAGCGTTAGACTTATACAGACAATAACTTTATTAAGAAAAAATATAGGTACAATTATTGTTATTTTTGGGGCCGGTGCCAGCCAACGAAGTTTTTGAAGCCGGTGCCAGTCCGCGTTTGTAGTTAAAATTTCATGCATAAGATTTAATGTACTATTATGATTATAATATAGTATGTCGTTAAATGTTTATGTTAAAGTTACCTTGGCTGGCACCGACTCCAAAAGTAACAATAATAGTACCTATATTTTTTCTTAATAAAGTTATTGTCTGTATAAGTCTAACGCTTATTTTTTACTTTTTAGTGCAATTTTATCAGTCAAATTTTTTGGAGTCGGTTTTTTTTTTTTGTTAAAATTTTTGTTTATTTCTCGCTTTTTAGTGATTCGTTTCGATCTATTTATCAAAAGCGAATATGGGTAGACCTATTAAACACGCTGCTCGTATGAGACAGCGCCGTTTAAATGAGACAAGCGAAGAAAACGAGAAACGCCTATCTCAAAGTAGGATATCAAAACTGAGATTCGGTGCCTGTCTTTTTTTGCTTCGTCATAGTCGCTTAACTATCTTAATCGAGATATTTTATCGCCACCCGTGAAATACTTATCATTGAGGAGTTCCGATGACAATCTGTGGTCTTTTTCATCAGTTACCCTTCATCAAATGATACTTTCTGAATGCAAATGCTTGACTTATTTCTGAAAATACCAAAATCGCGATAGGTATGCCTACAATATTCGAGGAGTTCCCTCAATTCCTCGAGGATCCCATCATCAGAACTGAACCAAATTAAAATGGGACCACACGGGAAGCACCAGCTTTCAAATAAAGAAAGAATCATCAAAATCGGTTCACTCAGTCGAAAGTTCTGAGGTAACAAACATAAAAAAGAAAAAAAAAAAATACAGTCGAATTGATAACCTCCTCCTTTTTTTGAAGTCGGTTAAAAATTGAATGAGCCAACATTGAATTACAATTTATACTTCACGTTCTTTATCGTTAAAACTGTTTTTTAATACAAATGCTTATTTAATTAATAATAAATCACTATTTATAAATTGTTACTTATTTTCGTTTTCCAACTTTTTTTGCAACTAAATTGCTTTAAAAAATTTCAATACTATGAAACTGTATGTTTAGGATCGGTCTACTTCATTAATATAATAGTTTGACGTCCCGTCATTTTTCCCGAAAATAGGAAATTTAAATTTAATTACATTAGCCACACTGGAACAAAGTTAGAGCTGCGACAGTACAAAAACAAAACATCAATATAGACTTCATCATAATGTTTATTCTGGCTATATATTTTTCAGATTTCCAAAAGATGTATTTATTATATTTATATATTTGGATCACAGCTTGTGAAAATCATGTTTCGTGGACAAACGCACACGATTTGCTCACAGCATTTTCAAACTTTTTGTTTTATACTGCAGTCCAACAGCGTGTCGTGGCTACTTTGAAATTATTAAAATATGTGTGCTTTTTATTATTATAAAGTACTAATCATAACTTCTTTGAAATATTTACAATAAAAATAAAGATTATTGAATTGTTGTTAATTCTTTTTCGTTTAGAAAATAAAGTAATGAGGTAAAAATTATTCTACCAACAATTGTACCATTTGTTTACAACGATGCCTAGTTTTAAGTAATACACCGAAGAAACAGTAAAATTCCTTTATTCGGAATAAAATATAAATAAAATAGGGACGCGCGTACGAGCTGAAATCTCGTTGATAGATAGATGTCATTGTCCGGCCGTCGCCGGTGTCGCTAGACAGTGGTTTCACTGCGTCGTCCTTGCTCCCTCCCCCATTGCCGTTAGTATGCTTAACATCCTCCTTCCTCTTGGAAGCTGAGGTTCCAAGGACCTCATGAGAATCGCCTATGGGCAGAGCGCAAACTTTGGTTAATGCTCTTTTTAAGATGTCCTTGGACGTAGTAATGTCCACAACTCTGCAAACACCGTCAGTTCCATAGTATAGTTTGTTGATGCGTCCTAGGACCCATTTCATCGGTGGAAGGTGCTCCTCTTTAATAACAACCATATCTCCAACCTTTAGGTATGTTTCCTTTACAATATTTTTGCCATTTCACGCGTTGTTGAAGTACACAGAGGAAAACTCGCAACCACTGCGCCCAGAAGTGCTGTCTCATGCGCTCCAGCTGCTTTTATCGGTTGATCGAAATCTTGGTCGAAGAAATGTTTTTTCAGACATGAAAAACCTTTATCCAAATACTTGGAAAATCTCCTGCCTGAATCGAGGCAGGAGATTTTCTAAAATTGTCAAGATTCGAACCAGCCAAATGTGGAAAGTTCCTTTTTCATTTTGTTATTCTATTTTCAGTCTTCCTTTAAGATCCTACGTTACCCACATAAAAGATTGATCTGCGTTATGGAACCATGAAAATACATGTTGTGCAGTTTTTCTGTTCCTTCTGTTTGAGAGTCTGGGTTATATAGCCAACTATTTTTACAAGCTTTTATTAAACTTGCAATGTATGTATGTATGTATGTATGTATGTATGTATGTATGTATGTATGTATGTTTGTTCAGTTGGAATCTTACACCTCAATTTTGAAGCAGATATCTTCAACCGATTGAGCTGTAATTTCATGATGAAGTTTTTGTTTGACATGCCAATACATTTTTTGCCACACTTTGGATTCTAAGACTTTGCCCAATGCAGAAAGAAATAATAGATACATGCCTATAGTTGGAAACAACATTTGTATCATTACCTTTGTAAATGGGAGTCAGGTGTGCCGATTTCCACTGTGATGGAAATATACCATTTGAAGCGATTTGTTATAGTAATATTTGTAATGGCCCCGCAAGATTCTCGGCATACATTTTTAGTAATATGTTTGGTTACCATGCTGGTTTACCATCTAAACCAGCACGCTTATTATTAAAGCCTCCTCGATCTCCGGTACTGATAAATTCAATGAACCCAGAGAAGACATGCAATCTCGAGCAGTCAAGTCGTTCTGAGAAATTTTAGTCACTTGAGGATACTTTAGTTCATAAACCGACTGAAAGTACCTACTCTGAACTTATAACGTCATTACACAATTATATAATATAAAAGCTTGTCGCGAGATTTACTTGTGTAGATAAACAAGTAAATTAAATTATTTGATGTGATTGATTTTAACTATTAAAATTTTCGGGCTATGTCATTATTATTGGCATCGACAAATTTAATCGATAGTGTCAAGCCCTTTCGACGTTTATATAAAGTTGACGTCAGACTCGTGCACGGACAGGCTATCCCTGTGTGTGAATATATTAGTGTGCGTCTAGTTTATGCTAGTGTTTAATAATTTTGTAGTTGCGTGCGTAGCGACGTCATTGAAAAATACATCAGTGTGAACTGTATTTGTGTGCGTTTACCTCGTCCCCCGCAGACAATGACAGACTTTTTTTCATAGAAATTCGTGCGCATGGCCTCTCCATTTGGTTTAATGCTATTATTCTAAGTCTAAGACCTATCCTCTAAAATTAGATATTGATTACCTACTTTTACTTTACAAACAAACAATTACATGAAAATTAAGATTAATTTTAGGGTACCTTAGTAACTTTTATAGTTTTATTATTGGAACTGAAATTCGGTTGAAAAATTCGAATAATAATGTAAGTTAATGTCACTGACATAAACTTACATTAACATACATAAGCTCTCTAGAAAGCTATGCCAAGCCAGCTTGCCATGATTATAGATATCTATTTAAAGGCTACAAAACTATGAAATAACATTAGGAAACTAGACAAAGTATAGGAAGTAGACATTTTAGGAAAATGGACGATCTTCGAAAAAAATAATATTGCGGCATAGCAAGGGCTAGTTTTAAGGATTATGATATTTTTGTACAGTTATTGGTCTCTTTACTTTTTGATTTGTATTATATGCCGCTCTCATTCACATCACAAGCTGGTAAAAATTAAAAGATAATAATAATAATAATAACAAGCTCAGTAAGTACCTTGACTTGGCTCACGAGGTTACCGCCATGTGGGATGTGGATTCAACCATTATTGTACCCAAAGTCGTTTCGGCAAACGGTCTTTTAGCCAAGAGCCTCGATCAACACCTAGAGAAGCTCTCGCTGAAAGGTTGGGTCAAGGGTCAGATGCAAAAGGCAGTACTCCTTGACACGGCACGTATTGTCAGGAGGTTCCTCACTCTGCAGCCCTGACCACCGGTAGCTTGGGCCCTGCCCCGCTGCTGGCGGTACTCTAGGATTAGGTTTTTATAATGTTTTACTGTTTTTATATTAAAATATTGTAAAAATCTAGTTTTAAGAAAGAAAATAAATATAGAGTATAATAATAATAAGTAGCAAGCTACCAGGAGAGTTGAAAATAACTTCACTGTATTCAATAAAAAAATATGTATTTATAAATGCCTAGTAGTAAGCCCTTAAATATGATAATAAACTTATAACGTAGTAGGTAAACCACCTAAACTAAAGCATATTACCTATATTTTAGACTACGGAATCCTGAACGAACCAAATCCGATTTGCATTGGGCCGGATTTTATCTTTATACCCGTAAAAGTGGCGACGTAATTATAAGATAACAATATGCATCTACGTTTAACAAAAACAGTCTTATGCTATATCTATTGCTACAATCAATCAATTGTTGTTTCAGAAAGACGCCTTCAACGCGACGCTACGATGCAAATGATAAGCGTACTATTATAGACCTTATTTATACGTACATACGTATTCATTTGCTATAACCATGGCAAAGTTTCTAAAGTCTTTCTTCCAAACTGAGAAGAGGAGCCACAGCTATGAGGGTTCGGAAGAGGAGAGATCTGACGTACCACCTCCGATGGAAGGCAGGAGGAAGCTCTCAGTATCCAGATCGGGAAGAATGAGGCAGGCGCAAAAAAAAAGACTGTCACTATCCATGGACATTTATGGAGTTGTGAGTTTTTCAACGTTTTAACTTACCTATTGGAAATATAATGAGTATAACTATGCTTTGAAAATACGTAAAGCCGTCAGTCTCGGCTGCATTAGCAGTCGTTAGCAACCACCAATCCGCACTGATCTTGTGTAGGGATGTAAAGCGGTAAAAAAAAAATATCCCGGTAAAATACGGTATTTTACGTAATATTTGGTATTTTTCGGTAAAAACCGCTAATATTCGGTAAAAAACGTTTTTTAAACGTGTTCATACCCACTAACTAACACTATTATTACGGAAGTGAGTAGGTATGTTTGTATGTATATCTTAACTCTTTAACAAATAAATGGAATTGAATGAGATTTTGGAATTTAAAAAAACATAAAATGGGCTCGTTCTTACTAAAAACCCCAAAAATATTCGAGATACGAATCACATCACACCAGGGTTTTCGTGCGTTCGACATGTGAACTGTCGATGTAGAGTTGAATTTCAAGTAGGTATTTATACGAATTTGTCTAAAATGTGTGGCTAAAATAACTGTCTTAAAAAGAACGACGGGAAATCGTCAACACAAATACGGCGCTTTAACAACATTTTGGCCGTAGATTTTGAAAAAATTCGTCGTCGAAGTTTCACTCGACATCGCGACTTCCCATGTCAAACCACGAGAATCGGTTAATTGCACTAATCGGCAACGTCGCAATGGTTTTTCATATTACGTGCCCGAGATTAAAAATAAATTATATATTTTGCCGGTAATTTTACCATAATTTATATAAATTACCGTAAATTACCCGTATTTTACCGGCACTTTCGGTCAAATTACGTAATTTTGCAACCCTAGTCTTGTGTGGTGGTTTATGGCCCGTTCTCTGTAGTATTTCCATCCATTGTAAAGCCTCGTGTGCCAGTGGAATTTGTTTTCCGAATTCAATGTATTTTCTTTATAAGTAACTTTTTTCAATATTAGCTTTTCTAAATCTTCTTTTGTACAAAATATCAATAAAACACTATTTAAATATATGAAAAATACCTACAAAGGTTTTTCTGGTGTTGCAATTATTTGTTATCAAGTTGCAAGTATTATTTATATATCTATCTATCTACTATCTATAAGGCCTCTATTAACTTCCGACCATTTACACCTATCATAAGTGAAGTGTTCAAGACTGTTCTAGTTGTTACGATATATTATCTATCTATAGTATACACAAACTATATTTTTTGTTTTTGCATAAAATAGAATAGAACTAAGTACTAGTTTTTGAAGAGCAAGTGCTTGAAGTTCTTACACACTGATCGATTTGCATTTTTCCACCTTATAATATTCCTGTCTATAATAGATTCTTTAGTCAATAGATAGACTTTTACTGCTTTTCCACATAACGATGGCTAAAGTTAGACAATGCTTAAATCAGATGCCGTCACTTTTTAGCTAACACTGTTAGACAGAGACACAACATTTTAATCACGTATTTAGGCAATGTTTAACTCTAAACACTTTTTTGTAGTTCTGTCAGCGTCTTACAAATAAACACAGAATAAGCTTCGAGTAATTATTCCGTGTTTCGTCTCTTTTACTTTAAATTAAAATGACGTTTACATGACAGGAACAAAACACGGAATAACAACACCGACACACGGAATTACAACGGCCGTGGTCACGGGCTGACTGACCGTCAGCCCGTGACCACGGCCGTTGTAACTCGGTCGAAACGTCGGGTAGAAGGTATGATACCTTTTTACTAATTAGTTTGCGTTAATCCCCGTTTAGTTATTCTCTGTTTATTTGTAAGCACTTAAGCATCTGTTATCTTTAGTGACGTAATATTAACACAAAATAAATCACCTACAGGACAACCTCCAAACACCAGAGAAGCCAAAAACTATGGAGTATCACGTAAGTTCGATGTCCACGTCCGTAAAAGTCCCTAACCCGAACCACGGGAGACCTAGTGTGGGCTCTAGGACTTCCTCGGAGAGTGACAGAAGTGAGGCTTCGGCTAACGACTCTGTGTCGGCTAAACACGACCGTAAACAGAGGAAGGTCAGAACCAACTCAATCAACACGGAACTCAAGAAGAAGACCCCGGAAGAAGAGATAGATATAGCGTTCGAAGTGATCGATAAAACGATTGCCTCGTAGTTCGTACTCCTATTTTAGTTGATTAAGTTTGTTTTTAAAATAAGAACTGCAGTGTTGGCTGTGGCAAAAGGCATAGACATTAGCAATTAGATCAAATAAAAAAAATGTTATAAAGAAATTTTGAAAACAAGTGTTGAAAAAAAAATTTCGAGCGGGATTCGAACCCGCACCCCATGACATGCCGGGTCAGGTGCACTACCAACTATGCTACCGGTGGCTCTTTTTCTTTCAACACTTGATTTTGGAATTGTAATTTGTTCGCAAAAAAATTTTAAATAACATTATGAACAAAATAACGTGATTTGTAATTTTTATTTTTAATGTTTCGTAATTATTTTTTGTTAAAAGCTTTATTTTCGTGCCTTCGACTTAATCCAGTGAGCGATTGTGTTCTATGTTAGGGTTTTACCTTGTTAGTATAAATTTAAATAAGTAGTTCTAATTAGAATTTTCGCCCAGTGAGCGATTTTGATTGCTATAGGCATATGCCTAGGTTTCCTTTAAAAAAAGTAAGTGACAATGCCTTAAGATGTCTTTTAAATTAAATATGTTATTAAGTTTTAATTGTAAATAATTTTTATGATTGTAAAATGGTTCAACTTGATTCATGTGAGTACGAACGCCAGCACATCAAATTACCACGAACTGTCAAATTTCCTCAATGGACTTTGAACTTTACGCTTATGGCTTGAAGTTGAACATTTATTGAAGAAATTGGACAGTTTCGGATAGTTTGATGTGCTGGCGTCTGTACCTACACTCTTAAACTTGACTTTTGTAAAACGTAGTTTAATTTAGAATATAACTGAAAACGTGACATGCTGGCTTAATATTTATACAACGTTATTTTTAGTTTATACGAAACCTGAAAACTGTTCAGAATTAGTAATAGAATCAATTTCAATATTTTTTATACCATGTTACATTTTGACCAAATAATATTTACAAAATTTCAAATAAAGTACAGCCTACTAAAAACACAACGGGACAGCACAAAAAGCTTATAACTTCGTGAGTTTTCGAGATATTATTTTAGTTTTTTTATATCGATTCTTTAAATGAAAATATTTGACCCGTGTTTCGATTTTTCGTATGAAATAAGGTTGTATATGGCAACCGTTATATATCACGATTATAGAATTTTTTACTATTAAAAAAATACACAAACAAATACTTATTAGAAGAGATAGTTGCCGACATGATCCCTTGTACTACATAACAGTGTTTAAAGTTGTTTAAAATATTGTCTCTCTCTAAAAATATTAGCTAAAAAGTGACAGTTTCGTGGTAAATGTAGTAAATGTATAAAAAAAGATAGATAATAATGTATAAGCATAGCTATAACATTTTTCTTTTATACCATAAAACATGTTTGTGTAGAATGGTCATATAAAAAGATCTCTTTAACATTTAGAAACGGTTATATCGTAAGTCATTTGTCATTACCATCTGATATACTTATGTGTTATCTACTGGCCATCTGATACAGTTTGCGCTAACAAACATATTTATCAAAATATCGCTTCTCTTTGTTGCAGACTTATAATATTATCTTAATGACCAAGATAAGTGTGGTTGTATAGATACTCTTGCAATACTGTGTAACAATGGAAGTTTATTTTAAATTGTGATTTTGCATTTACAATTCTCTAAATATAACTTTTAGATAAATAAATAAATAAATAGATGATAAAATAAGGTTCTAAAAAATAGTAGTTTCCTTAAGACTTTTTATCGGTGATCAGGACCTACTGATTCCAACTAAGTAAATGATGGCCATTGCAATAATAATAAAACTTACATGTCAGCGTTCCATTTTTTATATTTTTGTCTGGGAAGTAAAGTTAATAAACTAAGAATATTAAAATCATTGTCATCCTACTCCTCCTTGCTACAAATAAAACCTCTTCAAAAGTACAGGTACAACGAAGATAACAAACCCCATTGAAGATTTAAAGTTTTTCATGTTATTAGTAGCAAACTGTCAAATGGCAGACAACGTAAAAAAAACCACTTTAATCTTCACTTCATAAAAATGTAGGTACCATACATTCTTAATTTTGGTTACCTAATTAAAAATTTTATAAATAGAAAACATGTAACTACTTTTACTATTGCAATGGCCATAATTTACTTAGTCGGAATCAGTATGCCCTGATCACCGTTAAAAAGTCTTCGTGTATAATATGAAAAACATAAAATTTTACTAGAGAAAATCAACCAGCCTTCGGAAGCTCGAGTGGCAATCGAAGGTACTGTAAGGAGGTTATAAGTAGCTCATAATAAAATTTAGTTTATTTTATTTGTAGGTAAGCCTCTTTAGTCTGGATGAGTATTTGAATCATCGAACATGTAAAATTAAAAAGGTTTGCAACGCTTTGACACAGTCGTAGACAGGATTTACAGCCCGGCTAAGAGCCAAGGTTCTCGGAGCTCGAGTTTTAATCTATAGTTTAATCATTAATTCACTGGAGTAATCTGACGTTTACGGTGTTACCAGTTTTTGATGAACAGAAAATAGTGTTGTGACATGAAGATTGACTCATCAATCACTGATCAATTACTTACCCATTCATTCTCATTACGTCCTGAATCAAATCACACTACTCATTTTATTTATTTTATTAAGAATTCTCCTAGGCCAGTTTTGTTTAATCGATATAAAAATATTAGCATTAGTACCTTTATAGGTCAATAAATGATAACTTTAAAAAGGCGAATTACTCGAATTATATAAAATTAAACAAAAATGCAATGGATATATTTTTATTCGTCGTCGTCAGACATAGAGATGAGTCGTTCTTTCATGAATGAATCCTTCAATTGGACTAGTCCACTTAGCAAGTATATCTCCTTCACTTGTTAATTCGGCTCCCAATTACTTCAGTACTTCATTTAGTTCACACTTCACTGAAGGAGAGTAATTTAATTATAACTTTTTAATTTTGCATCTTACAATGCTATTTTTATGTGATAATTTTTATACAAGAAAATATACTAGAAAAAAGCAACTTGTCTCATGTCGCTCTGACGGTAATTTTATACTCCTATCTAATCATTAGAACTACGAAACGCGATGACGATGACGCGATTGAACTTAATGACAGGGTGACTCAAAGGGACTACTGAAGTACTGAGCCTAGTGAACTAGATGAACTAAATGAACTAGATGAGTGATATATTTCATCTAGTCCAATTACAATATACTTCCAAAATTTTCGAATAATAACAGCTCCCAAAGCAAAACAAACACTGACAACTAAACTGTCAGGTGAAATATCTCTTATTTTATTTATATTTTTAAGTGTAGTTTGTTCCCTGAGGAACCGGCTAAGGTCATAGACACCATTATTTCACATTAATATTCGACATAACACAAATTTTAGAAAATAAACAAAACCGTACAAAACTCTTCACTTTCCCGGCAAGAAGTCCGTAAAATTTCTCGGTACAAAAAGACATTCATAATCCTACCTATATTAAAATTAATTAAGTATCTTTTTACAATAATCGTTCCTATATCTGAATGAAAATGAACGAAACGCATCACTAGTACAATAAATATAGCAACATAATTTTACAATGTGACATTAGCCTCTGTCAGTTTACTCCAGTGAATTAATGATTAGACTTTAATGGTACATTAATATAACATTAGATTAAAACCGGTCTAAAGAGAAGGAGGAGGCTTACATAAAAATACAATAAACTAACTTTTACTATGAGCTGCATTAACCTCCTTACATTATCGAGGCCAAGTCTCAGTGGTCAGAGCATTGGATCGGTTATCCAAAGGTCGTGGGTTCGATTCCCGCTCAAGCTTCTTGAGGCTGGTTAATTTTTTAATTGAAATTTTGTCTTGTTACTATAGTGTACTTATATGGCATTGCTAGCATTATAAATGCAAAAACCAAAAATAATAAAGATATACATGTATAAATGAAAAATATTGAATGTTTTTTTATCTTGATGCTTGAGTGACATTCGAGTGTATGGCCGTGAACGTCAGATATTGTGACGTAGGTATCACACATCTAGTGGCACTATAGTAGAATAATATAAGGTTATATGCTGTTGAGATATTATTGGACGTTTGGACTCTACTGTAGGTACAGTTAACAGCAAAAGTAGATGATGTTTACTAGATTTCAAAATTAAGTTTCGATAGTGTAAGTCGGCATTACAGTCAAAAAACTACAGTCAAAGTCTGCAGGTACTAGTAGACACTCGAAGGTTTTCGATATGCGTTTAAAAAGTTTTAATTTTCATACTCATTTCATATAAAATGTTTATATAATTTTTAACGCAAATTTTGTTGCGAACAAATTACAAAAACACAAATGTTGATTTTTTTTTCTAATTTCATATTTTTAAACTTGACCAATCATCAGTTACCTTTGCTGTTGACTGTACTGTTATTTCGATGTAATTTTTAATATTTCCACTTTGTTGTTACACAAATGAAGGCTTCATTATAAAAAGACAAGTGAAATTACTTATATTTTCTGTGAACTTACGTCTACCATGTTTAGCATGGACTTGGACGGTAGTAATTGAGTAATCAATATTATTTTTGAATATCACGATATTTTCGATCGCTCGAGTGCTATTTCGATCAATTCATATTATGCCTGTTCATGTAGGTATTTAGTTATCAAGCTATTCCGAGTTTCATTTGTAATATGAATTGGTGTTCAACTTCTTCAAATAAGTAAAAAACGTTAACGAAAACAAGATTTTGTATGGCAAAGTAATCACTCACCTCGTTTGGCGACAGGGTACCTAGCGCGAGTTCTATTTGCCATTATGTCCTAATAACATACAATTTTTTTTGGTTACCTTATCGGTAGGTGTGCAAACTCAGTTTGTAAAATTTTTGGTATAGAAACTTTATTTGTGCAAACCTTTGTGTTATACTTTTAGAACTGTAATTTAAGTTATTATGTGTATGTTTCTCATTATGCAAAATAAAATAGAATAAATAAATCAACATAATTAAGTCAACTTTACTGTCCCATGAGTCCATGAGTCACATGTGATAGATGAAGGATACATAACAATTAACGTTTCTATTGTTTTATTTTTTTAAGTTAACCCTATTCTTGGCATAGTGGATTATTTGAAAAAAGAACACATTTTATACAAAATATATATTATATAATTCCACAAAAAAAACTCTGCCAAGTATAGGGTTAAGACAGTTAAGTTGTTAAGTTTTTCGTTTGTCAATAGATGGCGCTGCTTCAATGCCGTATAAGTTCTCATGTTCGTTAACGTGATCGAATGCTGAGTAAAACTAGCATTAGGCACTCTTTGACTATCCATGAACACGTATCATTTACTTATGTAATGGCAATCATACCGCGGCAACTATTATGTGATGTACCGGCTATTGTATAGAGATGTTACTATTGTGTGATATAGATATAAAGACTGATTGTAGTATCATTTTATCTTTTATTTTCTCAATACTTTCAAATTGTTCTTCATCAAAAGTGTTAAGTGTGTAGGTTAACTATTTTTTTTTATTTATTTATGAACATAGAATCTACAGCACTTTATATACTAAGTTATTACATTGTATACTTATCCTACGCCAATTACAGATCCTTACTTTGTAAACTATATTTTTCTTATGTCGATTAACCGAAATAGAAAACATAACAGAAAACACAATTTAGAAACGGCAAAATACCATTTAAAAAACTAATAAATTAAAGGGGCAGAAATCGATACACAAAAATAAATGTAAATATAATAAATATTTTCTCCATTATAAATAAATAAAGATTAGATAACATCACATACATTGCTCTGACTCCAAAGACAGTAGCTTAAGCACTTGTGTTCTTAAAACCAGGAACAACGACGGTATCACAACCTGATACCCTAAAAAATATAAAAAAAAAGTTTTTCTACATTGATCCGAACGGGAATGGCATTCTCGGAGGAAGGCAACACCAGAAACCGACGTGCGAGCCACTCGATAACGGAGGTCGTCAAAAAATATTCGTTATTTTATTTAAATTATATCACTAATAATAACATAAGCTTGGAAAAGATATTCCGTGTTTTGTTCGCGTCATACTACTCTAAAGTAAAAGATAGAGAAAGACAAAACACGTTATAACTATTTGAAGTTTATACTCTTCCTATTAGTAAGGGGGTAACACCCATTTGCACTAAACTTATGAAGGCTTGGCTTAACTACTACCCGGTCAAGTTAACTCGGCACCTGGCTCGAAAACGTCGCTTACACTCAGTTGCGATTATATAAGGCGATTTATAAGTTTAGTGCAAACGGGTGTTAGTGTTTTCTTAGGTTCTTACAAATAAACAAAGATTAAGCGTCGAATAGTTAGTTCGTGTTTTGTCTCTTTTACTCTAATTTGCAATGACTTTTACATGCCAGAAACAAAACACTGAATAACTATTCGAAGCTCAATTTTTAGTTTATACGAAACCTAAAAACTGTTTGTTCATAATCAGTAATAGAGTCGATTTCAATAATTTTTATACCAAGTTACATTTTGACCAAATAATATTTACAAAATCTCAAATAAAGTACACCCTACTAAAAAAAATCTCACTCGTGCGCCGGCCGCGCGCATCGCTTGTCACGTGGATGCGAGAGGGCGCAAGGTCCAGCGCACCAATCGAGGCACGCGCCGGCTGTAGCACGTGGACGCACGCCACCCCCATCCCTCGTGTCTGTCACCCGGAAGCCATCGACCGGTGTGTATGTGTCGCATGCGCCCCGCGCGTCCTGCCTGGCCTGACTCTTGCTCCCGCGCAGTGTGGAGAAATGGTACGAACGCAAGCCGTGTGTGGTGATAACGTTTCCGCAGCAGTGCGACGTTACCAATACCACGTTCGCACGAGGACAACGGGACAGCACAAAAAGCTTGTAACTTCGTGAGTTTCAAGATTCTTTTTGTACTCATTTTTTAAATGAAAATATTTGACCCGTGTTTCGATTTTCGTATAAACTAAAAATAAGGTTGTATAAGGCACTTCAAGGTCTTAAGCTCAATTCAATATGTAAGTACTTTTCTATTATCGTGTGATAAGATGTTTCTAGGAGAAATATACATAAGAAATTTTAAGATTTATTTAATCTAATCCAATTCAAATTTAAAATTATTTATTTTCCCTTCGCGTATCTGGTAATTTGCGTATCTGGCAATATGCGTCTGAAGGAATTCGTTTTCAGTAATGGGGAATAAAGAATGAACAGTCTTGTGATAAGTATGAAGATTTCTTATTTAATAATATTTACAAAACAGAAAAAAAATCACTCACTTATTAACTAAATCCTCATTTTCTTCTTCTTAGGCTTGATTGGCAGTGGTCCTCCTATCTTGAAAACGGTGCTGTAAAGAAAAATAAAAGTATTAGTTTTTATAGCAGGATTGGATTGGATAGGATTTGTAGCATTTTATTAAGTATTATTATTATATTATAGTACTGGAATAGGTATTTTTTTTTTAAATTTCTTTTGCAGCAGCTATACAAACTTCAAAACTCTAATTCTTACAAATTAATAAGCCAAATTTAATTACACTTTCTATGCTTATGGAATTATAAAGATTTGAACAGTTAATAGAAAAATAAAATAAAGTTTGTATAACTGCAATTCATCATCATCATCATCACCGGCCTATATTAGTCCACTGCTGGACATAGGCCTCCCCTAATGAACGCCATAGCGCCTTGTCCTCGGCTAACTATAACTGCATTTATACAACTATAAATATAGCTTGCGTAATTCTCAACTTATCTTTAATATTTGTAAAAACATTAAGATTGGATATTGATGACGAATTTGTCGACATTGCATTAAGACTCCGGTGTATAACTTGTGGATTTTTTTAACACTTTTCCAAATTGAATTTTTGTTATTTAAAGTTCGCTATCGAAAGTCTCAAATCGCATAAAATCTTTTGAACAAATTAAAAAAAACCTATTAACTGTTATCGTCTCTATATTTCCCTTAAGCATAGAGAGTTTAGCCGCGGATCGTGCTCAGTGGCGTGCACTTGGAGAGGCCTATGTCCAGCAGTGGACGTGTGTAGGCTGATGATGATGATAGAGAGTTTCACAAAAATCTAAAGGCTAATTGATTTAAAATAATTAGAATTAGAATTTTGTATGGTATACCAAAATGAGAAATGGTTGTTCTTAAGGTAACAACTTCATGTCGAATTCCGTTCAGTTGGTACAATTCCTATTTCGTACAATTGATAAACATTCACGATTCGTGCATTTTTTATCCTGAATTCGTACAATGTCCTTCAACGGGAGATAAGAGGTCAAAAGTAAAAAACTTGCATACAAAAAAAAACAAAAAAACTAAATAATTTTTAGTTTATTTAACTGAAAATGAATCTCAATAACTCAAAATAATGTTCATAGTGGTATTTACTTTTAAACTTAATATAACTAACAGTTACTTAAAAAACTTATACTTCACTTTAAATTTTAAAAATTTAACTGTTACCCAGAACTTTGAAAAAAATCTTTTATTTCTATTTACTCTTTCCCAATTTAAGTTATTGTAATAAACTCAGTAATTGTGAATTTGTATAAATGGGTTCGCAATTATTTATCTGGTTAGTAGCAATATCACTGTGGCTATTATTATAAATAAAATCATAATTTTCATATTTGTTGTACAAATCAGACTCTTGCGGCAAATTCCTCAAAGTTTCTAAGCAAGTTATAATTATTATTGTTATCTTCTTCACTACTAAATCTTCTATAATACTGTCTATTTTCCAATAAAACTAGTCAATATGACAAAGTCATTTTTATTCTATTTCTGAAGGTTATTTTATTTGTTTATTTTAGTTGATTTTATTTGTACAAAATATGAATTGAACAAAATATTAAAAATATAATGTTGAACGAATTAGGAATTGCACGAATTAGGAATTGAACGAAGTAGGAAAAATATATGTTTGAACGAATTAAGACTTCTGATACTGTTGTACCAAATAAGAATTGTACGAACTAACGGAATTTTTACACGTCATGGTATGTCATGAAGTCATGATGACAGAACCATCATAACTTTAGGCATTAATCTTCTGATCACTGTAATTAACAATCAAATGTATTGATTTAATTCACGTACCTAAATCATTTTTGGCTACTGAACTTTAATTCGGTAGCTAACCTATAATCATTTCCTTAGTTATCTACCAGTGAAATCTAATCTGTATCTTGGATAAAACTAAAATTGATTTATTAATAGGTTCGCTGAGTACATTGAGTCAAATGCGTGTATTTTGAGTAGAGGTCATTTACGCATGAATAACAAAAATGGGCCTAAGAATCATTATAATCAGTCCGTATCGGTCTACTGCTGGACATAGGCCTGCATACTGCACCCTTTCTCTGGCTCTTCTTTTCCGTTATGAAGTAAACAACAAAAAAAAAATGCTAGTAACCTAGCATATCTTTATGATATATGCGAACTGAGGAGCTCGACAGCGCAGTAGTTAACGCGCCTGCCCCAAAAACATCATTTAAGGCGACGCATTGAAAGGTTACGTGGCGGGGATCTTGATTTTTCCCAACAATTACAAAACATATGAAAGTGATATTTGAAGACATGATTTTTCATTTAATTGACTTCATTTTGCTAGTTGCAGGAACACGATTTGTCAACTTTTATAACAGAGAAAAAAAGCTGCTGCTGATTTTCGCATCCAAATTTTATTTTAGTAGATAAGTCTTAACACACACTTCAATATGCTAGTTCATTTTTTTAAAATTATTTGTAGTTTTAATTTGAAGGAAAAAAAAAACAGTTTTTCTTATGGTACGGGGCGCAAACGTTCCGTATTAGATTAATTGTTGAGCGATGTGTCGCCTTAAACGATTTGTTCGACAAACTTCACAAAAGCATTTTTTCATAGTAGCGAATTTTCACATCGCGTTCTTTCATATCGCAAATTTAATTATTCGTCTTTTTTCATAAAGAGTTTTATAATGTTCGCGTTTTTCGCTTATTTTACCAGTAGATTCTTTTATCAATCGCATATATTTGTAGTCTTTTTTGTTTCTAATCTCGATGTTTTACACGTTAATATTATAATATTTTAATATTAATATTTTTTACTTTTAATAATGTAAAAATACATATTGTATTCTGATTTTAAAGAGGTTGTTTCATAAAGATAATTATTTAATAAACTATCAGTGAATAAACACGGCGGCAGTATTCTTATTTTAATCGTAGTCTTATATGGCTATTATAATACGCCAATATTAAAATTAATAATAAAAAGATTTGAAAAAAAAGACTACAAATATATGCGATAGATAAAATAATCTACTGGTAAAATAAACGAAAAAATTAAACGCCAACATTATAAAACGCTTTATGAAAAATCGCTACATGAAAAAAGACGAATAATTAAATTTGCGATATGAAAGAACGTGATGTGAAAATTCGCTACTATATAAAATGCTTTTGTGAAATTTGTCGAACAAATCAAAAATTTATCATCTCAAGGTCCTCGATGCTTTCGGAAGGCACTTAGAGCCGTTGCTCCCGGCTGCATTAGCAGTCGTTAACCACCACCAATCCGCACTGGGCCCGCGTGGTGGTTTATGGCCCGTCCTCCCTGTTCATCCATAGGGAAAGCTCGTGCCCCAGCAGAGGAGGCATAAAAAAAAATTATGATGTTGGTTTGCAAAATGTTTAGATTGGATATTGATGATGAGGCTACTTTGGCTTCCATAGTAAAAAAAAGAAGATAAGTAAGACAGTCATGATAGCCTCATAGATAGTGCGCCTGACCCGGTATGTTAGAGGGTGCGGGTTCAAATCCCGCTAGTGGTTTTTATTAAATCACGTTTTTTTTAAACACAAAACTGAAAATTTTAAAACATCATACTATATCAGCAGATAACACTACCTACTACTGTTTGAATGTGGTGTTTCCATTCATTTGTACGTTTATCGCTATAAATATACAAGTGTGGACGAGTTTTTAAGTTATCTACAGTACGAGCGTGATGCACATATTCGTATTTGATAAAACAGATTGATAAAATAGATTAATTATTTTATTCGAGATCGGAAAGAAATTATTGATTTGTGTAATTTGAAGAGTTTAAAGTCACTCCTGAAAAAAATCGCATTTGATTCAATGACGCCCTATATACCAGGACGACGAGAAACAGACAACCAAAATATAAAATTAACATAACGTATATACACAAAATCCTAGGGGAAAAGGTTGTATGTTGTCAAGAATTCAAGGTTAGCTCCTTATTATCTCTTTTTAGGGCTCTGTCAATATATTGAATGACATATTTTTACCTTATTCTCATGACAAAGTCGAAACACGATAAAAAATCAACATACAGTGCTCTTTGAAGGGATGAAGTAACCTTCATTCCTTAGTTGTATATTTTGATGGGTTGTTTTATACTTTTTTAGTATTAAACACCCTTTACCTATCTTATGTGTAGAATAATAATATACTCACTGACAGGTTGTGCATATCGGGCTGAATTTGCAGAACACTGTAACAATAATAATATCATGAAATTAATCATCATCTTTAAACGTCCGACTGCTGGGCTCAAGCGTTCCCACATGAACCAAGTATAATGGTGAAAATGGGTGTCATACAAGTAGGCCGATAATAAGGGAGCGATTTTGGAACCGATGACTAATAGGGAGGGGGGTGACCCTCCTTAAAAACACATAACTCGGACTTCAATAAAAGCTTTAATGACATTTCAATTTTGCCATTTAAAAAGTTTAAATCATCATCTCAGCCAAAAGACGTCCACTGCTGGACGTCTGTCTACCCCAAGGATCTCCACAACGTCCGGCTTTGTGCTGCTTGCACCCAGCGACTTCCCGCGACCTTCGCCAGATCGTCGGTCCACCTTGTTGGAAGCCTGCTTACACTGCGTATTCCGGTGCACAATCGCTACTCGAGAACTATTCCGCCCCAGCTATTATATATAAATAAACATTTAAATAGCTACGGAAAGCCATTAAGGGTGCGCCGTCCATAAGTGACAAGTGTCATATGTTTTATTTGAAATGTCGTCGTCCATATTTATTTGATGCCGCGCGGCCATACTAATTTTGTATGGGGAATTTAAGGTGCTTAATAAAAAATAATTATTTAAATAACCACTTGATGAATCGAAAATGTAGTCTAGCAATTTGTAGTTTATCCATTGATGATTGTTTAGACAAAATCAGAGGTACAATAATTTAGATAAACTATAAGAAATCTACTAAACGCCGCCACTCGTTTTCATGATTTTTGCCCAACTTTAAATGATATTGTAGAAAAAACTATAGCGTGTTATGAATTTATGGTTCTGACAAATTGTAAACACGTTCCCTATGATACTAAATATATATTTTGTTCATTTAATACGATAGTATTTTCAATTATATTTACTTAACCGTAACTGCATTTTTGGCATTTTTTTGTCGGCGCACCCTTAACAGGTCCTCACAAATAAAAACAATATAAATTAAAGTGATACACAAACAAAATACACATAAGGCTACTTAAATATGACATGCTTACAAGATTACACAAAAATAGGATCTAATATAATACGAGTTAAAAATAACTTAATGTTATTACTTACTACTTACTTATTATTACTTAATGTTATTACTGATCAATGTAATGTAATAATACTGTTGAACAGATCAATGTCAAGCTGCTTCGATAGTGTTATAAGAGTTACACGCGCGCCTATCACCTGCTTAGAGGAAAACAACCATTTAAAATATATAATATGGTATATTATGTGAACTCACCGCTGAGACACACGGAGCACACGTAGCCGATGGTGAGAAGCTCGCGGTGGCAGAAGCATGCCGCGCGGTAGTCCACGCGTCCGCGCCCGGGGAGAACCAGCTTCGAGCGTTCCGACGACGACGGTAGGAACACCCACTGGTGGGAGACATAAGGTTTAAAATCCAATCCATAACAAAGATTATTGTAAACATATAACTTGAATAAGTAGCAAGTATATGTATCTGTTTTTTTTTTTTTTTTTTGGAGAGAGACTGCTGGTTGCCGAGGGGCATTTCCAGCTTCACCGGGCTTGTTTTAGGGGCGGCGAGGTACGTAAAGGGTACCTCAAGCCGTGTTGAAACGAAACACCTTCAGAGGATTTCTAGAGGGGTACGGCATCGCACACTTAAAAGTGCGCGTCCCCGTGCCCTTCCAGAGTCTCCGAAGGGTTCGGATCGGATCGGGATGTATCTGTTGTCGAGCTAGGAGAAAACCCGTAATAGAAAATAGAAAAAAATCATTAATCATTATTACGGCAAACAGCGCCGGTAACCATTTAGCAGGCCTTATAACTTTTATTTAAAAGCGAAATAAACTTAATAGTAGATATGAAGATAGATAAAACTCTTAATTGCATACAAACACAGGAAATACATCCATAGGGAAGGCTCGTGCCCCAGCAGTGGGGACATAAAAATGAGCTGATGATGATGAAACAGGAAAATAAAAATAAAAAACAGACAACGAAATTTTTATATCGGGGTAGGCAAAGGTATCGCTTAAAGCGATCTCTTCCTGACAACCTTTGAGGTATAGGACAACTGAAAGGAAAATTAAAGTACACTAGCAGAAAGCAAAATAATAATAAAAAATTAACAAAAATATTTTCCTTACATCATATTATTACAGTGTAATGTACATAATAACAAAAATAAAAATATACAGTACATTATTTAAGTATACACATATCAGGCGGGAGGTTATTCCAAAGGCTTGTAGCCTTGACCGTGAAAGTCTCTGAAATATTACGAACGAGTCAAAGGATGTTTTAACAGGTTGTCAACCCTGGACCTAAGCTCACGATTGTGATCCGTACCAAGAAATTATTATTATTATTCTAAATTATCAGACAGGCAGTAAACAACTGATAAGTGCCTGTATTCTGCTATACACCACTAGTTATCATATTATCTTTTATTTTATTTCATTGAGAATATTTGTCGAGTCTGTTTTTAAATTGGTTCAAGTTTTGGGCAGAGACCACATCTTCTAGGAGCTTGTTCCACGCACTCACTACACGATTGCTCAGAAAATATTTGTGAAGGTTGTTATTTCAGAAACTGGTACATAATTTAATGTGGTGGCCTCCTAGATGGGTGTAGTCGTTTCGGATAAATAATTTGTCCCAACTCTGAAGATCATAATGTCTTTTTAAAATCTTAAATGTCTCAATCAGATCTCCACGATCTCTGCGATCCTTTAGTCGTGAGTTTCAGTACTTCTAATCGCTCCTCATATGATCGCCGTGTTAGTAGTCGTGGTATTTTAGTGAAGCTGCGATGTAATTTTTTTAAGAGCTCAATGTCCTTAACAGAATAGGGGCTCCAGACCTGCCCCCCGACCGCCTAACCGATCGCTTTGACTACGCGTATAGTTTATGACGTCATCTTGCCACCTCGCACTGCCTATGAAAGCAATATCAAAAGCTAAAGGCTATGGCTTTCGATAAAACGACAAGATGACGTCATAAACCACACACGAAGTCAAAGCGATCGGTTAGGCGGTCGGGCCCCTGATATGCGTACTTTAGATGGGTCTTATAAGTTTTGTGAATTTGAAGCATAATTTCTGGTGTTATAACTCCAAAGACTCCAAAGGAAATCGGAAACGTTGCTTAAGGTAGGGAGAAGTGCGAGGGTCGTACAGCACGTTATAGTAATGTGCAGTGTAAAACCTACACTGCGATAACATTCAAATTCATAACCATTTATTCAGTTTAGGCTATAAATAACACTTATTAATGCCATGCATCGGTTCGTAAAGGTGAACGCACACCTGGCCGCATCGCACGCGCCGCAGTCGCCGCAGTCATCGCTTTTGTTAATGGCCTCGCACACTTGTCCGCGCCGCGCCGCAATCACCACAGTCGTTACCGTCGGCGCATCGCACTGGATTCCTTTCATTCAGTTTATTAATTTGATCAAGAGTGGGCGTGTATTACAATATTGACGAACAATTCGTTATTAGTTGTTTATTATTAGAGGAAGAAGAAAATGAAATACCAACAAGAGTTAAAAAATCTGGACTCATACACACGCACACCTACCCGCGCCGCGCCGGCCGCAGCTTCCGATGCGGGCGGACCCGGCGTTAATGACGTCATCAGCTGCGGCTTGGAGAGTTCGGCCGCTTCAGGTACTGCGGCGACTGCGGCGCGGGTAGGTGTGCGAGGTTGCACAGAACTTCATATAAAGAATTCGAATGCGGCGACTGCGGCGCGTGCGGTGCGGCCAGGTGTGCGTTCACCTTAAGTCTACACAAGGCGGGAGATCTTGTACTGAGAAGAACCGGCAAGAAACTCAGCAAGGGCATATATTATATCCCTTTCTTTTACATCGTCACATATTGGAAAATGCTGCCCTATAAAGGGACATTTTCCATTACAAATAAACATACCAAATATAATAACATATTTTTATAAAATTATAATATATTATTTTATTTACCTATTCGTCCTGCTGCTGGGCAAAGGTCCTTTTGTAAAGATCCCGGGTTCGATTCCCAGCGGAGAATACAAAATTGTAGTGTTTTAAACTAAACTAGTAAATTAACTTAGGTTAAATTAAAATAAGTGTTTAAATTTTTCTACATAGCATGTGGTGTTTACCTATAATAGTTTGATGCATTTAGATATAAGCCGTAGTATTAAACACAAAGGTGTTCATGAAAAATAATGTATTCAAATGTTGGTAAATTTATACTAAATAAATAAAAAAAGTCAGTTTGATTGGTGGTGGGGCTTGTTCTAAGTCCACCTATCTAGCCACACAATAGCCAATAATATATAAGCATTCACTCACCAATAAATACTGCAATAACCCCTCAAGCGAAGGCACTTTTAAATATAGCCCCCCGGTGATGTCACATCCTTGCTGGAGCAAACTCAGGTGCTTGTCGAGGGAACAGACGTCTATAAGGATTTGCTGTTTCTGAAAACGTTATCATATATTAGGTATTGCAAATTGTTTGATTTAAATCAATTAAAACATTCAAAGCCGCAGACTAAATGCTAAAATAAATTTTCACATACAAGTGAGTAGACACGTCAGTAATTTGTGAATAGATAAGTTGTACTAAGCTGAAAGGAGGCTAAAGATAGTGAAAAACTTTTATTTATTTATTTTAACCTTTTTTTTAGATTTTTATTTTTATTATTTACATTTGATTGGTCTACAAAAATCTAGTAGGCTGCGGTTTTGACGTAGGTTCTCAGGAAATAGGTTTACCTCTAATGTCAATGTACCGGCATTATAACGAGTCGAGTAATGTATCCAAGAATGTTAACTTTTAATTTGTTTTTTTTTTGTGACCGCCAGGGCTACCACAGCGTAATTTCTTTTGAAATCTTAAAAAGCTGTTAATCTAAAATTATAAATTTTTAAGGAAAAATTCTTAGACAAAAGTTATTCACTATCATGTATACTTTACCCTCCCTTCGGCTTAGTACCCCCGTTACGACTAACGTTGTATAATCCCGAAACATAGTCATTCAACCAAGTATTAAATAATAATGTGGTAACCCTTACATGTTTTGACTTCTGCTTCATTTGGACCATGAGGTTGTCGACCAAGAACAATGTTACCTAGGGTTGCAATTTTACTAAGTAACAAACAACCTTAATATCTTTGCCTTATGGTGCTTTTCAGGTATAGTTATAATTTTCCGTGGTCCTATATGCCACATTCGGCATTATACAGGTAAAATAGCATTTAATACCTGTGCGGTGAAGAACACGTTCATATAGTTGATGTATTGTGCGGCTGTATCGGAGCTGCCCGTCACTATCAAAATGCGGCTACTTGTTCTCAGACCGGGGCCTGCTTCACGACGCATCTAATTAACACAATGGTAAATCATCATTAGCTCATTTCTATGTCCCCATTGCTGGGGCATGAGCCTACCCTATGGATGGATAGGGAGGACGGGGCATAAACCACCACGCGGGCCCAGTGCGGGTTGGTGGTTGTTAACAAATGCTAATGCAGCCGGTGCTAACGGCTTTACGTGCCTTCCGAAGCACAGAGCTTAATCGAATGCTTAATCTCTGCACTCGCAGACCGGGCGCGTTAACCACTGCACCAACAAGCACCTTTAATGGTAAATAGAGCGTTGTTTTTGGTGGCTTTAGAATCATGTTAGATTTTGGTATCTCATATCAAATCAATTGTTTATTTGCTCATACAACCTTATCCAAAGCTTCTTTTCGAAAAGAAAATTGTCAATGACTTTTATGACGATAATTATCACGAGGTGTCATTATCTTAATGAATTTCGAACCCTGCCAATAAACCAATAACATTTTGATGAAACTTTCTAACAACATCATTGGTCGCTAACCTAAAAGTGACCCAGTTGCCATAAACAAAAAAGTTGAAGTTGAAGTAACAACATCATCAGCATCATCATCATCTCAGCCAAAAGACATCCACTGCTGCACAAAGGCCTCCCCCAAGGATCTCCACAACAATTGGTTATGTGAAACTTTTTATTCTTGTTCAATTTATTTTATGCGATTTGATACTTTCGATAGATTGCATATGTTTAGTTTTATAAAAGTGTTAACGCATTAATAAAATCTTTAAAAAAGTTTCTGCTCAATGCAACGGACAGTAACATAATTATGATGCGACCTACAGAGTGATACAGAAATTTCTTTTAGAGTTGTGGCCAGCAAGATTTTTTTTTTAAATATTTTACGGGTAAGCACAGTGCCTTGATGTCACTCGATGTAAAGTGATGATAATGATAATGATGGAAGCCCATTTCACCCGGGAACCTAAACTAGTGACTGGTTATCTTATCTCTAGCTGCCAGAACACAACAATGCTACAAATATTGATGTTATGGCGACATATTTAGATAAGATGGTGGTAGCTAGCCAGGCGGACTAACAAGCCCTACCACTAACCAAACCGAGTACACAAACATGTACTTCCTGCTAGGAATCAAACCCGGGACCTTTGGGTCTAAACTGGTGGTCTTAGCCACTAGACCACAGAGGCGGTTTAAAGAGAGATAGACTTGAGGATCTCTCAATAATCTCTAAACATTTCCAACTCACTCTGGCTATGAAGCATAGTGCCATTGCTAATGCACCCGCTAAAAGAGATTCGCCTGGCTTCTCATCCAGTGGCTGGCTTTTTATTAGTTTCACCAATCTGAAATTGATTCAACACAAATTATTTTAAAGTTTTCCTAAGATTATCAGACACAACACATTCAGAAATTCAATACAACTATTTGGTATGATTTTATTATTGAGTTACTGTATGAATAGCTTTGAAAATTTTGCAATTAGTTAAAAAGGTTTTTTATTATAGTAATTATTAAGAATATAATTATAACAATAATGCAATACTTAATTGTAAAAAAATTACGAATTTCTGATATCATACATACCATATCAATCACTTAAAAGGAGGCAGTGAAACCAGCCAAACTAGGATTAATCTAGTAATTATACTAATTAGTTAATAAAAACAATATTTACCTCATTTTAATAGTCTTCTCCACTAATGTGAATAATTCATATTGTCCGTCAATCTGCCGTACATCTAACGGCTTGCCAGGGGAAGGATAGAGGTATTCGCTGCAAAACAAATTAAACAACTATAATACTATTGCTGCATAATTATAAAGAAAACCATTTATTACCCATAAACTTATTTATAAAATGATTTAACTTTGACCAAAAAAACCAAACCAAAAAAATTTTTTTTTGAAATATATATATATATATTTATGAACAGGGGCCATAAACTTACACAGCGCTAAACAACTTTTCTTATTTATGATTTGTAAGCCGTAGGTCGCAACTACATTAGCAGTTATTAACCACCACCAATCCACACTAGGTGGTGGTGGAAACTTTCACCTTGAGCGTTTTCATCCTTAAAATGAGCTAGTGATGAATAAAATACGCATTAAATGTATAATTATCATCATCAGCTAATTTTGTGTACCGCTAGGGCCCGAGCCTTATCTATGGATGGATAGGGAGAACAGGCCATATACCACTACACCGGCCCAGTGCAGATTGGTGGTTGTTAACTACTGCTAATGCAGCTGGGACCAACGGCTTTACGTGCATTCCAAAGCATGCTATTTATATATTTATTAAATACCTTTTGTGAAAATGACAACCAATAACCGCCAATTGGTTCCTAGATTTCTGCATCAGATGTGAGTTGGCGAACGCGATGACGGCGTCCAGACAGCCCGTGAGCACTTTGGGGTCTTCAGTGATGTAGCGCTGGTTGGGGTTTGTGTCCACAATGATGACCAGCAGACTGCTGTCACACGGTGCTGCAATAAAAGCTGTTTTTTTAAACATAGGCACTAACTATGCAAAGTTATAATAATTTACTTTAGCTAAACGACCAAAAGACATCGCCCTGCAGTCGGAAAAAAAAATTACAGTACAATATAACCTTAACTTTTTAATTTTAATTCCGTTGATAATTTGTGTTACAGGAATTACGAATGTTCGAATGGATAACGTAACGTAAATCAGAGTGAAATAAATAGAAACAGCATGAATGTTTTGTGTAACATTAAAAAAAATTAAAACAAATAGTACGTTCAATTTACTAACGTTCGTCGTCAGCCATCATATACTGTTTATTTTATTTCATTTAACTTTAAACACTAATTGTGGGCACTTAGCACAAAACAATAATTAAAACAAGCGCTTAAAGTTAAACAACAGAAAGTCAGAAATTGATAAAGAAAAACCTCGAAGAAAAACAAACAGAAAGCCAAGCATTGCCTTGTATTTATTTTTTTAACATTTTGTTTTTTCCATTTTGTCATAGCAAAGGGTTTAAGCTTATACAGCCAAATAAGTGAAACTTCAGTGCCATACAATAGTTATACGCGCTGCTCCCAATATTCTATTGTAGTGTACCCCTACCGTCTGCGTCTTTTTAAAAATATAAGAAAAATTTGCGTGATTTCTTTGGCTTGGACACCAGAATCAGCTACCATCGCCTACAAAGTGATTATTTATTGTCCTTTACGTACGATCGTATAGCAAACGATATTTTTAACGCACCCAAAACAATGCTCTAAGCTAATTAATCCAGATTGTCGAAGAACGACTAATAATTAGTCCATGCTAATGCTAACATAAGTCCATGATGCTAATAAACCTACATACTAGAAGCATTTTTAAAGACTGCCACATTTTTGAGTGATGTAAGTAATGTGAAGTGTGTAGAAAATAGGTTTACAATAGGTCTGTGGCTCAGAAAAATAACTTTAGTTATTGTTCTGAGGTCTGTGGCATACCACAGACCTCAGAACCATTATTAAACTTTATAAAAGACTTTATAGAGAGGTCATAACCTCAGATGACATTATTAAACTTTATAAAAATAATAATAAAAATCTTCAAAAATTTCAGATCATTGATCCTTATTATGTATGTTAGTAACAATGATACTAAAAACAACTATGTTAGTAATCAACAAACAAAAATAACATTTTATATTTTTCAACAAAAATAAAATAAAGAATGACGTGTTTTAGCATTTTTCGAAAAACCTCCCCTAGAGAGATAAAATAGGGGTGGAAAGTTAATATGGAAATCTGTCATTCCTTAAATTTCGGTATTTGGCCTGGTTAGAAATTACGAAGAGTTTCAGGATTTTTGGAAAACGATCCCTTAAGTAGGGGATGACAATTTGTACAGGAGGTTTCAGAACGGACCAAAATTAGTTAGTTAGTTAGTCCCCCCGCGGAGATGCGTGGTTTTTTTTTACACGTGTTTGAAGTTACTTAATCTGTTGGGTATTCTGTGCTGTTGGATAGATTAAGTTAAACTTTTTTTTTCCAGAGCGTAGCGCAGCGTAGCGAGGGGCAAACGGAAGGGGGGGAGCGTAAAAAAAATAAAAATTAAAAACTCACGTAATCTGTTGGGTATTTTGTGCTGTTGGATAGGTTAAGGTTATTTTTTTTTTCCAAACTGGCCTGGAAAACGGAAAGAGGGAGCGTAAAGAAGAAAAAAAAGAAGAAAAAAAAAACAACTAAGTCAAAGGTTTTTTGTAGTGATTGATTACTTAATAAGAAGTGGCAGATAAAAAACTATGGGTTTCCGCGTCTCCCCCCTTTAAGAGGGGCACATCCCTCCCCCCGCCCTCCCCCCTCCCCCCTCCCGTACCCTCTACGACTGCCGCCGATTACTAAAGCAACTCCGTGACCTTTATTACGTGCTTTTGTGTTACATTTTTTACTAATTCTAGCTCGCATATATGGGCTTTTTAATGATACAAAATGAAAAACTTAATGTTGAAATGACGTGACATGATTAGTTGTCTAACCCTTATTAATTATACTCTTATGAGGTACCTTACCTTACCTTACCTTTACCATACCCAGTGCCGTAAATAGCCTTTTCTGCGCCCTGTGCGAGATTCTACAACTACGCCCTTGTTTTTTTTAGATATTATAGGTACCCTAGAGCAATGCTATGTATAGGCCTACTTTATTTCACCGATCCGATCCGAACCCTTCGGAGACTCTGGGAGGGCACGGGGACGCGCACTTTTTTATGTGTGCGATGCCGTACCCCTATTCGGTTCGGTGCTCCTGAGGAGCAAACCGAAAAAATAATAGTCTTGCCTAGTCCGGCCATTCTTGCGCCCCCCAGAGTCTACGCCCTGTGCCTGGGCACCGGTGGCACCGCCCTATTTACGGCACTGACCATACCTACCTACAATAAGTTTGGCTTTTATTACGAACAAACACAAGTCATGTAGCCCACGTGAGCAAAGCCGCGAACAAAAAGCTCGTATAGTATAAAGTTCATACCTAGTCTATTCAGGGACTTTGACAGTTAGCTGTATTCTGATATGCAGACGTGTGTACGTTGTTACGTAAGTCATACATAAACCTTAAAATTATTCCAACCCACGTCACGTCACGTCAAATACTCGTAGAACAGTAGCGTATTAATTTCAAATACAGAGCTACAAATTCCCTAGATTAATCATGGAGTAATCTAATTAATTGTTTGGAAAGCGCACGGGGACAGGCGTCACGAACCTACAGATACATATTATTTGTCATATGCGATGCGCATGCCATGCATTCCGGGTGACTGGTACAATTCATCATTTTTTAATTGCCGCACCCTTCTGAACCTTTTTTAATCTGTTTCTTTCTGTGTAGGTTTATCATTTATTTTTTTTCTATAAGAACTACTTATTTAAAAGAAGTACCTACTCTGTCTTTACCTACTTAAGGTACAACCCTGCTATACACGACTTTAGAGTTTATACCGACACCATCACCAACCGTCAGGCTATAAAGTAGGAGTCAGACAACCATGCGCAAGCATAACTCGCACAACGGGGGCACACGCACACCTCCTGGAGCCACTGTTCGCTTCCAGAGGAGCTTCATTCCACGTACCATCAAACTGTGGAATGAGCTGCCATCCGAGGTTTTCCCATTAAGCTACGACATGGGCTCTTTTAAAAGGGGTGTAAAGAGGTTTTTTTCAGGTCGGCAACACAAAAGCAACATCTCCGATGTTGCTGATGTCCATGGGCGGCGGTGACCGCTCACCATCAGGCGGCCCGCCTGCTCGTTTGCAGACTGTTAATATAAAAAAAAAAATAACAAGGACCATCTGCGTCAGGTCATAACGCCAGGGTGCATAGTGTGACTTTCATAGTGTTAATTTGACATTCGATCACGGTTGACGAAAACGAAAATTAGTATGGCATTGCAGCAGCGCCTCCTGTGGCGGTAGCCAAAGTAACAATAAGAAAACGATAGCGAACTTCGAAAATAATAAAATGTATGGGATTGACATAAGATTGACCACGTGACCGTGATTGACCCGGTGCAACGAGAAGTGAGCGAGCTTACATCTCCGGTAACCCATCTGGATATTAGGTAGTGGACTATACGAGTCCACGGGGCAACTAGCTCGAGACACTAGTCTTAAAAGTACCAGATGAAGGATGCGTACCGGCGTGTTCTGATCTGGCTTTATGACCTGACGTAGATGGTCCCTTGTGCTTGCGACACGTTTTCGTCGCCAAAAAATAACATAGAATTTCATTTAAATTTTACTGGACAGCCAGGAAGCGGGTCTATAGGTATTCAATTGTCTAAAGTCAAAAATCTGTTACTGACTTCTATTTCTAAGCAAGTAAAGTAAATAGCCTAATATATATACTGTAAGGTTTCCACTACTTAGGGAATCCTATTAGGATATAAAATAAGAATAACAGTGTATTATAATAAAAACATTACATTAGAATAAATCGATCTCAGAGCACCTCGGCTCTTAGCCGGGCTGTCTAGCTCCTGTCTTTCTATACAATTTTCTTTATGCTCCTGTCTACGACTGTGTCAAACCGTTGCAAACCTTTTTAATTTTACATGTTCGTATAGTACTGTAAGGAGGTAATCCTTACAGTACTATACTGTTACAGGGTAAAACCCTCTATCATTGAGTATTGGCTTTACCACGCTTGCCAAATGCGGGTGATTAAGCCAATTGGTGATCACCCATCACAAACTCGGGCTAGGTATGCATTGAAAAATCAGAAACACACTTTGTCCGCACGGGAATCGAACCCACGATTTTCATGTATTGGACCGAGCGCTTTTTGCCTGTCAGCCAACGAGGCATTAATATTATAATATCAGCGTTCGACAATTTAATACCAGTTATCGAAAAAGTTTTCGTCGTCAAAAAGTAACATAGATTTTCATTGGAATATTACGGAATGACATCAAGGAGCTGGTGGTCTGTCGTCAATTGTTGTTAAAGTCTAAATCAGTCGTTAGCCCCTATTTTTTTAATGATTAAAGGTCCCGATCCGATCCGAACCCTTCGGAGAAAGTAGGGCACGGGGACACGCACTTTTAAGTGCGCGATCCCCTCTAGAAAACCTCCGAAGGTGATTCGTTTCACACGGCTTGAGGAACCCTTTAAGTTTCTCGCCGCCCCCAAAAAAGCCCGGTGAAGCTGAGAATGCCGTTTGAGGTAATCAGCAATTTCTCTTCAAAAAAAGATTAAAGGATAAAAATGACGATGAGTGGTTCCTGTCTACTGGTGCCATTACTTTAAATAACAAAGTTTTAGTGGTATTGAGGTGACTCACTGCCTTTATCAGGGTGCATATCATAGTGCGAGTTTAATTTTCCATTCGATCACGTTTAAGAAAACGAGAAATTGTTTGGCATTGAAGCAGCGCCTCATAGACTATGGAGGGGTGAATCTTCCACCCATTAAATAATTACAAAAATTTCATATACGGCAGCGCCATCTTCCGTAAGAGGAACCTCATGTTACTTACTGGTTATCCATATAATGTCACTAGATGGCGGTAGTATAAGTTATGTTGTTATTTTCTAGTAACTTTCTTAAAGCCACAACTTCGTCATCTTTACAAAGAGCTCATTGGCCCGTGTTATAGTAGTGATGAAGAAATCCTCGGTTCGATCCTTCGATAATAATTTAATAAGTTTTGATTTTTATGCTCATTTGTTATTTATAAGTTTTTAATATTATGTTTATATCAATCTTCCAATTAATAATAAACAAAAAAACAATGTTAACTAGCTTTTTTGTTATATATATATTTTTACAGCGCCTCCTAATGGACAACCGAGGTGAGTTAATTTTTTTTATTTTTTTAGTAGATGGCTTAGTGCGATTTGCACATTTAGCCAGGTCCAAAGTAATTTTCTTACAAGTAATACATAAATAAACAATATTTCCTTATATGATGATGATGAATGATATTAGAAATGGGAAGTGAGAAATGATATAGGTACCCCCCAACCCTTCGAGTATCTCAGTAAAGATGTGGGGCTTTACTAAGTCCTCACGCGGAATTCTTGAGAGAATTTGAAAAGTGCCGTTGTACTGTTTTGTTTCATTTGCCAACACTCATGCACACTCACGAACACTTATCGGTTAATAATCCACCATTATTTCACATTAATATTCGACATAACACAAATTTTAGTAAATAAAACAAAACCGCAGACATTACTCTTCACTTTCCAGCCAAGAAGTCCAGTTAAAAATTTGCTATACAAATTCTCGTTTTCGTTGACGTGATCGAAAGGCGAACGAAACTAGCACTAGACACACTATCCAGCAGCAATGAAACACACAGCTAATAAAAAGTTTTAAGCATGTTTTTTTATAGATTGCACGTCATTACTCCACTCCATCTGATGTTAAGTGGAAATTGGGTCCAGACGCGAAGACAACTGGTGCAGCGAAAACAACGCAGCATCAGTCACCCTCACCCTACCCACAAGGCGCCTCTTCACGCCTCGTTTGAAGGACCCCTTGCCATAGGAAGTAGGGAAAACGTGTGCTGATAGACTATTCCATCTTGTGAAAATGCGACAAAGAAACGATGTGTCGTTTCTTGTCGTGATGATAAAGCCAATGGTGAAAGCGCACTTCACCCATAATTCTTAACTACTGTGGCTACGTTCCGGCCGCTAGAGGTAAGCTCTAGCTGCCGGAACACAAAAATACTTCAAATACTGATATTATGGCGATATATTTAAATACCACCCTTGAAACCACCACCACCACCACCACTACCACCTTCTAATATAAAAAAATAAAAATAAAATTGTGGTAGCTAGCCAGCCGGACAAACAAGCCCTACCACCAACCAAGCCGAGTACCTACACAAACTTGTAAGTAGATACTGGGAATCAAACTCGGGACATCTGTATCAGAGACCTGTAGTCTTAACAAATAGACCACAGAGGCGGTTATACAGACTAACTATTACAAACGGAAGATCTGTGACACACCAAACTATTTGCCGTACAAAACCTGTCGCATAATAGCGTCCCATTACATTGATTTACGTACCACTTTATCAGAACGTAAGACGGTAGCCTTATTATTGCATCCGAATTGTGCTTCATCGCGAGATGACGCGATAGCGTACCGAACTTATGTCATCTGTCAAAATATATGTTAACAGTCGCGGCGTACGGCGATGGGCCCGGTTGATAGCATGAATAATATAATATGAGCGATGCGGTGTCTTGTGCTACCTGTCATTATACGACATTGTTTATGTAAGGCTAATGGTGCGTCATGCGAGGATGTTGGTGGTCTGGCCGGAACGGTGTACTGCTTTTTGTTGTTACTCTATGCTTGTTTATGTGATAAGGGCAGATGGGTGGTGGTGTTGTAAAAAACCACCAGCCACAAGTAATAATTATGTTTACAATGTAACTCTTAGTACAATGGAATAAGAGTCAAAACTAGTGAAAGAATGATGTGTACAATGTATTTCTTAGTACCTACAATGGAATAAGAGTCAAAACTAGTCAAAAGTATACCATGTTAAGAGCGTTTACGCCGCACGCTAGCGCCACTAATGAAAAAAAAACATATCTAGTAATTAGAGATAGAAAATCAAATTATGCTCAACAAACTATTTAAATGAAGTAATTTAGCATTTTTACGTCACCTAATGAACACCTCACATGTTATGGTTTAGTTAAATAAGACGTTACGGCCACTTTTTCTTACTTCATTAGGTGACGTAAAAATGCTAAATTACTTCATTGCAAATAGTTTGTTGAGCATAATTTGATTTTTTATCTCTAATTACTAGATATGTTTTTTTTTCATTGGCGGCGCTAGTGTGCGGCGCAAACGCTCTTTATGTTCGTGACTGTACCTGTGATGTCCGCAAGAGTGGTTGTGAAAAATCACTTTGTTGTACCAGTGCCAGCTGACTGTGTTAAGTTGGGCTCGGATCCACGATAATCTTGACTTGGCGATGGTTCCCTATCGTAAATTCGTTTTTTTTGTAGGTACGAATTAAAAATCGAACAAGGTTACCCTTGGCGATTGCTTTGGAGCCATCAAAAAAGAAATTTAAATGTATGTAGGTAGTAAGGAATTGGTTCCTTACGGAATTGACACCCAATGTCAACAATCATGATCAACGTTTAAATAATCAACGCCATAATAGCAGCAACTTAAAAGACCAACGATTCAAAAGATCGACAGATCAAAATATCAACAGTTTAAAACATCGACAGTTCATTTGATCAACATCATCACAACAATTTAGGTATAATATAAAAATTGTTTTGATCAACACATTTTTCGCTATAGGTGGGTACTGGGTACCTACTTACACTCGAATAATTTTAGGGTGATGTAAGTGATGCCGCCGTTCATTTGTCTGATGTTGCATTCAACAAACCGGTGTATTTGTTGCCGTCAAATACCTAACTACACAAATTGGAATAATATTAAGTGCCTTAAGAGCGTTTACGCCGCACACTAGCGCCGCCAATGAAAAAAAACATATCTAGTAATTAGAGATAGAAAATCAAATTATGCTCAACAAACTATCTGAATGAAGTAATTTAGCATTTTTACGTCACCTAATGAACACCTGACATGTTATGGTTTAGTTAAATATGGCGTTATAGTTAAAAGTGGCCGTAACGTCTTATTGAAAAATATTGCTGATGTTCATTATATAAAACCAATTTTCAATTGATATCTATTTATATTAATAGGAATTAGAGCGCACTCAAAGGGCTTTGCTCAAGGTGATGTATTTTGTACCTTTCAGATTTTCTACTAACGAACTATTTACATGGGGATTACATACCTTCTGTCCGTTCGAAAACTTTACATAGGTACTAAATTCTATACTCAAAAAACATAAATGTACAGCTTACGATCAAAGTATAATAAAAAGAAGAAGAAAAGATAGAGCTTTCCCCCTCAAATCAGTAAAACAGCTTTTGCTACTAAACAATATGACACACAAGTTAATCACATATATAACAAAATTAATAAAAAGCTCAACATGTACCCATTATAAACTATCATAACTGTAAGAAAGCTGTAATGATCTTGCTAAGGTCGCTTAGTACACACACACACACACACACACACACACGCGCGCGCGCACGCGCACACACACACACACACACACACACATACACACACACACTCACACACACACACACTCACACACACACCCACTCACACTCCCTCTCTCTCACACACACACACACACACACACACACACACACACACACACACACACACACACACACACTCACACACCCTCTCACTCTCTCACACACACCCAGAACACACAATAATTTTAATTTCTTTTTATTCGTTTTTGTTTTATTTGAATTTCACATAACTGTAAGATAAAACAATTTGGAAGAGCAGCAGTGACGCCCTGATACAGGTATTATTATACTTACCAGAAACGTCACCACAACATTTGTAAACATGTGGTTTGTTAATGAAATAAAACAATTTTAATTTTTAATTTTATGTTAATAAATATCTCTCATCTCACTCAAATACAATGAACTAAAACGTTTGATAACAAAGTAGATATTATTTACTTACTACATTTTAAATTATATTTTTCATTAATGATGAATCGCTTTGCTTTCACCCTACTTTATAGTATGTTAAAATTAGGCTTAATTTATTTTTGAGAGAGTTTACTGGTTGACTCAGACGGCATTTTCAGCTTCACCGGGCTCTTATAGGGGCGGCGAGAGCCGTGTGAAACAAATAACTTTCGCAGGTTTCTAGAGGGAACGGCATCACGCACTAGTGCGTGTCCCCGTGCCCTACTAGATTCTTCGAGGGATTCGGATCGGATCGGGGAAGGTGAGAACGCACTTCTAATGACAGACAATTCCGATCCGATCCGAACTCCGATCCGATCCGAACCCTTCGGAGACTCTGGAAGGGCACGGGGACGCGCACTTTTAAGTGTGCGATGCCGTACCCCTCTAGAAATCCTCTGAATGTGTTTCGTTTCAACACGGCTTGAGGTACCCTTTACGTACATCGCCGCCCCTAAAACAAGCCCGGTGAAGCTGGAAATGCCCCTCGGCAACCAGCAGTCTATCTCAAAAAAAAAAAAAAAAAAAAGACAGACAATTGGACAAATTGGTTATCAACTAATGATAAACTGACTAACTAATCTCTAACTACTAGCATTGATGTGGCTAATACCCAGACAGACTTAGAACAAGCTCTACCTACCACAAACTAAACCGAGTAGTCTCTGGGGCTGATTCACGACCCTAAAGGCCTGCGCAGACGACGGACTTTTCTCCGCGGCGGAGAAAAAAAAGTCCGCCGCGGATTTACCGCGAACTCAACGCACACGGTGTGCGATCATTTGTTGCCCGGAAATGTAGAGAAGTGCACGCTATGAAAGCAAATATTCAGAGGTTACGTTGTGTTGCAATTTACATGAAGTTTAAGAAAAAGAGAAGACATTTTAAAAGAAAATACTGGGTCCATCCCCTTATACGCATAACGCGAACTAAAGTCCGCCATGTGCGTTGCTTCGCCTAGTTACACGAGTTATTTTTTTCGGGGACTCCCCCGTACTTTTGTCCGGTCCGCTCTCTGCATGTCCGCGGTTACTCTGGGGACTTTTTGTACGCGGTACTTTTAATCCCTCGTTTGCGTTACTCGATACAGTTGTAAGCGATCTATTTTAGCGGATAAAAAAGTCCGCGGACAAAAATCCCTCAGCAGGCCTTAATTTCGAACATAACATAAGTGACCCGATCTACAGATTGACCGTGTACGAATCTAAGTCGTATTTTTTCTTGACATTTCACATGAATACCATTTTTTTTAACAATGTGAATCCTCTTTACTGGGATAGCGGCCTAACTTATGTGGCAGTCCTCCCTTTCCTCTTCCCTGCCCGAAGCCTGAAAATAGCATCCGAGAGAGGTGAGAGAAAGGGGCATACCCACTAAACACACTCGACTACAGTCCGCCACCGGTTATTCAGGTGGATTATTCGCAGAAGACTGCCCTCCAAAACTCCTCACAAGATATTAGGCCTGCTCACTAGGCGTCGTAACCCCCCCTTTACAGAGAAAGTGGGTTGTATTTGCAGTAGAATAAATAAGTAAATAAATAAACTTTCCTACACTCACATCAGTTATCTAGCCCAAGAGAAGCTTCGTTATGAAACTCGTTAAATGGTTACTAGACAACGGATAAACATACTTAAAATACTTAAATGCATACTATTATACATAGAAAACACCCAGACCCGAGACAATTTAGAAAAACAATTATTTCTAAATTGACCCGACCGGAGATCGAACCCGGGACCTCAGAGATGGCGACACCATGAAAACCGGTTTGCAAGCCACTCGACCAAGGAGGTCGTCAAAATGGAATAGCATCAAGCGTCTTCGTTGCATAAGTACTAGATCTCCGAAGGGTTTGGATCGGAATGGGAATTTTTGGAAATTGATGGCGATTGTACTACGTAGAGGAGCTCGATGGCGACACCATGAAAACCGATGTACAAACCACTCGACCAAGGAGGTCGCCTAGAATCGCTGTTAAAAGTAAGTTTAAAAAAAATACTATAAGTACATCTGGGGCTTAGAACTCACACGCGTCTTCCGTAAAGGCGTTGTTTAGGAAATGAATACTTAGATTCTTTAATTTTTATGAAAAAGAATTCAACACTATTGGGTAAGTCTTATATAATTCCCCCCACCAGCGAGCCGGTTGGGCCGTCAAACTAATTAACAGCGGCTAAACTTTAACAGTTGATTAAGTGAAAGCGTCCAGTAATTCAATGAGATTTTACGAGAACATTGTTTACAGGTCCGTGCCGCCACCGGGCGACGGTACATTAGCGACGCGGCGAGAATCGGACCGCGCGCGCCCGAGAAAAAAAAAAGAAGAGGCAAAGGAACGAAATAATTATGCACGTTCCGTCTCGTAATGGCAGCGCTACCGTTTCGCTTTAATAGCTCGCTTGTTCCCAGAATTTAATTACGCTCGCGCCCAGATTAGCTGGGCGTTCCGTTTTGTTAATAACTCCAATGTGGATGACGCTCGCACTGCCAATAGGTTGTTTCCCCCTGCTGACCTAATTTTGGGGGGGAAACCAACTTGTGAATGCGAATTGGGTTAGTGTAATTTATTACTTTTCGATGGGTTAATAGAACTGATTGTTTCGTCTTGAAATTAATTACGTAAGAAGATCCCAGCTTGTCTATAAGCGGATGATGATGAGGCCTCGATAACGTGAACATTTGAATACTTCATTTATCCTGTACAAAGTATCAATATTAATAATCCAATAACGAGCTATCGAAAACAAATTGTCTACCCGATAAGACATCGGTCGAACAAACAAAACACAAACGGCCCAACCTTAATAAGAACCGGGATGCGAGATGAACACAAAAGAAAGAGATAGGTACCCCTATTGTTTTTTTATCATGTTGTCAATATCGCGCGGCCAAATTTTCAATATTGGAATGCCACGATTCGCCAATAAGAAGCGGGGAAGAATTGATTTATTGTCCAATTAGCGTCGGTCAGGTGTGCCAACTGCCAAGATAGCATCAGGCCGGCCAACCTAACCCGCCCGCTACTACTATTTCTTTGGCCGTGTTTCGTATAAATGGCATATTGGAATCAAAAAAGAACCTTTACACCACTCTGGTTGCGTTTTCTGGAAGTCGAATTTGAAATTCTGATTGTTCGCCGCGAACGGTTGCTTAAGTGGAAATCGATTTGAATTAATTGCGCTGTCTGCCTTTTTATCGCTTAGGAACTTTAATTTGATAGGAATTGTTTTGAGACCATTAAATTCATTTATATTTATACCTCTCTCTCACCTATTTGTTCCAAATTAAGTTCTTTTTTTGTTTTCATTTGTTGAACGTTTATATAACTAATTATAACGAAAATACTTAGTACTTACCTACTTTCTTATTCTCATGTCGAAGACCTAATATCATGAGTATTATAATTAATAAGAAAAAAACATACCTATACGTAGATAACTAGTGCCACTCATGAAGTAAGGAGTATTTTTACCTATCTCGACTCGATATACGTCTAGAACGCTTCGGAGTATCAAGTAATGTATGGAGACACGCTCGCGTGATAGGGGTTTGATTGATTGATGATGATGGCTTGTGGAACTACCATGTTTCTCGCTGCATATAAACCCTTGGTAATAGATTTTTCTCTGCTTCTGAACAAAAACTTCTTGGTCGTACTTACCTTTGCTCGCTATCCTCATATTTTCTTTACTCTATGCTATTCTCACTGAAACCCGTTTTGGCCATGAAGCCGTAAGGTTTTGGCGGTAAACTGCAAGCCATCAACAACTAGCTGTCACTGTCAGGCACCATCCGCGATTCGAAAGCCGAACGTTGGCTCATAATATCCGTTCGCGCTAAAATTAAAACTTGGAACAATAGTGTCTGTCACGGTTCCGCGTCTGTGGGCAGCTGAGCACAGATTACGCAGTTTTGATTTACGTTCTAGCTGAGTTTTAAACTGATTTGCATACGTGTGATTCCAGCATAAGTCTAGTATTGATGAATTATAGGGTTTGTGACTAGAGAATGATGGGGGCACTTTGTTGAAGAAAATTTTGAAATTATCAAATTATTCTGTGCCTACTAATTCAGACATTTAAAAAAAAAACATTTCAATTCATTAATTTGATCAAACTACGATCACGATTAAAAAAGAAAAATAAAATACTTTTAGTACTTAAAGTATAGCAGTAAATCCTATACTATAATGCCCAACTGCTGCAAATGTTCATAATCAAAATCAAGTAATCGCTCATGAAATGTATTGGCTTTTTTACCACGCTTGCTAAATACATAGGTAGTTGTGGTTGGTGTCCTCCACGGAAGATCAGTGTTGTAGATGATTTGTTCACTGCAACAAATGCTGAGTGAAGTCCTTTTAGGACACATTTTTGTTTTTTTGTGTTGTTCGTCATTGTACTGTGTGTTCTAATCTAATAAATTAATTTAATTTAATTTAATTTTAAACACACTTTGCCCGACCTGGGAACTGAACTCAAGACCTCCAGATATCGGACCATAGACCAGTCATTCGGCCACAGACTTTTTAAGACTTTTTATTGACATTGCTAGAAGTTTGTATGAACATCAACAGTAAAGAAGGTTAAACATAAAAAAGGTTAAACTAGGTAGTTACGAAATAAGGAATGAAACATAGTCGCAGCAAATGCTCAAATAATACAGACGTGACTATTCGCTACAACTACTAAATAGTAAACCACCGCTCTAGAGCAGGACAGTGATAGTACACCCCTGTACACACTCCCCGCAATAAATGTGCGGGAAAGAAAGAGACGTAGTAATAGCCGGAAATTAGTACTCGTCTATCTTTCATTTTACACCCCAAATTTTCTTATTCCAATTTCCTCTCGCTACGAGCGACTCCATTTCACCAACCGTAACTGCGTCACACATTACACCGCGAATTGCAACCTTAAACTTTTTCGCATAGAGCACAGATTTGTCTATTGTGCTGCAGGAGTGTTAAGCTTTTTTTGTGTTTGGAGTCGTTTTAGAACACTCTGTCATTTGAAATGAGTCATTTTCTGATAAGAATGCCCTATTGGCTGAGACGCGTGCGCCTCGGGCCGCGGCCGATAATGCCATTTCCGAACACAGATACCGAATAACTTGGTGTCGGTTTTTGCACGGAGTTTTAATAATACGTAGGGGGAGAGTCGAGATATGGAAATGAGCGTGTGGAGAAGAGGAAATTTGAATTTATACACCAGCTAGTTTTATTCGCGAGGGTGCGGAGATTAGGGCCGGCTAGATTGTGTTTGTTAGACGACACGTGTGTAGATGGCGCTAGTAGTACATTTAGAGACCAATTTTAAATTAGAATAATAATTAAGGTTATTAAAGAGCTCGATGGTGCAGCTGTTGGCGCGTTGGGTTTGCTATCTTCAAAGTAAAGAAACTGTCGCATTAATGAATGGGTGACCAAATTGAAATAGGTATCTCGAACTCCTCCTTTGAAAGGCATGTTAGCTGATGCATATTGTACTTTCCAGTTAGTCATGGGTCAAGAAAGATCACCCGCCAAGCATTTCGGTTTTTACTAGTAGTTAAATTAATTTTAGGTTAAGTAAAACTGCTTAAATTAAATTACAAGAGGCCATGTACCTACGCGACCTCTGTATATATTTAAATACTTTAAAAAATGTTCATATTCTAATTCCCTAACTGACTCGAAGCATAAAAAATGCCTCCTTTATCAAACTATGACAGTTTAAAATATTACTACTCACAAACAGTCGAAAATTAATAGCTCGTAAACGAATCGATTGCACACTTCACTAATACTAAACTCCAAAAAGGATACGGAACGTTTTTGAAAACGTGAGAATCCTTTTTTTTTAAGTCGATTTAGCGACGCAAAGGAATTAATGTTGTCGCACTGTCCTTACGCGTCATTTAGTTTTGACGCGATACAGTGCTTGGTAACCTTTATGTGGTCAGTCGGCTCTTTTTGATATATTTTTTCGCAACTTGCAAAAAGTACGTGAGAAAGGACACTTGACCTGCTGTGGAATATGCAGGTACGGCTTATTGCTACAGCTTATTTATTGTAGTCAGTAAGTACAATTACATAGTTGTCATTGTTGTAAAAATTGAGTAAAACTCTTTCCTTATACTTAAGTAAGTATAATAAACAAGTTAAACTACCTATGAAAACTCTTCGTATCTAAAATATCAATCATATTTATCATAAAATTATTATGGCATGTCGAAACTATTCAATGTTCTTTGTTCAAACCATAAAATTGCAGTTAAATTATGGAATCCATTCAAAAAAATTAATGTATAAAATTGCCGACGAAACACCTCAGATTCCATTGATCTCGAAGCATATCGATATTTTAATCCATTCATATTTTTTCACAACTCACACCTAATAATCGGAACCCCGTTTATTCTAAGAATACAAAAAGAAAAAAAAATACTATAAGCCGACCATAAATAATAAACACGTGCAACAATACAAATTTTTATAGCACTATCTGTGGCACAGGTGGAAAAAAGCATTCGAAAAAAATTCATTCATAAAAGAGGTTCATTCACTCAGAAAAATGCAAAAAAAATCTTGTGTCCATTCAGATATTGTACGAAGTCAATCTATAACGTCTTCATTTTAGAATCCCGTGGGATTTTGTGATAATGAACATCAGTTTATTATAGCCAATAGAGGTTAACATTTTTTATTTAGAAAGTTTTTTGCTAGCCTTTGTAACGACAAAATATCCATTTTGACCGTAACTTATTAATTTTGTAAAGACGCGGAGATCAAGAATAAGTTAAATCTTGAGAATGATGCACCAGATACAAAATGTGGTAAATATCAATGAACTGTGCGTGTTAATTTTATACATATACAGCGATCCATCTCTTCGCAAGTCTGCAGACTTATTTTTTTAAAACACCGTCTTTTAATATGTTACCTACTCTCTTGCTATTCAACTATTAAACTTATATTAACCTATCCTTTATCAGACTATGGTTGATCCTCATTCAATTGTTTCATTCGATCGAGTTATTGTATTTTTTTTTAGTTGATGGCTTCGTGCGATTACCACATTTAGGCAGTGTCAGAGTAATTTTTCTTACAAGTAAAACTTAAATAAACAATATTTCCTTATATGATGATGATGAATGATATTAGAAATGGGAAGTGAGAAATGATATACCCCCCAACCCCTCGACTATCTCAGTAAAGTTGTGGGGCTTCACTAAGTCCTCACGCGGAGTTCTTGAGAGAATTTGAAAAGTGACGTTACACTGTTTTGTTTCATTTGCCAACACTCATGCACACTCACGAACACTTAACTGTTAATAATCCACCATTATTTCACATTAATATACGACTAAGCACAATTTTTAGAAAATAAAACAAAACCGCAGACATGACTCTTCACTTTCCCGCCAAGAACCCAGTTCTTTTAGTTTGATGGCTTCGTGCGTTTAGCACATTTAGCCAGTGTCAAAGTAATTTATCCTACAAGTAATACATAAATAAACAATATTTCCATCCTGTATGATGATGATGAATGATAATAGAAATGAGAAGTGAGATATGATATACCCCCCAACCCCTCGAGTATCTCAGTAAAGATGTGGGTCTTTAGTCCTCGGGCGTACTTCTTGAGAGAATTTGAAAAGTGACGTTGTACTGTTTTGTTTCATTTGCCAACACTCATGCACACTCACGAACACTTAACGGTTAATAATCCACCATTATTCCATTTTAATATTCGACATAACACAAATTTTAGAAAATAAAACAAAACCGCAGACATGGCTCTGCACTTTCCCGCCAAGAACCCTTAGTATTCTTGGTGATGGGATATGTGATGTTGTGATATTATAGATTATATTATGGAATGCCCGGTGAAGCTGAAAATGCCGGCTGAGGCAATCAGCAAACTCTCTCCAAAAAAAACGGAGCAATGAGGAATGAACCACAATTTCTCCCATTCAACCCGAGCATCTATTCGTTCGGCTACCAAGGCTTCCAATATATTTAAGCTTGTGACTGTCGTAATAGGCATGCTTTTAAGACGACACCTCGATTTGTGAACATTCAAAAAGGCTGATCCTTACTGACGCTGTCATAAGGTCGATAATACGTAGCGCCTGCGTAAAAAAAAATATTAAAAAAAATATATTGGTTTTAGTTATCAAAATATGCAGCTACTAAATTACGAATATTGATGTTATCAATTATTTGAGTGGTTTCCAAGCATATAAATTAAGTAGCTTTTTTGTTATTTCAACAATAGTGTTTTTTTAGTGGTGTTTTCGAAAATAATTATGATCGACTCAAAATTATACAATCATGTATTTGAGCTAGCAAATTCAAGATAAAGACATGAAAACACAAATGTTGAAAAAAACTTTTTTCCACGAGCAGGATTTGAACCCGCACCCTTCTGACATACTGGGTCAGGTGCTCTCCCAATTGAGCTATCGTGGTTCTAACCATTTGTTTGCAACAAAATTTGCGTTAAAAATTATATAAACATTTATAAAGACATGAATTTACCTATAGATCAATATTTCAGATTCGTAAGTCATATAATTTTAAACTATTCGACGAAAGTTGGTGCATTTTTCAGTGTGTCGCCATAAGCCCTTGGTGCCCTTGGTTTCAGCTGCGCACCTTGGGTTGAGTCATGGAATAGATAAATAAACTGTTCTGTGGTTTGAGTAGATATGTACAGTGCTTTTATTTTGTCTGTCGGTAATCCTCGCATTTCCGAATGTAACCGAAGATTAATTTCCATGTCCATTAACTTAGATTTATCGTGTATAATAATTTAAATTAAATACAACGTACTTTATTGTTGTTCTGTTTTTGATTATTGAATTGTGTGAACTAGAGCTGAAATAGAGCTGTGAAAACTATAAACTGTAAATCAATTCTGTAAGAAAAAATAGTATTTCCCTTCATTCTAAAATAAATTAATAACAAATAATAGTAACAACTACTCTTTAACTGACATCTATAGAAATCTGGCGAAAGTCGAAACACGAAGTTTGCCGAGAGCCATTAAGAATACAGATGCACTTTAAGTATGTATGGATTGTATGTATGTTTTCTCACCCAAGGTGCGCCATTGGGTGAAGTAGATATGAAAGAGCAATAAAAATATTAAGTAATAAAAAAAACAAAAAGGACACGCGAAGTAATTAGCAGTTGCTAAATGATACAATGGCGTCATTCCGCCATGTCTTCATTAATTGCTTCATAAAAATGTCATCGTGGTATTACAGTTATTTGAACTTGTTTGAACCCCGAGTTTTCATCATTGATAATCTATAATCGTTTATTATGGACAAAAAGCTCAATGGCGATTACTGAAGTTAAGCAACTTTCGCAAAGGCCGGCCATTGGATGGGTGACCAATAACGTTTCATCTCGTGCTTCGGAAGGCACGTAAAGATCTTATTTACGGCTGCATTCACCGCACCGCGCTGGGCCCGCAATATAGTTTACTAGCGGCCGCTCGCGGTTTCACCCGCGTGGTTCCCATTCCCGAGGAAATATCGGGATAAAAACTATCCTATGTGTTAATCCAGGTTATAAAATATCTGTTTGCCGAATTTCATCCAAATCCATTCAGTAGTTTTTACGTGAAAGAAGACTAACAAACATCCATCCATACTTACAAACTTTCGCGTTTATAATATTAGTAGGATGGCCCATTCTCCCTGTCTGTCTGTGGTGTTACCATCCACAGGAAGCTCGTGCCCCAGCAGTGGGGACATACAATTGGTTGGTGATGTGGTGATGTGATGATGTGATATTATGGATCAATAATTTATATTACTCACGAGTCTAAAAACACCCCAGTGGCCGAAAGGCAACTCAGCCCGATATCCGGTGGCCCTGGGTTCCATTCCCAGCTCAGGAAAATTGGTGTGTTAACGAAAACGAGAGCTTGTTTAGCACTCACACATACATAGGTACATCACTTCATCGTCATTAAATTTAAATATTTAATATGGAAAAGGAAGTAATGTAACAATTGGCCTGAGAGAATTAATGGGTAAAGCGATTTATTTCCAATTCTGCTTGTGGTAGTTGCTTAAACTCATATTCGCAGTAAAAGATAATGTACTGACCAAAGCTTTTATTTTCTTAACTGATAGTTTTTATTTTAATAACTGACTAAAACCTATTTGGTAGTTTTAATACTTTTTGTAATTTGACAGACTTTTTCCCTTTGACATTTGCATTTATTTTATTATATTCTTTTTTCTTCTTCTCATATTGCACGCTGCGTTTAATTTTAAAACATATATTTTACATTATCTGTAACTATAAGGCTGAATTCGGCGTAGCTACAAAGCAAGGGGTTTTAGATAGATCTTAGTCACCTAAGATGGCTTGAGGGTTAAGCCATCTTAGGTGACTGTTTTACTCCAGTAACCGTCACCTAACATAGCTTATAAAAACCTAAAACTAACGAATCGTCGACTCGTCCGTGAGTTTTCGGGATTGAAACTCGGTGCTTGCTGTCCGTCATAGTCCCAAGCCATCTCCGTGGCAGGGAAGGGATGGTAGTATAAAGTTTTCAGTGGGTAGGCCTCCCCTGCCCATTTGAGCTTATCGTGACTTGGTGGGGCGAGGGGAGAGGAGCCTAACATAATCTAGCATCGCCTCTAAGAAAGTATTCTCCCTATAGTCCGAAAAAGGGGGATGTTGGGATTTATATGGGAGGGGATTTATAAATCTATCGTGGAGACACGATCACAATTCAACTCGTGTAAAGTTATACCTACCTTTTTATTCCATCCACCCCTTTTTTAAAACTATAGTTTTAAAAAGGAAAAAACTAGTCTTAAGATAAAATGTATACTAAAATATATTTTTTACAAAGTTGGTGCTAGAAGAATTGAACGAGTCTTTGGGGTTTCGGTAGCGCAGCGGTCAGAGCATTGGACCGGTTACCTATGCAACGGTTGGGTTCGATTCCTACTCGAGCTTACGGTGTTTGGATGTTTTTTTTTGTAAAAAATATATTTAGTAACTAAGTAAGTATAGCATTGTGAATACAAAAAACAAAAATAACTATACTTTTATCGATATCGTAAAGAGCGCAAACTTATAGGAAGATAGGCTTCTTCATTAACCAACCTCATATATAATAATATATAATAATATATAATAATATATAATAATAAACATCTCCTTACAGTTAATTATGCCCAATCATAATTACGCAATTGTATAGTTATCGGCATTTGTGAGCGTAGCTCGGAAAAAACTTTATATGCTACCGTTGGTTGGTTGGACCGGACTTTTTATTGTTCATTGGCAGTTGTTAATTACCTTAATAAAAGAATGTCATTGCGCACTTACTTTTTTCTGTCACCTCCATTATTAGGGTTTTTTTGTGAAATTCATTGAACAGATTAAAAAGGCAATTTTATGCAATCCAACTCTATTTTTTGGTGACTCCTACCTAAGCCTTGTTTGGTGACGGTTACACGAGCAAAACCGTCACCAAAAATTGTGGAGAGGTCACCTAAAAATTAAGGTCGCCGTTGAAAACTGGTTTAAGCCTCTAAAGAATGTTAGTAAAATAAACACGCTAGAATAAAACTTACACTAACTTTGAGTTTTAAAATAAAGACTTCTTAGTAAGTACAAGGTTTGACAGATAAACGTAATAATATGCTACAACCCACCAACCGGCATTGGGCCAGCGTGGTGGGTTATGGCCCTATCTTCCCACGTGCTGTTGTGCATGTGGGAGGCTTGTGCCCAGCGGTGGGACGTTAAGCTGATGATGATGCAAACTAAAGTAAAGTGCATGATGAACAGTGAATACTATAGTATGACTTAAAATTAGGTTACAAGATAAAAAAAATACTAGAAAAAAATCATCCGGACTCAGCTCGAGTGGGAATCGAACCCACGACCTTTGGATAATCGATCCCATGCTCTGACCGCTGAGCTACTGAGGCCCTTGAAGATTCGTTGAATTTTTCTAGTACTTTCTGAATTACGCTGCAAGCTAGCGATATTACGTTACTGTGAAGTTACCCTCAAAGTCGAAAGAACACTTGCAAGTATAAAAATTGGTGTTTATGTAGATTTCTCTTCCAATATTGTTATTGGCACAAGGAAGAAAGATTTGCTTGTACTAAAACAGGGTTACGCATGTTAAACTGGCAACTGAGTGCCTATTGTGAGTTTTGTTTACAACCTATATACCTACGTATTAATTCGATAACGTTAACGAAAACAAAAAAGTATAAGTACGGCATTGAAGAAATGAAATGAAATGAAATTTATTTGGGACAGAACAGTTCAATCATACAGATAAAAATGAAAAAAAAGCATAGGAGTGTCCCAAAACGGTTCCGACTCAGCAAAATGCTAGCCTTGAGGTTAGCGCTGATCTTCCGTCGGAACCGGTTTAGGTTATGATGCGATGGCAACACAAAAGTAACACACAAAAAAAAAAAGTATATAAACAAAAATAGCAGCCTTATCAAAAATGAATTGATAAAAAAAAATCATAACAATCGCCTCCTGGTGGAATACGTCATCGTCATCATCATCTCAGCCAAACGACGTCCACTGCTGGACCCTCCTCCAAGTATTTCCACAGCGACCGGTTTTGTGCTGCCGGTGGAATACGTGGAGAATTAAAATGTTTCCATACAAATTCGCGTTTTAGTCAACGTGATGGAATGCCGAATGAAACTATGCACTAGGCACCCTGTACTCATGCGATTGTGATAATATAATAATTCTTTGAAGCGCCCCTGTACTTGTAAAATGTGACCCGCTGACTCATTATTCTCGCCCACCATTCATTCGTCCGTGAAGAAAGTCATTCACAAACGCGTTTAGGCCGCTCCAATGATTTTGATCGTTACACTGATAGCCGTTTCCAATTTGTAACTAAAATTTAATTTCAGTCCGAATATTGTATGTACTTTAAAGTGCAATGAAGCCTCATTCATAATCAAAGCTTTTTTTTATGATGATGGGAAATTGGGAGATCCATAAAAAATATTGATTTATTTTAATAGAGATTTTAACTGGTATTGAGCAAAATGTATGGTATTTTCTAGCATTTTCTAGTATTTTCTTAAATGTACTCGTAAATAATAAAATAATAAATAGTAATAACGTTTAACGCTTATGAGATTGGGCTGTGATGTGAATTTGTAATTTACTATTTAGACCAAAAAACACTTATTTGTTCAATCGAATGGTTTCATCAATGCGATTAAATAATGACAATTTTAATCATCGAATCATTTGCAAAAGTATCAATATTGTCAAGCGCCGTGTACCTACCACTTAGCTAGCATAATGTTAGCGAAATTATTTGCAAATCGCAAACATTTGGCATAAATATATTCCAAGAAGCAACCGATATTATGACGCGCGACGGCTGCCCACAGAGCTATTATTGACATCGAACTTATTATATTGAGTAATTGCGAGCAATCATTTCACAATACAGGATATTTTTTTTACTAGGGCGCATATTTTCTGGAGCGACTCAGAGTCTGTAAGAAAACAACTTTCTCATAGTAATATGGGTTGAAATATGTCACACTTTAAACACTTAAATACTTTAAACTTTAAACTTTTTACACGTAAAAAAGTAGGATATAGTGATTCTGTACTTAGTCTGTATCACTATACTACTTTTTTAAGTGTATAAACAAATATCTTTCGAGGTCAAGACTTTATTTTGACTTCAAACAATATGTAAATATTTTCATTTTACCTACAACTAGCTTTTGTTTGGCTTTGCTCACGTGGGCTACACGAGTAACATGTCACGTTATTTCAACATTAAGACTTTCATTTTTTTATCAATAAAAAGCCCATCCATGTGAGCTAGAATTAGTAAAAAGTTCACTCTGTACAAGTAATGTTGGTCCGTTTTGGAACCTCCTGTACAAATTGTCATGCCCTACCTAAGAGCGTTTACGCCGCACACTAGCGCCACTAATGAAAAAAAAACATATCTAGTAATTAGAGATAGAAAATCAAATTATCCTCAACAAACTATTTGAATGAAGTAATTTAGCATTTTTATGTCACCTAATTAACACCTCACATGTTATGGTTTAGTTAAATAAGACGTTACGGCTACTTTTAACTATAACGCCTTATTTAACTAAACCATAACATGTCAGGTGTTCATTAGGTGTATTTGATTTTCTATCTCTAATTACTAGATATGTTTTTTTTTTCATTGGCGGCGCTTGTGTGCGGCGTAAACGCCCTTAAGGGCATTTTCCAAAAATTCTGAAACTCTTCATAATTTCTAACCAGGCCAAATACCGAAATTTAAGGAATGACAGATTTCCACGGGATGATTTTTCAAAAAATGCAAAAACATGTCATCCTTTAATTTTTTTGAAAAATCTATTTATCAAATCAATTATTCATTTTTATAGTTTTTTATTACATTTAAAATAACGATTTTACCAAAAAAATCTTCTTCCCTTTTTTACTCCTGTAAAAGAAAATAAACAAAATTCCTGAGACATGTCAATCTATATTTCTTTTCAAGGAGCCAATTTTCATGTTTTTTACTTCAAAACCGACCGACTTTCATACAAACTTTCAACCCCTATTTGACCCCCTTAGGGTACGATTTCCGTAAAATCCTTTCTTATTGGCTGGTCACGTCACTCAATTAACCAACAGTCCAAATTCTATCTCATTAGCTTGAGCGGTTTCGGCTCGGCGATGATGAATCAGTCAGTCAGGACAAGTCATTATATGTATTAGATTTATAATATTCATCCAAGTGGCACCAGAATTCGATAGAACCAGTTATCGACTTTTTTTTCTTTGCTTACTTACTTACTGCGCTGGCTCAGGGACCCGAAGTGAATCTTGGCCTCCGACACGAGATTTCGCCACTCTCTGTCCCCAGCCGCCTCTCGCCAGTCCGGCCGTTGGAGACTTGGAGGTGGCTAAGATCCTTCTCAACCTGGTCTATCCAGCGATACCTGGGGCGTCCCACCGGGCGCTTCCCGGTTGGTCGGCCTAGGAATGCTTTCTTTGCAGCCCGATTCGACTCCATTTTCTCAACGTGGCCGAGCCAGCGCAGTCTAGTCGACTTTGTCTTGCCCATTATGTTCGGCTCGGCCACGAGCTCCTCTATCTCTTCCTTTAATCATTAAAAATAGAGATCAGCAACTGATTTTAGTCTTAGCAACAATTGAATGCAGACTACCTTCCTTTCTGTCATCCCGTGAAATTTAAATGAAAATTTAAGTTATTTTTTGGTGACGAAACCTGATATCGAACACTGTGCCACTACAGTATCGCTATCCGACAATATCAAAATCCTCCAAAAGCAAGGAACTGAGGTCTTGCCAAGAGGAGATTTGGTCTTTAATGCCTCGGTACCAGATCAGACCCTGTTTTGAAAATAGAGAAAAGGCAGACCTAAATAATTTTTCTTCAGAAACATTATAAGTATTATTGACTTCAAACAATATGTTAATATTTTTCTTTTTAAAACTTACTAGCTGACCCGGCGGACTTCGTACCACTTTGAACCAAACAAAAAAATCGTGGAACATTTTGTATTGGAAAATTAGTTGTAAAAAAAAAATGTTTGGGGTGGACCACCTTATCACTTAGGGGTATGAAAAATAGATTACGACCGATTGCAAGACCTACCGAATATACATATAAAATTTCATCGGAATATACGTATAAAGTTTCGGAGGCCATACGCAACTAACATGTGACACGAGAATTTTATATACGAGTATATACTAGCTGACCCAGCGGACTTCGTATCGCTTTGACAGTTTCTATGTCAACAATACAATTAAATCGTGGAACATTTTGTATTGGAAACCCACCACTTGACCACCCTTAACATTTAGGGGGATGAAAAATAGAAGTTGTCTGATTCGCAGACCTAACCGATATGCACACAAAATTTCACGAAAATCGGTCGAGCCATTTCGGAGGAGTTTAATTACAAACACCGTGACACGAGAATTTTATATATTAGAAAGAAGATAGATTATATTCATCTAGTTACACTTTTTTCTGTTAGCCAAGTTTTAACTGATAACCTGAAATTTGGCAAATTGTGAATGTGTGCTGCTATAATAATGAACTGGCCGTATAGACCAATCGCGAGGCGTCGATTAAAAAGAACAAAAAAAAGAAGAATTTCGGCATTCGATTCTCTCGAGATCTCTTCTCATTGTCTCGGTATCGAGTGACACGGCATCTCATCGATTTTATTGGGTACAAAATTGACGGGCCTTTGTTTGCAAATTGTATTGTACCTATATCCATTGCTTCTGAAGCACGTTAAGCCAATGGCCCCGTTATCGGAAGATGCCCGTCGTAAATCTACCATCTCGCATTGGCTTGGAGTAGTTGGGTATACCTAGTGTAGTCTTTATCTCAATTGGTTTTTCGTTTGATATAAGTAGGGTTAAGATTTATGTATTTATTATGTTTTAATGTTTTAGCACTGCCACAATTTTTTTAAGACAAACGATTTTTTATTTTTTTATTATAAAAGGCAAGTATTAGACTCCGATCTCACCTGATGGTAAGGGATTATGCGGCCTAGGATGTAGCATAGGTACTTGACTTTCTTTGATCCGAGTTCGTTGTTGCAGTATGGACGATTCGTTGATTTGAGATGACCATTAGATTTTAAAGTTAACTAAATTCCTAGAATTTTATTTTTACAAAAACATAAATGTTGAAAAATTTCCACGAGCAGGATTTGAACCTGCACCCTTCTGACATACCGGGTCAGGTGCTCTCCCAATTGAGCTATCGTGGTTCTAACCAGCCCGCCGAAATTATTCAACACTATTTACTTTTTACTATGAAAATGTAATGTAGGTGGTAATCTAAATAAATCAAAGTCGAGTGAGTTGAAGCACAAAATAAGAATGGTTGAGGTCTCGTCATACGACTCGTCGCCCCGTAGAATCTTGAAAGCTCCTTTCAGTCACGACTCGGTGGCTGTGTAGCAAAACGCTCGGCCCGATACCCAAAAGTCCCGTGGTCAATTGAAATGAAATGAAAATGAAATAATAATTTATTATTACAATATAATATTTCACTATTTATTTACTTATTTATTGCACATGTAGCTACAAATATTAGACTTTGTAATGTAACAATATGTATGCCAAAGGCTACCGGCTCAGCTTAATGCGACATAGGCATAATGCCTATGTAGCGCTGGTTTTCGGCCAGTACCGTTTGCTTTCAAAGCTTTTCTTAAAGGGTACATGCAATTAAAAAGAAGAAAAACCTGCCTTAGCAATTCACAGAAAGAAAATAAATAATACATAATGCATCAGCATAATAATAATACATAATCCCAGCTCGGGCTAAGTGTCAATCGGATTTTTCGATGCATACCCCGGGTTTGTGATCACCAACCCGTATTTGGCAAGCGTGGTGATTAAGCCATTACCCATCACTGTATGTAGCGATGACTTTGATTTCAATGATGAGGTACCTAGTCATAAAGCTATTTACTTTAATTTTCAGTCACTATGGCTTGAGAGCCATTAAGTTTAAGTTGAAAATACACCCGGTTACGTTGTAAAGGCTAAAGACGGCCAATAACAAAAACTTACAAAATAAAAAGACAGTACAAAGCAAAATGTTCCCATAGTCATTTGCATAGCATTAATGATGTTTTCATTTGGGAGCACTCCGCATCTCTCCCGTTCGAAGTTTTTTTCTGCGAGCGTGTATGCAAAGGAGCACATTTGCATCCCTCCGAACCACAATCGGCCTAATTTGGATGCGCCCGCTATCTCCGCCGAAATCGTTAAAATGCACGCACGGTAGCGAGAACGGTACAAAACACAAAACAATAAATAAATAACGAGAACAATAAATATAATTAAAAACGACAAAAAGCGTCCGTCCGCATGACGCGGGTACAAACGGTTGCGCGCTCCCGACGACTCTATATTAACGATACGAATTTCACCGAATTCTTTAAATCATTTGCTGCTTTATTGTGACGCATCAAGACTCATAATGACGCACCGATCACATATAATATCCGTCGAACGTTTTGTCACAGGCACGTCACGTTTATCGAACGTTCCTCATTAGAGATTTTATTTTTAAATAGTCGCCTTAAGGTCGAGAATGCCGTGTCTCAACTTTTAAAAATTCGAAAACGGAATTTAAACGAGATGTCATTTCTTTATTGCATTGGTAGCTTGTTGAGGCGATTTCGACCGCATCAGCTCATTAATCGACGTCGATAGAGATGGGAGTCGTTTGTTGGCGGGAATTTTGACAGATGCAAGTTGTGTTTTGTCTATGACGGAGGATCGGGTTAAGGCTTTAATAGGGTCTGTGGACTCGATGGTAGTAATGGGTATTCAGAGTTGTCGCGTTGTCTCAAATTTATTGCACCAATTAGTTGCGTCCACGTGAAGGGGTTAATCTGACGGTTCGATCTCGCTCTATTTGGGAGGTAACGGTGGGTAATGGCCGAATTTCTTGGAATTATGCGACGGATTTTTTTTCACAACTACCATAGATATTTTCGGAAGCGAGAATGTTACAAGTTAATTGGGTAAAAATATTCCGAAGCCGACACATGGTGGGCGCTTATAAAGGTGATTACAGCACAGATTAATTAGGGGCAGACGGTCTGTTGGCTTTGTAGCTGGAATATTAGATAAGATTAGCGTAATTATAATTAACTGGGAGCGAATAATCTGTGGGCTCGTAACTTTATGATTTATTTTTTTACTTTTTGAATAGATTGTTTTGATTTATTGTTTGTTTGATATGAAAATAACAATGGATGGGAAGAGCATTTCATTTATCATATAGGTTTTCAATCGTTTCTTTAAAGTAAGTAACTAAGTGGTAACCAATATAATAAAAATAAGTGTTGAAACTTTTTTTAGATAAGTAACTACTTCTCTTTCTGAAAAATGGCGATCGCACACGCATTGTCGCTTTCGAGATGTGGTGCTAGAGTAAAATGATGCAGATTACCTGGACAACACGTCGTCGGTCCAAGGCATCGATACCCAAGTAGCTGAAGATAACAAAGAGATTATCCACTATCTGCCTTGAATATCGTTGAATATTTAGGTGATATTGCTAGGAAAAACGAACCTACTAAAAGTCTAAAGCTACTTATTACTGGCAATGTCAACGGCAAAAGAAAAGATCAGGAGGTAAAAAGGGGGTGCTTAAAAAGGGGTACAAAGTTTTTTTGTTCACGTATCAATATAGGTACAGATGATTAAAACTAGACCGTACTAAATGTGCCACATTCGAAGCACAAAAGAAGCAATGAGGTACCACAAAACGAAGCGGGCAACAGCAGTAGCGGTGGCGGTGAGCGGCCATCGGATTTCCGAAAACTGTCCGCGAGACACAAAACGTGGCCGCTGAGATGGCGAGATTAGCTGAAACGGTTCCAAGTGGGTGCGGGCGCAGTGGAAGCGGTTTGTGTTAAACCTATTGGGTCTTACAATTATGCTCCGAATAGTTATTCTGCGTTTCTTTTGCTCTAACGTTTACATGACAGGAATAAAACACGGATTAAGTATTCGGAGCTCATATTTAAAAAGGTATGTTTTCTAGCCAAGTTCAAAATCAGCAATAAAATGATTAATTCTAAAAATAAGGTCAAAGCTACTTGGAACATTATTAATTCTGAAACTGGTAAAGCCAGTAAAAAAGATTCAAGTTTTGCTCTTAAAGTGAATAATGATCTTATTGACGATAAACTTCAAATAGCCTACACTTTTGATTCCTATTTTGTTAATATACCTATTGACACAACTAGACATCTAGAGTCGTCGTCTACTGAAGCACAAAGTTTATTAAAACTTAGTCTAAATAATAATACCACATTTTGATTTTAGACGTATATCAGATTTGAATTTATGGTGGTAGATGTAATCGCTCCAAATTTAGCAGAAATCTTTAAGAGATGTATTGGTTTAGGTTAATTTCCAGAATTAATGAAATATAGTGAAGTGACTCCTATTTTTAAATCTGGAGATACATTAAACCCTGCTAACTAAAGACCGGTTTCAGTTTTGCCAGCACTTAGTAAAATATTCGAATCCATAATCTATACACAAATGAATGCACATTTTAGAATAAACAGAATTTCACACAACGATCAGTTCAGTTTCAGAAAAGGCCTTAGATAGAGAAACCTTAGATGCTGGTGCTAAACTTGTAAAAAATGTCTAGAGGCTTGGGAGACTTCACATGATACAGTAGGTATTTTTTGTGATCTCTCTCTCTCTCTCTAAAGCTTTTGATTGTGTTGATCATCTCACTTTAATTGGTAAATTGTTTCAATATGGCGTTCGTGGGACTGCACTAGAATTAATCAAATCTTATCTGTCAAAGAGAAATGAAAAAGTAGGCATTAATGATGTGGTTTCAGAGGGTTCAATTGTAAAGATGGGAGTGCCTCAGGGATCTATTCTCGGTCCGTTTTTGTTTTTCTTGTTTATATCAATGATCTTCCTTTCATGGTTAAGGAAATATCGGAAATAGCACTATTCGCTGATGACACTTTATATTTTCTTTAGATAGGAAAAACTCTAAAAAGTGGAGAGGAAAAAATTAACGATATACTTAAAAGAGTGTCTCAATGGTTTTCGGTTAACAACTTAGTACTCAATGCCAAAAAAACGAAATTGCTTAGATTTTCACATCCAAATACACGACTTTCTCCATTGAATATTGAGTTAGATGCGAGAAACTTAGAAATCGTTAATAGGAGGTACTTCTTTTCTGGGTATAAATATAGACTTTAGACTACAGTGGGGTTCTCGTATTGAGGGTCTAGCAAAAAGGCTTAGTTCAGCTGCCTTTGCCGTTAAAAGTATTAGGAAAATAACTAATGAAGATACTGCTAGGCTGGTTTATTTTGCATACTTCCATAGTATTATATCAAACGGATTATTGTTATGGGGATCAGCAGCAGACATAGATCAAATTTTCATTCTCCAGAAAAGGGCAGTCCGGTTTATATACCAGTTAAAGCCACACGTGATTTCTTAGAGGATTTATTTAAAGATAGATATTTTAACTTTATTATCATTACATATTTGTCAATATTAAATATGCGTGTAAAAACCTACACCTTTATACCAAGAAAAACGAAGTTCACGGATTTAATACAAGGAATCAGAATAAATTATGTGCACCGAAGCTCAGACACAGCCAGAGTAGTAAATCCTTTATAGGTACCTATGTAACTCAATTCGATTTTATAGATAGATAGATATCTATCTAGAATTGAGTACCTATGTAACTCAATTCGATTTTATAGATAGATAGATATCTATCTATCTATCTATAAAATCGAATTGAGTTACATAGGTAGATAGATAATACTTTTATTGCAACACTATAAAACATAATCATGAACAGAAAAAAAATAAAAAAATTACAAAGTTACAATTTGGCGGTCTTATCGCTTTTAAGCGATTTCTTCCAGACAACCAGTCGGATGGAGAGAGCTAATAAACTGTAAGATCAGAGATGAAACTATTAAAACATACTAGAATAATGTGTATTTTATAAATGAAGCAAAATAATAATAATAATAATGATGATAAATCTATAATCATAATGATGATAATAATAAATATGTATATAAATACCAAAATAAATATAAAAATAAACCTACTTATACATAATAGTAGTCTCAGGTAGGAAAGTAGCGGATATGGCAGTATTGCAGCAGGACAGGGTTAATCGGAAAGGTAGAATTTTTTCACAAGCTCTTTAAATGTGTGAATGGATTTTGCACGCCTGATCGCAACTGGAAGCGAATTCCAGAGACGAACAGCTTGGACGGTAAAAGAACAATCATAAAAGGTGGTGCTGTGTGGGGGGGTTTTAAGGCTTAAGTTTTCTGATGACCGTAACGAGCGCGAATCTGAACAATAAAGAAAACTGAAACGTTCCTTAAGATAAGAAGGATAGGTGGGATTAAACAATATGTTATAAAGAAGGGAGAGTATATGAGTATTCCGGCGAAGACGAATAGGAAGCCACTTGAGTTTTAAGCGGTACTCAGAAACATGGTCATATTTGCGCAAGCCGAATATGAACCGAATACAAAAATTTTGAAGACGCTCAAGTTTATTTAGCTGGTCCTCTGTGAGATCAAGATTATAATAAAATACCTGATCATATAACTGCGTTGACAGATATTAAATAATAGTAATAATAATACAGATATTAATAATAGTAATTCAAACATGTTTAACACACGTTAAACATGTTTGAATTACGAAAGCTTAAGGTAAATGACGATATTGCAGACAAATGCGTGTGGAAATAAGTCGCCTGCACTGGCTTGAATATTATTATTAATGTGTACAAAATTGTATGAAGAAAGATGAAGAAAAAGAAATAAACCTACTGAGTTTCTTGCCAGCTCTTCTCGGTCGAAGGTTTCCCAAAATCCGAACTGGTGGTAGATTCAGTAGTTTAGTGTAATCTATTTTTTTAGTTTTATGATTTATAGTTTTGACGTCATTAAGTGCCTGTGATTTTTTTTTATAAGTGGCGTTCCGTTCACATCTCTTGTGGTTGAGATGTATTTTGCCAACTAATAAAATTGTTTGACTTTGACTTTGACATATTATGCGGCGTGCGTTATAGCGCGGCGCACAATATGTCAAATAAAATATTAACCTTACCCATTAGGTAGAAAAAGCTGCTGTTTGTCTTATGAATTCATGTTTTGGAATAGTGAATAAAACACTGAGCACTCTGGCATAAATAAATGATTTGAATTGTTATTAATACATTTTAGCGTATCGTAACGCATTGATGTTTTTACCTTCTATACCAAAATAATAATGGCATTATACCAACGTATTTATTCGACTTTATCAGTGTTAGATTGTACTTATTACGCATTACTTTAAGCATTACATAACATTACATTATATAAAAAAACACAACCGAATTGAGAACCTCCTCCTTTTTTTTAAGTAGGTTAAAAACTAATGAAACTGGTTCTCATACATATATAATATACCATTAAAGCCTCGCCAACAGTGGTGCCGTACCCTATTTGTAGAGGAAAAGGAGCCAAACAGCTTAAAACAAACGAAAGTGCATTTGGTCGCATTTAGGTAACAGCATACCATGTTAAGCAAATTGTAATTTTAGACTATGGTCTCAATCCGGTTACTACTTACTACCACAAAGCTGTTTAGCTACAACTTCTTGCTTACTACATGGATTTTGTCTATTGCTTTTCTTTTTAAACAGGGTGTCTAGTCCACAGATGTAGTACCTGCTCGTATATTTGGTCAGTGCCAGAGACTAAAAATCATCTTCATGAATCACCTAGTAGCTTAGTCAATATCTTAACATAAAAGCTTTTTTTTAGGAAAAAATTGAAAATATACTTGTCGCAGCGTTACAATGATTGATTTTTGCCTTTGAACATAGGTTCCGATATCCGTTTTGAAAGTAGACTTTACGAATATTTTCTAACACAGTTACAAAATACTACTTCTACTATTTTAAAAAAAAACTGCATTATGGCTTTATGAGAATTATTTTTCTTTAACCCTAATACATCAACACGAATAACCAACGTTGAAACCCGTGTGCCTAAAAGACCTCTTAAATAAAGATCCAAAATGTTAGCCGCGAGAATTCTCGTAATATAATCAGCGATCCAGTTCTCGGCGACACATTCTTCTTAATTGATTCTAAGAAAGTAATTTCACAAATTACTTTTGGCTACCGGACTTGGAGATCTTACTGGTGGGCGGTTAGCACCTTGTCGCAGTTAACTTTCAACGAAACTCAATGGCGTGCTCGTTAGTATTTTTTGTGGCTGCCTGCGACACAGTTCCACGTACACCGATCGGGACAAAAAAGATTGTGTGTAGCGTGTTTCTGGTTTTGATGTCGTGGGCAGTTGGTATTTCGATCAGTTTCGTTCTTTACTGGTTATTGTGTAATAAATAAAGGCCTTTTATGGAACACTTAATTAAGTTGAATATAATAAAAATTCTTAAACAATTACCTCATTATCATTGGCTTATTAACTTCTTTTTGCTCTTTGCTGCTTATATGGACGGTCAGGCAACTTCCGTTATGCTGGGTCAACGGATGTGTGACCATATTAAAGTATCTTGAGCTTCGGAAGGAGTGTTAAACTATTGGTCTGTAGGCAAGATAAGATAGGCTAAATCAAAGTCAAGTAGAAATCCCAAAAAAGAAAGATACCAAAAAGTTGAATAATACCTAGGCTTTATGAAGCCATCGTTTTAGCTTTAAAGTACAAATATTCCTTATAAAAAGTTCTCTATTGTAAAAGTATTTAGATTATTTTAATTTCGGGAAAAAGTTCAGTAATAATAACACAGAATAGTAATGACTTTAGGTACATACTTTTTTAAATAACATTGTTGTCAACATAATTAAGGGAACTTTTTTGGCATTATTATTAATAAGTTTGAAATAAGAATGGTTATTGGTTAATGCTAATATCTATGGTCACATACACTTATTTAACAAACGTTGTCTTATTAACGTTGCTTGTCGGCATCAACGTTAATTAAAAAGTAACTAAATTTCAAATAGGTCCTACATGCATGGAGCTGTATATCTAAAGCTTCATGCCTACATATTTTTAAGAACTTTTAGATATTTAGTCAGTTTAAAAAAACTATGGTTGTCAAGAACTGGCCGCCACAGACGCGGAGGCGTATCGTGAAAAAGTATCACTTAAAATTGTGTTCCCAAATTAAAATTCGTGAATTCTGTCCCCCGAACGACCGGCGAGCGGGGGGAGGGGACAAGAATTTGAGGACAAATTTTGAATTTATTTTGCAATTAACTTTGATTTGTCTTAACGGTGGCAAGACGGATAATGAGAAAAAAGCACTATTAATCAGAAGAAACACTTTTCGCAATTCATCTTTGGTAGTGATTATACATTTTGTGGGAGTTGAAAAATCCTATGCCGTTTACTCGGAAAACTACTTTTTAATTAAGTAATCCTTTATTGTACAAATAAATTACATTTAAACACGCATTACACAGGACATATACAAAGATTTCAATATAGTTTTCAAATTTTCAATTTTTCAAATTTTTCAAATTTCTATATAATAAGGAAACATCCATGGAAACCTAGTAAAAATAATATTTATTTCCATTATCCACCCCACCCATCAATTTTAATGATGAAGCCTTTACCCAGCAGTGTGGGACAGCTATAGGCTATTTACTTCATTTTTTACCAATATAGGTACAACAATGCCTTTTGAAACTCCAACGCAAAACCACAAAATAAGGACGACCCTAAAAACGCGGTCGGGCAATCCACACGTAGACAACCTATCACGGACACGAAATGTCGCAACAGCCGCGCTCGAGCAGTGGTCCGAGCTGTTCCAAGATCCGTGTTCTTGCAAGGGGTCTATGTGTGGGTCTATGTGGGGTCTATGTGTGGGTTGCTCGAACGCGTTAGTATGACCCGATCTTATCATTACACCACCACCGACCACTACACATTTACAGAATACACTAAACATGCACACTAGTTTAGGCCCAAGACACCGTACTCGTAGAACAAGGGTACGTAGAACCAGTTAACACGCGCTCTATACCAGGTACAGACATGTACCTGGGCGCTTCTCTCCTCCTCCACGGCCCGGTCAACCTGAGCAGAGGTCCGAGCCTTTAGAGGCGCCCTCGGGTTGTTCCGCTCCCCGATCCGATCCGAACCCCTCGGAGAATCTGTAGGTAGCACGGGGACACGCACTTTTAAGTGCGTGATTTGAAAAATTGAAAAAAAAGCGTTTTTATGAATTTTGCCTCCTGCAGTCTCCTTATATTTATTACTAGCTGTTGCCCGCGACTTCGTCCGCGTGAGCTAAAGGCTGTAGTCTGTACAGTTTAATTTTTATGTAGGTATCTATTTAAGCTTATTAGGGTATAATAAAATTATATTCATCGGAAATTTAGAAAATTGACATTGTATTTACCAACATACGTACATCTACTCACTCTTAATATCCTTTCAGCTGGGAATGCTGAGATAGACAAAGACAATCGATCTCCATTTAGTGTGGTTCTGGCATACTTCCTGTGACTCCTTTACGTCCATCATTATTTTCATTCATTATCTCTTATTCTTTCGACTATCATCTCTGCCATGTACATACATATATTCAGTTTGAAGCACAGAATCGTCCCGTTCATACAGATTCTCACTCAGTTTCCCGCTTCAATTATCCCGCCACATACATTCAGTATACAACACCGTTTCTCAGTGGGTTGCGCGTATTTGCTACGTCATACAAACCTGAAATGGGTTTACTGACGCTCAATTATATGTAATAAAATTGGTATTTTACAGCTCAGGTACTCGTCCGGAGTCGTCCTAGGCACTGGTGTATCTTAGCTAAGATGTGTCTACTGTTATACTGTCCAACCACGGACTTCAAATTTTTTTTTGCCTTGTCCACCGAAGCTGGATATCGAGTAGCAGGTAGCGGTCCAGGATTATTGGTTGTCGGCCAGAAGGCACAAAAAACTATTTACCAACTATGTTCTTATTCGTAGATACAAAATATCAATAAATTGAGAACTGTTATAAATTATATTATTGTCTATTAGGTAATACAGTATAGTATTTTATGTTACATACTTGCGATAAATTTGAACTTCTTCGTGGCATCTTGTTATGTAGGTAGCTTTTTAGAGGTAGATCACAGGACACAAAAAGAAGTTACCTCTAATAAAAAAAAAACTGAAGTCCGTGCCTCTAATACAGTTGTACCCTGCCAATTTAAACATTTTTGCAACTCTGATACTGGTATCAGATACTAACCTCTCTACCTCTGGAGGTAGCCATCGTCTTATGCGATAGAAGAATGGAAAAACCATTTTTCTGTAATCTAGAAGTATGTACAAAATTCATTCTTTATAGGTTTTATGATATTAAAATTATTATGATAAGTACTTACTTACTTATATTGTATCATTGAACACAGATTTATCCTATAAACATGTTAAGAAACCAAAGTAAGAAACCGCTTACATGTAAAATAAGTACTGAAATAAGTGTTTAACTTACCTGCATTAAATGTTTCATAAAACTTTTACACAATGAATAAATCTTATTTGAAAATTAATAAGAACTGAATAAGTACTGAAATATTTAACGTACCTGCATAAAATGTTTTAAAAAACTTTTACACAATGAATAATTAATATAATTTGAAAATTATTAACAAAACAGAAATAGTTACTTAATCTCAGAATAATAACTAAAGTAATTAGTTATTGTTCTGAGTACTTAATGCATTGCAAAACATCAAAATTTTCTTCTGTTCGTTTCAAAATTTAAGCGCCAATTTTTTTTAAATTTTCCTGTTCTCGCGTTTTTTCACCAAATAGATTTAAAAAAATAACATTAAGTATTTTGGGCAACGACCCAAAGGTTTATACAGCCAAGCTATGTAATTCAAGATATCTTCTATGTGCAATATTTAAAAAAATAGAGACATGATTTTGGGTTTATTAGGTTTATACCGCCAAATATAGGTAATGTTTTAACTTTTAACATTTCTGTGTATTAGAAAACTGCAATAAGCGCCGCGCGCAGGCGCGACTAAACAGCCATATTATTATTGGTTATTTTGGAAAATGAAATAAAAGGTGTACTTACCTATGTACAGCCAAGTTTAATGATGTGCGTGATTTCGAGCTTGTTTTTATTTTCCGTCGCTTTACTACTGCGGTGCTAATGTTCGCTTAGGTGCCTCACAGATTTATAAAGGGTAGGTAACCTTAGAGAGTAACAAAATTTTTCTAAAATAATAACTCAACGAACCTATCTAACAGTTGGTCGCGTAAATACGTATATCAAAATTTGTTTAACATTTTTCGATTTGTATGTTATTCTCCGAAGTTTTCTAAGCATTTTGGTGATAACCGCATCAAAATCGGTATTCTCATGGCAACTACTATCAATGACAGGCTCAAAAGGGCAAAGAACCCAGAGCCGTAAAACACGATAGCAATAGAGAGCCAGAGCCTCAAATGCCAGAGCCGTAAAACTCATTAAAAAAAAAATCCCCTATGTTACATAATAAACAACAGTTGCCAAGCAACCAAGGATTAAATCCCAGTTTAGACCAAATCAAAATTTAACAATTTTCGAGTATTTATGTAGCCTATGTTATTCTCCGGAATTTGCTTAGCATTTCGGTAAAACCGGATCAAAATCCGTTCAGTAGTTCTCGAGTTTATCGTGTTCAAACAAACAAATACACAAACAAACAAACAAACAATTTCTTTTTAAACTATTCTATCGTGTTCCGTACGTGATTTTAAAGTATTTTTTTTTATATCTTGCAATCACAGATTTTTTTATCCCTACGTTCTTATTATACAGGGTGTCTTATTTAAATCGGTCAATATGGGAAAGTCTGAAACTATAAAACATACGAAGATGTGTTCTTAGGAACCATGTCATCGATTTTAATAAGAAGAAAAACTGCATTCATACATTTAAAAAAAATCTGTACTCAGCTCGGGAATCGAACCCGGTTGTTTTGAAAAAAATAAACTTACACTATTTCTATTTAGATATCGATGTATAGGTCTTAAGCAGTAAATGGCTCTTTGAAACATGATGTCTAAAATGAATAAAATGCATTGTTTTCACATACTTTTATTTATTTTAGAAGATGTTCGAAGTGACCACCGTTTTTACAATACAATATTCAACACGTTTAGGTTACGATCTTACAATTACAAAACCAGCAAAGAGGTACAAACAACCATAGAGACAATTTTACATGCCTGAACTTGTTGAATGTAACGGTGGTTACTTCGAACACCTATTAAAATAAATTAAAGTACATGAAAACAGTGCATTTTATTCATTTTAGACATCATGTTTCAAAGAGCTATTTACTGCTTAAGACCTACACAATCGATATCTAAATAGAAATAGTATAAGTTAACTTTTTTCAAAACAACTGGGTTCGATTCCCGAGCTGAGTACAGGTTTTTTTAAAATGTGTGAAAGCAGTTTTTCTTCTTATTAAAATCGATGACATGGTTCCTAAGGACAGATCTTCGTATGTCTTATAGTTTCAGACTTTCCCATACTGACCGATTTAAATGAGACACCCTGTATTTTTCGAGTATTTATGTAGCCTATATTATTCTCCGGATTTTCCTTAGCATTTTGGTAAAAACCGGATCAAAATCCGTTCGGTAGTTCTCGAGTTTATAGGGTTCAAACAAACAAACAAACAAACAATTTTTTTTAAACTATTCTATCGTGTTTCGTAAGTGATTTTAAGGCAACCTGTGTAATTTTTTTTTTTATATCTTGCAATTTCAGATTTTTTTATCCCTACGTTCTTATTATATGTATAGATTTATATTTAGCGTGCATGCCGCATCTAGTCAGTGGCGGTAGCCAAAGTAACATTAAGAAAACGATAGCGAAGTTCGAAAAGAATAAAATGTATGGGATTGACATAAGATTGACCACGTGATTTAGCGCGGCTTATGTCAATCCCATACATTTTATTCTTTTCGAACTTCGCTATCGTTTTCTTAATGTTACTTTGGCTAAGCCTACAGTACCGATATGTTGTTCGTTGGCGCGTCGAACGCAGTCATGATTGCCCCGTCATAATATTGGTAAAATTATAAATTATAAATCCACCTACTTTGTCATGTTACAAACTGTGTTTACGAATACAATTGTAAATACCTACAATATCTTTGTACTGTATTCCCTAACCGAAAGCATATGGCGCTATTCGAGCGACAATAAATGTTTATTTAATTTTTATAATTATGTTGAACTAGTTAAGTTTCTCATTTTTAAGTAAATGAAAAATTCTTTTGAGAAAAATAAAGTCTTAAACCTTATATACATATATATTTATTAAACACCAACCGGATGACCAAATTAAATTGTGTCGAGCTCCTCCATAGGTTAAAAATAGTGTTGTTCATATATTTGTAGAAAAATAGATTATTAGAAAAATAGTGTTGTTGTTTTGACGACCTACTTGGTCAAGTGGCTTGCACACCGGTTTTCATGGTGTCGCCATCTCTGAGGTCCCGGGTTCGATCCCCGGTCGCATCAATTTAGAAATACCTATTTTTCTAAACTGTTTCGGGTCTGGGTGTTTCCTATGTATAATAAGCATGTATTTAAGTAGGTATATTAAGTATGTATATCCGTTGTCTAGTTAACTATTTCTCGAGTTTCTAGATAATTTGTGTGAGTGTGGGAAACATTCATTTATTACTTATTTGACGTTGACGTGTCTCTAACAATATATACAAACAACCTTTGTTTAAGTGCAGTGTGTTATGTTACGCCGAACCATCGTTATTACAACTATTACATCTTTCTCCATAAATGAAAGGGGTAACTACCGACTGTCCAACATGGCGACGCAACTGGATGTCACCGGAGCACTGCTACTGTATAAAAGGCATCCGTAATTGCATGGAAAACACTTTAATTGCCGCATGATATCTATCTTTATTGGTTAAAAATTATATTGAGTAAAAAGCGGTCCGAGTCGCGCCCGTACTTGGAATCGGACCGACTAATTAGCGAGGGGGCTCCGCTGTTAATTCACTACATTCGCGGATGTACTGTTGGCAGAAGAAAGATTATTAATTACTAATTACAATAGTATAAACGAATTATTATTTAGGAGCCACGCCCGGTTAATGATTGTTGAGTTTAAGCAACTTTCGCAATGGCCGGTCGTCGGATTGGTGAACAAAAATTATCATCTCGAGCTCCTCCGTGCTTCGGAAGGCAAGTAAAGGCGTTGGTACCGGTTGCATTAGCAGTCGTTAAAAACCACCAACCAATCCGCTACATGTGAAATAGAAATAGAAATAGAAATTATTTATTGGATAACTGTGTACAATATAGTTCTTAAATAATAAATAGTATCAACAGTTTATCCATTTCGGACGTAGGTACAATGTGTTTTGTGATTATTACCTATTTATCAGCATAGTATTCGTTTAAATTATAATAGGCCTTGTGTATGCCTGTCCAGATGGACAGGTATTAAGCGGATGATGCTAAAGCACAGGTAGCTACAGGTAGGACAGGTAGCTGCTGATGCTGGAAGACGAGCCTTCCCTATAGATTTATGGAAGGCTCGTACTCCAGCATCAGCAGTAGAGACATCACAATGAGCTGATGATGATGCTGACGAATATTTTTATGTAAAATTTTGAAAATCACTGGTTCCTGTTAGGCACTGGTTCTTGTCCTCATCTTACTTTTTTTGTTTAAAGCTTAACAGATGTTAAGCTTTTGTTTATACTTATAATAGTTTATTATAAAAAACACATGTGTGAACGGAGTATACTCGTTTAATCAAAGCCTTCTGGACCATTAAGTTGAACTCCCAGGGTGTGAACGATTAAATTGAATTGATGTTTATGTTTAAGTACTGTTGAATTTAAGCATTTGACATAATAGCATTGTTCTTGCAATTGCAATTGTTGGTAAACTAAAGAATTAAAAAAAAAATCTTAAGACTTGTTGTAAAATAGTTCGTCTGTCTGTACCGGCGCGTCGGAGGAAAGCTGCTCCTCGTCAGTGCATGTGGTCCGTGCGCACGACACTGTACCACCAAATAAAGAGACTCAGAAAGTAAGCTCCAAACATACCGCCCTCGAGCAACTAACACATAGACCCCTTCAAGGGGTCAAAGTAAACTCAATTATATTTACTCTTAGAGCGTTTCTAAGTATTTACTAAGAGTGTGAGTGAGTGCGAATTAAATTAATCTTAAAATATTGGCTACTTATGTAAACAGCGAAGACGAAGCTATAGCGCGATGCAGGAAGGAATGAATCAACGCCATCTAGTTTATAACATTTATTTATAATATTAACGATGACATGGAAATCGACTTATTTTGTGACGGCATTATCTTACTTTTTTTTTTTTTTGTACGGAGTGGAAAACCTGCAAATAGGCGCATCAGCGGGCATGAGGGGTCCCGCTGGCTGTCCGAGGATGGCCTAGACTCTGTTCCAGGGCCGAAGCCCTAGAGAAAGCGAGTCGAAGCCGACTCGGTAAAAACCACTCCGATGTCCTCTCGTCACCTTGGAACCAGCAGACCGACGATCATCGCGTCGTCCTCATCTGAGGAGGACGCATCGAACGCCGGCATGGTAGAGCCTGACGAGGTCATGGGAACCCAAACGGCATTATCTTACTGAAGCGAGCCCTCGCAACTAAATTCCTCACACATTATTGAGATTGAGATGATGGGTAGTACGGGGGTATGTGGCTATGATATTTTTCTCTTTTTTATGTTTTCTTTGTGTGTTGTATAACTTGTTATTTATATACTGGAAAATAGCGTCACGCATATACTTCTCGAATTATGATTACATTAGATTTTTTATCTATTTGTGGAAACATATTATTAGCTCATGGTTATTCGTGTAAATTACTGTGTATTATGTATTGCAGCAGTAAGTTTTCCTAATGAATAAAATAAAATAAAATAAGAATTAAAATTGACAATTACACAAACCACTTATAAAATGCAGATATATTATTGGACACTCGTAGGGCTGCCATCAGCTAAATTACGGACCCAGGAAAAAACTTCAAAAACCCAGGACATTTGGGTGAAATAAAGATATTACCCCGGACTCCATCGAAAAAAAAATTACAATAAAATAAAAACATAGTTATCATATTTTTAACTAAATCGACTAGGGAGGTTACGTCACGTCACGAGACTCACGAGTGCGCGGATATATTTACCGCACCGAATAACTATGAATTGCAGTAATTTATTGCTAATCATTCCATTCTATCAAGTTAATTGGAACTCCCCTGACATAAAAAGTGCCCGGGTTTCACCCGGTTACTTTATAGAAACCCCGCCCGGACGCTGCCCGGACGCCCTCCAAACTAGGACAAATCCGGGGAAACCTGGACGGATCAGTCAACGAACAGTCCGAGAGCGCAGTTGTCGCGAGATTCCGTGCCCGTGAGAGTTTGTCTATGGGTGCGTTGCTCAAGCGCAATTGTTTTTTTTAAATTTATTTATAATCAAAACATTGTATAATAGCCATTTATTCAGAAAACATTTAACAGAACCACGATAGCTCAATTGGGAGAGCACCTGACCCGGTATGTCAGAAGGGTGCAGGTTCAAATCCTGCTCGTGGAAATTTTTTCAACATTTGTGTTTTTGTAATTTGTTCGCAACAAAGTTTGCGTTAAAAATTATATAAACAAAACAAACACATTTAACAGTAAAAAGATTTGCGATGTTCAACCATTTTCCACGTTTAAAAAAGGTACAGCACAAACTAATTCAAACTTTTCCGCGTATCCGTCATAGTACATATTATTAGACTCACCACAGTGCCTTGCAATTATTGAAATATAATGACAATAATACTTTGAAGTGTGTAGGTACTAATACAATTTTCTTATATTGCCACCTATTCAATGAGTTGGTTAGTGTAGGTAGATGCAAGCAGCAACGGTCGGCAGGGGTTACCGTCTGCAGTCTGCTTATTTTGTGACTGTAGCTACCTGACGACACAAGTAATATAGGTACTTTGTACACTCATACAAGTAACACATACATTTGTTATATAAATATGCGTCCAGACTGTTTTGTCATAACAAAACATGTTATAAGCAACGTAATGTAGCATGTTTTTTTAGTATGGACGTTAAGGTGTCATAAGCCAACCATAATTAATTTAGAGATAAGCTCACCCTTTACCTATGTTTTTATATTGTAATTTAGACTGTAATTTTAATGTATAATAAAGGATTTAGGATAATTGTTTTGTAACATGTCACATCATCATCATCATCCCAGCCAAAGACGTCCACTGCTGGACAAAGGCCTCCCCCAAGGATATGAGGGGTATTTGCCGTAATCGCCACGCTTGGCAGGCGCATAGCATAAGTTATCTAATATGTTACTTAATGTGGACTCACCTTTACAATAGATACTTGTGGTCGCCCAGTCGTCGATATTCGACCGTTTTTCAAAATATTAAGAGTATACAATGTAATGTAACTCTTTATATGTATACTTAAATTTTACCTTTCGGGACTCGTTTCTCCATATAAACTTAAATTATACCAGACGTCACACTCCTCCATGTTTTTGGAGAGTTTGCTGATTGCCTGATCCAGCATTTCAAGCGTCACCAGACTTTTTTAGGGGCAGCGAGAAACTTAAAAGGTTCCTCAAGCCTTGTGAAACGAAACACCGTCAGAGGTTTTCTAGAGGAAATGACGTCACGCAAGGGAGTCTCCGTGCCTTACTAGATTCTCCGAGGGGTTCGGATCGGGAGCGACCCGAGGGCGTCTCTAAAGGCTCGGACCTCGGCTCGGGTTGCCCGGGTCGTGGGGGTGGGGAGAAGCGCCCAGGTACATGTCTGTACATGGTATAGAGCGCGTGTGAACCGACTCGTCATACCCTTGTTCTACGAGTACGGTGTCTTGGGCCTAAACTAGTGTACATATTTAGTGTATTCTGTAAATGTGTAGTGGCATTTAGAGGATCGGGCGGGGTTAGTTTTCTTAAAGGTGGTTAGGACAGAATAATAATTATTGTGCGGTTTATAATAACTTTTTGTTTCTTTCAAATTGCTTACGTAGGTAATTAAACTTTTGAAAAGCTTTCGGATAATCAATCGGCGCTTTTGTCGTTTTTAAACGTCCATTTAAAAATCTAAGGAATGACGCAGCTGCTTCAAACCGAAATATACGCACATACGATACGACTAAGCCAACTAAAAACTAGCGCCAATGCTCGACAGGAACCTGAGACAAAATAAGAGGAAGCGATTTTCGACTTTAGGAACAACTGAATACAGTCCATGCTTCCTAGCTGACATTAAGTAAATTTCAATAAAATTCTTTTTTATTTCTGGCGACGGAAACTGGTGCCAGACACTGGGTTACTTGTGTACACGGCTTTAAATACCGTTAAAAAGTTGGTATCGATACTTCTGTCAAACGAAGATACCGGTAAAAAAGTACCGGTAAGCTTGGTATCGTTACCTGGGTGCCATTATTACTGGTAAATTAACTGACCGCTCTACGCGGATTGGCTAAAGCGCAATATTTAACGAAAAAAGTAGCGATACTTTACTAGATTACGAGCAAGATTCGAACCTGCACGTTACTCTTACTTAGCATAGCTTAGCATTACCGGTACCAAATTACCTTTATAGAAATAAACTTACCGGTACTTATAGTGAGAATTTGGTAACGGTATCAAGCCCTGCTTGTGTCAAACTCTGGTGCCACTACGCTAGCATTTTAATTTAAAGTTTTAGAATAAGATTGAAAGTTAGGCCCAACTGTGCTATTTAGATTTTTGATATGATGTGATTTTCTATAGCAATTTTTGGGAGTGATTTCGTGAAATGGGACGGAAGTATGTGTAACAGTGTAACAGGAAGACGGGGAAGCGCGCAAGCGCTCGCAATTTTGTAAAATCAGTAATCTGTATTAGGAACATGACATTTGTGACATATTGTGTCATTTTACTATAAAAGGCTCAGAATAATAACTAAATCTGAGATCGAAGGTCATTGCGATATGTCAAATGTTTCTAATGAGTATTCACTGCATTCTCTTTATGATTTGTAAAAAAATGTACGTCATTGCTATTTCTATATTCTATTGTAATATTGATGTCAAAAGGTGAGATGTCAAATGTTACACATCAGACGCGACTACTGGCTCGCTTGTTTTTTTTTAATTTGACTCATGCACGTTTGCAATGATTTGACGAGTTTAGTATGTACGAGTAAAGACGCCTGCCTATTCAAAACTGTCAAACTTCAATAAATATTTAACCATATTCCATATACATAAGATTCAAAGTCTATTGAGGTTTGACAGTTTGTAGTAGTCGGATGTACAGGCGCGTGTACTAACCATGATAAATCGAATCATGTCTTCGCCAAAATGGTTGCCGCAAAAAAACATGTGAGCATCGAGAACCCGATTATCGCGCCCCAAAAACAAATAAGCATAACTCATGGAGTGTGATGCGGTATCGAATATTAAATCGAGAGTGGAATCGATTAATCGCAAGAAATAATAAGTGAGCGCGCAGTTAATTGCTCGGCCGACGTAAAACATCGATTCTGATAATTCACTCGGCTCACGGTTGTATGTTATCGTGCTGAGATGTAGTGTGTTGAGTTAGAACATTATTTGAACGCAATTTAGGTGAAGCAAGACATTGCAAGATTGGTAATTTGGAAAGGTGTTGAAAAAAATTCACGAGCAAGATTCGAACCTGCACCCTCTGACAAACCGGGTCAGGTGCACTACCTGAGGAGTGAAAGTACCGGAGGCCCATCTCTCACCCCTCCCCCCTCCCAATTCCTACTCCAACTTTGGTTTTGCGGGTGTCCATGGGCGGCGGTGATTGCTTTCCATCAGGTGACCCGCCTGCTCGTTTGCCTCCTTTTACAATTAAAAAAAAAAAAAAAACTACCAACTATGCTATCGTGGTTCTGTCCAATCCGCCGAATGTTACTCTAACTTAGCTGGTGAGCGCAGAAATTCTTTCGACACTTGTAAAAATTGTAATTTGTTCGCAACAAAACTTACGTTTAAATTAAATTTATTATCCCTTACAACTTTGGTAAGTTTCAAATAAAAATATTTACAATACAAAATTATTAATTAGAAGGCGCTTGATGGCGTTTCGGCTTGCATATTCAACTTGAGATTTTGTAACTTAAGGCGACGCATCGCTAAACAATAAATCTCAAACGTTTTGATACGAGCGTTTGCGCCCCGTACCATAAGAAAAACTGTTTTTTTTCCTTCAAGTTAAAACTACAAATTATTTAAAAAAAATGATCTACAATTTTGAAGTGTGTGTTAAGACTAATCTACTAAGAAAATTTTGATGCTTGAATCGGTCTGGTTAGCCTGTAAAATGTGAATGTATGTTTTAAAAGAGGTTACTTTCATATTTTTTTCTCTGTTATAAAAGTTGAAAAATCGTGTTTCTGCAACTAACAAAATGAAGTCAATTAAATGAATAATCATGTCATCAAATATCACTTTCATATGTTTTGTAATTGTTGAGAAAAATCAAGATTAACGTAAATTACCAATGCGTCGTCTTAATGTCAGCGGATGGGTGACTAAATTCAAATATCTGTAGTTTAGAAAGCATGTTAAGCCATTGATCCCGGTCTTAAGAGATCAAAGTTGGGACGTTTTAATTAAAGTAGTTGTACTGGTGTTTGATGGGAACCAGTGACCACATTTTTCCTTTCTTCCAACAGATTTTTTACTTTAGCAGCAATCTAGTACAGACAGACCACTTGCTTTCTTTAGCTGTTATCTAGTAAAATTTCAATGAAACTGTTTTAATCCTACTAATATTATTAAACGCGAAAGTTTGTAAGTATGGATGTTTGTTACTTTTTCACGTAAAAACTACTGAATGGATTTGGATGAAATTCGGCATACAGATAGTTTATAACCGGGAATAACACATAGGATAATTTTTCCCGATATTCCCCCGGGAACGGGAACCACGCGGGTGAAACCGCGAGCGGCCTCTAGTATATTATATTTTTGCGACGAAAACCGGTGTCCGTCACTGATATCTGTCGAACATTGGTGCCATACCATATTTGAACAGAGAAAAAACTCAAAAAGTTGTTAATATTTTTTTTTCTTTTAAAATCTTTGATGAGAATTTTTTAATCCCCATATTTTATTTGTATATTGCGAGTCATCTCCGTCAACGTTTCCTACAATTACCATAAATCAGAGATGTACGAATCCGCGCTGTCTCTTCCGCTGTTTTCAATTTAGCGAGGCGAATGAAGAGATCCCCGACATTGGAAAGGCGTTAAACAATTTTCATGGGCCCTTAACATTAACCAACCGACCTCCAGTCAGGGATGCCTCTCTACCTTCCTGCGAATTCTCGGTGGGATATAACTAAGTCTTTTATTTGTATTGTGCTCGATTGGCGCAGTGGTTAACGCGCCCGGTCTGCGATTACTGAGGTAAGCAACTTTTGCAAAGGTTGGTTATCAGATGGGTGTCTGAAGAGCTGCACTGTGCTTCGGAATCACCTGCTTAGCGCGGGTAGAGTCGCCACATTAGATTATACACATATTAAAAAAAATATACATCACATACATTGTTCTGATCGGTAAGTAGCTATAAAGCACTCGTTTTATGAAAATCAGAAACAACTGCCGTCTTCGAGAAAGAGTCAGGACACTGGCTCCAGGCATTACCATCAACCAATGTCGGTACCTTGTTGGACGGGCCGTCTCTCACTATAGCGGTCTGCCTCCGTTTAAATATAAATATTAGACAACATCACATACATTGTTCAGATCCCAAGCTAAGTAGCTAAAGCACTCGTTTTATGGAAATCAGAAACAACGACGGTACCACAACCACCCAGACCCGAAACAATATCGAAAATTTCGTTTTCGACATTGACCCGACCGGGGATCGAACCCGGGACCTCAAAGTTAGCGCCGCCCAAAGTCCGGCATGCAAGCCACTCGGCTACGGAGGTCGTCAAAGTTAGGCGTACGTTTAGGCGCCAGGTTAACCACCCTCACCGCTATGTATGTGGGGAGGCTGTTGGCGACCTTGGCCACCATGGCCTCTCATGCGCTCGTAGTGCTGGTCGTGTTACGTCACTCATCTTTAAATAGCATCATCCGCAGTGCTTTTGCCACCGTTGGTTTACCAGCTGTCTTAGAGCCAGCTAGTATCTCTCGCAGCGATGGCAAGAGACCTGACGGAATGACCATTGAGCCCTGGAATCTTGGCAGGCAGGTGTGGGATGCAACCTGTGCTGATCAGACGGCTTCACACGGCTTGAGGGACCCTTTGAGTTTCTCGTCGCCCCCAAACAAGCCCGGTGAAGCTGAAAATGCCGTTTGAGGCAATCAGCAAACTCTCTTAAAAAACAGATTAAAGGTAAAAAAAGGTCGTTTATTGGTTTCTGTCGAACACTGGTGCTACTACTCTAGTGGATTAAATTTTCGTCTCTATGGTCTAGTGGGTAGACCACCAATCGAAGACCCAAAGAATAAAAACTGTAATGGAACTAGTACTGCTCTGTTCTGACTACTGGCAGAGGAAAGATAACTAGTTCCTCGGTAGGGTTATGGGTGAAGTACGCTTCGTCTACTTTTCGGCCTTGTCGTCCCTTACCATTAGGTGAGATTAAGCGCAAACGCAACATCATTGTGAAAAAAAAAATAGTAATAAAGAGGTGTTGTTATTCCGCACTGCAAGGTTTTAGTTGGACTTCTTGGCGGGAAAGTGAAGAGTCATGTCTGCGGTTTTGTTTTGTTTTATAAAATTTGTGTTATGTCGAAATGTGAAATAATGGTGGATTATTAATCGTTAAGTGTTAAGTGTGCATGAGTGTAGACAAATAAAACAAAACAGTGTAACGTCACTTTTCAAATTCTCTCAAGAAGTTCGCGTGAGGACTTAGTAAAGCCCATATCTTTATATATACTGGAGGGGTTGGGGGTATATCATTTCTCACTTCTCATTTCTATTATCATTCATCATCATCATAAAGGAAGGAAATATTGTTTATTGATGTATTACTTGTAAGATAAATTACTTTGACACTGGCTATATGTGCTAATCGCACGAAGCCATCAACTAAAGGAAAAAAAAGGTTTTAGTGCTAAAATTTAGTCATTGTTGCTCTGTGGCATACTGGCAATCAATAAAGAATAAAAAACCTTTTTTCTGTACGCGTCAGCTCTCAACCCTGGAGGGGGAGGTTCCAATCGGCTTTACGACTAAATGCCGTAGCCTCTGGGCTAATTAAAACATCAGCCGGCCGCTGCCGATAATCTTTCATATTTTGTCTTGTCTGTCCCGCTGTAGGGCGCGCCTTGTTAACTTATTACCTACGTTCACTTTTAATTTCTCAATCAATGTGCTGTTTCATATGTAAATTTTAAGAATACGCAACGGGTTTTTAAATAATAGGTACCTACCTAATTATACTTCATAAAACAAATAACAATCTTACTTACTAAAGACATAAACGCAGTACTTATCGGAAACAAAATACTAATCGATTCTTTTCGTAGCAAAAAGAGTTAAGTACATCCCTAGGCCACATTATCACTTATTTGTGTCTATTACTGTTAATTTATGTAGGTAATTGATAAAAAAAATATTTTATTATTGCTGAGTTATCCTGATTTTAATTGTATTAAGTATATAATTGTTTTATTGTAATATTAGATTGTTATCTTTAATAAATGTAATTGGTATATTTTTACCATTTTAATTAAATTAAAAATAAATAAATAACTATCCGTATTTACTAACCGTGATGTGGTCAGGTGATATCGTGGTCAATTACTACTTGCCATCTTTATGGCTCAATGCGGCAAACACTTTTTTTTACTGCCTCTTTAGGCAGTAAAAAAAAGTGTTTGCCGCATTGAAGCCGAGTGACAAGAAGGCTCTACTCTGACCTCTGCCAGCGTATTAGCTTTGCAACCCAAAAGTGTAGCTAACTTTTGCCAGCATTCTTGAGGAAGCCGTTCCCAATCTCATGAGCCCACCGTTGGAGAATATCTTACATTTATATAGTTATTTAAATTGAAATAAGACAAAACTCGTCATGGTGACTTATTTAACCACACACTATTTAAACAGTTTTTCACGCTAACTTTAACACGAGCGACAACATTTAAAAGGATAGACACACATGCCGTAAATATGTGAAATCGATTGCAAAACTCAGGAGTCTCCTCAATTAGAACCGGTTCTACAGTCCACCCATACAATTACGTGGAGCATACGCTGACAAATGTCCTGGCGGGCCGTGGATTAGTTAAAGGTGGCTCCAGCCATTACGCGGTCAAGCCCACTCACAACTGAATTTAAATTGAGCGTGGCCCTACTACGCGTTCTCGATCGCAACTCGAACTTGGACTTAACCTTATTGTTGCCAACTATAACATTGAATTTCCCGATAAATATTGACTATATTTTATATACATTTCTGACTGATTTCCATCACACTGCAAGATAACGAGGTCACACTATACAATTTATCTTTACCCACTTTAAGGTGGTAAACTAAATAAAGTGACACATTTTGTGTTAAGAAACTACTTACTCACATTTATATTAAGAAAGATAGGTATCAATTTTTTTTTTACCTAGTACAATATTATTAAGGGTTGTTGTACATTCGCCACAAAGTTAGTTTGCCATGTTTTTGTAACTCCATACATTGAAAGTAAATTCGCCACAGGTAGGTAAGGGTTATTGTAAATTCGCCACAAGTCTTCATAGTACATCATTTTTGCATAAAGTACCGGTAGCAAGGAAAGTTCGTTTTGAGCGCTCGAAATGAAAGGTAGTTTTATATGATGTATATAGATACCTACGAAAAAAATTTAAAACAAAGTAACCATAAATCTCTCTTTTTAAAAATTTATAAATAATGTTTTTACTTTACTTAGTTATGAAAACTGCGCTTTTATTCCTGTAAGATACACATTCGGCTTGGACATTTAAATAGAAATGTGTTTTAGATGAAAACGAAAAATAAATAAAGCGTAATTAATTAACCAAAATTAAAGCTTTTATTCCCCAGAGATACACTTTCGGCTTGAACACCTACATAGAAATGTTTTTTAAATGAAAAAAAATAAAAATATGCTTAGTGCACTAGATTCAATATTTCCATTCCAACATAATGTACCAGGCTACCATAACTATGCAGGAGATTGCTTATTAATATAAAAGAATAATATAGTCTTGTAAATACATATACATATAGCAAAGACTATAATAATATTCTTTTATATTAATAAGCATTCTCCTGCATATTTATGGTAGCCTGGTACTTAATGTTTTGTGGGTGTAAACTTTCGTTAATTAAAACTTGTTTTAACTTAATGTTAGAAATATTAAATCTAGTGCAACATGTAGGTATATAAAAGATTGTTTATGCCTGTGGTTCATACATACAAATTATTTATCTCCAACAATTATATAATACACAACAGTACCTAAAAGTGTATCTAAGAGGACAAATTGGTAGGTAATTAATGGAATCAGGCGTTATTTTGCGGAAATCCATAGTACAAAAAAATGTAAAATGCACACCAACACCGATACCCGACACATGTTTCGCCCCTCCACGGGGCATCCTCAGGAGCTGTTGACTGGTCGGTGCGCAGCTCTCGACCAGTCAACAGCTCCTGAGGATGCCCCGTGGAGGGGCGAAACATGTGTCGGGTATCGGTGTTGGTGTGCATTTTCGCTTGCACGCATTGTTTCTCCTGCATGTGCATACTTTTTGCGGGCGGGAGGGCGGTGCATGCGTACTGCATCCAAGCTGTATAAACGAGTGAGTTAGCGGAATTAACACTACATATTATTTAAATTACATTTTTTTGCAAATTGGTAGGGTTTAAGAAAAGTGTCTCTACGGGGAAAGTGTATCTCTGGGGAATAATTCGATTTTTCTGCTGTCTGTGTCGAAAATAAGAGTGTGGCGAATTTACTTGATAAAAATAGAACTGTGGCGAATTTACACATACTTTTTTCAGTGGCAAACTAACTTTGTGGCGAATGTACAACAACCCATTATTAACATTTTGTCATTTTGGCACGTCTTTACGTTGGTCGCTAACAACCAATCAGGGTGCCCATGTGAGTTTTGCTTACTATCCGTATTCATTCGATTACGTTTACACGAAAACGGTTAGAAGAGAAGGTTTAAAAATTTGCCACCCAAATTCTCGTTTTCGCTAACGTGATCAATTCAAATTCAATTCAATTCAAAAATCATTTATTCAGTTTAGGCTACAAGTAGCTCTTATGAATGTCGCTATGCCATCGGTTCGTAAGTCTACTCTGGGCGGGAGATCTTGCACTGAGAAGAACCGGCAAGAAACTCAGCAAGTGTCCAGCTCTTTTCTCCCTTACAGCGTCAAAAAAAATAAAAATTGGAAAATGCCCTATCATAGCAGGACACTATCCATTACAAATAAACACAAAAAATATAGAAGACAACCACAACATGTAAAAAAACAAAAAAAAATAAACAAATCTAATATATCAAATTTACATCCGGTATAAGTTTCAATTTCCACAATGTCATACAGTACCATTACAGTACTCTAATAAAAGTCAAAAATTGTTTAAGAAAAACAAAGTCAAACTATAGTAATTAATACTAACAATAAGATAAGTATGCAAGAGCTGACCAGCCTCCACAGGCGGCACCCGTTCACGAGTATGACATATGAATCAGCCATCGCTTCGCTCAACCATATTTTAGGGAACGTAACGTTATATATATACGATCGAATGAATACGGATAGTAAACAAAAGTTACACTAGCCACTCAGCCCGGGCCCGCGCGTTGGTTTAGGCCCGTCTTCCCTGTGTTGTATCCATCCAAGGAAGACCCATACCCCAGCACAGCAGCGCTATTCTCTAAGCAAAACAACGTCAAACTCGACGTTGAACTCGCTCATAACTTGCAAACGATTTTCAACCTACTTCGAAATAGTAATAAAGTCTACATTCGTTTGCAAGTTATGAGCGAGATCAATGTCGAGGTCGACGCTGTTTTGCTTAGAGAATAGCACTGCTGTGGTTGTAAAAAGAGCTAGTAATGGTGATGTGATGATTTCGTAATTATACTTTTAAACTAAAAGGTAATTGTCTAGCATCAAAATCATCAATTAGGTACTCTGCAAAGTTTGTAACATCGACATATTCGCAGATAAGCCCCAGAAGTTCAGACAGGAAATATTAAAGTCATTTGATATGGCGCCAAATTAGTGACTGAACGACTGAACTATTTGCTTTTGCTTTTGCTTTTTTTAAAATGTAAATAAAATTATAGTCCACATTTCATGCCGTGGCAACCTGTAATTGAGAGGACACTTAGCTTTAAGTTTATGTTTGTTTCTACAATTTTTGCTTGTATCAGTGTTTGTCTTGTTGATTGTCCTAATAAACAAATAATAAATAATCAATCAAGAAAAGCAGAAATTGATTTGCTGAAACCTTTGGTAGGGGCGTTTGCGCAAGTTTAATTTCAAATTAATCGATCGAGTCGGAGGATGATTTAGAATTTAATCTCGGGTGGAACGGCAGAAACTGTGTTATTGCTGAGCGTCAGACATGTTTGTTTTCCGAGTTTGCACAACGATTATCATGACGATTTTCATTAAATAAATAAACCGCCTCTGTAGTCTAGAGGTTAAAATGAAAGTTCGGTTTTAAGTGTTCCGTACCCAAAGGGTAAAACGGGATCCTGTTACTAAGACTCCGCTGTCCGTCTATCCGTCTGTCACCAGGCTGTATCTCATGAACCGTGATAGTTAAACAGTTGAAATTTTCACAGATGATGTATTTCTGTTGCCGCTATACAAATACTAAAAAACAGAATAAAATAAATATTTAAGGGGGCTCCCATACAACAGACATTATTTCTTTTGCCGTTTTTCACAGATAATGGTAAGGAACCCTTCGTGCGCAAGTCTGACTCGCATTTGGTCGGTTTTTTTTGTATAGAAAGTTAGGCAAATGACTCTGCTCTGCCTGATGTTAAACAGAAGAATTGTCCAGATACGAGGCCAGCTAGAGAAGCAGGATCGTGGCTTAAAGCCGTCCTCACCCTGGCGGCCCGCTATTTTCTTCTTCACACCTCCTTAAAGGACCCCATGTTTTTTTATTTTTTTTTAGTTGATGGTTTCGTGCGATTAGCACATTTAGCCAGTGGCAAAGTAATTTTTCTTACAAGTAAATGCATAAATAGGCAATATTTCCTGTATGATGATGATGAATGATATTAGAAATGGGAAGTGAGAAATGATATACCCCCAACCCCTCGAGTAGCTCAGTAAAGATTTATTTATTTATTTATTTATTATTAGGGATAGCACATTTACAACTAGCTTGAAATATTGAAATTTACATTTAGAAGGCCAATTATGACTCATTATCCACATTTTACATTTTCAATAATATCTACGGTAAAAACAGATTTCTTTGAATAAGACAAATTGCTTTGCATCAAAGCAAATTTATTAACTCCAAGAATACGATTTCCTCCCTATAGACGTTAGAGAATATTTACTTGTTAGCAGCAAAAAAATATCTTAAAATTGTTTATTTGTAACCAGACAAAAATGTTTAACGCAATAAATTAAATAATTCACTCAAGAATTACAGATATTGTTCAAGTGAACGTTTTTGTTATTTCCTTATAGACACAAATTACTTAAAATAAAATATATTATTCTTGTTTCAAGAAAATATTTCATTATTATGTGTATTTATTGACTAAGGTTGAGAATGCGCAATGATAAATGAAGAGATCATTTATTGGATTTATATTTTTTTTCTCTTGACTTCAATCATTGAGAATCTAAAATTAAGATAATATTTATTTACACTGAAACAGCATTTCTTAAAAAGTTGTTGTAAATTTCATTATGCCCAAATGGTTATGTTTTGAACCAAGATTCTATTAACTTAATATTAATAAGACTTAAGTATTAAAATAAGATTTTACTGTCTAAATTACAGCATGGAGTTTACTTAATTCAAGTTATGTCTTTTCTTTGAAATAAGGATTTTTATTCTTAAAATTATTACGATTATATTTTTAAAATAAGATTTAACTGTCTTAGTTAAAGCATTGGGCTTATTTAATTCAAGTCATGTCATTTCTTTGAAATAAGTACCTACTATACGGGTGTAACAGGAATGTGCATCACTTTTTGGAGTGAATTACACATTTACCTATATGATTCGTGTAAAAGAGTACATTCACCCCCTAAAAACACTATGCTACACTATATTACTGTTACATCCGCACAGTGCTAAAGAAATACCGACTTTCCGGTGGAGAGATGACTATACTCTTTATGTATTATAATATTAGATAACAAACATTTGTACATAACTAAAACAAACGAAATTATCAAGAAATTACCCTGGCATAATATTATTTTCTAAAACGTTACATAATGAAACATTGTAGATCTATAGCGAGTAGGGTCACCACTCTAACGTTACTAAAATACTATAATAAAAACAAAATTTTCAATTATGTGTGCATATATTTTCATAAAAATGGACAAATTCTTCATTACACATAATATATTAATATAAAATAAGATTATCATGATATTATTAGTTTTTTATTATAGCAAATACGAAAATAGGCAAACATCAATTATCTTTAATTCAATATAATTTCCTATGTTCATATTATAATACACTACGAAATAGGTATATAGCGAAATCACAATCTAATATTTGGTAATAAAATTCCCCCAGGGAGCCACTACAGGTGCGAGTAGTATCTTTATTTGAGCTGGAAGTTTTTCTGAAACAATCAAGAAACAGTTTATATTATAGGTATCCTGAGTGAACATTGTCCGAGAATGAAACTGAATCATATATAAGTAAATGGTTGTACTTACGGTATTCTTCGATGTTCTGCAATGACTGTTTAAGGTTTATAACTCCTTGATCTCGTGTTAGTTTCAATCGTATTAATTTTTCATAAAAAGAATTCCAGTTTAAAAAGTTTATTCCCTTTTCTGGATACAGCAAGTCAAAGTCAAAGTTTATCTGGAAAGTAGGTAATAATTAATACAGTAAATTAGAATTGTTACTCTAAAAGAAAACTTTAAAAACAGGCAGCATTTAATTTTTCTATTTTAAGGTTTCTTACCAATACGTCACTTCGTGGATCTGACAAAATTTTCCATTCCTGTAAGAACTCGTGATCACACTTTTATGTTCCCTTTTCCTTCTGAAGCTAAATGTGGCCTCCAAATGTGGAACGATGTTATTATTTTTGCTGCAATTACATTGTATTCTTCATAAGTTATTCGACTGAAAAAAAATGCTTTGTTATACAACCGTATTTAGCTAATTCTTCTTCTCCACAGCTAAAAAATAGACGTCCTGATTGGGTAGTAGGTAAAAAAAATTTGGACGATTCAAAAGCACTTTTCTAAAGTTTATTTGAAGAAAAATATTTGAATTTGACTTTGAATAAATAAATAAATAAAATACAACAATAAATCCTGGGCAATATATATTATCTGGTATAATATTATTAAGCACTACAATTTACATTAAGGTTTTTTATTTACTTACCAATTAACAATGTATGTATATATATGTTTTATTATTACATCCGTCAACCGATCCCTTCTGCTGTTGTCGAGGAAACCATATGTTTCGTAGTACTTTCGACATAATTCTTTCAAAATTTCCTGGGTTAGTTTTGGAGAGTGTTCAATTATTATATCGTTATCTGAAAAAAAAAACAATAAAATATAGCACATAATAGAAGTGTCACCATCACCACCAGCCCTTTATCACTGCTGGGCCTACCAATTAAACAGTCGCTTGCCAGGAGTTCTGCTTGAGGATATCACATGTCCATGAAATTTGTGATTCTTGGACAGTTCTTGGATAAGCCGGTTTCCTTAGAATGTTCTACTTCACAATTTTTTATATCGTGTGAGGCTCCGGACATAGCCTACATAAAAGTCAATAATGCAGGCCCGAGATGATTATGACTGTATGGCGGTTGTATTCAACTCTTATGCCTGCATAACGTGGAACATGTAAGTGATGATTAGTGAGTCGTTCGATGAAGTATTAACGTGAGAAGTACAGGACAGGCGCAGCACCGGCGCGGCGTACCGGCACGTACCGGTGTAGTAAGGTCGGTTTGTATCTAAGTATTATACGTAAAGCTCTAGATAGATGAGCGCATACTTACCCAAAAAATGTTTTATTATATCTTCACGTATTCCCCACAAAGTGAGCACTTCCACAACAGATTCCATGTGGCCTTCTTTTTGAGAGATTGAACTTTATTTAACTCCAATAACAATTATATTAAACAAAACTCTGTGTTAAATTTGACTACCTGTAGCACAGAATAACTAATAGTACTAACGTACCTGTAGTACAAAAGAACTCACGAACGGCAAACCTCAAACAAGTGAAACTGAAAGAAAATAATGTAAACAAAACAGACAAGCTGCGACCTGGACACCTGCAACCGCCACTGCACGGCAGAAAACGCGCGTACCGCGCGCCGCCGGCCGCCGCGCTGCGTATACCAACAAAAAAATTCTTGAGCTCAAGGGTCAATATCTCAAAACAAAATATTTTGATTAAAACAAAATTAATTCGTTTTAATATTAGACTACGTTACCCTTGTTTTCTAATAAATTAAATTATCTAAGTCCAACAAAACAAAAAACAAAACGAGAAAAAATTTGTTTCATTGTAATGTTGTACGTCTTCAAAAACCAGAAATCTATGACACAAACATAATTAAAATGTTATTTTGGAACAACGTAAATTATTTCGAAACATTAATAATGAAATTTTGACTCAAGGAAATATTTAATAAATAATAAATAAAATATTCTGGAACTGAATCAAACATTATTACATTTCAGAAAGCCATATTTTCTTAAACGGAAAATATTTTTTCTTCTTACTGTAACACGCAATTCTTACTTCAAGTTAAAAACTCTTGAATCATTAATTGAGAATACTTACATCTTATCCAAAGATGTTATTTATTGATTTAAGAGAATTTAAAGTTCTTTATTCAAGTGAAGTTTAGTTTATCAATCCAATTTTTTATGAATCTTGAAACAAAAATTTTTTTTTTTTTTTTTTTTTTTATACATAGCTCAGCAAATGACTCCACTCCACCTGATGTTAAGTGGAAATGGAGTCCAGACGTAAGGACAATTGGTGCAGCGAGAAAACAATGCAGCATCAGTCACCCTCACCCTGCCGGCCCACAAGGTGCCTCTTCACGCCTCGTTTGAAGGACCCCATGTCATAGGAAGGAGGGAAAACGTGCGCTGGTAGACTATTCCATCTTTTGGAAGTGCGACAGAAAAACGAGTCACCAAATTTCTTTGTGCGCGATGGAATGTTCGAGACAGTACAGCGGTGACTCCGGAGAGCAGCACGCGTACTCCTATGGAGAAAGGGAGAAGGTGGGATGAGGTCAAAAAGCTCTTCAGAGCACTCGCCGTGGTATAAGCGGTAGAAGACGCTGAGTGACGCTATATCTCTACGCAATTGCAGGGGCTCGAGAGCATTAGTGACCTCTGCACTGCCGATAATGCGTATAGCGCGCCGCTGCACAATCTGTCCAAGGCATCGAGAAGGTACTTTGCGGAACCGTCCCAGAGGTGCGAGCAATATTCCACGCAAGATCGCACCTTCTCTTAATAATACAAAAACTTTGAGAGTAAAATTGTATCAGAAAGAGATAAGCAGTTTTTTCATAACAACAATATATTTTTTGTCCTAGAATATATTTTATCGTAATTACGAAATATTCTGAGAAAGTGCTTTGTCTTATTCAAAGAAATCCTTTTTACCTGTTTATCAATTAACTTTACAGAAAGTATATATTATATAATAAATCTAGATATAAATAAAGATGTGGGGCTCTCCTAAGTCCTCACGCGGCGGACTTTTTGAGAGAATTTGAAAAGTGCCGTTGCACAGTTTTGTTTCATTTGCCAACACTCATGCACACTCACGAACACTTAACGGTTAATAATCCACCATTATTTCACATTAGTATTCGACATAGCACAATTTTTTTTTAAAATAAGGTTTTGCAAATATCTGGTGGTCTGCTTGATGTTAAGCTGAAGCAGTGGCGGCAGCCAAAGTAACATTAAGAAAACGATAGCGAAGTTCGAAAAGAATAAAATGTATGGTATTGACATAAGATTGACCACGTGATTTAGCGCGGCTTATGTCAATCCCATACATTTTATTCTTTTCGAACTTCGCTATCGTTTTCTTAATGTTACTTTGGCTAAGCCTACAGATTCCAGATGCGAGGACATCTAGTGAAGAAGGGTCGTGGCTTATTTATAGCCGTCCTCACCTTGGCGACTTCTTCACACCTCGTTTAAAGGACCCCATGTTGTAGGAAGGTGGGAATTTCATTTTTTGGTGGTGCGACAAAGAAATTAATTGCGACAAAGAAACTAATGGTATTTCCTGGTTTCATTATCATCATCATTAGCTCATTTTTATGTCCCCACTGTTGGAGCACGAGCCTTCCCTATGGATAGATAGTGAGAACGGGCCATAAACCACCACGCGGGCACAATGCGGGTTGGTGGTTGTTAACGACTGCTAATGCAGCCGGGACCAACGGCTTTACGTGCCTTCCGAAGCACGGAGGAGCTCGAGATAATACATTTTTGGTCACCCATCCGATGACCGGCCTTTGCGAAAGTTGCCTAACCTCAGCACTCGCAGACCGGGCGCATTAACCACTGCGCCATTGAGCTCTTTTTCCTTTCCTGGTTTGATTCTAAGTATTTACTTGCTTTCTCTCTTTTTTCTCTCCTGCGCCATAGATCTCCTCCTACTTGTTGTTAAGCAATACTTTACATAATATTCAGTAACCCCCCAATCGTTAGATTACAATCGCGACGGTGGTGGTCACTCGGACCGCGCGCCGACAGCAATGTCAAAAATTTAAATTACTCCAAAAAGGGTTACCTTTGTACTCATCTGATAAGCACCGAGTTATGTACAAGTCGTGTTTATAAGCAATTAAGTTAGTTCTAATGAGCAGCTCTCAGTCGACCAAGTCATAAGTCCGAATTAATTATGACAAATTATTTGTAATGTTTATTTTTTCATATTTTTTAGGAATGCATCTGGTATGACATCTTACAAGAATTCGAATTAAATATTTGCTTGCGAAAGAAGCGACTTGTTTTTTTATGCTTGGATCATTTTTTTATTGCAAATTTTGAAAAGTACCAACTGTAACAATATTATTTAAGCTTTATTATGGTAATCATTGAACAAAAGGAAAATCGATTTCGCAAGGGTAAGCTATAAAAAATAAATAATAATATTACACTGTAACTTATTTATTTCGTTTTTAGCAATGCTCTTTGAACTCTTTAACTTCTACCGCGTATTTAAACCAATCATAAATAGTAGGAAGGTTTTAAATTATCTACTAATAAACAAGGAAAATTAATACAAGACCTATTCTGAAACCTACAAAGTACCATGAAAATGTAGTTAAAAAAAAGTTAACTGCCCACTCCGGACCTATAAACCGATCAGAACCGTTGACGTATTTGCCAATTCACCTTATAAAACACAACAAATATCGATGGACCCTAACAGCCGAAGGGTTTCTGACGTGATCTGACGTTCCACTAAGCAAAAAGGGTGGTCACGCAGGCCACACAACGCTGGTCGAGCCGCTATCCAGTCGTCATTACGAATAAACTAACCAATTACAATAAATTACCGGCCGCGTATAGAAATAAAGCCGCCATTTTGGTAGGAAAATAAATAAATGAGTAATTAATGTTGCCAGTTGCGCGCGTCCGAGGGCTGACCGCATACGAATCTGTGCATTAAAAAGTATTAACATTGGTTATGGCTCGCGTTCCATAGCCGGTTTTCATTTGTACTGTACCAATTAGCTGGAGTGTTGCAGGAAACGGAGATATTACGAATGCGAAATTGCCCGATGCGAAAGCGACTTGACTTATAGTAGGAGTTGGTGGTTTTTGCGTGATATCTCTCTACTCTTATGTCGCGGTAATAAGCGGTAGATTATACTGTTGGCGGCTATGAGTTATGTGATGTGGCAACACTGTTGTAGGTACAGTCGCGGGGAAAAGTTTTAGTACCTACTTTGACGAAGAAAGTTGTGTGATATTATTTTGTTGGTGTTGAAGATTGTTGAATGATGTGATGTATTTTCCATCATTAGCACTCATGTCAGTCGAAGCTTGAATTCTTTTATTTGGGAATAACCGTTTTTCATATATTTTTTTAGGCTATATGTTTGCGATAATAATTTTCATATTAGTTCATAAGCATGACAGTACGCCATCGATTCGTAAGTCTTCAGGGTGCATAGTGTTTACTATCCGTAGTCATTAATTACGTTTACGAAAACGAAAATTTGTATGGCAAAATTTTAACACTTCTTTTCAGGAGACGTTGCTTTAATGCCATCCTACTAATATTATAAACGCGAAAGTTTGTAGGTATGGATGGATGTTTGTTACTCTTTCACGTAAAAACTACTGAATGTATTTGAATGAAATTCGGCATACACATAGTTTATAACCTGGATTAACACATAGGATATTTTTTATCCCGATATTCCCACGGGAATGGGAACCATGTGGGTGAAACCGCGAGCGGAGGCAAGTACCTAATAATTGTAGTGATCGAATGTCAAATGAAACTCACACTGGGCACCCAGAAAAGACCTGACATAAATGTTCAACCTTATGCCATACAAATGAAGTTCAAAGTCTATTGAGGAAATTTGACAGTTTGACAGGTTGATGTAATATTAGGTATAAAGAGGAAAGCTTTGTATTTTTGTAGTTTTGTATGTTTGCAACGAATAAACTCAAAAACTACTGAACTGATTTAAAAAATCTTTCATCATTAGAATGCTACATTAGCGCTGAGTAACATAGGCTATATTAAAAAAATAATGTCCACCCGTGCGAAGCCGGGACGGGCCGCTAGTCGCTAATAAACTAGGGGTCAGCATCTGATGGTCTTTAGCAACAATTACATACAGACCACCTGCTTCCTAGCAATCATTACGTATTTCAATGAAAATTTGTGTTATTTTTTGGCGACGATAACTGTGTCGAACACTGGTACCACTACCCTATGACTGTCTTTTGTCGATTACGAAGCCTAAAGGTGGTGACTGACCGGAGCATTTTGCCGAAACGTAACGTGTTCGATGTGAGCATTCGTGTGGTCAGTACAGTGAGCCGAGCCGCTCGCCGCTCGTTCCGTTGTTATCAGCCAGCGCAGCGATGATGCACCGGTCAACACCAAATAAGGTGACCCACAAAAGGTAAGCTTAACACATACCGCGCTCGAACTACGCACACATAGGTTCTCACAGACACGAATTTAGGAACATTTTTTTTAGAAAGATTGCTGATTTTTGGGGGCGGCCAGGTACTTAAAGGGTACCTCAAGCCGTGTGAAACGAATTACCTTCGGAGGTTTTCTAGAGGGAACGGCATCACACACTTAAAAGTGCGTGTCCCCGTGCCCTCTAGATTCTTCGAAGAGTTCGGATCGGATTGGGCGTATTTCGGAACAGCTCGGAACTATCCGAGCGCAGCTGTTGCGAGAATCCGGGTCTGTGAGAGGTTGTCTATGTGTGTGTTGCACGAGCGCGTTTGTATGGAGCTTACCATCTGTGGGTCTCTTTATTTTGTGCTGTACAGCTCGCCGCGAATGGTACGTTACGATGATCGCTCCGGTCAGTCTCCACCATTAGGATTTTAGGATAGTTTTTTAACTAAGAAGCCCTTATGTCAAACAGAGATGTAAAAAATAGTTTAAGCAATGTATTTAAATACAAAATGTAAATACTTTTTCGGTGTATTTAAAATGCAAAATACCAAATAGTTTTGAGTTTTGTGTTTTAAATGCTGAATGCAAAATAGGTATTTTCAAAATACAAATACCTCTTGTCCAATTCAATTCCCTTTATTTTTATTTATTACACTTTTTATCAATACCAGTTGTTCGAATACATCATCACTCAATTTTCTTCTGTGAGGTCTCATTATCGTCCCACCATTTGAAAACAGTCTCTCCACTGGTGCTGAGCTTGGTAATGATGATTCGTTCATTTAATATTGTTCGACTGGTAATGTTGGCTAAACTTAACCACAAAGTATTTGTGCATTTTAAAATTTAAAAAAATGCAAAATACATCTCGAAAAGTTTTTCAAATTAAAATACAAAATGTTTTTTATTAAAAGGCATTTAAATGAAAAATACAAGACAGGTATTTTGCATTTTGTATTTGCATTTTAAATAGTTACAAGTATTTCAAATGAATGGCATCTCTGATGTCAATTATTTGAAAATACTACAGACCGCATATATAAATAGAATATCTGTGGGTAAAATAAGTACCTATAATATATATTCATATATTAAGAATACACATTAAAACTACCATTTGTACTAATAACGAATTTATAATTTAATCAATAATTTACAAATGCTTCAAGTTGCACTTACGATTAATTAGTTAGATAGTAACTGGGGGTCTATTACGATAAACGAATGTAGGTAATATCAATGTAGGTAATATTGGCTCAATAAAATTGACCTTATTATTTAAAATAATATTTAAATGTAGCTTTTGTCTTCTCTAATATCTTTTTACTTTTTGCTTCATTTGCTAACCTTTTTCTGTTAAACTTCTTTCTTATTGCATATGGTGATCAGCTTAAATGTTCATTAATTGTGTACTAGTGTAAACAGAGCGATACTGGTGTTCGTGAATAAATTAATAAAAATCAGGTTACCAACACACTATTGAAATGTTATTGAGCTAGCAGACTCGAGACCCTGGCTGTTGTCTGCTTAGTTATTAGTGCAGGGGCTAGGCCACACACTGTCGGAACAATTCTAAATAAATGATTGAATTGAATTGAATTCTAGGATCGGCAGACTAAAGCACTTAAGTAATTTTTTTTACTTTTCAGGAATGAAAAACCGTTCATATTTTGGGTAAAATCATTTGAAAAAACGTCCCACGTTTGCTGAGACAGTTTATACTTCTGTTTGACTTACAAGTGTTTACTTCTAAATTAGGTAAGAAGTCGTTTCATAAACATGTCTTGACTTGTGTAATTATTATTATTATTTTCAGCCACTGCATAGCAAAGGCCTCCCTCCTTCCACCTATCTCTGTCCTGAGCTAGGTCATCCCAATTCCTCAAGTGGGACTGTGACTTATGTTATGTGACAAAGAAAACATATTTTTTTGACTTAACAAAGCACTTTGGTATGCCGAGCCTAGCATTATGTTATCGGTACATTTTGTTGTCGCCTAGCCAATAGCAAGTGGATACAGTAAGTTGGGGCGACGCTTTTGACTACACAGTTGTGATAAGACGAGACAATTATACGTTCGATACATTTCGACTAAAAGAAGCATTTCGATTCTTCGTCTATCGTAATATTTGTGCCCGTTCTTTAAAGCCATGTATTCATTAAACAACAAATAACGCGGCAGCGTTTTGTTTTATATGTATGACATCATTGCAACAACACAGCAAACGTCATGTGAAGATTTTGTTTTTGAAAGACATTGCTGTGCTTTTTGTGCATTTTAGGGGGAACTCTTGTTTATTCAGTAATTTTATTTGTAGGTACTGGCACTTACAACCAACTTTTTGTACAGTACCTACAATTTACAACCACCTGTTACGCAATACAAAAAAGTGCAAAATCTCCTTGCGCTAGAAAAACTCGCAACAATAACCGCCTACGTTAGGCCAAAACGCGAGATTAGAACTTGACCAAGCGCATTGGATTTCAGGATTTTAGGGGAAAAACACTGAAAGTTCCTCAAGCCGTGGTGACCGAGCTACCCTCGGACGTTTTTTAGGAAGGATGGTATCACGCCAGCATGTACACATCCCCTAATAGATTCTCCGAGGTATTGATCTCTTGGCGCACGAGCGACGTTGCTTTACAAATAAAACTGAAGTGTAAAAATTGCAGCACAATGTCGCGCGCGCGTCACGCTGCAATGTTATCAAACATGTTGAGTGTCATGTCGCGCCTCAATTATTGCCTAGTGAGTACATGGCTTAATTTGCTATGTATAAAGTCAGCAACAAATTGATAGATGCAAAATAAGTGGCCATATCTTTGTATTTAAAAAAACAAAGCTTACCGTTATATGGTTAGAGTATGTTTTTGATTAACAGTGTCTGTTGTTGTTGGTTCAAAAATAAAACTGATTTTACTTAAATGTTAAGATTTTTGTTTGACCATTTAGTGTGCTTAGATCAATCACAGCTCAAATAATCTTCTAAGATTCTCCTCCAATGAAACACATATACAAAAAACATAGTCAACCTAGTATGCCATTTAAAAACATATCTACCATCTTACACAATAACATATTCACAGTTAAGTGTATCGATAAAAAAATCTAGAAGTTTTTTTAAAGTTATATTATTCTTACCTTATATGTATACGTATACAATAATTTACTAAAATTAATACTATTTACAATGTATTTTTACAGAAGGTTTTTGCAATATAAGAATGATATCAAACTATATATTACGTACAAAGAGCTAAAAACAACAAAAAAAAAATAGTTGACAAACTATTAGCCGTTCCAATGTCTGCGGATTTTAAATGGATGCACAAACTTACGTTAATAGAGAACTAAGAAACAATGGTACTGGCATAGACACTATGAAATATAAAAAGAAAATGATTCAACAAAAAAGGTTCTCGCTCTAAGACTATAAAGTAAGGGGTAGTGCACATGCCATCCACATGTTTGTACACTAGTTGAAGTAGCCATTTCAAGAAAAAAAACATAATATTATAATAAAAATAAAATATGTAAGTACTACTGCTACTTGTTAGAGACCATTAACACCGCAATGTACGCAAATAAGCACCCATTATTATTGGATTACTAACATGTCTGCGCATAGAATAAACCAACTCACTGGTTAAATTAAATGTAACTTGCAATTACAAGCCATTGTGAATAGGAATCGGCTAATTAGAGGTTTCAATAAAAATTAAGTAGGTATGTCTCACTGTTGGCAACACATTGCAACAAACAAACTTTTATCCGCCTTACATCGTTGCAATAAGGTTTATAATCGCATAACTAGTGCTGTGTTTTACACATTGCTTGTTGTACAATTTGTAAAAAAGGAATCTAGTTGTCCAAGTTTTATTGCTGTGCTTTGGAAGGCACTTTAAGACGTTTAATGCAATGTTGCTCGACTGCTAAGGCTATAACGAAGCGAAGACGCATGGAAAAAAAAGGAATGTGCCGAAATGAACCAATAAGTGGATTTTTGATATTTTACAATATATCTTCTCATCTCCTCTCGTTCTCGTCTCATCTCAGCTTTAGTGGAGTCTAGTAAGTTAGTAAATGTTAGGGTCAGTCAAAATAAATCCTTTAAAGTGTTTTCATCCAAAGTTATTTGTGCACAAAAAGCTTTAGAAATTTAGGTAAAGGTTAAGATAAATATTTTTTCACTTTTCATTTATGGAAAATTATGCTTAGAAATTAAGTATATAGTTTATGCATGATGTTTTAATATGGAGTACCATCGAAGTAGTCAGATTTAGACTTATATTACTGTGAATTGAATCCGTTTTTAAATGTTAAAAATACGTACAAACTGTGAAATGAGTTACAGATGCTATTTACAAAATGAGAACAAGCTTCATGATTTCTCTTACATACTAATTTATTTAACATTTTAAATCGGAAAATTGCACTTATTGTTTTGATTGATATACGTAAACATATAACTATTTAATTGTCCACTAAAACAATATGCTAAAATGTTTCCGAAGATATTATACACTTCGCTTTTTAAATAGGTTTTGTAGTGTTTTTATAATTTACTAATCACTATTTTGTATGCACTTTCTTATTTAGAATCAGTGTTCGTTCACTTCAATTAATTTTCTTATATTTTAGTACCACTATATACATACACCACAAGAAGGTTCGATTTTCAAACATGTATTTTATTAATATACGCCCACCATTATTTCGATTTCATAATAAGGTTCGATTTTCAAATTGATCGCACGTTCGAAATTCGTATTCAAGGGAGAGCATCGCAACTTTATTCAAAGTCAGCCATTACGAAGATGGCGTCTGGTCGGGCGCGTCGCGCGCTCCCGCGCTCTCCATTCGTCAATGAGGCTGCAAGGAGTTTAGTATGTTCATGTTGATGGCGTGTTGGTGGCTGGGGGGGCCGCCGAGGAAGCTGAGCTGCGGCCTGGTGGCGGCGGCCATTGCTGCGAAGAGGGGGGGCGCTCCCCCTCCGCCGAAGAGAGCGAACGATGGCGGTAGGAGAGGACGCGCTGAGAGTCGCAGCTTCTCGATTTCCGCTTCTTGTAAGCGTTTCGCTTTGGCGCGTCTGTTTTGAAACCATATTTTGACCTGGAATAGAGAGGGATTATTAGTAGGCAATTAATTTTGTTATCATTGTTTATTTAGAGCTGAAGTTATTACCAATTGTGTGGTATGGAGTTAGGGCTTTTAAATAAGAAAACCTACATTTTAGGACTAAATCTAACGCACCCATGACAAAATTAAATTATCTTGAGTTCCTATGTGCTTCAGAAAAAAAAGAGCTTTTATTCCCTGTTGTCAATGACAGCAGTTGTTAATACCCACCAACCCTTTTTTTTTGGAGAGAGATTGCTGATTGCCTCTAACAGCATTTTCAGCCTCACCGGGCTTTTTTGGGGGCGGCGAGAAACCTTCGGAGGTTTTCTAGAGGGAACGGCATCTACTAGTGCGTGTCCCCGTGCCCTACTAGATTCTCCGAAGGGTTCGGATCGGATTGGTTCCCACCAACCCGCATTTAACAAGCGACAAACCCGGGCTATGCATCGGATATCCCGAAACACCTTTTGTCCGAACTGAGAATTGACCCCGGGATCTCCGGTGATCAGCCCGAGCGCTTAGCCACTCGGCCATAGTAATAATAATAATACATAATGCTGGCGGTACTCTCGGATTAGGTTTTTATAATGTTTTATTGTTTTTATATTAAAATATTGCAAAAATCTGGTTTTAAGAAAGAAAATAAATATAGAGTATAATAATATTAATTCTTTATAAGTGGTGCTCGATGGCGCAGCTTCGGAAGGCAGGTAAAGCCGTTGGACCTGGCTGCATTAGCAGTCGTTAACAACCACCGCACCGCACTGGGCCCGCGTGGCATAAGGGGACATCAAACATAAAATGAGCTGATGATAGTGATGATTGAACAACTGTTAAGAAAAACTGTTAAGAGAAACCTAACTTTAATTTAATATGTATATTTTCAACCTGATTTTGATGTTAGTTTTGTATTTTTGTTTCGATATATTTGATTTTATTTCTTTTTCTTTCGCGTTGTTGTTCAAGAAACCGTTATTTTTGTACAAGTTAGCAGTGGAAACTTTAAAGGATACTGTATTATATTTTTTAATTGTTTATAATTATGTGTGATATAAAGCTGTTTGTTTCCTTAATAAAATAAAATACCTGCGTCTCAGTCAATCGCAGCGAGGATGAGAACTCAGCTCTCTCAGCGATGCTCAGGTACTGTTTGTCCCTGAACTTCTTCTCTAAAGCTAGCAGCTGCTGTGTTGTAAAGGGCGTCCGCGGCTTCCTGTTTGGCTTGTGCTTGCGAAGCTGGCATCTGACGACGGGCGGGCCGCTTGGGGTGCCTGCTGTAAAGGACAAAAGAGATTAGTTCATGTTATTTTTTAAAATTATTTGTACGGTGTGGTTGCACTAGTCAGTGTCAAAGTTTTGAAGATATTGTCCTATTTTTTTTTGTTTAATATCGATGACGATAGAATTGAAGAATGTCTTAAATGATATTCCTTTTTACGAACTTTTAAGAAGTAGATATGGAATATGGAATTCCATCTGGAAATCGAACCCGGAACTTCTAGGTCAGAGGCCACAGGTCTAACCACTAGACCACAGAAGCAGTTTGTTCTTATATAACCAGTGATAATAATATATTGGTAATTTAAAGGCATGCATATGATTAAATTTTAAGCAATCAACATGTGTATACGCAACTTTTATAAAGTTAAAATTAAGAATCATTTAGAAATCTTAATTATTTTTTTTTAAGTCATAGCATTCCAATTAACATATGAAAAACGCTTCGGTGGTTTAGGGTCCAATACCCAGGTCGATCGGGCAAAATGTGTATCGGATTCTATGATGCATAGCCCGGAGTTGTCATCACCAGCAAGCGATGAAGCCAATATTTATCAAATGTAGCGCTGTCTTGTTTGACATTATGGAAGCCTTTGCCCAGCTGTGGGGTAGTATATCTACCTAACGCGACTTAACTTGCCCAAAAATGTATCTATATATTTGATTTCAATAATAATTATTAAAAGTTGGATGAGAAAGACCGGAGGGAACGGCGTGCATTAGAAGAGACCTACACTCAACGTTGGGCGTTGTGAAAGAAGAAAGAAGAAAAAGAAGATTATTATCCTATTCACTTAAGTAAGTAAAGTAAATAGATTTTCACATTTTGAGGTCGTTTTTCGAATACATAATAAGAAAGACAAAGTATTGCGAGACACGTAGGCGTCGGAGATTTGAACCAGCTCTCCGATGTACTGGCTTAATGCGTAGAACCTGATCACCAATAGCCTATAACTGGCTCACTGCTGGACAAAAGCATTTATAATTGAGCATTTATATTTCGGAGCTTTATACTTTGTTTATATGTAAGGCAATAACTTACATGTCGGAGACGTGGCGCTAGCATCTCTTGGAAACGACAAGTACCTATAGTCTATACTTAGTGTGGTCTACGCCTCAGAACAATAACTAAAGCTATAAAAGGATGGCTAAAATAAAAATCGTGCAACTATGTTTAGTTCCGTTATATCTTATGGCTAGAAAAGAAGGTTGGAGTGCGACAAATGGTTGACACTTAGTTTTTATTTTTTGTATTGTTATGTCAAACAATCATCAGATAAACGGTGATCAAAAAAAAAACTTTGAGTCCTTTATAAAGTCACTCACTACATTACCTCAAATATGACGTCACAAATCTGGTGACACTTTCGAAATAACGAAAAAAAGGGACAATCGATCTTTCCAATACATCACTTAGGTTCATTAGTTTAATTTTAATTTAATTTAGTTTAATTTTAGTTTAATTTGATTTGTCGTCATAGTGACACTATTTTATATTATGATATAAATAAATTTATTAATAGCTTTAGTTTGACGTCAGATACTATGTATCTTTCTACAAAATGTAGGACCCAAATAGCTAAATTGTTAGCTTATAATATACAGGATACAGTTATAAATGGTATAACTAAGTCTTTACGTCATAACAACGTAACCATTAGTAGTTCTACTAATGCAACATCTACAACTAGTAATAAGGTAACAACAACCTCATGTTTAAACTGAGGTCTAAGACAAAAGCCAAGTCCTCATTAATTACTATTATACATCAAAATATTCAAGGTTTGGCTGGCAAAGACTTAGAGTTAGAATTATTTGCAAAAAGTCAGGCAATTCACATATTTTGTTTAACTGAGCATTGGCTAAGAAGTCATGACACATCATTCTATGTAAATAATTTCCAATTAGCAAGCGCGTACGTGCGAAGCTCAGCTATTCACGGTGGTTCTTTAATACTAGTAAGAAGTAATATAAAATATAAAGATCGCAACGATATTGTAGGCTTATCAGTGAAGCGTAATATTGAGCTATCATGTGTGGAGTTTAATAGCTTTGTAATAGTGTGTGTATACCGACCCCCATCGGGCAATTTCGGTATTTTCGAATCTGTAATAGAAGACGTACTAAGAAAATTAAAATTAAAAAATAAATTTGTTTTTGTATGTGGCGATTTTAATATAAATATTCTAGAAAGCACTTCAATGAGTGTTCGTCTTGTTGCCTTGTTTAAATGTTTTAATCTCATTAATCTATGTCTCGAACCTACTAGAATAACTTCACATTCAGCCACTTGTCTTGATAATGTTTTTACAGACTATGACCCTGTTTCTAAGTCAGTCATTAGTAAGCTTACGTATGACCATTGCGGTTTAAAGGTGACCTATGATTTTAATATTAAGGATGAGCCAAAAATAGTGAACTGTAAACCAGTTACAAAGGAGCGAGTAGAGCGTTTTAAAAATAATATATCGTGTAAAATTAATGCATTGCCATTTGGACAAGATGATCCAGATGTATTATATACTAATCTTTTTAATTTCATAAAGACTGAATATGACCAAGTGTTTACACAAAGAACAATCAAAATTACTCATAAACTTAAGTTCTGTGACTGGGCCACGACTGGTATATATAAAAGTAGAAATAAATTGTATGATTTATATAGTCTAAAACAATATAACCAAAATTCTAATTTTACGGAATATGTAAAGAATTATTCGAAAATATTTAAGAAAGTATGTATAGTAGCAAAATCTAATTATATTAAAGAAAAAATTAAAAAGTCCAACAATAAAATTAAAGCCACTTGGGACATTATAAACCGTGAAACAGGTAAATTTAAACCACGGGATAATACTTTCACTTTAAAAGTAAACGACAACTTAGTCAATTCAGATTCACATATTGCTAATATTTTTGATGATTTTTTTGTAAATATACCTGTGCTGACAACCTCAAATTTGGATTCATCACCAGAAGCTGCACACGCATTACTCCAAAAATATGTACCAAAATGTAATGTTTCTTTTCAATTTAAATATATTGATTCAATGGATATTATAAAAACTTTTAAATCACTGAAAATGAAAAACACAAGTGATTTGTGGGGCATCTCTATAAAAGTAATTAAGAATATTATACATTCTATTGCACCATATCTTGCTGAAATTTTTAATAACTGTGTGAATAAAGGTATCTTTCCCGATCTTATGAAGTTTAGTAAGGTCATACCTTTGTTCAAATCGGGAAACAAAGAAGACCCCAGTAACTATCGACCCATTTCAATACTACCAACTCTAAGCAAAATTTATGAAAAAGTTATATTGGAACAGTTGATGTCGTATTTTAACATAAACAACCTTTTACATAATAAACAATATGGTTTTACAAAGGGTCGTTCTACTACTGATGCAGGTATTGCTCTATTAAAACATATATTTGATGCCTGGGAGAAGTCTCAAAACGCCCTTGGAGTGTTTTGCGACTTGTCCAAGGCTTTCGATTGCGTTGAGCACAAAACTCTGGTGATGAAGCTAAATTACTACGGTCTCAAAGATTTCGCACTAAATTTAATTCAGTCGTATCTTAGCTCTCGAACACAAACTGTCGATATTAATGGAACTAAATCATCTGGCTCTCATGTAAAAATGGGAGTTCCACAAGGGTCCATTCTTGGTCCTTTTCTGTTTTTGATTTATATTAATGACTTGCCATTCTTTGTAGAGAACTTCTGTGAAATCGTATTATTTGCAGATGATACTTCACTCATTTTTAATGTAAGTAGGTGTAAGAATAATTACGACGATGTAAACAAAGCACTCTCTGATGTACTCAGTTGGTTTACTATTAATAATTTGCAGCTTAATGCTAAAAAAACATAATGTATTAATTTTAAATTACCAAATGTCAAAAATGAACCAACCGATATAAGAATAAATGGTGATCGATTAGATTTGGTAGACTCAACAGTTTTCTTAGGTATAACCCTTGACTCAAAACTTCAATGGAATCCTCACATTTCGAAATTGGCCGGCAAACTCAGTTCTGCTGCTTATGCCATTAGAAAAATAAGGCAGTTAACAGACGTTGAAACTGCTAGAACAGTTTACTTTAGTTATTTTCATAGTGTCATGTCGTATGGCCTCTTACTGTGGGGAACAGCGGCTGATATTGAAACTATATTCATTTTACAGAAACGAGCAGTAAGAGGAATCTATAGACTAGGTTCACGAACTTCTTTAAGAAATCTTTTTAAAGAAATTGATGTCTTGACAGTGGCGTCTCAATTTATTTATAATTGTATAGTTCTTGTACGTTGTAATATCAATTCATTTTCTAAACAGTGATGTACACAATTTTAATACTAGAAATAAGTCAAAACTTGTAATGCCACTGTTCAGGTTACAGAAGGTGCTTGGTTCTTTCTTGGGGCAAGGTATACACTATTACAATAAAATACCAAATACTGTACTAGATTTACCTTTAGATAAGTTTAAAAAACATGTAAAGTCTTCTTTACTTTAAAAAGGTTATTATACAGTCAAAGAATATTTAGAAGATAAAACAGCCTGGCTATAATAAAAATCATATACATAATACTACTTATAAATAGTGTCCTGCAGATAACAAAATAGCGTTGCATTGAACATTACAATTAGTTTTATTTTTATTATTATTAACTATAGTTTTTTTGACTTTTACTAGTATTGTATGATATTGTAAAAAATTAAACTGGTAAATTATGTTTTTGCAGGCTTAAATATTTTATTTAGTTATTTTTTATTTTTTGTGTTTTTTTTACATGTTGTGATTGTCCTTTACATTTTGTGTTTTTATTTGTGATGGAAAGTGTCCTTTATGATAGGGCATTTTCCAATATTTATGACGCTGTAAGGGAGAAAAGAGCTGGACACTTGCTGAGTTTCTTGCCGGTTCTTCTCAGTACAAGATCTCCCGCCCAGAGTAGATAGACTTACGAACCGATGGCTTAGAATGACGTTCATAAGAGCTATTAGTAGCCTAAACTGAATAAATGATTTTGAATTTTGAATTTTGAATTTAGTTAAAATAGTACGAACTGATGAATGAGTGTTGCTATTTTAGTCCGGTTTCTATAGCTTTAGTTCTTATTCTGAGGTCTGCGCAGCCTATGCTCTATGGTACGCGAAACGTCAACGTCAGTTGGCGCAACAACGGACTGGACGGACACATTTGAACGGGAGCGGCCGGAGAGTACGCACGCGCAGAACTCATTTCGTTTCTAAAATCCATTTGCATCGGGCAACTGTTTCTGTGATATTAAAATAACATTAAAGTGACTGTAAGGAATACGACTGCGTCTTTGTTTTGAAGATCTAAGATGAACTGTGTTATCGACGAATTCGAGTTTGCTCGACCGTCCTACCTACAAAACAAACCTCGCCGCCGACATACAAATAAACAAAGAATAAGATCCGAATAGTTATTCCGTGTTTTGTCTCTTTTACTCTAATTTGAAATGACGTTTACATGACAGAAACAAAACATGGAGTAACTATTCGGAGCTTTTTCTTTGTTTACTTACCTGTATGTAAGGCACTAACTCCCTTACAAATAAACAAAGAATAGGATCCAAATAGTTATTCTGTGTTTTGTCTCTTTTACTCTAATTTGAAATGACGTTTACATGACAGAAACAAAACACGGAGTAACTATTCGAAGCTTATTCTTTGTTTACTTGTAAGGCACTGAATGTTTACAATACGTAAAGTTCAAAGTCTGATGAGCAAATTTGACAGTTCGTGGAGTTTGGTGTGTAGGCGTAGGCGTGTGTTGCGTACACCAATGCCACTGACGGAACCTAGTCTTACTATAATTTGTAACGGACAGCTAATGAGAACGGCCATTCCAGTGTTTCTCGGAACAAAGCGTTCCCGCCATTTTCCACTTGTTGCGTGTATTATTGGCGCGAAAATTGACTACGGGTGGCCGCCGTTAAACATTTACTAGCGCAGATATTTTATGTACAGCCTAATAATTCTGTATAACATAGTTAGGACATTTAAATAGGTAGCTACATCTAAATTTAAAGCCAAATAACAAAAATTGACATAGCAAACTCTACATGAAAGGTAGATACGTTGTACCGAGATGAAGTCGCAGTAACCGCCTCTGTGGTCTAGTGGTTAAGACTAAGAAATTTTTAGCATAAAATATTTATAGCTGCTGCGTCGGTAGGTATATAGTCGCTAGATCAGGGTTCCTTAAACTATTTCAGTTAAGGACAGCTTTCAAAAATCACGCGGACCCCGTTTTAAAATATTAGGAAAAGAAAAAGCTTTTATTGGTAGTTTCATTACTATTACTACTAATATAATAAGAGCTACTGCGGACCCCTGATACCATTACTACGGACCCCTAACAGGGGCCGGGCACCCCACTTTAAGAAACCCAGCGCTAGGTGCTAGGGTTGAATGGGAAAAATTTGTGGTTCAATAACCATAGCTCCGTTAAACTTCTGCCGCGAGACCCATCCAAATAAACAGAAAATCATCAAAATCTGTTCAGCCGTTTACCTAGGAGGAGTTCAGTGACATACACATTCTTGAAAAATTATATAAATACAAAGATATTTAATATCTACTGAAAAGTTTATTAGGAATTGGCTCTACCATCATGTAGAGTATTATTACGGCTAAACGGTTCTCACTGCGTAAGACGTAACTAAATCTATTTACGTATTGTTTGTGACTATTCCAGGCGTCCTCGAATTGGTGTGAAATTCACAATAACGACACAAACACTTCATGGGTTATATTCTATGGCCGTTTGTACCCATAAATTTTAACACAAGAAATAAATATAAACTTGCCGTTCCAAAACTTATAGGTCGGTTATTCATTTATTGGAAAATGTATAAAGATATACAATAATGCCTTTCACTCTAACGGAATTGCCACAGTTTAAGACAGAAATAAAACAAGGTCAAATGAAAAAGGTTACTATAAAATTCCTTTCAGGATTTGGCTGGTTATATGACTTGGTCCGATTACATGAGTGCCAAATATTATAAGAGTCAAAATGCATAACAGACATATAGTACGATTGTTAAGAAGAACGATTGTTAAATGCATTACTAGTCAGATAGTTCATTTGTAAGAACGAGTTAGTATCAAAATGTACTAATTACAGTTACAAAGAGCAAATGTGAGAACGATCGTGATGATTATTTTAATGATAGAACGTGTAGTCATCTTAGTCTGCTCGCCTGCACATGTTATTTCACATTGTAATAAGTGGTTACACTTTTTTTACAACACTTAGTTTAAAAGAGTAGCTGCTAAGTTTCTTGCTGGAGTCTTCTTACCAGAATCAACCTTCCTTCCTTGCAATTTGTATGCCTAAAGGAGATGTTTAATTTTTTGCCAAGACCATGTACACCTACTCAAAAAATAGTATTAAATACATGTATTTAGTTGATATATTTAATATTCCGATATGCTTTACCATTTTTGCGTAAGAATAAAAAAATGAAACATAATTTTTAATAACCTGGCAACTTGAGATTTCTTTCTGAGATTAAACACAAGTGTCCAAAGCTGTAAAGAACGTAATTAAAAGTGCAACTGTCACCATGATTTAAAAAAAAAACCGGTGTTTTGTTTTCATTCCGTTTTTACATGGATTCTGAGTCGTTGTGGTTTTGTGCTGTGCTGTTTTTAAATTCTGATTTGGACCGATTACCTGCTAACCGTTTACTGCCTCACTTGTTGACTTCTGCCTGCTATCCTGGACTTCCGTTTGCTGCCTCACTTGTTGACTTCTGCCTGCTATCCCGGACTTCGATTTGCATTTGACCCTGCTACTGTTGATACCATTGCATTGTTGCTACTACATTCGTTGTTTTTAGGTGAGTTTTTCGTATTTTAATTAGGCACTTAACAGCTTAAGTTTAACTCTACTCTACCTACATGTTATGAAAGTAATAGCCAGAAGTAAGTTAATTTATTAACATTAACAATTTTCATGCATACGGTAAGTACTTTTGTTATGACAGCTACTTGACATGACATGACATTGACAGAATACCACCATTACCCCCTGCGATCACGAAACTTGCCATTATTGGTTATCTATATCTATAATACTTCTTACGTAAAAACTATTCATTTATTTGAAGAAAATCATTTTGAGTAAGCTTATTTCATGCATTAGCTACATTTTGGTATTATGTACAAGGTGTTGGCATTTTCTCCATACAAAATTAAACATCTCCTTTAGTAAAGGATTTTCATTTCATTTAATTTCATTTCATTCATTTCATTTCATGTGACATGGTCGATTAGTTGCAAAATGAGGTGGTGGCCAGGATTCACGTGGAGAGGTACCAGGAGTTTGTAGTGGCTTTGCCCTCCTTTTAAGGAGCTCGAAGACGCAATGCTAAACGCACTCGGTTTGTGATTGCCTAAGTTAGGCAACTTTGGCAAAAGCCGGTCATAGGGTGGGTGACCAAAACTATACATTCTCGAGCTCCTCCATACTTCGGAAGGCACTTTAAGCAGTCGGACCGAGCCGGGTGCACAGGTCTTTCCATCCATTTGAAAGCTCCTATCTCAGCAGTGGGGATATAAATTGAACTGGTGATAATGCCCCTCTTTCCCCATTGGAGCGTCGAAAGAAGAGTCTCACATAAATGTCTGTGTCTTTCCGAGTGTAGTGGTATTCCAACTAATGCATTTTGTCCATTATAAAAAGTCTTGCTTCCTTGCCACAGCCTTATCAGAAGGCTAACGGGAAGGCAGGCAGGCGGCCAGGATGGTGCTGAGACCTATTTATTGTTTTTTGTTTTATTTTGTGTGTTTAAGCGTTTTACTATTTTATTGTCTATGTTGGTTCCTCTTTGTTTTGTGGACACGTCACCAATTTAGGCCCCTCCAGAATACCAGCGTTGCAGCGGGTCTATGTCGCTGTAGCATGTGTGTCTGTCTTTGTTTTGTATTGTTATTGTGAATATCGTGTAATTTTGTAGTGTGTGCCAATAAATGTATATCATTTCATTTCATTTTTTATCGGAGTTTGGGGAGTCGGGTGAATCTACAAAAATAATGCGGTTGCTTTTTCGTCACTGTCCGCTTCCTCACACGAATTTCATCATTACCAGCCGTACGTATGCAATCGAATATGAGAATCACTTGACTATACCTACTTCATTATTTCACATAACAATTTCAAGCTTGCAAATGCAAACTATTTTAACGACACTCGGTGATAAGGGTAATGATGATTCGGAAACAAAACAGCAAAATATTTATAGATTCACCCGGTCGAGCGTGCCTAATCTCTCCGAGGCATTTCCCTGCTTGGCAGATTGGAACTTAGTGCTTGCTGTCGTCGTCCAAAGCCATCACCATAGTAGAGAAGGTAAGTATGTAACTAGGGTTTAAGTGGGTAGGCTCCACCTCCCGTCGAAGGTTTTTCTTGGCTGAGGAAGAAGAGGGAAGACTAGTCCTACATAAACTGGGTTGCCAGCATCAAAGGTTTTCAAGTTGGTGAAACCATCACGAGATAGACACCTCTGCGCCGACAAAGTCGCGGGTTGGTCGCTAGCGCACAGCAAAACCAATCAAAATGATAATACTTCAATTTCCTTTACAGGCGCGTATGAATATTGCATCGGACGCCTTAACGAGTGACCTCTATTATCATACAAAAGTTTTAGAGGTACCACAATGAACAAGAGCGGATATTACTAACCGTTTTGCCTAATTATTCTAAGGATTTCGTTTGTGAATTATTAAGTTGTCCTTAATACGAATAATGGTTGTTTAATTTCAGAATTCCATTTGTCCTTTGGCCTCTTCCCTTGTAATAAGTGAGTCATGAAGCAAAATTTCGCGAGGAACTCGATAACGCAGTGGTAAGCACGCTTGGTCTGAGAATGCTGAAGTTCAGCTGCATTTGTAAACGCCGGTCATCGGATGCGTGACCAATAACGTATCATCTCGGGCTTCTCTGTGTTTCGGAAGGCGTGTAAAGTCGTCGGTTCCGACAGCATTAGCAGTCGTTAACAGCCACCGCACCGCATTGGGCCCGCGTGGTGGTTCGTGGCCCTCCCTGCGGTGTTTCTCTATTTCTCTCTTTTTCCATAAAAAAGACTCGCGTCCCAGCAGTGGGGACAAAATGAGTTGCTGATGATAAAGATGATGTTGCACGATTTTGGAACTAGTCATTTCATGTCGATTTTGAAAGCGTATATAGAAAGTCAAATGCTTATATTAAACTAGCGGCCCGTCCCTGCTTCGCACGGGTGACATTTTTTTTAACGGTTGTTAATGACGGTAGTTGTTGACATTGAATGGGCGCCTTTGGCTTTCAGAGTAAAAAAGTAAATAGTGTTGTACCTAATTTCGGCGGGCTGGTTAGAACCACGATAGCTCAATTGGGACAGCACCTGTCCCGGTATGTCAGAAGGGTGCAGGTTCAATTCCTGCTCGTGGAATTTTTTTCAACATTTGTGTTTTTGTTTATAAGTTAGTGTTAGTATCATCATTTTTCCTTTCATAATAAGTTAACCGCCTCTGTGGTCTAGTGGCTAAGACGACCCGTTTAGACCCAGAGGTCTCGGGTTCGATTCCCAGCGTGGGGTACACGTTTGTGTACTCGGTTTGGTTGGTGGTAGGGCTTGTTTGTCCGCCTGGATAGCTACCAACATCTTATCTAAATATGTCGCCATGACATCAATGTTTGTAGCATTGTTGTGTTCCGGCAGCTGAGATAAGATAGCCAGTACCTCACTAGTTGAGGATCCCGGGCGAAGTGCGCTTACATCATTCGCCTTATCATCACTTAACATCAGGTGAGATCAAGGCACTGTGCTTACCCGTTAATATAAAATATAAAAAAACGAGCCTTACAGTAGTGGCATATGATGTGTAACATTTGATATCTCACCTTAGTAATAAGCAATTTTAACGCGCTTTCCAGACTTCCTGTTACACTGTTGGACACTTACGTCCCATTTAACGAACATTTTATTTCCATTTTTTTAATTTTTGTTTCATTTCATTTTTACTTTTTAAGTCTTTACTTTTTAATTTTTTAATTATTTTTCTCTGTTTTTTTTAAAAGTTAAGTTTCTTTTTGTTGTGTACAAATTTAAGGTAATCTACACTTCAATGTTCGATTTTTCATGATTTCATGGTATAATATTCAATGTAGTAGCAAAAGTTAAAATAATTAAATTAACATGACTGTATTAGACTGTCAAGTTTCATAAATTGACCAGTTAAGTAAAGTGACGAGTTATAGAAACTGACAAGACTTATTGACGAATTTCGCGATACTGACGAATGAGGTAAACTGACGAGTTCATGAAACTGGCTAATTAGGGAAACTGACGAGTGATAACCTGACCCGACGACTGACCTGTACAGTAATTTCTGTGAAGCTAACATACTCCCAGCAGATTACGCTGTTATAGACTTTCACGAAATCACTCCCTCAAATTGCTAGAAAGCAAGCAGAAAGATGCTACACATCAAAAAAGAAAAAAAGAAGAATAGGGGAAAAAAAATTATTACGATAAAAATTTTGTTAAATGACAAAACTTACAAGGCAATAAGTACTTTTGTCGGCACTGCGGTAGGTAGGACTTTTGGCGCCGCCCGTCGCCGTTGATGGAGAATGAGGTTACAGTTATAAAATTACCTAGACATTGGGGTAATTTGAGCAATTTGGGTGCAAAAAACTTGTATTTTAAATTACGATAACTTTTATTTTCATAAATAATATTTTTAATTATTTTTTTGTTATGGTTATTTGTATACTTATGTAACCCTTTGCGATTGGACATGGTTTCTTTTACATATTGTATTTCATTAAGACGGAGAAAATAAATTATGCAGATAAGTAGGTACCATATTTAATTGCACTCATTAGGACATACTCAAGACCCTCAATACTAATAAGCACCACAGGTTGTTAACGCTACAAATTGAAATTTATAATTGCTCGCATCGCTAAACGGTTTTTCGTTCGCCAATTTCTCACATTCCGTATCCGAGCATACAATCTGTGCGATCCGTGAACAATCAAAAAAGGGCAAAGACACAACAATCTATCCTTTATCGAGTCAGTGATAAAATACAACAATTTCAATGGACCCACCTGCCGACATATCAATGCGCGCTACCGAACGCTAATGAAGATATAATATCCATCTTCGAACGTATTTATTTTGCCGCGCGCGCGTCCGCCATTTTGCGCGATGACAGACCATAGAGCATTTTGTGTAATGGCGGCCAATTAAGCGTCTGTTCGGATTACTTAATAGGATTTAGTTGTCAATGTCTCCGGTTAATTGGATTGTTGTAATCTCTGTGCTTATTGATGTAAATCACTGCGTGCACGCTTCGGTTTGTTTTTCGGCGTTTAAATGGTGGTTACTGGTAGGTGGTAAGTAATTTTGTGGAGGCATGTTTGTTTAGCTGGGTTGGGTGATAGAAAATTAATACGATCAATTGTAAATATGGTAAGTAATGGGTAGAATGCATTGGCTCGTAATAAAATAACCCAACAGCTGTACCTGTAACCTGTATTCTCGCAAATAAAGTTATTTGATTTGATTTGATTTGATTTCGATTCATAAGGGATAACATAATTAATAGCTAAGTAAGTACCTTTTTGTAGTGATTTCTGGAATTTGTTTCTCATTATCTAATTTATGTCGCATAGTAATTGTCAAACATGCGAATTTAAGTCACAGGAAGCAAAAACAAAAAATCAAGAAATAGTGAAATTATATCATTATGGCTTGACAATATTATCATTGCGATATCTTTAATATTCAGCAAATTAATAAGACACTGTGTTTGTACCTACACTACAATTAAAAAAAGGGCAAAAAAAATTGTAAAATGTAAATGTAAAAAATGTAAATTATACGATTTTGGTCATACGCTTATTATTTTGTTAAATAATATCAATAAATATCACCAAAAGTCGTACTTAGCTGTAATTTTTGTAATACCACAACCACAACTCATTCGACATTGTTCCTCGACTGTAGGAGTCTATGGTTCCTCGAAAAAGGGAGTCTATTACGAAACTTAACTGTCGAAGACTTTGTAATAGACATCCACCTTCGCGAGACCCACAAAACAAGGTGGTCCGCAGAATGTAAGCTTTTTACAAACGCGCTTGAGCAACGCATACATAGACAACATGTCACGGACACTGAATCTCAAAAAACAAACAAATGGCGGAACATTTTGTATTGGAAAATTAAATTGTAAAAAAAATGTTTGGGGTGGACCACCCTTATCACTTAGGGGTGTAAAAATAGATTACGACCGATTGTCAGACCTACGAATATACATATAAAAAAAACACGAGAATTTTATAATAGATTTCATTTTGACACACCAACAGAGCAGATATTATACAATGGCAAACAAAACATAATACAAAGTTAGCTGTTACCTGCGCCAATATCAGGTGCATGTATACATCATTTACAAAAGGACACGGTTAAAAAATAAAAATAGCAACAACATAGTTTCTTTACAAGCATGCAAAGCAACCAAACTTCAAACCATAAATAAAAAATCTACAATAAAAAAATCAATAACGACGTTTTTGAGCTGTTCCGAGATTCATGTCCGTGAGGGGTTGTCTATGTGTGCGTTGCTCAAGCGCGGCATACAACGTGTAACAAAAAGGTGTGGTCAAAATTAAAAGGTTCAAAGTGTTTCCCATCTAGAACTTGCATGTGTTGTTATTAAAACATAATTAATTACTTTAATTTGTCATGCAGTGGTTATTAAAATATTTATATTTGTGAAGTGATTCGCGGCAGGCGCGCATAAGCTAGCAGCAGTGATCATAAATGTTAGTACACAGAGGTTACTAAACCACTAGGGCTGAGACTTGTTTATTTTTATGTGACGTCACAATAGAAATATTAAATTAAAAATTGCAATAAAACATTAAAGTTGATAATCATGACTTGGTAACTCTGCATACAAGATCTAGATCGGATACACTTTGTACAGACGCCTGCACATCAATCTATCCAAAACTGTCAAATTTCTTCAATACATTTTCAATCATATCATTAAGGCATAAGGTTCAAAGTCTATTGAGGAAATTTGACAGTTTGTGGTAGGTTGATGTGCAGGCCTGTTTACACGGCGGCAGATAAACCTACCCAAACTTGTCAAATTTCTCCAATGAATATTGATCCTTATCACTAAATAATAAAAATCAAAATTGATTGTAGAAATTTGACAGTATTGGGTAGGTTGGTCTGCCGCCGTGTGTACCTTTTCATTTTGATCACTCCTATCAGTTACACGTTGTATATTAAGGTTATCTTCTGTGGGTTTTCTTATTTTGTGCGTTCGTGGTTATCTACAATTACAACTGTGCCACACTGAGATTAATGCGCTAAATGATGAACAAGAAAACGCGATCTCCGCCATTTTCCGGCAAATAACATTCGCATTAACCACGGATTGCCGCGCTGTTAGTGGCAGTTATGTTTTTTATTGGGATTTCTTTAAATATCTTTTGCACGTTAAGTGTTCAACGTTCGCTAGCAGACTTGGAGATATAGCAGAGCGAAAGTGCGAGTTTATTTGCCATTTGATCAAGTTAAATGAAACGTGCGTTGGATTGGTCACATAGATGCTAAGAAAATAAAGAAAAACGTTAGTATGAAAAATAAAATTTTATAAAAAATCTTCATACAAAACGTCAATTTCATAGGTAAGGACTTAATATTTATTATTAGCTCTTATCTTTGAAACTTTCTATGTGGAACTCAAGAAGATATATTTTTGGTCACCCATCCAATGACCGGCTTTTGCGAATAATTATAGTTCTACTTATGTATCGTAGCGGCACGTTCGACATTTTAAACCCGTGTGCGATGTAATTTTCGTAGTCAAAAAATAACAGATTTTTATTAAAATTTCACTGGGTGAGAAGCAAATGGTCTGTATTCATCATCATCAGCTCATTTTATGTCCCCACTGCTCGGGCACGAGCCTTTCCTCTGGATAGATAGGGAGAACGGGCCATAAATCACCACGCGGGCCCAGTGCGGGTTGGTGGGTGTTAACAACTGCTAATGCAGCCGGGACCAATTTGCTTTACGTGCCTTCCGAAGCACGGAAGAGCTCGAGATGATAAATGTTCGGTCACCCATCCGATGACCGGCCTTTGCGAAAGTGGCTTAATCTCAGCACTCGCAGACCGGGCGCGTTAACCACTGCGCTATCGAGCTCGTCGTCTGTATTCAATTGGCGCTAAATCTAGAAACTTATTGCTAAGCCCTATTACTAATGTTAAAAAAAAATTGATCACTGGTTCTTGTCGATCACAGGTGCCAATCACTACCCTAGTGTTGTTTAAAGGTATTGTTAGTATAATATTACTACGAGTAGTTCATATTTTTTATTATTTTTTTATTTTGTATTGTGAGATGGGCTTGCTCTTGGCCTCATTCTAATCCCTAGGGCTAAGAAGAGGCCGATGATACAGACGATGGAACAAGCTTGCCCAGAAATAGCCTATTCACTCGGGCTTTAAAAACTTTAGGGTTACATGCACTCGGGAACACAGACGCCAGTAGGGAATTCCACTCTTTGGCTGTACGCATTATAAATGTAGAAGCAAAACGCTTAGTGCGCAGAAGTGGAATATCAACCAGGTAAGGGTGGTAGCCAGCCGTACGTCTGGATTCCCGATGGTAAAATGGGGAAGGTGGAATGAGCTCATGCAGCTCAATAGCACACTCTCCGAAGTATAGACTGTAAAAGACCGACAAGCAGGCCACTGTGCGGCGGTGAGCGAGACTGTGAAGCTTAGTTTTAACAAGCTTATCGTCACCAATAATTTTTCTGGCTCTGCATTCCACCGAATCAAGCGCGGCGAGCTGGTATTTTGCTGAACCGTCCCAAAGTTGTCATATTTTACAGTAGAGCGAAAACTGTAGGTACTCTTACAAATAAACAAAGAATAAGGTCCGAATAGTTATTCCGTGTTTTGTCACTTTTACTCTTATTTGAAATGACGTTTATGACAGGAACAAAACACTGAGTAGGTAACTATTCGGACCTTAATCTTTGTTTATTTGTAAGGCACTTAATTGAAAAGTTACTATGTAGGTACTTACATGCACGTCAAACACTTTATAGTTATTTTTTAAAGACCAGATCTTGATCTCCTTCATTGAAAAGGCTTTGATAGGAAATGCAATGACATTCGAGCAATAATAGTAACATATAAAGTATATTTATAAATGCTCCATTCAATGCTAATTGGCAATTATAACTAGACTGTAATATAACGGGATCTAATAAAACACCTGTCTGCAGCCATTGATACTTAAAAGTGACACATCACACATTACATCACCAGCTCATCAACGTCCCCACTGCTGGGGCACGAGCCTTCCCTATGGATGGATAGGGATAACGGGCCAAACCACCACGCGGGCCCAGTGCGGATTATAATAAATAAATAAATTTTCATACACTCACACCAATTATCTAGCCCAAGAGAAGCTTCGTTATGAAACTCGTTAAATGGTTACTGGACAACGGATAAACATACTTTTAATACTTAAATACATACTTATTATACATAGAAAACACCCAGACCCAAGACAATTTAGAAAAACAATAATTTCTAAATTGACCCGACCGGGGTTCGAACCCGGGACCTCAGAGATGGCGACACCATGAAAACCGATGTACAAACCACTCGACCAAGGAGGTCGTCGTTAATGGTTGTTAACGACTGCTAATGAGCCAGGCTTTACGTGCCTTCCGAAGCACGGAGGAGCTTGAGCTCCGATGATGATTGACATTTTTTGGTCACCCATCCGATGACCGGACTTTGCGAAAGTTGCTTAACCTTAGCAATCGCAGATCGGGCGCGTTAACCACTGGGCCATCGAGCTCCTCAGCTAAGAGTGATATAATTTAATATTTCATTTAATTGGGTTTTGAGAATTTGTTTGTAAATTGAGTTTTATTTGCCATTCGATTAGGTACGTTATCGAAAAAAGAATTTTTATAAATGCATTAATTCTCTAATAAAAACTAACAATAGGTATCGTAGTGTAACCCAGTGTTCGACACAGTAACCCAGTTCGATACCAGTTTTCGTCGCCAAAACCTTACATAGAATTTCATTGTTTGTTTTTCTTTGTAACCCTTGAAATGAAACAGTCTGCAAAATAAATTATTTCATTTGATTTGTTTAACTGGATGACAGTTGTACCGTATGTAGGTATTCAATGGTTGCTAAGGTCAAAAATCAGTTGCTAACATCTACTTTTAATAAATAAAACAAAAAAAAATATCATTGGCTCCTGTCAAACACTGGCACCACTACTCTAAATCTAAATGAATGAAGTTCAAGTTCAAAATTTGCACTACTTACTGCTGACCGTGAGCTGCATCACTAGCTCCTATCTCCGACGCGTACCCCTCTAATTGTCAGATAATAAACCATTAAAATATCCGAACCGCCCTTAAACCACATGAACCTGTTCATCCAGAAAATATTAATTGTAATTTATCGTTGTATTATTGTTAGTAAATCAGCGGTTGTAACGTCTTTCGTCGGCAGTAGGAGTGTTTTTACGACGTCATGTGAAAAATATAATTAAGACATCAAAATGTTCTCAGAAAACGTTATCTGAAGAGTGCTTGCAGTTTAGAGTCCATAGCAAATTTTATTGTTACATTAAGAGGTTTCGTTTGGCCTAATTTGGCGGTTCAGTAGTCTTGTAGTTAACATTTTATATCTGTGGTTGATGGACGCTGACAGTTAAAAGTGTGATGGCCTCTGATGATTGTTTGTATTTATATTTTTATATGTAACTAGCTGTGCTCGCGACTTCGTCCGCGTGGAATAGTGACTTTCGGCAGCATTTTAAATTTTTTAGGCTCTTGTTCCCGTTTTTGCAACATTTTTCACTGATGCTTTGCTCCTATTGGTCGCAGCGTGATATTATATAGACTAAAGCCTTCCTCGATAGATGGACTATCCAAAACAAAAGAATTTTTCGATTCGAACTAGTAGTTTCTGAGATTAGCGCGTTCAAACCAACAAACTCTTCAGCTTTATAATAATATATAGATAATAATGTCTTGGTGGTCCAAGTGGTACTGCGATCGGTATAATATCCGGTGGTCCTGGGTTAAGTTCTTCGGTCGGGCAAAGTGTGTTTTGGAACGCCAGATGCATATATAGCCTGAGTTCTGATCACCAATCCGCATTTGGCAAGCGTAGTTATTAAACCAATACCCATCCATTTTAGCGATAACTAGATTTAAATGATAGGTCTCAATGGTAGAAGGCCCATAGCGGCCAGACAGCATAATTATAGACGTAACGTTACGCTACATTTAGTACAATACATTTCTCGTATTGTTTTCTTAAGATAACGCGAACAATACACATATTAAATACACTTGCAGGGTTCGTAACGTAAAAAAGGTTAAAATAAAACGTAAAACAAACGCGAATGGATTCGTATAAAGACTTTTGCAGATCATATTTAAAAAAAGAGTTGACTCATAGTGTTTCAAAATTAAAAAGTAACAAAACGTTATAACAATGAATACGGATGTTATAATGATCTCGAACGTATAAAGAGTTTCAATTAGACATTTTGCAAAAAATACAGTACACAGCACATGAAAACATAGTTTGTTTACCAAATTCAATTTAAAAAGTAACAAAAAGTTCTAATTCCGAATACAGACGCTTCAACGACCTTGCACATCCGACGCCGTAGACGTCAACATTCCCGCCTTCACACCAAAACAAGATGGCGTCCACCCCATAATACCCGTTCACCGTACCAATAGGTCATCGTATTTTAGTATAGCGTCGGGTTGGACTAACCGTCTGTCCACGAGCTTACAATTTCACAATTTGTCTGCAATAGCTTTTTGCGTTGCTCGGTAATTGGCGGGCACCTGCTTCAACCAGCTACCAAATAAGGCAACCCGCACTCCTCGGACATTTCGCTTTTTAGGGGTATCCGACAAATGTGTAATTATTTATTTAATATCCATCCCGCGCGGACTGTTTTGGGCACAATACGCATACCGTTTTTAATGTTGCTCACGGTCGTTGGAAGATCGCCCAGTGTGGCGTTGCGATTTTAAATTGTTTTAAACAATACTTTGAGAGGAGGTGCGGTTCGGTTTTTTTATTGTTAAACGAGCTTTCCCGCCTGATGGTAAGTGGACGCTATGGAGAGTATCATGCGTACTGTAGAATTTCAGTTAAACATGCTTCTTCCGGGTAATCCTGATCCCTCCCAAAAAATTATATCACTGTACTACTAGAAAGTATGGACCACGGACAATCGTATCCATAGATACTGGATGTCTATGCAAGTAAAATTAATGAAAATTATAAATTTTACTAACACCCCTAGCTTTAGGTAATATTTTATTAAACACAAAGTATGGATTAATTGTGAATCAATCCGATATAAAAGAAATAAAAACTACGTTCATTTCATTTGATAAAACGCGATTTTTAAGTAAATAATTTTCCAGGGAAAAAGAAGGCCCCTTTTTCCGAGTGTTCATGCGCTATCTCTCGACTTTGATGCTTTAAATGTTTGTGCCCTTTAATTGGTACTGGATCTAGTACCCCTCAAACTGAAACACTGCAATGCAGTATAATTGCTGCTTGGAGCAGAAATAGGAGCAGAAATAGGAATAAGTCGTAGAATCGTTATAAAATCGGATTTTCCTAACACCTCTACGTTTTGTTACAGAACAACGAAGAAGTGTTTTACCCTTATCTCCTTAGCAAGCAGGCTAGCTAGGCTAAAACAAGCTCTACCACCATCTATACTGTAATACAAGAATTATTTACCCCCCCCCCCCCCCTCTCCCCCCGCTGAGAATCGAACCCGGGAACTTTAGTTCGGGGGTCACTGGTTTAACCGCTACACAGTATTATTCACTTAAGCGACATGATCTTTAACGAGTTGCTGCTGATATAAGTATCAAAATGGCGACTGTTGGTTTTTTCTCTCTCCTTTTCGCGGTAATTTCGTATGACACTTCGGGTTGACATTTCGCCTGGTAGCGTATATGTATACTCTGAATTAATGAGGGCTTTTGTAACACGAAAAAATTGCACTTTTCTCTCTGGTAAGATGCTTAATGGTTCAAATTAATTGTAATATAATACAATTGAATGCACACGATTTGCGGTAGTTTACGTAATTGTGGAACCCTTTAGTTGGTTCGAATGTATATTTAATTATTTTTTTTTAGTTATTTCACTACAGACAAGCTCTTGGCTTTTATCTTATCAGATGTGTGACGATAAGCCTGCCTGAAGTAATAGTGAACCTTCCAGGTGTTCAACCTGTAAGTCCACGGTAGGTAAATATCATTATCATCATCATCAACGGCTCAGTTTATGTCACCATTGCTCTGCTAAGGCAGGAGCCTTCCCTTTGGATGAAAACACTACCACAGGGAGAACGGTCCATTATAAAGACACGCGGGCCCAGTGCGGTTTGGTGGTTGTTAAGAAATGCTAATGCAGCCGGGCTTAACAAGCACGGAGGAGCTCGAGATGATACATTTTTGGTCACCCATCATTTAACCAGCCTTGGGGAAAGTAGCTTAAGATTAGCAATCGCATGCAGGGCGCGTTAACCACTGCGCTATGGAGCTCCCTTCTCCCTCCTTCAAGCATCCAGTACTAATTATATTGCGAAAATCGAATGTGAATGAAATGACCGCACATTCTCCCATGCAAGCAATGCCCCGGTTCCCACAGATATCTCGAATATTTCGGATATTTCGGATATTCGGTATTAAACTAATAACCGCGCTCTAGATTCCTGCTCTAGGATCGGTTACCGAGGTATCCGTAATTGGCATTTCGTGTGTGTGTTATTTTTAAAGCATTCAAAAAGTTGTTGATAAATAAAAGTATAACGATGTCGTTGTGCGTCACTTAATGAGATATTCATAAATTTTGAATATGAATAATTATTGTCATTAATCCAAATCAATTCAGAGTTTACGACGGGAATGTAATCTTTGATGTCTCTTTATACTCGTATAGACAGATATAAATAGGAACCTAATTATTATTATTAATTAAAAGAAATTATTTGAGGAATAATGGTGGAGTGGGAGAATGAGGAGCTCGATGGCGCAGTGGTTAACGCGCATGGTCTGCGAGTGCTGAGGTTAAGCAATTTTCGCAAAGGCCGGTCTTCGGATGGGTGACCAAAAATGTATCATCTTGAGCTCCTCCGTGCTTCGAAAGGTACGTAAAGCCGTTGGTCCCGGCTGCATTAGCAGTCGTTAACAAGCACCAACCCGCACTGGGCCCGCGTGGTACATAAACCACCACGCCCGTTCTCCCTATCCATCCTCCATAGGGAAAGCTGGTGCCCCAGCAGTGGGGACATTTATATAAGTAGAGAAGGTGTACAGAATGTTAATATTTTTTTTAAATTATGCATAAAAAATACATTAAATCAATAAAAGAAACATTATACACACTACATGTATTTGACACACAACGCATATATATACTCTTTTAAAAAAATTCAAAAATAGAAGAGGAGCGGTTGAAATCCGTCAATGCCAATCCAAATTCACATTCTATCTTTTTAAATTTTTCGTTGCTTAGGATACAATCCGTGCAGCCTTAATAAAATTACGGTCGAATTTCGACAACTGGGCGACCACTAGTTTAATTAAAAACACATATCAGCAATAAAAGTAAGCAATGAATATACAATAAAAAATATCAAGTTGATAGCTATAAGTTTTTAATTCGCCATAGACACATTGGTTCACAAAGCTAGTGCATGAATTCGTATGAAAGTCCAGTGAATCAGCCATACATCAAAGCTGCGGTCCAGTAAAAAATATAACTAACTCGACGTATTAATGAGTGTATCTATAATCGATAGCAAAATGCTAGCAATAGTGGATAACGGCGGGAAAGGGTTTTTTAGCAAGATGGCATCGCTGGCATGTGGGTAGTTAAAGACGGACCGGGTTAAGGGAAAGATGAATTGTCGCAGACACAATTAAAAAATTAATATGCAGTTTTCTTTTATTTATCTTAATGTGCCCCCCACGTGCCGTCATCTCACCTGATATTAAGTGATGATATGGCCAATGGTGGAAGCGCACTTCACCCGAAATCCTCAACTACTGAGGCACTGGCTATCTTATCTCTAGCTACCGGCACACAACAATGATACAAACATTGATTTCAGCGTCTTGGCACGTCAACGTCATGTTATAAGCTGAGTGGTGACCATAATATAATATAAAATATAATGTTAAGTGGTCATAGATGCTCCAAATAATCATTTATTATTTCATATCATTTCACTTTATGTAATGGCGACATATTTAGATAAGATGGTGGTAGCTAGCCAGGCGGGCAAATAAACCCTACCACCACCCAAACCGAGTGCACAAACATGTATCCCGGTAGTCGAACCCGGTACTTCTAAGTCTAAGACCGGCGGTATTAACCACTAGATTACAGAGGCGGATAAAATGATAATCCGATTGGAATGATTGCTATTTGAAATTGGTCGTCGTTGTCGTCAAACTCTTTGTGAAACTATTCTTCGGTGGTCGGTCTGCCCCCTATATTATCTATCACCCCTAAACCACCGCACCAGTTAAGATGAATTTTGGTGTAGAGATAGATTATACCTTGGAGAAGAAGATAGGCTACCATTGCACAAAAGGCGGTGAAAGTTTGATTGGGAAACCTTCAGTTCTCAAGTAAGAGATATGAAAACTAAAATTGATGCTTTTTTAAAACTACATTACTATTTTAAATATTATCTATTTGATTGATCGATCACTGTCATCACTGATGCAATAAATATGTCCTTCATCATGGCGTATGCATGCAACTGTGCAAAAATATCGTAAACACAAACACAAAAAAAACACGCAAACAATATTATTATCGTGTGGATACTATCCACATTTTGCTGTTTGAAGAGCATATGCGCCTTAACAAGCAGCGAGCAATACATGTTAGCTAATTCAATTTCCTTAACATTTTTTTCTAAGCCTGTCTACGAAATGTCCAATCAAAAGTGGTGTCAGTGGCTCTCTCGTTAAGGTGACATTTGCAATGATTTACGAGTTAAACACCGACAGATGGTGTGTGCCTTATAGAGCTAGTTGACACTTGATAGGTAAGTAGGTACCTACTTGCGTAGTTTTCTAAAGCCCCACATCGTTACTGAGATACTCGAAGGGTTGGGGGGTATATAATTTCTCACTTCTCATTTCTATTGTCATTCATCATCATCAGGAAGGAAATATTGTTTATTTATGTATTACTTGTAAGAAAAATTGCTTTGACACTGGCTAAATGTGCTAATCGCACAAAGCCATCAAATAAAGGAAAAAAAAATCTGTGATTGACATTGGGTAGAGCGATAAATGAAATGTATTATTTTTGTTTATATCTTACGGCTAAGGCATTCGGCTTTCATCTCACCTGATTTTAAGTGATGACAGGGCGAAAATGGCGCACTTCACCCGGAAACCCCAACCGGAACACAAAATGCTACAAACATTGACGTTATAGTGACATATTTAAAAGAGATGGTGGTAGCTAGCCAGGCGACAACCTTATTACCGTGTACATATATATTTGGTTTTGGAAAAACTACTTAATAGGTATCTAGATAAAAAAAAACTTCATAATTTTAATTAAATTTAAATAATTTTGCTATTTCTCGATTCACTTTCCTAAAACAAACGTTAAAGCTAACACTAGTCTATAAACAAGTAGAAACCAACTGCAGTATTTGTATAGACATTGATAGTAATTTAATTCACCATAAATTCTGAACTATAAATAACACACTCGCATACCTACAGCTACGACTAGACTAGAGATACAAAGTTGCCATTTTCCTAGAACTGCCATTGTCTATGTCTACCGTTATGATAGAGTTAATTGACTGTCTATGGTAAGAAATTAATTTCAAAAGACGCCCTCATTGACGAGCGTAATGGGCTTCGGAGCGGACGTGAGTCGTAAGTACAGTGATAAATATATTTTTTTAGCCTTTTCAACACAATGTTGGTAAGTACTCGTAGGAATGCCTGTCTGTTTCCCCCCGCGCCCTTGTGGTGGGGCACCTTAGTAAGGAACCACCGTGACTGGTCGTGAACGACTCTTTAATCTTGGGATCCCGCCCAAGCGGTAGACGGGTGCCTTAGGATTTTAGTGGGTCGGCCATAACATGAGGCTACAAATATTGTTTTCACTTCAGTAGCTCAAACATGTAGGTTTTGCTGCCTGAAATCAGTAAGCAAAATGCGATTTTGCTCACTGAGTGAGACGAAGTAACTTTTAAATTTTTTTCTTCAGAAAGCCGCGAATATCTTATTCAGCCTTGGGTTAATCATACAATTCGAAACATTTACACTCTATCTCTTTCCCGCCATTAGAAAGAGAGAGAGAGACAAAGACCAGCCCTTTCGAAGTTCCAATTTTAAATTCGACCTCAAAAGACAAACACGTTCGGAATCTCGTACTTATTAACTAAAGAAATTTTGCAAAAAGATAATTTTGTCTTTTAATGTAATTTATTGAATGTTTAACTTATTGTTGTATTTAAACGAAAATAAGTATTTACTCCCCTGTGTGGTGCCGGGGATAAAGAATTGCACCACCACCTCTCGTCCCGTGGGTGTCGTAAAAGCCGACTAAGGGACTATTCCAGAGGATGGGCAGCAGCATCTCTCTGAGGTTACCCTCAACCTACTGCGATCGCCAACCCGCCTGCCAAGCGTGGCGATTACGGCAAATACCCCTCATATCCTTGGGGGAGGCCTTTGTCCAGCAGTGGACGTCTTTTGGCTGAGATGATGATGATGAAGTATTTACTGCAAATAAAACTAATATTTAACCTGTAAATATTTATTTCTAGTTTCAATAATGTTACGTAATATATATTTTGAATAATAAAATATCATGGGTGCTATTTCCGAACACGCCTTAATTTAAATAAAACAGCGAGAATAACATTTCGCGTTTCGTGGCTGGCGTAAAGAGTTGAATAAGTTAAAAAATATTAAAATAATCGTAAAATATGAGTGAAACTAGCGACGAGAACAGTATTTTAACACCGGAAGAGTTAAAACAACAAGTTATTAATGCAGAATTATGTTTCCTACCTGAGAAGTCTCGCGAGAAATATCTGAAAGCATACCATGTCTTCAATGAATGGAAACATACAAAGGGCGCAAACAGTTTTTCGGAGACGGTGTTGCTATCTTAGATTTTATCTTTTTTTAGATTTATCACGGACGAGGCGATCATCTACAATGTGGAGTATTTCCTCAATGCTGAAAGCTACTTTAAAAACAAAACATAACGTGCATATTGAAACGTTCACCGTTGTTCCTTCTCAATCCGCCACAAAAACACAAACCTTAACCCCAGATAATCAAACTCAACTCAATGCCAATAACGTTGCCAAATAAATCTGTTACTTTTAGTTTGCAGAATTGCAGTAATTTTACTTTTAACTTTTAAAAAGTTCCATTTTATTGAATTGGTATCTTTACCTGCAATGTTAATTATTTTGATTCACAATAAATAGTTACTTCAATCTATTCCTGTTTATTATTGTATATCCTAAAGTGTTCTCGCTGCTGAAGTGAAAAGTTATGTGTGTTACACGAGAGCAAAGTTTTTTGCATCTCGTGCCTTTGAATTCCTCGCCACACTCAGGATTCAAAATCAGCACTCGCAGCAAAAAACGACTTTGCTCTCTTGTTGCACAAATAACTATTTTTTTTGAGACAGTTATCTGATTGGCACTAGGCATTTTGAGCTTCACCGGGTTTTAACTAATATTGATGTTATAGCGACATATTTAGATAAGGTGGTGGTAGGCGATTACGGCAAATACCCCTCATATCCTTGGGGGAGGCCTTTGTCCAGCAGTGGACGTCTTTTGGCTGAGATGAGATGATGACTAAGGGCGACTGAATTGAAAAATATGTATGTATGAAAGTCACAGAAATAGATCTATGTGATGAAAGTAGACAATATCAACGTTTCGTAGTCCCCTGATTCCTCCTCCAAAACTGGAGCGATTTAATTACTTTTTTCATTAAAAATTAGAGAAAGACTTTGGCTGTGTCCCTATGTTTTGCTTTTTTTATATAATCTCAATCAAATTACGAAAAAACAGCGGAAAATCTGGCCAATTTTTAATTTTTTTATAGGTTTATACCTTTTTTAAAAATTATTTTATGAAAAAAAGCAAAACATAGGGACACAGTCAGCCTTTCTTAATTTTTTAATGAAAAAAATTAATTAAATCAGTCCAGTTTTGGAGGAGGAATCAGGGGACTACGAAACGTTGATTTTGTCTACTTTTCATACATATTTTTCAATTCAGTCGACCTTAGTGTTACCTCTTAAGCTTACCTTTATTTAATTCGTGACTCAGTGCCCTAACTTTGTAATAACAAAGCGAACTTCTTTATTTTTAATATAGTATAGTGATTAACTGTATCATTTAATTATAGCGTATAACACATAAACAATTTAATTAAAATACATAATCAATATTTAAAAACAATAATCAGAAAGTAATATGATTAAGTTTCCACCGTCATAATGACGTTATTTAAATTAAAATCCGTAACATTTAATTTTGAATAGTAATATGCACGTGCCAATAAAACTAAAATATACGATCATATTATCTGATATTAGTGGCACGTGCAAACGTAAACCTATTAAGAACTATTTCGTTCCAAATAAGAATAACTTATTTAAACGTACTCGCCAAAACACGAACTCCTGCGCAAACGATACCTTAACGCAACGTGACCGTATCGAAATCGATATAACTCTACGGTTTGATTGGTTGCCTTCACTCAAATAATTGGCACAAATCTCGGATTGTCACACTCGATGAATGCGCGATCGATTTATCAATTCAAAATCGATTTTGTGATGGTAATAAAACTATTGTGTTGTAGGATGGTTGTAGGTACCTAGCGTTGTGTCAGACACGTTGAGCTTGCAACCCAGAGCCGTACAACACTATAGCAATAGAGAGCCAGAGCATCAAATGCCAGAGCCGTAAAACTCATTAAAAAAAAATCCCCTATGTTACATAATAAACAACAGTTGCCAAGCAACCAAGGATTAAATCCCGGTTTAGACCAAATCGAAATTTAACAATTTTCGAGTATTTATGTAGCCTATGTTATTCTCCGGAATTTTCTTAGCATTTCGGAAAACCGGATCAAAATCCGTTCAGTAGTTCTCGAGTTTATCGTGTTCAAACAAACAAACAATTTTTTTTAAACTATTCTATCGTGTTCCGTAAGTGATTTTGATTTTTTGTGTAATTTTTTTTTATATCTTGCAATTTCAGATTTTTTTATCCCTACGTTCTTATTATATGTATAGATTTATTAATTCCCTCTAGGAACCCGCTGAAGAGGAGCTCGATGGCGCAGTGGTTAACGCGCCCGGTCTGTGAAAGCAACTTTCGCAAAGGCTGGTTATCGGATGGGTGACCAAAACTTTATCATCTCGAGCTCCTTCGTGCTTCGGAAGGCACGTAAAGCCGTTGGTCCCGGCTGCATTAGCAGTCGTTAACAACCACCAATCCGCACTGGGCCCGCGTGGTGGTTTACGGCCCGTTCTCCCTATCCATCCATAGGGAAGGCTCGTGCCCCAGCAGTGGGAACATATAAAGGAGCTGATGATGATGATGATGATGACCCGCTGAAGGTGGTTCGATTACACGGCTTGAGGAACCCTTTAAGTTTAACAGCAAACAATAAAAATCATAGTAGTTATTTTTTTTATTAGACTACAGAAAGAGTATCTTTTTGGTAATTTTTGGTTTCTGTTGTCTAATAAAAAAAAATAACCTCAAAATTCAAGACAATCGCTACGCTGCGCTTCGTGATTGTCTTAAATTTCTAACCTATCACGTGACCTACAGGAGTAGGGCAGCTAGTATTGATAGAAATATATAGGTAAAATAAATATATAGGTATACAGGGTGGAAACTTTCAGCGGGGCAGTAAGGGGAAGTACCTTATCCGTTGCAGCTACACGAAAATGGTTTTAGGAGACTATCCATATTTTTTTATGGAATTTTGATCCCCATTCAAAGATTTTCAAAAAAAATTACAGTTAGCAAGAAAATGGCCATTTTACACAAAAACATTTTTTGATGCCAATCGATCCTGTTTCAAATACTGATCAAAAACTTCTATGTGACCAACCATCGTTGGAGTACTCAAAAAGTCACAAATTGCAAAAAACTTTTCCCTTACATTTTGTAAAGAATTTGTGTAACTGAAATACAAAAAATAAAATAAAAGACAAACGATCACGTAGAATTTTACAGATATCAAAAAGAAGGCGTATTAATTTTCTTTTTTTATTAACTAACATAACTTGATGATGTTATTATTATTTAAAATCTTGCTGTTTCTTGCCCTACTACGATATCAAGTGCACGAAGTGACCGCCATTTGGATGAAAAATTCAACTCCATTTTGTTCCAAATTTGAATTGTTTTTAAACTTATCTTTTTATTCAGTCAACAATAAGATCTCAACCGTCACTAAAAAAGCTTTTGCGAAAATTTTTCATACAAAATGTACGGGAAAAGTTTTTTGCAATTTGTGACTTTTTGAGTACTCCAGCGATGGTTGGTCACATAGAAGTTTTTGATCAGTATTTGAAACAGGATCGATTGGCATCAAAAAATGTTTTTGTGTAAAATGGCTATTTTCTTGCCAACTGTACATTTTTTTGAAAATCTTTGAATGGGGATCAAAATTCTATAAAAAAATATGGATAGTCTCCTAAGACCATTTTCGTGTAGCTGCAACGGATAAGGTACTTCCCCTTACTGCCCCGCTGAAAGTTTCCACCCTGTATATTGTGATAGTTATGAATTTCAAACTTAATTTTCTTTGCTACACTACATTATACCAAATGAATATTCGACATATGAACATTTCATCAAATGAACATTGTATTTTACGATCATTAGCGCAGATGTTGTTATCGCAAATAAATATTCGGTGAAATGAAAATTATGTCAATCGATATTATACAAATTGATAATTTTCTTAAACGTTGTTCAAATTAGTAAAATTGTATCAAAAGTTGTTATACCAAACAAGGGTGAACCGTTTTTTTATAGTCTATCTAAAAACGGACCAAAAACAATAGTTTACCAAACATAAATGGACAACTAATCTAAATGATATTTATAACAACAAGACGAATCGATTCGTCCCGAGTGTCGAATGCGCATCGATCACAATAATCGATAAAAGAATCGGATTATGCCGTGGCCGGCCACTGATTGTGGTAATTTTTTGATTGGTTGAATGCGCGTAATATAATTAAACAGTTCAAATTCCTACGCGAGCAATTTAATTAAGCTTCAAGTGGATACTTATTGAGTTCATATAATCGACCATAAAGGTGTAATTACTGTTAGTTTTGGTAATTGAATTTTTGATAAAATGTTTTTTTATGAAGTTTATTAACGCAAACTTAAGTGAGGAGCTCGATGACGCAGTGGTTAACGCGCCTGGTCCGCGATTGCTAAGGTTAAGTAACTTTTGCAAAGGCCGGTCTTAGGATGGGTGACCAAAGTTTTTACACCTCGAGCTTCTCCGTGCTTTGAAAAGCTCGTAATGCCATTGGTGCCGGCTGCATTAGTAGTCGTTAACTACCACCAATCCGCAGTGGGCCTGCGTGGTGGTTTAGGGCCTGTTTTCCATTTCCATCAATAAGCAAGGGTCGTTCACCAGCAGTGGTGAATAAATAAAACATAAAATGAGTTGGTGATGAACGCATACCATTAATTTAGAAAATGAAATGTAGACATACCTGACTATTCTACTATTTTACAGCGTTTATAGAAAAAAAACGACTTTTTGAAAAATTACAGAATTAGACCAAAACGTCATGATTATTTCAGTTTTAACTTAGTTTGTAAGTGAGCATATTATATAAAAAAAAACCCTTCTATAGTGCAGTAACTGTAATGTATGTTTTACTTTGACAAACAAAAAGATAAATTACATTTTTCAATACCAGGTTTACAAGTAACTCGATAATTTTGAATTACCGCTTTTTAATTAAGCTACGGCTTTTTACACACCACTTCGTGGTCTGAGTCTGGAAGGTATTTAGCGAAGTTATTTGTTAATTAAGTCGGTGATAAATAGTGTGTCAACGCCATCTATCGGATAATTAATGATTATGCCGGTGGATCGTTAGATTGTTTTAATGATGAGTTTGGTAACATATGGCGACTTCACCATTATCGACTTACAGATGTCATCTGAAAAAGAATTTTTGCTTTGACATATTTCCAAAATAACACCTTTGTTTGTGTATTGTGGGAGCTCGATGGCGTAGTGGATAACGCGCCCCGTCTGCGTGTGCTGAGGTTAAGCAACTTTCGCAAAGGACGGTCATCGGATGGGTGACCAAAACTGTATCATCTCGAGCTCCTCCGTGCTTCGGAAGGCACGTTACCCCGTTGGTCCCGGCTGCATTAGCAGTCGTTAACAACCACCAATCCGCACTGGGCCCGCGTGGTGGTTTATGGCCCGTTCTCCCTATCCATCCATAGGGAAGGCTCGTGCCCCAGGGGACATAAAAATGAGCTGATGATGATGATGATGATTGTATATTGATTGACCCCCCATCCCATCCGAACCCCTAGGAGATTCTAGTGGAGAAAGGGGACATGCTTGCGTTCATTGCATCATGTCATTCCTTCTAGACACCCTCTATCGTTTTTTCGATCACACAGCTTGAGGAACCCTTTAAGTTTCTCGCAACCCCCAAAAAAGTTCAGAGACGCTGAAAACGCTACTAAAACCATCAGCAAAACTCTGTCCAAAAAAGTTAAGCCTTTGGTCCTGGTTTTGAACCGACTTCAAAAAAGGAGGAGGTTTCTCAATTCGACCGTATACAAAATTCAAAAATTCAGAATCATTTATTCAGTTTAGGCTACAAGTAGCTCTTGTGAATATCAACTATGCCATCGGTTCGTAAATTTACTCTGGGCTAGATCTTGTACTGAGAAGAATCGGCAAGAAACTCAGTCAGACTCCAGCTCTTTTCTCCCTTACAGCGTCAAAAATATTGGAAAATGCCCTATCATAGCCGGACACTTTCCATTACAAATAAACACAAAAAATATGTAGAAGACAACCACAACATGTAAAAAAAGAAAATAAAATCTAAGTTAACAAATTTACATCAGATAATTATGTAAAAGTTTCAATTTCCACAGTACCAAGTACAAAAAAAAGTAAAAAAGTAGTAAAAGTCAAAATTTGTTTAAGAAAAACAAAGTCAAACTATAGTAAATAACACTAAAAATAAGATAAGTATGCAAGAGCAGACCCGCCTCCACAGGCGGCATCCGTTCACGAGTATGACATATCAATCAGCCATTGCTTCGCTCAACCATATTTTAGGGAACGTAACGACCCTACGCACACACTAATACACTATACAGGGTGGGAAGGAGTATACCGACAGATTTTAACCATGGATTCCTGGTGGTGTTACGAGTAAATAATGTTATTATATCAACATGGGTTCAAAACTGCCTTATTAACTTACTTAATTTCTGGAACAAAAAAAAAAAAATTATCGATAGTACTTCCTTGTGAGCGAAGCCTTAGTCAAAAGAGTGAAAAAGAAGACTTCACACTTCAAGAACGACTCCGACAAAATACGATAAACGACGAGTGGAGTATGACGTCCGTATGACACTTCATTTTAAGAGCTCTAGACATAAAATTGATAGCAGTTTACTTGTGTGTGTGATTACGTCATATTATAAAGGCGTGTTACCCTTGAGATTTTTCAACTTGTGAATTACTTAAATAATTTAATATCTCGAAAATTAGACTTTACCGAGCCATATTTGTATTACTTTTATTTGTCCAAATAGGCACTAGAATTGTTGGTTTCAATCTGTCGGTATAATCTTTCCCACCCTGTATATATATATTTGTTGACAAATGGCAGTAGTCATCATCATACTCAGAGCGTATTAGTCTACTGCTGGGCATTGGGAGAGCCCAATGCATGCCACTAAACCCGACCTTCGGCTCTTCTCCTCGAACTGCTTCTATTGCCAGTCACTCTGACTATATCGCCAATATACCCGATATTCGGCTCCTCGCTTCCAACTGCTGCCAGCCACTCTGAATTAACCATGCCTCATCGCGCAGGTAGGTCTCCTACACCATGTCTGCCAAGTCGCGGTCTCCACTCTAGAACATGTCTAATCCAGCGGTTATTGCTCTTGCGGCTAATATAGCCAAACGGCAGTGGTTTAAGCCCATCACATCCAACTGCTGCCAGCCACTCGACGTATATACCATTGGTCAACCTTGCCGGTAGACTTTCTACAGTATCTACAGAGTCGCGGCCTCTACTCCAGAACACGGTAACCCCAGTAGTTATCGGACTTCAGATATCAGTTATTTGAACCTAAATCTTATTAAGCCTGCGTTGTGGGTTATGGGGCAATCACCTCGAGTAGAATAGTCTGACCCTTGGCCAGGGCCTGACCTTGTTACCCATATAAGAACCCAGCATTGCAAGTTACTTCACTCGCACGTGTTAGTTAGCCACTGTGGCAAAAACCTTTACTCAACCTCAGTCGCCATTAATACTACTATAAAGTTTTATTAATGCAGGACAAAAGCGTCTCTTTTTCTTTTCATGTATGTTCAGTGGAGTCCACCTTATCATGCCATCTTCGTCTGGGCTTATCACACTGTCATCGTCTGTTTGTCGAAACTTGTCTAACTCTGTGTCATATTTCCTCTTTCCATATATCACAATCTTAAGCTATTTCGGGTCAATGATTTGTAGAGTAATTCATCTCATCCTACCATCTCCGTCTGATCCTTCTAAGTTCTGGTCGTCTGCTTATCGAAAGTTGCTTGACACTGTGTCAGTCTTCCCTGTTTAAATTTAACTCTATCCTGGTCTATTGTGGCAATTCATTGTGTGGGAGTCCATCTCATTCTGCCATCTCTATCTGACCCTTTCATGTTGTGGTCGTGTGTTTGTCGAAAGTTGATGATTAACGCTGTGTCAATCTTTCTTCTTTCCATTCATCTCTATCCTCGACTGTTGGATCAATTCTTTGTGTGGGAGTCCATCTCATCCTGCTATCTCCGTCTGATCCTTCCATGTTCTGGTCGTCTGTTTGTCGAAAGTTGATGATTAACGCTGTGTCCATCTTCCTGCTTTCCATTCATCTGTACCCTGGACTGTTGTGTCAATCCTTCATGGGAGTCCATCTCATCATGCTACCTCTGTCTGACCCTTCCATCTACCCACTTACTCTTTCCATTTATCAATATTCTAGACTATTTCGGGTCAATCCTGCCTTTTTTATCTTTGAAGAGTTGATTAATGACTCCGCTTTACCTGATGTTAAACAGAAGAAGCGTCCATGTGTAAAGACAATGGAGCAGGATTGTGCCTGACCAGCCATCTTCACCTTGCCGCACAAGTTGCTACGTCACTCCTCGTCTAAGGGCCCCATGTTGTAGGAGGGAATACGTGAGCTGAGAGTGTATTTGATTTTTAGGGTTCCGTACCCTAAGGGTAAAACGGGACCCTATAACTAAGACTCCGCTGTCCGTCTGTCCGTCTGTCACCAGGCTGTTTCTCATGAACCGTGATAGTGAGACAGTTGAAATTATCACAGATGATGTATTTCTGTTGCCGCTATAACAACAAATACTAAAAAACAGAATAAAATAAATATTGAAAAGGGGGCTCCCATACAAGAGACATGATTTTTTTTTTTTTTGCCGTTTTTTATAGTTAATGGTACGGAACCCTTCGTGCGCGAGTTAGACTCGCGCTTGGCCGGTTTTTAGTGGTGTCGCCGTTTATGATGTGGTGATCTTTTCCCACAATTGGCTACGACAAATGTGACTGGCCCAGTTTATTTTCCCATCTTTTGTCAGTCGCAATTTATATACACTATTAAAGCAGTAAATTTCGAAGGTCGACCATTCGATACAAACTGCGGATACTATAAGCATCGTTTATAACGCACACTACGCCGGATACGGACATAAAAAAGAACTATTTGCATACAAAGCCCGTATTAACCTCTGACATAACGTTGAGAGGAGGCCGCATAGACAATTAGTTTGTTTTTTTCTATTGCCGCTTTACAAATGAGTAATTAGTCTAGTGGTAGGGATGTGGACGATCGTTTAGTGATGGGACTTGTGACGAATAGTAAGATTACCTAAATGTATGTTTTTAATATATTTTTTAATTGTTATAAATTAACAAGTACCTACTACTAAACAATGTAAAATAATGCTAAGCGTCTACTAGTTTATATAATAATAATTAAATGACATCAATATCAAAACTAAGTTGATGGGCGCTGATCTCTAATAGTTAATAGCTACTAGTTACCTCTACCAGATGACTGGTAAAGAAATAAGAAGACCATTAGCATAAAGTCTTTACCAAAAATCATGTTTTTATTAATTTCCGGACACTTTAGGGAAATTTACATAAGGGCACAAAAAATTGACTACTGCTACTAATATACCAATTTTGAAACTACACTTGAAAGACAAGTCAAGACATTTAGTAAACATATTTAACATAAGGCATAAAATAAATTAAGTAAATAGAGTATATCCTACATGTATTTTTTTTTAAGTTTCATTAGTTAGGTATAGTTTTTTTTACTGAGGTCATATTATGTGTGCTTGTTGTGTTTGTCTATAATAGATTGTACAATTAGATCATAATTTATGTATTAAAAAAAAGTAAGCATTAATTGTAACAATTGTTGCCAAACCATAAAAAAAAAGACTCTTTCTTCAACTTAAGATCAAATAATATACCATAAATTAAAATAAAACACTATTACTTCAGCTGGTATACAGTTTTTCGTTCTGCTGTTTATCTTTCTAATACCCTAACGAGCAATTCTTGTATATATAATTTGAATCTCGGAAACGGCTCCAACGATTTTCATGAAATTTAGAATGCAGGGGGTTTCGGGGGCGATAAATCGATCTAGTTAAGTTTCATTTTTAGAAAACAATATAAAAAATATAATGAGCAAAGCTTGGTCATCCAGGTACTACTATATTATAAGCACAGTCTATATAACCTTAGCAAGTATCAATAACTAATATAAAATTAAAAATTCCACTGTCAATCATAGGTACTCTATTATACAGGGTGAGGCAAAAGTAATCATCCGATGTTCTTTGGCTGTAATTTTTTTTACAAATGAAAAACTTTGGTTCTGTATGTGGATTATTTAGGTTTATTTCATTAGAATTTTTCCCATCAAGTCGAGAAGATGATATCGCACAAATGGCCGCTGCCAGCATTGATGACCATACGGGTTCTTTTTATGGCATTTTCCATCACTTTTGCCAGAACTTCAGGCGATAGGTTCGCGCATTCGTTGTCCTTGAGGGCTTCCAGAGTCTAAGACTTGTTCACGTAAACACGAGACTTCAAAAAAAGAAGTCTGGTACGGTCAAATCGGGCGATCTTGGCGACCAGTGCAAATCGCCAAAACGAGAGATTAGGCGACCCGGAAATGCCTGCTTCAAAACGTCGGTTACAACTATTCCGCGTTCTTGAGGAGTACAGCGATTCATGGCTTGTTGACATGTATTTAACATCTGTTTACTTCAAATATGTCAAAACCGATTTGACATTTGACGTCATTTGCAAAAACTATAGCGTCTTCCAATAGGGTGATTACTTTTGCCTCACCTTGTAGTATTCTGACATACTGTTAATACATCATTGCAATATGGTCTCTAAATTGTTTAATTTGTGTATTATTGTGACTCTCACTTGTTTTCTGAACCTTAAATAAATAAATATATGAAACCAAACAGCTAACTACAGTTAAAACTTTTATTCTCTCCAATTTCGTGATGAATTATTAATGAGTTTCGCCGATTCTAATTTCTATTGTCATTCTTCAATTACGTTTATCAATTGATTGTCTAATTGTGTGACCTTTGTAGCTACTGTGTATCTAATTATAAAAAAAAATGTATTCAAGTCTGGAAAGTATCTAGTCAATTATCACTTTAACCGTTTGGTAATCTATTAAAAATACTAACACTTCCATCTTTGTATTTATGAAGTTGCGGTATTATTTTTTTCCTTTATGTCAAACAGTATTACCATAACTTTTTTTTTCTTTCTTTTAGTTGATGGCTTCGTGTGATTAGCACATTTAGCCAGTGTCAAAGTAATTTTTCTTTCAAGTAATACATAAATAAACAATATCTCCTTCTTCCTCCAGTAATGATGATGAATGATAATATTGATAATAGAAATGAGAAGTGAGAAATGATATACCCCCCAACCCCTAGAGTATCTCAGTAAAGACGTGGGGCTTTACTAAGTCCTAGGGCGTACTTCTTGAGAGAATTTGAAAAATGACGTTGCACTGTTTTGTTTCATTTGCCAACAGTCATGCACACTCACGAACACTTAACGGTTAATTAATCCACCATTATTTCACATTAATATTCGACATAACAAAAATTTTAGAAAATAAAACAAAATCGCAGACATGACTCTTTACTTTCCCGCTAAGAACTACCATAACTTCAATACTTTCGATGAACAAATTCACAAAGAAGCCATAGACATGGACATAAAATATGTGCACTTAGACATAAAACTGCACTCTTTGCAAAAAGAAAGCTTTTTTGGGATGGCGCCAAAATATACAACAAAGTACTGATATGATATGATGATGACGACCTCCTTGGTCGAGTGGTTTGTACACCGGTCTTCATGGTGTCGCCATCTCTGAGGTCCCGGGTTCGATCCCCGGTCGGGTCAATTTAGAAATTATTTTTTCTATGTATAATAAGTATGTATTTAAGTTTTTTAGTATGTTTATCCGTTGTCTAGTAACCATTTAACGAGTTTTATAACGAAGCTTCTCTTGGGCTAGATAATTGGTTTGAGTGTAGGAAAGTTTATTTTTATTTATTATTATTATATTAAGAACCTACCAATTAAAATGTTATGAACATGACATATTATTATTTTATGTGATATATTGTGTCTTAATGCTCTAAGATTGTGTCATTTGACTATCAAAGGTCAATTGTCAAAAGTCAAATGTCTTCTAATGAGTATTTACTGCATTTATTTTATAGTATGATGTAATAAATAACCTGACTCATTTTTTTCAGAATATAATGTTAAAATTGGTTATTACTAAGGTGAGATGTCAAATGTTACTCATATGCGACTACAGGCTCGCCCGTTTTTTTTTAAATTATTATTCCTAAGTATGTTTTTTTTCTCAGCTATAGCTGGTTTTCTCTGTAATTACGGCTATAAACTAAGTAATGACAGGGTGTGGTGTGATGTCTGTATTATTATTGTTATTAATAGGTCTTTACCTATGAAATTGGAGATTTGTATGAAGATTTTTTATAAATTTTTTTTTTCATACTTACGTTTTTTTAAATTTTCTAAGCATCTATTTATTTTAACACTATAAAAATTGTAAAGTAGTGTGTTTGTTTTACTAGCTAAATATTGCAGACATTAAAAAGAAAAAAAATCGAGAGCCTTCAAATCTACAGTGAAACAAAAGGTCAATTCCGCGAACAAAAAATGAAGTCACAAAATTAATAAATCATTGTTTGTACTGAAGCCATAGTCATTAACATAGTCCTAAATAAAGGTGTATAATAATATTAACAACCGGTATTGACTTTTAATACACCTATTAATAAGAGAGAAAAAAACTCCAATTTCATAGGTAAAGACATATTAATTAATACTTAAGTGTCTTTTTCTAATCTATAGCAGCCGGTTTTCTCTATAATTACGGGTACAAACAATTATTATTATTAAGCTTACATTCTGGGTTTTCTTATTTCATGATTACACCATGTTATACTAATTCATCATCATTATCATTATCAGCTCTTTTTATGTCTCACTGCTGGGGCACGAGCCTTCCCTATGGATGGATTGGGAGAACGGGCCATTAAACACCACGCGGGCCTAGTGCGGATTGGTGGTTGTTTACGACTGCTAATGCAGCCGGGACCAACGGCTTTACGTGCCTTCCGAAGCACAGAGGAGCTCGAGATGATAAATTTTTGGTCACCCATCCGATGACCGGCCTTTGCGAAAGTAGCTTAACTTCAGCACTCGCAGACCGGGCGCGTTAACCGCTGCGCTATTGAGCTCCTTATACTAATTAGTAGCTTACATTTCAATCACTATTCCTTCTGCTACGGATGTATGGTTTACTAGAGATTTGGCAATCGTACTGCCGGCAAAGGAAGATATTCCACAAAATAATTATAATTGTATTTTCCTGAGGAAATTCGTTATTAGTTAATGTTACTTACGATTGTTTGTCGGAACGAAATTGTATGTTATTAATAAATTAGAAATACGCTGTTAAGACTAAATAGTGTTTAATGAAGAGGTTCTGTTGTTTGACACTGTTGCTTTAGCAAAAAAATTAAAAGAAAATAATTTAAAAAGAAACATGCCCGATCAAAATACTGAATAAGTATGTTATCTGTAGATACTCTGCTTGTATGTTATCTACACCTTCTGTACTTATATTGTGTTTTTCTAGTAAAAGCAAATAAAGTTATATGTATTTATTATTATTATTACTATTATAGTATATTAGATATTATAGTATATTATACATAGTAGGTAAAAAAATGTTTCGACGATTCAAAAGCAATTTTCTTAAGTTTATTTTAATAAAAAAAATACTTTTACTTTGACTTACCTACGTATACATCTAACTGGACAGAGACAAAACTGTTTTGTAATTAACATTTTGTATGTACACATATAGTTTGTAGGAACAGTACTATAACAATAAAACAATCACAATACAATACAAACTTATCTAAATATGTCGCCAACGCCATATCAATGTACAATAATTATTATTTATGAATTGAATATAATGTCAAAATTGCTTATTAAATAAATAAAATCAACGAAAATAGATGTAAATAAAAATATGTCACATGTACTCTACAAGTAATATTGTAGTGTTAAAAAAAATATGATCCTCAGTAGTAGAGCATTTCGGGTGAAGTGCCTTACCACCTTCGGCCTGATCATCATATCTTCATATCTGGTGAGATGAAGGCCAAGTGCTTACCCGAAGAGGTTTAAAAAATGTAGATAGATAATACTTCTATTGCAACCCAAAAAAAACCCAACAAGCAAACTAGTCATATAAGGTAGAGCTTATTCAGCATTTCGATTTTATAAATTACACACGTATGCTCACTCACACATCACGCATACACATGTTCACTCACACATACCATCATGTACACGGGCAAACACACACGCGCACACACACGCTCACTCACACACACCATACATGTACATGCGCACACACACGCCCACGCACTCACACTCACATAGACAAACTCACATTCAATTTCTATTTCTTGTTATTATTCTATAATTTTTTTGTTTTTTCTTTTTCTTTTACATTATTATCTAAGTTGTATTGTTAGACGTGTTATAGTTCGGGCGGGGATCCTTGAGACTTGAAATTCAGGTTTATCCTATCTATGGCTCCAGTCCTCCCAAATTTTATATGTTTTTCCTACTCCAATTTTCTCTTTTTACCTGTAAGAAACATTTACTTCGCTGTTTTAGCAAAACATGTAATATTCTGGTGGAAAATAAAGAAATTTTATTTATTTATTTATTTAAAAGTAGTTTAAGTGCGAATTATTCAGAACCTGTTGTTTATAGCCATCTTATTCAGCATTTTACAACAACATTTACATGACCATTTAGCTTATTATGGTTAAAGAAACTTTATTTCTCATAAGAATACATAAGATTCACTTACTGAGAAAGATACATTTTGTTTTATCACTCTTAATTTTTTAGCACAATGAACGCACGCACTGATAAGAAAACAATATTGACAATATTTAAGGTGGGTAGTTCTTTACATTACCTTTAAACGACGATTACGTGTCTGAAATGCTGAATAAAATGGGCCTAAATCGCGTTATATACACGTTTTCATTACGTTTAAATGACTTATATTACTCACTAAAATACTAAATAAGATACGTTGCCTCCACCATTATATGACATTTTCTTGCTATTTGGAAATGCATTGATCACCATGATCATCATCATCATCTCAGCTAAAAGACGACCACTGCTGAACAAAGGCCTCCCCAAGGTTTAAAAAAAAACAAATAATGCGGCGGTTTTATCGCTTCAAAGTAAGGTTGCCAGATCGGAACTTACCGAGTCCGGGACAATTCCATGTCGAGCCGTGGCTATGAATATGTAAAAATCTTACTCTAAGATAAAAATAAAAAAATAAATATATAAATATAAATTACGGAATATTTAATTTTATATTTGTATTTATTAGAAAAATACATTTTATTTTTCAAATGTATACTTTTAGTAGTCCAGATAAAAGATATAAATTGAGAACCGTTGTTATTTGTTTTTTTTATTTTCGGAATTCGGGACAATAGATCGAATTACTGGACACGGGACAATACGTAAAATTCCGGGATTATCCCGAAAAGCCCGGACATCTGGCAACCTTACTTCAAAGCGATCTCTTCCATATCTCACCAACGGCTTTACGTGCCTTCCGAAGCACGGAGGAGCTCGAGATGATACATTTTTGGTCACCCATCCGATGACCGGCCTTTGCGAAAGTTGCTTAACCTCAGCACTCGCAGACCGGACGCATTAACAACTGCGCCATCGGGCTCGTCCTATTGATCTATATTCAATAGTTGCTGAATACTAGAATCAGTAGCTGGGTCCCTAAACTCCCCTTTAGTAAAGAATACCTAAAGGAAATAAATGTCGATAACAGATTACCCTTTTTACCAGGGCCGAAATATTGAACTACCAATAGCATACTGTTCCCGTATGTGTACTTACTTGCGACTTGCAGCAAAAACGAATCAGCGATTATAAATCCAGTGACAATAATTATGCCTGAATCGTTGCATTTTGTATAATAATAATATCGAATTTGTAATATAATAATAATATAATAATAATCGATTAACACTAACTTGTTTGTATGTACCTTGAGTATGGCGATAAACTGTTTATATAAAGACTAGCGGCCCGTCCCGGCTTCGCACGGGTGGACATTTTTTTATTATAGCCTATGTTACTCTGCGCTAATGTAGCATTGTAATGCTAAAAGAATTTTTTAAATCGGTTTAGTAGTTTTTGAGTTTATTCGTTACAAACATACAAAAATACAAAGCTTTCCTCTTTAAAATATTAGTATGATAACAAAAAGTGATGAGTGGTATCTAATATGGATTACAACATGCACGCCTGTCAGCTTTTCATCACATCATCACCAGTCGATACACGTCCCCACTATGGATGGCTAGGGAGAACGGGCCATAAACCACCACGCGGGCCCAGTGAGGGTTGGCAGTTGTTAACGGCTGCTAATGCAGCTGGGACCAACGGCTTTAAGTGCCTTCTGAAGCACGGAGGTCGAGATAATACATTTTTGACCATCCATCCGATGACAGCTATCACAAACCAGTAGGCTTAGCTAAAGTAACATTAAGAAATCGACAGCGAAGTTCGAAAAGTTAAAAAAAAAATTGTTTATGACCATGGATACTAGTCCTTCAGTCGAAAACTTAATTTAGGTATACGTTTCTCAAAATTAAACTCTGTAAGTATAGGATGATGATGAATGATAATAGAAATGAGAAGTGAGAAATGATATACCCCCAACCCCTCGAGTATCTCAGTAAAGATGTGGGGCTTTACTAAGTCCTCACGCGACTTCTTGAGAGAATTTGAAAAGTGCCGTTGCACTGTTTTGTTTCATTTGCCAACACTCATGCATACTCACGAACACATAACGGTTAATGATCCACCATTATTTCACATTAAAATGTATAGGATTGACATAAGCCGCGCTAAATCACGTGGTCAATCTTATGTTGTATTGTTGACATAGAAACTGTCAAAGCGATACGAAATCGCTGGGTCAGCTAGTATTCATATAAGAAAAAATCTTGTAAACCTGGTAGGTATATAGCAAGCCTAGCATTATGCTGATACGGCACCGATTAGGTACAAAACTTTCCTTATTTTTTTTGTATGTAGGGTAGAGGTACCAATGTTGACACTTTAAGCCCATTCCTCGACACAACCTTCGTCACCAAAAAATAACTTAAATTATCATTGAAATTTTACGGGATAACAGCCGGAAAGCATTCCTACCGGTATTAGGGGTCTGTGTGTTTCAGATACCTATTAAATGATTAAAGAAAAAAAATTATGATCAATGGTTTCTGTCGAAGATTTAGGTACTAATTCGTCGAGCAGAAAGTAAGTTCCAATTGGTCAAGTGTGTTTTTACCGCGTGTTTTTGTTCTGATTTGCCAAGCAATGCAAAAGTAATAATTAGTCGAGTCCCAATTTTGTTTCTATTTGCCAAGCCTTATTTTTGTTTCAACTGGTCAAGCCAATAAAAAGTTCTGAATTGTCAAATGTTTTTTTTACTTAAACACAATTTTCACGTGATCTACGGGAGTAGGGCTGCTAGTATTTCTGTTGTCTAATAAAAAAAGATAACCTCGATATAATTTCTAACCTATCACGTGACCTACAGGATTAGGCCAAAAGTAAAATTTTGCGAAATGATTATTTGACCAAGTAAATTAACAACATTTGACAATTCAGAACTTTTTATTGACTTGACCAGTTGAAACAAAAATAAGGCTTGGCAAATCGAAACAAAATTGGGACTTGACTAATTGTTACTTTTGTATTGCTTGACAAATCACAACAAAAACACGCGGTAAAAACACACTTGACCAACTTTTCTTTCTGCTTTCTTTCTTTCTTTCTGCTTGACGAATTAGTTCCTAAACCTTGTCGAAAAATGATACCACTACCATAGATATTATAATCTAAACTACGATTTGCATCAATCTTCACCGCTTGTGAACTGTACAATAAAATAAACTTATAAGCGTAAAAATATCATGTCAACCATACTCCACAAAACAAATGACAAATAAAACTACTTACTAAAATGTTTATATAATTTTAAACGCTAATTTTATTGCGAACTAATTACAAAAACACAAATGTTGAAAAAATTTTAAACTACTTACTGTTCGGTGATCCCCTGAACATGGGGTTGGGTGCCATCCACGGGAACGCCCCAAAAGGCCAGGCGTGCGGCGGCGCCGGCCCCTGGTACAACCTCGGCAACATCGGCTGGGGGACCACCACTCCACCCCTATTCTCTATCTCCTCACCATCGTGCGCATTCTCTCTATCATCTCTATCGTCTCTATCGTCTCGTTCGTCTCCAACATTGGACTCGACATCCTCAATGTCCACGTCGCTATCATCAGTTTCCGGCGCCGCGTCAGTACTCTCCGCGTCGTTGCTATTAGCGTCTATGGTATCTTTAGGCGTGTCACTCTTCCTGTTCAACAGTGAGTCGACGCTGAACGATATCCGGCCTTTTCCGCCGCTTTCCGCGGCTTCGGACCGCTCGCATTCGAGCGACGTCTTCATTTCATCTGCTCGTAGGCATTTCAAACTTTTAAAACGGTGTTCTATTTGACAGTTCTGTCGACGGTTATGCTGCCATTCTATTTTTTGTTATTGTGTTTTTTTGTCTATGATAAAAGATGACGAGAGGATTGTGGTGTCTGACGGTTTTGGGAGACTTTCTGACGGCTAATGGGTTACTTTGAACGTTATAAAAGATTTTGTTCCGTTAAAATGTTGTAGTATTTAATTGTTTAGCTTTAAAAAAGATTGTATAGTCGCATCTGGTAGCGGAAGTGAGAAGATAATTTGCATTCTCGTTTGAAACATGTTAACAGCGCTCCATTATCGGGTCGTCATCAATCACATTCATCTTTACATTTCATCGTACAAGTCTATTTGAGCAAGCAGTTTGTTTCCTCAGTACTAATTTAATTACACCACTCACGCAAACTGTCTAGTGCAGGTCGATACACAACAGTCACAGTTTAGCACAATTTGCAAAACACCTCAAAAACAAAACGCTGATGAATTTCAAATTTGGAACAGTGTTCGCAACTTTTTCTTTTATGGCTTTGGACAATTGTATTTCGAACACGTCGCGATTCGCAAATACGTTCGAATTGGAGACGCGTCCGCGGACTGTTTTGCGTGGAAGCGCGGCGAAAATCGCGCTAGCATTGGCCCGACCCGCGGCCCGCCTCTCCTCTCGCGAGAGGGACGCAGCTACCGACCGAAGAATTTTAATAAGCGGCGCGGCGCGAGCGGGACGGCGATATTATCCGACATGTGTGTAAAAGCGATATCAAGTGGGCGGGAACCGTCGCGCTCAAATTAATAGTCTCTGTGGAATACGCCTTATACTGGACCGAATGACAGAGCTAATTTGATTCTTATTGTTAATTGAGATACGGTAGGGTTTAGAATGATAGAGTTTGTTGTAAAGAGATGTTTTAGAGTTGTAGCTGTCAGATTGCAGTGGCTATTGTGTTGAATGAAAAAGGAGTAAATAGAGTGGTGCCGTAGGCGGGCGTAGAAGGGACTTTACGATTTAATTATTCGCGAATGCGGAGGCATTTTGTAGCGAGCTAATGTCTCATTGTCTCATTAATATATCTAGAGTCCGCCATATTTGATTTGTTTGACGGGTCCCGTAGGTGAGAACGTGTTTTGACAGTTAGGAAACTGAGTTTGAACGCTCTTGGCACGGCTGTGGAGACGCGTTGAATTAATTCTCGCATCATAATAGGAAGTTGAGTGTTCCGAAGTGTGGGTAGTTTGGGAAAATTTCTGTATTCGCTCGCAGACCGATTGTATTGCTTTTGAAACAAATTCGATTATGGAGTTAGGGGTGTCGTTTGTGTTACTTTAATATGGTATCGCAGTCGATTTTATGTGGCCTGTACAAATGGAAGGATTGCTTTATAAGAGAAATGTATATTTCATTAATATCATGACTTTTAGCTTAGTGGCTGCGTTGTTAAAAGAAGTCGTATTTATAGGTACATATATGATTTACGTATCTTTATAGCAAGGAGTCTCGGTAGCTCAGTCAGGTCAGTCAGGACATTGAACCGGTAATCCAAGGGTCGTAGGTTCCATTCCCACTTGAGCTTTCTAAGACCCTACTGGTTCAATTTTTCTAGTAAAATTTTGTCTTTAGGTATAGAAAATGATGATATTGGTTGATTGGTTAGATTGTTTATTAAATTTTTCTACTTTGGATTCAACTCAAGTTTATTTTCAAGGTACCTACTCTATGAAATCAGCTAACTGCTGCCAGTGTTTTTGCTAATTGTCATTTACTTCTATAAATGCTTGATTATTGAAAGTATTGGGTAATACAGGGGCACGACACTCCGAAACTAAGCATTTGAAAGTCCTTGGATGGCTGATGTCTCAATTGTTAATCATTGGCGACCCACCGCGTAGAATGGTAACTATAAGTCCTTTTCTGATTTCACCAAAAAAATCAATTTTTATTTATTTTGCACTATTTCATTGTTTGGTTTTGAACTTTTGAATAACGTATAAGCGACATAGTTTTGTTTTGGCGCTATCCATAATAAATCTATGGTATGATGGCTCATTGCACAGAATAAGTAGGTACCTATGCTGATTGTCGACACCAACGGTTATCTATCTATACATAATATAAAAGTATTATATCCCGGAACGCGTCTGTTTCCTCATCATCCTCAACTACTTAGTGAGGCACTGAAAAACAAACATACAGCAAACTAAAGAAAAAAGTTCATTAATGACAACAAAATGTCCATACAGTAACCTGCTGCGTTGTTTTCACGCTGCACCAGTTGTCTTTTCGTCTGGACTTCATTCCCGACATCAGGTGGAATGGAGTTATCTAAGAATAAATATAGAGCGATTTACCACTCAGTTGTACTATAAGTAGGGACAGGAATCAGAGATAGACATTTTTCTATTTAATCATTAATGATGATGAGGTGCTCGATGGCGCAGTGGTTAACGCGCCCGGTCTGCGATTGCTAAGGTTAAGATCGGATGGGTGACCAAAAATATATCATCTCGAGCTCCTCCGTGCTGCGACAGGCAGGTTAAGCCGTTAGTCCTGGCTGTATTGGCAGTCGTTAACAACCACCAATCCGCACTGGCGCATAGTGGTTTATGGCCCGTTCTCCCTATCCATCCATAGGGAAGGCTCGTGCCCCAGCAATGAGGACATACCTAAATGAGCTGATGATGATGAATCATTAAAAATAGGAGTCAGCAACTGATTTTAGTTTTTAACATCAATTGAATACACATCGCCCAGGTAAATAAAAAAAAAACTTAAAAAAATAAACTTTCCTACACTCACACCAATTATCTAGCCCAAGAGAAGCTTCGTTATGAAACTCGTTAAATGGTTACTAGACAACGGACAATCATACTTAAAATACTTAAATATATACTTATTATACATAGAAAATATCCAGACCCGAGACAATTTAGAAAAACAATAATTTCTAAATTGACCCGACCGGGGATCGAACCCGGGACCTCAGAGATGGCGACACCATGAAAACCGGTGTACAAACCACTCGACCAAGGAGGTCGTCAATCCGTCTATCAGGTATTTCCTAGTTGTCATCCCGTAAAATGAAAGTCTATGTGATATTTTGGCGACGAATACTGTGTCGACGCCACTATGTTCTACTACACCATCCCGTCTCTGCCACCACAGGGATAGGTCGGGATTACGAACAAGCACTGTGTTCAATCAATACCTCATCACCACCATCACCAGCTCAATTTTATGTCCCCACTGCCGGGGCACGAGCCTTTATGGATAGGGAGAACCACCACGTGGGCCCAGTGCGGGTTGGTAGTTGTTAACGAATGCTAATGTAACCGGGACCAACTATTTTACGTGCCTTGAAGCACGGAGGAGCTCGAGATATACTCTGGTCACCCATCCGATAACCGACCTTTGCGAAAGTTACTTAACCTTAGCATTCCCAGACCGGGCGCTCTTCGTATAAATACCTACTTGCCTACTCCGACAACAAACAATCACAATTAGTTTTAAAACAGGCAACAGCCTGTTAACAATGCACCAACGAAGCTTCAACGGGATCACTCCGAGTCGAATCATTAGCGACATGTCACTTAGCAAAGTTAATCGCATTACCCCTTATCGACCATCGCTTTGTGCATCATTCAAAAAGGTCCCCCTACTGATTTCTGCCAACACACACAAAAACCAACCCTAACTTCAAAATGGTTCAGTTCAATTTTCATTGTTGACATAACGAGCGTTCGCGAAATGATGTCAATTCGCAAATATTAACAAAGGACGGTCGCTACCCTCATATCGGTTGTAAAGAAATTTGAACTTTATGTGGCAGTGATAAGGCCGAGAGGTAGTTTTTAATAGGGGGTGTATACACGTCCCCTTGCCAATTAATGTAATTTTATCGCAGTGAGAGATTACCGCTGGGTTTAATTGAAAGAGTGTAATGACAGTGTGTACTGAGTCTTAGGCGGCTGCGTTTAGTTATATACGTTTAATTGAAAGTTATCGTTGCTTGGATGTTCATTATTTTTGTTTTGTTAATTGGATGGTGTATGTACCTATCTGTTGGAGTACCTATTAAGCTGATTGAAGGTATACCTTTTTAAAATTTACACAAAATAATATTTTTGCTAATAAATATTAATTTTGCGAAATTATAAACGTTTGTTAAAGTAGCGGGTTTAAATTTCTACTCGTTCAAAAAATACTTTTTGACACCATTTTTTGTGAATTTAGATTTATTATTTGTCAAATGAGAATTAGAGTTTTGTTTTTGTTTTACAATAGGTAGATATTATTTCAAAAATTCATCATTATTATCAATATTGGTAACTGGCCCGTGTCAGTCTACTGCATGGAATAGGTCAAAATTAAGCAATCATTCTTGTGTAATTTAATACTAAATACTCAAAAGAGAATTTAATTAACCATTCCACCAGTGTTCCCATAAAATATCCAAAGTAAAGGAAGGTAGATCCTTTAGAGCAATAAAAGATGGCAATACTGTGTTTTAAGGAATTCACCAGGCCGCAAGAATGAGCTCGACTCAAATTTATACCGAAATAATACGAGGGCAGGGCAATCTTTTTAAATAACGACTTTCATATTCTGGAGTGGAGAGGACAATTTAGCGGAGATGAGAGTTTTTTTTTATTATTAAAAAGTGGGCGATAGTGAGGGGGTGGTTCGCGCGAAATGAGTTTTCAGTTGTTCAGACCTTTTTGTGTGCTTTAATAGGATGTTCCTTTTTGCTCTGTGGTTCGGCGTGGCTGTACGGCGAATGTTCTCGTTTGCGTTGTTGGGTTTTAAAAAAGGTAGGTTAGCAAGTAGGTAGTTTGTTTAACTTTATCTATATTATTATTATTTAATTAAAAGCCTCATAGTGTGTCCCCTTAGAGCATTAATAAGTGTGTCCCATGCAGGGTAAAGTCCTCCATTCCCTTCTTAAAATTTTTCTCTATTAATTTGTAGCAATCTAAGGACAATATTAATTTTTTTTTTCAAACTAATATAAAAGTTTATTTTAAACGATTCACATTGTGCCTTTATATATTTATTTGATAATAAAATTTGCTTTGAAAGTGGCAGTTTAGGACTAAGGCCGGCCATCAACAAAACGCGTATTTTTTTCTCATAAATGGACTATTACATTATATTATGCTTTAAAACATATTAACCAACAATACATAAAAGTGTAAAAAAACTACCCAGGTACGCATTATTATGTGTTTAATAAACATACACATTACTTAGATACATACTTAAACATAATAGTCTTGTGTAACAAATAGAAGGATATGATAAAGTTAGAGGTATGTAAGTACATATGTAAGATTTTTATCACGTTACTAAACCCCAAAAGAAAATGGAGGAGCGCGCCAAAAACAAATGGCCACCGCAGATTTTCATTTAAAAAAGGTTATGACATTACGACTCAATTAGATAATAATATATAGGTAAAGTGGAGGGGTGTCAAACTAAATTACAATAATGCGCGCCGTTTGCGCGGGAAAATTGGTGACGTTCGCGTAATAACCGCCAAACGGGCGCCAGGGGTGCCAACCTAAAGGAAATTGGGAGAAAATAAAAAAAGTATGAAAATTGGTTGACTTCTCAAACACTTATGTAAACTTTAATCGAGTTATAGTAGTAGTAGTTCTAGCGTTTGGGTAATCCGATCCGAGAATCTAGTAGGGCACGGGGACACGCACTAGTGCGTGATGCAGTTCCCTCTAGAAAACCTTCGAAGGTGATTCGTTTCACACGGCTTGAGAAACACTTCAAGTTTCTCGCCGCCCCCAAACAAGCCCGGTGAAGCTGTAAATGCCGTCAGAGGCAATCAGCAATCTCTCAAAAAAAAAGTTTGGGTGAAAGCCAAACGAACAAACAATACAATTTCATAATATTTTAGATAGATAGAGACTAAAAAACGATTAAAATTTCATAGAGCAATGTATTATCTCTCTATATCTCGATCCGATCCGAAAGCCTTTAGGAGAATGTTGAATGGAACGGGGACACGCCTAATAAGTAAGTAAACAGCCTATAACTGTCCCACTGCTGGGCAAAGGCCTCCATCATTGGAATCACACACTCAATGGCTGTAAAAATCTACAATAATTTACCTAATGACATAAAATAAATAAAAGAAATGACACAGCTCATAACAAACTTGAAGAAATATCTTATTATTAAAAGTTAATATAATATAAATGAGTTCTTTAATGATAAATTTTAACAATAATTTTAAAGGGCAATATTTTAGTGTAATTTAATTTTACAAATATTTTATTTAATTGAATATGAGATAAATCATTTTAAATTTAAGTAATATTTTTATTTTATCATGCATGACATTTAAGACAATAATTTTTATTTTTATTTTCAATTTTTATTTTATTTTTTATTTTTATTGTTATCATTTTGTTATTATTAATTTCTTTATTTTTTATTTTGTAATGAATAGTATCTAAAAAATGTTACATGTATTACAATTTTTATTTTTTAATTTATTTAATGTTAAAATGTATAATACAATATTTAATAAGCTAGCTATACTCCCTCTGTTTGCTATGCCCTTATGGGGCGCTACATTTTTATTTTAACACCTTTTATACCTATTTATTTAATTACTTTGTACACCAATGTGGCATGCAATAAATGATTTGATTTGAATTTGAATCAAGTCATCGCTACAATTGATGGGTAATGGCTTAATCACCACGCTTGCCAAATGCGGGTTGGTGATCAAAAACCCGGGCTATGCATCGAAAAAATCCGAAACACAATTTGCCCGACCTGGGAATTGAACTCGGGACCTTCGGGTATCGGGCCGAGCGCTCTGCCACGCGGCTTCCAAGGCCAACGCCTTCCCGTTCAACGCGTGTCCCAACGGACACGCTTACGTCATGACATTCCCTCTATAACACCTCTGACGGTGTCCCGGTCACCCGGCTTGAAACCTTTACCTAAGTTGCTCGTCGCCCCCAAAAAGTCCGGTGACAAGGAAAAGCAAGTCCGTGACCGTTTAGAAAAAACAATTCTATATCTCCCAACCGATTATGGCCACAGTGATTGTGTGCCAAGGATATGCTATCATCATCATCATCACCATCTCAGTCAAAAGACGACCACTGCTGGACAAAGGCCTCTCCCAAGGATTTCCACAACGACCAGTTTTGTGCTGCTCGCATCCAGCGGCTTCCCGCGACCTTCACAACTTCTGCTACCACGCACTCTGCGTAGCAGTGACGAGATACGTTTGCTCCTAATTGCATAAAAATCACCCGTACGCGCTAAAGAAACGCGGTGCGCGCCTACACTGCGTTTTCCCTTCCTATTCCTTCCCTATGGGATGAGGATAAGGAGAACGGGCCATAAACCACCTCGCGGGTTCAGTTCGGCTCTTGCGAAAGTTGCTTTACCCTAGCAATTGCAGACCAGGCACGTTAACCACTGCGCCATGCCACCAAACTCCTTACTCCAAGTTTTTTAAAGAGTATTGAAGTGCCATCCCTAGCGGAGGGCAGAGGGCTGGCAAACATTCCGAAATTATGCTATTCCGCTCCAGGGGTGGCGACGACTTTAATTTCGCCCGGGGACCGTTTTATTTTTTTCAATTTATCATTTCCAACGCGTTTCATTTTAATTTTTTCCTTGAATTAGCGACCTAAAGCGAGCTATAATGATTCATTATTATTTTTTATTAGTATTTTATTTTCGTTCGTTAGCAGTCTGCAGATAAATAAACGCTCCAGTTAGGTATTGTTTTTAATTAAATTGTATGCTTGTCGCTAACGATGGCGTCCCGATACAGTGATGCAGTCAATGCAGGTGTATAAATTGTCAATTAGTTCTAGATAAGGTCATTTCGCTTCGGAAGAGGCTATTTGTTTCAATCCAAAAGTTGGATGACCTCTGTAGCCAAGTGATTAGATCACCGACTCGCCGCCGGCGCCGGCGCCATCTGCGATGTTCTCGCGGGTTCGATTCCCGGACAGGTCAACTTAGAAAACTCACTTTTCTGTATTGTCACGGATCTGGGTGGTTTTGGTATGTATCGTATCCCCCCACCACCACGTCTCCCGGTCGACCCGAGCGGAAGTCCTAGCGTTTAGAGGCGCCCTCGGGTTTTTCCGCTCCCGATTCGGTCCGAACCCTTCGGAGAATCTAGTAGAGAAAGGGAAAGAAGCTTTCGTGATGCCATATTCTTTCTAGAAACACTCTGATGGTATTTCTATGACACAGCTTTAAATTTTTCGCATATAAGCCTTTTAAGGTTTTTCGCCGCCCGCAAACAAGTGACGACCTCCTTGGTCGAGTGGTTTGTACACCGGTTTTCACGGTGTCGCCATCTCTGAGGTCCCGGGTTTGATCCCCGGTCGGGTCAATTTAGAAATTATTGTTTTTCTAAATTGTCTCGGGGGTGTTTTCTATGTATAATAAGTGTGTATTTAAGTATTATAAGTATGTTTATCCGTTGTCTAGTAACCTTTTAACGAGTTTCATAATGAAGCTTCTCTTGGGCTAGATAATTGGTGTGAGTATAGGAAAGTTTATTTATTTATTTAAGTCCACATAACTTTGTTTATTTATAAGACACATAACAGGTTACAGTTAGGTACATAATTTTCAAAGTATCTGGACAAAGTGCAAACTAAAACCTAAAACATACTTATGGATAGAGCCTAGCAAGGGACACATAGCAGGATCAATACTAAGCCAGTCTAGAACATAACATTATGTTTGATGACATATGACAGTTTTGACCGATCCGATCCGAACCCTTCGGAGAATCTAGTAGGGCACGGGGACACGCACTTCTAAGTGTATGATGCCGTTCCCTCTAGAAAACCTCTGAACGTGAACCGTTTCACACGGCTTGAGGTACCCTTTACGTAAGTACCTCGCCGCCCCCAAAAAAGCCCGGTGACGCTGAAAATGCCGTTTGAAGCAATCCGCAATCTCTCTAAAAAAATGACAATTTGAGGTCTTACAAATAATTAAAGTGCTCGTAAAATATTAGGCACTTAATTATTTAAAAATAAAAAAAACTCTCCTTCTAAAAATTTTGATCACAAATGTGTCTGAAAAAAAATTTATTTTGACTTTATCTGTCTATACGACAGTACACTTCGTAGAGCGTCAGAACTACAGCGACCTTCATTTGTCGATAACCACTCAATTAAAACAAAAACACATCGACGCCTGTCGTGACGTGCCAACGAAAAAGGGCCACTTTGTTAAAGTCCAGTCGTGTTTGAGCCAGTGAATAAACAACCTTCTTGAAACGAGCAAACAAAAGGCTCCCACTTAAGCACATCATATGATACGACCGATTTAAAGAGACACCTTTGAAGCCTTTATACATTTCGGTACCGTAGAACGGGGTAGGTAACTTTTGAATCAAGTCTCTTTTCTGTAAAGAGTCTTGTTTCATAAATAAGTTACGAATGACTCCACTCCACCTGATGTAAAGTAGAAGTGGAGTCCAGAAGACAGCTAGTGGACCAGAATTGTGCCTTACTAGTCGTCTTAACTTTGCTTAACAAACGAAGAGGATTTTGCCATACAAAATCTCGTTTTCGTTAACGTGATCGAATGGCAAACTCGCACTAAGCTCTAAGTTCAAAAAGAAAGCGTGAACCTTAAAGAATTAATGTTCTAAGGCGTGAACACAAATTTCGATTTACCAAAGCTCAAGTTAAACCAGCCGCATTAGACAGTTGGTAAATATTTTTTGAACAAAGAACATGTTACAATTTCGAATGGAGAATACTAACTGTTCGAAATTCAAACAGTCGGGAGCGCCACCATCCGGAGATTATGAGTCCCCTATTTGAAATCGAATGGCGTTTGCTCGAATGCGTTTACTCGATTGTTAATGGCATCTAGTCAAGTCAGTCAACCTCGATGTATAAAAACCTCAAAATAGAGAGGTATTTTTTAGATGAAACTGCCCTTTGCTCAAATGCGTTTATTTACTTGATTGTTCATGAGATCGACTAATCGCGAGCTCAACGGTTTGTTATCTCGATGAATCAAAAACTATAAAGATCATATGTGCGATGGATGGACAGCGTGAATGGTTATCTTGTAACATTATATCGCGTAAGATCATCAGTTCGAATAAATACATATTTGAATAACATGTAATTATTTAAGATCAACAAAACCTTTCAAGGTAGCTAATTTATCAATCAGGATTATATTATTGCGAGGTTTTGTTGATTTTGACGTGATTGGTCGTTCTGATGAACAATCGAGTAAACGAGTTGGAGTTTAACAAGCATCGAGCAAACGGCATTCGATTTCAAGTAGGGCACCGGAGATTATGGCGTTTAAGCGCCATTTTTGTTTGCATTTCAAAAATGGAACGCTGTGATGTTTTCGCATTAACACCTTTTAGTGTGTGTGCTTTAAAGAGGCTGCGTGTGTGGTCCAAAGAGTCCGAACAATAAGTGAACGAAACGGTTACACAGTAGTTTTCCGTTATTGGTTTAATTATTAGCTTTAGACTTTTATGCTAATAGAATAAACTTGGAAATACTTATAATTTAGTTACAGAAAGATAACAGAACTATAAAAAAAATAGTTTTTCTTTAATGTGCAGTCATGATATAATAGTTGACACGAGTGACTGTTATCCAAACCCTCTTATAAAATGTGGGGTTTATTGATTTTTTCACCAAAACTGGTGTAGGTACCATAATCGCACAATAGATTACAAGATAATACGTGACAGTTTTAAAACACACTCGATCGAGTCAATCTCCATCGCGTGCTGCATCTAACACGTGCAAAAACTGGCATTGTGTACGGACACCTTTATGAAATATAAAAAAAACTAGGCGAAAAAAACGGCAATAAACAACAATAAAATCATAGAGATCGCGACTCTTACGAACATTAAGAATTTGATGTAGGTTCTAAATTCAAATTTGATAAGGTTGAAATCTGTTCCAATAGTTTTTATTCAATAGAATCTTTTTTGGCGCGCTCGAGAATGACGTCTTCTTTCCTGCACAGAATCAAGATAACATTAGTGGCTTCTAAATAGTTGTATGGGATCAATGGGAGCCCCATTTAAATTCAATGAAAGGACTCTCAATGGGTGACGTTTTTCCATGAGATGGTTTTATGTTGATAAATACGCGACTAATCAAATTATTTATGGCATTAAATCGTAATAAAAATTCGTGAGCGGCTTCTCAGCTGCTGTGTTGTTTGTGAAACAAAAAAAAGATTGTCGAAAAGTTGAAGGGTTTAAAACTCTTTGTTGAACTTAGAAGACGTTTTAAACAAAAATAGAGTTTTTTTCTCTTTACCGTAAGCAGTCTTCTCCTAAAAGGTTATGTCATGTCATCAGTCTGATAAGTAATTTGTGTGGGTGTCAGGTTCACTCAAGGATTGTTATGGGGACAAGCTTAAGTAAAATGATAATAAATAATTATAAAAATATAGTGAACAAATTACATAAATGTCGGGTGGGCATTATTTTTTTTCACTATATTTTATAATTATTTAATTCAGCTTTAGTGCAGCAAATAGCACTTACTTAACAATAAAAAATAAAATTTAAGAGGATAATATTTAACCAGGCAGAGTTAGAGGAAGGTCTGCGCGCTCTTTGAACAAGGCGGAATAAACGGATTGTCCTCTATTTCCAATATTCCGATGATGTAAAAGAGCGGACGAAAATAAACACCATTGTCGAGATTGTTGCGGCTTGTTCTTTAGTTATTCATCTGTGGTTTGGTTTCCTGCCGTAGACTGAAGAACTGAAAGCGTACTGACCCAAATCAACCCACTAGGTATAGGCCTCTTTTCCATCGCATCTAAAATTAAGAAAAAAATACAAAAAAATTATGATTTTTAATTTCGAATTTCGAACTTCAAACAAATAAACCTTGTTTGTATATAACTACATAGGCGTTAAACATACATACCGGCGAACGAGCGTTAACTGTCCGTGCGTACGTAAACGATCCGTTCTCACCTCATTAAGCCCGAGTTAAGGGGGCTATTATGTACTTTATGTATTTCTAAATTACCCATCACTTAATAGGGACCCGGGGAGTCTTACCCCTCGACCAGGCTAACTTGGCCCATCAATACGGTAATGATGTGAAGAAATGAATGCAGCTGAGGGTGATTTGTGGTGTCAAGCTATTCTGGTGGTTTAATTTCAGGATGGGGTGAAGAGTGTTCTCGTGATTACTGGGCTGTTCAAATTTAATGCTGGTTGTTGTTCAGTTTGCGTATTCAACAAGTTTATAAATTGGTTCGTCGCGTCAATGGGATTAAAGCTTACTCTTTGTTAGCCATTGGACGGCCATTATGAAAAGAATAAATGGTTTTCGAGTATCTGGATAGTAAACTGCAATGTGAAAAATACAATATTTATAAATCTCAAATTATTCATTGTTAGCATAACGACGGAATTAATTGTACCTCTTTCGAATATTAAAAATACATTTATGTCACAATATATTTTATGTGCCCACTGCTGGGGCACGGAGGAGCTCGAGATGAAAAAAAATGTCTTAATAGTCGAATTGTTAATTAAGCAAAAAGTATTATATTTCCTAATGTATTTCATGTTACTTTTATTCAAAAATATTACAAAATCGCCCCCCAGCCTTGTGGAAAGCGTCTACCGTAGCATAAGAGTGTGGGCGCTTACAGCGTCAAGGGAAAGGTATGGAATAACGCGCACGTTACCAAACTCAGTAGCTTCAAAAGGTTCTACTACCATTCAAAAGGACGTACAACAAATACTCCTTGTTCTGAATTGTATAGGATGACATTGCTAAAATTAAAAAGTTATAAATGTCCCCGCTCTAGTGCGGGTATCAGCAACCCCAGATGTCCAAACAATCGCAGCGGCGCGCATTGTGAACGGTGACAAACGTCGGGCCATTGTGCCGGCTCTATTATTGAGAGCACTTAATATATACTAATAGAGGTTGGTGGCTACACGTTTGTATTTTATAGGATACTAGCACTTTACTCGAGACTTTGTCCGGATAGATTTTAGATTACAAAAGAAACTCTTCTTTAAATAAAATATGCAATGATTCGTGCATTACACTGATTACTCTTGGTTTATTTCATTTATTTTATTGGAAACTTGCACTTCACTCGTGACTTAGTACGCGTGGATTTTAGAATTAAAGAAAAAACTCTTTAAAAATAATATAATAGGTATAGCCTATGTTACCCGCGAGGAATGTAGCTTTCTATCAATGAAAGTTAATGTTTTTATTTCAACAAACACCAATTTACAAATTAATTTTGCACTGGCTTCTGTAAACTTAAACTGGTTGTAACATTACCTTAATTTATTGTGTTTTATTGTAAGATGTCATCATTATCATTATCACTTCAGCCGTAAGACCATTGTTGAACAAAGGTCTCCCCCAAGAATCTCTACAACAATCGGTTTTATGCTGTTCACATCCAGCAGAAGATATATAATTACATGAGGAATATGATTGATCCTAACATAAACAAAAGAAAATGAAATAGAAAATACTTCATGGTCACCCTACACACCAAAATGGCCGTATCATAGAGTGCGTTCCGAATACGCATCATTCCCGGTTTTAATGACCGGCTGATAGCCGTTTAAAAACGAATTTGCTCACTTCTGGTACATTAAACAATCATTCATCAGCGTAGTCGTTCTATCGCGATATGGTTTCAGAACGAACGCCAATGTCTGTCTGTTCGAAATTTGAATTGATTTTGTTATTTTTAAGTTGGCAATGTATATAAAAGTTAATATCCGTTGGTATATCAACTTTATGGTATATATACTGTGATAGTACTGAGTGACAGTCCTACCAAATTAAAGAGAGTTTGTAGATAGTTAGGTTTTATATATATTTAGATTTTTAGGCTCGTAGCTACTTACTCTAAAACAATTTTTTTTTAAACATATATTTATTTGTCAGTCCATGGAAACGGAGAATGTTTTAATAGAAAATATGTAATAAGTTTTTACAACTAAGTTAACTACTGCTAACTTGAGGGTATTACATGAGCTTTAAGTTGGTACGCCGTACTTCCTTCTTGGTCAATAGGTTTGGCGAGAGTCCCACATAACCATCGTCGTCTCCCAGGGCGTAGTGGTATGCCTAACGTGTTTTATTATCAGCTCATTTTTGTCCCTACTGTTGGGGCACGAACCTTCGCTATGGATGGATAGGAAGATCGGGCCATACACCAACTTGTACAGTCACTCACGATCATTGACCCCCGCCCGATCCTTTAAATGCCACTACACATTTACAGAATACACTAAACATGCAAACTAGTTTACGCCTAAGACACCGTACTCGTAGATTAAGGGTACGAAGAACCGGTTCACACGCGCTCTATACCAGGTACAGACATGTACCTGGGCGCTTCTCTCCTCCACCACGGCCCGGTCAACCCGAGCCGAGGTCCGAGCCTTTAGAGGTGCCCTCGGGTGGTTCCGCTCCCCGATCCGATCCGAACCCTTCGGGGAATCTAGTAGGGCACGGGGACACGCACTAGTGCGTGATGTCATTCCCTCTAGAAAACCTTTGAAGGTGATTCGTTTCATACGTTTTGAGGAACCCTTTAAGTTTCTCGCCGCCCTCAGACAAGCCCGGTGAAGCTGAAAATGCCGTTTGTGGCAATCAGCAATCTCTCTCTAAAAAAAAACTAACATTAACATGTACTTATACTCTTTTGACTAGTTTTAACTATTGCTCCATTGTTTCAGAGTTATATACCTATATTGTTTAGTTATATACCTTCCTTCTGAAATAAAAGCCTTGAACTTACCTACATTTTGAATTAAAGACTTGGTTGGTAAAAAACTCCTTTTACAGTTTAGCTGAATATTTTGATTCCAAATACATATAATTAAATTATAGATTTTTTTTTCTATTTACAATATTATTTAATAATAATAATAATAAAACAAAAATAAATAAAAACAACCACTGCTCAATCAAATAACCCTCCCCGCGCCATTCCAGGTGCAAAGGTGCCCAACACACTTGCCGCATTTCCGCGTTGAACAGCGATAGACAACCTTTGCATCAGGAATGACTCGGAGCGAGGGTCAAGACCCCTCTCTCGTAAACGGCGCCCCACTTCCCTGAAAAATTGTTTGGCCTCTGAACGCCAACAACCAGTTGTTTCTACTGCAAGGGGTACAAACAAATAGTTTGTGAGTACCGAATACTTCTCGTAAAATAAAAGAAATAAAATAAATAATAATAAATAATAATTACTTATAATCTATATTGAATTATAGATTATAATTAATTTAATTTTGCATTTTAATATTATTGTTATCCTTCCCATATACCTATTTAATGATTTTGTAATCTCCTTTTTTTAAGTTGCATACCCGGTATGGGTATACTGTTGTGTCTAATGTTTTTATGTTTTGCATTACCATCTGCACAATTTGTACACAGTATTGGCAATAAATGATATTTCTATTTCTATTTCTATTTCATGTTAATGCTTGTGACTGTCCTAGATTCGGTAGCTTTAAGTATTTTTTTGACAGACTCCTAGGTACTTTTCCTAAGTAAATAAATATTTATTTTAAACTTTTGCAACAAAATATTACATGGCGGACATAATGCCTGAGGCATTTTCTACCAGTCAACCATAGGGTGGTGCAGAAATGACATGGAAGTTGCAATTTTGAGCGACAACAAAAGTGGAAAACAGTATAACAAAAATATTCAAACACATAGATAAATATTCTATAAATTACAAATACGTAAAATACTTAAAAAAAAATTGCCTACATAAATAAATAATTTATCAGTAATTTAAAATCGGTCATTACTGAGATAATTCTGCAAAGGTTTCACTGTACTGTCAAAAATTATAGAAACTCAGGATTTCATTAAAAATTGTCAATACATACACTGTACTAGGTATTGTAGCTTTAAATATTTTTTTTTGGGAGACCGTACTATTTCTACGTAAATAAGTATCACTGTCGAAAAATATAGAAATACGGGATTTCATTAAAAATCGTTATTACAAACTTACTAATGGCACATTTATGTGATGCCATAAAACGGAGCACGCACAAACAGTAGTTTTAACAGATTTTTATAGTTTTGATTAACTATTATTATAAATAATTAGCAGCAGCATTAGGAAGGAAGCCGTATAAACACGTTGATAACAAATAATTGGTCCAGGAAAAGTTGGCCGGCCAACTAAAGGCTACAATAAAACTATATAATCACCATTGTTAAATAATCATAATTAGCAGTTTTGTCCTGTTTGCGTTAGCGACGACGGCGGACGACGTGTTATTTTTTGTCCAATTTATTCGTATTAATTATAACATTAATTACTTAGCGTTGATAAGGCGGTAAGTACGAAAACAGGAAATCGGGCTGTAAGAAAACGGAAGCCCCATACCGATAACAGCGTTACTGGTCAAAGCTGTATTCCCGAAGGACAAAGTCGGATTTGTAGCAGTCATTTTTGAGCAATTTTAACTTTAATTTTATTTTTACAATGGAAGTAATTAGGGCACCCAGTTTTCAACAAAGTTTTCATCGTCAAAAAATAAACAGATTTTCATTGAGTTTCTTGCCAGCTCTCTCCCAAAATCCGAATTATAAATAAATAAATAAACTTTCCTACACTCACACCAATTATCTAGCCCAAGAGAAGCTTCGTTATGAAACTCGTTAAATGGTTACTAGACAACGGATAAACATACTTTAAATACTTAAATACGTACTTATTATACCTACATAGAAAACACCCAGACCCGTGTCAATTTAGAAAACCAATAATTTCTAAATTGACCCGACCGGGGATCGAACCCGGGACCTTAGAGATGGCAACACCATGAAAACCGGTGTACAAACCACTCGACCAAAGAGGTCGTTAAACTGGTGGTTTAGTCTAAAATATTTTTTTAGTTTTTATTATTATTTGGATTTTATAGTTTTGACGTCAAAATAATTGCCTGTGAAGGATTTTAAGTTGAATATGTGATTTGACTTTGACTTTGATTCAAATATTTACGGGATGACAGCAAGAAAGCAGGTGGTCGGTGTTCAAGTTTATACAGACTATCTGGATATTAGGTAGTGGGCTACGGGGCAACTCGCTCGAGACACTAGTTTTAAGAGTCCCAGATGAAGAATGCGCTTCGGCGCGTCCTGGGGATCTATTTTTGAATCGCACGTATGACATTGTGTTGCCGCATACGACTTAAGTCGTCACACTCGTCTTCCAAGTCGCATGACGCCGATTTTTCGTATTTTTGAATCGTTCGTTTCCGGTGCTGCTAACATATAATACGAAATGTTGGATGTTATCCGTTCCACGCAGAATTTAGAGAACAACCGCAATGAAAACGGAATATCCATATGTCTATTGACTGTTAAAAAAACCCTTTACTTTTTAATAGAAAAGACTATCAATGTAACTACACAAGAAATTTTTTTAAAACGTCTTCTGTTGATAAACAAAAACACGAAAACCTGTTCTGCTTGTATTTACTTAGTTTGGCAGTTTCAAATTTTCAATGACACAAACGAGTGACATGACATTGACACAACGCATTGATTTTGACGGTTACTCTATCAATCGCTTTGTGTCGCTCGACTGCAACGAGTGGGTGAGGGCACTCGTTGCGGTCGAGCGATACAAAAATATGTCAAACGAAAATCGATCAGTAGAAACCAAGCGGTCGACTCGAGGCGAAGGAATCAAAAATAGAGCCCCTGATCTGGCGTTATGATCTGACACAGATGGTCCCTTGTGCTTGCGCAAGGATGTCTGACACCTAACTTTATTACCTACCTAACTGTTGGTGGGGGGTGTCAATGTGTACTTTGAAGTCGTGTGTAGCGGGGCTGTTTATACAGACTAAAATTAGTTGCTGACCCCTATTTTAATAATTAAAGGAAAATAATTTCGATCATTGGTTCCTGTCGAGCACTGGTACCGATACCTTAAATACCTACATACTTACATACAGTCACGCCTGTCTCCCAAAAGGGTAGGCTGATACCACTTACTGCCGCTTGCTAAACGATTCTTAAATACTTCTTTCGCTTCATCTTCTCTCATTAACTTCTTGTACATAAAAACACAAATGTTGAAAAAATTTCCACGAGCAGGATTTGAACCCGCACCCTTCTGACATACCGGGTCAGGTGCTCTCCCAATTGAGCTATCGTGCCAGCCCGCCGAAATTATTCAACACTATTTACTTTCTTCTTCGTACATTTATTTAATCGTATGATAATAAAATATGAAATAGGCGAAGAAGGAATATACATGTCGTACATGCTCGCCGGTTAAGGGTAGGTACTTTTGACCTGGCCTTTCGTTATAAAAGTCCTCGATTTGTTCAAGAAACATCGGCCTAGGTCGTCTAGCGACCTCATCCCATGTTCACATTCGTTTAATAATTATACTTGTTTGGTCAATCTCTTCCTAAACATTATTTCTCATGACCAAACCCCAATATAATTACATATCTTGAGAACATCAGAGCTCATGGTGCACGCAACTGTGCGCCTATACTCAGGTACAGTCACCAGCATAAATATATGACTACTAGGGACCGCCCTGCAAAAACATCTGATCATTGGTGAAAGGCATATATATATGAAGATCTAACTCGGTATAATTATGTGATAATTTGTGGCCGGTATAAATATCGAATTCGGAAACGGCATAAGTATTTGTCACCGGTCCGCTTCAAAATATCTGATATTGCACAAAATCAAAATTATGTAATCCACTATCAGCACAAATATCTATTCACAGTGAACGAATAACCATCGGATCCCAGGTGGACCGCATAAATATCTAACACGATACAAAATTGAAAATATATAATCAATTTGCAAATATGAACTTTATCTTGTTGTCTTACGAAAATATTTTCAATACATCGACCTGACGTTTCATGGAAAGAGTGCAGACTTGTCAGTGCATTTGTCCGTCTCACGTTTTACAAATTCCATTTAAATGAAAGAAAATAATAAATAATTGTTCGTAGCTTTTGAAATAAGAACAATATCTTCGTGGCTTCGTGATTTTCTAGCATAGAGGTTAATTTAAATCGGTTAAACTATTTCTTTTACTAAAAATTTATAAAAAATAATGTTACGACAACAATAATTGTTTTTTTGGATTTAATTATCTTTTGCTCACAATGACAACCGTTCATTCTTGTTTTCAATCGATGATTCAACGCCATGGCCACTTATCGGGTGGATGTCCACTTGAGACATAGAATTGTGTCAATGTATGAAGATAATAAATCCGTTAAAAAAATTATAGAGGTTTTGGGAGTTACTGTAAGTTATTTCTAAGACATAATGATGAATTAATTAGGTAAAACATGCATACTAATATTAGGGTTAATTACGTTTATCGCCACCCAAAGTACACAACCATCTTTGGCTCCTAGGTTTAGCTGTACTTCCGTTACTAATGCAATGAAATAAATTCAAACGTGTCAATAATGGAGGGGTGCTGACAATACGATCATCTGTTACCCTACACGTCAAATCTATTAACTATTTTAATTAAAATTGCCTAGGAGATGATTGCATCTTCAGAAACGACTAAAACTAAGGCTAGTTGTATTTTGTTTTCCAGAGAAATACCGTTGCCGCTTTGTGGACAGTTTGTTTTCATGCAAGCAAGATGCAAGCAAACAAACTGTCCACAGAGCGGCAATGTCCGAGTTCCCAATCGTCATGCATTCGTCAAATGACGCGCCATGGACAGTGACCCTTAGCAATTTTATTTAATAGCGTGGAATCTGTCAAACTTGCGATAGCCTAAAACGTGAGACGGACATATGCACTGACAAGACTGCACTCTTTCCATAAAACGTCAGGTTGATGTATTAAAAATATTTTCGTAAGATAACAAGATAAAGTTATTTGCAAATTGATTATATATTTTTGATTTTGTTTCGTGCTAGATATTTATGCGGTCCACCTGTGATCCGATGATTATTCGTTCACAGTGAATAGATATTTATGCTGATAGTGGATTACATAATTTTAATTTTGTGCAATATCAGATATTTTGAATCGGCCCGGTGTCAAATACTTGTGCCGTTTCCGAAATCGATGTTTATGCCGGCCACAAATTATCACATACTTATACCGAGTTAGATCGTCATATATATATGCCCTTCATCAATGATCAGATGTTTTTGCAGGGCTGTCCATAGTCATATATTTATGCTGGTGACTGTACATAGGTATACGTGATCTTACGCCGATCCGATCCCAACCCTTCGGAGAATAATAAATAAATAAATAAACTTTCCTACACTCACATAGAAACTCGTTAAATGGTTACTAGACAATGGATAAACATACTTAAAATACTTAAATATATACTCATTATACCTACATAGAAAACACCCAGACCCGAGACAATTTAGACAAACAATAATTTCTAAATTGACCCGACCGGGTATTGAACCTGGGACCTCAGAGATGGCGACACCATGAAAACCGGTGTACAAACCACTCGACCAAGGAGGTCGTCGGAGAATCTAGTAGGACACGGGGACACGCACTAGTGTGTGATGCCGTTCCCTCTCGAAAACCTCCGAAGGTGATTCGTTTCACACGGCTTGAGGGACCCTTTAAGTTTCTCGCCGGCCCCAAACAAGCCCGGTGAAGCTGAAAATGCCGTTTGAAACAAACAACAAACTCTTTCCTAAAAAAAGACAAGTGATCATGCAACCGTCCCGAAAAATACTATATAAGTAAATACTCATACACAACAAACTATAGTCATAGTAATAACCCGATAATTATTTCTAATGTTGGTGCTGATTAAAGCATTAAAAATTTACAGTTTTCCTTACTATGTAGGTATAGGTATATTATTTTAATATAGTAAATGGTCCCATATCAATTTTCCGTCATACAATTACCTAAGTAAACAAACTCGTTTAGTATTTTCCAAATAAATTGGCATCGGTGCCTACCTATTTAGAGTAAAATATACTGTCAAAAAGTTATGAAATTTTATTTAGAGTCAAGTTTCTAACTCTACACGCCCTGACTCTACAAGCCCTAATTACACAAACTCTACACCTTAGGGTAAGTCCAGGATAGATGCCCCACTTTTTAAAACAGCTCTGCAACTCAGTCAATAAATTTTTATCAACAATTTGACCTTAGTATCTGAAAACTTTGGTCTTTAGTCTATGATATTACCATAGTTATTTTGGTTTAAGTTATATCGATTCTGAGTAAATACTAATTTACTTTACCTCATAAAAGCAGGATAGATGCCTAATGTGGGGGATAGAAGACTCATGGTATGATTGCTTCAAAGGATAGATGCCTGATGCAGGGATAGATGACTCGATAATACATTTTTTGAATTCTGAGGATCAAATGCATTTTGAAATTAAACAAACCAAGTATTATATAATCAGTCTTTATGAATTTGTATTTTTTCCATAATAAAAGTAACAAAAATCAAATTAATATCTTAACAAAAATAGCATAACTTTTTAATAAATCTTTCAAAAAACTTCTTAAAGTTTCTAGAAGGTATTCCGTAAGTTCTAGCTATTTCGTTGACACCTCATTTTTCTCCAATTCTTGAAAGGCCAAACGCAAGCTATTTTCGGTTCACCCGATGTTACGCGGAACAACACCTAGTATTCTTTTATATTTGCGACTCATCTTTCTGCCTGTGACAAAAAAGAACAGGAGAGGATAGATGCCCCTAGGGGCATCTATACCCAAAAAAAAATTCGGCAACTATCCTTTTAGCATAGGATAGGTGCCTTTTTTAATAAAAATTGTAATAAAATTAAAAATTGAATTAAACATAGCTATCCCGTATAATTTATAAGATAGTCTATCAAATTATATAAAAATCTGCTTCATTTTACAGCTGACAAAAAAAAATCCTTTGAAAGATACTTACCAATATTAATTCGACGCTCGCCAAGGTCTCGCCGCGGAAGACTTTTGCAGTCACTGGCGAAACGAAACTCTTCGACGATTTGCAAGGCACTGAGCGGTGCGGGGAGATCGCTTCCTATTATACGTACTATAACTTTAGGCTAAGATGCTTGTAACATAGTGTACTTAAAATCGCGGCATCTATCCCACTGGGGCATCTATCCTGGACTTACCCTAGTCAAAATATGTGGCTTGGACGTTTCCCTACCATCACAAGGGCGTAAGGTAAAAAAAACGAGTAAATTTTTTTTTAAGTTAAACGGATTTATTGAAAATAAAGATTTAAAAAAATTAAAAAAGAAAAAAAAAAAAAAGAAAAAAAAAACCTTTTTAAAAACAAGCTTTTAGTACTTGTTAAAAAAAGAACTAAAATGTTAAAAATAATTTAAACCTGATAATAAGAAAAAATTTTTTTATAAATAAAAGCGTTTACATTGTGATGGAACCTTAGATGAATGATAAGGTCTCGCTGCGGTCGAGCGCAGCGAGACCTTCATTCATCTAAGGATGGAACATTAAAGAAAATTTCGCCTAATACACCTCCATTATTTTTCTTTTGCAATCACAAAAGTCTCCGCATGCGACAACTATCAATATTCAATGTATTTAGAAATACTCATTTATTTATAATAGATTTTATTATTTAAGTATAGGTATCGGACAAGGAAATATTTCACGTTGCAATCAACATTGCTCAAATTGAATTCTGGGATCGTAGAGCTTGTTTTTTTCTTTAATTTTTTTTCTCTTTGCAGTTATTTTTTGTCAATCCGGTTTTTACGAGTATATAATAGTTTTTTTTTTCCAAAAGACCGTTAAAGTTTAAAGTTCTCAGTTTTTGTTATTTATATTTAAATAAAATTAAAAATTAGTGTTCGCTTAAAGGCCGTCCGTAATTGTTAAAAATATAATATGTTGTGTAACACATTAGAATGTAAATTTTATATTTCGAAACTCCTTATTCATATAAACTTTAACTATACCATGGACTATATATACTATTATTCTATGACTGTACAAAATGTCGGCGGTGATTGCTTCCCATCAGGTGACCCGCCTGCTGGTTTGCCTCCTTCTAATATAAAAAAAACACTGCTGCTTGTGTGACATACATCATTATCAACATCAGCCAAATTTTTATGTCCTCACTGCTGGGGCACGAGCCCTCCCTATGATGGGGAGAACGGGTCATAAACCACCACGCGGGCCCAGTGCGGATTGGTGGTTTTAACAACTGCTAATGTAAATAATTATGTTTATAGTCATCGATTCAGGATCCTTTCACCAGTCGACATAGGCAACATAGTAACATCTATTAGGATAATTGAAACTTGAAGCGGTGCAATAAAAAATATCGTAACGATTGCTTATCGCCTTTTTATGCAGGCAATAAAAAAGTTAGTTAAATCACTAATTAAACAATAGTTGGACGCGAGAGACCGCGATAAGGTTATCAGCTGGCAGCGAGCTTGGCGGAGTGTGAGATTCAAAACCAGATTCGCAATTAGTACTATCAAACCACGGTAAAAAAAACCTTATGTTTGAGGGAGCACAATTATATAACGACTTACCTACCCGATGACTTGAAGGAGTGCAGTTCATTCCATCAAAGTATTGAAATCAAAATTGAAAGAATATGTGTATTAAATTTTTTTATGAAGTAAAGTAATGCGTAATGCTGGACTATACTTAGTTAAGTTTAATTTGTAAGCTCATTATAAGTGAACCATGTTCTTATGGGTTTAAAATAAAGTTCTCCGAATTCAAACTATGTTTCCTTTTTTATATAAAAACAAGTGGCCTGCTCGCTACTACGTCTGTTTAAGAACACTCGTATCACATGATGAACCTCTATAGCAGCGCCACCTACCGGTTCCAATTGTAAATATAAACCATTCTTGAATCCACTTGAACACACACAGGAAATTTCATTCAAATCGGTCCAGCCGTTTAAAAGGAGTTCAATAACATACACACGCACAGAAGATTTATATATATAAAGATATCACGCTGTAGGAATCGGGAGGGTGCTTTCAATGAGCTCTTAATAACACTAATGTTATAAATACGAAAGTTTGTGTGTATATTTGTTGCTTCTTCACGCTGCGACGGATAGATGGATTTGGATGAAATTCGGCATACACATAGTTTATAACCTGGATTAAAACATAAAATACTTTATATCCCGATATTCCCACGGGATCGGGCGCCACGCGGGTGAAACCGCGAGCGGCCGCTAGTTATATATAAAGATGATATAAAAAGACTTACCACGCTGTAGGAATCAGGAGGGTGCTTTCAATGAGCTCTTAATAACAAAATAAGTAGACTGCAGAAAAGCCTTGCACCGACACCGACCGCCTAACCGATCGCTTTGACTTCGTGTGTGGTTTATGACGTCATCTTGTCGTTTCGTGCCGCCTATGAAAGCAATATCGAAAGCTATAGCCTTTAGCTTTTGATATTGCTTTCATAGGCGGTGCGAGGTGGCAAGATGACGTCATAAACTATTCGCGTAGTCAAAGCGATCGGTTAGGCGGTCGGGGGGCAGGTCGGAACAGGTCGAGCACAATTGTTGCGAGATTCCTTGCTCGAGCGGGCTTTATGTTTGCTTTCTGGGTCCTCTTCATTTTGTGTCTTAATGCAGACCCCGCTAGATCCTCAAATGCCACTACACATTTACCGAATGTGGCACAATGAGGAGCTCGATGGCGCAGTGGTTAACGTGCTATACACAGAAAACCCTCAGATTCGAGACAATTTAGAAAAACAATAATTTCTAAATTGACCCGATCTGGGATCGAACCCGGTGTACAAACCACTCGACCAAGGAGGTCGATATAGCTGAAACACATACGACGATTGGACACATAACAGTTCAAAGGTATTCAAATCATCAACTGTGACATCCACGAAACGAATTAAGTCCAATCAATTGCTGTTACTTAATTGTGGAATCATTCGACGCATTTGTTATTCGACCTAGCTCGATGTTAAGGCGAGCACTCACTAGCGACAGCGGTACATATATATATTACTTATACATAATGTGCCTTACAAATAAACGAAGAATTAGGTCCGAATTTATTCCGTGTTTTGTCTCTTTTCCTCTAATTTGAAATGACGTTTACATGACAGGAACAAAACACGGAATAACTATTCGGACTTTATTCTTTGTTTATTTGTAAGGGGCAATATGTATAAGTAATATAAAGCTTTATTTGTATAAACAAATCAAACCACAGTAGACCAACGAACGTAACATTCGGGGTTTTTATTATTGAAATTTTTGCATTTACATTGCTATATGTAGTTCTTAGATTATGACGTGTATAATTATAATTTAAGATGTAGTTACAAGATAAAATTTTACTAGAATAATCAATCAGTCCTAAGTAAGCTCGACCTTTGGATAACCGTTCCAATGCTTTGACCGCTGAGCTAACCGACACCCCAGAAGACTCGTTGAATTTTTCTAGTAGGTACTTTGTAATTTACGCTGCAAGCCAGCCCCATCCGTCCATTCGGTACTTTTTGGTGGGAAAGTAAAGAGCCATGTCTTTTTAGGGTTCCGTACCGCAAAAGGAAAAACGGAACCCTAATAGGATAATTTTGTTGTCCGTCTGTCTGTCTGTCTGTCTGTCTGTCAAGACTGTTTATAAATTAAAACCATACTCAGGTCTGCGGTCCCTTGAAGTGAATAAATCAAACTTTTAAGTTAACGAAAAAAAGATAAGGCTGTTTACGTCGCGAAAAACGTATATTTACAATATTTATATTTACACTCTCAAGGGAATCAGAATTCATAGGTTACCTACTTGCCGTTGACCTAGAACTATGAAGTTTGGCAAGTATTATCGTCTTATACTACAAATACAGGGAAAAATCTGAAAACCATTACATATTATATATATACACAAAAAAAAAACTGAGTCTTTATGCAAGGAATGGGTTCAAATTTTGAAGTAAGTTAACCGTGTCATGTGGGGTATCGTATGAAAGGGCTTCATTTGCACAAGCTTAAACAGATTTTTAATTATTTTTATGATGTAGTTATAGTTTTCGATTTATGACGAAGAATGGAAAAGAAATAAGTACCTTTTGCCTCTTTTATATGTATAGGTACCTAATAACTTTGGTGTATGTAGTACCTAACAGTTTGCACTGTTATTTTTTTAATTTTGTAATTAAACACAATCCTAAATAGGTACTTACCTTTGGCCGTCACAGGGTGTCCCGTGGCGTTCCACAGGGGTCAGTCCTCGGCCCCCTGTTGTGGAACGTCGGTTACGACTACGTCCTCCGTTGTGGCCTCCCCCCCCACCCCTCATATAATATATACCCTATAAATTTATACGGAACCCTCGGTGGGCGAGTTCGATTCGCACTTGTCCAGTTTTTTAAGTTTAAAATTGCTCCCGAATCATTCCGCGAGGCTCCAACTTCGCGGGGTATGTGGGATGAGCCCGATATTATGGCCACTGAATACCTAGGCACCCACTCGTCTACCGCTTGGGCGGGATCCCAAGGACTCTGAGAAGTCGACCATGTTTCGCAACGGTGTTGTTCCTTTTAGCACAAAATAAGGAGAACCAGAAGTTAAACCTTAAGAGGAAACACTAAGGTCGACTGAATTGAAAAATATGTATGAAAAGTAGACAAAATCAACGTTTCGTAGTTCCCTGATTCCTCCTCAAAAACTGGACCGATTTAATTACTTTTTTCATTAATAATTAAAGAAAGGCTTTGGCTGTGTCCCTGTGTTTTAATTTTTTCCATAAATTATTAATAATAATATAATTAAAAAATATTATTAAAAAAAAAATATTATTAAAAAAAATATGAACCTTTGAAAACCTTAAAAATTGGCCAGATTTTCCGCTGTTTTTTCGTAATTTGACGAGATCATATAAAAAAACATAGGGACACAGCTAAAGCCTTTCTTTAATTTTTAATGAAAAAAGTAATGTCCAATTTTGGGGAGAAATCAGGGGACTACGAAACGTTGATTTTGTCTACTTTTCAAACATATTTTTCAATTCAGTCGACCTTAGTGTTTCCTCTTAATACATACCGCGCTCGACGAACGCACACAAAGACCCCATGCATGGACTCGGATTTCGGAACAGCTCGGAACAGTCCTAACGCAGCTGTTGTCTATGTGTGCATTGCTTGTGCGCGTTATGTATGAAGCTTACCTTTTGCAGTCTTCTTTTTTTGGCGTCTCTTACTAAGGCACCACCACCACAGCCCCCAAGGTGCGAGGGGGGGATGCCTCTATACCTTAAGGAGTTGGTGCACTTACTTTTTTTTAATGTTAAAAGGAGGCAAACGAGCAGGCGGGTCACCTGATGGAAGTAATCGCAGATGCGTTGCCGGCCTTGAGGAGGGAGTAGAAATTGGAAGGGGGGAGGGGTGAGATGTGGGCCTCCGGTACTTTCACTCACCGGACGAAACACAACAGCAACGAGTGCCATTGTTTCACGCCGATATCCTGTGAGAACCCTGGTATTACGCCGGGCGAGCCGGCCCATTTGCTGCAACGTAATGTGGCTGTACCACTCAGACAGTGCCACTTATTTAGCCCAGGGGTCACGTGTAGGGTCTCAAGGGTAAACCTACGGACGCGAGTAACTTTCACCCCCATGAGGATGGAACGGAGGATGTTGGTCCCCCACCCCCTCCCCCCAGTGCGACTCCGTGCAGTCGTCTCTTCCGAGAAGAGGAGTCATGTCTGCGGTTTTGTTTTATTTTGTAAAAGTTGAGTTTTGTCAAACATTAATTTGAATTAATGGTGGACAGTTAACCGTTAAGTATTCGTAAACGTGCTTATAAGTGTTGGTAAATGAAACTTAACAGGGCAAAATCACTTTTCAAATTATCAAGTCGCATGCACACGGACCTCTTTATGAGAAAGTCAAAATATAATAATTTACTACATTTCTTAAAAGAAAACTGTTTGACTAGCTGAAAATGAAATGTATAAATTCAGTTATGGAACTAATAAATTGTTTATGTTTTTTGATCCACATTCATATGCCCTGCGTTGGCAAAATAGACAAACTGTATATGAACTCCCATCATGGTACCTACTCTTTATCAATGAATATATAATATGATTTCATTTGATTTGATGACTTCTCGGTAAAGCCAATGGGTTTGTGGGAATGTCGTGAGAATATATCATTAAAGTCATCAAATGGCAATAAAACTTGCAATAGGCACTATATTTTCAAAAACAGGCCACTGACACACGACAGACACAAAATAACAGAATTGAGGGCCTCTTAGTCGTACCACAGCCCCTTAAAGTTCAGCGGTGTGACGGTGTGTGCCCAGCTTTAAGAATCACTGCGGGCTTAGGGTCACATTATAAGGGCGATAAACTAGTCGGGTAATGGTTGTAATTCGTTTAAATCGAGGGTCGCCATTCAGTTTGTTTTGAACGTATGTTCGAGGGGAGAAGTGATTTTTAAACGATTCGAGTGTTTACTTTGAGGGTCGTTTGCGGAGGGATTTGATACCCGTACGGTTTTGTGGGCCTTAGGTGTTGCTTTGTTAGACGCCTGTAGCATTCTTATGAGGTATTGGGGAAATGTGGTCCACGATTGGCGTTTGAATGCCCCTTTAACGCTGTAATTATTTGTTTTATGTTTCACCTATATTTCGTTGAGGAGCTCGAAGGCGCAGTGGTTAACGCGCCCGGTCTGCGAGGTTGAGCAACTTTCGCAAAGGTCGGTCATAGGATGGGTGACCAAAAATTTATCACCTCGAGCTCCTCCGTGCTTCGGAAGGCACGTAAAGCCGTTGGTCCCGGCTGCATTAGCAGTCGTTAACAACCACCAATCTGCACTGGGCCCGCGTGGTGGTTTATGACCCGTTCTCCCTTTTCATCTATGGGGAAGGCTCGTGCCCCAGCAGTGGGGGAAATAAAATGAGCTGATGTTGATGACATTTTTTTTTCACCAAGTGGAAGATATGTGATGTTTAGACTGCTTAATAATATAAATAAATATTATAATAAAATGCCTACTCATTAATTATAACGCTGAATATGACTGACGCTGACAATAAGACAAGTTACCTTCATTTTATAAGGGTTTCAGTAGTTTTAAAAAATGTCACCCAGATTGCTGAAAATCGTTTTTTAATCGCTATTTTCAGTTTCAATATAAATATAGAATTGTAATAGAAAAATAAACAATAACATGGTAGATCTTTTCCCTTGCTATTCCATTCCTGCTTGACAAAATTTGATACCTAATTACTGCAAAATGGCAAGCGTTGTACCATTTAACTTCAAAGAGTTTTCAAAGTTTGTCAGCAAATACAGCATAGCTTGGCTCAATCATTCTTCATAGAACAACGGTTATTAAAACGTCCTCCCCCCACACAAGTCAATCCTCCGGCCATTAACGTCACAACGAGCCATATGTAAATATATGTCATTCGTATTTTAATAAAGAGTAGCGGGAGCGGGCTCCCAATGCGTTTAGTCCGTATTAAATTCAATATTTTTCCATATCATTGTTTAGGGATGTAGTGGTTGGGGGAATTTGGATGGGATTATGCGAGTTGAGACATTTTTTTTTTTTTTTTTTTGTTAATTGGAGGCAAACGAGCAGGCGGGTCACCTGATGGAAAGTAATCACCGCCGCCCATAGACACCCGCAAAACCAAAGTTATCGCAGATGCGTTGCCAACCTTGGAAAGGAGTTGGATCTTGAGGAGGGAGTAGGAATTGGGAGGGGGGAGGGGTGAGAGATGGGCCTCCGGTACTTTCACTCACCGGACGAAACACAACAGCAACGCCGTTGTTTCACGCCGATATTCTGTGAAAGGGTGGTGTTACGCCGGGCGAGCCGGCCCATTTCGTGCTGCAACGCAACGTGGCTCTACCATTTTGATTTTTTTTTGCAACATACACCAAATTGCAAATACTTATATTTTTTTTATTATTAAAAAAAATGTGTAGCAGAATCAAGTTCCTTCCTGTCGACAAAACTCAAGTGGTATAGTTAAAAATCAATAATAATAAACATCAATACATAGTTGTTCCAAGAAAAAATCAAAACATCAGAAATTTTAAAGAAAGTTGAACGTGATACTAAAATATTAAATGTAATATGGATTTTATCTTTGATGTTTTTAGATCAGCTGTTTGCCTGTATCAGCTGATGGTAAGTGGCGATGAGGGTGAAGGAGGAACCGCACTTTACCTGGAATCCTCAAACACTGAGGAACTGGTTGCCCTGATCTCTAAAATTCGAAACACAATATAATAATACGATATGGAATAATATATTTTAGATCGATAAACTCAATTTAACATTTTCTTTATTGTATAGTAAACAAACACAGTTGTAATATTTTATTATCACACTAATATTATAAATGCGAAAGTGTGTATGTATGTTCGTATATTTGTTGCTTCTTCACGCTGCAACGAATGGATGGATTTGGATGAAATTCGTCATACAGATAGTTTATAACTTGGATTAAAACATAGGATACTTTTTATTTCGAAATTCCCACGGGAACGGGAACCTTGCGAACGCGAGCTAGTATTTTATATTTTTTTATATTTTTGTACGCCTAACGAGTTAGGGCAAGACCTTTTGATCTTTTATCTTTTACAACCGAGATTTGTTTTCTACTTTTGTTGTCTCTCAAAATTTGCACCTCCCATGTCATTCTGCACCACCCTATGGTTGACTGGTAGAGAATGCCTTAGGCATTAAGTCCGCCATGTAATATTTTGTTGCAAAAGTTTAAAATAAATAAATAAATAAATATGTAGTAGTACCTACTGTGACTTGGATAAGACGTTGGTATATAGCCAGGTGGATGTAGAACAAGTCGTACCACCAAGCAAAACCTTGTACCCTAGGTACTAGACACATGTTATCACAGTACCTAAGTTGTCACTACAAATTTTTCGCCAAGAATCGTTTGCGACCGACTTTTTTTAGGACCGACAATTTGAGCGCTTTTTTCGCCGAGCCCTTTTTATCACCTATTTTGTGACCGACCATTTAGGACGTACTTAGAAGACGACATAGAATTCCATACGTCTCATTTCCACCGACTTCAAAATCGGTCTCTTTACAAAATTTTCTTTCAATCGTTACAGAAGTTTCTTTTCTCAGATTTTGGGGCTACTTTGATAAAAATGCAGATAGGCAATTGCTGCTGCAAATTTAGTTTTCTTAAAAAAATTTTTTTTTACTTTTTTATAATTTTTTCGTGTTCGTTTGATATAGCCATAACAATATCCGTACTAAACCGTCCCGTCCCGGCTAAGCTCCAGCTAAGCTCCCCGGGCTACCGCGGTTTAACGGATCCAAACCAATAAAGGGTGCCACTATTCCCATCTGAATCAGTTAATGTATTTGTCATAAACTCGTATAATATCATATTATATTGATACGGAGTAGGGGAGTTGTTTTTTTTTTTAATTTTAGCTCGAATGATTGCCTTGTTAGGATTTGGGGTTGTGATTTTAATGGATCTACTAACTACATTGAACGAGTGGAGGGTTAATTTGGAATCGCAGTTCAATTAAGTTTTTATTTAAATATACAATTAGAGTCTTGTAACTGCCTTCGTATTTTAATAGGGTATTAATTCTGCTATTTTATACGCACAAGGCGCCCGCAAATCAACATTTTTAAAACTGTCAAATGTCTTCAATAAATGTTCATCCGATCATGCCATTTATAGACGACCTCAGTAGCCGAGTGGCTTGCACGCCGGACTTTGGGCGGCGCTAACTCTTAGGTCCCAGTGGCGGTAGCTAAAGTAACATTAAGAAAACGATAGCGAAGTTCAAAAAGAATAAAATGTGAGGGATTGACATAAGATTGACCACGTGATTTAGCGCGGCTTATGTCAATCCCATACATTTTATTATTTTAATGTTATTTGGCTAAGCCTACTGGTTCGATTCCCGGCCATTGACCCTATGTCGAAAACGATTTTTTCGATATTGTGTCGGATCTGGGTAATTGTGGTACCGTCGTTGTTTCTGATGTCAATAAAACGAGTGCTTTAGCTACTTACTTTGGGATCAGAACAAGGTAGGTATTGTGTGATGTTTTTTTTCTAACGTTATATATGAGGAAGCTTAGCAGTTTGTAGGCTGATGTATAGGCGTGAATACAATATCTTACAGCTCATACTGCAAAGCAGAACACAAGGTCAGAAAAGACCAGGCCGTAGAAAAACTCATAGGCTACAGAACCTCGCCGAGTGGTACAATCTCAGTAATATCATAATATAAATATTTTCCGAACCCCAACATCACAAGCCCTAGAGGCCATAATGATACCCGACCTCCGACAGGAGATGGCACAAGAAGATTTTGACATGTCCTTATTCGTGTTTTATATGTGTCATCTTTTTCGTTGTGCGTAGAATACCTATACTTACTTATTAAGTATAATGCGCTAAACCTAACCTAACAAACCACTTAAACGTCAAGAACCGAGGATCGAGACCCAGTAGGCTTAGCCAAAGTAACATTAAGAAAACGATAGCGAAGTTCGAAAAGAATAAAATGGATGGGATTGACATAAGCCGCGCTAAATCACGTGGTCAATCTTATGTCAATCCCATACATTTTATTCTTTTCGAACTAATTGCCTACCGCCAAGGTTCGCTATCCAAGAAAAAGTTTTTACTGCCAGCCAAGATGGAGAGCGGATCATTGTTGGTCGTAACGGTATATTTTTGTTTAAAAAGTATAGGTACTAAATAAACAGTGATTTTGAAGAGTAATCTCCTTTATTTATTGCAAAGTGTCTACGCTAACAAACCCAATCCATATCAATCCAATACAAAATCAATTGTTATGGATCTTATTTAATTTATGGGACAGGGAAAGGGTTAAAATTAACAGAACAAATCTTTTACTAAGATAAGGTAATGTTATGTTTAAGTATCCCAATACAAAGGTTTCTGTGACAGACCGATCATTAAAATCACGAAATCGTGAGTGTATAAGCTAATCAAACAATATAGTCTGTAGTAGCTGATAGTCTTTATCCATTTGTTAGAAAGTTTAAAACTAAATTCTTCGAAATTGGTATACAACGGACATACATGTTAAGCGCGTTGCCATGCCATCGCACGCAGACTCGCAGACACATCTGGAAATCTATTTATTCCCAAAGTTAAACTAATAGTCCACTCAAAATCTATTATCGCCCAATCACAAATCATTAATAACTTTCTGAATGACTTCTTAAAATTCTAAAGGAAACATCTGACATTCTAGCCGGCAGCCATCTTTTCATCGGTTCGCACTATCATTTATCATTAATTCCTATTCAATCATTAATCATCAAAATGAGACTTAAAGAGAGAGAAAATGAAGTGATGCTATGTTACACGAGTAAATACGATCTTCTAATGATACAATTAAAGATTAATTGTATTTCAAATTTCACAGTTTGTGAATGAACGGGTTGGGTGGATCGGTGTTCAATGGATTTGTTGTTTAAGCTGTCTTGAAATAAGGTTGATATCTGATTGGTTGGTGAACAGGCGTCGGCAAGTCTAAGTGATCGGTATGAAATCTCTAGTCTTTTGTCGATGTTTTTTTTTGGTAACTTTCGTTTAATGAAAAATGACGAAGCAATATTCATTCATAGTGCGTACGGAATTCTCTAGTGATTTGGCGCGAATTGTTGTATGGAAACCGGGTAACTATAAACCAATTTCACACTATTTTTATTGTACTTAAATCTCACTATAAATACTATTTCATGATTGTTGGAATTGTGTTGTCACTTTACACTTCACAACTGAGTGTGGGATATTGGTAGATTCGTATTATTTCACTTCTGTTGATCCAAATCTATCTATATACTATAGAGTTAGTTAGGTACCATAGAGGTGGTAGATAGTTATAGAGTAGTTACTATAGACATAGTTTATGACATTATTTGTTTGAGGAGGGAAGCATCTGGAACTAATGGCCTAATTCCTAAAATTCTTTCACTGATATAATGGTAAATTCCTTGTGGGTAACATTATTTTTTTTCTATTGATAAAAAAATGTTTGTTTTAAAGTATCCACTCGGACGAATGCGGGGAAGAGGTAGGTGTGGAGTAAAGTGAAACCTTATTTACGTTGCCTCGTTTTTAATGAAAATATCTAAACAGTTAAAGAAAAAAAATTTTTTTTTGTAACTTAGTTGTTCTTAACCTTTTCTTTTGTCTCTATCCAGAGATCGCATCCATTTTAAACCAGATTGTTTAACTATAGCCATCATCATCATCATCACTAGCTAATTTTATGTCCCCACTGCTGGGGCACGAGCCTTCGCTATGGATGGATAGTTATTGGGAACTGGCCATAAACCACCACGCGGGCCAGTGCGGCGCGGCGCGATGGTTGTTAACACAAAACAGTTCTATTCCGTGGTTGTTAACGACTGCTTATGCAGCCGGGACCAACGGCTTTACGTTCCAAAGCACGGAGGAGCTCAAGATGATACATTTTAGCCACCCATCCGATGACCGGCCTTTGCGAAAGTTGCTTAACATTAGCAATCGCAGATCGGGCGAGTTAACTGCTCTATCGACTTCTGAACATTTAACATCTAACTATAGAAACGTTATAGAATAACGGTGCTTATGATTTTGGACAGAGTTTATTGTTGGCCTCAAGCGATTAAAGCGTCACCGAGAAACTTAAAGGGTTCCTCAAGCCGTATGAACGAAATACCGTCAGAGGGTTTCTAAGGCCATGGCATCATGCAAACGTATTCCCGGTTCCCTACTAGATTCTCCGAATTGTTCGGATATAACCCTTTCCTGCCGTGTGAAACAAAAATACTCAAGACGTTTGAAAACTATAAAATCCGTTTAGAAACTCACAAAAGTAAACAATAATTTGTAATATCAAACGCAATAAAATAAATTTACGGAAGCTATTTTGAACGTGTTTAATAAAATGGAAGCTGTATTTTGAGCTGGAGTGTTCGTAACGAGTGTTATAATATCTATTCTCAACAGTAGCATAATGGCTGCGTTGTCCTATAAAGTGTAATATACTGTCGCTGAGTGTAGTATAAGCGTGAACGACAGATAACATAACATCAAATTTTCGTGAGAAAGATTTTTACTTCCATTAACAAAATAATACTCTTTTATTTAATTTTGAACTTGATGTATATATTATATGTGGTTATTAAGTTATAATATTGAAAAACGTATATTATTAAATAAAAACGCTAAATAAAATTATACTTGTAAGTAAAAATAAGTGATATCGCTAATGATATTGCTTTTAAAATTCTATGTCTATTAATTTTCTCATTAATACAAAATAACATATACATACATACATCAGGATTTGGACATCTTTTATTTATAGGTTTTATTTTGTCTTAAATTAAGTTAGGTGTGTTTCTTTTACTTTATTATTATCTTTAGTTTGTACTCCTACAAAAAGATATGTATACTTACTCTTTTATTAAAAATAGTATATTTTTAAGTAATATATTCTAATTAGGTACAAAAAAGTACAAAAACATTATAGAATGTGTTGAATTATTTATTTTGGCGTAACAAAAGATGACAAGCACCTCAGCCTCCTTACGACCACGGGCCTTATTATACAATTAGTGGACCCGGCGGACTTCGTACCGCTTTGACAGTTTCCATCAAGTGATTAAATTCTCTTTGGTTTTCATGACAACAAAACAAACTAATAATTTTGTATTGGAAAATTAAATTGTCGTTTTTAGTATATATAGTGTGATTCATGTGGAAATATAGGCATAAAAACTATCCTATGTGCTAATCCAGGTTGTAAACTATCTGTATGCCGAATTTCATCCAAATCCATCTATCCGTTGCAGAGTGAAGAAGAAACAATTAATATACATACCTACATACACACAAACTTTTAATATTATTATCAAACTTACTAAGCAAATTTATAATATTAGTGTGATCATTATTAAGAAAAGTCCTATTACAAGTCTTATCTGCAACTAAAAATTGATGGACTTTCATGAATAACAATAGTATTTATTTGGACTTACATTTTTTTGTATTCCTCGGCTTCACCTCTTTCCATATACACTCGTAGTCAACTATCAATACCTATTTTGCGGTGCGCTGCAGAAATATTATATTTTTGTCTCAAATTGGTCACAGTTTACATTTCAAAAAAACCTTCTTATTCTAAAAACCTTTTACTTTAAAAACGCGACTGCGGCCGGGGACGGGCGCGCATGTAGGTATCATGCTACGTTCTTGCTGCTTTCTAGTAATATTCCGATGCACCAGTGCGTTTAAGTTGTAAATTGTACCGTATCAGGTTCATCTTAATTCTCTCAAAATATCAATATAAAAATGTAGTGAATATCTAAACTGTCATTACTAAACCTAAAAATATTTATGTCTGCTGTAACGTCAATCGCTTAAGTGTACCTACTTCCATAATAATATTAACAACCGGCTACAAGTTCTTAACAAGTGTAAGTGCTTAAAGAATGTCTTCCCAGTGTTCTTGCATGGGTACTTCTAGGATTATTAATGTACACTAGTATTGTACCCTTATCACGTATGTAATAATATGCCAATACAGATCTTTTAAAATTAAATTGAATTGATTTTACTTTTAAATAAAATCGGCTGATTGTTTTCTATACAATATAAAACGACCCTATTTATCTGAAAACCTTACCTATACACACACAAACAGATGTTTACCGAATGAGAGAAGAGAGAAAAAAAAAACAACAATAGACATAAGTGGAGTCAGTTACTAAATAATAAAGTTTAACGACACCTTATTAAGGATTTATTTGTTACTGCATCCGAATTATTCCGTAATTTATTACAAATAACACTGAATGAATACATGTTACTGCTCCTGTCGTTGCACTTTATCACCAACGCATAGAGTTTATGTTCGCGTGATTCCTTTCCAGTTCATGTGTGGCTAAACACATTTGTTACAGGATTTGATTTTAATGACCCCCATTCAGTATCAGCTATTGAACTAAAAACTCGTTTATTACATTAAATAATTTAATAGGATTTTTTTGGTTTTTTTAGTGTTCTGTTGTAACCAAAAAGCCTTGATACGAATGCGCCGTAATTATCATATTGGTTCTTCTCTGAGGAGCTCGATGGCGCAGTGGTTAACGCGTCCGGTCTGCAATTGCTGAGGTTAAGCAACTTTCGCTAAGGCCGGTCATCGGATGGGTGACCAAAAATTTATCAACTCGAGCTCCTCCGTGCTTCGGAAGGCACGTAAAGCCGTTGGTCCCAGCTGCATTAGCAGTCGTTAACAACCACCAATCCGCACTGGGCCCGCGTGGTGGCTTATGGCCCGTTCTCCCTATCCATCCATAGGGAAGGCTTGTGCCCCAGCAGTGGGGACTTAAAATGAGCTGATGATGATGATGATGATTCTTCTCTATAATATTCTTTTTAACCCATCTTCTCCTCATTACCTACTTTCGTTATCTGGACGCGCTCATCGCTCAGCCTACTATTTCCACTTAAATCTTCCTCCTTGCAGCACTAACATGCATGGCGATTGTTTTACTGTCCAAGCAGCAAAACTTTGGAATAAGTTACCAGTACCTCTACGAGAATGTCGCACTGTGGGGACTTTTAAAAAACAACTAAAAAGCTATCTAGGTACTATCGGTTACTTGAGTGGCACTGAATCACGTTATGTTTTTAGAATATATACTATATTTAGTAGTATATTCATATTTTTGTGTATATATGTAGTTTAATGTGTGGTTGTCTTAATTTTATATATTTTCTTAATAGTTCTGTGCGCAGTTTGTCTATCTAACAGCTACTTTGATACTATCCTGCCACCATGGTCTGCTGGAAAAAAACTCTTATTGGAGATAAGCTTGCCTGTAATTGCGATCCAAAATGTTAACCATTGTAAATGTTTATTTGTGTACGAACTAATAAATAAATAAAAAATAGGCTCGTCATGGCCGCTGTCTTGAGTTCTCGATCCGATCCGAACGCCTCGGAGAATCTGTTAGGGAACGGGGACACGCTTACGTGATGCCATCTCCTAGAAACCTTTTAAGAATGTTTTGATCACACGGCTTGAGGAACCCTTAAAGTTTCTTGCTTTATAGCGTAAAATTACGCTGTAAAGGTCACACCTAGGCAGCCAAATGCAATCTTTATAAAAAAATCTGTCTTGAGCTTATTTTATAATTATTAGTCACTTTACTGGATTATCAGAACTAGAAGGATAAGGTAGAATAATTTTGCATAAAAATATATTAGGTACTTACATATGTTTCCCGCACATATATACCGTTATATACACGTATACGTATACGTATACGTTAAACAACCTTATTTTTAGTTTATACAAAAACCGAAACACTGGTCAAATATTTTCATTTAAAGAATCAGTACAAAAAAAATTAAAATAATATCTATGAAGTTACAAGCTTTTTGTGTTTTTTTTTAGTAGGGTATACTTTATTTGAGATTTTGTAAATATTATTTGGTCAAAATGTAACATGGTATAAAAAATATCGAAATCGATTCTATTACTGATTCTGAACAAACAGTTTTCAGGTTTCGCATAAACTAAAAATAACATTGTAGGTATACACGTATACGTTATATACACCGTTTACGGACAAATTTTTTATAAAATTTTAAAAAGTAAATCAACCTCTACATATACATTTTATTTTACAACTGTAACAATTATATACAAATATATAAAGTTACATTCAATTTGACGGGTTAAAGGAAGGATAGACAGTTCCTCAGTATTTGAGGACTCAGGGTGAAATGCGCTTTCCCTTTCGACACTAAAGTCAACTTACTAAGTGAGATGAAGGTCAAACGTTATCTTGTTTTTAGATATTCCAAAAAAGCAATTGTATCTTGTTTCAATTCTTTAAGAACTCATAAAATGCCCTAAATATTTCGGATCATTAGAATCTGAATATGGCCTCATATTTCATACGCATGCCGATAATTGAAAGGGCAATAAATTATAAATATGACAGCATTAGTAAAAAATGTGGATCTTTACAAAAACTTACGGGGAACTTTGCGATGGCAACGCAAAATGAACTGCAAGTGATAATAGATAGAAGGTCGGAAATTGTATGATTACCTGTTTTTCAGTTTTATTTCACAAAACTATTTTTATTGCCTCTACTACTTTTAGGAGTTTGAACGTTGTGCCTTTACAATAAGGTTTAATTATACAACAATTTTAAGTTTTAAATCATTTACCAGAATTGTTTCTAATTATTGAAATGTCTTTCGTAGCTAATTATCCATTAGTTAATCTGACACTACGCCACTGGAATGTTCCTTTCAAATATGTGCTAAAGAAATATGAAAATAAAAAGCTAAATATAGTTGCTTTATACGGCATCCTTTACTAACGAATGGGGAAGTCCTATTCGTAATCGCAGTTATTACAATAAAAATTTTTTTTTTCTTTATTAACCCAGTCTCAATGATTTCAATTCCTTTGCCGTACCGAAAGGAAACGAATAATAATGTCAAAGATTATCGCTCCAGACGCGCCAAAAAACGATGGCGCCTCCGGTCACAGGTCAGTTAGTCCGTAACACCCCCGCACGCCTGTTTAGGGACTTCAGAAGGAATATAATCGCGCCGAGGGCTAATGAACCGTAGGGACGGCCGCAGATATCCTGTTTACGATAATTTGTTTTTGTAATTCGAACTGGGGTCTATCGATGCCACGTTTGCGGTGTAAATAACGAATGTGTTCGCACTTTTTGTAAAAGTGGTTTGGCAAGAAGTTTTATTCTAGTATACAGATAGTGAGAAGCTCGATGGCGCAGTGGTTAACGCGCCCGGTCTGCCAGTGCGTAGGTTAAGCAAAGGCCGGTCATCGGATGGGTGTCTAAAAATTTATCATCTCGAGCTCCTCCGTGCTTCGGAAGGCACTTAAAGCCGTTGGTCTCGGCTGCATTAGCAGTCGTTAATAACCACCAATCCGCACTGGGCCAGCGTGGTGGGTATGGCCCGTTCTCCGTCCGGGGACATAAAATGGGCTGATGATGATGATAACTACATATAGTAAATTCAAAAAAAGAAGGCCTGAGTGACTGTATAACGAAACCGTTGGACACTGAAGAACATTAAAAAAATTCAGGTTACCTTCATGGCGTACTTACCTGCAAGGTAAGTCATGAAAAAGAGCTTAGATTATGCAACTTTTTTCTGTTTCACAATTTGCAAAAGCTTACGTTTCTTGCGTCTATTTTAATTACATAGTAAAACGTAGTACAAAAATATGTAAATGTAAGCAAAAAATCATGTCTGTTGTATGGGAGCCACTTAAATATTTATTTTATTCTGTTTTTTAGTATTTTTTGTTGCTATAGCGGCATTCCACGAGCGGGATTCGAACCCGCACCCCTTGACATGCCGGGTGAGGTGCACTACCAACTATTAAATAATATTAATTTTATACATAAACTTAATAAGTACTTTAAGAAAGCAGTGTCTACCCGCCCGCACCAGCGTGGGATTTCAAAATACCTTTTTATTACTGAGAACAACTAAGCCATGTCGTCTGTAGCCATGATGCTTTAAGTGTTTATGTATAACATTAATATTATTTAATAGTTGGTAGTGCACCTGACAGTATCAGTAGCATGCCGGTTGCAATATATTATATACCTGTAGCTTATGGGTCGCTGTGCACGTCGCGTCATTTGACGAATGCATGACGATTGGGAACTCCGATACCGCCGCTCTGTGGACAGGTTGTTTTATGCAAGCAAGATGCAAGCATATACTGTCCACAGAGCGGCAATGTCGGAGTTCCCAATCGTCATGCATTCGTCAAATGACGCGCCGTGGATAGTGACCCTAAGCGAAATATATTTTACTACCCTATGTTTATGGCCATTTTGTTCAAAATAATTAGCGCGGTAATTGAATCCACACTTCCTGATGTTATGTGGAAATGGAGTTCAGACGCGAAGACAACTGGTGCAGCGTGAAAACAACGCATCAGTCACCCCCACCCTGCCGGCACACAAGGCTCCTCTTCACGCTTCGTTTGAAGGACTCCATGTCAGAGGAAGGAGGGAAAACGTGTGCTGGTATAGATTATTCCATCCTTTGGAGCTGCGACTAAAAAACGAGTCACCAAATTTCTTTGTGCGCGATAGAATATTTTAGGCAGTGATTTGGTGATTCCGGAGAGCAGCACGCTTACTCATATAGAAGAAGGGAGAAGGTGGGACGATTAGGTACATACATGCAGTATATATTTTGGCAATTTATTTTATTTGGTAGGTAAATACGTAAGTACCTACGTTAATTATCTTACGCTAACAACTTTCTTATTGTACTACAGGAGCTGGAAAATACAACGCGTTGATAGCAAACTTCCCTATAATAAACAAAATATGCGTGTAAATAACTAATTTAACTTTTCATTAGGTATGGGTATTTCTCTCGGACATATCTAAACAATACAGAGGTAATGAGCGGCCTAATTCTCAGTTACTATTTTTGGACAGATATAATATAAATTTGATTCGTACCTAGTAAATATTTACGTTTTGTAAAACCCTACACGAGCTGCTCGTGTAGGTTTTTTCGTGACGAGTATATCATAATATTGATATCATAACAACACTTGGGTAAGTCAAAAATAACGTTTTTACGTTATCCAAAAGGATAAAATTGAATTTCATGGACAAACAACGAAAATGTTTGGAATATTATTTTCTCAGTTTTAGGACGCAATGTCGTTTGAACTGTACAGATCTGTAAAACTATAAACCGTAAATCAATTACGCTGTGACACAATAATATTTCCCTTCATTCTAAATTTAATTAATGATTAGTAAAAGGAGTACTAGCGATTCTGTATTCCCTTTAACGGATAGAAATCCGACGACAGCCGAAACATGAAGTTTGCCTTAGTAAGAAAATAGATACACTGTCGTACTTATTTTGAACGAACACATAACGGCCACAAGAAAACGAAACAAAACATGCATGGGTCTTCATTTTTCCACCAAGAAGTCCATAATAGTCATTTGTTAAGCAAGGCTGGAAAATTGTTGTTTCGCGCGAGTGCTTGTATTGAAACCCGAGCAAGCGAAGGATTCAAAAGAAGAATGCCGAGCAAAACACACAACTTTTCACCTCACTACTGCGAGAAAATGGTGGATGAAAGAAAACAATTGAGCTTTATAATTATAAAACAGTTTTATTATGGATTCATATAGTTTGTAAGTATGAAACATTACTATTGTTAAGTATAATAGTAGGTATTTTTAATTCGTTCACGTTATAATTTAAGGTACCAATAATAATAAGTGTCTAAGCATCCTAAAAATTAAAAGTAAAATTGCTGCACTTCGTAATATTGACAGTAACATTTTTTTTTGGGGACTGATAAGCTAGTGTTTGTAACTTGTGTGTTACTTGGTAAATTCGCAGTACATGGCCCAATTTCATTCTTTAGTGTGAATGTTGGAGAGTGACGAAGACTGGCAGGCGACTCTGGACGATTTTCGACCAAGTTTTGTATGGACGATTTTCGACCAAGTTTTGTTTTGATGTCGAAGGAAGAGACCGTGGATCTGGGCAATCTGTTTTAATTGAATGTTTCCAACGATACCCTTACATATTTTAGATTTATTTTCAATTGAATCTTCCAAATAACCTTCAGCCACGGTGCCGGACTTCCAGCCTTCGTGACGCTTAAGGGTGGTCAAATCAGCCCCCGAGTCAGCCAAAAGTGTAGCCGATGACGTCCTACTAAAGCAATGGCCCGTGTATACTTCTGGTTCCTTAAGCCTGAGAAGTGTGTAGGGCATGTGGAGAGGGAAGAGAGAGAGAGAGTGAGAGAGAGAGTGAGAGGAAAGGGTGTCAATGCAGCACCTACTGTGTGACTGCCACTCTCTGGTTAGGAAAAAATGGGACTCCTGGGGTCAGCCTATCCGTAACCTTCAGGCTCTTCGCTCTCAAGGACGTTGCCAAGCTTATGGCATCTATCTTTACAGAGGAAGAAGAGTGAAAGGATAGGGTTGCACAAAGATCCATGGGTCGAAGTGTTACTGCGAGAGGGAAACCTCGGCAGGCCCCACTAATATAAGATAAGATAAGATAAGCCTGAGAAAATTTGCAATATCTCTTGGCAAACTGCCAATTTTGCTACTACCCATGGGCCGTCTTACGCACTTCCCTTTGCGATGTTGCAGAAAAAACCGGTTGATTGGCGTAAATCTCTTTCTCTCCCGGGTTATTTAAGCGGGGCGTGAAAAAGCATTTTATGCAGGCCGCCATAGTGTAAGCGTTCGGCATAGCGTGGTAGCGCTGTGATGAACGCTTTCACTTCTTGGGCTTCACTGGCTGCTTTTCATCAGGCAGGGTGAGGCCATTTTGACGTGTCAAAATAAAAAAAAATTAGCCGGGTGCGAAACTTCATATTTTTCAACAATTTTCACGTACTCGTCGCGAATCATGAAATTCCTATCCATATTGGTCTTAGTGTTGGGTAAGTTAACCAACAACAACTTTCAGAGTGCTTCTCAATGTTTTTCGTAGTGAGACAAGTTAGTTCATTTATCCGCTATGCTTATGCTCCACTAAAGCCAATAATAAGGACAACCTGAAATGTCATAAAAAGTAGGTTAAATTAACGATGTGGCAGGAAGCGGTGCAGTGTGTAAGGAAAAAATAAATATTAAAAAATTAAAATAATAATTAAAAATATATATTAACCTATGAAATTTACATTTTTTTCTCACTTACTAATAGGTTACTTCTTAAAGTCAATACCGGTTGTTAATATTATAATACACCTTTAATTAGGATTATGTTACTTAGGCTTCAGTAATATCAATGATTATTAATTTTGTCTAAAATTGACAACTTTTTTGTTCTCAGAATTGTCCTTTTGTTTTATTGTAGCTTTGAAGGGAATTGGTTTTTTTTTTAATGTATGTTATATTTAGCTAGTGAAACAAACACACTAGTCTACAATTTTTATAGTGTTAACATAAATAGATGCTAAGAAAATTAAAAAAATGTTAGTATGAAAAATAAATTATAAAAAATCTTCATACAAAACGTCAATTTCATAGGTAAGGACTTAATACATCGTGAGCAAAAACAATTATCTTGGTACTCCGCAACCAAGCAACGCGGAGTAGCTAGCTAATTGTTTTTGTTCATTAATATGGACCTCCGAAAAGTAACGCCTGATTCAATCAGTTATTTAAATCCATTGGTACAAAATAATACGCTTTCTGGGTATGATAACAGAAATAAGTACTTACTTACTTTTGTACCGGGAAATTCGGAGTCCGGTGGTGCTTCGTTGAGAAACTGCTCAAGAGCAGTGAAAACCTTAGATTAGCGTTTACGCCGCACACTAGCGCCACTAATGAAAAAAAAACATATCTAGTAATTAGAGATAGAAAATCAAATTATGCTCAACAAACTATTTGAATGAAGTAATTTAGCATTTTTACGTCACCTAATGAACACCTCACATGTTATAGTTTAGTTAAATAACACGTTACGGACACTTTTAACTATAACGCCATATTTAACTAAACCATAACATGTCAGGTGTTCATTAGGTGACGTAAAAATGCTAAATTACTTCATTCAGATAGTTTGTTGAGCATAATTTGATTTTCTATTTTCTAATTACTAGATATGTTTTTATTTCATTGGCGGCGCTAGTGTGCGGCGCGGCGTAAACGCTTTTAATGGCTACTGGATATTTTTTTCAAAAAAGGTTTGGGAAACTTTTCTATGTGTATATCCTTTTTTGTTTTTATTGTGGCCTTTGAAATCGAATAAACACTCCAAAGTGTGCTTGATTTTTTGTTTTGGAAAGTTCTATGAAGTAGGATAGCATAATACTAACCGAAAAAGTTTTAGCGCCTTTTGAATGCCTCCATGCATTGAACAAACCATACGCTTTTAAATACCTTTCGCGCGATTTGTCCGGAAAAAAACTTATTTCGGCATTATCTACCGTTTCTAATAACTGTGCAGGTGTTAAATTGATGTCTTCATCACTGCTAAACTCGCTCATTTTTTATTATTTCTTTCGCGTTTATCACCAAACAATCCAAAGTAATCTCAATTTTATGTGCGGATTTCGAACTAAGCATTTTTAAATTATTATTTTTCATCCAAATAGAAAAGGCAAAGGGATCTAAGCCCAGGTCTGATGTAGGTATTTTTTTTCTGGTTTATGATGATGACACATCACTGTCGGTTTGTCTTGGTTCGTCCCAGTCAATTTTATAATACACTCTTGATTATCCGCTAAACAATATTATTTTTTAAGAAAGAATAGTTAGGAGGTCTACTAACAAGTTCTAAATTCGTTTGAGCGGGATGGCATAACACGAAGTTCGAATTTCTTATTTCGCAGTCTAAGAATAGTGCGCACCATAGTGTTCATGTCACGTTCTAAATTCAAAAACCTTTTCCACCCAAGCGGGGAAAGCGCTTAAAAGCGCTTTTCCACCCAGATTTTTTTTTTTTAGTTGATGGCTTTGTGCGATTAGCACATTTAGCCAGTGTCAAAGTAATTTTTCTTACAAGTAATACATAAATAAACAATATTTCCTTATATGATGATGATGAATGATATTAGAAATGGGAAGTGAGAAATGATATACCCCCCAACCCCTCGAGTATCTCAGTAAAGATGTGGGGCTTTACTAAGTCCTCACGCGAGCTTCTTGAGAGAATTTGAAAAGTAATGTTGCACTGTTTTGTTTCATTTGCCAACACTTATGCACACTCACGAACACTTAACGGTTAACAATCCACCATTATTTCACATTAATATTCGACATAACACAAATTTTTGAAAATAAAACAAAACCGCAGACATGACGCTTCAAGAAGTCCACCCAGAATTTGAAGCAGGAAGTAAGCCGTTTCGAACAACTATTCATTCGCATAATTTGCAAAAAAACAATTGACAATTATTAAAAAAAAAAACTTTAAAAAAGGAATCACTACGAAATTCTAAAAGGCCAGCAATAACTCAAATTTGGAAGTCGCTCGCAAATGGGGTAACGAAGCGTGACCAGCCCGTACTGCAGGTAGCCCGCGCTGCTTGTATCGGATGGCAAAGGAAACCGCGCTACTTAAGGGTACAGACGAAAGTGATTATTGTGTTGACCCTCCGCAGCTCTTCGTTGGCCGTCGTTTGTTTCAGTTTGAGTTTTCTTTTTTTCGGACATGCAAGGGTAAGTGTAGCTAAGTACTTGTTAGTTATCAACCAATAAGGTTTTACTGTATGTACGAAGTTTTACACTAAATAGCTTTAATAGATATTCAATTTATGATTTATACACTCTTAATATGTTATCTTTATTGTGTTGTTTAAAGCTGTAACCAAAATAATAAAAAATATTTTTAAAATAAGGTAATAATGAATTCAAATTTGCACGAACCCATTAAAAAAAATGAAGTCTGAAAATACGAATGTAGTAAAAAAATGAAATTAAGAAAAAAAGAACTAGCTGCATAATTGACGAACAATTGAATAAGCCGTATCCAATAGCCGTTACTTCAGTTTTGTGTAAAGTCATGGAGCGGATTCTAAACAAACAGCTTATCCGCTACCTAGAAGAACAACCCTTAATTCACGATCGCCAATACGGGTTTCGGCCGAAACGGTCAACGGGTGAGCTTCTAGCATTGATTACACATCTCTGGGGTGAGGCTATTGATAAGCGTGGCGAGTCGGTGGCTATTAGCCTTGACATAGCCAAGGCTTATGATCGGGTCTGGCACAAAGCCCTTCTCTCCAAGCTCTCGGCATACGGTCTGCCTGCTCAGTTCTGCAACCGGGTCGCTGGCTTCCTACATGATCGTAGAATCCGAGTACTTTCAGACGGATGCGCTTCGCGATTCAGGTCAGTGAACTCTGGTGTCCCTCAGGGGTCCGTTCTATCCCCCACGCTGTTCCTTCTGCATATCAATGATATGCTTCCACTTGGAAATATTCATTGCTATGCAGGTGATAGTACAGTGTACTGTGGGTTTAACGGTTACCCAGCGGCTGAGCAGGTCGAGACTGAAGAGAAGCGAGTAAATCTTGTCATTGAGCTCAATTGGGTGTTGGACCTCATATCTAAATGGGGCTTCAATAACCTTGTTGAGTTCAATGCCAAGAAAACACAGGTATGCGCGTTCAATTTTATAAAGTCGCCATTCCTACCTCTTCCCCCTCTTCAAGACACTCGGCCTGCAGAGCAGTATTAACATGCTCGGTATAGAGATTCGCTGCGATCTGAACCAGAGGGACAATATCGAAGCCGTGATAAAACACACGTAAACTCGGTGTTCTGAACACGGTGCGGCGATCTTCACGCCAGATCCGTTTTTTTTTTATATTAGAAGGAGGCAAACGAGCAGGCGGGTCACCTGATGGGAATCATTCACCGCCGCCCATGGACACAAAACCAGAGGAATCGCAGATGCGTTACCGGCCTTTAAGGAAGGAATAGGCTTGTTGCAAATAAACAGGCATTTATTTTTGTTGGAAATAAAACTTTAAACAAGGCTCGTTTCTTGAAGATCCCTAAGTCGTAATGGTCCGGAAATACCGCCGCTGAGAGCTGGTTCCACAGTACTATAGTTTGTGGTAAAAAATTAAGTGAGAAGCGCACAGTAGTAGACCGCCATCCATTAAGATGGTGTAGATGAAAAGACAGTCGATTGCGTGTAATGCGGTGAAGGAAATCAGCGGCAGGGATCAAACCGAATAATTCCTCAGAGCACTCTCCATGATAGAGGCGATAAAATATACAGAGAGACGCAACGTCTCTCCGAAGGGCCAGTGTATCGAGCCGACCAGATGTTACCACGTCGCCGACAACTCGAGCAGCTCTGCGTTGAATGCGGTCAAATGGGAAATGGGACTGGGGCGCTCCAGCCCAAAGATGGGAACAGTATTCCATATGAGGCCTGACCTGTGCTTTGTAAAGCTGTAAACGATGGGTCGGCGTGAAAAACTGTCCCGCTCTATTGAGAACACCCAGCTTTTTCGAAGCTAATTTAGCTTTACCTTCAAAATGACCGCGAAACTGAACGTCGAGTTGTGCCTTTTGTACAAGACAGGTTCGGTCTTGCGTGGAGTATTGCTCGCACCTCTGGGATGGTTCCGCAAAGTATCTTCTTGATAGCTTGGACAGATTGCAGCGGCACGCTATACGCATTATCGGCAATGCAGAGTGACCTCTGTGCTCTAATGCTCTCGAGCCCCTGCAATTACGTAGAGATATAGCATATATGAAAAACACTTTGACCTTATCCCACCTTCTCCCTTCCTCCATAGGAGTACGCGTGCTGCTCACGGAGTCACCGCTGTACTAAAAAAATAAAAAATAAATAAATAATCATTTATTTGCTCAAAACATGGTAATATAGCTGGTCACGACAATAGTACGAACATACATGTTTTACCAAACTGGCATGCAAATATTAATAATAATTCTAATAAGTTAGGTACCTACTAATTAATAATAAGTTTATAAGTTACATTTAAATAAATTCATTTTATATAATATTAGCTGTGCTCGCGACTTCGTCCGCGTGGAATAGTGACTTTCGGCAGCATTTTTAATTTTTTAGGCTCTTTTCCCGTTTTTGCAACATTTTTCACTGATGCTTCGCTCCTATTGGTCGCAGCGTGATGTTATATAGCCTAAAGCCTTCCTCGATAAATGGACTATCCAACACAAAAAGAATTATTCAATTCGAACCAGTAGTTCCTGAGATTAGCGCGTTCAAACAAACAAACAAACAAACAAACAAACAAACAAACAAACAAACTCTTAAGCTTTATATATTAGTATAGATTTAAATATTCTGAAACACCATATTAACAATGTTCGATTAATAATTCATAAATTTAGATTTTAATATGGGAACAGAAAAAGCTTATTAATAATTGTTCATATTAAAAAAAACTGTAACTGACTTTGAATGCAAAAGTTGAAGTTCACGCGATACGACGGGCGCGGGCGGCGTCACGGCTGCATATCAAACAAACTATACAAGTTAACTAGGAAAAACATCGCCCAATAAATCAGAAAAGGTATGACCACAAACCTAATACCCAAGGGTTGTGAAAATGTGACTTCAAACTTTCCATAATTTGAGTGCTTAATAAATTAACGATATTAATAAATAAAGAAGCGAATTCGCGCACGAGTCGCGTATTTACAACGGCCGCTGAACGTACTGACAACTATAACAAATTGCACTTTGAAATGTGAACTTTATGCGGTGGCAATAATGAACACCTTTTGAATGTAAGAATTATGCCGGCGGTGAAATATTTTTCATCCGTTCACATTCTAAAATGTCCGACTTGAGGTCTCGTACCGCTACAGACTTTTTCGTTTGGGAACTAACGTTGGTTTTAGTATGTGTTTTATTTACCATTTGGTTACGTTAACCATTTGCTTATTTATCTAAAACATTACAATTGATGGGTAAAGGGTCAACCACCACATTTGCCAAATGCGGGTTGGTTTTGCGGTTGGAAATCCGAATGATACTTTGAATTGAACCCGGGACCTTCAGATATCGAGCCGAGTGGTTACATTACATACACTCTTAGATTACATACTTACAATATATATATAACATACAAACATTGCATATTTTGTGAATAACGGTTGAATTTCGCCAAGGGGCCAAAAATGTACGGGAAAGAGTTAAGGGTTTTAATATTGAAGAAAAACACATAAGTATCTTTCTGTGAGTTATTTTTTGACAACTAACATACAAACAAAAGAACTTTATAAAAGCATAGACAACGTATTAAAAGAGATATATAAACATAAGAAACTCCCCGACATCGTCCGACCACAGAATTGTATTACCTATTGACCAAACGCACGCTGCTCGTTGAGACGACACCTCAAAGTCAGTGGCTCATTTGAATCGCCAAATATTGTTCAATATTTAACGCGCTCACAGTTATTTATGGATGCGATATTTAATTCCCTTCAAAGACGCCGCTTGCTAACGACCGCACGGCGTGGTTTTGTATGGCAAAGGTAGGTAACCTTTGCGTCTAATCACAGCCAGTTGTTAAGTGATTTCATTAGATTAATGGTATCTTTTTATTGGAAAGAGTTGGCTTTTGGCTTTAGATTGCCGTCACACTGTAACCTGACTTTTAGGGGCGGCGAGAAAATTAAGGTTTTTCAAGCTGTAGTTATTGAACTCCCTTAGAGGGTATTTAGAAAGGATGCAAATGAAATGAGAACTGAATCAAAATCAAATTAAACCATTTGGATACTCTCTAGGTCGACATACAATGCCGATAGATAAAATAGATACTTCAAAACTTAGTTACGGTTTACGGTACGGTTGGGGATATAAGCTAATTAGGTACATAAAATTCACTTATCTGCCTATGTTTCAGGGATAAGACTACCAATCTCAGACGAAGTGGTCCCAGATTCAATTCCCAGGGCGTATACATAGTTGGTTCCATCATCATCATCGTTACCTACCTACATATTATTTTTTATCAAAAATAAATAATACCAGAGCTTAATAAAACGTTTTATTATGAAGATCATCACAAAAAGAGGTTCATATTGTCTCGCGATACCGCGGTGTCATCTGACAGTTAGTTATAATATACTTTTAAATTTCGAACCTCACCAACGCGTGGTATAACAAAAATGAGAACCACGAGCACGCGCGTGAATGGCCAACTAACGATCCGGCGGACCACACTCGCACCGCAGCGCAGCGATCCCATTTAGGGCTCTCGCAAATGAGCCACTAGTGACCGCCACTGTGGCCAGCTGGAGTTACTTTTCATAGGGCTCCTGCAAATGGGCCACTCTGGTCGCAATTAGTGGCCAGTGCTAATTACTTCAGTGTACATTATTTCTAGAGCTGCCTGAAATGGAGACAGTCGCAACTGCCGCTAGTGTCAGCTATTGTCATTTCGCTTTACTCTTTCCATGGGGTTCCCGCAAGTAGGTTATTCTTTACCGTCCTTGTGGCTAGCGATAGTCAGTTCTCATAGGGCTCGTCTCAAATTGGCCTACGACCGCAGTTAGCGGCAAAGACAGCACATTTGCTTATGGCTCTCGTCAATTGGCCACTCTGCCACCACTATTGGCTAGCGACAGACACTTTCCCACATCTTTCATACATTTTGTAATAAGCCTGGAAAATTGTGTGTGTGTGTTAAAACATCGCAAAAGGACGACTCAGTATCGTATAGTAAGCAATTAACAATGTGCCTATGTGCAAAGCCTTGTCCAAGTACATGCGTACCGGTGGCTGTCGAAGTGGCCGATCTGCGCGGGCCCTTAGCGACCGCCGCGATCATCGGATCAATCAATTGATTTATAATCGACTCGGTATCGTTTGATGAGTTGATTGTGTTGATCTTTACGCGGGAGGAGGTGAATGCGTTTAATGCGTGTTTGGTGTTGATTGTATAACAGCTATTGGTGGTAGTTACTTTGTATTACGAGTAGACATTTAAAGTACTACCACAGCGTCTAAGAAAGAGGTTAGATAGATTGTGGTACTACTAACGACACGATATTTATGTAACTGTACTGTAACTTTGTGGGAGAATAAAGAGTCACACCATCAGCAGCTCATTTTCATGTCCCAACTGCTGTGTTACGAACCTTTTCCATGGATTCTATGGACGCTGTCCCAGTACCACTACTGGGGCATGAGCCCGTTCTCTATATCCATCCATCCATTCCTTAGGGATGAAAACATATGGATATGCCATAAACCACCACGCAGGCCCAGTGCGAGTTGGTGGTTGTTAACGAAGGACCAATTTTTATAGGTTGAAAAAAGGTGAGTAAATGTTCCATCGACTGCGAGGAGCTTCCACACTCGCATTAATTTGTATCTATAAGGAATACCCAGTTGCAAAGGTTCTCCCTGGAGCAACCAACCTGGGCCCGAAGACGGCATAGGCTCTTCCAGATTGGCTATGGGAGTCGACATATGACCACTATCAAGAGCCTACCTAGCCTAACGAAGGACGGAGGAGCTCAATATATTTTAATTTGTTTTAGTTTTTGTTTATGTAATTTTTAACGGAAATTTTGTTGCAAAAACATTTCAAAAACACAAGTGTTGAAAAAATTTCCACGAGCAGGATTTGAAGCTGCACCCTTCTGACATACTGGGTCGGTGCTCTCCCAATTGAGCTATCGTGGTTCTAACCAGCCCGCCGAAATTATTCAACACTATTTACTTTTTTACTTTGAAAGCCAAAGGCGCCCATTCACATGTCCGGTATGTCAGAAGGTTCAAATCCTGCTCGCGGAAATTTTTTCAACACTTGTTTTTTTGAAATTTTTTATATTTTAATTTGATCATATCTAGGGAAAGTTCTATGTATAAGTTTCTCGTAGACAATGCTAATATTGCTAGTAGATTTTTATTTAATACTGGCACGGCAATTGACTTCAAAATGGAGTCCAGATGTGAAGGCAACTGGTGCAACGTGAAAACGACGCAGCATCAGTCACCCTCACCCTGCCGGCCCACTAAATGCCTCTTGACGCGTCGTTTAAAAGGACCCCATGTAAGATTAGCCTCCGATTTTAAGGCTAGTAATATATTGTTAGGTGTAAAGGCCGCCCTTAGCGATGAATCTCTCTCTCCTCTTCTCCAATAAACCCCATCTTGGGCCAGTGTGGACCATAGCGCTCCAGCCAGACAGCGAAGTCATCCTAGTTAATTTAATTTAAAAAATAGAGAAAATAATAATAATTGAAAAATTAATTAATTTCGAGACCACCGTACTGATTGGGCGCAGGCCAATCCTCCAGAATTAGCATAAAGTTGTCAGCTCGCGGACACCAACAAATGCCCTTATCTCGGCCCCGAGATTGCTCGGAACACGGCCCTTAATTGGTCATTAATATACGACCTAATAAGCCCGCTTAGGGCGGACCGTTTACCGGTTCTGCGGAGACGGTAACGAGCTTTGAACACCGTTAATCGGTTATATGGTTTTTAATTCTGTAAATATCAAACGGTTTTTGAGAAATATAATAACTTTTATTCATTCATTCATTCAGGTACTGCACAGGGGTGATATCATTATGTAGGTAATGAATGTTGTTTGTTTGGGTATGAACTGACACTGTCGAAATATAGTCACCGTTGACTTCGAATAAGAGTAGGACCCACTCGTAATTAAGATCATAATGAGAAAGTTTATCGTCACCTTTAAAATATCGCTTAATATATACAAATAAACTAAAAATAGTTTAACGTTATCTGTAGTAAGAAATTTAAACGATTGAGCTTAAAATGCCAAGCTTACATAAAACACTGTGATATATTTGACCTGAGCGAAACTATCAAAACTAAATCTTTTTGTACCAAATAAACTTAGTAGAAATATTATTTGAAATCTAAGCTATTAATTGTAGACAAACAATATTACTTTGATATTTTAATTTTACATGCTGAATGCAACGTGCAAAAATATACAGACAAACAAAATGAGGTACCGATATTTCATCGGAAAAAACCGGTTAACTCACACTTTTCTTCGTTACCCTCCTTACCGGTCCTCTTAATTAAGATGTAGGCAGAACGCGGCGCATGTACGCTAACGAGTCGCTAACACAACTGCTGCGGAACCCTACTTATAGAGTTAAGGAGAGACGCTCCGGCCCGGGGCTCACTGTAGAAACCGGTAAATTAATCGGTTAAAATGTTGTCACTAACAATGATAACAATATAAAATAGAACATTTTATTGCATAACTATTACATTGTATCTTATACCAAGTCAATCGATGGCGCAGTGGTTAACGCGCTCATTCTGCGATCGTTGAGGTTAAGCAACTTTTGCAAAGGCCGGTTAACGGATGTGTGACCAAATTTATCATCTCGAGATTAGCAGTCGTTAACAACCACCGCACCGCACTGGGCTCGCGTGGAGATTTAAGGCCTGTTCTCCCTATTCCATCCGGATATATTTCCAATAAATATATTTAATTTCATTCCGCATACAACGCAGAGCTGTTCGAGTTGTCGACGACGTGGAAACCTCTGGTCAGCTCGATCCACTGGCCCTTCGGAGAGACGTTGCGTCTCTCTGTATATTTTATCGCCTATATCATGGGGAGTAGTGCTCTGAGGAATTGTTCGGTTTGATCCCTGCCGCTGATTTCCTTCAGGTGACCTGCCTGCACGTTTGCCTCCTTTAAATATTAAAAAAATCAGTTCCATCCCTTGTGAAAGTTATCGAAAGATATTACTAACATAGTATTATGTGAAAGTTCACATATGTACACCCGCCTTAACACCTTCTCAGTTAAAGGAAGTAATGTTTAATGAACACCGCAGCTATAGGATTGCATAATTAAAGTTATCTTAAATGATTACCTTAAGCTTATTGCCCACCCTAACTTTTTGTATAAATACGAATTGCCTTCAACTAGATAGGTAGGTGATATGTTCTTTATGGAATTCGATACAGTTAAATTTGTTAAAACAAAGCGGGAGAGCAATAGAGATAGGAATTGAAGTAAAGGTTGATGAATACGTTCTGTAATGTCATATAAACGTTAAAGTTTTTTTTTCTAACTTATCAGCCAGATTTAATAATACTTTCTATGATCTTTCTCAAGGAAAATACGGGGATCTAAATAGTTTATAGAAAACATTAAATCAAGCCTTTTAAAGTTCACTATGTAAATTTTTAAATTGCATAAATTCAGTTGCACAAACAATTTTTTTTTTACTTTTTTTTTTTTTGACCTAATAAAATGGCGTAGGTACTTTATCTTCGGAGGCCAAGGGGGTAACCACGAGCTCTTATAGCAGTATTATTGCAGTTGTGAAAACGACACGCATGTAGCGGCGAATATACTGGCGTCTCTTTTCCACAACTGCAATAATACGGCTATAAGAGTTCATAGTCAGGGGGCAAGACACTTCGGGTCGCTGAGCCAGCGAAGTAGTAGTAGTAAACTTGTTTCTTTTTTTATATTACATCTCTTAATTTTCCTAGGCAAAAAAATATTCATTAACATCGGCTTATTGGTTAAAAATAATAACTTTGACAACCTTCAAAATTTTAATAAAAAAAAAAAAGTTTGGAATGGATTCAAAAACGTGAAATGGCTCTTACCACTCTATAAAAAATTTAAAGATAAAGTCAAAGTTAAAGGGGGTTAAAGTTACTCGCGTCCGTAGGTTTACCCTTGAGACCCTACACGTGACCCCTGGGTGGTGCTAAATGAGTGACCTCACTGTCTGAGTGGTAGAGCCACGCTGCGTTGCAGCACGAAATGGGCCGGCTCGCCCGGCGTAACACCACCCTCTCAGAGAATATCGGCGTGAAACAATGGCACTCGTTGCTGTTGTGTTTCGTCAGGTGAGTGAAAGTACCGGAGACCCATCTCTCACCCCTCCCAATTCCTACTCCCTCCTTAAGATCCAACTCCTTCCTCAAGGCCGGCAACGCATCTGCGATTACTTTGGTTTTGCGGGTGTCCGTGGGCGGCGGTGATTACGTTCCATCAGGTGACCCGCCTGCTCGTTTGCCTCCTTTTTAACATTAAAAAATTTATGTAAAGAAACCTTCTTCTCTATCTATTCGCTATTAGCAGAGTGGTCGTGATCACGTTGAGTCGTCAAATTCAGTGGTTGAGGCGGACCCTCAATTTTGGTAGACTGTCTGGCACAATCAGATATGCGGTTCCCTATTGCCGATTTCACTTAATCAGTCCAGCGCATAGGTGACCAGCCACGTGATCTGGAATAAATAAATAATGAACAACTATTAAAATTGTGAATAAATAGATATAATCATGAGGAGCTCGATGGCGCAGTGGTTAACGCGCCCGGTCTGCGGTCTGCGAGTGCTGAGGTTAACTTTCGCAAAGGCCGGTCATCGGATGGGTGACCAAAAATGTGTCATCTCGAGCTCCTCCGTGCTTCGGAAGACACGTTAAGCCGTTGGTCCCAGCTGCATTAGCAGTCGTTAACAACCACCAATCAGCACTGGGCCCGCGTGGTGGTTTATGGCCCCTTCTCCCTATCCATCCTTAGGGAAGGCTCGTGCCCCAGCAGTGGAGACATAAATGAGCTGATGATGATGATGATGAGATATAATAAAAAATAGACATGGCAACCTGTGTAACGGAAGCTGAAATAGAAACTAAGCTCATGGCACCAATGGTCAACAGGAACCAGTAATCAACGTTTTAGTTACTTTAACCATTAAGACTCATCATCATCCATCATCATCATCACCATCAGCGACTGGTTTTATCTTTAGCAACAATTTAATACACCACCTGTCCTATCTGTCATCTCGTAAAATTTCAAGAAACTATGTTATAAAAAAAAAAAAGATGAAAGAAGGGTGTCAGAAGGGTGCGGGATCAAATCCTGCTCGTGGAAATTTTTTCAAAATTTGTGATTTTGTAATTTGGTCGCAACAAAATTTGCGTTAAAAATTATATAAACATTTATAAACTATGTTATTTTTTGGCGATAAAAACTATGTCGATCACCGGGCTTAAATTGTCGAACACTGGAGCCACTATGATAGAAACCTGTTAAGAGCGTTTACGCCGCACACTAGCGCCGCCAATGAAAAAAAAAGCATATTTAGTAATTAGAGATAGAAAATCAAATTATGCTCAACAAACTATTTGAATGAAGTATTTTAGCATTTTACGTCACCTAATGAACATCTGACATGTTATTGTTACGGTTTAGTTAAATAAGACGTTACAGCTAAAAACGGCCACTTTTAACTATAACGCCGTATTTAACTAAACCATAACATGTCAGATGTTCATTAGGTGACGTAAAAATGCTAAATTACTTCATTCAAATAGTTTGTTGAGCATAATTTGATTTTCTATCTCTAATTACTTACTAGATATGTTTTTTTTCATTGGCGGCGCTAGTGTGCGGCGTAAACGCTCTTAAATGGAATAGCCGTCAATCAAATATTACGAACTATCCTCATTCTTATTACGAATAGAACGAATTTAGCCAACAAATACCAGATAATATGAACTTGCAAAATTCCAAAGCCCTTTGTGCCCTCACAACAGCACGCAAACGACGCTTTATTCATACCACGTCATAAATGCCCCCTGATTATACTATCCCTTCAAAGGATACTCCACCGAACAATAATGTCTATTTAAGACGTGAGCATAACTCAAAATTGATGCTGCCTACGATTCCAATGACTGATTGCTAGCGAAATGGACGTCATATTATTTTTTTACTCCTTACTTATCGTTTCCTCACATAAAATTTATGAAGATTACTATGGACAATCACGCCTACTCGAGAAATCAATGGACACTTGAGACGCTGCTAAGATTTATTAGTCCCTATTCGAATGTAATATCCACTAATTCACCGTAGAAAAACGTCCGGTTTATTGCCATCTGGACAATCGATTCTTTGTCGAGCGGCTCAATATTATTGTACCGTGGAGTCAATATATTTTAAATGACTCCTTGCACTCTGGACCGGACTCCTTTGTGCCGGTGCCTTTATCGGGCCAGAATGGCGGGATATTTATTTTGAATTTTGAATTAAGAATAATTTCTTTTTTGGGCTGCCGTCTGTGGACGTTTGCCGAGCATTAGCGCGCTTTGTCGACCTCGTATAAGAAGGCCGGTTTTTGCTTTTTTTTTATGAATCATACCATATAGGTTTATGTATTATATGGAAAATAATTTACTTAAATTTATTTATAATTTAAAAGATGAAACAGCATAGTTAATAGATAATCGCTTGTTTTTGATAAATACCTAATCAGATAAATTCTAGTAAAAATATATTTTATAGTTTCTATTATAAAATGCCGATAAAAATACAACAACTACGTTAACAAAATTTCTAACTAAATATTTGACAATAGTTTACTTTAATTTTAAAGAAACGTGAGATTTGCATTCCCTTCATTAGAGCAAACAGACACAAATACAATTAACATATGTCAAAGGTTCAGCATGAGACATTCTGGCCCATTGTTCTCAAGGATGGAGGTTGAGACAAAGAGGCGTCAGCATTTACATTAATTATTGCTAAAGTACCGCTAATTGAGGCTGCATGTAAACTACGCCTTTGCACGTTTTAAGACAAAGATTAAGCGGCCAGATAAAGTGGTCGTCGCGTCGTGCGTAATTATACGATGGAGGTTTTTATTAAAAAGGACAATAAGTGTTTATTATTGGCCGGTTAGTCGTGGCGAAGCGATATATGGAAGTTTTCACTTCTTTTGTTAGACTTATTTTTTAGCTTTACGCTGTAAGGTGTATTGATGTATGATATAGTCCCACATCTGGGATTACCCATAAACATTACTATATAATAAGACAGGCCTTTACCCACCACGCTGGGTTGGTAGGTTTTTACGACCGCTAACTTACGAAAAAAACATAATGGTTTCAACTTTATTTTTTTTATTGATTAGTGTCACTCCGCTACGACTATGCGTACAATTTTCTTTCTTTGAAAAATAATTTTTATTCGCAATTGACACATTAATTCAGTAGTTCTGTTAACCCATCTATAAATTTATGCCACGTGATTCAGGTTCATGTCAGAGTGGTCGAACGCGGTTGAACCACGATTTCCCGCATCCGACCCGAGCATCTATCTATTGTAGCGGCCAATATAGTTCGATGATGATGGTGATGATGATGATAGACTATAGGAGCCACCAAAGAGCACGCACTACCAAAGAGTACCGCAGTGCTACTAATTGAATAATATTTGTTAGATACTACTTGCCTGTGACATAACGTGTGCGTGGTGTCAATATGGTACGTAGTATTTTATAATATATCAGAATATTTAGAAGACAAACATTTATAAAAATAAAAAATATAAAACTCAATATCAAACAACTTTAATTATTTATAAACATCTTACAAAATTTCATTTTAATAAATAAAAATGAAAGAATATAAGCTAATTTTACTTCAAAATTAATTGGAAAAGGTCTTCCCTCTTCAAATTGCTGTGCCCAACAGGGCCCATAATGAACCTGTACCTATATTATGACAACTTTGTAACATTATGGTGTGCAATCAAAATATTGAGTATTGAGTATTTAATCCAATGAATGTGTGTTTGCCATTTAGGAAAAATAGAATTTTGTATATGAATACGTACTCTTTGGTGGCTTTACCCTACGTTCGGCTACCGACGCTTCTACCATCGCTTAATCTTTGCCAGTAAACAGCCACGGTATGGTAAGACAATCGGCGCCGTGCGTCGTGTCCTGATGGTTTGCAAACACGGCGCACAGTCAACACACGGTATGTTTGCTGAACATTAACGGCAATGATTGTAAGGCTCGAGGCGTTCTGTAAAAATAAAAAGAAAAAGAAAAGAATCAATGGTAAGCCGGAAAAGTACCTATAGTAAGTATTTTTTCCCAAATTTTTTAAAGTGGTGTCACTTTAAAAAATTTGGGAAAAAAAAATTTTAACAAACCTTTTTTCTTAATTTTTTCATATATTTTATTTTTGATTTTTACTAGAGTACTGTAGTGGTACTGTATGACATTGTGGAAATTGAAACTTTTACCTGATGTAAATTTGTTAACTTAGATTTTTTATTTTGTTTTTTTTTTACATGTTGTGATTGTCTTCTATATTTTTTGTGTTTATTTGTAATGGAAAGTGTGCTGCTATGATAAAGCATTTTCCAATATTTTTGACGCTGTAGGGAGAAAAGAGCTGGACATTTGCTAAGTTTCTTGATGCCGGTTCTTCTCAGTACAAGATCTCCCGCCCAGAGTAGAGTTACGAACCGATGGCATAGTGACTTTCACAAGAGTTACTTGTAGCCTAAACTGAATAAATGATTTTGAATTTTGAATTTTGATTTTTTTTTGCAAGATTTCCAACGGGCTGTACCGCTATGGTTGGTGGTATGGCTGTTTTTATTCCGCTTGTCAACACCAGATTAAAATCTGTAGCCAAAACTATAAATTGTATATTTTCATCACATAATCACCAGCTCATTTCATGTTCCCACTGCTGGGCACTAGTGAGAGTTCGAGTGCGGATTGGCGGTTGCTAACGACTGTTGATGTAGCCAATGGCTTTTCATGCCTTCCGTGAGTTACAGTTTTGCCCACCCATCCGATGACCGGCTTTTGCAAAAGTTGCTGAACCTTAGCAATCGCAGACCATGTTAACCACTGCGCCATCGAGCTCTTCGCTCCTCACGTATATTATTGAGTATAAAACAAAAAATTTATTGAGCATTATTTTTAACTTGTCTGTCTAAGTTTAAACTTTGATTTCTTTTCTGTTAATGACATAAGACTGTGTAGGAACGAACTTAATTGTTTGCGTTGACTGAGGCCCGCGTTATACGAGTATAGTATAATTATCACTTTGGTCTTTCTATTTACCTTTTATCATCAAATTAACGCTTAAAAAGATAAATTAGAAACCTCTTGGCGGGAAAAGCCAAGAGTTGTTTAAGCAATTGTTTAATTAAAAAACATTGACTTGCTCATTGCGATATAAAATACTTGGTTGTTGTGAAGTCAGGCGCAAGTACCGTCGCAGTAAAATAATGTAGGCTTTAACCAATCCGCGAAGTTCGAGCGTGTTCGCGACCTGCGTTTAGTTGCGCTTACAGCTAACTTCAAATCTGTCATGCAGTTAGTAGGTATCCAATTAGAGTAAAGATTGTGTAATATCCATGAATTATATGTGTTATCTGCTCTTGTAGGTTTGGTGTAGCCGTAAATCCCACAAAATGTCAATCAGTTTTCATTGGCAGCTTGCGATTGATGGGTAAAGTGGCGATTATCTCTCTTGAGCCAATAATGTTTGAGGGAGCAGTCATACCGTTTAGTCAGAGTGTAAAAAATCTTGGTCTGCATCTGGATTCTACACTCAGCTGGCATTCACAGGTTGGTCATGTTAGTAAAAAGGTTACCTGGTCTTTGCGCTCATTGAATCGCCTGAGGAATTTTTCGCCGTTCCAGACGAAGGTATTAATGCTTGCGCAAACTTTAATATTACCCGTGATCGATTATGGTGACGTGTGCTATATGTGTGACGGCGTCCTGCTTGATAAGCTTGACAGATTGCTTAACAATAGTATCAGATTCATTTATAATTTGAAAAAATAGGACCACATCTCACAGTATAGGTCCGAGCTGATGGTTACCCATTTGTCAGCGTAGAAGTTCATGAGCTCTAACTACACTGTTTTCGATTCTTAGTTCTCCAAATTCTCCTTCCTATCTTATACCAATTCCTTTGCTCTTCCCACAGTAAGAATCTCCGATCTTTAAATAATTTTCTTCTTCTCTGTCCTTCCCATACTTTCAGATTTGTACATTCTTCCTTTTATATCCAGTCCATTTCTCTGTGGTTCCACGCTACCTCTTGAAATCAGGATGGCTACAAGTCGCGATATCTTTAAAAAGAAAGTCCGCATGCTTTTTCTTAACGAAACCTTGGCAGAATCATCTCAGTAACGACCGATTTTTAAATTATTTATAAATTTTTTATTACATAAATAAAGGGTATATTTATATATATTTTTATAAAATATTTTATGTATATTGCAATTTATAGAATATTTATGTATGTATTAAAAGTTTGAATATATTTTTGTTGTACTGTTTTGCACTTTTGTTGTCTCTCAATAATTTGCACCTCCCATGTCATTTCTGCACCACCCTATGGTAGATTGGTAGAAAATGCCTCAGGCATTTATTATTTTGCCGCCACGTAAAATTTTGTTGCAAATAAATAAAATATCTTTTATTTAAATACGAAAGGCAAAGTGATATCCCAAAGCAGACAGTTCGATTAAAAAATAAATCTTTTATAATATGTTTTATTAACTGTGAAGTTTTTGCAAAAAAACAACGATGTACCTACCAATTTAAATAATTTTAAGGAGATCGTTGGACGTATCATAAGGGTCATATCATAACATCTATTCAAACTTAAGGAGACCGGGGTAAATATCATTTATCAACATTCATCTACATCGATCGACTGAAAAAACCAACAAACCTAACTAATGTTTACCAAACTAATGTCAAAGCAAGCACTTTGAAACTGGCAACAGTAATCGTCAAGACAAAATCAAGAAAAAGAAGAACGCTCTGTCGCTTCCAAAGTTCCAAATTTAAAATTTAATTTTGTTTGTCCAAACTATCCGCGCTTAATGATTTTCCCATAGACTCGGTTCCCACCGAACGGACGTTTTAAATGATTTGCTAATGCAATTCACGCTGTTTGCCGGCGCATCACTTGTTAGTAGTTGTTCGACCAATAGGAAGCGGCTCGTTGCTCTATGGTATGGTCTTCCGTCTACGGTTGTTAGTTTTCCCATAGGAACTCCTATGTGTCATCGTTGGCTTTGGATTCACAGACCTTTGATGTATTTTTTTACAAGGCCACAATTTCAGAAGGTGTTTGGCGTTAGTTACCTATTGAAATTATAAAAGGTTACGATATATCTTCGATCAATTTATGTACTAGATTTCCGATGAGCGCTTGAAAAACGGCCACAACCACAATGACGTTTGTGGCGATGACAATAAATATTAAGTACAAATATTTTGGCAACCTAAATTAATCTTTGTGTTTAAGATTTAAGGTTCACAGTACCTAAGCTGAAGTTGTTCTATCCAAAGATTTTTCAGATTTTGTTATCCGAAATTTATATGTATAGGTATGATCAAACACGACCACATTCGAGATGCATTTTTGTTCCGGGGTTCCGGATCCTATAATTACATTATTGATCAAAGCGATAATGCATACAAAACAACGCAAAAAATGGTCCGAAATTTTTCATTCGAATTTCGAACGCAACAGCAGCGGCAACACAGATTTACAGTTTCAATTTCAACTTAAATTTATTTTAGTTTAATGTTAAATCATGTAAATAGAACAAAGCCATAAGAACGAAAAAGTTAGCTAATGTTTATTATTTGGCATTTTTCTAACGAAAACTAAATCTTAGGGCGACAAATGCACCAACTTTCGTCGAATAGTTTAAGACTAAGATAATATGACTTACGAATCTTAAATGTTGATATAGGTAAATTCATGTCTTTATCTTGAATTTGCTTGCTCAAATAAACGATTGTATAATTTTGACTCGATCATAATTATTTTTGAAAACACCACTAAAAATCACTATTGTTGAAACTACACTCAAAATTACTTAATTTATATGCTTGGAAACCACTCAAATATATTGATAACATCAATATTCGTAATTTAATTGCTGCATATTTTGGTAACTAAAACCAATATTTTTTCAAAAATATTTTTTAGATTAACAATTAATTTGCGGTCAGCCTTATGCCAGCGTAGGTAAGGATCAGCCTTTTTTAATGTTCACAAATCGAGGTGTCGTCCTAACATGGTTGCAAGCCGATCGCTTGATGTGCGAGTACCTTGGAACCGTTGTCCCTTAGTCAGCTCTTACGACATACACGAGAATTTAAGCAGCTGATACAATCTTTTATCGACCCAGACTAGCATGGGTTTTTTTTTAAATTTATTCATGACCATAGATACTATGTCAGTAGTCGTCTAGAGTCCTTTAGTCGAAAAGTCCTGTCTAGAGTCCTTTAGTCGAAAACTTAATTTATACGTTTCTCAAAATTTAACTCTATATAGGATGATGATGAATGATAATATAAATGAGAAGTGAGAAATGATATACACTCCAACCCCTCGAGTATCTCAGTAAAGATGTGGGGCTTTACTAAGTCCTCACGCAGACTTCTTGAGAGTATTTGAAAAGTGCCGTTGCACTGTTTTGTTTCATTTGCCAACACTCATGCAACTCACGAACACATGACGGTTAATAATCCACCATTAATTCACATTAATATTCGACATAAGTTATAGTAGTAGTTAGTATAATAAGTTAGTGTTCTAACTTTAGAAAATAAGACAAAACCGCAGACATGTCTCTTCACTTTCCCGCCAAGAAGTCACTAGCATGGGAGGTTAACAGATGTTGCCAGAAAAATAAAGAACTAACCACGTGCAGTTCGCTAGTCAAATTGTTACTCACAATAACAACTAAAGTGAATAATTAGCAATGAATAATTTTCTACACAAACATTTAATCTTACAATTAGGCACGAAGGTACTTGGATTGGTTTTTCCCATATTTTTTTAATGAATCAGTGTTTAACAATGGTTTAGTGACAACTGACGTATGTGTATTGACGTTTATTGATGACGTTACCTCCATTGTTTCAGGATAAGAAAACCACACCCATGTTTGTTAAAGACGTCATAAATTTAATGGGTTGATGACGTCATAGCACGAAATGTATCTCGCAAGCTTCGTTAATTAGGTTATTCTTGGTAGATGTACTATATCTGTATAAAGTTTTATTTTATTACTAGCTGTGCCCCGCGGTTTCACCCGCGTTCTAGTTATAGTGTGATGTAATATAGCCTTTAGCCTTCATCAATAAATGGACTATTCAACACAAAAATTCAATTCGAACCAGTAGTTCTTGAGATTAGCGTGTTCAACCAAACAAACCAACAAACTCTTTAGCTTTATAATATTAAGTAGTATAGATATCCAAGGAGGAATGCCTGCCTGTTTAAGCGTTGAAGGGAAGATAGTTACCCAATAGAACTTTCTCTATCACCTCATGCTTGTGTTAGGTTAGGGGATAGGGTTAGAAAAGTACGCACCGACACCGAGCAGTGTGCGAGTGCGAGTGTGTGTGTGAGTGTGTGTGAGGGTGCGTGCGTGCGTCTGTGAGTGTGTGAGCGTGTGTGTGTTCCAAGAGGGTAGTGTAAAATAGATTTGCATGATGGCCTCATGTCATACCTTTAAAATTACAATAGAAACAAAATCTATGCTCAATATCTCTTCCTTCCTACGACCCTATAGAATAGAGACTATGCGACTAGGCGTATTTAAAATAACTTCAGAAAACAAATTATTCTCAATCTCTGTTTCCAGTCATCGACAGAGACTAGGCGACTACTTAGGCGTTTTTTAATTAACTTCTGAAAACAAAAGCTATTCTCAATCTCTTCCATATCCCGATCATCGATAGAGACTCCGCGACTAGGCACAGTTGGTGTGAGGTGAGTGAAAAGGCATAATTTGTGTTAGTTGCGGTGTCCGGACTCTAATGAGTTATAATAAGTGCCACCCAGTGAGCCTGCACGCCGGTGCCAGGTAGTGTGGAGACGGCTTCTTGAGTTGTAATGTGGTACAGTACAAACATGATATAATATTTTTAAACACATATAAAGATGTCTATTTAAGTATGTCATCACAGAGTCATTCGTGTGCAAGACTTAATATTTCACTCCGATCTTCCTAGCTGAGCCGTTTAACGTAGAGTTGCTTCGTTTTTTGAGATTGCAACAATTGCAACGTTGAATGATACTTAATGCAAAAAAAATGATTTCTTCTATTTTTGTTTTGTTATTATCAGTGTCTGTCTGTCTGCCACGAGGGACTCAAGTCTTTTAATTTTTTAACCAGTAGCCCGATTTTAACATTGGAACTGTGGGAAAACTGTCAAAGCCAGGCCACCGGCACTGGATTGTACTCACTTACTTACTCCATTGGCGCAAAGACCAAAAGTGAGTCTTGACCACCGAAACGAGAACTTGCGACTCCGAACCTGACTTGCGCGACTTCGGAGCCGACAACTGGCAAGACCAACACTATTATAAACGTTTTAAAATAGCAGATTTTTTTAGAAAGTTATATTTTGTAATTGTCTAAGAAAGCCGTCGCCACACTGCGCTACCTCTATATGTCCGCGTGTGGACCTTACGACTTCATTAGAGAGCGTCAACCGAGCGGTCACGAGCGCGCGCTTTATTGAGCGCTAGATAGCCGCCGCTTAATTAAGCTCGCCGGCTTAACGCGCCAGCGTCCGCCTAATAGCTGCTTAACACTCGCGACTCGTGCGACAGAGGTTAAGTGCAACCTCCTTGTATTTGTTGGGAAACAGCTGTATTGCAATCTGCCATTTTGGAATCTGCACTGTGTGGCCTAAGTTGTGTTTGGTAGACTTGGGTTAATATAAAGGTCTTTTAAGTTTAAATATTGTCGCGTTGGCTGATTTTCTAACAGCTAGCAATGAAGATTAGTTACCATTTCTTAACTACCATATTGGGCCAAAGCGTTGCCAAAGGTTTGGCCAAAGGGATGGTCTCATGTACTGGGAAACAGCTGTATTGCAATCTGCCATGTTGGAATCTACGCTGCGTGGCCTAATCGGTATTTGTAGGACGTTTTGCTTCAAATGCTTGGGTTCTAAATAAACATCGTATAAGTTAAGATAACGTCGCAAAATAAAAATTAAAATAAATAAATTAAAGCTGGTTTCCGAACAGCTTACGAAGAAGGTTAGTTATCAAACGTTAGCTACCCATATTGGGCCAAATTGGTTTCAAGTCAATCTAAAGAGTTATAAGATTAGATTTATTAGAGAGTATTAGGCGAGCGGAGATGAGCGTGCGTTTTATTGATACCTTGATAGCCGTCCGCTAGATTAAGTGCGAATTAGCTGCTGCTTAATTAAGTTCGCCGGCTTAATGCGCCAGTGTCCGCCTAATACCTGCTTAACACTCGCGACTCGTGCAACAGAGGAGCAAGCTGTATTGCAAACGGCCATTTTGGAATCGGCGCTGAGTGTCCTAAGTTGTGTTTTGAGGATATAGAGCTCCCCAATCGCCCCCTAGTGCGTTTATATATTGTCTCAAATGGATTATGATGCTGTGACTGATTATAATTGAAGATGCCAACACTTAAAGCTTTTACGTTAACTACTGATAATCATTCGTGTTGTTGTATTTTTAAAGGAACGGGAAAAATTAAACGCCCCCTAACTGAGATTCTTGCCAATTCTTCTTAGTACAAATTCTCCCGCCCTTGTAGACTACGAAAGACGAACCGATGGTAAAGTCATAAAGAAATAATGATTTTATTAAGTCTCATATTTATATGGTTGTATGTATGTATGTATATATGTATGTGTGTATATGTGTATTTATTTTAAAGTAATAATAAGGTATTACTGTACCTACACTTTTTCTTTTTTCAACGCCTCCATTTTATTTATTATCAATCCTCTCCATCCCTAGGTTGCCTGGAAGATATCGCTGTTAGTGATAAGGCCGCCCTTTGTACGACTCCAATTTTAATTTTAAATTCTTTGTCATGTATATGTTTTTATGTGTTAAAGTATTTTATTCTATTCTATTCAGACCCAGAGGTCCTCGGTTTGATACCCAGTGAGGGGTGCATCAATATGTCTCCAATATTTTGACGCTGTAAGGGAGAAAAGAGCTGGACACTTTCTGAGTTTCTTGCCGGTTCTTCTCAGTACAAGATCTCCCGCCCAGAGTAGATAGACTTACGAACCGATGGCATGAAATGACGTTCATAAGAGCTATTTGTAGCCTAAACTGTTTTTTTTTTTAATTTTGAATTTTTGAATTTTGAATGAATTTTGAATACCAAGTAGGTACAATTACTGGGTTTGGCTGGTGGTCGAGCTTGCCTGTGTTCACCTGGCTAGTTATTATTATCTTTTCTAGGTCTGATGCCGTAACTACAATGTTAATAGCATTGGTAGAAATGCTTGCTTCTTCTAACCTAATGTTAAGTGACGATAAGTACTAATACTTGAGAAGAGAGATTGAGAAGAAGAACTGCGTGAAATGTCTAATACTTCGTCTTTCTGTACAATTTATATGGAATAGATTCCTCAACATTATAGTAATAATAATATCAATTTAAGTAAAGTGGCGAGTTAAAGCGTGTAGCGATGGCATTAATAACTTAATAACCCCGCGCGGTGGGTAATTACAAATTAGACGCTCGCGCCGCTTGTCCCATAGACAATTCTGGAGATACCGTGTTGAAGGGTATTCTGCAAATTTTAGCGAATATTTTAGCTACGTGGAGGGATGTGGTTGATAATTTTTTTCTGAGTTAATCATTTTTCTTTAATTGTTATGTTACAACAATATGTAATAAATATAACTTTTTATTTTTAAGTGCTAATTGCTGCACTGAAGGTAAATTAAATATTTATAAAATACAGTGAAAAAATTAAATGCTGGGTATTCTGCAATCCGGGCAGCTGTACTCTCCATTATGCTAACAGGGAAGGCTGACGTAAGCACTGAGTTTTCACATACATACATACGCCATACGCAATCACGCCTCTTTCTTCTTTCTTTCTTTTTTTTTCTTTCTTTTTGCTTTTTAATTTTTGAGTGCTAATTGCGGCACAGTGCCATCTATCCAACGGTCATTGCATCTTGCGGAAGACCCAGGTTCGATTCCTGGCTGGGTCAGGTAGGCATTTAATTTTTTCACTGTATTTTATAAACAATATGTAATGTTAAGGTGTTGGATAAAATCACTCGTTTGGACATACTACACTATGATAAAAATATTATTATTTTTATAATCGATTAGTCAATTCTAATAATCTTCCTAGGATTTACATACAGAGACACTTTGAGATTTTATATGCACACAGCTTTTATTCGCGGCTTTCCTCACGTGGGCAAATTATGTTTGTTCTGTTTCTTTTTACCCCCTATTTGACCTCCTTAGGGTGTGATTTCCGTAAAATCTTTTCTTAGTGGCTGGTTACGTCACTCAATTAACCTACAGGCCAAATTCTATCTTATTAGCTTCAGCGAATTCAGCTCGGCGATGATGAGTCAGTCAGTCAGGATAAGTCATTATATTATGTATATAGATAATTCAAAATTTTTTGTTTAATTGAATAAAATGCGTTTTAAAGTCCATGTTAAATTATAAATCATAAAAAATAATTTTAACAGCTGTCTTTATAATGAGTAATGACCTTTACTAACTAACTAGATGACGGTTTTTTTTCTTAAGCATAGATTATTTCATTAGATGAATTAAAATAACAATTCTGGATGAATTTAACCAAAATTAGAATCAAATAGCTAAGGACCGCAATAGGTGGAAGGAATGGAGGGAGGCTTTTGCCCAGCAAAGGGACAGTAAGGGCTAATAATAATAATAATATAATAAAGAGAATAATAATTGTAACTAAATTGGTTTGAAAAATAAAATTTAATAAGTTAGCATAAGATTTAAAGGATCGTTCTTTTTAAAATTTTGTTGTGCATGAACTATCCGCTATTATTTGTACACTTCTTGCGGAATACCCCTCGGGGTCCTAACCCTAGAACGTGCGATGGGAAACCTGTAATGGGTCTAAAGTGCCCCGGGCAAGGTGAGCGAGCTTTACCTCTCGCTTATCGATGTTTGACAATTTGAGCACACTGCTGCACAGCCCAGCTTTTCGTGCTGAGTATAAAGCGATTATAGACCTTATAACAATGATTAAAAAGTAGATAATATAAAAGCTAGTTTTTAAAACAGGTAATTTGTTTTCATAATGCTATACTTATATCGATATTTTGAAAGCTTTTAATTGAAATTTCGATAATTAATTCCTATTCTTGATGTAGGTATGCGTATGTAAATTGACCTTGAAACTATTTAAAACATAAGTCCACAAAAAACCTTGCAGTTTTATCGGATAAAAAATGTATGGTATCCAATTTTATAACAAATGCAGCTCTGACGAACACGTCACTACACACGGGTAGTGGCGTAAAAAACACACACATTCAAAGCTAATATAATTAATATTATTTCTTAAAAAAAAACTTATAATGAATATTTTCTTTTGTTATACAAAAAATATGTAAAATTATATATTAATAAATAGCACTGTTAATGATTATTAACATTTATTGCCATAAAAGCTAAGTTAATGATTAAAGATTGAGATTGAAGGCGCCACGGTGACGATTAACAGTATGCAATTGCAAAGACTGTGCACAATGATAGCGATGACATGCTCAGTGCTATATTAGTAGTTTATGCAACTGTCATATAATGAAGGGTATTAAAACACGAGTGTGAGTTTATGAAACGAGCACAGCGAGTTTCATAATAGTAACGAGTGTTTTAATACCCGTGTTATATGCAGTTGCATACACTACTTTATCTTCACTAATGCAATTAGTCAAACAACAAGAGTAAAAGCTGACAATAGTTTATTTATAATAATTGTTCAAATTTTGGATGGTACAATTTTGAAAGTTAATGTTAATTATTGATCCAGCAGCTGTAGCGGTCGCGGGGCAAGCAGTAGAGCTCGTAGACGGAGTTGGAATATTTATAATTACTTCATTCGTCTTGTTTTCTATACTGTTCAAGATCGTATTTGAGACTTGAATTTTATTCATTAAAGACTCATCAATGTAGCTTTCAGCCACAGTAGAAGACTTCCACCCCCCGTGTCGTTTCAATGCGGTCAAATCACCACCGCTATCTATGAGAAGGGTCGCCGAGGTGCGCCGGAAGCAATGCCCCGTGTACAACGCTGGGTTAGGCAGATTCAAAATACTTGCGATAGTTTTTCCCAGAGCACCAAATTTATTAATACCAGTTCTTTGATCGACGCACTTCCCCGATCTATAGCTCAAGAAAAAGGGTGGGTCGAAGTTCCATGTATTTTTTACATACGGCATAGCAGTTGCCCGTCACAACGAAAGAACGATCTATTTTCGTTTTTGTTTTCGAAACTTTCACCATGATTGTACTGTCGTCTATGTTAGAGACTTCATCGAACTGTCCATTTTTAACTTTTAATTTGTATTTTAAAAACAAAACACATTGCGAAACATTAAATTCACGCGTACGTGTATTGTCACAGTGAACTTGCCGCCATTAAAATCTAATGAGAGCGCAGCTGCGCGCGCAGGGCCAATCAGGAGCGAGCGCGCGCTGTTCTTTTTTTATTTAATTGGCACAAGATCTTACCAAAGAGTTTTGTGTATGTAATTTTAGTAGTTTCGACGAAGTTTTCACGTATAACCCAACTGTTTTCAAAAGCCAGCCTAATATCAAAATTTTATACAACTTGTATGAGGATTTTGACATAAGGCTCGCCAGGTTAATTGGTCGCGTTTTATTGATGTTATAATGAGATTTTACGATATCGATGTGGATATTATACCATCATGTGAAATTGCTTAAATTGAGTGTTTTGTTGTCTGCGCTATAACAGTAGTAATTATAAGTCAAGTATTGGAAACATAAGTAGAATGTTACAACATTAGTGTAGATAAAAATAGTTAAAGCCTAGATGATGATTTCAATAAATCGTCAACATCATCGCAGCTAAAAGATGACCACTTCTGGACAAAGGCCTCCCCCAAGAATCTCCAGAACGACCGGTTTTGTGCTGCTCGATCCCAGCGGCTTCCCGCGACCTTTACCAGATCGTCGTCAGTCCACCTTGTTGAATGCCTGCCTACACTGCGTCACAGAAGAACGACTGCGTTTCCCGGTGCACGGAATATAGAGCCTTTAAACGTCCCACATGCCTTCCCTTATAGGCACAGGAGAGTTCGGACTATTAGCCACCACACTGGTTGGCTTGGTGGGTGTTTATAACCGTTACCTTACGACAACAACCGGGTCTAGTGGCTTAATGAGCCTTCTAAAGCATGGATATCTATTTATTAAAACAAACAAATTTAATGAGAGACGACCTCTTTGGTCGAGTGGTTTGTACACCGGTTTTCATGGTGTCGCTATCTCTGAGGTCCCGGGTTCGATCCTCGGTCGGGTCAATTTAAAAATTATTGGTTTTCTTTATTGTCTCGGGTCTGGGTGTTTTCTATGTATAATAAGTATGTATTTAAGTATTTTAAGTATGTTTATCCGTTGTTTAGTAACCATTTTAACGAGCTTCTCTTGTTGTGAGTGTAGGAAAGTTTATTATTTATTAGTTATTATAATGTTGATAAAAACTAAGTCATTTTCAGTAAGCCGATACTGCAATTTTGACTTTTCCTTTCTTACACTGGCCGAAGCTACTGCCTCCACGAAACTTATAGCGTAGCTCCACACCGGACCGCTAGCCTAAGTTGTATCGCGAAGTTCATTTGCCAGGTATTCGAACGCGGTTGTTAGCGCACATAAAATTGGCCACGCAGCCATGATGAGCGATTTACTAGCGATTCAGTGCGAAGGTACATCGTAATAGTGTGACTTAATACTGCACACACGAAGACTGCGTTCACATCGGCGACAGAACTTATCAGAAAGCCTTGAAAATTTCATTGAAAATCCTTTGGTCATTTTTTTTTTATTTCGGTTCACAAATGAAATATAACGTAGCCTAGTTAATAATTACATACTAAGAAAAAAATATACATAACGTCCATTCTTATTAAAGTGAACACAGCATGCAATGTATGGACATGTTTGATAATTATAATATAAGTTTAATTGAAAAGCCTTTTTGGTCATAATATAAGCGTCTTGGTCATGCCGCCCGCCGCCGCCGTGATAAGCGATTGACCATCGATTCAGTGCAAATATACACACTGTTCACGTGAAGACTAAGTTCACATAGACGACAGAACTTATCAAAAAACTTGAAAAATTTATTGATAAGCAATTGGTAATTACTTAAGCTTAAAAAAAATTAAAGTTGTTGGTTTTGGTGGTTTTCGTAAGATTAGCTGGGTTCGCTGGATTCGCGACATGTGATGGATCGTGGAGTTTTAGTAATTATGCTCTTCTTATCCCGAATCTCTGTCCATCTGACCAGCCCCCCGACCGCCTAACCGATCGCTTTGACTTCGTGTGTGGTTTATGACGTCATCTTGCCACCTCGCACCGCCTATCAAAGCAATATCAAAAGCTAAAGGCTATAGCTTTCGATATTGCTTTCATAGGCGACACGAAACGACAAGATGACGTCATAAACCACACACGAAGTCAAAGCGATCGGTTAGGCGGTCGGGCCCCTGGACAGGGAACCTGAAAAAGACGGAGCTGGCAAGAATAATAATAAGAATTTCAGCTACTAGTATATGGTAAAGAAAAAAATGTTGTCGTCGTAAGACTGCAGTCGTCCACCAAGCCAAAGTGGTGGGGTACGGTCCAATTTCCCTACAGCAGAACTCCTAACTGAATGTAATGTCCTTTCTGTTCGTCAGTTGTTTATACTACAAACTGTAACAAAGAAACATTCACTAACGCCTTATAGTCCTGCACTACAAACCAGCAAAAGGCGAGTAGACATTGTTTGTTCCACTGAGCTATATCGTACAGCTCACTCTCACAGATTCTTTTGCTTTCTTGGAAGTTTTTTGTATAATAAACTTAATTTAACACTAGGTATATATCATATGAACAAAATAAATTGTAAGAAAACCATACAAAATTGGCTTATAGGGAAACCCTACAATGACACCGAACATCTATTATTAGTTATTACATAAGTTGGTATACAATGGCAGCAACATGCTGCTTAAGCAAAATGTTATTAAAAGTATTATAATTTATTGCTATTTAATAAAATGTTATGTAAGCAATCGCTAACACACTCACCGATTAGATGCCTGAGATACGGGTAAACTAGTTTACTTAGTTTAGGTATCAGCTGGTTATTCTGCACTACTAACCTTAATTTTAAAACTTTACATTATTCTTCAATGATTTCTTGTAATGCATTATATTATTATGTACACAAATGTTATTTTATAAGTTTTATGTATTTAGTCTTAAGTTTTACACAGCAAATAAATTTATTCTTATTCTTATTCTTATTCTTAATGTGAGCTTATTGTTCATGTAGTCTGAGCCCAGCTGTGGGACGTTAATTAGCTGAACCTTGCTCAATAGGAATAAATACTTATCATTTAATATGACGGTCCTATGGAATATGGACCATATGGAAAGTGTCCTGCTATGATAGGGTATTTTCCAATATTTTTGACGCTGTAAGGGAGAAAAGAGCTGGACACTCGCTGATTTTTTTTGAATTTTAGACCACAGAGGTTGTATACAGCTTTGTTCATTTTCTAGTCCAGCTTGTACGCTAAGCCTTAGAATGATACCTGCGTGTGAATGGATGAAGCCATCACGGTTCCCGTTGCGAAGGTTCGTTTATTGCGACATAATTGCGACGTCATTCGCGTGCTATAGCATAGTAGAGCCATTATGGGTAACTATATAGAAAGGACTGGAGTACAATCAAATTGAACGCTAACTTTAATATGTTAGGTCCTCCTATGATATTGACGTTTTGTATGAAGATTTTTTATAAAATTTTATTTTTCATACTAACGTTTTTTTAATTTTCTTAACATCTATTTATGTTAACTCTATAAAAATTGTAGAGTAGTGAGTTTGTTTCACTAGCTAAATATAGCAGACATTAAAAAGAAAAAAAATCAAGTCCCTTCAAAGCTACAATGAAACAAAAAGACAATTCGATGCAAACGCTCGGTTCCCCACTCACGCGCCACCCTCCCTCCGTTCTCTCCCCGATGTCGTCCGACACGGTCGCGCGTTTGCATCGATACAGTCGCGATGCTGTAGCGCGTAGTAGCGCGTTGGCATCGCTTCTGTAGCGCGTTGCAAATGCGACTAACGCGCGTTAGTAGCGGTGCTGTCGCACGTTTCGTAAACACGCGACAGCGTCGCTACAAAAAGTTACCGTGGGCGAGGGCGCCTAGGGCTAGGACCTCGACTCGGGATGACCGAATCATGGGGTTTTATTTAAGCTCAATGATAACGCGCCAGGTCTGCGATTGCTAATGTTAGGCAACGTTCGTAAAGGCCGGTCGTCGAATGGGGGACCAAAAATGTATTATATTGAGCTCCTCCGTGCTTCGGGAGTCACGTAAAGCCGTTGATCCCGGCTGCATTAGCGTTCGTTTATAACCACCGCACCGCACTGGGCCGGCGTGGTGCTGTATGGCCCGTTCTCCCTATCCATCCATAGGGAAGACTCGTGCCCCAGCAGTGGGGACATATAATGAGCTAGTTTCAGAATTTATGAGTATTCCAATTGTGGGAGTTTTCACCTTCAAACATTTTGTGATTTGTCGTCATCCACAGCTCCGTACTCCATTATCCAAAGGTCATGTTCGTACCGTCCGTCACGGCCCGCCTAGCCGTTGCCTAATAACCGTGACAGAATCAATATTTGAAGTCAATTAGACGGACATTCTTAATTATTATCCTCTCGGTAAAATGGTGGATGTTTGTTGGTAAATGTCGGCGTCGAATACTGAACAGGTGAAAGTTAGGTTTGGAAAGAAATGGCAGATTATTAAGGATACTTAAGCCATTAACGCTTAGTTTTTACTTAATTATATTTAATATTTATTATTTGGCGCGTATTTTGGCCAACGCCTAAGTTTGGTCATCCAAAGAGGCAACGCCGCGCCACGCCGCCAGCATCCTGGGCACTCTTCCGCTTGGCAGCGATTTGAAGTCCCTTTTTTATTTGTAATTTTTTTTAATTTCGAGAATTTATTGTTTAATATATGTAATATAACCATTTTTATTTAATAATAAAAATAGTTAAATTATATTTTATTTTTATTTTTCTTTTTACATTGTAAGTAAAACGTACGCCTCGGTGGCCGAGTAACAGAGCGCTCGGCCCGATACCCGAAGGTCCCGGGTTCAATTCCCAGGTCCGACAAAATGTATTTCGGATTTTTTGATGCATAGCCCGGGTTTGTGATCACCAACCCGCAATTGGCAAGCGTGGTGATTAAGCCATATCACATCAAATGTAGCGATGACTTGATTTCAATGATGGAGGCCTTTGCCCAGCAGTGGGACAGTTATAGGCTGTTTACTTAACTTACATTGTAAGTCAAAACGCGAATAACACATTGGAGTTAAACACTTTATACTACCCCCTTTCTACAAGATCGAGTCCATGAAACGAGGTTGATGATGAAGCAGCTTTTGGGTCACCAAGTTTTTTTGAAGAGAGTTTGCTAATTGCCTCAGGCTGCATTTTCAGCTCCACCAGACTTTTTTGTGGCGGCGAGAAACTTAAAGGATTCTTTAAGCCGTGTGAAACGAAACACCATCGAGGTTTTCATGGGGAATTGGGATCATGCACTAGTGCGTGTCTATTACCTACAGATTCTTCGAGTGAGAATGGCTCTGCTCCACTACTTAGCTGTCTTCGCTTCTGGAGTCCTGTCGCTGGGAGGCTTTAGTATTGGCAAATAGAGAAATTTCAATTTCTGTTCAGGACACCGAGTTTTCGTGAGGCTGTTATGATCACGGCTTCGATGTAGTCCTTTTGAGATTACAAGAGCAGCAAAAGGTACTAGCTCTTTAAACGTGAATTCTTAAAACATTATCAAATATTATTATTATTATTATTATTATCAAATCAAATCAAATCAAATGAAATCAATTATTATGTCGTTATGTATCACATGTAATAAATAATACAAGTTGTAAAACGCTTTAGATAGTATCCCATTTTTTTTGCATGAAATTCTGTAACCTATAAAGTTTTTGTAACTCGAATGACGGACCACAATAGTGACGTCAAAGTGTGCCATTCCCATACAATTTCTATTTACGCAAACGGCACAAATACGCAAACCTGGATCCAAATTATTTATTTGTTCCGTTTGCGGTGGAGACATTGGGTCCATGGGGGCAGGAGGCCAAACAGCTTGTTAAAGAGTTGAGTGCTCGCCTTACTGAAGCCTCCGGTGACAAGAAGGCTGGCAGCTACCTCTGCCAACGTATTAGCTTGGCAATCCAAAGAGGTAATGTTGCCAGCATTCTTGGAACCGTACCCATGAGCCCACAGCTGGAGGACATTTTTTATCTATAGGTTTTATTTTGTCTTTAGTTATCTTAAATTTGTTTTTCTTTATTTTTTCTTTAATGTAGTTAGTTATGTTATGTTTCATTATTAATACTAAGTTGAGTTAAAGTGTTGATATTGTAGACACTTGTAAAATAATTTCTATTTAAAAATATCGTTTCGACAGTTGTTAAGAAGTTGGTTTCTTTATTTACTAGCCACTGAACTATCCAATTTAGTGGTACCCTACCTACCACAGATCTTGGGCAGTCTACATCTCCGTCCGGCAGTACAAGTTCCAATTAGTAGCCCGAGACGTGTCAGCCAATAGCCAAAGTAATGGCTGCGATTTGCTCCTACAAGTGTTGAAGGCTGAGCCGTTTTAGGCCGAAACAAGCTCATATAGTGGTTTAACACGTTAATGTATTGAAGATACTGTACGAGTTTCTGTATCGTACATATAATCACATCACACTAATATGATAAATGCGAAAGTTTGTGTGTATGTCTGTATATTTGTTCCTTCTTCACGCTGCAACGGATAGATGGATTTGGACAGATAGTTTATAACCAGGATTAGCACACAGGATAGTTTTTATCCCGATATTCAAACGGGAATCACACTATAAATATATTAAAAACGACAATTTAATTTTCCAATACAAAATGATTTGTTTGTTTTGTTGTCATGGAAACCAAAGAGAATTTAATCACTTGATGGAAACTGTCAAAGCGGTACGAAGTCCGCCGGGTCCACTAGTATTAAAAATATATAATATAATATATTATAAATATATTTGTATTAGGCAATCTGCACCCAATACTGAACGGTTTCATTTTATCGTTCTCGTTTTACTCATCAATATTAATATTAGACAATATCATATACATTGTTCTGATCCCAAGGTAATTCGCTAAAGCACTCGTTTTATGGAAATCAGAAACAACGACGACCACCCAGACCCGACACAATATCGAAAAGTCGTTTTTCGACATTGACCCAACCGGGAATCGAACCCGGGACCTCAGAGTTAGCGCCGTTCAAAGACCGGCGGCGTGTAAACCACTCGGCTACGGAAGTCGTCAATCAATAATCATCATCTTTATATTTTTAGTTTAAAGGGAAACCTACCCCTTACATTTTGTGATAACAATCACAGATATATTTAAAACATACTAATGGTCGCCCAGTGGTCAAAATTCGACCGTAATATTTTATTAAGGCTGCACGGATTGTATCCTAAGAAATGAAAAATTAAAAAAGATAGAATGTGAGTTTGGATTGGCATTGACAGATTTCGGCCACTCCTCTTCCATTTTTAAAAATTTATTAGTCTATTCTCAAAAGAGTAAATGCGTGTGTGTCAAATATATGGTAGTGTGTGTAATGTTTGTTTTATTATTGATATTCTTTGTTGTATTTTTATGCATAATTTAAAAAAAATATTAACATTCGGATAACATTCTCTATATACCTAAACTATAAGTGTGCGAAATTTCATACTCATCCGTCCGCGCAATTTTCGTAAAAAAGGGGGTACAAAGTTTTTGCTTCACGTATTAATATATACATTGTTACTTTTAGTTTTGTACTAGATAGTTAGTAGTTAGATAGTTTAAAAAAAAGACAGATCGTAGGTATGCTAATAGTTTTCTAACTAGTTCGATTCGGATTTCGTGAGTAATAATTTCTTCTAATAAGAGATTGTGGCGCTTCATCAGCTGTTATACGCTTACTTCAAAGGGTTGCTTAACTCTTTGAAGTAAAGCCCTTTTGAACTTCACCACTTGTGTGTGAGGAAAGCGAGACATTACTGAGCCAACATAAAAAAACAAACGGCCGATGTAATTTCCCATTTCAACGTAATGAATCTCACCGCACAGTAGGGTTGTCAATATTTGTTTTATTTATTCTATGTTTATTTATTTATTTATTTATAATTTATGTACACACGAACGAATAGAAAGGAGAACATAGTAAGAATAGACAAATACAAGGGCGCTGCTTATTTCACATTGAAATTTCTTCCAGCAGGCCCGTAGAAGGAGAAGATACAAAGAAAAGTAGAAAAAGTGTGCACAAAACAAACAAAACAAGTATTTAAGGCTAAACATACAATAAAATAGTTACGATACAAATTATACAATACATACAATAACGATGACATACTCAAGTGGAAAGATAGTAGATACTCCTTTACGTGCTTTGCAGTTTACGTTTACTCCTTTACGTTTGTTCTGCAGTCTTACAGAAAAATAGTCTCGTAAACATAAAACGCAATAAATATAGTCAAGCTAACAACATAGGATTTTCGACCGATATTCAATGAGACAGGACTATTAACGTGGTTAGTTCTACGAAGTTCTTCTGAGACTTCAAAACGTTTTAAATTAGACCCACTGAAGTAAAGAAACTAGAAACGTGGAAACGCTTGATTTTCTGGAAAATAAAAAGACAATCAGCGCTCCGCTCCAATACAATAACAATTCTTCTCTACTTAATACACACGAGTTTATTAGGTTTTTTTTACTTTTATAGCATAGAAATAGTGTATTAATGTCACAACTCACAAGCTACGAAGTATACACATACAATTTCATAGTATACTAAAGTGTGGCATTGAAAGAATAAATGAATAAATAAAAAATGTATGTATGTAATTGTACTTTATTAAATACATTTTATATCTCTGGTATCTCTACCTAATGGGACTGAAAATCTACTGGCTTAATCAAACTCTAATCACAATTGCATTAAGGAGTGAAAAGTGTAAGTGTATTACTACATATTTATTTGCTTTTAAACACATAATACACATAATACATTTGTTTTGTAAATGGGTAAATATTGTTATACTTTTGGAGCATCGCCTCGAATACTGGAGAGGTGGAGGGCGTTCGGGGGACTGCAATTGTTTTTCTCTTAAATAAACTTTATTATATTTAGAAAAAAAGTATTTATTTCCAAAAAAATTTGTGTGTTGTCATATGGATTTAAATCTGAAATAAATTATCATTACTATTATTAAAGTCAAATAACGGCAGTTTGACAACCCTACCTACACAGCTACCGACCGCACCAAACAAACATCGGGCCGATCTTTGACAAATTTCTGTCTGGAAGCGACAGAGGCTGTTTGCTTATAGGCGCCGTCGTCGACGCACTAATCCTCTGGTTTGTGGGTAAACACCGGTCACCACGCTCGGTGACGGACGGACATGCCGGCGCTGATGGTGACACATGCAATTACGTGACTTCAAAGCATTTGCCGATGGATGGTGCTCGATGGCGCAGTGCTTAACGCGCCCGGTCTGCGATTGCTAAGGTTAAGTAACTTTCGCAAAGACCGGTCATCGGATGGGTGACCAAAACTTTATCATCTCGAGCTCTTCCGTGCTTCGGAAGGCACGTAAAGCCGTTGGTCCCGGCTGAATTAGCAGTCGTTAACAACCACCAGCTCGCACTGGGCCCGCGTGGTGGTTTATGGCCCGTTCTCCCTATCCATCTATAAGGAAGGCTCGTGCCCCAGCAGTGGGGACATAAAATGAGCTGATGATGATGAAGGCATTTGGGGTGTGAGTCGCGACAGCCAAGTTTGACACCTTCATGAGGGAGGACTTCTGGCCGGAGGGCGTGGTGTACCGGCGTTCGCGGTGCCCGCTAACACCACCGAACCAGCGCAAGGTGTGCTTAAAGGATAAGCTATAAGTTTTATTTACTATTGTTTTTTAAAGTTTACGCGAACACTACACATTGAAATGAAACAACTTTTACGGATCTACTCGCGTTTATTTTACACATTCCTTATATAATGTTTAGTCTTACGTTTCGAACCCTTTGCAGGGTCCGTGGTCGCAGGGCGACCTCTACTACTACTTTTATTTACTAACTAGCTGACCCGGCGGACTTCGTACCGGATTTGACAGTTTCCATGACAACAAAAGAAACATTTTTTATTGGAAATTAATTTTTTTTTCACTAATTTCCGTTACTTATTATTTATGCTTCTCACCGTTTAAACCTTCCCTAAACTTCCACAAATATTTCATAATCAAAAATTAGCCAAATCGGTCCAGCCATTCTCGAGTTTTAGCCACTCAAACGAACAGCAATTGATTTTTATATATATAGATGATACTAACACTTATTCTAAATAGCTGTTGCCCGCGACTTCGTCCGCGTGAGCTAAAGGCTGTAGTCTGTACAGTTTAATTTTTATGTAGGTATCTATTTATGCTTATTAGGGTATAATAAAATTATATGCATCGGAAATTTAGAAAATTGACATTGTATTAACCGACATACGTACATCTACTCACTCTTAATATCCTTTCAGCTGGGAATGCTGAGATTGACAAAGACAATCGATCTCCATTTAGTGTGGTTCTGGCATACTTCCTGTGCCTCCTTTACGTTCATCATTATTTTCATACATTATCTCTTATTCTTTCGACTATCATCTCTGCCATGTACATACATATATTCAGTTTGAAGCACAGAATCGTCCCGTTCATACAGATTCTCACTCAGTTTCCCGTTTCAATTATCCCTCCACATACATTCAGTATACAACACCGTTTCTCGGTGGGTTGCGCGTATTTGCTACGTCATACAAACCTGAAATGGGTATACTGACGCTCAATTATATGTAATAAAATTGGTATTTTACAGCTCAGGTACTCGTCCGGAGTCGTCCTAGGCACTGGTGTATCTTAGCTAAAATGTGTCTACTGTTATACTGTCCAACCACGGACTTCAAAATATTTTTTGACTTGTCCACCGAAGCTGGATATCGAGTAGCAGGTAGCGGTCCAGGATTATTGGTTGTCGGCCAGAAGGCACAAAAAACTATTTACCAACTATGTTCTTATTCGTAGATACAAAATATCAATAAATTGAGAACTGTAATAAATTATATTATTGTATATTAGGTAATACAGTATTTTATGTTACATACTTGCGATAAATTTGAACTTCTTCGTGGCATCTTGTTAGGTAGGTAGCTTTTTAGAGGTAGATCACAGGACACAGAAAGAAGTTACCTCTAATAAAAAAAAAATCTATCTTTTAATAAATCTTATTTGAAAATTAATAAGATCTGAATAAGTACTGAAATATTTAACGTACCTGCATAAAATGTTTTAAAAAACTTTTACACAATGAATAATTAATAAAATTTGAAAATTATTAACAAAATAAAAATAGATAGGTACTTGTTGCATTGCAAAACATCAAAATTTCCTTCTGTTCGTTTCAAAATTTGAGCGCCAATTTTTTTTAAAATTTTCCTGTTCTCGCGTTTTTTCACCAAATAGATTTAAAAAAATAACATTAAGTATTTTGGGCAACGACCCAAAGGTTTATACAGCCAAGCTATGTAATTCAAGATATCTTCTATGTGCAGTATTTTAAAAAATAGAGACATAATTTTGGGCAATGATACAAAGTTTAATACAGCCAAATTTAATGAGTAGGTAACATTTCTATGCATAACTAAAAAAAGAGACATTATGTTGGGCAACGACACAGAGGTTTATACCGCCAAATAGAGGTAATGTTTTAACTTTTAACATTTCTGTGTATTAGAAAACTGAAATAAGCGCCGCGCGCAGGCGCGACTAAATAGCCATATTATTATTAGTTATTTTGGAAAATGAAACAAAAGGTGTACCTATGTACAGCCAAGTTTAATGATGTGCGTGATTTCGAGCTTGTTTTTATTTTCCGTCGCTTTACTACTGCGGTGCTAATGTTCGCTTTGGTGCCTCACAGATTTATAAAGGGTAGGTTTTACCTTAGAAAGTAACAAAACTTTTCTAAAATAATAACTCAACGAACGTATCTAACAGTTGGTCGCGTAAATACGTATATCATAATTTGTTTAACATTTTTCGATTTGTATGTTATTCTCCGAAATTTTCTAAGCATTTTGGTTATAACCGCATCAAAATCGGTATTCTAAGGGCAAAGAACCCAGAGCCGTAAAACACGATAGCAATAGAGAGCCAGAGCCTCAAATGCCAGAGCCGTAAAACTCATTAAAAAAATTTCCCCTATGTAACCTTAGAATATTCTAAGTATGTTACATAATAAACAACAGTTGCCAAGCAATCAAGGATTAAATCCCGGTTTAGACCAAATCAAAATTTATCAATTTTCGAGTATTTATGTAGCCTATGTTATTCTCCGGAATTTTCTTAGCGTTTCGGTAAAACCGGATCAAAATCCGTTCAGTAGTTCTCGAGTTTATCGTGTTCAAACAACAAATAAACAAACAAACAATTTCTTTTTAAACTATTCTATCGTGTTCCGTAAGTGATTTTAAAGTATTTTTTTTTATATCTTGCAATTACAGATTTTTTATCCTTACGTTCTTATTATACAGGGTGTCTCATTTAAATCGGTCAGTATGTGAAAGTCTGAAACTATAAGACATACGAAGATCTGTTCTTAGGAACCATGTCATTGATTTTAATAAGAAGAAAAACTGCATTCATACATTTTAAAAAAACCTGTACTCAGCTCGGGAATCGAACCCGGTTGTTTTGAAAAAATAAACTTACACTATTTCTATTTAGATATCGATTGTGTAGGTCTTAAGCAGTAAATTGCTCTTTGAAACATGATGTTTAAAATGAATAAAATGCATTGTTTTCACATACTTTTATTTATTTTAGAAGGTGTTCGAAGTGACCACCGTTTTTTTCAATACAATATTCAACACGTTTAGGTAACGATCTTACAATTACAAAACCAGCAAAGAGGTACAAACAACCATAGAGACAATTTTACATGCCTGAACTTGTTGAATGTAACGGTGGTCACTTCGAACACCTACTAAAATAAATTAAAGTACGTGAAAACAATGCATTTTATTCATTTAAAATAAATCATTAAAATGTATGAATGCAGTTTTTCTTCTTATTAAAATCCATGACATGGTTTCTAAGGACAGATCTTCGTATGTCTTATAGTTTCAGACTTTCCCATACTGACAGATTTAAATGATACACCCTGTATTTTCGAGTATTTATGTAGCCTATATTATTCTTCGGATTTTTCTTAGCATTTTGGTAAAAACCGGATCAAAATCCGTTCAGTAGTTCTCGAGTTTATCCACTTCAAACAAACAAACAAACAAACAAACAATTTTTTTTAAAACTATTCTATCGTGTTCCGTAAGTGATTTTAAGGCAACCTGTGTAATTTTTTTTTTATATCTTGCAATTACAGATTTTTTTATCCCTACGTTCTTATTATATGTATAGATAATAATTGTTTATATTGGTATGTTTAAGTTAGTTTGTAAGGTGTATTTTCTATGGGCCTGTTTGTAAAAACTTTGTTGCCTGAAAATAAACAAATTTATTATTATTGCCTTTATTTATTTTTTCTAATAATAAAAAAAAAAAAATTAAAAAAATAGGGGTCCGCCGGCATCGGGACCAGGGACCAAGCTACCGGTGATTAGGGCTCCAGAGACAGGAACCTCCTCCCAATGCGTGCCGTATCATTATTATTAATTGCTGCCGCCAGTCATGAACTTATTGATGAAACAATTAGAGTGCAATTTAGAGTTTTCTTAACCAAAGAAATGTTGATGCGGGGATTTGGTCAGTCAATGTAGGTCATATGAAAAAATACGTAAGTACGTAGCGGTGTGATAAGAGTGCTGTGTCGTCGTTGAAGGATATAATTCTTGTCTGCTGATAGAGGAACAAGAGAAACAGACAAGAGTAAGGACTCACCAAGCTGTTGCAGTAGGTATGCCAACGAATGATTGTTTTCACAAAGAAAACCAAATGGCTTTTTTTTTTGTGAAACCAAAGACAATTTCTCTGTATGTTATGGTTTCTGACCTCCTCATATTGTCCCAGTTAAAAAAAACAATCAGTATTGCTCATTGAAGATGAAAATATTCTTTTGTTTTATTCACAGCCTTGCTTTTACATTTAAGTATAATAATAATAAGCCAATTTTAATTAATCTTTCTATACTTAAAAGCATGCAAAGATCTAAATAATTATTCTAAATAGAACGGTGACATGCGGGTCTGAGGTAGCTTTACCACTTCTAAGAATCCTTATTAACGATTCCACTTCAACTGTTACTACTTAGATCCTTAATCAATTCCAAATATTTATTATTTTCCTTTCACACCGATCATCAAACGTCGCACTCTCAGAAATGACCCGTGCCCACTTTGCGTGTACAAAAGCGTCACCTGCGCCAGCACAAAGCCTCTAATTTGCCTTTTATCGACGCAACTGGTCTAAAAGACCACCTTGGAAGCCCAAACACATCTATTGTGGTCAATAACAATACGCTAAAGACTTAAAGCCATAAATTTTGGTGGCTATAACAACAACCGTTGTCTATGCTCCATAGTACCATACTGTGGAGCATAGACAATGGTTTTTGGAAACCAATTAAATTCTCGTTGCTTATGAAAGTAGCTCAGCGGTTCGGGCTACAACCGTTTAGGATAACTTTTTTTTCGTTTCAGTTGCTGACTTGAAAGTTGCAACTTTCATGTCCAAACTATATGATTTTTAAGCCCCTTTGTGGTCTAGTGGTTGAGGCCCCAGGCCCCGAGGTCCCGGGTTTGATTACCAGCGGGGGGAGGAGATACATGACATGTTTGTGTACTCTATTTGGTTGGTAGGGCTTGTTAGTCCGCCTGCGAAATGTGTCGCCATAATATCAATGTTAGTGGCATTGTCAGAGTGAACGAGAGTGCTACAACAGTGCCATGCCCTTGAATCGACGTACCGAGCTGTACCTACCGGTTAGGGTTGAGTCACACATAGTTAATATATTATTGTGTGAATTTGGGTGTCTTTTAGATTGTAAACTTACCTTGTTATATCTGTCGGCAAAGTAAAAAAGGGCAAACTGGGATTATGGTTGTGTGTGTTGAGACATCGTCATACACAACAGGTTTTTTTTCCAGACATTTTCAATAGGCACCTACCTATATGCAACAAAACTCGCAACCGCGACACCCAAACCAAAAAAAATACGTGTATACTGACTGACCGGCAGCGCTCAGTGACATACTTGTTATTCTCCGTTACTACAGCAACATACGCTGCCCGATCCGGACAGCCCGCGTCATCGCGTACTCCTTTCCCGTGGTTTTTTCTGTGTGCTAATGTAGGTGCACTACGAGCTTGTGTGCGTGGGCTTCGGAGCGCTTGTATGAAGTTGCCGCACTCTCGTTCACTCTGGCATTGTTGTGTTCCGGCAGCTAGAGATAAGATAACCAGTGCTTCAGTAGTTGAGGATTACGGGTGAAGTGTGCTTCCACCTCGGCCTTATCAGCACTTAACATCAGACGACATAAAAGCCAAGTACTTACCCGTACGAATTTTAAAAAACCGGAGGCACATTAAAAAGCCGTCGCTTGTCATTGTAAGATTGCAGTCGTTAAAACTTACCAGCCACTTTGGGCCATAGCGTTGTGGGTTTTAGACCACTCAAGTCTAGATCGAGTAGTAGGTAAGTTTAAAAGCGATTTTACCCATTTTTCTACAAGCTACTGTCGATTTTTTGGATTTACGACCGATCTCACATAATGAAAATCCTTTATTCAATTTAGGCATATAAATTGCACTTATGAATGTCAAGTGGTTACATAAAAAAAAATATATTAAAAAATAATATAAGTACACACAATAATACTTCAATATAATAATTTAATAAAAAATACATATATGTATTGCGATTCTACTGCTGGTTCGGAAGGTTGATTCTGCTAAGAAGACTCCAGCAAGAAACTTAGCAGCTACTCTTTTAAACTAAGAGTTGTATACAAAAGTGTAACTACTTACAACGTGAAATAACGGCGAGCAGACTAAGATGACCACACGTTCTTATCATTGAAATAATCATCAATTTTATAGTAAACTTTTTTCATTAGATCTTGTTTTATTTGTCTTAACAGGTTCCCTGTGCCATATATCACATGTGATACATAACAATTGATTATCTATTGTTTTAATTTTTGGACAGCGAAACTGTTAAACTTGTGTAGTGGCAACTCCGTTAGAGTGAAAAGCACTTTATTGTATATTTTTATACATTTCCCAACAAATCGAGCGGTGCTCGAAGGCACAGTGGTTAACGCGCCCGGTCTGCGAGTCCGGTTAAGCAACTTTCGCAAAGGCCGGTCATCGGATGGGTGACCAAAATTGTATCATCTCGAGCTCCTCCGTGCTTCGGAAGGCACTTAAAGCCGTTGTCTCGGCTGCATTAGCAGTCGTTAACAACAACCAATCCGCGCTGGGCCCACGTAGTCGTTTATGGCCCCTTCTCCCTATCCATCCATAGGGAAGGCTCGTGCCCCAGCAGGTGGAGACATAAAAAGAGCTGATAATGAATTACCGACCTTATTGAGTCTAAGTTTTCGAACGAGTATGATGATAGAATAATGATGACGATGTTATTCATCATCATCATCATCATCACCAGCTCATTTGATGTCCCCTCTGCTGGGGCACGAGCCTTCTTTATGGATGGAAATACCACAGGCAGAAAGGCTCTAACCAGCACGCGGGCCCAGTGCGGATTGGTTGTTAGCGACTGCTAATGCAGCCGGGACCAACGCCTCTATGTCTCTTCTCAGTCGTACATAAGGTTGCCAGATATCCGGGATTTCCGGGATTATCCCGGAATTTTACGTATTGTCCCGTGTCCAGTAATTCGATCTATTGTCCCGGATTCCGAAAAAAAATGATTATTAAAAAAAAATAACAACAAAATATGACACGGCAGGCGGCAGGAAGCGAGCGGGTTTGAATAAAATGTGTTTTCCTGATAAATACAAATATAAAATTAAATATTCCGTAATTTATATTTATATTTTTTTATTTTTTTATTTTTACATATTCGTAGCCATAGCCACGGCCCGACATGGAATTGTCCCGGACTCGGTAAGTTCCGATCTGGCAACCTTAGTCGTACACTCTTGACAGAGTTGTTTTGATGGCGTGCGAGGTTGGGGGTACGCGTACATGGCTAAACTTCGTTGGTCGTTTCGGCTTTTAAAGAATTTTAGCACTCGCAATTGCACAGTCGACGAAAGCCGTTTCTTGAGCTTGAGTTCCTTTAGGATAGAGATGTTAGTGCGGAACGCCTCTATGTGCCTTCCCAATAACGGGCGATATAGTTAGTTGAAAATTGTTAATTCATAAGTATAATAACAATGTGCACAGCGTAGTGAGTGTAAAATCGATTTGACTAAAGCCACTTTCGATTCTATTGTCAAATCGATAATATAACTTGAAGCGAAAAAAAAAAACAAAAGCACACCGCTATTTTAAAGCAATAACGACACTTTGGGCGTATAATTCGGAACATCTGTTCGTTCGTTCAGCGGTGGAGGAGTGAGCGAGTGAGTCCGCGAATGGTTGACATAAGTCACTTCGGTGGCGCCATGTGGCGGCTTGAGCTTTCATGTTGACCGCTACTATGTAGTATATGTAAATTTTGCAGATAAATTGAAAGAAATTATTATTTGTTGGTCTTAGCAAGCAATTTTGATGTTGATGCTTCATTTTTATATTGCGGTTGACAAATGCTCCGTCTGAAGTTAATCAGAAGCGGAGTCCAGATGCTAGGACAGCTGACGCAGACGGAGCACGTTCTACAGCGGGGAAAAGATTGGCTTTGATTTTACTGCAGTCTTAAAAATATGGTGGTAGTTAGCCAGACAGGCTGCCAACCCCGAAACAGATACCTAGTATAAGTACTTCCGTTTGGATCAAATTCTGGGTCCACTTTTTTATGGGTCTAAAATGATCTTAACGGTTTTAATTTTAGTACCTACATCTAAAATCCACTTTCTAAAATGTCTCTCTTCATACGGGTATAAAATATAATTACACATACATACACGTCTTAGGCAATAAAACAGGCCTTACCCTCTATCACATTGCTGCATCTTAAAGCTTCGCATTTAGTACAAACTTAATGACTTTAAATTTGGTCTCCAGTGCGAGACATCGTGGCGATTATAACGTGCCTCGGAGCGCGCACAAAGCACGAATTTGTTTGAAACGAATGGGATACACGCCCTCAAAGCCTCACTATTGTGTTGTGCCTCTGTTCGGCTCGTAGGCTTGAGCAAAAAATAAACAATAAATCACAATTAACGGCAAATTAGGTTCCATTTCTGGAAACCTTTTTGGCGTTAAATTATGAATCATATGCGTATGAGTATCATCACACTACTTAATATTATAAATGCGAAAGTTTGTGTGTATGTATGTGTGTATGTTTGTTGCTTCTTCACGCTGCAACGGATAGATGGATTTGGATGATATAGATATGATAGATAGTTTATAACCTGGATTAACTTTTTATCCCGATATCTCCACGGGAACGGGAACCACACGATTGAAACCGCGAACGGCCGCTAGTAAATAATAAACGTACCACTTTTAAATGATGATACTTATACTTCCAACTTTTCTTGTACTTTTTTGATCCTGTGCATCCTTCTTACTGGGATACGAGATCCCCTCAAGGAGGCCTAAGTAATGCAGCAGTTCTTCCGTCTTTCTTTCTTGCCTGGAGCCTAAAATGATTAACATCTAGGCGACAAGAGCGAAGGACATATCCACAACGCACAAGGGGTTTCAAACCAACTAGTCATACAGGCGTCCTCGGGTTATTCTGCTCTCAATCCGCTATAAATGCCTCGGAGAATCTATTAGAGGACCGAGTCCGCTTGCGTGATGACATCCCCTTTAGAAACCCTCTAAGGATGTTCAACTACTATATTTTGTGGAACCTTTAGTTTCTCGTCGCCCCTAAAAGTCCGGTTATGCTGTAACCAAGCTCGATGTTCGATGCGAAAGGACTTCGATGGCGCAGTGGTTAACGCGCTCGACCTGCGAGTGCTGAGGATAAGCAACTTTTGCCAAGGCCGGTCAACGGATGGGTGACCAAAAATGTATCATCTCGAGCTCCTCCGTGCTTCGGAAGGCACGTAAAGCCGTTGGTCCCGGCTAAATTAGCACTCGTTAACAACCAATCCGCATTGAGCCCGCGTGGTGGTTTATGGCCCGTTCTCCATATCCACAACAAATGAGGACAAATGAGCTGATGATGATGATACTGTAACCAAAGACTGAACGAAACTGCCTTTCAAAGCACGCAGGTTGGTCACCTAACCGGTGACCTGGCATTGAGAAAGTCGCCATCAAGCTACACTCAAACAATGTTTGTAAAGGATATTTTTATTAGAAAAATATTTTTTTGTTGTGTTAGTACATGCAAATTTAATTGCCAACCAATTATAATTTAAAATAGTTAAGCAATAAAAAAATCAACACTTTCAAATTGTTACATTTAAAGAAAAGAGTTTTATTTAGATTTCCCCCTATTCTTAAGGAGCATATTTAAATATATTAACAGCTGCCTGAGCTGTATTGATTTCTCAACATCGGTACAATATTTTCTCATGTTACTAAAAACTCAACTTTAAAAAAAACTATAAGCGTATAAAGTGTTTGAGGGAAATGTCAAAGGAACTCCAACAAGAGATAGTTTAAATAATGATTCTGTACAAAGTTCCTAGAAGCTTGAAGTCGTGAACAAGCGTCTTATGCTCTTCAATAGATATAATAAAATACGAGAACTGTTTTTTCTTAGCTCACTGATTGTTACACTTAAATAAAAATTGTAAACTAAAAATTACAGTTTTTTAAACTATAATCGTCATTACATTAGAGTGATTATGAAAGGGATTATTATTCTTTACTAAACTTACATAGGGTAGAGGTACCAGTGTTCAATTGACATTTTTTCCTATAATAATTGAAAACAGACCACCAGCTTCCCAGGTCTCATCCCGTAGAATTTCAATGACAATACAAGCTACTACCCGATCCGATGTCAGCGCCAGCGCAAAATTTTTTTTATGGTATACCTTTAGATTTAGGATTAAGATATGATGGGGACTTCTTGGCGGGAAAGTAAAGAGTCATGTCTGCGGTTTTGTTTTATTTTCTAAAATTTGTGCTATGTCGAATATTAATTTGAAGTAATGATGGATTATTAACCGTTAAGTGTTCGTCAGTGTGCATGAGTGTTGGCAAATGAAAAAAAACAGTGCAACGTTAGGTACTTTTCAAATTCTATCAAGAAGTCTGCGAGAGGACTTAGTAAAGCCCCACATCTTAACTGAGATACTCGAGGGCTTGGGGGTTATATCATTTCTCACTTCCCATTTCTATTATCATTCATCATCATCATACAGAAAGGAAATATTGTTTATTTATGTATTACTTACTTGTAATAAAAATTACTTTAACTCTGGTTAAATATGCTAATCGCACAAAGCCATCAGCTAAAGGAAATAAAAGATATGATGGGACTGGGATTGTCACTGTGTGATAAAAAGTCCAAAAATCAAATTCCAATTTTTTCCCATGAAATGAAAATTATGTCGAGCACTAGACTTAAAGTGTTGAACATTGGTGTCAATACCCTACTTTATTTTTTTTAACATAGTAAGTAACTATGTTTTTTATTGTTATTGAAGATCTGATATTTAGACATTATTACTGAAATTACTGCGGATGGATATTTTTGTCATCTTTAAAATATTCTCAATATTTACTCTATATCCTAAAACCTACTCGCTTAACCCACTTTTTTTTTAATATTTTGCGGGTAAGCAGAGTGCCTTGATCTCACCTGATGTTAAGTGATAATAAGGCCGATGAAAGCGCACTTCACAAGGGATCCTCAACTAGTGAGGCACTGGCTATCTTATCTCTAGCTGCCGGAAGACAACAATGCTACAAACATATTTAGATAAGATGCTGGTAGCTAACCAGGCGGACAAACAAGCTTACCACCAACCGATCCGAGTACACAAACATGTACCCCCCGCTGGGATCGAACCCGGGACCTCTGGGTCTAAACCGGTGGTAATAACTACTATACCACAGAGGCAGTTATAACTATAAAACACGCTAGATGTAAACACAATGTTTGAGGAATTGATGTTACAAATCTAAATACAAAACTCTTAACTTTTTTAAACAGAAATTGTTTAATTATTAATTGATGCTGTTGCTATTAATTGAACACTGCCTGGCTGAGGCCACAGACATATTTAAATGTGCCCAACTCGGTCTCTTTACCAGATTTTTTGATATTTTACAAATTAATTAACAATTAATGTCAAATTTATATGATGAAACACTTATGACTACACTATAATACACAATACAAAAAACAGAAGGTAGGTACTTACTCCTTAAACTAGTGTGCTTGTGACTATGGTTTTAAGGAGTCAAAGGTATCTTAAAATGAGGTTGTAAAGAATATATTAATTAACGTTTAATGTAATCGAAAAGAAGTTTTTGCTAAGCGTGTCATTGACTTGACAGCAAGCTTGATACCTTGAACTTAATTATACCGAATTCCAAAACCGAAAACCTTGAAACAACCAGCCGCGCACCATCGATCCAAACTTTTTTAGGAACACCAAAATGGCGCCCGCGAACCGCCATTTTGTGTTCGAAATTTTAATTGGGACCATGAAGAGTCGAATTCTTTTTCTTCATAAACGGCTAGTTCGCGGAACCTAAGGAGGTTCGGCAAATAAAGAGTTTTTATCAGCGCCGATTAAAATTCCCGCGCGGGGTTTGTACAAATGAGCAAGTTTTTGCGGGACCACGCCTGGACGACACCTTTGAATGCCACCAAGATGGCCGGCTGATGCGAAAGCTGGTAATGAATTAGCGAGAGGAAAGTCTTCACATTTTTTTGGACGCACAAACTTTTAAGTAAGGTAAATTTGACGCTGATCGTTTTGAACAGATATTCACAGACTATTGTAATAAATAACCAAGAACAAAGGATCTCTTTCTAAAGGATATTTACGTAGTTTGTGATTATTTTACGATTTACATTCAGTTTTCTAGGCACGTTTTAAATCTTTTACTTTTCATATTGATTTTCTCTTAAACTGTATATTATATCTTTGTAAATTTTGAATGATCGTCAACAAATGTATTTTTTCTTATTTAATACAATTTCTAACGTCTTCAAATAAAATAAATCTATTCATGATTCGATATTGCTTTTCTTCATTAATGCTCATTAGAACAATCACACCGTAAAAACTTCTTCCGAAAAAAATCGTAAGCCAAGATAAACGTCAGACATCCCAAAAGTATCAGTAACACATACCGAGCATGCCAACGCGCACCTGCGCACGATTAACAGTAACGTCAAAATAGAACGAGACAAAAATATATCCTTTCAGGCAACAGTAACTAAGAGCATCCTCACAAACATATCTGTACACATACGAAAACACAAAACGACACCTATTTAGAAGAACATAGAGTTCAATTTCTTTAGTTTCAATAATGTCACAAAGGCAAATAGGTCGTTGTTGTTCCGATAGAACTTAATTGCTGGTGAAGTAGTGACACATGCAACTAGTTAAATCTCTGTATCGATACCTACAAAACGAATAGATTCCCTAGTTCGATATTGATATCCTTACTAAAGTTAAATGGTATAATTATGGAAATTGTGCTGTAATGTGCGCTTGTTCTATAAATACAGCGAAAACTTAATAGAGATGTTGATGTTTTAGAGAAATGTGACATCATATAAATAAGCGCACTTTAAAATTGTATAGTTTCATATTATTTGAAATTATGTTGACAAGGTCATGAAGATTTCCTTTTAGGTAATTAATAGTGACTGGTCTTTCCATATGAAAGCATATGGAGAGATCAGACCATAATGCACCACGCTGGCCCAATGCAGTGGATTCTAACAACTGTCATTTTATGTTGACGACATAAATAAATAAATAAATGTTTTAAAAATAAATAGAGTATCGGTAGAATATGACTTATTCAAAATCTTTGATAAACCATTTCCAATTTATTGTACCTTGTTTGGATTCTAGACTATTTTCAATAAAGTAGTTATTAATCACGTAAAACCTTTTTGATACATTAGATTGCTTTTATTGTGGTCAACAGAAATGGAAATATCACCACAATATTACCTATACAGAAAATTTCATCCAAATCGGTCCAGCCGTTTAGAAGGAGTTCAGTGACACACACGCACAGAAGATTTATTTAGGTATACAACCTTATTTTTAGTTTATACGAAAACCGAAACACGGGTCAAATATTTTTATTTAAAGAAAAAATACAAAAAAAAATTAAAATAATATCTTGAAAACTACACGACTACTACGAAGTTACAAGCTTTTTGTGCTGTCCCGTTGTGTGTTTTAGAGGGGTATAATTTATTTGAGATTTTGTAAATATTATTTGGTCAAAATGTAACATGGTATAAAAAATATTGAAATCGATTCTATTACTGATTCTGAACAAACAGTTTTCAGGTTTCGTATAAACTAAAAATAACATTGTATAAAGAGTAACTTTATTAGCAAAATGACATTACAAGATTGTTAAATATTAGCAATAAAGATACGTAATGTAAATACAACAGTCTGTTTAATTTATTCCTTTTTAAACATCGACCAATTTGCAACCTTGTCTGACGCCCAAAGATATTAAGTGTACCCAAGGAAATTTGTTAACTTCTGAACTAGTTTGAAATTACAACGACGAAACATAAATCATAGTATTTTTTCTTTAAAAAAAGGTAGAGGTGGCAAAACGGCTGCTAATTGACGTTTTCCTAAATCCATTAGGCTCAATATTTACATACATCAAGTTATGTTATATTTAACTATTAGAATTGACTTCATGGCAGGAAAGTGAAGAGTCATGTCTGCGGTTTTGTTTTATTTTATAAAATTTGTATTATGTCGAATATTAATGTGAAATAATAGTGTTTTATTTACCGTTAAGTGTTCATGAACGTGCATTAGTGTTCTCAAATGAAATAAAATAGTGCAACGTTGCTTTTTAAATTCTCTCAAGAAGTCCGCGAGGTCTCAGTAAAGCCATAACACCTTTACTGATACTCAAAGGGTCGGGCGGAATATTAATTATCATTAGGTAATCATCTAATAACAGAGTAAATATTATTTATTTATATATAACTTGTATGAAAAATTGTTTGACACAGGCTAAATGTAACCGCACGAGGCCATATATCTAAGAGAAAAAAAACAATTAGAATCTTTAATAAATTTAAAAAACAATAATGGCAGCTTATTAACAGAGTAAGACAGTGATCAAAAAGATTGTGGTAAACTACTAAGATGTAACCATTTGTAACACTTCTTGTATGTATTGTCCTCTGTATGTTATTTTGTGTAGTGTACAATAAACAATATTTTCATATAATTTTCATGTCATTTAATTTTTAAGAATAAATACATACACATACACATATAATATACAAACAATTTGCAGAATTAGAGATGATTTCGTTAACTGTTTGTTTTCAATTTTATTAGATCACCGTTTTTTGTTTTTGGCGGGAAAGTGAAGAGTTATTTAAGCGGTTTTGTTTTATTTTCTACAATTTGTGTTATGACCATAGATCGGAATAGGTAGAGTTTTTTCATGTACTTTTGCAACGTTTGCATAACATGGATATGTCCATATAGATTTTGCTATTTCCGGTATCCGGTAAACTTAATACATTTATTTGATATTTTCACTTCTTTGCTTTAACAGCCTATTAATGCCCCCACTGCTGGGGTACAGGCCTTCCCTATGGATGGACACAGAATATATAGATATAGGGAGACTAGGCCATAACCCACCACGCGGGCTCAATGTGGATTGGTGGGTATTAACGACTGCTAATGCAGCCGGGACCAACAGCTTAACGTGCCTTCCGAAGCACGTAGGAACTCGAGTTAATAAATTTTTGGACACCCATCCAATGACCAACCATTGCGAAAGTTGCTTAACCACCACAATCGCGCCCGCAGGCGCTAACCATCTGCGCCAACGAGCTCCTCTATTAAATATATTTCAAATGAAATTTATCTACCTGTGTGTGTGTGAGTGATTTAAATAAATGTGTACAAAGATTTTTTTCGAATCCAATACTGTAACGACAATTTACATTCTTGTACTAAGACCAGTGCAAGATAGGCATGCAAATAGTGAAATTAAATAAAAAGAATTCTCTAATAGAAACGTTCATTTCAAGTTTGCATTATATACCTGCGCTTCACTATCTATTTTTTCATAGTAAGCGCGAAAGCAAGTACAGTACCTGTTGTATTGTACTTGCTTTAGAAAATCAATTGTGTGTTAAAATTGTAACGCACACTTACAAACAATAAAAAATAACTGTTTAAAAAGTGTTTCATTTCAGTGTGTGTAATCTAAAAATTATATAAACACGAAAATTTAATCTTACATTCCAGATTCCGGAAGCTTATCCATACTTTGATAACTTTATGATGCAAGTACTACAAAAAACTCTACCTATTCCGATCTATGGTTATGACGAATATTAATGTGAACTAATGGTGGATTATTAACCGTGAAGTGTTCGTGTGTATGCATGAATGTTGGCGTATTAAACAAAACAGTGCAACGTCACTTTCAAATTCTTTCAAGAAGTCCGCGTGACCCGAGGACTTAGTAGAGCCCCACATCTTTACTGAGATACTCGAGGGGTTGGGGGGTATATCATTTCTCACTTCTCATTTCTATTATCATTCACCATCATCATACAGGATGGAAATATTGTTTATTTATGTATTACTTGTAAGAAAAATAAATTTGACACTGGCTAAATGTGCTAATCGCACAAAGCCATCAACTAAAGGAAAAAAAAAAACTGTTTCTCGCGCACTAACCCATTATAATACTCTTAGTATGAGAAAATTACTTATTTCGCATAGTTTTCTAAAGACACATCAAGCTAAAAAATAATAATAATAATAGTAGTATAATAATAGTCAGAATAACATGTATACTTACACATAAATAAAAAGGAAATTGACTTTGTAAGATGATATTCATACTTATGAATGACTCATTAGTGTCATTACTTACGATACAATATGACGTTTTGATTCATAACAGTGCGTATTTTATCTATTTTAATCTTTCCCATTTGTAATTTAAATTCGACTAAACGGTGTTGTTGATGTTTTTATTGCTAGTGTCATTACTGCTCGTTAAATACGTAGGTATGGCTTGTTCCGTTTAAAAATGGTAGCTCATTAGGCGACTGATGAGTGTGTATCCTTCCTTTTTGTATAGATATTTTGATATCGGTAGTTTTTTTATTGACCAAAATTTTGTTTTTTATATTTATTTCTTGATAATTTTTCGAAATTCTATTAATTTGAAATTATATAAAAATGTATTGTTAAAATAATGAAAAATTCAAACAAAGAACGATGAAACAGTATACTTTTAAATTCACTAGTACCTAGGATGTCTCATACGCAGCTTGATTTTACAGTATACCTACTAGAGAGTTTTTGTAATGGAATTAAAAAGTTTTACGATTTGAAATATTCTTGTCTAAATATTAGTATAAAATCAATTATACACAAAAATTTAACTCTCTTTGAACTGTCACATATATAAAGTTACTTTTTTGTTTGAAAACCTGTCAATTGTAAAGCTGCGAACTCAAAATAACAATCAATATCAAAGCATTGAACACAATATGGACACAAAGGTAATAATTAAAAATCAACAACGTCAACACGAAACCGAAATTATATATTTTTTTGCAAACCCGTCTTTTCTTTGAAATTCAGTTTAATGTTTCTGTTAATTATTACTTCGCACCCAAATTTTTTACTTCAAAATACTTAAATGCGCTTCTAAATCATAAGCTGGCATACCATAGATAGTTTTGCGACCTTCTAATAATCGTATTTCGACCGTTAGTCAAATGCCTCATCATTTGTTTCGTGAACATGGATTTTTTGTTGACTCTTGCGCAGACACACGTGGCAAAGATTTTGCGTTGTCATTTGTAAGAAAACATTTAAGCTAATTGGGTGTTTTTGTCTAATGAAATTTCGTAACGTGTCACTGTCACTATAATGATATAACACGTGAAATTATGAGTGGAAAGAAATTAAAAAAAAAAATCCAAGCTTTTTAAAAATTGGTTAATGAATGAAGCGCTCAGCCCGATATCTGAAGGTCCCGGGTTCAATTCCTAGGTCGGACAGTGTGTTTAAAATTTTTCGATGCTCGGGTTTGTGATCCCCAACCTGCATTTGGCAAGCGTGGTGATTAAGCCATTACCCATCACTTGATATCAATTATGGAGCAGCACCTTTGCCCAGCAGTGGGACAGTTATAGGCAATTTGCTACACTACTAATGAGTATTTTAGATTTTAAAAAAGGTTGATAATATTTATTAAATAGAATCCAGAACTCTATTTATAACGTTGTCTCTCTATTAACGGTAGCAAAGTAATTTAAAGTTATCACTCAACCCTAAACTGGTGGAGCCGTGATTCCCAGTAATGGACTATTAATGCATTAAAAACCCTTCATGTAAAACACTTAGCGTTGGAAAACGTATATAAATAAACATCGCTCTATCACTTCACACTCGGTTAAAGCACCAAAATAGCCACAGTAATAGGGAGACGATCTTCGTCGCGTCTGAACACACCCTAACGTCATAAACGGCGCGAAAACTTGGGGTCTCGGGTAACCCCAGTCATGCTATCTCTGTCGCGCATATGCAGAAATGTATCGCTATCCTTGTCTACCTCAGATAGTGATACTAAATAGATATTTAGTATTCGGAAGGGAGACAGTTAATTACGTAGGGGAAAAGAAAAATAGTGCGATGGGCTTTTGTGTCAATTCTGTCGTTATGATCCTTATTTGTATTACAATTAAGGGGGAATTTTGAATGTCTTATCGGTTTTGTTAATTTGGTAAGTGTAAGAATTGACTGGTGTTTGGTTTGCCGTATTAAAGATGTGATATAAATACAATATTATTAATTATGAACGCACCATTGGTGTCTGTCGCGGAAAGATTTATTGAAAGTTAAACGGAGTTGGGTGTGTACTGGCTGGTCATATGAATCAAATCAAATATATTTGTTGAGGTTTAGGTACTTATTAAATTTTTTTTAAATATAATAAAATAAAATAAAAATACATAAAGATTAAAACCGAATAGGGCTCACTCGGCTTTCAATACACAATAATTTAAGAATAAAACTAATAAGAATAATTTTTATTGGAATAAGTACAGTAAAAGTGTTAAAAATACATAATTTAAAATGTGCTTAGGCAGATTGGGTCGGCACAATTAACAGAGGTCCCCAAACTAGGGACCTTGGGAAATCAAACTATTCTTTACTTGGCCTTGCGACCCGAATTCCCATTTATACCATTACTATATATTATATTTATATATGTATATATTTATCCATGTATTCCATACTTATTTAAGTACTTGTATTAAAATAAAAGTAAGAGAAATGTATTTTTTAAATTTAGATTTCCTTAGATAATTGCCTTATTAGAACTATAAATACAGTTGTGTAGTTATTCTTAGTGAAGATCGGCTCTCTCCCAATACAGGTTATAGTTTAACTTAAAAGGAGGGAGTCCACCTGTATTTACCACACCCTGTATTCTTTGTGATTTAAAAAAAATATATATATTTGCATTTCTTGTGTACCTACATACATTATGGTCTTAAAACATGAACGAAACTTACAGGAACTACAGCAATTATTAAAAATAAATTAAATAAATAATAAAGAAATAAACTTTCCTACACTCACACCAATTATCTAGCCGATTCTAGCCCAAGAGAAGCTTCGTTATGAAACTCGTTAAATGGTTAAAAACTGTTAAAAACTTGTCTTAAGTAAATGATTAAAAAGTGTATATTACCATTATTTTTCATGAATTGCCAAACACTTTAGCAATGTAGAGTCTCGATCTTTGAACCGCAGTTTTTTTGTGAGTAGGTACTTAGTTAATCTTAACATTTTTGTCTGTCTAGAAATAGAAACAGTGTTTGTTTTTATAAAAAGAATGTATGGGAACACTAATGAAAGAAAAAACTCACAAATAGTAATTGCTATTAAGATCTTATGCATTCATTATCCGTAGGCTTAGTCAAAGTAACATTAAGAAAACGATAGCGAAGTTCGAAAAGAATAAAATGTATGGGATTGACATAAGCCGCGCTAAATCAATTAGTCAATCTTATGTCAATCCCATACATTTTATTCTTTTCATCGCTATCTTACTTTGGCTACCGCCACTGTTTAGTTATTCTTGTATCTATATTTATTCATTGCAAATTTACTATGTTATTATATAACAGTTTTGAATTTCATCAGAATGCTATTCTTAAACATATTGTTGTCGTTGTTGTTGTGGTTGTTATTGTTGTGTTAAAGTGTTTCTCTATCGGGAGGGAAGGAATATTTGTCGGTGTAGAAGAAAAGGCGAACATAAATGTCCTTCTTATCAATTCTTCTCCCAAGTTCTCCCCGCCTTGTGCCTCATGTACGATATGGCGAAGTAAGATTCATAAGAGCCATTTTATGTAGTCTAAACTAAATAAAACATTTATATACAACGTGGAACAGAAAGGTTCGTACACAAATTTATTTATTAGTTCGTACACAAATTACAATTACAATGGTTAACATTTTGGATCGCAATAGTACCGGTAAGCTTATTTCTAAAAAGAGATTTCTTCCAGCAGACCATGGTGGCAGGATAGTATGAAAGTAGCTAGTTAGATAGACAAACTGCGCATAGAACTATTAAGAAAATATGATATTTATTATTTAAAGATGCGGTCAAAATTAAAAAAAAATTAAATCTAAAGTGTTTCCGATATATACTTGTATGCAGAGTAACTAAGGCATAATTATTAGCTTTAATTTGTTATGTAATTTTTAATTATATCGTTTTACTGTGACGTCACATCAAAATAAACAAGTTACAGCCCTAGTGGTTTAGTAACCTCTGTGTTCTTACATTTATGTTCACTGCTGCTTGCTTATGCGTGCCTGACGTGCATGACTTCACTAATATAAATATTTAATTTAAAATTGCATGACAAATTAAAGTTAATAATTAAGTATGTCAGCAACAACATTTACAAGATCTAGATCGGATAGACTTTGGATCTTTTTATTTTGACCACACCTTTATGTTACACGTTGTATACCTATTACAAAAAATATATTTTGTACCTAATAAAAATAAAATAGAAAACTGTCTGTTTCGTAAAACTCTCAAAAAAAATAACTACTAGAAATATGCTAGTGACATAAAAGTAAATAGCCTGTACACTGTCCCACGGCTGGGCAAAGACCTCCATCATTGGAATCACATATGTATTGACATACGTACCTACTAATATAATTATTTAATAAGGACAAATATTTTATCAGGAAATATCTAATCAATATCATCTACTTAGGTAGTACCTTGACTATGCAAAAAACGCAAAATATTATTTATTATTAGGTAGCTTGCTTAGTAAATAAAATTGCACCAAATCAAAGTAAATTAAAAAATATAAATGAAAAATATTGTTTCTTCTTCCATGTTCAAGTTATACTTACCTACTATCTACTTATCGTTTGCCCAGTAAAAAAACTGTTGCTACTTTACATATAACTTACTTTAAACTCTCTCACTCCGACCGAGATCATCGCAACAAAATAATTGCGACAGTAGTCGCACTAAATCACAACCGGCTAATTTGAAACGGGCCAACATCGGCACTAATCTCATAAAGGGAGCCAGCGCCGCTCCAAAGGATTTAACAAGCGGCATTCACAACTGCTCATTATATTTTTATACTTTATACCTCGGACGTAAACTGCACGATCAAAACGCGGGGACCCCTACAAAAGGTAATTATGTTTTGATTCCTACAGAAAAAAAAATCGAGTATCACAAAGGAGACTAACGAGATAAGAGCGTGCTAAATCGCTCTCCCCTCGGCCCCCGCTCGGATCAATTCGGGTGAGAACGGTCGATTGGCTGAAAGGGACAGCCTTAAAGCGGAGGCGGGGCTCCGGATAGCCACGCCCACCCCGCATACGAGGGTCCCGGCCGCGCCGCACACGCCAGTCCACCTCCGGCAGCGCTCGCATGCGTACACGATCCCCGATCGCGTCATCAGTGTTTGTGCTAAATGGAACTGACCAGTCAATGTTAAAGAACAAAAGTTACGAGGACAAAGAAGTGACTAACATGGCGATACAGAGTGTTTCGAGGTACCCGAGCAGTCCAGCGGAAGCTACGGAACCTCCTAAGGCTTCGCGGATCAGCTTCAGTGTGGCCTCAATCCTGGCTGATACGAAAGCTAACCAAGCAGAGGAGACGGCAGAAATGATCAGACATCACAGAACGATTCCAGAATCTCCATTAAGGCAATCCCCTTCAGCTCAACCTGAATTGCCAGGGAAATCACCAAGACCTTCGTCTCAAACGCCGCCGTTGAACCTCAACGCATCAGCGACAGTCACTTCATCTGAAGACGAGTACGAAGACTCTGTGAATCAAGAAGACTCGATAGTAGACGTAGAAGACCTGCAGAATATACCGAGTGAAGATGAGGAGAGGATGGCTAATAAGGGCAGGTTGGTGCGGCCGACTCCGTTCAGCGCGCTGGCGGCGGCGGCGGCGGCCTACCATGGCCTGAGCTGGCCTGGTCCCCCCTCTGTGGTGCCGTCGTTCGGACCCCTCTTCCAGTCACACTTCCCTGTAGGACATTTGACAGGTCAGTGTGAGTTCGTTTTATATTTTTATTTTATCTCATGTTGTAGTTTGTAGATCTATGGATGCATATTTAATTTGAGATTTTTGTAGAATGAATGAACTTAATTTGTTAGTATTTTAATAGAAAATGAAATTCATAGCTTTCTTCGTCTACAGTAAGTTTTTTGATGCATGATTGTATGGTTTGAGTTTTCCCGGCTTTGTAGAATAAAACCTTATTTTTAGTAGTGTAGATACAAGAAAAATAAATTCTAAAGCCTTTTTCGTGTAGAGTGGAGAAAGTTTACGGAAATTATGCTAGAATTTTTTGTTTTTAGTGAATGGGAATGATATTTCTTCGCTAAATTTGATAGATAGATAGATAGATATATTTTAATAAATGACTTAAATATTATTTTAGAAATAATGTTCTAAAGTACATTAGAATAATTATTAACAAGATTATTAAACCGTCATTAAATAAACATTTTACTTCTTAACAATTGAAGCATTAATTATTGAATTAAATGATATTAGCGGGAATCATACGTTAAGGTTTTTATTTATGTTATTTATTTACTTAGAGTACATTTTATTTAGTAGGTATATTTCTTATGATCCGAATAAGGACGTGATCATACAGGGTATCTATGTACAAGAGACAGCACATCAAAAGTGACACCGATAAAACTATACAACAACAACTAATTAATAAACTAATAATTAATACCATATATTGTATTAATTAGTCTGCTAAAAATCCAATTACGTCTGATTGCATGCTTACGCAAGTTTATTACTAATTGATTTATTAATAAATAATTATTGTGTTTGTTATTAATATCACGTGCCCAATTACTTCAATAGGAACCTATTTTTAGTTATGACTTGCTAACTGTTGTGTGTGATTATGGGAATTCCAATTTGGCCGGCAAAATCGAGGAAAACAAATTGGTTGACCATTAATTACCTACGCTACCGCAAGTAGATAAATATTGTTTTTCTCATAATTAAAATTTATAACTGTTTCGTTATCATTCTAACTCTCAGGAAGTCGCAGTTTAAAAAGGTTGTAGTTTCCGCTAGTGTTCCTTTTTAAATACTAATTTTGCATTTTATTTATTTAAAAATTATTTCTTTTAAAATAACATGAGTAACCTTTATCTTATTTACCTCAGAAAAAGTTAAAGCTTTAACGTTTTTTAAAAGCGTGCTCTAATTAAATTATCATTAAACGGTTAAAGGAAATCAATTATTTACCGATTTTTATATAAATCTGTATTATATCTACACATATCCTATCAAGTTGTTACCAGCAATTCTCTATTAATGTAGATGTTAGCTTTAATATAATAGGTACTACATTAGCGAGCGAGAACAACGTAGGCTGTCTTAATTGACACGATTTAAAAAAAAAATATACATACTTAGGTATTTATATTATCCGCTAACAAATACGACTTAATTAGATGTTGTATAAAACAATTTTTTAATTATTAGAAGCAATAAAATAATAAATATATAAAATAAAAATATGAAATAAAAAAAATATTTACAAATAATATATATAAAAAATTAGTATGAAAATTTATTTTATGATGTTTGAAGTTGTTTTAACCTATAAAATATCATCATCATCATCATCATCTCAGCCAAAAGACGTCTACTGCTGGACAAAGGCCTCCCCCAAGGATCTCCACAACGAAAAAAAAAAAAAAAAAAAAATAATAAAAAAAAAAATTAAAAAAAAAAAAAATATATTTCGCAATAAATTATATTGGTCTCCCGCTGATAATTACTATTGAACCTTTAAGACTCATTATAATAAATTATAATTACTTATTCAAAAAAATTATAATTTAATGTATATATTTGAGAAACATTAACTTAATATACCTACCTACATATAATCACCGCTTTAGCAATAAAACAAATAAATGATTTATTAGTTAATTAATTGCGTTTTCTAAGCATTTAATAATTTGTCATCGTCACATAAGAAACGCTTTCGCTAAAGTTGCATTAATTATTGCGTTTACAATGTTGTATTTATATCGAAATTATTGGAAACGGGCAAGTACGAGTACCTAAGTATATAAAGCTAGAATACAATAGAAAAAAGAACCTAGTTATTGTGATTTTGAATCAGACTAAAAGATCATGGTAGAGCAAAACCTTACGAAAAGAGTTTCTTAAGCCGACTTCGTCAAAGAAAGAAATCTTATTATTTTCGTCATCATCGCATAATCGTCCCACTTAGGGTTGCCATCAGCTAAACCACGGACCCAGGACAAAAACTTCAATACCCAGGATATTTGGGTGAAATAAAGATATTACCTCGGACTCCATCGAGAAAAAATTTACAATAAAATAAAAACATACCTAGTTATCATATTTTTATTTATTTATAGAAAATCAACTTAATCGACTAGGGAGGTCACGTCACGTCACGGAGACACGAGTGCGCGGATATATTTGCCGCACCGAATAACTATGAAATGCTGTAATTTATTGCTAATCATTCCATTCTATCAAGTTATTCGGATTTCCCCTGTCATAAAAAGTGCCCGGGTTTCACTCGGACACTTTTCAGAAACCCCGCCTGGACGCTCCCCGGACGCCCTCCAAACTAGGACAAATCCGAGGAAACCCGGACGGATGGGAGCCCTAGTCCCACTCCATATAGCACCAGAGAAGGTCGGGCTTTGACTTCCACGCTAATCCAGTGCGTATTCATCACCAGCTCATGTTATGTACCCACTGCTGTGACGAGCCTTCCCAGGATGGATAGGGAGTGTTCTCCCTATCCATCCTGGGAAGGCTCGTTGGGCTGTTGCCCATAAACCACCACGCAGGCCTTGTGCGGATTAGTGGTTGTTAACAACTGCTAATGCAGCCGGGACCAACGGCTTTACGTGCCTTTCGAAGCACGGAAACATTCAAGATGTGATTAAGGCGATAGCTGTCAGATTCTAAATAAGTCCATTGAGATCAAGTTGTATGCTGAAATTGTCATTTTCAGATTTGTTCCAATTTCGGTCCCAAGTTAATTTCTGAGGTCAGATTCTCAGTAGAACGCTTACAATATTACGTCAAAATAGAAATTTTGATTCGCAGAAATGCAGTACAGTCATGTCATATATAAGTATTAATACTGGCCTCTTGAAATTAATAGATAAACGCTCAGAAAAAACAATAGATTACATTTTGGTCAACCATCTGATGACCGGACTTTGCGAAAGTTGCCTATCCTAAGCAATCGCAGACCTGGCACGTTAGCTCCATCGAACTCCTCATCATGCAGATTAGTAGGCTCTTTATAACAACATCAAACAAAATCTAAAATTCATCCAACACGTTCTGAATAAGATAATAAGTCCAACACAATTCGGAAATCCCCAAAACCCGTCTGAACAAACAGAATACAGGCCGTAAGCCGTACATAAATAACGGATCCAGCGAGATGCGAAAACAATAAGGCCGCGTCGACAAGATGGCCGGATCAATGGATACAACATGGCGGCTTTGCATAATAAGCGGGAATCTTCTGTAAGCGGGAATCGGCAATGTTTTATTATATCTTTCCTAACGTTGGTTAACCTCTATTGGGCATTGTGAACTTAGCTAAATCTATAGATGCTAAAGTACATAATGTGAGAGTTATTAATAAAAGAGTTATTATTACCACAAACCTACATAAAGTGCCTAAGTCCTTAAAAATAATAAGCGCCCGTCGACAAGATGGCCGGATCAATGAATTCAACATGGCGGATTTTCTTAATAAGAGGAAATCGGGAAAAAGGTTTAAGTTAGTAAGTTTAAGTATTGTAATGCGCAGTACCTTAAACAGTACAGTTGAAAACACAATCATCTTCATCTCAGCCAGAAGACGTCCACTGCGAAACAAAGATCTCCACAACGACCGATTTTGTCCGACTCCTATCCAGCGGCAAAAAATAACAAAAAACGTTATACTTTTATGTAACTACTCGCGTATAGCAAATTCAAAAGTTCAAATATTTAAACATTTTAGGTACTTAGTAGGTATAATTTTAAATGATAATGAAAGAATTATTTTAAATAGAATGAGTTGCTTACGGCTTCTTTTTGGTACAACATCTCTACCTACTATTTACCTTACCTTAGGTAGAGTTAACGAAACATATTTTTGTTAATTGACTACAAAAATTGTATGATAAAAGTTTATTTTGAATAAAATAATTTTAATAGTTTGATGTGATAAAGTAGTGAATGTTAAATTCTTATTAGAATAAAAGTATATTCTTAAAAGAATACAGAATTCACAATAATGAGATTAATAATTATTCTAAAGTAATTTCGTTGCATACGAAATATATATGCATACTAGGCATATTTGTAACGAATTGGTAAATAGGTAGTAAAATTTTACAGGAATTGTTATTATTTATTTTAATATTTATTTATTAAACAGAGTACCCGGTACAATTAGATTTGACATAAAAATACAATTACTATACTTTTATTATTTATATTTTATAGTAGGTATCAGTTAGGTACAAATATTGATTGCCTTTAAAAAAATACTATCGATATACTTTATTTAATACTATTTTTTTGTAAATGTCGTTACTTCTATTTATTAAAGCGGTGCAGCTTTTGGCGCCTATTCTTCTCCACAGCTAAAACATTGACTTCCTGAATGGGTAGTAGGTAAAAAAATGTTTGGACTATTCAAAAGCACTTTTTTTATTCATAAGTATTTGAATATAAAGTTTGGTTTTGACTTTGTCATATTTAAAAAAAATCGTTCGGTTTACAAGAAATACTATTAGTCATGCATTAGAAAACAATATTCACTCACACCTCATTTATATTGTATTGGTGGTGAAAAACAATATAGTAGGATATCCTTGATTGTCAAATAAACCTAATTTGACACAATTGGGTTTTTCAATAACAATAATACACAATATAATAAATTAACTGTTGTAATTAATTGAAACGATAGGTATTATAATTGACCAAATATTTTATTGATATCCAAATTAATAAATGATTCATTGAAGTGAAATTGAAATATTCAAAACAACATTTTTCCTGTCACTAAAATAATTATTAATTTTGGTACTCACATAATTATTAGCAAAAAGTATTTAAAAGTTTTCCTCCTTTCGTATTAAATGTGACCTGGCTTACCATTCAGCGCATTGTTTTTTTTAAAATCCCACTGTGTAAGTGGGGATCTGTGGAAAATTTTACCAGACCAAATGTTCATCATCACCTGATGGTGCCCCAGCAGTGCTGGGGCACGAGCCTTTCCTATAGATGGATAGGGAGAACGGGCCATAAACCATAACGCCCACCGGCCCAGTGCGGATTGGTGGTTGTTAACGACTGCTAATGCAGCCAGGACCAACGGCTTAACGTGACTTCTGAATCATAGAGGAGCTCAAGATGATAAATTTTTGGTCACCCATCCGATGACCGGCTTTTGCGAAAGTTGCTTAACCTCAGCACCCGCAGACCGGGCGCGTTGACCACTTCGCCATCGAGCTCCTTCAAATATTGTTGTTTTTAAATTGACGAAGCATTATATTATGTATCTAGATAAATACATAGATAGATAATTCTTTTATTGCAACAAAATAAAATCAACACAGTAGGTAGGTACTTATAGATAATTAAATTCTTTAAAAAAATCCGATGATGAAATTGATGAAGATGAAGATTTTACTGAATGATTAACGTTATTTTCTACACAAACACTTTCATGGTATTATTTTTATTAAGTCATACTAAAGCAACCAAAACACGTATGTGTACATAGTCTCAGAATGGACTTAAGCAGACATTCTCTCTCTATCACTACTATTGCAAACTATCGCGTGATTGAAAGACATTATGATGCAGATGCATTTGCGTACTATCGTCATCTTATACACAACACTAGAACTGTCAAGGGTGACGTTGATAGTTCTAGTGTTGTGTATAAGATGTCGATAGTACGATTAACACTTTGTAATAGCAATCATGTTAGCTTCGCAAGTCGTTACTTTGTACTTGGAAATAGTCCTCTCACTTGCTAATATTAATTACCGCAATCTTCACCAGTATTAGAAGCCTAAAAGTAATAGTAACGATTGGAGAGTATCTGGAGGCATTTAGGTTTCTATCCTACTTAGTGCTGTCATGAAAGTCTTTTGTTTAAGCAAGAATTGTTTCATTGGTAGTCTATCTATGGGTCGTCTTTTTCTTTTTTTTTTATTATATGGCTATTGGTAGTTTATGGTTGTTTCTTCTAGGTTCTGTAAATATTTCTAAATGACTTAACGTATAAATTTGCACAAAAAACTCATATTATATTACAGTGAGTGATATTAACTAACTTGAGTGTAGTCAAATGTTAATTTGAATAGGAACAATTTAGTTTGTTGTATAAATTAGATTGTTGTAGCAGATTAAGACTATGAAAATGATTTTAACAAAAAGTCGATCTTGTTCTGTTTTTTTTAGTTACGAAATAAGTAAAAAGCTTTTGAAATTTAAAGTTATTGTAAAATGTGAAATAATGGTAGATTATTAACCGTTAATTGATAGTGAACGTGCATGGTGTTGGCAAATGAAACAAGGAGCACAAAATTCTCTCAAGAAGATAGGTTGTATGGGCTAAATCTCTTTGCCTTTCCTACATCAAACAGAAGAAGAGAACCAAAAATAAATAAAAAAGTTGAAGAACTAAGCGTGACAATGACACAAAGCGTACTAAATCAAAGCAAGCAATAGTCGACTTTTCGCCACAAAAAGGGCATATCTCGAAACGAACAAATGAAACACGCGAAGTTATAGCATGTTCAATGGCCGGAGTCGTTATAAAAAATTAATCATGCCTTCGAATAATTTGCAACGAGGGTATGTATAAAAGCGGCCGTTCACGTTATGGCGCGCACGAAATTGTCGTTGTAGTAGCTAAATACTATACTATCGTAGTGTAGTGTTCAACACTTCAAGCGCAGTTTTCATTGAAATTGTACTGGAAGACAGCTACGCAGCAGGTTTTTGCTCTTATCATGTAGCCGGAGCACAATAATGCTACAAACATTGATGTTTTGGCGACATATTTGGATAAGATTGCGGTAGCTAGCCATGCGGACAAACAAGCCCTACCAGCCTACCACCAACTAAACCAACAACACAACACTGGGAATCGAAGCCGGGACCTCTGGGTCAAAGACCGGTGGTCTTAACCACTAGACCACAGAGGTGGTTATCAAATTGATGAGCATTTTATAGGCTATATGGCGCGGTGGAGCGACGATATACGCAAAGTGGCTGGCAGGGTTGGATGAGAGTTGCCGAAGATCGGCCTCAGTGGCATGCATTGGGAGAGGCAGTCCAGCAGTGAACTGATGTGGGCTGATTATGATGATGTTGATGATGATATGATGATAAGCTTTCATACCACGACACCTTTATGTCAACACAAACAACCGAATTTACTAATTTAAAAAAGTTCAAAATTAACCAAAGAGGTCCACCAATGAAGTGTTCAACATCTGTTATAATAAGTGAGTGCTAAAACCGCTACAGCAATCCGTTGGGCCATTCAAAATCAATAGTAGCGCGCGGAGGCGTGCTCGGACCACTGAAAAACAAAACGCGACACAACCAGTTCCTTATCGGGACGCACAATGCCCGGGCGCATTGCCCACCATACTGCGCATAGTGACGTTACCGCACTGGTTTTGGTAGGATCGATATCGATTTTTTTATTTTTTTTATTTGTTAGTCCTATGGCCAGCGGTCTACTTAGCGGCAGCCTATCGATAAGAGCAGTTGCCTAAACTTCTCCGTACGATTTTTATATCAGAAAGGGTTTTGAAATAGAATCACAAGCGGCTTTTGAACCGCACCTTCAGGCTGTTGTGGCCATCGAGGCTAAAACACCTTTTCTGATATCTCACCGTTGCTAATTGTAAAAGTAATGTGTTTGTAATTAAATTTAGACACACTACTTATAATATGCGACATATTTATACTATCTGTTAAAGATGATCTTACTGAGCTAAAAGTTGGTAGGTAATTTAATAATATTCGAAGAGAACTCCGATCTGCTCCGATTCCTTAATCAAATCCCCCGCTTATTGTTGTTAAATTTGATTCTTCTCTGATCTACTATATACGAGTACTGACAAATCCGATAAGATAACTAAATATTATTTAAAAGGTAAATAAATGGAGTAAGAGTTACTAAACCAAAAATAATCTTCTACATACATTTTTTATATTTTTATGTTATTATATAAATACTCATGTATTCTTGGGGGAGGCCTTTGTCCAGCAGTGGACGTTTTTTGGCTGAGATGATGATGATGTTGATGATATAAATACTTAGTTAAATTTAAAAAACATTCGTTAGATATTCAAGTAACAACAATATTGAATTACATTCTTTCCCATATTTAACTTTATCTTAGGTAAGTACCCATTCCTTAGACAGTAAAAACATTTTCAAATCAATATCACAATTTCACGGTGCTATTTCCTCGACAAAGTAATCTAGATTTGCTACCATTTGAATACGATTTATCAGCTCTAATCGTAGTTCAATCGCAGCATTGATTGTGGCTAATAAAAAATCTGATTTCATTTAGTTATCGATACCTAATTTGATATTTACAGTGGCGCGATACGGTGTTGCACATCACTACTCGCCTTGCGAACTGTAATAAGCGCTAACTCCATTATTACCACCATTTTTCTATTTGTTTACGATCGTACATAATGGTCTATTAGGAAATTTAAATTGCTGAACGGAAAAATGTGGCGATTGAATTAGTTGGTGTGTTTACTGTATATTGAGTAGCTTACTCTGTGGCATTGGATTCCGGTGTCTCGCGCCTCGAATATTTTCTTAAGTCTCTATATTTTGTATTATCTGTGGTAGTCAGGGTCGGCCGCGGGAATTTAATAGCGTTCCTTTTTCGAATCCCAAGCGTATGTCTTTTGTTTTGTTATAATTTATTAACACGCGCTATTTACAAATAAGTTAACTATGTTTCAAAATCTTTTTTATTTTAAAATATTGACAGTAAATCCCTTTTCACTTGAAATTAGTTTTATTCCATATAGCGGCTGTTATTGTTACAAAATGGAAACTTATCGAATCGTAATAATGTTTATTACTCTCTCGTTCAAAATGTATTTCCTTTCTGGTCTCACGTTCACGTTACTATTATTTATATTACAATACCTAGTGCACCATAAATAATTCTAACGATATAGGAACTAAATCTTGAATTTTATTATAACTTTAAATTCTAACAGCCACACGGAAAATGAGAAATCGAGACACTTCCGGTAATGGTTCACGATTGTATTAGTATTGTATCATCATAATAATAATAATAATATTTTTTAACTGTCTCTATGCGTTTAATCCAGCATTTTTTGCACCTACTTCCAAACCTGCATCTTATTAACTTATTAGTAAGGAATCAGGTATTGGGTATTGTAGAAAATCTCGCACGTAACACCCTAAGTACTTATCTAGTCCGTAGTTTGACTTTTTGTAAAGTATGAAGTATATATATTGTGAGCCCACATTCACGTGCTATAGCCAATCATAAGTACCTATATGAGGCATCACTTAGATTAAGACGACCTTTTTGATATATTTTATGTGTAGGTATGTTTGTTGGTTGCGACGAGTACACTTAACGACACAGTCATGTATCTATAGGTCTAGTAAATGCCGTCTCTTACAAAAGAAAAAAAAACAAACCCATTATGGATGCTCATCATTATTCCCAACTGATACGTATCGAAATAGTTTTTAATAAGTAATCCTGTCTACAACTTCATAACCAGCTAGTAATAATGGTTATTGCATTAATTGTTGCAACAACGTACAATTTATTATTACGGTTCCAAGTTGTTAATTGAACCTATTAGTTCGTTTATTGTTTATAAAGTAGCATTACTTATAATGCATTGCTAGATGAGTCCGATAAAAAATTAATAGAGACGTTCATTAGGTCATAATTTTCTTCTTGGAACGGCATTGTGGTACATCTTTTGAATTTAGAATACACTCGATAGCTTATCTTCTAAAATCAATGTTCAGAAAGTTTTTATACCATTTTAATTGCAATCCAACCTGCTTTCAGCAATAAACGGGCAACGGAAACAATTTGTTTCCATAAACAATCAAAGAAACCTCGAATCCGGATTCTATTTCCAAATTCGCCGAACAAAATTAATTATGAATGAATTCTCGAACAAACATGGCGGCCAATTAGATATCGGGGCCCACGAATTTGTTCCTCGGACCTCGCCTAAGCTAATTAGCACTTATAATGACATAACGCTACCCTAAAAGTACAGTCGCGTGCAAATTAATGATAAATACATCCATATTTGTCTATCAGGCAGCTCGGGAGGTTTATCGACGCGACTGCTCTCGTTAGGGCCTGTAATCTGAAACCCTATTACTACATATCAGATTATCGGAGAACCGACTTTAACTGTCAACAAATAAAGTTTACAATTGCGTAGCGGCTGTACTAAGGTCTTTTTTCGTCCAGTACTCGCACCATTGCCTCTCCTAATTGGCTCGCCATCTGTTTTAATTCATTTCGCGATAGTTTTACAAGTATTTTATTGACGCGTGGCTCCGCCTGTCGGGCGGCCGGTGAAGCCGAGCGATCAATCGATTCATTTGAGCTCCGATCGCTCGATTACTCAAGTTTCGTGCAAATATTTTTATAGCGAGCTTTTATTGTTTTGTCATAAGGCGAGTAATTTTTCCTGTGGACCGTGTGATTGGCTTTTGTAATTGTTATTAGCTTGGATATATAAAGTGTAACCCCTTATTATTGAGGCAGATATTAAGAGAACAAAACTAAACATAACTTTATAACAATATTAAAGTCGATGGCGAATTTTATTTACCATTCCATCAAGCTAACGAAAACGAGAACTTGTGTGGTATTGAAGCAGCGCCCCCTGGTGGAAAACGAAGAGGGTTTAAAATGTTGCCATATAAATTACAAACTCCACAAACTTTAATTTTCGTTATTGTGATCGAATAACGAAAACTTGCACAAATCACTCTAATCTATTCAATTGACCGCTAATGTTGGGGCACGGAAGGCGACAGTAGTGATGCGCTCGCGTCGATTGACATTCCGTCTAACAAAACCTAACACTATAAAATGAAAGTAATATTTTTTATATACATACGTCACACTAAACTTCTCTTGGCTATCAAGCATTAAAGCTAATTATTAACTCTTACACCATGGGAGGTCGGTGCTAGCTTCAACATGAACAACTATGCCTTTACGCTCCAAAAGACAAAGTTCAAATTGGCTCAAACGTTTATAGCAACGAGATAAGTCCAGTAGCGATGCCAGTGACGCGTGCTGCCATCTCTCGGACGACGACAGTTAATAATAAATCATAAGATAACATCAGAGGCGAAGATTATACGGTACTGAGTCCCCACTACGCCATCCGTGTTTCCTGTAACCGCAAATTAGTAAAACACTTACAAACAATCCGATACCGGTGTGCCAAACATTTGAACCCTAAGCTTGAGGAATAAAGTCCATAATTCAAAAAGGAATTATTGACGAATGGAAACCTATAATTGTTGCACAGCGAAACACTGGAGTGTATTTTTAGTAGTTCGCGGAATCGGGTAGGCCAAAAGTTAACTCCGCTCGGAGCAAAGACAATGAACACGGTTTAGTTTAACTGCCCCGTTAACGTATAGTTACCGTCAAAGGGTCAGAGTTATGGACAGGCAGTTAAACGTTATTATAAATGATGGGTGTATGAAGCGCATGCTAAAAGTAGTAAGTAGCCAGCCATAGATTATACTGCACCGCTTAGGCAGGACTCTATTATAGTAGCAATAGCAGTCGAGTCCTTTGGATAGGAAGTTCATTCGCTTGCTTTGGAGATTTTAACTCTAAAAACCTCAGAGGTTTCGTCACAAAGCCTAGGGGAACGACAAACTGCGGTTACTATAGAATCTAGGGTTACATTGACAACAGTAAAAAAGTAAGTAATTAGCCCCATAAGCTGTTCAGGATTCCATCATTGAAGTCCAGCCATCGCTACAATTGATGGGTATTTGCATAAACACCGAGCTTACCAAATGCGTGTAATACACCCGAGATATACCTACGTCGGAAAATCCGAATCCGAATCATACTGTATACAATGTAGGAATTGAACCCACGACCTCCAGGTCGCAGAACTCAGGTCGTACACTACACCACTCGGCCACCGAGCCGTTTTGCATGTAATGTAACGTACATTTTTTCGGGTCGCATTTGCTCGCGCTAAATTTGGCCTCGACCTGTGTGTTGGCCAATTAGAAACAGCCATTAAAACATTGGCTCCGGACTCTGGGCCCTTTCGCCGAATGCATTCTTTCACGAAAACAAGCCATGCGATTTAATTCATCAATTTGCACCGGACAGAATGGCGACCGGTAGCCCTTTGGAACAAACGAACGAACGCGAACGGCTCGTTTTGCATTTCTTTTTAAACGAAAGGCGAAAGGAGTTTCGTGCGCTCGCTCCAGTTCTATATTTGAATTTCTTAGTTGCCGCCCGAAAGACCATAAACAACATTATTTGAATAAATACTCATCGATTGTGGATATGACTTGATTTTAATGATAGATGCCTTTGCCTAGTAGTGAGACAGTATATATAGGCTAATTACTTTACTAAACTTAATATCATTTACCTCCCGAGAGGCTATGCACTTAGCACGTTTGTTTGTTACGTGCTCAGTGCCTCTTATAACAAAATATATTAAAATTACAATCGAAAACGTTCCTTGTTATTAATTTAGCGGCGGCTGCGTACCTAATTTGCATTTGATACGAACGGCGTGATAAAAACGCGGCTTTTAAAGTCCAGTTTCGATCTTCGGTGGGTTAATAAAACTAAATTAAAGCTCGCTACTGTTTCCTACAAAGATAGCGGCCATATCTATGACTAGATAATTAAAACTACTTAAAATAGGTCCACATTAATGAAGTGATCTCGTTAATTCAACATTAATTGAAATTGAATGTCATTATTTAAAGTGTAGCTATTAAAAGAGCTTTTGAAAAAAGGAAGCTAACTAAAGATAGAAAATTAGTATGACAAAAATAATTGAACGCCATTATAAAAAATAAAATAAAAAATAAAAACGTCTATCGAGTTTTAAGGAAAATTACCATTTTAAACGAAATAATTTTCGTATTTCCAAAACTTGGTAATTTATCGTCCGTTTCGAATTTTAATTATAGTAATCAAGCGTGGCGAATTAGATAATTTGTCATCGCCGCTGGATCCATTAGGCGAGTATTGTTGTCGACCATAAATCTCCGGACCATAAATCGGACCTTCTCAGAACTATTGAATATAAAATAAAAAATTGAAACAAAATTTCGGTGTCTTGATCACAAACGATAAATTAGCGAGCGTGCTTAGCAACTTCTGCAGTTAGGTATAAATTAGCCGATCAGTAAAGCGATTATCATAAACGAAACGATATTTGAATACTTTTAAATGTTCTTTTAAATGTGATTCGTGTAATTGATTTAGGAAACAAGTTTTCGGATTTTTGACAAATAAATAATTGTTGATAACAGAACAAAAACTACGATTGTTTAACGGCTGGTCGTAGAAAGTAGGTAGGTACTAAAAAACATGACTTTTCCAAATTAAAAAAAAAATTTTAGGCTATCACATCTCCTACCTACATCATCTTATGTCTATAATACAAGAAATAATTTAGGCAGCATTTAAAATATTGCAACGAAATTTTTGGTCAGACCACCTAAAGACTAGTATTTGTTTGTTTTTTTGTGCGCCAATAAAATGTATTTCTTCTTCTTCTATTTTATTTATATCTATATTTCGCGTAACAAACTGTTTCATATAAATACTAGACAGGCAGGAAGGGGTATAAGAGATCATAAAGGCACCCACCAGAAAGGGGAAATAAAAATACAGGCTATTTCTAATTGCAAGACATTCCAAATTAAAAAATAAAATCTAACTCAATTTACTTCTTAAAGATACCATGTCAGACGACTTTTTTAGGCAAAGGAATCAAAGTACTTAAATCCTAGACTTTTCTTTATAATTCGTGAACAACCTGCTCTACTCTATATCACTATTTAGTAGGTGGGCAGCCGCGTGGGAGTCCGCGCGGGCGCCCCGTCGCGCGCACGTCGCACGCGCATTAACATGTTCATTTATTAATAAAACTCCGTAGAGTATTAAGTTGTAGAGCTGACGTGTTGATTGTACTTGTCGATAGGTATATTAATACGAAATCAATTTGTTTGCAACATCTAATTAATGATTTTAAAAGTAACAAATTAAGAACGCATTTTTTTGTTTGTTTTTAAAACAGAGAGTTAGGTTACTATATTTCCCTTTTGCAATGCCATTTTGTACGATAAATTAACTTAAATTACTAAATTAACTTTAGTTAACATTATAACATTATCCTAACAATCTCTCAATATCCGTAAGAGATAGACGTTATCTCTTACGGTAATTAATGATAAAACAATAGTGGAATGCTGTATCATTAACAACATCTCAATAATATTTATGGCTATTAACTCATGGTATGTAGGACATTATGTACAAACTTATGAAGTTGAAAGGTCACGAACATTATTAACAGTCCAAACAGTCGAACCGTGACGATAATTAATGTATCAGGAATGTTTGGAGGAACTTTCACTTGTAAAAGTGTGGCTCACAAGCATTGCAGGCATGCTAATCATTTGTGTATTGTTTGCGCGCGCGCAGAAACCCGTTACGTGATTATCCGTTTGCCATCCTAATTTAGCGGTTTCTAAAGGCTTGTTTGTGTGTTTCGAAAATTTATTTGCCAAACGGTGTTTATTGTACCTAGTTTTTTTTTTATAATACACGATTCTTTATAAACGCCTTTCGAAATAAAATGTAGCTTTACGTAGTAGGTATTGTAAACAAGATATATTGATTTTCTCCAAAAACAGCTAGAGTAAGAGACGTCTCTCAGAAGTGGTTTAAGTTACAATCTAAAGGAAAAATAAGTCTCCATCGAACTTGCAAAATGAATCCCATTAATTTACAATACATTCTTACAAACAATTTTTGAGACATTATAAAACTAACATTCATCATGTCGAACTGAATCTCTTTTTAGATTGAATCAGCAGACTTGTTATAAACAAAACATATTTCTTGTTCTACCTGCAGTTTAATAATACCGTGCCTGTCTTGTAGAGTTATAAATCTATGGCGACAATGGTACCCGCTGGGGTTCATAGCTTGTTCGGTCCGCGGCGCATACAAAGCACTAAGTTATTGCCACAGGCCTAAGTAAATTGTCTGTCCTCCGCCAATTCAGTGGCAAGTGGTATTTAATTGGTATATAAAACGTATTTAACACAAATATTTGCTGGGAATTTTAAATGAGCAACAAATAATCGTGTAAGCAGCTAATTGTTTGCTATTATTTGTTTAATTATGGTTGTGTAATCGGATTTTGTATATAGTTGTATTTGTATCGTTAGAACTTTTCGGATTGATTGGTAGTGAAGTGAGTTGCCTAAATAAGTTAGTTACAACAATCAGCTCCCCTAGACAAGTGGCATAACGCTAATAGAATAGAAATAAAATAGAATTATTATTGTACGGGTTTGACATAAGTCAATTACCAAGATACAAGAATTAATAAATGAAAAAGTCGGGGTCTAGGTAAGAAAAGGCGTTTAAGTACGTGACATTCAAAGCAACAAACAGGAACAGAAGATATCACAAGACTTAATCGATGGTAACATAACCGCTTGTGAATGCTTAGATAGATTAGTTCTAATTTAATTTTAAAGTTTTGTCACTAGTTTGTGTTTTTGTCCAATTAAATTAATACTCAGTTTATATTTATGTTTTAACCGAATTGTCGTCGTGACTGTATTGTAACATTTTGCAATTGTGTGCTGTTGAAAATGTGGCCATTTAGAATTGTGTCCCATTGAAATTGTGTCTGGATAAAACTAAATCAACGATACGTATAACTGACGTTTATATCAATCTCTTACGATAATCATTATATTTAATTTCTATTCTTTAGCCACTTATCTAGGAGGGTTGGACGCCATTGCGCCATTGATCGAACTCCTATTTTTTCTCTCTGTTATTTAGTTTTATTCATATTAGCTATTATTAGATAAAAAAAACTGATTATAAATCAAGAAAGCTAGTCTAATATCCAACTAAGTCACATATGTATACGTTTTTTTAACACACACAAACACAACATTAAATGACACACTTTATTCGGGTCTGTATCCCGTCTCTATGGCAATAGATCCTAAAGTAATAAAAAGTGCAAAACAAACGCAAGTCAGTAAAGAGTTTTAAGGAAAAAACGATTGCCTACGAAAAAAACAATAGGTATGTTTATTAAACGCGATAAGATAAAAAAAATAGCTTTATTTTTCAATTACATTTTACATAGTATTGAGACACCACACAAGATCCGAGGTAAATGTTTCTTGATATTCTAAATAAAACATTGAAAATTGATCGCAAAAGTTTTTATTCCTAGCCAAATGCACAAAACATGTAGAGCCAAAATACATGGAAAAAACAATTATGTATACTTATGTCTATTGTGGTCTACCAAATAAATTTATACCCGTGAAGAACCGTGTAAAGTATCATTACAAATACAATTAAACACGCCAACTTATTTGGAAGTACAGAGATCCGTTTCAAACGAACGGAATATTAACTCATTCATCTCTGTTCATCGCCGCTAAGCACTTAAAATTAACGTTATTAATTAACTACCGAGAACACATTAATACCGAAATTGGATAGGTTCATAACTTCAACTTGTTTATTAATTGATAATTAAGTTAATTGCCCGGCCGCTTTTGTAGTAGCGTTCCCACTGTCTAAATCTTTTTTTATAGTATATTATGTAGGTATGTATCCAACCCGCTGGTTGGTGTCCAGCACCAGTTTTCGCCGCCGAAAAATAACATAAAGAATAATATGATGTGGTTGTCTTTTTTATTTTGTATAATTGTTGGTAACAGAACAAATCAATACGATTGCTTTAATGGCTGGTCGTAAAAAGTACTGAAAAAAACAATATTTTTGCAAATTAAAAAATAAGGGAATTGAATCAAAACAATGTAATGTTTAGGTTATCATATCTCCTACATCATCTAATGTCTAAAATACTTACAAGAAATCATTAAGGCACTCAGCATTTAAAATATTGCAACGAAATTGTTAGTCAGACAACTTAAAGATTAGTACTTTATCTGTTTCATATCAATACTAAGCAGGCAGGCAGAGGTACGAGAGATCTTAAGGGCACTCCCACCAGAAAGGGGAAATAAAAATACAGGCTATGTAAAATAGCAACACATTCCAATTTCAAAAATAAAATTCAGTTCCATAAAGTCTTTTATACTTTGTGTATTTATTTGTTACTAGTGGCCGCTCGCGGTTTCATCCGCGTGGTTCACGTTCCCGTGGGAATATCGGGATAAAAAGTATCCTATGTGTTAATCCAGGTTATAAACTATCTGTATGCCGAATTTCATCCAAATCCATTCAGTAGTTTATACGTGAAAGAGTAACAAACATCCATCCATACTTACAAACTTTCGCGTTTATAATATTAGTAGGATTAGTAGGATTGAAAGTGTCCTGTTTATGATATGGCATTTTCCAATGTTTGAAAAATGCCCTAGCTGAGTTTCTTTCCGGTTCTTCTCAGTATAAGGTCGCCCGCCCTGTGTAGACTTACGAACTGATGGTATGGCATTCATAAGAGCTACGTACCACGAACAACGCGTACACCGCGCATCAACATGATTTTGCATGTTATTACAGTGTTCTTTAAACTTGGTTGCATGGCTATGTTTCGGGAATATTCACCTATTACCAAACATTCAGTAGATGCCATCATGATTTGGACTTTATGCAGTTGCAATAGGATTGAAAACGTAAAACTCACTCTCATTTTTAACTACATAAAATTGTAAAAAAACCTGGGCTCAGCAGTTAGGACGTCTACACAGGCTGTTGATGCTGATGATAGAAGAACTACGTGGTTTTCTTGATCAAATTATACAAAACACTAACATGGCAACTTTTATTTTACACTTTACATACATGGACGTTTGTTCCTTAACATTTTAATATTTACAAAAATTAGTAAACTTATTATTAAAAAATTAATTACATATCAGCGTGCTTAGACTATTTATGGGAGCAATGCTTAACGAATACAATTATGGCTTAATTTTAGCTTAATTTTATTTAGAAACGTTTACATAAATTTAAATTGTATAATTCATAAACTTAAACATTAAAAACGGCCTAATCTCAGTTCACATCAAAACTAAGGTTGTCTAGTAATACTCGGATTAAAACTACTGTACCACCTACCTTTATCAACCCTTAGCAATGCATAGCATGTTGAAATTTTTAATTGATTTACGATGAACACGCGGTGGCGGAGGTACGTACAACGTGTCGATTACTGGTTCCTATTTAACACTGTTATACAACTACTTTAGTTATATGGGTATAATTTTTTTAAAGATGGTTTAATAATTTCTGAAGCTTTTTCAGGAGGATAAGCAGAGCCTGGTATGTGATAGAGAAACACCTCCTTACCTGGCAAAATAGAAAAAAATATAGATTTTTATCTTTACGTCCTTAACTTTAACTTTGTAGGTTACATTCAAACTTATTATTAGAGCATAGATAATAGATAATATAATTTAGATTCAGTTGTTAAAACCCATCAAATGTGGATATTGTGATCTCTTTAATTCCTACAGATACAATAAATATGTTCTCTGAAATTAAATTAATATTGTTGTGAAATCACATATTGCCAGCGTGGTGGATTCTTGACTTTCTCATGTGCAATTATTTCCTACGATGAAATGATTGAGTTCAGCAGTGGTATCGTTTAAAGATGATGATGATATGTTATGCCTTGGCATAACATGGCATTATGTTGAGTGGCAACCATTTGGTCGACAAATATGTTAATTTTAATTGTATTTAATTAGTTTTAGTGTAAGTTTAAATGCTTGACCAATAAATAATTTTTATTCTTCTTCTTTTTGATATTTCACTTTATTTTTCAATACGACAAGCTTGATATTGCCTTACTTGTATCTTTGTAACTTAGTAACTTAAGAACATTTTGTACATGCTGTTTCATCATCATCATCATCATCATCAGCCTACACTAATCCACAGCTGCACATAGCCCTCTTCAAATGCACGCCACGCTGTTTGTTTTCTTATATTATAACTAGTGAACCCGGCGGACTTCGTACCGCTTTGACAGTTTCCATCAAGTGATTAAATTCTCTTTGGTTTCCATGACAACAAAACAAACAAATCATTTTGTATTGGAAAATTAAATTGTCGTTTTTAGTATATTTATAGTGTGATTCCTGTGGGAATATCGGGATGAAAACTAAACCCTATGTGTTAATCCAGGTTATAAACTATCTGTATGCCGAATTTCATCCAAATCCATCCATCCGTTGCAGCGTGAAGAAGGAACAAATATACAGACACACATACACACAAACTTTCGCATTTATAATATTAGTGTGATTATCACATACAAAATACTGTTTCGTTCCATACATTTCCAGACCACACAATATTCAGTCGACCACCGTTTATTTCGAGAACTCCAAAACTATCTTTCATCGACAATCTCCGTGTAGTTAGCCTAAGTATCCGTCTGTCGATGCTCGAACGTATGTAAGTACAGTCAGCAAAAGAGTCACGCTCCTAATTATAGAAGCATTCCCAATCAATTACCGGCGCGCAACAAGACCGTCGCGACTTCATTTGCGTGTAGCGTTAGCAGAAAAGTTTAGCAAATAAAAAATTTATTAAAAAAAATGTTGTAAAGTACAGTTTTACTTCAGGTAAATGTAATAATCTTATTAAGTATAATATCTAAATATCATTATTATCATCATAATCAACCCACATCTCGCTTCTGGATATAAGACTCTCCTTTTGCATGCCACTAAGCCATTATTATAATATAACTTATATAAGTAAGTTAAATCTTTAAATAATATCATGCCTAAATTGCAACAGTTGAGATGGATATTTACCAAACTTTCATATTTATACAATTTTTATAAAATACTTAGTGTAAAATTGTAACCAAAAACTATTTCTTAGATAATTGTATCAACGCAAAATAACACTTCGCACATGCTTTGCACCGTTACACAGACTCTACCATACACAAGAAAACACTACACAGAGTAACCTATCATCAACACTTAACAAAACAACTGAACCATATTAAAACTATTAAAACCCGTCAAAATACCACAAACAAAATCACATCGCGGGCACGCTTTAACAAGCAGTCAAACGCTGTCAGTGATTGGACACGAGCCAAAATACTAATGTTCCATTGAATAGTGCTATTTGTAAGCTGACTGCAGTGAGACATGTATAAACAGGACTCTTATGCTCTTAATAGATCATTTGAAGTCACAGAAAGCGCGGGAAAAGTAGACGCCATATTTTATTTTAGCGGCAAACGTTTTTTGTCGTTTCGTCGTTTAGCTAGAAGTTAAAATTGGTTTAATAGACTATTGATTTTTTATGAGTAAGCTATTAGATTCAGCCATCTTTAAAACAATTTAACACAGTATTTTTGAAGGGCACGGTTTTACTTGTTGCAAATCTAGAATAAGAGTTAAAATGACAGTTGCAAGTAAGCAAAATAAACTTTCTTATTTTTAATGAGTAATGATAAACATAATTAAGTTCAATGAAAATAATCGAGGTTTTTGTGGTTTTTAAGTGGTTACTTAGTAAAACAAATAAACTTTTTATTATGGTTTTCTTTAAAGGGTTCCTGTGCAAACATTGTGAAGATAAAACTCGGCAACAAAAAACTCCGCCAAAATTTTAAATCGTGTGAAGCAAAACCTCCTTTTATAGTTTTTTTATCTACACAAAAAGTTACGACTGCTCAAAAGAGGTTTCAACCATTATTTAAAACTAGATCTCATAGACAATAAGTTCCGACCGCTATCTATTAACATTAATAGATTCTACAAAGCCCAAAACTCAGGATTCTCTTATTCTATTTTTAAAATAGATCATTATGGCGTATCAAAACACTTCATCGTGAAACCTTTTAAATTAAAGGATGTGCACAAATAGATCATTAGTATTTCCGCGTGTTTTGTGGCTCCCATTTATGAGAGAGCGATCGGTTCTCTGATGAATGACCAGGGGAGACGTTCGTTTGATGGCTGATAAATATCGCCGCTCGGAATCCGGGAAGACCTGTTAAATGGCAGATAACAGTTCTTTGTGTTAGATTTTTATATTTATATCGTACCTTTGATGTGTTGTGAACACATGTTAATGCGTGGTGTATGGTAATAATCGTTAATTATGTTCGGAGATGCCTGAAAACATTGCGAGATTTATTGTACTACTTTGTTAAGATGTAGTGTGCACCCGTTTTGGTTTTAATGGAAAACTTCGCTGCATTTAAATACACCATGGTATGGAATGGAATTCTTTAGTACCTATGTTATTTTTTGATAGAAGACTATTAAACACTATTAAGCCTACGACCACGTAAAAAAGCGTATGTACGCGAAAATAGCGAACATCTGTTAAGCGCACGTCAATTACATGGCCATACCGATTTTTTGCCGCTTTCTCTGCGAAACACAATTAAAACCGCGTAGTTGATTTTATTTAATTAACGTGAGCGATGCGTTCTTACTAGCCATGTTGGTCCGATCGCGGGAATTATTCAGCCGTCTTACTTTTGCGGGAATAAACGGCGTTTAATATGGAAATCCGAATGTGTATGCAAAGGAAAAGCATGTCGAACAACCCCTGGGCCGCGCGGAATGCCCGCCTCTCCTGTAAGGACAACAAAAACGTCAAGTGTACGGTGACCGTTTAAAATATTGGAATGAATGACATACCACGCCTCGCACGATTAATGGTTGGGCGCGCACAAAAAGCGAACGCGCTCATTAATTTATCAACTGTCTTTTTAGCGGCGCAATGCACCATTAGGTAACGTCAGCAGAAACGGCGGGAATTTTGTTTTCTCGATTTATTGCAACAACAAAAAAAAACCCTCTTTTTAATATTTAACTTTCGGCGCGTTCCTTATTTAAAAAGTGATTATATTATGTTTTCGAATTACAAAAGAAAACGAAACACTGCTTTTTGACATTTCATTCGCGGCTCGTTCCTTTTTTTATTTTTTGTAAACGTTATGTTTGACACACGAACATGAGCGCATTTTAAAATGTCTCATATTTCTCTCGTCGCTCACAAAGTCACAACAACGACGTTTAAGTCAGTAGAAACATCTGCAGTCAATATCTCATTAGACAATTAACGAGAAAACGAGAGCAGACAGCTTCATATAAGCGTTTTAATGTAATGTAGCTTCCGAATGCATTAGGGTGCAGACACATTTCCGACAAAACTTTTAAACAAAAACTAACGAAGTAATACATTAGTTTGTTCGCTTACATAGTGCGATTTGATTTGTTTTATGCGTTTAATGCAGTTGGCGTTTATTACACACTTATCTTTATCTCGTAATTCGAGCAACAGTGTAGTTTTATAGTTTCTTTAGAGCCAATCCGCTCTAAGTACTTCATTAACCTTTAGCCTGTTTTGTGGTTTTCTTTTAAATTTACACAAAGGATTTTTTTATTTATTTAAACTTTTGCAACATATATTACATGGCGGACTTAATGCCTGAGGCATTTTTCTACCAGACGACCATAGGGTGGTGCAGATATTACATTGGTAGGTACAATTAAGTGCGATGACCAAAGTAAATATTAATATAAATAATTTTAAATATAGATAAACTTATAAAATACATAATTCTAATAGGACGTATTGAGATGATTCTGCCATAATTCTATCAAACAAGAGCTAGCGGACTTTCTATTTAAAAACTTCACGATTCGTAGCCATCCTGATTTCGAGAGGCAGCGCGTTCCAAAGGGGAATGGATTAAATGTGAAAGGAAGAATGAACAAAACCAATGAGAGGGACAGAGAATGAGAAGATTATTTGTAGACCGGAGATTCTTATGAGATTTCTATGAGAGGAGCAAAGGTACTGAAAATGGGGAGCAAGATAAAAAGGAGCATTTAGAAAATTTAGAAGCTAAGACATTTATTTTAAATTAAAATGTTTATTTATCAAAAATTAATAGTAAGCCGTGTTGCAGGAGTGTATAATTGCTCCCACACTAGGCTAGGCCTGGCTCGTGGGGGTCAATTTTCTCTTTTTTTTGTCTCAACAATGTAGCTATTCGTCACAAAAACTACACAGTATGATTCTGACAATAACAAATAATAAATTCATGAATTATTGGACGGTGCAATGCTCAAATGGCGAGTAAGTATGTAAGAATGAGTTAAATGCGTGTGTGGCTCAGGGTAGCCCTGCGATTTACTCTTGGGATCGGACAGCAGTGATAAGCACCAATCCCGTCCACTACCTGATGGAAGGCCAAATTAAGCCATAACTTTTAAAATTTCTTCGGATTGAGCGTAATCCCAAGTCAATAGCAGGGACAGAATTCTTGATTTGACTAGATGAAGTGGACAATGCTTTATAAAACACACTTTGACCAGATTATTGTAAATGCGAGGGAAAAGAAATGCTCTAAAACGTTGTGCATGGGTGGTATTTACTCTAAAAGTGGGGACCTTGAAAGTTCTCCTATTAAGTAGCTCACTTTACTTTGGTAACCTTACAACTTCTTTGTGCATAAGTATTGAAGCTCTCATCAAAAACAATCTGTGGACACTCAAGACTTGGGCTTCTCTATAAACATCCGATGTGAGGTATTGCCTTGGTCTACGCAGGGCCACCTTCAGAACCGCCCTTTGTGCTCTTTCTAGTACTATCAAAACGAAAGGGGTAATGCCACCCCATGCAAGTATACAATAATTAATCATGGACTGGCACAACGCCAGATACACTGACTTGAGAACATTTCCATCAGTAACCTCCCATTAACTGTTTCTTTATATGGATTAGTTTGCGTACCCTGGCCGAAGTAGCTGAAATATGCTTTTTAAAGTTAAGGTTCTCATCAATTATTGTACCAAGATGTTTTAAGAAAGTGGCTCTCTCTATCCGACTGCAATTACTATTGGGGTTTACGGAATCAGTTTCCATAGCTGTACAGTTGAGCTTATGCACTAGGATACTTTTAGAAAGGAATGGAGGAAGCTGAGATGCTGCCGTCTTATGAAAGCACAGAAATTGAATTTTGCTTGCATTTAGAGTTAGAATGTTAAAATTGAACCATTTCTTTATTTTTCTGCATACCTAATACGGCCAAGCGATGAGCCTCACGCCAAGTCGGACCGTAAAATATAATGGCCGTATCATCAGCGTAACAAATTACGTCACTGTTCTGGAGTTGAATTTACATTATGTCATTTATGTACGAGATAAATAGGGTGGGTCCCAAGATACTACCTTAAGGGACGCCAAGTGATACAGACTGAACTCCGCTTGTAAGGTCGCCAATCTTGACACATTGCCCTCTTTCTGACAAGTAGCTGGAAAACCAATTTAGCGCGCAACCCCGAATCCCGTACGAACTGAGTTTTTTAATTAATATGGGAGTCGATACCGTGTCGAATGCCTTTGTCAGATCAAGAAAAATACCGACACAGCATCGATCTTGGCCAAAGTGAGACACAACTTTGTCAGTAAGAAGAGTTACTGCTTCATCCGTTGATTTCCCTTGGCGGAAACCAAATTGGCGATTAAAAAATTGGTTTTTTACCACTGCTTTCCAAAAAATTAACCAGTCGCCTATTGACTACACGTTCCAGTAGCTTAGAGTAACCACTAAGTAAAGATATGGAACGGTAATTACAAGGGTCATCCTTGGTTCCAGTCCTGTGGATGGGAAGTATTGCAGCTGCTTTCCAGTCGCTAGGGAAGACATCTGAGGATATAGTCAAGTTGAAAGTAGCTGACAAGAGCTCGGAAATGACATGAGCAATGGATTTTAGTAGTTTATTAGTAACCCCATCAAATCCCGGACTACTTGAGTCAAGACAGCGAACGAAATTCATAACTTCATGCGTTGCGAAGGTTCCATGAAAAAAGAGTTCTGAGGGGAAGATCGGGAATGTATACTTTGCCAGCAAGAGATTCCTGAGTCTCCTTCAACTCTGACAAGATTGATCTCGTCAGCCTGTTACCAATCGTTGCGAAGTAAGAATTGCAGCAATCAAGAGGTTCTCTTGCGTCTTGATGTTAGTCAGTTCTTGATTCATTTAATTGATGCTTTGTTTCATTTTCACACTTAAATGTTTTACTACTTAATTAGACTGTTAATATAATTAGAGTAGTAAAAAACAAATAACCTACTCCGTACAAAAAGATCGTAAGAACCATTTACACTTTGTACACACGCCTGCTTATCAGATTACGACAAACTGTCAAATTTCTTCAATAGATTCTGAACTTTAAGTATATGACTTAAGATTGAACGTTTATTAAAGACATTTGACAGTTTTGGATATTTCGATGTGCAGCCGCCTGTACATTTTGTACCGCGTACGAAGTCGTCAGTCCGAGTCCCGCTCTCGATATTATTTCCGTCGCGAGTGGTCGGTCGGTGCCGTCTTTGACGTTCGCTGAACACGGCATTAATACACTTTAGCTTTTTTTCGACTGTCACATAATTTATGGAGTAGTTCTTTTTTTTCTCTTCACGAATTTTTTTTTCGTGACCCATTAGCTATTAAGACGGTGCAGTTTGACGTTAGTATTAATACGTAGGCGCCGCATCGTACAAGTTAAGTCTTAAAACAATCTCGATAATTACAGAACTTTCTTATAGAAATTCGTGTAGAAATTCTTGTAAGTTTTTTTATTTTAATAAAAATCATCATCATCATCATCATGTGTATTGACACTGCTGGACATAGGCTTCTCCAAGTGCACGCCATACTGAAAACTTGTTTTTTAGATACTTACCCATGAATTTGAAATTAAAAGTCAAAGTCAAAAAATTGACGTCAAAACTGTAAAATCCAAAAATAATAAAAAAAAATAGTTTAGAATCTACCACCAGTACGGATTTTGGAAGAGCTTTCGACCGAGAAGAGCTGGCCAGAAACTCAGGAGGCATATTTCTTTTTCTCCATCTTTTCATATATTTTTTTTCAATTATCAATTAAAAGTGAAACTTTTGTTATATTTTATTCTGCATTACTTACGTACAAAATTGTCACCGGCAATACGAGTAGGAATCATAGTGCGAGAAAAAAAATCGCACCCAATAAACGCGAGTAGATCCGTTCCCTGTGTGGTGCCGGGGATAAAGAATTGCACCAACCCATCTCTTCCCGTGGGTGTCGTAAAAGGCGACTAAGGGACCATTCCAGAGGATGGGCAGCAGCATCTCTCTGAGGTTACGTTCAACCTACTGCGATCGCCAACCCGCCTGCCAAGCGTGGCGATTACGGCAAATACCCCTCATATCCTTGGGGGAGGCCTTTGTCCAGCAGTGGACGTCTTTTGGCTGAGATGATGATGATGAAATCCGTAAAAGTTGTTTCATTTCGACGCACCCAAGAAGCAACTAGTTTGCATATTTTTGCGTCTTAGGCCAAAAAGGCGCCATCAGTTTTGTAGCCTTAATAGCTTCATTCATTAATTCTTGATAATTTCTAAACTATTAAAAAAAATAACAACATATCAGTACTAAATTATAATTAATATTTTTCGCTTTACTAACCCATACAACAAACAAATCATTAAAAATAAACAAAATCACACTTTTCTAAATAATAATTTGTTCGCAATGATAATTACTAATTAATTTACATTACTATTTTATTAGTTGAGTAACAGCGAACTCTAGCACATATTTAAATCTTCGTGATTTGTAATGTGCTGTGAATAGAATGTTTCTTTTGTAATTTTTATTAACAAAAAAAAAAAAAAAAATTTTTTTATGTAAAATAAAACGAAAAAAGAATTCCCAAATTCATGCTTTTAAGAAAACAATCAAATGAAAAACTGTGACATACATTAACTGATGTCATTTGTATTAGATCGGGTCTCTAATTTAATTGGATCATAAAATTTAAAGTCGTCTCTTCTCTAGAAGAGGTCATTGACTCAGCAATTGAGATAACTATGAATTTATCGTTTTGTCTTGTCACTAACTTTCACAACACGTGTCCGATCAGTCGCTCATTAATGTTCACTCTTATAACAATTAGTTGTTAGCTAATTATTTGGGTTACAAGTCCATCAATCAAGGAGAGCGTGCTGCTCTCCGAAGTCACCGCTGTACTGTCTCGAACATTCCATCGCGCACAAAGAAATTTGGTGACTCGTTTCTCTGTCGCACTTCCAAAAGATGGAATAGTCAACCAGCACACGTTTTCCCTCCTTCCATGACATGACATGGGGTCCTTCAAACGAGGCGTGAAGAGGCACCTTGTGGGCCGGCAGGGTGAGGGTGACTGATGCTGCGTTGTTTTCTCGCTGCACCAGTTGTCCTTACGTCTAGACTCCATTTCCACTTAACATCAGGTGGAGTGGAGTCATTTGCCGAGCTATGTATAAAAAAAAAAAATCAAAGCTGTTGATTCATGTCTATAATAGCTGTAGCGTTTTATGAGTTAGAAACGAGATTTTTTATAAGATAAATGGATGAGATTATGGTGAATACTGAGTAATTTTTTACGTGGGCAATACTTGCATTAGAAATTTAAAGATTATCAACAGCTCCTATAAATAAGTCAAAAATCTTAATCAAAATCTTTATTGCTAAGTGTATGAAAGGTGTTACATTTTTTAAAAGAATTTAAAACTTAGCCGCCCTTTTCGGACACGGCAATTTTAAAGTGGCTGATTAACTAGTTTAAGACCAAAAGGTAATAACAGGTCCGATTCCCAGTTGCGTATATCTATTTTAAAATTATTTTTGTACTAGTGGACCCGGCGGACTTCGTACCGCTTTGCCAGTTTCCATCAAGTGATTAAATTCTCTTTGGTTTCCATGACAACAAAACAAACAAATCATTTTGTATTGGAAAATTAAATTGTCGTTTTTAGTATATTTATAGTTTGATTCCCGTGGGAATATCAGGATAAAAACTATCCTATGTGTTAATCCAGGTTATAAACTATCTGTATGCCGAATTTCATCCAAATCCATTGATCCGTTGCAGCGTGAATAATGAACAAATATACAGACATACACACAAACTTTCGCATTTATAATATTAGTGTGATTAGTATCATGTTTCAAGTCTGCCCGGGTAGTTACCACCCGTCCGTCGTCGTAACAACAATGTTCCGGCAGCTAGAGATTAGACAGTCAGTACCTCACTGGTTGAGGATTCCGGTGAAGTGCGCTTCCACCATCGGTGATGATGAGTGATGATGAGTGATGACTCAAAACAGTCCGAGCGCAGCTGTAGCGAGATTTCGTGCGCGTGCGTTGCTCAAGCGCGTTTATATTATACTAGCGGCCGCTCGCGGCTTCACCCGCGTGGTTCCCGTTCCCGTGGGATTATCGGGATAAAAAGTATTCTATGTGTTAATCCAGGTTATAAACTATCTTTACGCCGAATTTCATCCAAATCCATTCAGTAGTTTTTACGTGAAAGAGTAACAAACATCCATCTATACTTACAAACTTTCGCGTTTATAATATTAGTAGGATATTTATACTCACCTTTTATACTCACCTTATTTTCATGCTTAATCATTAGCTCTCCATCCGACTGGTTGTCTGGAAGAAATCGCTTGAAAGCGATAAGACCGCCAAATTGTAACTTTGTAATAAATATATGTTTTTCTTTTGTTCATGTTTATGTTTTATAGTGTTCCAATAAAAAATACTATCTATCTATCTATTATTTTGTACCTAATGTTATATCGATTCTGCTATTTTGAAAATGATGCTTAAATGGTGTTACACCGGCCTAGCTTTAACATTGTCTCCATAGGCAAATATCAAAAGGAGATTGTGAACTTTTTAAAATGAGCAAAGTCGAAGGCCAGTCTTGCTTACCTTGCGATTAATTACCCTATAACAATAATCAAATGCCCACCGGTGTTACGAACGTTTCGTCAAAGTATCGCCGGAGCAGACATTCGCTTCCTACGCAGACAACATCAAATAAACAATAAACGTTAACAGAGATGTGACATTTTGATAACAGGCTATCCGAAAATATCAACGGAAATCGTAATGCGAATCAAAATACCGATTTTTAAGCATCAAGATGGTTTGAGCATACCGGCTGCATGACGACATTTTTTATAGGCTAGTAAGGACAGTCGGCTTAGGAAGTAGCTGAACACTGTAGTACCTACCATGTTAGTTGTTGAAAGCTTGTAGACCAGCTTAAATTTGATTTGACAGTGCTAAAGTGCTCAGTAATATTTGCTGTTGACTGTACCACGTAGTATTTACTGTTTTCTAAAGTTAAAGTGAATACAAAAAACACTTGAATGAATGAATAATAGTTCTTAGTAAATCGCATTGAAAAAGTTTTGTAATATCGAAGCAATATTTTGTCTTCAACCAAACAGATTTATCAGCAGCACAACTTTTGAGAGCTAAAACACTCAATGGCAAATTAATTCAATAATTTAGAAAAAAATAATTCAAAACACCATGCTAAAAGTTACCCTTTTTATCGAGCTGTACAAAGTGAAATGTAATAAAACTCTTTGTTTATTATTTGAAAGTAGACACCTTTCTTTTCAAACTTTTTCTAAAACACCGCAAAATATTTATTTAGTCTTCTTAAACGTCTGTGATTTAGTCACATACTTTGCTTTTTATTATTTGTAACCAAACTCTTTGCTTTCTAAACTTTTTCTAAAACACCACAAAGTATTTATTCAGTCAGATAGTTTCACTCTGTATTCGGCACAGGCAGCGGAGCAGGCAGCCCGAACAAACCCCAATTATGATCGCATCGCACATTAATTAAAAACAAGCGTGGGTGTCTATCAAACCATCCTAACCGGGCGCTGTCATTAAAACCGTCGATTTGCTTACTAATATGCTTGTTTTCATCGCTAAATAAGTTGAAAATTACCTCTTTATAGATATAATCTGTGGCGGACTGCGGTATGCTGCCTTTGCCTTTTATTTTATATGAGTTTTATTATGCGATTTATTAACGGCGACGGATCGGGCGGCATTCCGATCGGTGTTCGTGTTTCATTGAGATGTAACTCAACTAGCAGTAATGGATATTGCGGAGTTAATGTTTGTGACAATTGTAAAATGAATACCTACAGAGCTGGAGTGGCATATCGTTAATTGATTAATGTGTTCATAAATACTTTGACGGTCTTGTTTGTGTAGATTATTGTAATTAATGATAATCCTGTAACCCTCGTAAAGAGTTTGTGTTAGAAAACGGTTATGGGGATGAACCCAGATCTCCCGTATTCAACCCAAGCAATTGCCCGTTAAGCTATCAACGTTTTTATTACCACAATTTGTTTAATACGATTTTGATTGATGGTTATACTCTTAATAGGTTTTCTTAGAGCCGGATCTACGAATTTATTACTTATTAACTAATTACAGTTGTTATGTCAATTCCAATAAATATTTATTACCTCGTTTGTGTTCCACATTATTAGAATAAAAGTCGATCTTTATTGTTTATGTTACCACAGACTATAGACATTCAGCCTTGAATGTCGTTAAAAAAAGGTTGAATGCAATACAAACTTTTTAATTATGACGATAAAAACTTTTTGTTGACTTTTGTTTTTTTTCTTCAACAGACGCTAACGGAGAGCCTGCAAAGCTGAAATGCAACCTTCGTAAGCACAAGCCGAACCGAAAGCCAAGGACGCCGTTCACTGCGCAGCAACTGAGAGCTTTGGAGAGCAAGTTCGTTGAGAAGCAGTACTTGAGCATCGCTGAACGCGCCGAGTTCTCATCGTCGCTCGGCCTCTCTGAAACACAGGTAATGAACAAAGTAAGACGAACCAATTACTGTATCTAAGTCGAGAGTCATTAACTGCATAGTTAAATGAAAAAAAATGTTTTTAAAATAGTAAAACCACAGATACAAATTGACGCCATTCTTTTTTGTATAACCAATGTGAAACTTCCGTTTTAATGCGCTTTAACATCCATTTTAAAACTAATAAAATAATTTAATGGTGGTAATTTGCATTGCTGTATTATCAGCGAATCTGGCCTAGTTCCAAGCAAATCATTAAAACGAATAATTAATTATAAAAAAGCGTCTTAAATTTGCGAATGAGTGAGCATACAAATTAGATCGGAAGATAAGAGAGAGCGCAGCAAAGATTTATGTACAAAAGGCAATAATAAAAGTAACTTACAGTTGAACTAACAGTACTCTTATCTGTCATCAACAGGTAAAAATCTGGTTCCAAAACCGGCGGGCGAAAGCGAAACGCGTGCAAGAGGCGGAGATCGAGAAACTCAAAATGGCGCAGTTTTCCCGCCACCCCCACCATTTGTACCCCCACCCGGCGCTGCAGCAGTATTTCCACCCCCACCCCTTAATGGGGGGTGGACGGCCAATGCCCCCAATGGGCTTGCCGCCACATCTAGCCATGGTTCAACCACCTGTGTCGAGTTCACCCTCGCCTAGCACGCAGAACGGACCGCAATAGTTTTAAGAGTGCGTTAATTTTTAAATTGAGAATGAAAAGTTTTTATTTTTTATAAAAGAGGTTGTAACGATATAATAACTTGAGCAATTTTTTTTTTTTTTTGGAGATCCAGATGTTTGAGTTCTGTGTTCATTATTTGGGCAACACAAAAAAAAGTTTTCAATGTTAAAATACAATTTGATTAATATTCTCGTTTTTTGTGGACACATATATTTTTGTTCTGTGTTACTGGTCAACACAAAAAAAGGAAATTTTTACCATAATATAAACAAAAGGTTTAAACAATTAAAAACTATTTGGTCAATATTTTTCTTTTTTTGTCACAGATGTTTTGTCTGTGCTTTATTGTTGATCATGAAGCTGTAGATGTTGTTGATCGTGAAGAAAATGTACATGTTTGTAAATATCTTAAAAATAAGTTTATATAAAAGGTTTTAATGCACTTGTAGGTAAAATATTTGTATTAATTTAAAGAGATATAATTTAGATAGATGAAGTATTACCAAATCTACAGTTGTTTGGTACAGTACAAGATTTATTTTGATTTGTGAATTAAGAATGCATATTGTATGGGATGCTGTAAAACAATTTTTGTAAATAAAGTTTCTATTTGTATATTGTTATTTCTACTTGTATAGTTAAAATATATTTCTTTCATAATGAAAATGGTTTTTTTTTAAATTATTCTTTAGGTAATACTTCTTACTCATAGTGTAAATGTTTTATTTTAATTTATATGAATTCAAGCCTTTTCATAAGATATTTAAATTGGAAAAGTTATTGATTTTTTTTTACTTAACCATATGACATACGAACCCGCACTAATATGGGGTCGTGCGCACTACCAATTAGGCTATCGTGGCTCTATCATGGCATACCACAATAAAACTTTCAACACTGCAAGCCAAAGGAACCCTATACAATGTCAACAATTACATCTTGACGACCTCCTTGGTCGAGTGGTTTGTACATGAAATCCGGTTCATGGTGTCGCCATCTCTGAGGTCCCGGGTTCGAACCCCGGTCGGGTCAATTTAGAAATTATTATTTTTCTAAATTGTCTCGGGTCTGGGTGTTTTCTAAGTATAATAAGTATGTATTTAAGTATTTTAAGTATGTTTATCCGTTGTCTAGTAACCATTTAACGAGTTTCATAACGAAGCTTCTCTCTAGATAATTGGTGTGAGTGTAGGAAAGTTTATTTATTTATTAATTTATTTAATGACATCATCAGATCCCGTGGCAAAACTCTAATCAAGCGCAGGATGTATTAAGCTAGCCTTCAGGGACTCCTTATTTTGATGGTAGTGGCTTCATGTGAACCGAGAAAGATAGTAGAGATAGAGAGACTTGACTATTGACACACAACTCGCTGCACTGTTTTGCTGAACGGCTTATCTTTCCTATTGATAGTGGTATTGTCAATCGAGTGTGGCACTAATTTAAATATATCCATTAAAGTTAATTGTCCGATAGTGCGGGGTCGTGCCTCCGCTGATAGAGACGCAGATGTAAAGGGTGTTCCAACTTTTGAGCTATTCTTGGAATGTAAAGCTGGATAAGCTCAGTGGCGTGCATTCGGAGAGGTCTATGTCCAGCAGTGGACTAGGCTGATGATGATGTACAGTCATGAGTATTAACATGTAAACAATACCTAACTCTTAATACAATGGAATAAGAGTCAAAATAGTATGTTAATGACTGTACGGCGAAGGTATGTAGGGCACACCAGTGTTCGATAAGAACTAGAGATCTACAATTTTTCCTATAATCATTAGTAATACTGATTCGCAACTGATTTTTGAATTTTACAGGTCTATGGTACCTGCTTTCTAGCTGCTGTGACCCTGAATTTTTTTAATGAAACTTTATGCTATTTCTTGGCGACGAAAGCTGTTAATGAACACTGAAGTTGCGCCAGTACGTGTCAAGTACTGGCACAACTGTGACATCCTTTTTGTTCCCGTCACTTCATGTAAACTATATTTCTAATTTGCATAAAACAGACAAGTTAGACTTGGAATAATTATTCGACGCTCTTCTGTTTATTAGTTGAACCTGCAGTACGAGGAAAAGAGATAAAAACGAATTAACGTATTTTTAAAAATACAATGCGTCACAACGTTTCTAATGGTTACACTACCCGGGTTTGACTTCCAGTAAGTAAACAGCCTATAGCTGTCCCACAGCTGGGCAAAGGTCTCCATCATTGAAAACAAGTTATTGCTACAATTATTGATGGGTAATGGCATAATCACCACGCTTGCCAAATGCGGGTTGGTGATCACAAACCCGGGCTATGCATCGATAAATCCGAAACACACTATGCCCGACCTGGGAATTGAACCCGGGACCTTCGGGTATCGGGCCGAGCGCTCTACCACTCACCCACCGAGGCGTCACTTCTACTTCCAGTGTTGATACGTAAAGTAAAGTAAAGTAAATGCTGGGCAAAGGCCTGAACTCAACCGTAATCTTTTTATTTTTATTTTTAGGTGCTAATTGCTGCACTACAGCAAAATTAAATAATTATAAAATATAGTGAAAATTATGGATATAGCTAGTGAAAATTGTGAATAGTGAAAAAGGGCATTTAAGTTTTTCACTAGATTTTATAATTATTTAATTCACCCGTAATCCTCAACTACTGAGGCACTGGCTATCTTATCTTTAAGAGCGTTTACGCCGCACACTAGCGCCGCCAATGAAAAAAAAACATATCTAGTAATTAGAGATAGAAAATCAAATTATGCTCAACAAACTATTTGAATGAAGTAATTCAGCATTTTTACGTCACCTAATGAACACCTGACATGTTATGGTTTACTTAAATACAGCGTTATAGTTAAAAGTGGCCGTAGCGTCTTATTTAACTAAACCATAACATGTCAGGAACGGAACAATGCTACTAACATTGATCTACGTGATCTCGCCCTTTTTCAAACAGCCTGTATTTAAAAATTTGGCTGAATCTGTCACAGTTTGTATCTGAAAACAATTTTTATCACTTAATTTATGATACTCGATTTACCTACATCGACGATTTGTTTGTGCCACAACGAATGCGAAGTCACTACAGAGCTATTAGACGTTGTTGCCGGCAGATGATACAATTACGTAAACCATAGATTATTGTTTATGCTTATCGCTGTAATAAGGTACTACGTTTTAATTAAATATGTGATTATAGTATATAGTAGTAGCACCAATGATCAGCACAGTAACTTAATGTTCGACACCAGATTTCGCCGCAAAAAATAACAACAACACAATAACAAAAATAACATTCTGGATGATAGCTAGGAAAGGTGGTCTGTGTGGTGGTCTGCACTAGCAGTCGTTCTTATCTCTTATCTTAGTGGGGCCTGCTGAGGTTTCCCTCTGTCAGTAACACTTCGACCGGGATCTTCGGGATCTTTCGTGCAACCCCATCACTTTCACTCTTCCGCCTCTGTAAAGATAGATGCCATAAGTTTGGCAACGTCGTTCTTAAGAGCAAAGAGCCTGAAGTTCTCCGGTTTCGGATAGGCCGACCCCAGGAGTCCCATTCTTTTCCTAGCCAGAGAGTCGCAGTCACACAGTAGGTGCTGCATTGACTCCGTTTCCTCTCCACATGCCCTACATAAGCTATAAAGTTTGTGCCCCAGTATCCCCGCTACACATGACTTAAAGTTTATACTGACACCCCTCACCAACCGTTAGGCTATAAAGTTAGGTGTCAGACATCCTTGCGCAAGCACAAGGGACCATCTGCGTCAGGACATAACGCCAGATCAGGACGCGCCGAAGCACATTCACATCCGGTACTTTTAAGACTAGTGTATCGAGTGAGTTGCCCCGTGGACATGTATAGTCCAATACTATATATATTCCTGAATGAGAAACAATCAATAATTGATTAGTAATCTTAATAATATAATTAATTCGAATTTATAATAATTTAATTATGTTTCACGTATTTTTGCATGCCTAGTGGTAAAATATGGCTGAATTAATTTAATTTTAATGTACCACCAATCATGTACCCATATTTGCAAAAAAAAATATCTTTATCTTAATCTTTATCTTTACCTAATATCCAGATAGGTTTACCGGAGCTGTAAGCTCGCTCACTTCTCGTTGAACTAAGAGTACAACTCGGTCAACTCTAAAGTCGACTACCAAATGTGCTATTTAGTGAGGAAGTTGTAAGCCCACTCACTTCTCAGTTCCTATCCAGGGTGTCTATCCAGCTGTGGGGGCATAATGTAAGCTGGTGATGTGATGATAACAAAAAACCAGTCCTCATAGCTACGTTAGAATTCTGATGTGAACCAATGCCTATAGGGTGGCACATCTCTTCTGTACTAAAGCAGAGCTGAGCTTAGCAGAGCAGAGCTGTGTGGAAATCAACACGAATACCCCACTGCTGGGGCTCGAGCCTACCCTATGAATGGATAGGGAGAACGGGCCATAAACAACCACGTGGGCCAAGTGCGGATTGGTGGTAGTTATCGACTGCTAATGCAGCCGGGATCAATGGCTTTACGTGCCGTCCGAAGTACGGAGGATATTGAAGATGATAAATTATTGGTCATCCATCTGATGACCGGCTTTTGCGGAATAAGTACTACTTAACCTTAACAATCGCAAATCGGGTGATTTAACAACTGCTCCATTGAGCTCCTCATTTTTAGGTCTGTAACTAATTACTGTTTTAATAGCGCATTAATATTAGATAATCGTTTTATTAAAACATCTTTCAAAAAGTTAATCCCACATACCACAAATTCGCTACTGTTCCTCTAATTTAGTAGCCATCTTGTGCACGTCTCATTTGGCGGGAAACACTCGCCGGGCGCGCCGCATCATCTCCCAGTAATTAATCTAACATCGCGTTCTCGCAATTACTCCGTAATTAAAAATAACTTATTCATTTAGCCGGTTTTAATCGCCTAAATTAATCATTTAAATGTTGCGTGCCTCTTAATTTTCAGGCCACAGGGCCCGCTTTGTACTGTAAACGAGTCGTGAAGGCTTGGGACTCAGCACGCTCATTTGGAGCGAGCCAAGCGTAGCGAGCCGAGCGTGGCAAGCGATGAGAGAACACGATCTGTTATGTGACTACTCTTGTTTTGACTTGGCGTTTTAATTACGTCTATTATAGTGGTGGTAATTAGATTTATTAGTCATAAACATCCCAATAGTGGCGTAAATTCAAATTTAAGCAATACCAAATATTTTTTTTATCGCAAACTATGCTAAGGTAGAATCCTCGCCCAGCATATTTGTATTCCCTCCTTCTTGCAACATCATCATCATCAGCTCATTTTATGTCCCCACTGCTGGGGCACGAGCCTTCCCTATGCATGGGTAAGGAGAACGGGCCATAAACCACCACGCGGGCCCAGGCGGATTGGTGGTTGTTAACGACTACTAATGCAGTCAGGCTCAACGGCTTTACGTGCCTTCCGAAGCACGAGAGCTCGAGATGATAAATGTTTGGTCACCCATCCGATGACGGCCTTTGCGAAAGTTGCTTAACCTCACCACTCGCAGCCCGGGCGCGTTAACCACTGCGCCATCGAGCTCTTAGAACATTGTACCTTTAAACGAGGAGTGAAGAAGCCACTTGCAGGTTAACAAGGTTAGGACGTGTAGTCAGGCACAATACTGGTCCACTAGCAGGACCATCTGGACTCTGTACTCCTGTTAACTAAACCTCAGATTTAGCAGAGTTATTAATTGTCATTTGTTTTGTTTTGTCATTTGTCATTTTTTATGCAAATAAAGAAAAAAATTGCGCAAGAGTACAAGTTTAGATCAAAGTAGGAGGGTATAGAAGAGGAGAAGGAGATTTTGCGATTTTTTTTACATCTTTATAAGGACTATTACTTTGTAAGGACTGTTATTTTTGAGTTTTACAAATAAACAAAGAATAATGAATATGACGACCTCCTTGGTCGAGTGGTTTGTACTAGTATATATAAATCTTCTGTGTGTGCGTATGTCACTGAACTCCTTCTAAACTGCTGGACCGATTTGGATGAAATTTTCTGTGTGTTTTCAAGTGGATTCGAGAATGGTTTAGATTTACAATTGGACCCGGTAGGTGGCGCTACTATAGGGGTCCATCATGGGATACGTGTGACGATCCTTGGAGGAGGCCTATACCCAGCAGTGGGCGTCATATAGATAAGTACCTAAATAAAGAAATTGTACGTAAATAATGCAAAGCAACCTGTTTTTCATAGTTTATTTCCTAGTTAAATATCAGAATGTGTTCCATTGTATACCTATGTATATTAATGTCTGTAATGTATATGAATATGCTACTATGAGCCATTGTTGACTGATTGAAATCAATAAATAAAAAAACGATTGCTCGTTTTTAATTTAGTTAGGTAGGTTTTTACCGGTGACATTCAATAATCGACTCCCAGTTGTGACAAATCTAGATCGTGTCGCATGACACACGAGATAGCTAAAACTAATTTTAGTCAACTCGATCTTTGGCCGTTATTCAAAAGTGACTTACGTGCATGATAATTAATTAGATTCAAACACCTTTCAACAGAAACGATCCAATTAATATTATTGTGAATTTAAAATGGACGCAAAATAAGGAGGGCTTAGACGGTAGTAAAATGGGGTGAAAAGCAACTGCGGGGTGTATTACAACATTTTTAAGAAGAAAAAAATAAACATTTAGAACGATCTTTTTTATCACGCTTCATAAAACTTGCTTTAATGTTTTTGAACGAACTTCATTTTTTGAAAGTTGCCAATGCTTTCCTTTGAAAGTTGCCATTTTCGCGGTATTTTTGCTGTCAAAGTCAGTCGACCAGTTAAAACTACATTTGGTGGTGATTAACTTTGCAATTATCTACTACTGATGGGGTTATTTGCAACAGCAGAGAGGGTTATTTACAACAGTATTAATGTTATTAAAAGCTATACAAAAAGTGTCACAGATTGCTTTATAGCTTAGGTTAGCATGCAATCTTTATCAATGTATTATTTTTTTAATGTTTAAACTACAAATTCATATATAGCGGTTCGCCAAGGTGAGAACGGCCAGCGACGCACCATCCTGCTCCACTTCGCATCTGGAGTCCGTCTCTGCATAACATTAGGTGGAATTAAATTGGTTCACTTTGGAGGAGCTAGATGGCGCAGTGGTTAACGCGCCCGGTCTGCGAGTGCTGAGGTTAAGTAACTTTCGCAAATGCCGGTCATCGGATGGGTGACCAAAATTAATCACCTCGAGCTCCGTGCTTCGGAAGGCACGTAAAGTCGTTGGTCCCGGCTGCATTAGCAGTCGTTAACGACCACCAATCCGCACTGGGCCCAAGTGGTGGTGGCCGGTCTCCCTACCCATCCATAGGGAAGGCTGGTGCAGCAGTGGGGACATAAAAATGAGCTGACGATGATCTTATTCTTTGATAAAAAACACGTACAACAAAATACTCGTTAAGTAGGGTAGTGGCCCCAGTTTTCGACAGGAACCAATGATTGGCATTTATTTTTAATAATGAAAAATAGGGGGAATACTTTATAACATAAGTTATGTTTACTTACAAGGAAGTTTTAACATTGCGAAATTCAGATGAGCAGAAGTCACTGTTCGACGCGAAAAAATGTCTAACTATAATGGCATCGATTCTGGGCAAATTATTACTGTCGGCTTTGCTGAATCCAGATTCCAAGGTGAATTCTCTCAATTAGAACTAGCAAAAACTGTATCAACTTGATATTAGTTGCTAAAAACCAAAATTTAGTAAGCTTTATAGCGACACTCGAACAACTCGAAACGTCAATGACATTGACGAGATTGGTGTTTTGCACGGCGTGACGTCACGGCTTTCTGATTGGTGTTCACTGTCATTTTAGACTACAAATTGAGTGTGTCGAACACTGGTGCCAATACCCTAGGTAACACATTAGATTACATAGACATTATGTTTTAAGTAAATTAGATAAAAGTATTACATTATCATCGCCACCATCACCGTTGTCCGTCCTACCATACCCCGTAAGTCGCGGCCCGCTCACCGGTCCTCGGCCAACGCCGTCTCACCCGGTGGGCTGACCGCGCCGAGTGCTGGCCTGCAGCAGGGGGAGGGACAGGCGGACCGCAACGTTAACGGAGCTTAGGCTCGAGGCATGGCAGCGTAAGAAAAAAAAATACAAAAACGAACTAAGAAAACTGCCAAAAAAAGAATAATAGCAACAGAAAAGAGCAACTGTACCCCTGCAGTGCCACCCAGTTAGACCCGGTGCATAATGTTATGCCCGTGAGGAAAGCCCGGGCAATGAAGCTAGGACTTCGCCGCCCGAACCGGCCCCAAAAAGCAGGAGCCGAGGAAATCGACTTGACTTGGTGAGATTAGATATACATTATATTTTTAGTAAATTAGATAAAAGTATTACATTGTTTAATCCAGGGCAATCCATTTTATGCGAGATACTTTAGAATAAGAAAGTCTGACTGAATTTCATACAACCGTCACAGTGTCTTTAAGTGGCTGGTGGTTAAGGGTGGTTTAGATTCATAATTGGACCCGGTAGGCGGCGCTGCAATACGGTTCTAGGATATATTTTAAACCAAGACGCGAGCTTGCCGCTAGTATTAATAATTATTAGTATTATAATACCACTCTTCGTTAAAAGCTAATAACACTAAAACCTATTTTAATTTATTTTCCTTATAACCACACAGCGAACTCCAATCAAACCACACAAAACGAATTGTATAATATAACAATTATTATTCCATTCACAAGTTATTAATCTGGATGCCATTATGACACGACAGAGCATTATCGTCAGGCGCATTTCTCAATCAGTTATAATTAATGACTGACAATAATTTATTGTTCCTATCGTTATAATTATATTGTTAACGATAATTGTTCCGTAAGAGAGGTATTAAGATAGCGTACTAGGGAGTAGGAGAAGTGTTGTATGATTAGAGAATAGTTAATAGAGAAGAGAAAGTTTATTTTAAATAATTTTTAGTTCGTATCGTTAAGTTATTTTTATAAGTTATCTTTTTTTTAAATTTTTATTATTCATTTATCTTTGTTAGTTTTCTGTTTGTTTTTTGTTGTGACGTCACCGATTAGGCCCCTCCAGAATACCAGCGTTGCAGCGGCCTCATGTCGTTGTAGCATGTGCTGAGGTTGGGCCTAGTTGGCCACACTTTGTCTCCTGTTTTTGTTTTTTATTGTGAAAGTACCTTGTTTTTCAATATCTATAAATATATAACCTTTTTTTTTTTTTAACGAGCGGAATCTACACCCAGACCGTCTCGACCGGGCTGATATATGTTTCATTTTACTTTTTGTAAATGTAATTAGTTTTTGTTGTACAACAGTGTATAAATATATTACTGTTAATGTATTACTTTCTTTCTTTCTTTAAATATTCTTTATTTTTCTTAATAAATATTCTTTTCGTGATCACTTGAAACAACTGTTTCGAATCTACTGGCGTTTATTTTACACATTTATGATTAAAATTTTTGACTACTGACGGTTTGACTCTTTTACGGGTTCCGTGGTCATAGATACACCCTGTAAAGCATTTGTGATGTAGAGAAGTAGCGTAGTGAGTAGACCCGTAAATGTGGTTTCATTTCAATTTGTTTTTATGTTTTTCAGGTGACATCAATACTGTCATATCCGTTGCTTACTGGCCAAGGAGTGAAACATAGACAACGTGTGCTGTTCTTTTTAATCATCTTTGCACTTAGAAGCACACTTAGAAGTCTTTATACATTTAGATGTCTCATACAAACTTGGATGACCCATTTTTTTCAAAATAATAAGGCATCTATTTTTCGTTTTCGTTTTAATGTTTTTTTCTATTTTAAGAGAAAAATACATAGATCTAATTAATTAGTACAAAACATTGCAAAAAAAATGTAATGTCAACTGAATTTATGCTATTTTATTTTAAACTTGACGACCTCCTTGGTCGAGTGGTTTGTACACCGGTATTCATGGTGTCGCCATCTCTGAGGTGGAGGTTAATTATTGTTTTTCTAAATTGTCTCGGGTCTGGGTGTTTTCTATGTATAATAAGTATGTATTTAAGTTTTTTAAGTATGTTTATCCGTTGTCTAGTAACCATATAACGAGTTTCATAACGAAGCTTCTCTTGGGCTAGATAATTGGTGTGAATGTAGGAAAAAAATATTTATTATAATTTATTTATTATTATTAAATCATAGTGAACTTTGTGTGAGTTAAATAGATTAACCTAGAAAAAAGTTCAATAAATCCTCAAATGTTTCCTACTAAATAATTAGATCTCTGTATTTTTCCTAAGCTTAGAAAGTTTAATTACATTAGCTTATTAATTAGAAAAAAATGAAAAATTCGAAGTGTTTAAGCAACTACAAAATGTAAAAAGTCTCTTTAGGTACATCTCCGTTCGTTTGTTCAACATCGAAACAAAACACCGCCAATTCTGCGAACTTATTTGCAATTAAACAGTTGCATATCATTCATTCATTCCAGCGGGCAGTTCATTCATCGGTGCTAAAATAGCGCGTTTATCTCAGCGTCAGGAAGTCATAAAACACTCTTGGTCCGCTCAATCACTCATTGGTATGTGACAACTGACTGTTGCTTTTATAATATTGTACTGGCGACTTAAAAAGGCTGATTTAAGAATTTTTTTTTATTATTTGGAAAAATATTTAATTAGCTAGCCTGTAGGTACAGTCCCTATAAGCCTAAAAAAGATCGGGTCACATATAATTCATAACATTATAATATAGCAAATAGTTTTATTTTAGATTGATTTTATTAAAATACAAATATAAATATAAACAAAATTTGGTTAGTAAAGCAGTTTGTAAGAATTTACTAAAAATATGTTTATTATGGTTTATTTATGGTTAGGTAAACGAGACCTAGTTTTACGCCAGTTTATACGCTCTGGTGGCCGAGTGGCAGAGCGCTCGGCCCGATACCCGAAGGTCCCGGGTTCAATTCCCAGGTCCGGTAAGAAATATGCATAGGCCCGGGTTTGTGATCACCAACCCGCATTTGGCAAGCGTGGTGATTTTTAAGCCATTACCCATCAATTGTAGCGATAACTTGATTTCAATGATGGAGGCCTTTGCCCAGCAGTGGGACAATTATAGGCTGTTTACTATACGCTTTGTATTTTTTTTGTACTGTGAAAAACCGACACGAGACTCAGCAAGGGCATTTCTTTTCCCCCTCAAAGAGCGTCAAAATATTGGAAAATGCCCTATTTCATTATCATCCTTTACCATCTGGTCAAGCGCTTAATAAAATTAAAATAAAAACTATGGCAGCCCAATGCTTTTTATTATCATCCTCATTATATTTAAGTACTTTGTGACCTAAAATTCTTCAAAAAGTTTTGTAATTTTGTTCAAAGCTCAATGAAAATTATCACCAAGGAGATCCGATGTAGGTAAGTGAAACCTCAACATACATTATAGTTATGCCGTAAAAATCTAAACTTTTTCACAAGAAAAAAAAGAAGAAAAGCTATCGGACCACGCGAGCATAGTGCATGAAGACCACTAAATCTGTGCTCGTAAAATTTTACTGTCCATTTTTATGTTTGTTTGAGGCCCAATATCGGTTTAACCCTCCATGGCGGGATTTGATTGCTTGGTTATTGACTGACGGTTGTGTGGTGCCACTGACAGCGGTGGGCATCGACCATGAGAACTAGCGGGATGCAACAAGGCATGTTGTATGGAATCAGTAGGTACCTATCAACAAAAATGTTAGAAAAATGTTGTTCTTTCTAGCAGAAATTACCATTCAGACGTGTTCTACTCGTATTAATTAAAAGTATTAATAAATTCCACAAAAAATGATGTCTTTCTATTGTTAATTCAATTTACAGACGTTGTCGCGCTGCACTAATTTTTATACGACATTCCTCTTTTACGCTTATACACTTTTTTAGGTTTCCGTGTTTCAGAAGGTACGTAAATCCGTTAAGCTGGCTGAGTTAGCAGTCGTTATCAATCAATAACCTGCACTGAGCATGTGTAGTCGTTTACGACCCATTTTCCCTGTGGTGTTACCATTATTAGGGAAGGCTCATTTTATACCCCAACAGTGGTATAAAATGAGCTTGCTTGGTGATGATATAGTTAAATGATGATGATGTAAAGAATTAGTTGAATGTTCGTGCTAGGCCTATTGTACCTACTCGATGCCTGCTATTCGTGAAACCGAGCCACCACGATGGTACTGCGTTTTTAGTGAGTATGGCTTGCCTACTCCTGCAACCCGTCCAACTTCACGGATTTGGGTAGGGAGCAGAAAGGAGAGCCCCACATTATTCACGCGTTGCCCCAAACCCGCGAGTGGGAATGCAGTGAAGTGCATTTTCTCGCCATGAAAAAAGACCTTCTACCGAGATCGTACCACCGCTCTCACTGGCACCCCACCTTTACCAGCGCAGTCGGCAGCCGCACAAAGAAGCCGCTCTCATATCAATACGTGTTAGAACGTGTCAAGGGTTTAAATGTGAACCGTAAAGTTTAATAGTCGGGAAATCGAGACTACCGCCATTTGGGCACTTATCAACAGTTAACTGATGCAGTTAAACCGCCGGCCGATCACAGATCTTGCGGTCTGAAGGTGCTGCATGGTTCTAGGTTTGTATCTTATCTTATCTTATCTTATCTTAGTGAAGCTTGTTGTCCAGAGTGTCTTCTTACAGCATTTAAAAACAACATTTTACAATTTAAAAAAACTTAGCGCAGTGATCGTTTTTCGAACGTTTTTACTAATATTCTAAATTTTGTATTTAGATCTATATTTATAAGGAGACCTACCGAAGGTAAGCTTCTTACCCTAGGTAGGTAGGTCCTTACCTATGAAATTGACGTTTTGTATGAAGATTTTTTATAATATTATATTGGTCAAACTAACGTTTTTTTTTATTTTCTTAGAATCTATTTATGATAACACTATAAAAATTGTAGAGTAGTGTGTTTGTTTCACTAGCTACTTAAATATAGCAGACATTAAAAAGAAAAAAAATCAAGATCCTTTGCTGCAATGAAACAAACTTTCAATTCCGCAAAAAAAAAAAAGAAGTAAATTAATTAAATAAAAGCACAAAATGAATAATCATTGTTATTACTGAAGCCTAAGTAACATAGTTCTAATTAAAGGTGTCTAATAATATTAACAACCGGTATAATAATACTAATATCACTAGTGCGTGTCCTCGTGCCCTACAAGATTCTCCGAGGGGTTCGTATCGGATCGGATCGGGATATAGTGCTTTTACTGCACACTAATATTGACCCCAATATTTATTTTTATTAGGCATACAAAATAAAGAAGTAGCGCTTGTAAATCATGGAGTCCATTACTTATCTCATGCCCACCCATAGAAAAAATGTGTGGCGACAAACGCGCCGCCCCGGCCGGCCAATTAACGGAAATTGGGATGTATCCCGGGAACGGGCTTATCTTGGGTCGTTAAGGGGAAGATGTGAAATAACTTAAACAAACTAAACTCAATATTTCCGGTAAGTTTGGAGTTTTGATATAAATATGTCAAAACGGTTTTGTGCTGCTCACATCCAGCGGCTTCCCGCGACCTTTACCAGATACGCGGAAAAAAACAACATAACCAGTCGTTGTGGAGATCCTTGGGGATGCCTTTGTCCAGCAGTGGACGTATTTTGGCTGAGATGCTGATGATGATGGTGATATCAAACCTTATTTATATATATTTATATGAGCTATGTTTTTTCTTTGGTCACTGACATGGTGATGCGCTTGACTCATCCCCGGGCTGTAGCAGAATACCAGGCATAGGCAGGTATATCCTACTAATATTATAAACGCGAAGTTTGTAACTATGGATGTTTGTTACTCTTTCACGTAAAGACTACTGGTTGGATTTGGATGAAATTCGGCATACAGATAGTTTATTTAAAACCGGGAATAACGCATAGGATACTTTTTATCCAGATATTCCCACGGGAACGGGAACCACGCGGGTGAAACCGGGAACAATGCGGATGAAACCGCGAGCGGCCACTAGTATAGATATATACCTAACCTACTATAGTTTGTGTTTAGGCAAAATTATAGCTGAGCCTTTTCGCTCTGCTACAGAACACATGTTTTAATGTGAGTTTTTATTTTAATTGTGTACAGTAGGTATTATCTTATTGTTTTTATTTAGTTTATATTTTGTTTCTTGTTAAATACCTACCTACTGTTTTTGCTTATTTTATGATGGTGTGTGTGATGAAGTACCAAATATACTTTTTATATATCTATCTATCCATCTATCATATATCGACAATTACTTAATATTATACACAAATACTATTACACAATCCCTACATAATGTATTGTCTCATACGAATCGTAGGACTAATGCGGTTGCTGTGGCGGCCATTACAATTGTAAGCTGTGTTTGCTAAGATTGAAAAAAATACTTACTTATTTTTTTACGTTTGTACTATTAATTATTCTGTGGACCTATAACTTAGTCGAGACTGTGAATTTATAAATATCTTTTTAAATGTGTCTAAATACATTGTTATGTATAACATAATAATGAAGCCGCATTTTTTTTTTAGAAAAACTTAACTTTGAAATCGTATTAAAATAAAAAGATGTTGGTCTCCCCCTTAAGCGGGCTCTACCAAAGTGTCGTACCTCTTTATTCTGAATAAACGTTAATCGACAAATCTACATATATATTTATTTTTATGTCTTTATTCGGCCTTTTTTCCGGTAGCAGTTAATAGTTTAAAGCCATTAATGTTAATTATAAATTCACTCTTGTATCTCCCATTAGTTTTATGACCTATAAACTCGGTCCAGAGACAATTTGTAAGCGAAACCCGAGCCGCGTTTGCCGATAATTTATGGTTATATTATCTGTGGTTTCAAAATAGCCGAATCTTTTTGATGTTTTGAAAGAGATTAGCGAATTTATGAATGATCGTGTGTAACGGTTCTTAGTGTTATGATTTACGTGGCGGTATTTAATAATAGAATAGAAGTATTTCTTTTTACTTTTTGACATTAATAGCTACGTTAGTAATGTGTTATTGTAGAATATAAGTTCAAAATACTAAATATTTTATTCAGTTTAGGTTAGTAATTTTACATTCATTGTTTTCTAAAGTTTACGCGAACAAGTCACTTTGAATTGAAACAACTTTTAAGGATCTACTCGCGTTTATTTTATACATTAGTTTTAATTATTGTTTTCCTGACATTTCGAACCCTTTGCAGGGTCCGTGGTCACACGGAGACTGCTATTTCCAGTCCGTATTGGATCACATATTGTTTTCTAAAGTTTCAAACACTACACATTGAAATGAAACAACTCATACGGATCTATTTGCGTTTATTTTATACACTAGTTGTCTCTCGCGACTTTCTTTCGCGAAGACTACACTATCCCACAGGAACCTGTTACCGCGATAAATAAGAAAGTAAGTATCCTATATCTTATTCCGGGTCATGGTCTGTCTATGTGCAAAGTTTCATCCAAATCCGTTCAGCCATTTTCACGTGATGCGCGTTCAAATAAACAGACAAACAGACAAACAGACAAAAATTCTTAAAACTGTTGGAACGTGTTCTGTTATCGATTCTTAGTATCCCCAGCTAACTTTTTTTCGAATATCATCCATGTCCAGACTTTCGACCCTCTTTAGCTTTAATAATTGTATAGATTAGTTTTAATTAATGTTTATCCTGACGTTTCGAACTCTCTGCAGGGTCCGTGGATACTTATTTTCGTTTTAGTAAACGTAATCGAATGAATCATCATCATCATCATCTCAGCCAAAAGACGTCCACTGCGAGGGGTATTTGCCGTAATCGCCACGCTTGGCAGGCGGGTTGGCGATCGCAGTAGGTTGAGGGTAACCTCAGAGAGATGCTGCTGCCCCTCCTCTGGAATAGTCCCTTAGTCGGCTTTTACGACACCCACGGGAAGAGAGGGGGTGGTGCAATTCTTTATCCCCGGCACCACACAGGGGAAATCGAATGAATACGGATAATAAACAAAAGGCACACACTAGGCACCTAGAGCGAGAACATACACCGAGATTAACCGACAAAAAGCTTAGCAAGACCATTTTTTGGGACTAAAATAGTGCCTAGTGTGTTTTATTTGCTATTGGACTACGAAAAACAAGAATTTGTATTTTTGAAGTGAAAACTACTTTAGCGGCGTTGTACACTTTTTTTGTAATGGGTAAAAAATGTTAAATTCGCGTCAGGACACGTGACTCGCGTCAGGACACGTGAGCGTCAGGACACGTGACCTGATCGAAAATTCGTAAGACGGATGGAGAGTAGACAGCCGGCGCGGCGTAGGAGAGGAAGTATCCCCCTCTCTTTCTACGGCGCGGCGAAAATGTATGCCTGCTGTTTCGTTTAGGCGGCGCAGGGCGCTTGCGCGAATGTTCGAGTGCTTTTTAATGTAATTTAAATTGTCATGTTTGTGTACGATAGCGCAATAAATAAATATTGTATTCTACCACATAAATGATAGTAAGTACTTTTATACTGATAATTGAAGCAATTCGTGCAAAATTATTCCCTAACCATTCTAAAATATCAAAAATGCACAACGTTAATATTCAAGTTTTCACTTCTGCCGGCACTCACGGAGTGCAACCCGAGGTTTTTTTTTTTTAAACTTTTAATTCTACACAAATTTTATTTTCGTTGACGTGATCAGATAGTAAATAAAACTTGCACTCTTGTAAAAAAAAGAAAACGATTTTTATTGCCGAAAGAATTTTCTACTGTCTGTGCAAAACAGAAGTAAGAAAACAGTTTGTATTCGAAAAAATATAGTAATTATGAAGAAAACGAACAAAAAGTGCTAACAGCGGTAATTATCGACTTGTTGTTTAAACGTTTCTGTTTTGCTGATGTCTTCATATTTCCTTATAACATTTTAAAGGGTCGATTGCACGGGTCTTTATATTGCTGTAGAAGTTACACATTATATTTATAGTACCTAAGTGATTTTAATTCAAAAATAATATATCAATGCTAGAGTAATTATTCTTAGCATGTTTATTCCTTTTGAGTATATGTGAGGTCGGATACTGGTTACAAAATCCCATAACCATTATTTAGATTTAGTTTTCGTTTTAAAACCAATTTAATATAAATCAATCAATATGGAGGTTAACGCGCCCGGTCTGCGAGTGCTGAGGTAAAGCAACTTTCGCAAAGGCCTGTCATCGGATGGGTGACCAAAAATGTATCATCTCGAGCTCTTCCGTGCTTCGGAAGGCACGTTAAGCCGTTGATCCTGGCTGCATTTAGTCGTCAACAACCACCTGCACTGGGCCCGCGTGGTGGTTTATGGCCCGTTCTTCCTATCCAATCATAGAAGACTCGTGCCCCAGCAGTGGGGACATACAATGAGCTGATGATGGTGATGATGATGATGAATCAATATCAGAAATCCGACACACTACCGAGACGTTATTGACTTAGCAAACTTAAGGCACTTGTACATACTTGTACCTACTTGTAAATTAAACAGTACCTATTATGCACGGAATAGATAAAAACTGTTCTGTGGCATTATGTATGTATAATTAACGAACTAGATTCATATATAAGTGTTTCGATTCAATGCGCCAAGACATTGTATTCTCCTTAATACGCTCAGTAGGTATCGTACCGATTTATGTTACAAAACAATGTTAGTAATTAATTATTTATTAACTGTTAATTGTCGATACGCGAATCCGACACTGCTCACATGCAGGAACATTGTAATCGCTCTCAAAAAAAAATTACCAGCCCCTCTGACAGTCAATAATAGGCTCTTTAACTTCACTGTTAAAGTACATTTCTCTATCGGCATCGTGTATAGAAACAAATTCATGTATTGCAAAGAAAATCGACGTATTGAAATTAATTGCTGTATTATTTAAAAGTGTGCGAAAAACTGCTTCTAGTTAGTGTTCTAACGACTTGTAATGTTTCCGTCGTGCGTTCTTGCTAGTGATCGCTAAGTTAAGCCTAGTAAAGGGATGGGTGACCAATATTTTTAGTATCCAGTGGATCACGCGGTATCTTGGACGACCAACTGGGCGTCGTAGATACCGCTGGAAAGATGAAGTTGACAAAGACCTGAAAGAGCTGGAAGTGCCCGACTGGTCTCACTTGGCACAAAACAGGAAGGAATGGCGCACTTTGATGTCGGAGGCCAAGATCCACTTCGGATCGCTGAGCCGGCGTAGTAAGTAAGTAGTGGATCACGCACAATTTGAATCCCTTTTGCTTGTATGCAGATCGACAGAGAGCGCGGTTGTTTTTTAGGGTTCCGTACACAAAGGACACAACAGGACCCTATTACTAAGACTGCGCTGACCGTCCGTTCGTCTGTCTGTCTGTCTGTCCGTCTGTCACCAGGCTGTATCTCATGAACCTTGATAGTTAGACAGTTGAAATTTACACAGATAATGTATTTTTGTTGCCGTTATAACAACAAATACTAAAAAACTTAATTTAATAAATATTTAAGGGGGCTCCCTTACAACAAACGTGATTTTTTTTGCTCGTTTTTGCTCGATATTGATAACGGCAACAGGTAGACGCTTGAAATATTCACATAATATTTAGTTAAGTATTCATTTTAAAAATAAATAATTAAATTAAAATAAAGCTAGTATTTAAGGGGGTTCCGTATGGGAACAAACGTGATTTTTTTTTAGTTTTTGCTCGATACTGATAACGGCAACAGGTAGACGCTTGAAATATTCACAGAGTATTTAGTTATATATGCTTTTTAAAAATAAATAAATAAATAAAATTAAAACTAACATTTAAGTGGGGCTCCCATAAAACAGACATGATTTTTTCGCCGTTTTTATAAATAATGGTACGGAACCTTTCGTGCGCTAGTCCGACTCGCAGTTGGCCGGTTTTTTTATACCTTACGGTTACGGGCAAGCACAGCGCCTTCATCTCACCTGGGTGCATAATGCGAGTTCATTCGCTATTCGATCACGTTAACAAAAACCTGAATTAGTATGGCACAGTTTTAACTCTTCTCGTATGCCGCCAGGAGGCGCTGCTAAAATGCCATACTTATTTTCGTTTTCGTAAACGTAATCGAATGAATAGGGATAGTAAATTAAAACTTACACTAGGCATTTCCGACTGTGAGATATCCAAGGCGTTCCGCTCGGGACATAATGATCGCGCGAGCGTCGAATTAGGCAATAATGTGGATTTTATTGAACGTCTACCTAATATTAAAATTATAATGGCCGACAATTATTACATGTTCAAAGACAATTGGTTTGTCTAAAACGGTGTACCTATAGCCTGAATAAAATGATATTTAGTTTATTAATAAAACGTATGTTTGATATTATATACGATGCAGGAAATTGTAAAATATTGTGAAAATACCTACCACCTGAAATTATATATATTAGATAAAAGGCCAATGAATAACATAATTTTTTTTTTGGATTTAAAATCCTTATACATTTCGTATAAAACTCATTTCAAAACACCATTTTTTTTAAACCCTCGCCTTAAGAGCGTTTACGCCGCACACTAGCGCCGCCAATGAAAAAAAACATATCTAGTAATTAGAGATAGAAAATCAAATTATGCTCAACAAACTATCTGAATGAAGTAATTTAGCATCTTTAGGTACGTCACCTAATGGACACCTGACATGTTATGGTTTAGTTAAATATGGCGTTATAGTTAAAAGTGGCCGTAACGTCTTATTTAACTAAACCATAACATGTGAGGTGTTCATTAGGTGCCGAAAAAAATGCTAAATTACTTCATTCAAATAGTTTGTTGAGCATCCTCAACTGAGGCACTGGCTATCTTATCTAGCTGCCGGAACACAACAATGCTGCAAACATTGATGTTACGGCGACATATTTAGATAAGATGGTGGTAGCTAGCCAGGCGGACAAACAAGTCCTACCTCCACAACCGAGTACACAAACATGTAGGTCTAAACCGGTGGTCTTAATCACTAGACCATAGAGGCGGTATAAATAGCGGTTGTCAGCACCTTAACAGTTATACCTATGAATCTGGAGTTGCTATCAAAGTTCATCCTCAGCCATCATTTAGTCCGCCCTAGGACATAGGCCTCCTCCAAACGCTTCCACTTCCTTCTGTCGCCAGCCATCCTCATCCAGATGTGGCCGGCTAGATGTTTAATATCGTCCATCCATCTAAATGGTGGGCGGCCCCGGCCTCGTGTGTTTTGCTACGGTCTCCACTCCAGTGTCCTTCTGGGCCATCGGTGGTAATCCATCCTCGCAATATATCCCGCCCATCTCCATTTTCGGGACTCTATCAGGTCTACAACGTCTCTCAACTTTGTCTCTCCTCTGATCCACTCGTTTCTTCTTCGATCTAGCAGAGTTACAACCAGCATATTTCTTTCCATTGCTCTCTGCGCGACTCTAAATTTTGCAGCTGACCTCAAATTACCAAAGTTACACTTGATTATAAAGTAATCCCAAGGTACTACGACTATTCCTCGACATCTATCATACCTTACGGTGTAAAGGTCACAGTCAGCCAACAGAGATTTCTTTTAAAAAGTACGTCAATAAATATGCTTCTCCGACCATCTAGACATTTTTAAATAATAACAACATGGAATTTAAAAACACAAAATAAGAGCTTATCTTTTAAGTGCCCTATTAAACGTTAATTGTGTCCGTAATTGCAATTAAAATTAAAAGTTATTGCACACACTGTATCTCGGGTCACGGTGACATTAACTATATATACAAATATGCGGTTAAGTGACTGGTCAATACAAAATAACATAATTTAGAACAACACTGCTATTAAAATATTTTTTCTGTTTTAATTATGCTTTCACAATGCTATATTTGTTTTTTTTATTTTATTTTTGTTATTTAGTTACATGATAAAATTTTACTAGAAAAAATCAACCAGTCAGTGTCAGGAAGTTAGAGAGGGAATCGAATCAACGAGTTTTTTGACGACCTCCTTGGTCGAGTGGTTTGTACACCGGTTTTCATGGTGTCGCCATCTCTGAGGTCCCGGGTCCAATCCCCGGTCGGGTCAATTTAGAAATTATTGTTTTTCTAAATTGTTTTCCACGAGCAGGATTTGAACCTATATTAAATAATATATGAATAGGATTTGCCTACTTCTTAAGAGCGTTTACACCGCACACTAGCGCCGCCCTTAAAAATAAAACATATCTAGTAATTAGAGATAGAAAATCAAATAATGCTCAACAAACTATCTGAATGAAGTAATTTAGCATTTTTACGTCACCTAATGAACACCTGACATGTTATGGTTTAGTTAAATATGGCGTTATAGTTAAAAGTGACCGTAACGTCTTATTTAACTAAACCACACCATAACAACCGAAGCACCGCCACCGTCAGAGGTTTTCTACAGGGAACGGCATCATGCACTAGTGCGTATCTCGCGCCCACCTTGATGCTCAGAGGGTTTCGGATCGGATCGTAGAGTTAGTGTTTTTTTTAATGAGCCTGTGGCGGTAGCCAAAGTAACATTAAGAAAACGATAGCGAAGTTCGAAAAGAATAAAATGTATGGGATTGACATAAGATTGACCACGTGATTTAGCGCGGCTTATGTCAATCCCATACATTTTATTCTTTTCGAACTTTGCTATCGTTCTTTTAGTGTAGGAACACACTATGCCGAAATTACGCGACCGAAGTTCCGCGGCTGATTTTACGTTCCGACGTATTCGGCGGATGACACACCATAAGTGCCGAACTTACGCCCCGCCCCCGGATCTTTGTAGGCAATCGAAACGAACTTCGGTCGCGTATAATGTGTGCTCTATAGAATAAGTTGCCGCTGAACTTACGCCCGACCGAAGTTCGGCTGTACGCTATAACGCAACGTAATTTCGGTATTATGTGTCGTCAGTAATTCAAATAGCATTGTAGGCGTAATCATGCCGAACTTCGGTCGCGTAATTTCGGCATAGTGTGTTCCTACACTAAATGTTACTTTGGCTAAGCCTACTGTAGTGCAGGGCTTGAATATCGTAAAAAAAATAGATAACGATACTTCTGTCAAACGAAGATACCATTAGTCAAAGTCAAAATCATTACATTTATTTAAATAAACTTTAGGAAAGGTGCTTTTGATTCAGCCAAACATTTTTTTACTTACTACCCATTCAGGACGTCTATTTCTTAACCGTTAAAAGCAAAGGTGACGTTATGCTTGGGTACCGTTGCATCGGTGGCCCTAGGCTCGCGTGGCGGTGTCCCGTTCTCCATATCTATACATAAAAAAGGCTCGTTCCCCAGCGATGGGAACATAAAATGAGTAGGTGATGATGATGTTTGAGGTGAGTGATTAATGTTTCTTTTATCCAAATGTCACCTCGTTGTCCTGTAGCCCACTATTAAGCAGAGCCGTGCACAAAACTAGTTAACCAAAACTTCAGCACAAATATCAATTGCTATTAAAGGATTTCGAGCGAGCCGATAGCCTTTATTTAGATAACCTTTAGATACATTATCGGTTGTTCTCATAAAAAAAACATACAAAAATTTAAGTCTCCATGAATTTCTCTCTAGTCTAATTGTTATGTCGGTTGCATTCTGATAACCTTTGCTTACGCACTGCGATGTAGAGTTAAAACATTTTAGAAAGAATATTTAGAAAATAGCTTTCTTTTCCTATAACTTGCAGTTTTGATAATTTATTGCAGATTTAAATTCTTTTTAAATTATTCAAATTCCAATTCAAATTCAAAAATCATTTATTCAGTTTAGGCTACAAGTAGCTCTTATGAATGTCGCTATGCCATCGGTTCGTAAGTCTACTCTGGGCGGGAGATCTTGCACTGAGAAGAACCGGCAAGAAACTCAGCAAGTGTCTAGCTCTTTTCTCCCTTACAGCGTCAAAAAAATAAAAATTGGAAAATGCCCTATCATAGCAGGACACTTTCCATTACAAATAAACACAAAAAATATAGAAGATGTTGAAATGAAACTGAGAATATTTAGTATTAAAGCTATTTAATATAATAATTACTATTGAATTATACATGAGCGTGGTTCGGAGTCGAGAGCAGAGAGCAGAGAACACAATGCAAAGCGGGGGAAAAGGAAATCAAGTTGGCCACAGAGTATAACATTTAGCGATGACATTGACACGGCGCTAGGTGGCGTTACTGTGTATATGTTCAACTACAATATCCTCCCTTGAACATAATCCCATCTTCCTGGAGAAGTACTGGAGCTAGGCTTGCGGGGTGGCTTTGGAGAGAACGTCGGCAACCATCTCTCCGGTACTCACATACTGCAAGTCAATCTTCTTTTCATTAACTTTGTCCTTTACAAAGTGGTGCCGGACGTCTATGTGTTTTGTTCTGCAATTATAACTATCATTACCTGAAATTTTAATACAGCTTTGGTTATCACAATAAATAACAATGCTTTGATGTTTGAGATGTGGCCAAAACTGTTCTTGCAGTTGTTTAAGCCAAAGTGCTTCTTGTGTGCAGGCCGACAATGACATGTATTCGGCCTCTGTTGTTGACAATGCAACAGTCGGTTGGCGTTTTGAGTTCCAACATATGGATCCTCCATGAAATATAAAAGTATAGCCCGTACATGATCGTCTATCATCTTCGGAATTAGCCCAATCAGCATCACAGTAAGCATGCGCTATATCTTCATTTTCACATCGATTGTAAGTCAGGCTGAAATGTGCAGTTCCTTTTAAATATCTTAATACGCGTTTTAATGTTACCCAATGTTTCATTTCCGGTTTGTTATTGTATTTACTTAGGTAATTTACTACATAGCTGATGTCAGGCCTTGTGCCTTGAGATAAGTACAGTAAACATCCAATTATTTCTTGGTAAGGAATGTCTTTCAGTATTGCATCTTCTTGACCAGTTGAATGCAGCTTTGTAAGTGGATCTATTGGAGTTTTGACAGGTTTACAGTCTGACATGCCATATTTCTGTAGTATTTCCTGTATGTATTTTCTTTGGTCAATATACATAATACCATTTTTCCTGTCTCTTATCACATGAAGCCCAATACAGTACTTCAACTCTCCAATATCTTTCATGCTGAACTTTTCACATAACTTTTGTTTTACATAGTTCTTTGTAGATTTGCAGTTTGTAAACAGGATCAGATCGTCAACATAAATTGCCAGAAATAATATTTGTCTCACACTAGAGATTTTATAATAAATACAGGGGTCAATAATGGAACGTGAAAGGCCTATTTCTCTTAGTGTAGCATCAAGCTTTTTATTCCAGTTGCGGCTGGCCTGTTTAAGTCCATATAAAGATTTCTTTAGTAAGCAGACTTCTGAATCGTTACCATTCTCATACATAGGTGGCTGTAGCATGTATATTTCCTCTTCAACATCACCTTGCAGGAAAGCCGAAACAGCATCCATCTGATCGATATCCAGATCGTACTTCGTAGCCAGCGCTAGTAAGTATCGAAGCGACGAGTATCGTATGACAGGTGAGTAAACTTCATCATAATCAATACCTTTTTTCTGAGCACATCCTTTTATTACTAAACGTGCTTTGTATTTGGTTATGTTTCCTTTTTCATCCTTTTTTGTTCTGTACACCCATTTACACGGTAGTTTTTTCTTTTCAGGTGGCAGTTTGGTCAGTATCCAAGTTTTATTTTGCATCAGTGAATCATATTCTTCTTTCATGGCTTTTATCCAATGCTGTGAGCTTGCGCATGATAAAGCTTCTTCTAAGCTTGTCGGATCATTGCAAATCGCCAGGCATGCATAATACAGGTTGTCATCCAAATCATCAGCGATTTCACCTCTCTGTATATGATTCCGGTGCCTTGGTCTGATTGTGACATTTGAACGGCCTAGTTCAAACGAGCTATCATCGGCTGTCTCTCTGCTGGTAGGTTCATAAGTCCTGTCATTTGCATCTGAAAAAATTGCAGTGTCATCTTCAGTTGTTTCATTTTCTGAATTTATTTCATCTGAAGTTGGCACTTCTATCTCACTACTTGGTTTACTTATCGCAAACTTTAATGGAACTGTTTGATTATTCTGTTTTGAAATAGTAGGTGTTGGTTTGGTATATTCTTGACTTTCTTCTATGAACACAACATCTCTACTCTTCACTATTACTTTTTTCTTAATGTCTAACAATCTATAACCTTTTTTATTTTTACAATAACCAACGAATTTCATTTCTGAAGACTTAGAGTCGCATTATAGTCTTTGTTGTTTCGGTACATGAACCATGGCCTTGCAGCCAAATATTTTCATGTGGCTGATGTTGGGTTATTTTCCACACCACTTCTCTTCTGGTGTCATGTCATTAATAACTCGAGATGGGGATCTATTAATAATGTAAGCTGCTGTTGACACAGCCTCAGCCCAGTAGATTTTGGGTAGATTTGCATCATAAAGCATGCATTTGGCGCGTTCTACAAGTGTTCGGTTCTTTCGCTCGCTTAAGCCATTCTACTCTGGAGTGTAGGGCGTCGTTGTTTGATGCTTGATGCCAGAATCTATAATATATTTTGTAAAAACTTTGTTACAATATTCGGTTCCGTTATCAGTACGAATAACTTTTATTTTTTGTCCCAACTCATTCTCTACTTCACATCTAAACTTGTGAAAAACTGAAGTTATATCTAATTTGTTCTTTAGGAAGTATACAAATACTTTTCTAGAATAGTCATCAATAAAGGTTATAAAATATTTTGCCCCTCCTAATGATGTACATTCCATGGGACCACAGAGATCGGAATGAATAACCTCAAGCAGCGATGAAGCTCTTGAGCCTTCATTTTTAAACGGTTGTCTAGCCTGTGTGCCTTGTATACAGGGAATACAAGTTTGAACATCATTACATTTTGTTATCTTCACCCCTTCAGTACATGTTTCTAACTTTTTTACATCTATATAGTTCAAGTATCCCATTCTACGATGCCATATATCTAAACTTTTAGTGCTCTCGGTGGCAGTAGCATATGCATGCTCTCTAACAGTGTTCAATTTATACATGTTATTTATAAGTCTTGCCGTTGCTACTAATTGTTTCTGATTATTGTAAATATCACAGCCAGTATTATGAAAATTAACTCGACATCCATTCTTTACTAATTGACTAACAGACAACAAGTTAGTACTCAGTTCTGGTATAAATAAAATGTCTCTCACCTGGACTGCGTTCACTTTACCATCATTACTACAGAGATTGAGATCCAAATTTCCCATCTTCTGTACAGCAACTGAAGAGTTATTGGCCACCTTTTATACTTTGTGTCGGAGGTGTCTTGATCTCATACAACCAATCAGATCTTCTAGTCATGTGCATGGATGCACCTGAATCTACATACCAGTCACTATCTTCCACTGCGGTGGTGGCTGAAAAAACTGCAGCATAATTTGTATTAATAGGATTGTCCTTTTTACTAGATATACAGTTCTTGCTCAGATGACCATATCTATTACAATTGTAGCAATGGGGACCACGCTGTTTATTCTGATTATATTGATTATTCTGGGGGTTACTATATTTCTTCTGGGGGTATTTATGCTTTATGTACAATGCGGTAGAATCAGATTCCGTTTTGACCTCTTGTAACAACTTAGTTTTAATAGAATCTGAATTTATTTTGACACCGGAGCTTTCCAAACCCATTATCATCGGTTTGTACTGGTCAGGCAGACCTGCTAACATTAAAGTTCCCAGCCATTCATCGTCAACTTTGAAATCAATATTTCTTAGCTTATGTGAAGTTGTCACTAATTTATTTATATAGTCCTCAATATCGGTACAACTGTCTAAGTTTATATTAATGAGATCACGTAATAAAGCTACTCTCCTGTTTAGTCCGGAGTCTTCAAACACAGACTGAAGTTTTAACCATACTTCCCGAGCATTTTTTGCGTCTTGTATGTGGTGATAATTATTACAATCAACAAGGAGAATTATCTTACTTTGGCCTTTACATCCTTTATTGGATCAAAGGGTACCTGGCTGGTAGGGTCCACACATGACCACAATTCCTCGTGCTCTAAGTAGGTCTTCACAGCAAATTTCCAATTATTATAATTATCCCTTCCGGTCAGTTTATCAATATGCACGGTGTTTATCGACATTGCTTCGGAAACTGATAGGTATTAGCTGAAATAAGCTGAAAAAGAAAACCTAGCCGGCGACCTAACCTCACTATTCGACACGCGGTACTTTTCGGAAACTAAACTTCTACGAAAAACTATTATTTACTTTTTTTTTGGGACTGGGCCCATAACCTGTTGAAATGAAACTGAGAATATTTAGTATTAAAGCTATTTAATATAATAATTACTATTGAATTATACATGAGCTTGGTTCGGAGTCGAGAGCAGAGAGCAGAGAACACAATGCAAAGCGGGGGAAAAGGAAATCAAGTTGGCCACAGAGTATAACATTTAGCGATGACGGTGACACGGCGCTAGGTGGCGTTACTGTGTATATGTTCAACTACAATAGAAGACAACCACAACATGTAAAAAAACAAAAAAAATAAACAAATCTAATATATCAAATTTACATCCGGTATAAGTTTCAATTTCCACAATGTCATACAGTACCACTACAGTACTCTAATAAAAGTCAAAAATTGTTTAAGAAAAACAAAGTCAAACTATAGTAATTAATACTAACAATAAGATAAGTATGCAAGAGCAGACCAGCCTCCACAGGCGGCACCCGTTCACGAGTGTGACATATGAATCAGCCATCGCTTCGCTCAACCATATTTTAGGGAACGTAACGACCCGACGCACACGCCACCACCGCAGAGACAATAAAGAGAGCATGAAACACTCAAGATACTTTAAATAAAAACTTAATGATCTATTTAACGCAACGCTGTTTGTTATCTGTAGGACACTGTTCAAAACTATGATATCACTATAAAAATTATTTTTATTATGTATATTGGTACAAATAGAGTATAATGTGTTTTTAGAGTAATTATTAACGGGATTCTTACCATGTTTATTATTTATGAGTATCCGATATTTCGGCGCAGTTGCATGCGCCATGATCACGGAATTACTGAAGTTAATGCGGGTGAGTTTTTTATGAGCAGACAAAACGATCTACCCTCTTCCTTAGTCGTTTTTTGCGCTCGATGCCCGTACCACTGATTTCTAAGTCACTATTCACTCGAAATTGCTCACGACACACTACACTCACATTATCAGGACGCGAAATGACTTTTTTGATGTTTTTGCAGTTTTTAAGAAGACTAACCACTGGGTTCCAGACACGCGACAGTTTGAATCCATCTTCACGATTGAAATTTTGTATTTCGTAATTTCAATCGCTTCTCTCACCAATCTAGGTACGTAGTGGCGTTCTGTCGAAATTATCTGAGGGTTGTAAAACTCAATCCAGTGATTAGGACCCGACTGGATCAGATGTTCAGCAATGGCCGATTTTTGCGTATCGTTGTTCTTGACAGCTTTGATGTGCTCCTTAATTCGGCAAGCAACTGTACGTTTCGTTTGGCCAATATAGGAGCTACCGCAGCTGCAATCGATCTTATATACACCCGGCTTTTCCAAGGGAAAACTATCTTTCGGCGACCGTAAACATTGTGTTACTTTTCTAAAAGGAGTGAAGATAGTATTGATTGAGTACTTATTAAGTATGTTTGAGACCTTATCTGTCACTCCCTTCATATACGGCAAATATACTGGTTGCCTGTCTACCTTGTACTTAAGGTGTTTGAGTCTGTGTCTAAATGGTACTATCTTCCCTTTATATCCATTTTTCTGTAGAACATGCCGGACATGGACTAATTCATCGTGCAAAGTTTCATTATCGCACAAGTCGTATGCACGGTTAGTCAAGGATGATACTACCGAGTCAAGATGTCTTGGGTGGTGATGTGAGGTTGCGTTAAGATAGCGATCAGTGTGTGTAGCTTTCCTGTATACCGAGTGGCCAAGAGAACCGTCATCCCGCACTCGCACCATGACGTCGAGAAATGCCAAGCTCCTGTTTTCTTCCATCTCAAAAGTGAAATTTATTTTCGGATGTATACCATTCAGACTTGCCAAATAAACCTCGACATCGCGCCGACCACCAACAAGTATACAGAAAACGTCATCTACGTACCTTTTCCACAGCTTAATTGACGTGGGTGCAACAGCGATAGCGCGCTCTTCAAAATGCTCCATCCAGATGTTCGCCACCACTGGAGCCACAGGACTGCCCATAGCCACCCCGTCAATTTGAAGGTAGTACTGACCTTGGAATACAAAATAGTTCGCCGACAAACAGTGATGTAATAATTTGGCGTAATCCATCGGGATGTTGCTATTCAGTAACTTTGCTTCATCGACCTCTAAACAATCCGCTACCGGCACGTTAGTGAAGAGTGATTCTACGTCGAAACTGACCATCAACTCGTTGTGCTCAACCCTGTTTTGGCGCAGAATGTCAACGAAATGACGGGAGTCCTTTACGTACGACGACGTTTGTCCTACCAATGGTTGCAATACGCTCGCTACGTGCTTCGCTAGTTCATATGTCGGTGAGCCTATCTGGCTCACAATCGGTCTCAAGGGGACGTTTTGTTTATGAACTTTTGGCAGACCATAAAGTTTAGGCGGTTGAACGTTTCTAGAACGTAGTAAATATTTAAGTGTTTCGTCGCCTAAAGAATCACCGCATTCCTTTATTAGTGCTTGAGTGCTTCGATTCGTTCTAGCCGTGGGATTGTAATTCACTTTCTTGTATGTCTTTTCATCACTAAGTAGATTTAGAATTTTATTATTGTACTCAGCAATGTTCATTATAACAGTCGCATTGCCCTTATCCGCTTTTAGTACTATTATATTTTTGTTCTTCCGAAGGTCGTTTAATGCAGCCGATTCGGAAGAGGTGATGTTCGGACTAGGTACCTTTGCATGGCGTAACGCGACGGCAATGTCTTGCCTCAAAATGTCCGCATCGTCTGATGGTATATTGTTACGTCGTATACCCTCCTCAACCGACCTAATCACCTCCTCAAAGGGAATACGTCTAGGTGTAATAGCGAAATTCATTCCTCTCTCTAGGACTGTAAACGCAGAATCGGTCAACTCAATACCAGACAGATTAATCACCGTTCGAGTTTGTCGTGAGTTATCATGGTACGTGACGTGTGATTTCTGTTTTTGCCAAAGTGATTCGAACTTACGATTTTGTTTCACGGCACTCAATTCCCTTATACGTTGAGCTTGCAAATATGTTACGCGATCACAAATATTGAAGTCCCCGGCTGTAAACACGACACTGCACTCCAGATGCAAATGATATAAGTCACACTGTACACCAGGGATGCACAGACTACGGCCCGCGGGCCGCATGCGGCCCGCCGGTCGAATACTGGTGGCCCGCCGACAGCAAAAATAATACTCTCGTACATTCGAAAATATTGAGTTCTATTCCAGAATAAAACCAATAACAAATGTTCGAAAAGTAATTTGAATCTCGCGCGCGCGCTCTATCAATCTTATCGGTGCGCCGTGCATGCGTCGGTAACAGCGGTCGGTAATGTTCGTGCTGATCTCGGTTAAATTCGTTTTCTTGAGGAAGCGCGCCGCGTTATTATTATACTGTTCGAGCGAGCGAGATAGCAATAGTCCCAAATTCCCGATAGCTCGCGTAGGTAGATACACGAAGCTTCCAGAGTCGGTTTCGAGATTTCTCCAGACAGTTTTCGACTCTATGCGCGTGGTATAAAAGCCACGCTAACCGCAGCGACCGACAGTTCGGTTTTAATTTGAGTAAAGTGTCGTTAGTTCTAGTGTAGATTTTAACTCGACTAGCCGGTGTCATAATTATAATATATTTTGATCCACATTCAACGTAGATTTCCCGTCAAGTGCCGTGTATAATTGTGTTGTGAAATCGTAAGTAAAACTGTTATTAATTTTATCTACATATTTTATCAATTATTTTTGGTAATTAATTAGGAACTGTAATTGGTTTTAGGTGCTGTGGTAATCCTAGTCAGGATTAAAACGCAACATGGACATGCCAGGAACTAGTAAAAAACGTAAGGTTAAAGATGAAAATCGGCAGTTTCAAGAAATTTGGACTGAGAAATACTTTTTTGTATGGTCGCATAACAAAGTCGTTTGTTTAATTTGCAAGAATTCTGTTGCGATTGCAAAGGAATATAATGTAAAAAGGCACTATGAAACGCAGCATCCTACTTTTACGAAGTTTACAGGCGAATTAAGAAAGCAAAAAGTTTTGTCTTTAAAACGGGAGCTTATTGGTCAACAAGCTATGTTTACAAAACCCATTCAAGATACAGAAACAGCTACAGAAGTTAGTTATGAAATTTCTCGAATGATAGCAAAGCGGAGTCGCCCCTTCAATGATGGGGATTTTGTAAAAGAATGCATAGAAATTGCCGCTAAGAAAATGTGTCCAGAAGCAGCAAAAAAGTTTGAGAAAATTCAACTGAATCGTATGACCATCCAAAGACGAATTATGTCTTTGTCAGATAATATTGCGGAACAATTAAATGAAAAAACTAAGATAATTGATTTTTTTTCATTAGCACTCGACGAATCCACTGATATTAGTTCCACAGCTCAACTTCTTATATTCATACGAGGTGTTACTCAAGATTTTGAAGTCTTCGAAGAGTTATTAGGAATGTGTTCATTGAAAGGTCAAACCAGAGGAGTTGATATACTCAATGTACTTTTGGACGAGTGTTCAAAAACTGATTTGGACTTATCGAAATTATCGGGAGTTTCGACTGACGGTGCTCCTTCGATGATTGGTGTCAATTCTGGGCTAGTTACTTTGTTGAAAAAGCATTTGCAAGAAAAAAACTTAAACGCTGAAGATCTCATGCAGTTTCACTGCATTATACACCAAGAAGCCCTCTGTTCTAAAAAAATTGAATTTGAAAATGTCATGAAAGTGGTAGTTTCGACTGTGAATTTCATAAAATCACGAGGACTCAATCACAGGCAATTCAAACAATTCCTTGATGACATTGAATGCGAACATGGAGATTTACTGTATTATACAGAAGTAAGGTGGCTAAGTCGTGGATTGACACTGGAACGATTTTTAAATTTAATAGAAGAAATTGATATTTTTCTGGCGGAAAAGCAAAGGGACGTCCCGGAACTTAAAAGTCCTGATTGGTTGTGTGATTTGGCTTTTTTAGTTGACATTACAAATCATTTGAATGTCTTGAACACACGGCTTCAAGGCAAAAATCAACTGATATCCCAGCTCTACGCACATGTATCATCCTTTCAATGCAAGCTGACACTTTTCAGATCGCAATTGAATTCTGGAAATTACAATCATTTTCCGAATTATAAGAAAATGGCTGAAAAATTCAAAAAAACTGCTATTAATTTCAGTTATGTAAAAAAGCTAGATATTTTGATTCAATCTTTTCAAGACAGATTTTCGGAGTTTAAAACAGTGAAACCTCTGTTGGACATATTTAGCAATCCTTTCACGATTTCAGTTGAAAATGCGCCAGAGTTAATGCAGTTAGAAATTATCGACATTCAGAACGACCAAGATTTACGCAACTGATTCAACGAAGGAGACTTGCTGAACTTTTACCGCTGCATTGATAAAAATACGTACAAAGAGTTGCGCATAAACGCTCTGAAATGTGCAAGCTTATTTGGTTCTACCTATATATGTGAACAAACCTTTTCAATCCTAAATAATAATAAAACAAAAAATCGAAACCGCCTTGCAAATGAAAGTTTGGAAGCAGTTTTACGTGTTGCTACAAGTAAATTTGAGCCAAATATAAAAAAGATTGTAAGCACTATGCAGTGCCACGCTTCAAATTAATAAATTCTTTTTCAATTTGAATACATTATTATCAATTTTTCATTGTCTTTAATTACCTATACTTCTGGTGGCCCACCATCAGTTCATAATTTGCCCGAGTGGCCCCTAGTCTTAATAAGTCTGTGCATCCATGCTGTGTACACTGTTCAGTTGGTACCTACAACTTCGTATTAATTTACGCAAAAGTTTTACACTCGCGTTTGGCAGAACACTCTCGGAACCGTAAATGTCTATGCGAGGTTTTATCCGCACACACACTGGAATTAAGTCCGCGTCACGGCATTTCGTTAAGAAAGACAGCGACTCCTTTAGACATTCACACTTTTTCCGCGCGCGTTCTGGGTGTTTCACTAATTTTGCATTATCCGGCCCGTACCGGTTGACAATATAACTATTTAAACTATCATGGTCACTTGCAATAGAGTAATTATTAACGGGATTCTTACCATGTTTATTATTTATGAGTATCCGATATTTCGGCGCAGTTGCATGCGCCATGATCACGGAATTACTGAAGTTAATGCGGGTGAGTTTTTTATGAGCAGACAAAACGATCTACCCTCTTCCTTAGTCGTTTTTTGCGCTCGATGCCCGTACCACTGATTTCTAAGTCACTATTCACTCGAAATTGCTCACGACACACTACACTCACATTATCAGGACGCGAAACGACTTTTTTGATGTTTTTGCAGTTTTTAAGAAGACTAACCACTGGGTTCCAGACACGCGACAGTTTGAATCCATCATCACGATTGAAATTTTTGTATTTCGTAATTTCAATCGCTTCTCTCACCAATCTAGGTACGTAGTGGCGTTCTGTCGAAATTATCTGAGGGTTGTAAAACTCAATCCAGTGATTAGGACCCGACTGGATCAGATGTTCAGCAATGGCCGATTTTTGCGTATCGTTGTTCTTGACAGCTTTGATGTGCTCCTTAATTCGGCAAGCAACTGTACGTTTCGTTTGGCCAATATAGAAGCTACCGCAGCTGCAATCGATCTTATATACACCCGGCTTTTCCAAGGGAAAACTATCTTTCGGCGACCGTAAACATTGTGTTACTTTTCTAAAAGGAGTGAAGATAGTATTGATTGAGTACTTATTAAGTATGTTTGAGACCTTATCTGTCACTCCCTTCATATACGGCAAATATACTGGTTGCCTGTCTACCTTGTACTTAAGGTGTTTGAGTCTGTGTCTAAATGGTACTATCTTCCCTTTATATCCATTTTTCTGTAGAACATGCCGGACATGGACTAATTCATCGTGCAAAGTTTCATTATCGCACAAGTCGTATGCACGGTTAGTCAAGGATGATACTACCGAGTCAAGATGTCTTGGGTGGTGATGTGAGGTTGCGTTAAGATAGCGATCAGTGTGTGTAGCTTTCCTGTATACCGAGTGGCCAAGAGAACCGTCATCCCGCACTCGCACCATGACGTCGAGAAATGCCAAGCTCCTGTTTTCTTCCATCTCAAAAGTGAAATTTATTTTCGGATGTATACCATTCAGACTTGCCAAATAAACCTCGACATCGCGCCGACCACCAACAAGTATACAGAAAACGTCATCTACGTACCTTTTCCACAGCTTAATTGAGGAGGTTAGGATCAAAACCGCAACATATCCACTTTTGTCAAAAAGACAGAAACCGAAAAAAACTTAATAATTCTATGTACTTATTATTATATATTTTTTTAAGTATGCCATTTTTGAATATGAGAAATAGGTCACTGAAAAAATTTTTTGTTATGTAATTGCTTACACCGATATCAATCAATCCAGAGAAGTTTCTTTGGATAAGTGTGGTTTTGTGAAAACAAATCAGGATAAGTGCTGTTTTGTACCACCTATTTTTTGAATAATAATAAAAAAAAACTTTAGCAAAATCAAATCTTTTATTTCTAAATTACTTACAGTCATAATGTTTCAGTGTCCTTAAGTTTCTATTCTTCACTACTAAACGTATTTGAACTTTGTTACACTTGAATGTTTTGTCAGACGTGTGTGTGCAATTCCTTGTGAAGTTCAATGCGATAGGATCTTTGTCGCTATACCTACAATAAAGAAAGAAATACTCTTTAAACATGTAGAGTACGTCTCATGAGCTCATTTAGAGGTAGGAGGTAAAATACCTAGGTACATTATAATATTTTCGGATAAAAAATAAAAGACTCACTTAACATTTTTTACAATATCCCTTGGTCGTCTTCTTCGTAATTTTTTCTTAACTCCACAGTTTATCTGCTTATTCTCCATCTCAAAATGTGTGAAATTTTATTGTTTTATAGTTAGAAAACATAAATGATATTTTCATAAATATACTGTGAAGCTACAGTTAAAATATTAATCTGCTTAAATAACTCTCTCAGCGTATCACGGGGCTTAAGGCTATAAATAGCTCGAATGGCTCTTTTCTGTAAAACAAAAATGGTTTCAATGTCAGCCGCTGAGCCCTACAATAAAATACCATACGACATGACGCTGTGAAAGTAACTAAAGTAAACCAATCTTGCCGTTTCTACATCAGTAAGTGACCTCATTTTTCTAACCGCATAGGCAGCTGAGCTAAGTCTTCCTGCCAGGGCAGCAATATGAGAACCCCATTGTAATTTATGATCTAAGGTAATACCCAGGAAAACTGTCGAGTTAACTATTTCAACTATTTCATCGTTCATAGTGATACTGGTATTAACCTGCTTCACATTTTGCATCGTAAATTTCACACATTTAGTTTTTTTTGCATTAAGCAGCAGGTTATTAGTGGTAAACCAATGTAATATTTGAGAGAGAGTATTACTTACGTCGTCAAATATTGCTCTATGTCTATCAACTTTAAAAATCAATGAGGTGTCATCAGCAAATAATACTATCTCACAAAGATCTTCGGTGTAGTAAGGTAGATCATTTACATAAATGAGAAATAAAAGAGGTCCTTATATTGATCCCTGGGGCACCCCCATAAGTAACGGGGCGCCAGCAGAATCAGTACCGTTAATATTAACTTTTTGAACTCTGCCAGTGAGGTATGATTTCAATAAGGTAAGTGAGTTGTCTGAGACACCATAATGTTCCATTTTTAATAATAAAGTATCGTGATCGACACAGTCGAAAGCTTTCGATAAATCACAAAAGATACCTATCGCGTCCTGTTTCTGCTCCCATGCATCGAAAATATGCTTAATGAGTGCAACTCCCGCGTCGGTTGTATTTCTACCTTTAGTGAAACCGAATTGTTTGTTATGAAGTAACTGGTTATCTGTAAAATGTGACAGCAATTGATTAAAAATAACTTTTTCAAAAATTTTACTAAGAGCCGGTAGTATGGATATAGGCCGAAAATTAGATGGGTCACTTTTATCGCCTGTTTTAAATAACGGTATAATTTTACTGTACTTCATTAAATCTGGAAATACACATTCATCAACGCATTTATTAAATATTATTGCTAAATTAGACGCGATAGAAGATATTATAGATTTTAATATATCAGTGGAGATACCCCAAAGATCCTCTATTATACGTCTTATTACATATAGGTATAACGTCATAAATCATACAATGTATGTGTAATTGTTGTAACAGATTTACAGATTTACTCTTCAGTGGAGAAAGGGATAATATTATGATATAAAGAGCGTGTTCATTATTTCTGACGAAAGGAGCGATAACTTTTTATTATTCGATTAATTTATTAAAGTTGCTAGTTAAATTAGTTATTTGACATTTTAAGACTATTTAGTTAATTTACATTTTATAGATTGTTTACAACTAACAATATTCAATCATCAACCAAGCGGCCGTGGCTAGCTCAATTAAATCCGCACTCTCTTTGGTTGGTGATTGTCCCCGCCTGCGACAACTATCAATTTTCAATGTATTTATAAATACTCATTTATTATAGATTTTATTATTTAAGTATAGTATCCTTGTCCGATACCTATATCGGACAAGGAAATATTTCACGTTGCATTCAACATTGCTCAAATTTAATTCTGGGATCGTAGAGCTTGTTTTTTCTTTTCAGGTTTTTTCTCTTTGCAGTTATTTTTTTTATTAGTCCGGTTTTTACGAGTATATAATTAAAATGATTTTGTTTTGTTTATAATGCCTAAATGCCTTTGGCTTTCAAAGTAAAAAAAACGAAGTGCATAGTGTTGAATAATTTCGGCGGGCTGGTTAGAACCACGATAGCTCAATTGGGAGAGCACCTGACCCGGTATGTCAGAAGGGTGCAGGTTCAATTCCTGCTCGTGGACATTTTTTCAGCTTTTATGTTTTTGTAATGATTATAAAATTGTCTTTATATAGTTGTTTTAGCACTCGGGTTTTTTGTTTTATTTAAAAAAAATTAAGCACATTTTGCGCACGGGGGATTGTGAGTATTTGCATATTTAAAGTTCACATGGAGAAGGAATGCAGAAAGATAACATATACGTATAATACGTGTTACATTACATTGTATTTTAAGTGAAATTCGGTCTAATTTGCCACTAGGCGACCACACTGGTGTGTGTTACTAGTGCAATACAAATAAATAGTTATAATTAACACGCCAACTCTAACAGTTTACTAACTCTACCGAGTTTACAAGTGCCCCGCCGAGGTCAGCCGTTTCGTGGTAACCAGATATGGTAATCAAGCTACCGAAGCCAATAATGTGCATTATAATTTTAATACATTAGTAACAACGGTAATGGTTAACAACACAGGTTGTGGTGACGGCTAACATCATCGCTATGAATAAATATGATCGTCGGATCATTCATTACGCAACTCATTCATTCGAAGTCGTCAATCGTAAACAACTGGGCTTTGCTTATAATTAATACTAATTGTTTTACTAATAGTTATTTTGTTTATAATTTAGCGTTTTAGCAATAATTGTAGTGTAGTGGTTAGATCATCAGTCTTAGGCTCGTTTTCATCAACACGCTGCCTGCAGTGGTTAATGTGCTTGGATTGCGATTGTTAAGGTTAACCAACTTTTACAAAGGCCGGTAATTGGAAAGCGTATAGATAGTAACCCTAAATACACATTACCAAATAAAAACAAACTAATTATACCTACCTCTCGACTTCAACTACATAAGCACACAAGCCATGGCTGTAAAGACATACAATAAACTACCAGAACTTATATAAAAAACATAGACGGGGAAATAGAATTCAATAACAAACTTAAACTAATTAGAAAAACATATTTTGAATACATCATAAATTTTTTTAATACATATATATTTATAAATAAATTCTAAAAAATAATGTAATTAATTAACAGTATATATATTATATAAAAATAAATAAATAAATTAATCTTACATATTTTGAATTATATTAGCAGTAGAATAAGATTAGATATTAATTTCCTCTCAAAACATTGTCGTGCCCAATCCGGGCCTAACGTTCTATCTAACAAATATTGTAACAACGCATGTATACTTATGGAGAGCAATAAATGATTGAATTGAATTAACCTTTTTACCGCCAACAACTTCTATAGAAGTTCGAGATTTTCGTGCCGTCCACGCCAGCACTTCTATAGAAGTTCTTCTTTGTACCTACTTTATTAAAATACTATTAGCTGAAAATTCAGAACGGGTGATAGCGGTCGTCGAGTGAGGGACATGTGCGTGTGTGCGTGGAAGGAATAAAAGCAAGTGCGCTATCGTGGCTCGTCCATTTGCATCTCGGCGCTCGGAACGGACGGAATGACGTTACTGCTTACGTATATTGTCATATTTCTTTTTTGAGTTGGGATCACATTTTGTTAAGTTCTTTAGTGTTAATTTGTCTCAGTGTCTTTTAATTAGTTTGTTGCGAGTAAAATAATTAAATAACCACTAAAGTTAATGTACCATTGTTATTTTTAAATTGAAGTTAATTTAGTCTAGTAAAAATCATTGTATCAATTTAGTTAGGTTAAAAATCATTGTTTCTCCTAATTAAAAGTTTATTTAATTTAGCTGATGATTGTTTCTTTTTTTTAATAATAATAATTGAGTTTAGCTAATATCAGAAGTGGGATTACACTCATTGCTATCTTTGTTTTGTTTTGGCTTTTCTTACTAATACAGTTTAAGTTTGATTTTGTTTAACGATCAACACTTTGACAAAATGGCGGAATCTACTAGAAAACGTAAGAAAAACACACGTGCTTGCACGCCTGATATAACCTTACAACAGACACTGCAGACAATTTTAACACGTTTAAATACGTTAGAAGAAAATTCTGTAATACGTAATTCAACTGAACGAAGTAGTGCCAGCGTTATAACGTCCGAGACGAGGATTGAAGCATGCGCCTCATCGACGCCTGCCAGCGCTCCTGTACAGCCGGCGCCTGCCAGCGCTCCCATACAGCTGGCGTCTGCCAGTGCTCCGCTGCCGGTGGCGCATTTGGAGTCATTGCCGATGCATCAGGGGTGCGGCGGCAACGTAGGCGCGGTGCTGGAGACACCTCCGCCTTCGGTTGCATGCAGCGTGGATGCTGCGATGAATGAGATGACTGATAAAATTGTAAATGCCCTGGGGGCATTTAACCCGGTAAGGTCGAACCATGTTTATATATCAAATTTTGATCCCACTTTGAATGACATTGATGTATGGTGTGATGAGGTAGACCATGTCCGTGTTATTAACCGATGGGACGATAGAGAATGTTTAGCAAGAATAGGAAATTGCTTAAAAGGTGATGCTCGTTTGTGGCTTGATGAATGGGTTACCAACGATCGAACATGGTCTAACTTTAAGCGCGAGTTTAAGCCTTTGTGTCCCAAAAGAGTTGATATAGCCAACATTTTTTTTGATGTTATGAAAACTAATTCTGATAATTATAGCACATATGCAGAGTACGCTCGTCGCTCATTGTTACGCCTTCGGATCGTAAGTAGTTTAAGTGAAGATCTCATTAGTGCAATTATAATACGAGGCATTACTGACCCTCAAATCCGTGCAGTTACAACCAATTCAAAACTACTTCCCAATGAGTTAGTAAATTTCCTGTCGATTTATGTTAAACCCGCACCGCTAATGTCAACCAGTAAATTCCGGAGTGTAAATAAAAATGCATTACCATCTCACAGTAAGTTTTATTCTCATAAGCGTGATTATTCTGAAACAAAACCTCAGTGTTTTTCTTGTGGTAATTATGGGCACAGACAAGCCATGTGTCCGAAGCGTAGAAGATCAAATAATTATAACGGTAGGAGTGATACTGGTTCTAGCCCTTCCACTAATATGAATAGTTTTCCTATGAGTGCATCCAATTCTAACCCCCAACGTAAGTCAGAACCTTGTTCTTTTTGTAAGAAATTGGGGCATAAAGTAGATGATTGTTTTGCCAAGCAGCGATCTGAATCACGAGGTAAATCAAATGTTAATCTCTGTCGAATAACTAATGACGATTACAGGAAAAATGATATAACTACTGCAGTTATTCAGGGCGTACCTGTCGATATTTTAATAGACAGTGGTTCAACTTTATCTTTGATGTCAGACGCGATCTTGAAACATTTTCAATGCAATAGATTACCTTCATTTTGTACGTTACGTGGCATAGGGAATCAAGATATAGTTTCAAGTTGCTCTGTTACATTGACTGTTGAGTTTTCCGAAATAACATTAGAAGTCGATTTTCATGTAGTTTCTGGTACTTTTATGAACACTCCCATAATTATTGGTACTGACGTTTTAAACCGAGATGGAGTCACTTACTTGCGAACCAGGGGCCAGCAACGACTCATGAGAGTTCATGAAATGTTTACCGTTGAGTCGAAGGTGCTGCCGCAGCTTTCTGTTAACACACCTTTAATAGGTACTGAAAAACAACAGTTGATGTCAATTATCAATGAATTTGCTCAGAATTTAATAACTGGTACCGCTATGACAACAGTTACAACAGGTGCGATGCACATTCGACTTAGCGATGAGACTCCAGTGGTGTATAGGCCGTATAAGTTATCTCTTGATGAGAAGTTGCGTGTTAGAGGTATTATCAAGGACCTTTGCGATAAAGGTATTATTCGTGAATCTGAGTCCCAGTATTCAAGTCCAATTTTGCTTGTAAAGAAAAAAGACGGTAGTGACAGGATGTGTGTGGACTTCAGGGCCTTAAATGCAAAGACGGTGAAAGACCGCTTCCCACTTCCACTTATAGATGATCATGTGGATCGTTTGGGCAAGAGTAGGTATTTTACCAGTCTTGATATGGCCACTGGATTCCACCAGATCCTCATGGCTGAAGACTCAATTCACGTCACAAGCTTTGTGACGCCGGAGGGCCATTTTGAATTTTTGAAAATGCCCTTCGGCCTTGCAAATGCACCTGTTGTTTTTCAACGGATAATATCGAACACGTTGCGTTCATTCATTGAGTCGGGCAGGATCCTGGTTTATATCGATGATATTTTGATACCTAGTTTGACCATCGACGAAGGTTTGCAGACCCTGCGTGAAGTACTACAAGTACTTACAAAATCCGGATTTTCGATCAACTTGAAAAAATGCACGTTTTTGGCCTCAGAAATTGAATACTTGGGAAGAACCGTTAGTAATGGTCAGGTTAGGCCAAGCTCCCATAAAGTGGAAGCCCTGGTAAAGTCTCCTGTACCAGGTAACGTTAAGCAGGTAAGACAGTTCTTAGGGCTAGCTGGTTATTTTAGACGTTACATTCCCGACTACTCTACTAAAACAGCCTGTATAGCTCATCTTCTTCGCAAAGGCGAAGAATTTAAATGGGGTCCTGAACAAGAAGAAGTGCGGCCAAATATTATTGATCGCTTAACTAGTGAGCCCACCCTTGCTATATTTGACCCGTCACTACTAACCGAAGTACATACTGACGCCTCTGCGATAGGATATGGTGCTGTACTGCTCCAAGTACACGATGGCGGGCTCAAAAAACCCGTCGCATACTTTAGTAAGGTCACTCAGGGTGCCGAATCGCGTTACCACTCGTACGAGCTGGAAACGTTAGCTGTCGTCAAGGCATTGCAGCATTTCCGGCATTACCTTGTTGGGATCCATTTTAAAGTGGTGACTGATTGTAATGCCTTGAAACTAACGCAGCGGAAAAAGGACTTACTACCCAGTGTTGCGCGATGGTGGATTTTTCTACAAGATTATAACTTCGATCTTGAATACCGTAAAGGGGTCACTTTATCTCATGCAGACTATTTAAGTCGCAACCCTGTGAATATGTGTGAAATCAGAAGGCCTCTTCATTGGGCCCAAATTGCACAGGGCGCTGATAGTGAGTGTCAGACCTTATTACAGAAGCTAATTGATAACGAACTTGATTCTAATAGGTATGTCAATCGAAATGGTGTTCTTTATTATAAATATGATACTGTTGGTGAACAACCGCGTTTACTATGCTTTATACCGAAGGGGCATCGTCTTAGTTTATTGCGTATCTTTCACGATGAACACCAACATATAGGTGTTGATAAAACAACTGAATTAATATTGAAGCATTTTTGGTTTCCGGGTCTGCGTAAATTTATTCAAAAATATATACAGCATTGTATAGTCTGTTTATCACATAAAAAAGTGCCCCGTCAACCGTTACAACCGATTGAATCATGGAGTAAGCCAAATATACCTTTCGAAACAATTCATAGTGATGTTTTAGGACCGCTCCCTGATTCTAACGGAAATAAGTTTATTGTCATTATTGTTGATGCGTTTACCAAATATTGTTTAATGTACCCAATTTATAATCAAGCAACAAATGAACTGTTACGTGTTTTTGAAATATCCCTTTTCGGTACTCCAAAGTTAATAGTCGCGGATCGTGGTAGAATGTACGAAAGTACCGCTTTTAAAAATTGGGTACATGAGATAGGTTGTGAGTTACATTTAATTACACCAGAAATGCACCAGAGTAATGGTCAGGCTGAGAGGTATTGTAGAACAATTTTGAATATGATACGTGTTGAAGCGAATTTCAGACAAGAACAATGGTCAGATGTTTTATGGAAATTACAACTCACCCTGAACATTACGAAACAAAAATCAACTGGTTTTTCACCTTTGTGTTTGTTAATTGGCAGCGAAGCAGTAACTCCCGTTATACGTTTTGTGATCCGTGATGTGGCTTTAGAAAATTTGAGCCCAAATCGCGAATCTTTGCGAGAGCTTGCTCGTCAACGGGCCTCAGGGTCACTGGAAAGGAACCGAGTACAACAAAATGCTCGAGTAAATGAGAGACGCAAGCAGCCACATGCCTTCCAACGTGATGATGTTGTTTTTGTGCACAAAAATAGTCAATCCACTGGCAAACTAGATTCCGGAATGAGGGGCCCTTATCAAGTAACCCGAGTACTGCCGCATGGACGCTATGAGCTGAGGCTAATGGCGGGTTCCTACGGGAAAACAACAAGGGCAGCCGCAGAATACATGACTCTTTGGCGTGGTGAATGGACGCCTGATGTGTGTGGCACATTTTTTGAAAGTGAGTATATGAGCTTATCTTATGTTTGGGACATGCTGAGGCCTCTGTCTTATGAGCAACCTGAGGGCTCTGCTGTACGTGACAATTTATGTTTAAAATACGCCGAGGCCTCTATCTTAGTAGTAACCTGAGGGCTCTGCTACCAATGTTCTTTAATTACTACTTTTATAACAAGCTGAGGGTTTTGTTATATAAATAGAGGGCATCCTGAGGGCTCTGCCATTGCACAAGTTATTAAGTGTTTGATGTTTGTTGATGTCTAAAAAGATTTTTAACATTTCAATGTGATTTTAGGTACCGATGATGAGTTTGTGGAGGATGATATTCTAGAGCCAGCACCAGATGACGAACAGACAGCGGGCGAGGACGCGCCGCCGTCAGGAGAGGCCGTATTAGCCGAAAATTCAGAACGGGTGATAGCGGTCGTCGAGTGAGGGACATGTGCGTGTGTGCGTGGAAGGAATAAAAGTAAGCGCGCTATCGTGGCTCGTCCATTTGCATCTCGGCGCTCGGAACGGACGGAATGACGTTACTGCTTACGTATATTGTCATATTTCTTTTTTGAGTTGGGATCACATTTTGTTAAGTTCTTTAGTGTTAATTTGTCTCAGTGTCTTTTAATTAGTTTGTTGCGAGTAAAATAATTAAATAACCACTAAAGTTAATGTACCATTGTTATTTTTAAATTGAAGTTAATTTAGTCTAGTAAAAATCATTGTATCAATTTAGTTAGGTTAAAAATCATTGTTTCTCCTAATTAAAAGTTTATTTAATTTAGCTGATGATTGTTTCTTTTTTTTAATAATAATAATTGAGTTTAGCTAATAATACATTTATACGTTGGCGTACAGCAGGACATCGCGTGCAGGATAGTTGGGCGGTGAAAAGGTTAAATAGGATGGGTGACCAAATTTTTTTCATCTTATGGCAAGTATAGCCGTAAAGGTCACTGCATTGGCAGTCTTTAAACCACCAACCCGTACTGGGCCTGACGTTATAAAAAACAATTTATATAATATGTAACTTATTCAGGACTCAGCTTAATGTTTAAATTAAAAAGTAAATGGCTATACAAAAGTCAATATTCTTTTGCTAACAACTGGAATGAATATCACATTCCCATAGAGTAGAGTCTCTAATCAACCTGCGTAATGGCGGTGCGTTTCCTGATTATCTTCAGCGGCTACAATTAGCAATCTACAGATTCTTATGTTTCCGATCCGATTCAAACCCCTCGGAGAATCTAGTAGAGAACGGAGTGATGCCATTCCTTCTAGAAACACTCTGACGGTGATTGAGGAACCTTTAAAGTTTCTCGCCAACCCCAATAACGACCGATGACTCTGTAATGACCGTCTGAGGCCAACAGCAAACCCTTTTTAGAAACAGGAGGCTTTTAAGGCACTATACCTTCTCCTCCACTAGCTGTCTTCTAATCTGGATCCGCTTCTGCTCAACATCATGGAGAGTTGAGTTATTTGCCTACTCTACTATAAAAAAAATACTGTCAGTGCAGTAGATATCTAACTTTTTTTTGTGTGATGTGATTGTCCTTTTTTTTGTGTGTGTTTATTTGTGATGGCAAGTGTCCTTTTATGATAGAGCACTTTCCAATATTTTTGACGCTATAAGGGAGAAAAGAGCTGGACACTTGCTGAGTTTCTTGCCGGTTCTTCTCAGTACAAGATCGCGCCCAGAGTAGACTTACGAACCGATGGCATAATGACGTTCATAAGAGCTATTTGTGATTATGTAAATGATTTTGAATTTTGAATTTTGTATTTTGATTTTTTAACGGTGAATCCGATATAAAAAAAAAATGTATAACATAGTTATTTAGCATATTTTATTAGCGTGGATGTTATGTATCAATAAAACAATGTTAAACTTATAGTTTTGTAACAAGTTATATATCATAAGTTATAAAACATGTTACTTAACAGGTTCACTGTCCCGCAGATCACATAATTATGGTCCGTAACAATTGATTTAACCATTTTTATAAGTTTTGGACCTGTTACCTACACACGTTATATAACATAAGTCAAGTATATAACACGTTACTTTACCTACACAAGTAATATAACATGTTACTTATTCTGGACTCGCCTAGTAAAGTAAAGGGTATACAAAAGTCAATAATTTCTTTTGCCAACAACTGGAATGAATATCACATTCCCATAGAGTAGACTGGCTCTAATCAACCTGTGTAATGGCGGCGTGTTTCCTGATTATCTTCAATAGGTAATTGCTACAGGTTCTTACGTGTTAACTTTCAAGAGTGGCTTCATATCCGCGATGGGATTGCCGTTACTCTTCCATTGGTTAAGCACCATGTCCAGTGGGTAAGAAAAGATATAGATTTACGCTTTTAAACTTTTCTATGGTTAAAACGATTATCAGGAGGTTGTTGAAAAAAATTGTAGGAACGGGATTTTTTTAACAAAAAAATTGATTCAGCAACATGTCTACCGGGTAAGCTAAGATATTTAAGGCTTTCAATTATATCGTTCATATAAAAACAAAACGTTTCTCGGAAGAGTGTTAAAAAATTACAAGAGCTCGATAGCGTAGTGGTGAACGCGCCCGGTCTGCGAGTGCTGAGTTTAAGCAACTCTCGCAAAGGCCGGTCATCAGATAGGTGACCAAAAACTAATTATCTCGAGCTCCTTCGTGCTTCGGAAGGCACGTAAAGCCGTTCAACCACCAATCCGCACTGGGCCCGCGTAGTGGTTTATGGCCCGTTCTCCCTATCTATCCATAGGGAAGGCTCGTGCCCCAGCAGATGGGGACATAATGAGCTGATGAATCATCATCATCAGATGATGATGAAATTGAACTAACTATTTTATAATACTCGCGTTTATTTTGTATATGTAACTAGTGGCCCGCTTGCGACTTCGTCCGCTTAAGAACACCCGTATCCCATGATGGACCCCTATAGCATCGCCACCTACCGGGTCCAATTGTAAATCTAAACCATTCTCGAATCCACTTGAACACACACACAAAATTTCAACCAAATCGGTCCAGCCGTTTAGAAGGAGTTCAGTGACATACACACGCACAGAAGATTTAATATATAAAGATTAGCTGTCTAAACACGCTCGCATGATGCTCACCTCTAGAAAATCTACAGGAACAAGGGTTTAAGGAACCATTTATCCATAACCACAGTTACCTTCCATTAAAAAAGAAGCGTACCGTCTAGCTACGCTTTAAATTTCCATAGTTATCACCCTTTACCTAGTAGACAGAGTTCCTGACAGTACTGTCATACTATGAACATGATACCCAGCTGATAATGATAACAGCGTAATTAAAAACTTATCAGCTGTACATGCAATTCCATTTCTAATATAAATATAGTTGTATCTGTCTATGGTCTAGTGATATCATCACTGGTATCAGACTCTAAGGCTCTGAGGTTCAATTCAAAGCGGATTTTTACTTGAAATAAAACAACTCTTGCAGATCTACTCGCGTTTATTTCGTACATTAGTTTTAATTACTATTTATCCTGACGTTTCGAACCATTTGCAGGGTCTGTGGTCACAGGGAGAACGAGGTGTTGGTCGTCTCATAATAATTAGCTGGTAGCTTGTATATGTACTCTCATTTTAATTTAATCACGTGCGTTCCGTTTAACGCAGAAAGAGCTTACAGTATCTTTTGGTCTAGCAGTATGGTGTTATAGGGCAGGAATTTCATATTTTGTATGATGATTTCGCAGCCTGGAGGTAAATTCCAACCATCTTCTCTATTGAAATAATTAGGATGTTTTTAATTTCAATAGCCTCGCTGTCTTCGGGATAAATCGTTGTTCTCTAACGAATATTTGAGATTTATCAAATCTGATGTAATGGTTGGGTCCCTAATAGGGCATGTCATGTTGGCATACTGCAGAGTTATTATCAAGCCTATGCTTGACGTTGCTTAAGTTTTCTTTAACGCGGGTTTTTACACTCTGGATTTTTACTTTTTTGATCATTTTTTGATTTGATTATTTTGATTGACCGTAAGGCATGGTTCTAGCCCGGATACTGGGCAAAAACCCTATGATTATTGATATATATTTCAGACATCTAAAAGGCTCTACTTTGCTTATTAGAGCAAAATTATTATCTCCTATAAAATTAAAAGTTATGTTCATACCAATTTTTTAAGTGTAAGGTAAAAATGTTCCCATATTTTAGACGATTTAAAAGCAATTTGCAAATAAGTTTATTATTTTTGTGTTTGCCTTATTGATATTCCGTTTACACAAAAGTCAAAGGCAAAGTCAAATCGTTTATTCGAATCAACTAAACCTCGAAACTTCTGATGTAGGTGTATATCAAACTATTTTAGCAAACCCTACATCAGAAGCAGCCAGACTTGTCTGGTTCTACTATTATTGTTAAACGAAATTTAAGTTATTTAAATACTAGTAAATAAGTTTGATGTATTATGTATAATTATGTTATGATGGGACTGACATGGCATGCTTAAAGTACCTAAAAAAAAAAAATAAAAAAAAAAGTTTATTCAATACAGACCTTTACAGGCGCTTACTGACATCAAAACTAAGTATAAAACACAAATAATAATGAATTATAATTAAGTTTACTAAATCTACCATCAGTTCAGATTTTGGGAGAACCTTCGACCGAGAACAGATGGCAAGAAACTCAGGTGGCTTTTTTTCTTTATCTCCGTCTTTTAAACCAATTTACAATCACGTAAAAATTAAAATTAAAATATATGTAGTTAGTACTGTAAAGACCGGAGGGGCCTTTACTTATTTATTCTAATGGGGGCCTTTATTAAAACAAATAGAGCGTTTACTTTATATATTGGTATTTATAACATAACATGAATATAACGCAAGTCGATGCTCTTCTATTCTTTTCACCGCGCGTCGTCATAACCGTCGATTCAGAGGCAGAACGGGACGGCAGCCAGTAGGCTCGCCCCACAAAGCAGTCCCGATCACTACAGTACTTACCTACATACCGAATATATAAAAAAAGCACTTACACAGCACTGCAGTAGGTAGGTATTTCGGTTCGGAATTATTTGCTTAATAACCTGCGTACTTAAATGTCGCGAGAGATTACGTTCGTCAATCGAAATGGCATTTGGGACCTAAAGTGGCGTGGTTTTATTACTAATTAACCATATTGCAAATGCCGATGCGTGTGTAGGGCGCCAATCGACGTCAACTTGTCAACCGTTTGACGTAACCCTTTAGTGGTGATGGGGTCTTATGTATACCTAATTTTTTTTAATTGAATTTCAGCTTTACAATCTATGAAATAACTCTTACTGTGTTATGAAAACTTATTATACACCGTTGTTATCGCTGTAACGTTAATTTTAGCATTACCAGGCACAAAACACAATTCATATTAAAAAAAAATTGATTTGATAAATAAATAAAGTAATGAAACATTGATCACTTCAATAGAGTAATCGAACGGAGTTGAACATTCAATTAAACAATTAGCAAAGATATTATTATCCATATTTGTTAACATAAAATCAACACGTGCAAAGAAAATTACTGTAACTAATAATTTGGTGAATTTGAATTAAGAGCGTTTACGCCGCACACTAGCGCCGCCAATGAAAAAAAAAACATATCTAGTAATTAGAGATAGAAAATCAAATTATGCTCAACAAACTATCTGAATGAAGTAATTTAGCATTTTTACGTCACCTAATGAACACCTCAAATGTTATGGTTTAGTTAAATATGGCGTTATAGTTAAAAGTGGCCGTAACGTCTTATTTAACTAAACCTTAACATGTCAGGTGTTCATTAGGTGACGTAAAAATGCTAAATTACTTCATTCAGATAGTTTGTTGAGCATTATTTGATTTACTATCTCTAATTACTAGATATGTTTTTTTTTCATTAGTGGCGCTAGTGTGCAGCGTAAACGCTCTTAAGGTCATATTTTTAGTAAGAATAAGACTGTAACTCAATATCATCTTAAACTGAGTTACAATATTGTTCATTGCAGGTGTCGTTAATGTATGTTAGATGTTGTAATTCTAATGAGAAATCCATTTACAAACAAATGTTTTATTGTTACGGACACACTTGTAATAAGTAATGTACCTAGTACCGCAATTCATCTTAGTAATTACTCACTTATTCTTTATCAAATCTATTTTGTAATCTAGCAACTTAATACTCATTAGCAATCTACATCAATGCATATTATTCAACACAACTCTCCATTACAAGCACGAGGCATAAAATTGTGCTAAACACGGTATTACAAAAAAAAAACACCAAGTACGTTCGAATAAATAAGAACTAAAAGTACATCCAATAGGCAGCAAGAACAATAAACGCTTGCAGTAAAACAAACGGTTACACAAACAAATATAAATAATCATTAAAGGGTTAAAAGCACTACCTTAACGAGATATGGCTGCCGTAAGTGCCCAGACTGGTAGGAGCAACTTTTTATTTTGGTGGCGTGTCAACATGCGTCCTTTTCACACACGCACACTTTTATCGCTCCATCTCTGTTCCACATGGCAATTAACACTCTCTGTATACGGTAGCAATGGAAGAAATTAGTTAAGAACGACCCGGTCCCATTTCTGAGTCTTGTGTCAACAGGCTTCGTGTAGCGGACCGTTTTTTTTGTCATCATTTTTAATTTTGAGGTCGTTTTTTACTTAGGTCATTAGTGGACTTGTCATTTGAGGGTTAATACTTTGTGGGACGCTTGTGGTGGCGCGCGCGAAAGTATGTCATATTTAATGGTGTAGAATGGATATACACGTTGTTTTGATATTCAAATTAAGAGCTAAAGCTTATTCATATTTTTTTATTGTTACAATACTTAGCTGCATGTTAATTCAGTAATTATGCAAAATCAACAATTAACTTAAACTATAACAAATTAATGTTACACGATCTTTGTAATAGCTGGCAGCAGTTGGATCAGAAGTGCCGAAAATTAAGCTTAGGGTACGCATTAGGAGAGGCCTATGTCCAGCCGTAGCAGGCCACGTAGACCGTATCAGGATACGGGCTAATAAAAGTGATGAATGATGATGATGTAAGTAAGTTATTCGCAATACGGTCTCTTATATAAATTCTCATTTTCTATAAAAAAAAAAGAATTTTGAAAATCGGTCCACAATTGACAGAGAAATCGATGAACATACAATAGTATATAGCACATATAGTACCTCCTTTATTGAAGTCGGTTAATAAAAATGAAATGCTGTTCGTTGGCAAGCGTATCACTTGAGAATGGCTGAAAGGATTTGGAAGGAATTTCGCACATGACCCAGACTTTTAACCCGGTAACAGGGGGGGGGGGGGGGGGATTTTGAATATCACCGGTGATCTCGAAATAAAACTAACATGAAATACAAAACAATAGGAAATATCTATGATGTTTTCGCTCATTTTATTAAGATAAAGTAAGAGAAAAAAGAGCACTTGTAATTATATCATAGTAATTAATTGTATCATAACGTGATAAGTAATTACCCCACATTGTTTTGATGGAATAGTTTAGTGTAGTGGGTGACTATACCTAGCGATAATGAATGCGCTAACTAAATAAATAGATCTGAATTTGTTCTTCCAAAATACATAATATCTACAACGTACAACAGATAGGTGTGGTAATAATGAAAAAAATCAAAGTATATCCGATCTATATATTGTATATTGTATGCATAGTAAGTAAGTAGTGCGTAATTTTATTAAGGCTGCACGGATTGTATCCTAATAATGAAAAATTAAAAAGATAGAATGTGAGTTTCGATTGGCATTGACAGAATTCAGCCGCTCCTCTTCCATTTTTGAAATTTGAAAGGAGTATACGTATAAGCATGTGTGTCAAATACATAAGCGTGTGTGTCAAATACGTGGTAGTGTGTGTAATGTTTGTTTTATTGATTTAATGTATTTTTATGCATAATTAAAAAAAAGTATTAACATTGGGATAACCTTCTCTATGTAAACTACTAGCGGCCGCTCGCGATTTCCGTTCCCGTGGGAATATCTAGATAAAAAGTATCCTATATATTATATATGTTATTCCAGGTTATAAACTATCTGTATGCCGAATTTCATTCAAATCCATCCATCCGTTGCAGCGTGAAGAAGCAACAAATATACGAACATGATGATGATGATGATGATGATGTCCTCCTAGACGTATCCGTCGACGGCGACACCCTTAGCTAGTGTTAGCGTTAGCCTGGACCCTTGCATGGGCGCGAGCGTGACTTGCAAAACCAAATTTTGTTTTGAACGTCCTGTTACAGGAAGCACAATAGAGAGACCCACTTGCATCATATGTATAGTTGTAGGAGGGCTTGGGTCGAGTTTTTCGAATCTGGCGTTTGGCGTCAAGATCTTCAAGACGGGCACGTTCAAAGTTTTGTAGACCCAGTTTGACAGCAGATCGCCAGTTCGATCTCTGAGTGGCAAGCTTCTCCCACAACCCACCAGGCGTGCCAATAGCAGTTAGGTGGCGTTTCAAGACGTCCCTGTAACGTAGATACTGTCCTCCCGGTTTGCGTTTACCTGAGCTAAGCTCAGAGTAAAACACTTGTTTTGGCAACCGGGAAGACTCCATGCGAACAAGGTGCCCACACCAGCGAAGTTGGCCCTTCATGAGAAGACACTCCATTCCTGACATCTTTGTTCGACGTAGAACCTCCGAATTTGGAACACGATCCTGCCAGCTCAGCCGAAGAATTGCTCGAAGACACTTCATGTGAAAGATGTCAAGCCGTCTGATGTCTCCTTTGTACAGACACCAAGACTCCGAGGCATAAAGCAACAGAGGTAAAATTATCGCTTTGTAAACAGCTAGCTTTGTGTGGAGTTTCAGATCATGTGACTTCCAAACCCGTCGGTTTAGTCCACCAAAGGCCGCAGCGGCTTTCGCGATCCGTGCAGAAATCTCTGACTCGAGACGATTATCACTGCGCACTAGACTCCCAAGATACCGGAAAGTCTCTACTTCATCTAAAGGCTTTCCTCGTAGGTAAACAGCAACATCATCCGCAGATTTCCCTTTTGCAGGCTGTTTAAGAATCTGGGTTTTGGAAGCGCTGATTACTAAGCCAAATTTGCGACAGGATTCGTCTAAGTTGTCGAGATAATTCTGCAGGTCGCTCATGCTGTCAGCCATAAGGCAAACATCGTCAGCATACAGAACTTCTGTTACCGGAACAGAGTGTGCCTTGCGTTTTGCTCTAAATCGCGTGAGGTCGAAGATGCTTTTGTCCATACGAACGTTTATGAAAATCGGACTCTTACAGTTCCTCAGAGCGTCATTCACTACTGCAGCAAAGTAGATGGCGAAAAGGGTCGGAGCCATAACACAGCCCTGCTTGACACCGCTGGTGACAGGAAACTGTTCTGTGAAGCTGTTCTCGTGACGTACACGGACTGTCATACCCTCGTGGAACTGACGCACTAAATTGACAAACTTCACAGGACAGCCACACTTTTCCAGAACTATCCAGAGGGCAGTCCTAGGAACGCGGTCAAAGGCTTTTTCTAGGTCCACAAAACACAAACAAAGGTCACGATGTTGTTCAATACTCTTTTCTTGAAGTTGCTTGACAACAAAGATGGCGTCAACCGTGCCTCTGTTAGGTCGAAACCCGCATTGAGTCTCGGGAAGGAAACTTTCGGCTAAGCTACTAAGGCGTCTGTTGATGATGTGCGCCAATATTTTACCAGCCGAGGACAGCAAGGCAATGCCTCTAAAGGACCCGCAATCAGAGAGGTCTCCTTTGCCCTTATACAACTTGCTTATTGAAGCGTCCCTCCAGTCTTGCGGAACAGTCTCAACGTCCCAAATCATTTTAATAAGGTCAAACAGTCTGGACCTGATACTCGGCCCTCCGTATTTGAAAACTTCAGATGGGAGACCGTCCGAGCCTGGTGACTTACCGTTTTTTAATCGGTGTACTGCAGCATTGAACTCCGCGAGAGACGGTGGATCATCTAGACTCGATGCTGATGGCAAGTTCTCAAGCGAGTTGATATAGGCTAGATCTGCGGCTTGACTATCGGGATTCAACACTTCGTTAAAGTGTTCAGCCCAACGTAAAAGAACCTCCACAGGATCTGTCAATCTCCGGGATTTGTCTCGCGAATAAACTGGGGCAGTCTTTTTTGCGCGTGGTCCATAGACGGACTTCAGCCCTTCGAAGAACTTTGCAGATTGACCAGTGTCAGCTAACAACTGCAGTTCTTCGGCCTTGCGGCGCCACCAACTATCCTTCAGTTCTCGGATTTTTGCCTTGAGCTCTTGCTGTATAGAGCTGCGCAGTCTTACACCAGTGTCACCCCTCAAAGCAAGACGAGAATTTTCAACAAGCTGCCGTATTTCCACATCAGAGTCATCAAACCAATCTTGGTTTTTCTTTAGTGGTATGCCAATTACTTGTTGAGAAACTTCGTACAGAGCCTTTGCGTACGTACGCCAATTGGCATCTATTGAGGTAGTGTCATCAGTGCCAGACATTACAGCATCGAATTCCGCATCAAGTTTGTGTTGCGTCTCTTCATCGTGAACCAGCTTCGCAAAGGCTAGTCGAGCTGGAATCTTATGTTTTGCTCTGCGCGGGGGCTTGTAGTTCAACCGCATCCTGGATCTGATAAGGCGATGGTCAGTCCAGCCCTGGGCACCACGCATTGCTCTTGTAATAAGTACATCTCTCAGGTCTTGTCTGCGTACAATGATGTAATCAAGAAGATGCCAGTGCCCGGAGCGGGGATGCATCCAGGATGTCTTGTATTTGTCAGGGAGCCTGAAGAAAGTATTTGTGATGCTGAGATCGAATTCGGAACAAAGAGTAAGAAGGTCAAAGCCGTTGGTATTACACTTACCAACACCATGCTTCCCCAACACACTCCTCCAGGCGATATACTCTGTACCAACACGCGCATTAAAGTCACCGAGCAAAATCAATTTGTCACAAGCTGGAACCCCCTGCAAAACCATACGAAGACTTTCATAAAATTGGAATTTATCCTCATCAGATGTTGTCATGGTAGGTGCATACACGCTCACTAGATGAAGATATTTCCTGGGTGCTATATGAAGTCGCAAGGACATAATTCTGTCATTAATGCCTTTAGGAGGCTCAATAAGTGATCCGGCGATGTTGTTCCGGATCGCAAATCCAACGCCACTTGCGGCTCGTTCACTGGCTGGCTTGCCCACCCAGTAGTATGTGTATCCACCCAACTCCTCACAGAGCTCACCACTATCCGCTAAGTGAGTCTCGCTGATTGCTGCTATGTCGATGTTATAGCGAGACAATTCACGTGCTATGAGTGCAGTTTTCCTCTCTGGGCAAAGGTTGTTGTCATTGTCCAATAGCGTTCTGACATTCCACGCAGCTATATAAAGGGAAGCATTTACTTTTTTATTATTTCGACCGCTTTAGTTGATGACCAGACAACCGCGGTTAGCTGTCTGGGTTGAATTGAGGCAAGCTTTGTTTAGGCCACCTTTTCTAGGCCCCTCCCCGGATTGGGGAAAGCAGTGCGATCCCTAAATAGGGCTGCTTTGTCGTCGAGTGAGCTGCCGAACCAGTTCTCTTGCCTCAAATGAGTCCCGGAACGACCATCACCACTCAACCGCCATACGTGCAGAGATCCAGCTAGAGACCAAACCCACCAATTCAGTCCCCACCACCAGTCCCCATCGCCGCAGGACTTGCACTCACTGTCCAGGTACTTGCCAGGGGTCATCAGCGCGGGATTATATTAAAGTGGGTGAGCATTTGCGCATACACAAACCCACTCTCTCGTCTTACAGGCCCAGTTACTAGTGGAGCGGGGGTCCGCTACGACTAGTAGACCTACAAGATGCAGCGACTGACCGTATGCCTCTCGGATCCCGACATACGCCCTTTTAGGCATGTCACAGATGCCCTGCTGCAGCGCTGCGGTTGCCGGGTTCAGTGCCATTCTGGCGGTGTCCGCCTTCCACACCGCTGGAGGCTTAGAAACTTTATGGGGGAATCAGCCCAGGGAACCAGGGAATACAGGTTGGAGGAAGGGAATAAGGAGAAGGGAGGGGTATAATGATACTACTTTCTCGGAAGACAGGTGTGAGTCAGTAGTAGCTCGGGAAGCCGGGGTCGCGTACCCGTATACCATAACAGAGTCACCGGAGAAGTGAATCAGTTCGAGTATTCCCTGACACAAAACATATACGAACATACATACACACAAACTGACGCATTTATAATATTAGTAGGATAAGTGTGCGAAATTTCATACTCCGTCCGCGCAATTTTCGTAAAAAAGGGGTACACAGTTTTTGCTTCACGTATTAATATATAGATTAACTTTAATTTGTTATGCAATTTTCAGATACACGTTGTATAGGATGTAAGAGGAAATTTATGTTCTGTGTTTGTTTTCTTAAAAGATGGCTTCAACGGTCGCCGTTAGTCAGTTACTGCTTGCGAATGAAGTCACAGGCAACAGCTAGTAGCAAATAAAACTCGCACTAGTTAGACAACCAGATCGTTAGCACACAATTATTGAGCGTGCGACCTTACGATGCATTAAGAACAAATTAAACAATTATAAATCTATTCAACTTGTAAGCGAGAGTTTTTTCTTATTACCTACAACAAGTCAATAATTAATGTACATTTTTAGAACGAGTGAAACCTCCGATTGTGTACGTACATTATAAAGATAAAGTACATTCCTCTAAGAACACGGCGTGAGAGCTTTTAAAAAAGAAATGAAACAAGTAGTATTACCGTTTGCTATCAAGTGACGCAAATACTTCTATTAACATATTTATACCGTGATTTAATAGTAGTTTATGCAACTGTCATATAATGAAGGGTATTAAAACACGAGTGTGAGTTTATGAAACGAGCGCAGCGAGTTTCATAATAGTAACGAGTGTTTTAATACCCGTGTTATATGCAGTTGCATACACTACTTTATCTTCACTAATGCAATTAGTCAAACAACAAGAGTAAAAGGTGACAATAGTTTATTTATAATAATTGTTCAAATTTCCGCCATTAAAATCTAACCAATGAGAGCGCAGCTGCGCGCGCAGGGCCAATCAGGAGCGAGCGCGCGCTGTTCTTTTTTTATTTAATTGGCACAAGATCTTACCAAAGAGTTTTGTGTATGTAAGTTTAGTAGTTTCGACGAAGTTTTCACGTATAACCCAACTGTTTTCAAAAGCCAGCCTAATGTCAAAATTTTATACAACTTGTATGAGGATTTTGACATAAGGCTCGCCAGGTTAATTGGTCGCGTTTTATTGATGTTATAATGAGATTTTACGATATCGATGTGGATATTATACCATCATGTGAAATTGCTTAAATTGAGTGTTTTGTTGTCTGCGCTATAACAGTAGTAATTATAAGTCAAGTATTGGAAACATAAGTAGAATGTTACAACATTAGTGTAGATAAAAAAGGTTTTTAGCTGTGGTTTTTAGGTTCGAAGAAAATTTATTTTTCCATAAAAACATACTTTTTGCTTACAATGAGAATATATAAAATGGGGTTGTTGTACCTTCGCCACAAAGTTAGTTTGCCACAGAAAAAAGTATGTGTAAGTTCGCCACAGTTCTATTTTTATAAAGTAAATTCGCCACACTTTTATTTTCGATACAGACAGCAGAAAAATCAAACAATAAGTGAAGTAAAAACGTTATGTTACATTCAGTTTTATTTTTCTTATTGCTATTTCTGGAACATCGGATATAACAAATACTTTATCAGTCTCGAAAGGAATTTTTTATAATATTTTATTAAATTTTTTGCTCATAATCTGATTATTTTTACAAATCTATATTAATATTATAAAGCTGAAGTTGAAGCTGAAGTTTGTTTGTTTGAACGCGCTAATCTCAGGAACTACTGGTGCGAATTGAAAAATTATTTTTGTGTTGGATAGTCCATTTATCGAGAAAGGCTTTAGGCTATATAACCGACCAATAGGAGCGAAGCATCAGTGAAAAATGTTGCAAAAACGGGAACAAGAGCCTAAAAAATTAAAAATGCTACCGAAAGTCGCTATTCACGCGGACGAAGTCGCGAGCACAGCTAGTATACAATATTGAGCCACGATAGCACAGTGGGCAGTGCACCTGACCCGGCATGTCATGGGGTGCGGGTTCGAGTCCCGTTTGTAAAATCTTTGAAATTGTAATTCGTTCACAACGGAATTAGCGTGAAATTATATTTTAAGAACCATACCTAATCATAAATATACAAAATATAGAAAATAAATTTTTCATCATAACAATCTTCATCTCACCTCTTTTTTCGTTTTATAACAGAGGGAAAATAATGTTAGCACCATGTAAATTGTCTACTATGGGGTGTTCGCCAATTTCAGTCCCTTCTTCTATTTTTTCACGGAGACAGAGAGCCTATGATGGCCTTTACAGAATTTCCGGAACTTGGAGGAGGCAAGAAACTTATGGATCCTCAAGTCGTGAGAGGGGAAACAGGAATATCTCAGAAGAGGTATGTGACGATAAGGGAACAGATGGTCATTTCATTTTATTTTATTTCATTTCATTTCCTGGAACCGCACATCTCTTAATTCTCTAGCACTATATCTTATCTCTGACTGTCGAAACACAACAAAAAAGGAACTGACTATCTTATCTCTGACTGTCGAAACACAACAAAACTAACAATGATGTTACTGCGTAAGACTTAGAGTGATGTTCCTGTGTTTTGGAATTTGTATGTGTGATTGTTACCAAATAAATATTTTTTCTATTTCTAAGAGATGGTGGTAAAAATATTACTTTTATAAAACGCATCCCTCATTATTTTGTCAAAGAGACAAAGTTAACCATAATTAAATCAAAACGTAAAGTAATAATTTTAATATACAAAAAAAATACTCCAAGACATCAAAAATTCGAAATGTGTATTAAAAAAAAAATAACAAAAAAAAGGTTATAGCTGATAGGCTTACACAGGATTAGCACACCTTGTACCAAACACGCAAAAGTCCATTTTGATTCTTTTGTGCGCATAATTGCTTTAACAATGTTAAGCCTATTGATGCATAAAAGGGACACGGAATGCAACTGCCCACCCGATGTTTGTGCCTTATTTTGTAACTGATCATTTAATGCACTTAAAGGATGTCCGTTTTTGCGTTTTTTTTTAGATTTAATCTTCTTCTAATCGAGTAAAGCGCAAGTTCAGCACACGTTTTCCCTCCTTCCTATGATATGGGGTCCTTCAAGAGAGGCGTGAAGAAGCACCTTGTGGGCCGGCAGAGTGAAGTTGACTGATGCTACGTTTGTTTCCACGCTGCACCAGTTGTCTGGACTTCATTTCCACTAAACATCAGGTGGGATGGAGTCATTTGCCAAGCTAAGTAAAAAAAAAAAGGTGTTTAACTTTTTGAACTTAAATCGGCTTTGTTAAAGTTTGGAGTTTGTACATCTTTAAACTCTTAGACAAATCTTGTTTTTGTGTACCTTTATTAAATGTTTAATTTATTTGATTATTTTAATTCAAATGACGAAGATTCACAGCCTCAATGCCATCATACACTAACGGAGAATTTATCGTTTTGATGAAGAATGTAGAAAGATGTAGAATTATACACATTATTATTACAATTTCCATCTAAGTTTATGCATAATTGTAACTGTTTTAGAGACAAATAAATAAAATTGTTATATGACAAATCTTGAGCAATTAATATAAAATAAATAAGATAAATAAGATAAGTAAGATTAGATGGAAACTTAGATGGAAATTGTAATAAAACATAGAGATGACCACAGAACAGTTAAATAAGGTTTATCTATTGGGTGAAACAGACAGACTATGTCTCAGAGATTACAGATTATTCTATTGTCTCCGCTATTCTGACATAGCCTTTTTCCACTTTACATGTACAGCAAAATAAAATAATGACTGAATAATAAAATTATTGTAGTAAATAAATTTAGAAAATTAAATTTATTTAAAAAGAAAAAAATGTATATTACAAAAATACATTAAAATATACTCTGCTGTATACTGTGTTTTTTGTTACAGGCAAATAAAGTTATTTATTAATATTGTTATTATTATTGAATACACAACGAAGACAGATAGGTACTACATTTTTTTTATTTAAGAAATTACATTAGAACTACGTTTAAATGAAGTTATATTATGAGAGATACATACTTTTGTTTGCATTTCACATTTCTGTATTCAAGGGCTACTTAGCTCAACCAATCACTCAAGAGGGTATTATGAAGAATACAATGATGTTTTACTACAAAATTACTTTCTCCCGTTAAGCCGATAAGCCCAAAGTCAGCGGGAGTGATGCTTCAGACGTCAAACCTGACGTTTTGTGTTGATCGCTGAATGGTTTTGACGATAATTTGTTTTTGTTAGTTGAGAGCACTTAATTGTTGAGTACGCCCCACACTGCGACATTTCTGAGAAGCAAAAATAATAGAAATCAAGAGAGATGTGATATTAACTTTGTCATTGTTGGCGATCTTCGACGTACCTACCTACCTTTGTACCTTCTTGGTGTATTTTATATATTTTCCATTTAATATCAATATTTTTTAAACTACATCGAATTTTTTAGCTGTCTAAGATCAATCAAATGGTTTACCAAAATATTATATTTATTAATTCAATTATAAACAAATACAAAATACTTTGTGAACTGTTCACACATCGAGTTTTTAGACATTCAATGTAACTATGTATTTTATAAAAAATAAAGGCACTTTAATAAATTAAAAGCAATAAGTATGTTTTCTTACTTTTACAACCCTTGAAATGTTCATAAAAGTTGTACAGTTTGACTAAAGAAACACTACCTAACAGCACTATCTATCTATAATTGTTATAAAATTAAAGTGAGTAAGTAATTGACAGAATTAGTTTTTAAATGAATTTGTGATGGGTGTTGTGCCCGTTTGACAGGTCGGAGTGGCATTGTCCGTGATTGGTGCATTGTGGGCCACCCGAGCGTTGCCAACTGTCATTCAGGAAGACACGGTCGAAGCTGGTAGACAATGAGCTTTAGGCCTTTTGTTGTATTGTTGGCGAATATAGGTGTAAGTGAAGAATTTCGGATTTTGAGGTCAATCTCCAAAAGATAATATTTTTATTTTGAGTATTTCAAATATAATAATTTTACATTATGCTACTAAAAGTTTAGGTTTATTCATATAAGATATGCACCAATAATTGTTTTGCGTTATTTAACTTACCAAAAAAAAAATATTTTCGTTCAGCAAATTAAATGTTACTTAAATTACGTACGGTTAATATATTTCACCAACTCGCACTGGGCCCGCGTGGTGACTTATAGCCAGTTCTCTCTATCCATCCATAGGGCTCGTGTCCCAGCAGTGGGGACATTAAATGAGCTGATGATGGTACCGACGTATATTTCTATTGAAAACTTGATGAACATAAATTATCATCTTATATCCTTATATTCGTATTAATAGTTTATCTAGTTTATCGTTAAATAAGAGTATAGTGGGAGAACCAAAGAACGACACACATGGCAGGATTTGGGGAAAGCCAACAGTGGTTTGTCATAGGCTTTAGCCTATGACAACCACTGTTGGCATTGTTTACAATACCAGCACATTTTATGTCCCCACTGCACCACAGCTTGAACAGGCCGTAAACCAAAAATACTTAATAGGATAATAGGTTAATGTATTTCAAAATATCATTAGTAAAAATTTATATAAAAAAATAATCATACCCAATATGACTAAAATCGTACTTACACCACTTGATTCTTCCACCCTAACGCCTACGCAGGCACAAAAATTACCCAATAAAACCCGAATTTTGCTCGCTGCAGTTCACTACAAGCCAACAATGAGAAGTCAATCATTTTCGCATTATGCTTTCAAAGGTACCCAATACCCATGTCTCTCTTAATATCAATGGCTGACAAATTTCAATGTCCAAGATGGATTCGTTAAAGTTTTAGTCAAACAAGCAATCAGGTGTATTGACGGATTCATCGGGAACTGATCGTGGGACATTAGTCAGGCAGGTATGTGGATTTGATGCGGTCGATTCGAGAATTAGGTACCCATTTATTATAAGTACAATAATATACTCTCAATAGCTATAATATCGTATTCCCCACTGCTGGGGCACGAGCCTTCCCTATGGATGGATAGGAGAACGGGCCATAAACCACCACGCGGGCCCAGTGCCGTGCGGTACGGTGGGCATTGGAAATTTACATGGCGGGGATCTTGATTTTTCCCAATAATTACAAAACATATGAAAGTGATAGTTGATGATATGATTTTTTATTTGATTGACTTCATTTTGCTAGTTGTACAAAAAAATATCAAAGTAACCAATTTTAAAACATAGATTAGCATTTTACAAGCAAACCAGACCGATTTAAGCATCTAAATTTTCTTAGTAGATTAGTCTTACACACACTTCAGAATGCTAGTTCATTTTTTTTAAATAATTTGTAGTTTTAATTTGAAGGAAAAAAAACAGTTTTTCCTATGGTACGGGGCGCAAACGCTCCGTATTAGATTAATTGTTTAGCGGTGCGTCGGTCTCCTGGACTGCGGTAATGCAGCCGGAACCAACGGCTATCGTATATTACCGTTTAATTGTTACCTCTACTCTCGCTAAACGCTTTTTAAGGTTTTTTTACATCATCTCTATGAACGTTAATAATATATTTGCGTACAATTTATTTAAAAGTTCTTATCAATATTTTTTATGCTTATTTAGGGTACCTATTATTAGTGTATTTAAATATCTATAAAGGTAATGTTTTATAGAGACAAGCGCGTCTTTTACAAAAGAGATAAGGAACCTAGGGCCAGCAGTCAGTGGTGCAAATTATACCTATACAAATTAAAAAGGATTTTTTAATTTTCTTCATTTATTTTTTGTATAAATAAAGTTTAAAAAAATTAGAAGTATTTTTAATCTCTTGCTGGTGATGTAACGCATCAGAAGCGTTGCGCCGATCGCTGAGCGTTACGTTGCAGCCTGTGCCATTTCTCATGAGTAAATTAGCTGATTTCATTAGCGGCTACATTAATATAGTTACTCGATAAAAAGTGCATTAGTAACTAAAGTACCACGAGTAAAATTTGTAATAAGTACGTATTGTTTGAATCCAGAAACCAGAGATCGACATTGTTCCTTTAATTATTAAAAATAGGGCTGTTCGTCCATTAATATTTCAATGAAAGTATGTGTTATTTTTTGGCGACGAACACTGGATGAAAAAATTTTCATTGGTTTTTGACCTTGTTAAGGTAAGAACGTTAAAATTATGGTGTCCAATATATCGACAGAGCCCTATTTAGGGTTTAAAATGCTTTACCACAAAACGATGTCTAAAGTTAACAATGCTCAAAACAGATGTTTTTATAAATAAATAAATTATAAATGTTTCCCACACTCACACCAATTATCTAGCCCCAAGAAAAAGCTTCCTTAAGAAACTCGAGAAATGGTTAACTAGACAACGGACAAACATTCTTAATATACACAGTAAACACCCAGATCCGAAACAATTTAGAAAAACAGGTATTTCTAAATTGATCCGACTGGGGATCGAACCCGGGACCTCAGAGATGGCGACTTCATGAAAACCGGTGTGCAAGCCACTCGACCAAGGAGGTCGTCAGCGTCTGATGCTGTCACTTCTTAGCTAATATATAGCCAGAGACACAATATTTTATACACGTATTTACGTTTACTCGTTTCCTTGCCGCACCTCCAAAACATGGAATAGTCTACCAGTACACGTTTTCCCTCCTTCCTATGATATGGGGTCCTTCAAACGAGGCGTGAAGAGGCACCTTGTGGGCCGGCAGGGTGAGGGTGACTGATGCGGCGTTGTTTTCACGCTGCACCAGTTGTCATCGCATCTGGACTCCATATTCACTTAACATCTGGTGAAATGGAGTCATTTGCCGAGCTACGTATAAAAAAAACAGTTTTTTGTAGTAAGAGATTCTGTGTCGAACACTGCTGGTGCCAGTCTTTGGAAAATGCCCTCTCAATCGTAGGACGAAACTTGCTATCACTACCACTACCTCATAATTTTGAAAATTTCAACCGCCTCTGTGGTCTAGTGGCTAAGATCACCGGTTTAGACCCAGAGGTCCCGGGTTCGATTCCCAGCAGGGGGTACATGTTTGTAAACTCGGTTTGGTTGGTGGTAGGGCTTGTTAGTCCGCCTGGCTAGCTACCACCATCTTATCTAAATATGTCGCCATAACATCAATGTTTGTAGCATTGTTGTGTTCCGGCAGCTAGAGATAAGATAGCCAGTGCCTCACAGTTGAGGTTCCCGGGTGAAGTGCGCTTCCATCATTGTCCTTATCATCACTTTACATCAGGTGAGATCAAGGCACTGTATTTACCCATAAAATATTTAAAAAAAAAAAAAAAATTGCACCAATTACATAACAATCATAGAGCAGAAATAAAAGGGTCTAAACGTTGCACGTAGGTAATTTGTTGATAAGCAATATTAATTGACCTGCCATTGTTATTTCAGCGAAATACAAAATAGCGTATAAATCATTCAGGAACTGAACAGTAAATTATACAGATCATGGAATCATCGGCCAATTATAGTCGTTAAGCCTTTGTAATAGGATTGATTAGCGAATTAACTGTTCATCGTACAAAGTGGTAAACAATGAGTTCTAATAACAAAAAAACAGTAAGACAATTACGTATTGAGAGTTATTATGGACTACGTGGGAGCGTTATGTACCACTGGCTGTGGGGTGGCTAGATATTATGATTAAGAGTAAGTTTCGTTTACCCAATAACCAAAATAATAAAAGAAAAAATGTTAAAAATATTGAAATGAAACTCCTTTTATGTTACGTTAGGTTTAATTAATGTTTATCCTGACGTTTCGAACTCACGCCTCAGTCTTCCTGTGACCACGTACGTACCCTGCAAAGAATTCGAAACCTCAGGACAAGCATTAACTAAATCTAATGTATAAAATAAACGCGAGTAGATCCGTAAAAATAGTTTCATTTCAATGTGTAGTGTTCGCGTAGACTTTAGAAAACAATGTTCAAAAAATCTTTGGCCGAGTCCGCAAAAAAGGCAAAAAAAAAACGGTACTTTTTATAATTCTTTGTGGGTAAGCAAAGCCTTCATCTCACATGATGTCCTTCACCTAGAGTCCTCACCCGCTGACTAAGATAATATTATAGTTAGTCTATATTACGACATACTGTCCCGCCTGCTGCTGGGCAAGACCCCATCATTGAAAGAAAGTGATCGCTACTATATTGGGTGTTGGTTTAATCACCACGCACGAACCCGGGCTATGCTACGAAAAATCTGAAATAGACTGCTTGACCCAGGACCGCTTTATTTATTATGAAACTAGCGGCCGCTCGCGGTTTCATCCGCGTGGTTCCCGTTCCCGTGGGAATATCGGGATAAAAAGTATTCTATGTTTTAATACAGGTTATAAACTATCTATTTGCCGAATTTCATCCAAATCCATCCATCCGTTGCAGCGTAAAGAAGCAACAAATATACACAAGCTTTCGCATTTATAATATTAGTGTGATATACTAAATTATATCCGTGTGTTAATTCGGTGTTTATTTTTTTTTCCTTGCTAACGGGTTAAGGAATCACGTGTATAAGAAAACAGTGGCGAACGCTACTCACGTAATATTGAAAGTTGCCATATCGAATATTGCGATATCGACAACGGTGTATCGATTTGTTGCTGCATCTACGGTACGCCATATCGAAAAGTACGTTAGATCGAAAGTTGCAATAGCGAAGGACTAGGCAGTCAGTATCATAGATTATGTATAATATTGGAAAGTGGGAAAGTCTGAGTCCACAGTTAACATCAAATGTACGTAAAATGAACGCGAGTAGATTCATAAAAATGTTTTTTCTACGTATAATTTCACATTTTCATTGTCTCCCTTTTGTGTAATCCATGGCCACAACACAGTAGCATTAACGCTTGTTAATTGAGAATGCAATTACGGACCACCCATTGTGGAATCACTCGTTTTTACTGCGCACGACATACCTACTTTCCTATTTCACCGACTTCAGCACATATAAATGAAAGGTGCTACGCATAATAACTGAACTTTATAAATAGGTAGTTCGTAAAAGTAAAAAGTCCGTATACCTACGCAGTAGGGTACTTTTCTTTTGAGAGAGTTCGCGGATTGCCTCTGGGTTTTTTCAGCTTCACCGTGCTTTTTTGGGGGTGGTGAGTTGTGAAACGAAGTACTATCAGAGGTTTTCTAGAGGGAACGGCATCACGCTCTAGTGCGTGTCCCAGTGCCCTACTAGAGTCTCCTAGGGGTTCGGATCGGATCGGGAGATCACGGAAGGCGCTGCTTTAATGGCATACAGATTCTCCTTTCATCAACATGATTGTATGGTAAATGAAACTTGCACTTGCATAGCTAGCCTTTAACGAAGCTTTACTCTCGATTGTCATAAAAGCAAAACAATATTCGCTTAAAGATCATCTCGGCGATCAAGCAACGCCGCCGATTTGTTCACTAAATACGGCTAACGAGTGATGTGATTCACACACGGTTTTATTATCGATAAAAATCCGGATCAAATGAAGTATTCAGAGTCGGTGTAAAGTGCCAGCCGTGTTGACAGAGACGCAATCAATAAATCACTCGGCACGACAAAGGGGTATTCAATGTGTGTTGATTGTGCCTCTTGGGACCTCTTTTTAGTAACAGATAGGGATGGGGTGCGTGCCTGCTGATATCGATAGTCGATGGAATGTTTTAAGCCATTATCGATGCATAATTTTGTAAGTGGTAGAATTCTAATAAAGGTGTTTTGTATTCATCATAATTAAAATTTAGTGCCATCTTCATACGGAAGCTTGGAGATAAATATACAAATGTTTGTTTTGTATTAAGAAATTTTAATATTTTTTCAACATACTTACTTTCATAAATGACATCCATAAAATTCGGTAGAATGTTATTTTGAATTTTTTCTACCATTCAGTGACCCTAGTAGCGATTAATCAAGTGGGAAGGCTTTTTTTAGTACAGCAACGATACTTTTGTTTTTATACCCTGATAACAATTATAACCTGACTACTGCATTGCGAGATTTTTAAATTTTGTTACCCATTCGGAAACCCTTGATTGCAATACTCTAAAGGGAGCCCGGATCTCCTCTTACTTAGAGCTCGTTGTTTTTAATTTTAAACAAATCATTATTTCTATCGACACTTTCACACGTAGGACATCCCTATCAGAACATTTTAAGCGGCTCATTGGTGGTCCGGCGATACTTTGATCGATTCTGCCGAATCACGGCACGCGATTCAAATGTGAGGCTGATATGATTCTTATATCGATACCAATTTACTCATACCGCTCCCAACTTTCTAACTGTTCACTTATGTGTTCTGTTATAAGGTTGATTATTGCATAAACTATTTAAGGCTGCACAATGGTTATACTTTGGTCTCGGTAGATAAAACGGTGTCTATTAAACTGTTATTATGTGGCTATTGGCACAAATAAAGAACCCCACAGAAGGTAAGCTTTACAGAAACGCGATCGAGCTACGTACAAACACAACACCTCACGAACACTGAGTCTTGCAACAGCTGCGCTTGCTGCTCCGAGGTCTTCCACCTCGTACCGCCTATGAATGCAATATCAAAAGCTATAGCTTTCGATATTGCTTTCATAGGCGGCACGAAACGACAAGATGACGTCATAAACCACACACGAAGTCAAAGCGATCGGTTAGGTGGTCGGGCCCCTGATCCGAACCCTTTGAGGGCACGGGGACACGTACTAGTGCGTGATGCCGTTCCCTCTAGAAAACCTCCTAAGGTGATTCGTTTCACACGGCTTGAGGAACCCTTTAAGTTTCTCGCCGCCCCCAAAAAGCCCAGTGAAGCTGCCGTCTGAAGCAATCAGCAAAGTCTCTACAAAAAAAAAACGGTATGTAAGCTTACCTTCTGTAGGTCATCTTATTGTGGCTATTGGTGAGTGGTTAAGGCGACGCACCGCTAAACAATTACTCTACGAGTAATACGGAGCGTTTGCGCCATAAGAAAAACTGTTTTTTTCCCGTCAAATTAAAACTACAAATTATTTTAAAAAATGGACTAGCATATTGAAGTGTGTGTTAAGACTAATCTACTAAGAAAATTTAGATGCTTAAATCGGTCTGGTTTGCCTGTAAAATGCAAATCTATGTTTTAAAAGAGGTTACTTTGATATTTTTTTCTCTGTTATAAAAGTTGACAAATCGTGTTTCTGCAACTAGCAAAATGAAGTCAGTTAAATAAAAATCATGTCATCAAATATCACTTTCGTATGTTTTGTAATTGTTGGGAAAAATCAAGATAACGTAAATTTCCAATGCGTCGCCTTAATAAAATATTGTTTGGTCGGTATGTCACAGTAGTGTGTGGCAATTTTCGTATTGGTCAACAGTTATTTTTTATAATATGTATAGCTATTTTGTGATTTATTTGTGACCATGCAGAAGTAGAAAGGCCTGCTTTTAAGGCCTGCTTAGATGGTTCATAATTCGTTTTTTGTAACGATATTGAATGGGCGCCTTTGGCTTTCAAAGTAAAAAAGTAAATAGTGTTCAATAATTTCGGCGGGCTGGTTAGAACCACGATAGCTCAATTGGGAGAGCACCTGACCCCGGTAATTCAGAAGGGTGCAGGTTCAAATCCTGCTCGTGGATTTTTTTTAACATTTGTGTTTTTGTAATTTGTTCGCAACAAAATTTGCGTTAAAAATTTATATAAACAAAACAAAAACATTTTACGATACTTTTTTTTTCATTTGGTCCAATTGAAAAAAAAATTTGGTCCTTGGAGCTGAAGATCAAGCTCAGTGGTAGCATAAGGAAACTCGCACTTAGCGATAAGAATAAAAACAGGATATTATATTAAGAGCGCTACAATTATTACGACTTACGACCGAATAACTTGAATAAATAGTAGAGGAGAAAGGAGATATTGTAAGTAACTATAAACAACTAGAAAAATGACAAATTGCTTTTAGCAAAATCGCCAAAGTGGCCTTTTTAGACTATCTAAGGTCTAAATGATTGTTGATTGCGGCTATTATAATGTTTATGCCTCGCGGTGTCTTTAGAGCTTAAAGTTTAAAATATTTTAAAATTATATGCGAGTTCTGATGAAAGCCATCTTAAAATGTGTAATAAACGAATATTGCTACATACATATTGTCACTGTTTATTTATTTTTGCCGTTAGATGCGAGCAGCACCAAACCTGCAATGATCGTGGAGATTCTTGGGGGAGGCCTTTGTCCAGCAGTGGACGTCTTTTGGCTGAGATGATGATGATGATGATTTATTTTTATCAAAATAACACTCAAACGCCACTTTAAATGTCACTATACAATCACATGTTACATTAAACATGCACACTCGCCAAGACACCGTTCTCGTTGAACATGAATAATCATCATCATCATTAGCTCATTTTATGTCCCCACTGCTGGGGCACGAGCCTTCCCTATGGATGGATAGAGAGAACGGGCCATAAACCACCACGCAGGCCCAGTGCAGGTTGGTGGTTTTTAACGACTGCTAATACAGCCGGGACCAACGGCTTTACGTGCCTTCTGAAGCACGGAGGAGCTCGAGATGATACATTTTTGGTCACCCATCCGATGTCCGGCCTTTGCGAAAGTTGCTTAGCCTTAGCACTCGCAGACCGGGCGACCGGGCGTGTTAACTACTGCGCCATCGAGCTCCTCGAATAAGAATTCGTAGAGCCAATTCACACGCGCTCTATACCAGGTACAGTTTGTACCTATCTGGGTTAAAAAAAGAACCCGTTAAATTTCCCGCCGCCTCCTAACAAGTCCGGTGACGTTGTAAAGACCGTCTTAACATGTTATGGTTTAGTTAAATAAGACGTTACGGCCACTTTTAACTATAACGCCATATTTAACTAAACCATAACATGTCAGGTGTTCATTAGGTGACGTAAAAATGCTAAATTACTTCATTCAGATAGTTTGTTGAGCATAATTTGATTTTCTATCTCTAATTACTAGATATGTTTTTTTTTCATTGGCGGCGCTAGTGTGCGGCGTAAACGCTCTTAAGCCAAAAGTAAACTGTTTCAAAAGGAAACGACCTCCCCAGTCGATTTTGTATTGATTAGGGTAATGTTTATTCTGCATTAGCGTCCGGAACCCAGCGGCGAAGGAATTGAGCTCGAATTGCCCCCCCGCCGCTCCAATCGGTGCTATTAACTATATCGCTCGCTATCGTTCGTAATTTGCACGTCATATCGGAATACGTTGAGAAAGATTGAGACAAAGATGTAAAGGAGGCGTATAGGAATAGCAGCGGACTGTTTTTAAAGAAGTAAAAAGTAAAATTAAAAGTAATAAAGTTTTGTCGCTATGGATTGGAATCCATCTGACCCTACAATGTGCAAGCATATTGATGTGGTTGACTGTACCTGATGTTGAGATGGTCTGTGGTAGCGTTTTTGCACTTGGCTGTACGCACACAGATGTCCACTGTTTCTCATAGCATTATGGATGCATTATTTTTACTTATATTTTTTTTAATTGGTATAAAAAAAGTACATGTATAGCTCCACATATACAATAAGCTCCTTAATTATAAATTGTGACCAGCGATGTTGGGCTTACAATAAATAATATATTATAAGTAAATTCATGTTATAAATCAAGCATTGTAAACCTGTTTGTGGTTCAAAAAGTAAAAGACTTTGTCTTTAGACTTTGTGGAATAGGCGACGTCGTTCCACAAAGTCTAAAGACGAAAGTCTTCCATCAGTGAGTCCTACCGATCTGACATACGGAGTTGAAACGTAGACACTCACGGTTGGGCTGGTTCACAAATTTAAAGTCGCTCAGCGAGCTATGGAAAGTGCTATGTTCGGAGTTTCTCTGAAGGATCGACTTCGGAATGAGCTGATCCGACAGAGAACGAAAGTAATCGACATACCCCATCGGATCAGCAAGCTGAAGTGGCAGTGAGCCGGTCATATTAGCCGCAGAACCGACAACCGTTGGGGTAAACGAGTTCTCGAGTGGAGACCGCGTATCGGCAAACGTAGTGTAGGACGCCCTCAGACTAGGTGGAGCGACGATCTTCGCAAGGTGGCTGGCAAGAGCTGGATGAGAGTAGCCGCGGATCGTGCTCGGTGGCGTGCACTTGGAGAGGCCTATGTCCAGCAGTGGACTAGTATAAGCTGATGATGATGATGAAGTAAAAGAAAAAGGAATACTAATCTAACTCTATCTAACTTTCGTTGCCCAAAAGAGATGCATTCGCATATTAGCAAATATAGACACATTAGTTAGCTGCAAACCGTATTTTAAACTATATAAAATTTTAACTGTAACCTCATTATATATATTAAAATCATGCAAATTAGTGAGAAAAATATTGACTTGTTTCAGAGAGCTGAAAACAAAAGCGTAAGACTCAGACAAAAATATAAGCTACTTCTACCTAAAACTAATTTATCTATAGTGAGATCAGGACCTTATTCTATGGCAGTACAATAATATAATTCATTACCAAACACAATAAGAGAAATAGAAGATAATAAAAAAATTATAACATCCTTAAATAATTATTTAATAGATAAATGCTTTTATAAACTTAATGAATATTATATTAACGTGTCATAAGTAATACCTAAATAAGAAATTTTTGTTTTTACTTTGTTTAACTGTATATTATATATCTAAGTTGTTATACCCTTGCAGGGTTCATGTGTTGATCTTTACCTATTTTTTTAACACCTCTTATGTACCACATGTGTAAGCAATAAAGAATTATTATTATTATTAATAAAGAAGTAATACTTACAGTTTTACTACCTTGCTTGGTAAAGGCTTCCATCGTTGAAAACATGTCATCGCTATTAATGGGTGTTGGCCTAATCACCACACGAACCCGAGCTTCGTATGAATCTTAAATCCGAATCACACTTTGCCCAACCTGGGAATTGAACCACGGACCTCCAGATATCAAGCCAGCTCTCAGCCACACGGCTATCGAGGCGGCCATGTGTGATTTCAATCAATAATATGAGTTTTGAATTTGTCGCCCAACAACAAACTATAGTAAATGAATTTACTTAAGCATCTACAATTTGGAGGAGACGATTTTACGATGACGCGCTCGGTTTGCGATATCGCTTTTGTTAAGCAATTTTCGCAAGACCGGTCATCGGATGGGTACCCAAAAATTTAACATCTCGAGCTCCCCTTGCATCGGAAGGCACGTAAAGCCGTTGGACTCGGCTGCATTAGCAGTCGTTGACAACCACCAATCCGCACTGGGCCCGCGTTGTGGTTTACGGCCCGTTCTCCCTATCCATCCATAGGGAAGGCTCGTGCCCCAGCAGTGGGGACGTTGATGAGCTGGTGATGGTGACAACGTAGTTCTGTCTCCATATTTTACTTGCTCCAAGGTTGAGGCCGCAATGGCCCTTATCCTTGCCCGTCCTGACTGCATGGATACCTCACCAACCAATCGATACGATCAATTCGTAAAGAATCGCTAACAGCTCCCTGAGAACAATATATTTTTCATTTTCTCGTTTGAAATCGTAAAAATACTTGGCATTCTTACGTACGGGCACTTTGAATCAATACCCTTATAAGAGCAAAACATTTCAGGAGCAAATGAAGTCGTAACAATGGGTTGCGCATTCCTCAAAACAATAGGCGTATCTCACATTAAAATCACAAGGAAATCTATACTTAATGTCGGTAGTAACAAAGCTGAAGTTTCAGTTTAGCAGCGAAAATCTCTGTCGTCGCTTCGTTGCGAGCAATTTGCATATTTCTATCCCTTTTTCTCTTATAAGAATCTGATAAATGAAAGATTCTTGGAAGTCTGCATAGACACGTCTTGGAGGCACGGCTATTCGGTAAATTTAGAGACCAATTGAATTGTCTAACTCCCCCGTCCGATATTCCTCTAATTGGATAAGGTTATAGTTCAATACAGTGACAATGAGCAGTATTCAACTGTGGAGAGAGAACCTTTATTGTCATAGGTTTAAAGCTGCAAAGTAAAGTTTATTCAGCTACTAATCCGCACTGTAGGCTTAGCCAAAGTACATTAAGAAAACGATAGTGAAGTTCGAAACGAATAAAATGTATGGGATTGACATAAGCTGAGCTGAGTTGACGATAATGATGATGAAAGTAAAAGTAGGTAAAGTAATTAGCCTATAATTGTCCCACTGCTGAGCAAAGGCCTCCGTCATTGAAATCAAGTCATCGCTACAAGTGATGGGTAATGGCTTAATCAGCACGCTTGCCAAATGCGGGTTGGTGATCACAAAGCTGCAAGCAAAATGGTATAAGTTTTATAACCTTTAATAAGACCTTTATAATTTTTCAAATTATGCTACAGCATTACTTATATTCTAGGCCGCCAAGCTGAAGTGGGATTGGGGCTGGACATGTCTGCCGCATGCTGAAAGAATTCATTATTATATATGAAATTAAGGTGTCGTCAATAGCTGAATGAATAGATGCTATAGGTTTGACTGCCAGAAATCGTTTTACAGGCCCCATAACTCCGTTAGACTAGTTGCGTGATCCCTCTATTAACTTTACTATTATTGTTATGTTAGTAGCGCAGTAATAAAAATCTTTAAAATAAAGTAAATAAGATCGCGTGAAGCTTTAAGCTCTAACTCTAACTTAGCTTTAAAATGTTTTTGTTTTGTTTTAATTTTTACACAAATTTTGTTGCGAAACAAATTACAAAAACACAAAACTTGAAAAAATTTCCACGAGCAGGATTTGAACCTGCACCCTTCTGACATACCGGGTCAGGTGCTCTCCCAATTGAGCTATCGTGGCTCTAACCAGCCCGCCGAAATTATTCAACACTAATTACTTTTTACTTTGAAAGCCTTTGGCTTTGGCGCCCATTCAATGTCAACAACTACCGTCATTAACATCCGATCATAATATCTTTAGAAATACTAAAGATCAGTTAGTAGTTAGTTAGTCTCTAGTTTTAACTTAAAAAAAAAAAAAAAGTCTTATATTATCTCGATAACATTTGCCAAGGCTTCTGACATCTGACAAGGCTTGCTTTTAATACCTCATATTCAGTTAGAAGCCGGAGCTAAAGCACGCTAAAGGCTTAACATGCATTTCCGAAGCACGAAGAAATAAGTTAGGTAAGTACCAAATTTCGGTCACCCCTTTCCGGGTTCTACCAAGCTTAAACTTAACATTTGCGATCATTGCAAAATTATCGCAGTGTTGAGACTACCACTATTTATTATTTATATATTATAGAGTAAATTCTAACTCTAGTCCTTATATAACTTAACATAACTTATAACTTTACTTCTATAAAGTCAAAGTCAACGTCAATTTTTTTTATTCAAATAAACTTAAGAAGCTTTTGAATCGTCCAAACATTTTCTTACCTACACCCATTCAGGACGTCTATTTTTTAGCGGTAGAGAAGAATGGGCGCAACAAACTCCACAGCTTTAATATAAGTATATTATTATAACTACTTCTAATAAGAACAACGTCAATCGTACTATAACAAATTATGTCTAACAAAATACCTACGAACATCACTAGTTCATAACATAAACAGCGCATTCTATAACTCCATATAAAACCTCACAGCGTGCCCATATCGGTGGATGATGGCCCTAAACTACTTAATAGGGCGATAATTGCGAGCCCATTAACCCCTCAGTGGGTGGTAACACCCCATCGAACCCCCTAATGTAGCCTCCCACTTCGGACCTATTCGGAGACTGTACGGTGGTAGGGAATTGAAGGTTAGAATTTTAGTAGTTGGATTTTTTTAAAGTAGATTAGATAATATTATACATTTTTATAGACATTAAAATAATATGCACAGTGGAATGGGTTTTAAATACTGTTTCGTACGTTCGGAAATGCTATAGAATACCAACAATACGAGTAATTTCATGTGTACTAAATCAAAATTAAAAAAAAAATCAAAATCATTTATTCAGTTTAGGCTACAAATAGCTTTTATGAACGTCATTATGCCATCGGTTCATAAGTACTCTGGGCGGGAGATCTTGCTCTGAGAAGAACCGGCGAGAAACTCAGCAAGTGTCCAGCTCTATTCTCCCTCACAGCGTCATTAATATTGGAAAATGCCCTATCATAAAAGGACACTTTCCATCACAAATAAAAACACAAAATATAAAGGACAATCACAACATGTAAAAAAAAACACAAAAAAAGAAAAAAATATATTTAAATTTGCAACTAAACGAAGGGATTCGATAAAACATAATTAGTGGAGGTCAAACTTTTGGGTAAATTATCCCCCTTCGTTTCGATCACTGCAGATATAACTTAATAAAACTTATTATATTATTAGTATTATTACTTATTATTTATTTATTTCCATATAAACTTTAGACTGTACAAGTTAAAAACATGATTTTAAGCATAATAATATTAAACTTTAGGTATAGTTATTGCATACTTATGCTATGCTTATGCTTATTTATGCTTTGGATTTAAAATCTGTTAGCTTTTAAGAATTTTGTATGAATAAATAAATAAATAAATAAATAAAATACTATTCATTTATTTATTTTTAAATTTTGCAACAAAATATTACAAGGCTGACATACTACTCGTATTTGTTCAATTATTTTTCTACTTACACATTAATGTTCATATTCAAACGAAACCTCTATTCTTATACCTTGCTACGCTCTGTGAAAAAGGTCAAAGGCAAAAACTCTCAAAAGCCTTATCATCCAAATCGCCGCTTAAACTTTGTCCCCACTCCAACCTAATTACGCGACGAACGTTCAGTTACACCGCGTAATTCCACAAAAATGTAATCAAAAACTCTTTCAAAGGGCCCTCTTTGCTTTCAACAACTTATTCTATTCATCAGCAAAATTAAAACGCAAACAGAACATAATGCCAACCGTTTTATGTTCCAACAAAGTTAGAGTTTGTTCCGTAATATTAATTAAGCTGTGGGCGGAGATTGCTTAATTTTCTTTATTATTAACTTGTACAAGGCCCCTTTTTAATTAATATCGACAAAATAGTCGACTCGACCTGCGAGCGGCGGTGATAAGATAATAGTGTTGTCCCCGCGTGCGTATTTCGATTTTTGTATAAAATGACATGTTTTTTTAAATCTGTGAGTGTGCGCTTAGACTAATTTGCCACAACTTTTTATTTGATAATCAATTAGTCTATCTGATTATTTCCGTGCTGGATAAATGCTTTCATCACAGAAATTAAAGCATCGCTACAATTTAAGGTTATTATTTTAATCAAAAAAAATTTGCTACTTTTTTTAACTGTTGCCTTTTTGTGTCCCTATAAATAAATAAATAATAATCACCACTCTTGCTGAAGGACAGGTTGGTGATCAAAAGTCCAATCTTGTGACTCGAAAACTTCGAAACACTGCATGCCTGACCTGGGAATTAAACTCACTAGATATCGGGCAGAGCGCTTTGAGACTCGGCTACAGAGGCGTTTTATAGAGACTGCTTAATAACGGAAAATGAAACAACAAAACAGAATTTTGATAGTTCGCCGTTTATCATATTACACATCATCGTCTCTTTCAACTTAAAACTAAACTTAGTAGAAATGAAATGATGACACCATGAATATCTAAGAAAATAGTGTTGTCTAAAATGTTTTTGTTTTGTTTATAATTTTTAACGAAAGTTTTGTTGCGACCAAATACAAAAACACATATGTTGAAAATCAATTGGGAGAGCACCTGACCCGGTATGTCAGAAGGGTGGAGGTCTAAATCCTGCTCTTGGAAATTTTTTCAACATTAGTGTTGTATAATTTACACAAAGTCAAAGTCAATTTTTTTTTTTCATATAAACTTTAGAAAAGTACTTTTGAATCGTCCAAACATTTTTTTACCTACTACCCATTCAGGACGTCTATTTTTTAGCTGTGGAGAAGAATGGGCGCAAGAAAGTCCACACGGGTCGGATAAAGACTCGATAGCCTTATTTAAAGGTAGAGATGCGACCACGAAACCAGCAAAAATGCAACTTGGTCGAAACGTCGGGCTTATAGAAGCTATGATATTAATCCCCGTTTAAATTATTTGTTTAACTATGGAACGCGACAGTTTAACCTTTTCACCGCCCAACTATCCTGCACGCGATGTCCCACTGTACGCCAACGTATAAATGTATTTTAATAAAGTAGGTACAAAGTAGAACTTCTATAGAAGTGCTGGCGTGAGCGGCACGAAAATCTCGAACTTCTATAGAAGTTGTTGGCGGTAAAAAGGTTAAAAGTGTATACCAGCAAATGGTTTGGAGATACATTTATAAAAAGGGATTTCGATTTCGATGTCGGATTTTGCAAAGGTGTTGAAACGTTAGATATGTACAATAAACGCGAAGTGATCTATATAAAATGTGTGTGCGTATACACTGTTAGTTAGAGATTTATAGTTTCAAAATGGAACACTCATTGCCCTTAAAAGTTCATTCAAAGATTTAACAGAATGTTTAACTAATTAACAGATAACGATGATTTGTGTCTTGTTGAAATTGATGATATAAGCTCTGATTTTATTTAAAACTGTCTGCACCCAAAGTGGCAAATGGCACTAAAACTAGTAAAAGAACACTATCATGGGCTTGTTCCATCGATATCAAAATAAAACAATAATATCGACAAAAACGCGTGGCGGCACTTCGATATTAATTTCAAAATTGGTTTAAATAGGTATTACGCCGCTTGTTAGGCCGGCTCCAAAATGAACTCATTAAAGCTATAAAAGCTCCGGTAATTAAGGCCACAACCCCTCCTGCCTCCCCCCCCCCCCTGCTTCCATGTGGGGGTTGCCCCCCGTACGGGGACGGAAGATGGTCGGTTTGTGGAGAGACACTGTTTGTTTATGCAATGATGGTGTTGTGACTGTAATATCTATAGTTGGTCGACATTCTTCAAATTTTTATCGTAATTTATTTTACGATACTTTCTTTTTAAAAGACATCTTGGTTCGTTTAAAGGGTGCGCCTTTAGGCGTCTTAGGTACCACCCTTATGATAGAAGCACTAGTGTCCGACAGAAACCAGTGATTGACATTAAAGAAAGGGCTCAGCAGCAAAGTTTTGATTTTAGCACAAATTTGATTTGAATTTTTAATACAGATCACCAATTTTCAAACGTCATGCAGTGTTTCCAGGAAACTCTATATTATATTTGTCGAACAAGGTGTCGAATACTGGTGCCGCCGCCAAAATACCAATAAGTATCTGATTCTAGAATGTCACAGCACTAATATTTCAATAGCGATTTGTATAAAACGTACGCAACCAATCCTAAACTGGAACAGATACTATTGGTAATTATAGTTTGTAACTAGTTTTAAATAGCGTAGCGTTTTTTTTTTTTTTTTTTTTTGGGAGAGACTGCTGGTTGCCGAGGGGCATTTCCAGCTTCACCGGGCTTGTTTTAGGGGCGGCGAGGTACGTAAAGGGTACCTCAAGCCGTGTTGAAACGAAACACCTTCAGAGGATTTCTAGAGGGGTACGGCATCGCACACTTAAAAGTGCGCGTCCCCGTGCCCTTCCAGAGTCTCCGAAGGGTTCGGATCGGATCGGGGAGCGGAACCACCCGAGGGCGCCTCTAAAGGCACGGACCTCGGCTCGGGTAGACCGGGCCGTGGAGGAGGAGAGGAGCTCCCAGGCACATGACTGTGCCTGGCATAGAGCGCGTGTGAACCGGTTCTTCGTACCCTTGTTCTACGAGTACGGTGTCTTGGGCCTAAAACAGTGTGCATGTTTAGTGTATTCTGTAAATGTGTGCTGTCATTTGGAGGAACGGGCGGGGGGGCATTCGCAACTGTAATTGCGTCGTCGGGCTCGGTTAGGACGTGTTTTGGACGCCTAGACGTGTATCGTCTTGATGGTGGAAGGCCTTCAACATTATAGTTGGCAGCCGCCACCACAAGAGGGTTGGGGTGGTGGGGGGCATTATCGAAGTAACGTCGGGAGACGTCCTTGATAAAGCCTTTGATAGTTGGGAGATTGAGGTCGCGATGGAGGTCTACATTACGAACGTAATGCGGACATCCCGTTGCGCCTCGCATGAATCGGTTTTGGAGGGTCTGTAGGGGGTACAAATAAGAGGGCGCGGAGTGCGCGAAAACTACGCTAGCGTAGGTCATGACTGGGCGGATGCAGGCTTTGTAAATTGTCGTCTTACTTCTAAGAGACATTTTACTCTTCCTGCCTATAAGGTGGAATAACCGACCTAATATGAACGCGGCCCTATTACGGACGATCTTGAGATGCGGTGCAAACGACAATCTCCTATCCAGGGTGACACCGAGATATTTCACCTGCCTAGCCCATGGGATAGGGCGGTCAAATAGACGAATCGGACGGCAAGGATCGTCGGGGCCCCGATAAAAGTACACAGCGGCACTTTTCTCGGGGTTCACTTCGATCCGCCATTTGCGAAACCAAACGCCGAGGGTGTTAACGGCCTTTTGGAGTCGGTTGTAAACCGCGGTTTTGTCTCTACCAGACGAAAATAGCGCGGTGTCATCCGCGAATAGAGCTAGCTCTACACCGGGGGACTTGGGGATATCGTTTGCGTAAAGCGCAAAGAGGATTGGCGAGAGCACGGATCCCTGCGGAACGCCGGCTCGAATAGGGTGCGGGGCGGAGAGCGTTCCTTCGACGCGGAAGCGAAAAGAGCGACCCGACAAATAGTCTCGTATGATGTGCACGAGTCTGTCTGGCACGCCGAGTTTGTACAGCTTATAAATTAAGCCGTTGTGCCAGACTTTGTCGAACGCCTTCGCGACGTCGAAGAAAAGAGCTCCGGTGCCCGTGTGACGGTGTCTATTGAAACCGGAAAGGATATGCTCCGTGAGGCGGTGCAATTGGTGAGTACACGAGTGTTTGGGCCGGAACCCAAACTGCTCGTTAATAAGGAGGTTATTGGATAGGACGTAGTCCTTTAGTCGGGAGACTAATACGCGTTCGTACAGTTTTCCCAACGATTTGAGAAGACTGATGAGGCGATAACTAGAGGGGGCGGTACGCGGTTTACCGGGCTTATGAATACCTATGACCACCGCATCCTTCCACGCAGCGGGAAAGATGGCGTTAGTCATGGCGCTATTGAAGATAGCTACTATTAAAAGGATGAGCTGAACGGGTAAGATCTTAAGGATCTTGTTTGAAATGCCGTCTGCCCCGGGGGCACTACGGGGTTTAAGACGCTTAATGAGCGTTTGCACCTCATCTTCCGTAACGGGCGGGAGGGTCGCGGTGGGAGGGAGGGACGAGAGTCTTTCGACTTCGCTGTCTACCATTTCGATATGGTTCGAAGGGACTGGGAGGGTGCTAGGCGAACATTGGGCCTCGAGGCTGTCGGCAAGGCACTCGGCCTTTATCTACATCGTATGCAAAAGAAATAGCAAAAATAAGGATTTAGTTACTTAAGAATGTGTGGGTACCATGCTATAAGATTCGTTTCAAACTCTAAAATGGCGACAAAGTAGATTAGAGCGGAGTAAATTGTTGATCGCTAACATCGCCCATCGCGTTATAAATTGTGCTAATTCGATAATCGACTCATTATAGAATCAATCGAGCCCGCTGATCGGAGCTTGATAGGGACCGGACACACGGACGGATAGAAACGCAACAGAGTGCCTATACTGCGATTTTTTTTGCATTCGACAACGTTTTTTTTATATCCTACGTGGAAGCACTTGGGCTTCATCTCACCTGATGTTAAGTGATGATAAGGCCGTGATGGAAGCGCACTCCACACGTAATCCTCAACCAGTGAGGCACGAATGGAAACGACCGATATACAACTGAATTTCAGTTTTGTGGCAGTCAACGTGTAGGCATTGGGTTTAAATGTGAAAACTTAAAATAAGAAACGTAGCCTGTAGTTCCAAAACATTATCACCAGCTCGTTTTATGTTCCCACTGCTGGGGCACGACCCTTCCCTATGGATGGATACGGAGAACGGGCCATGAACCACCACGCGGGCCCAGTGCGGTGCGGTGGTTGTTAACGACTGCTACACACGGCTTAAGCAACCCTTTAAGTTTCTCGCCGCCCCCAAAAAAAGTCTGGTCACGCTAAAAATGCAAAGGCAATCTCTCTCAAAAAAATCGAACATGTTACGTTACGGCAAAATGCCTTGGTCAATTTCCACCGTTAATATGTTCGCCGGTGGCAAACGCAGTGTGTCCCAAGTGTAAATCACTTTATCGCCGGGTTATTCGGTGGCGATTTCCGAAAATCAATCGGCACCCGGATCAGATACCGGGTGATGAATCGCCCCATCAGCGCCATCAGTGGATGCCGGGATGTCTTTTTATTTGCGTCTTAATGCATATACTCTTATTCTAATTGGTGTGTTAATGTTTTAAATGTTTTTGGAACTGAAAGAGGTATCCGTTTTGATATCAAACATAGGTACTAGCACAATATTTATAAACATCGATTGCATCGATATAGATATCTTTCTTTATATAAAAGAAGGAGGCAAACGAGCAGCGGGTCACCTGATGGAGAGTAATCACCGCCGCCCATGGACATCCGCAAAACCAGAGGAATCGCAGACGCGTTGCCGGCCTTTAAGGAAGGAATAGGCTCGTTTCTTGAAGATCCCAAGGTTGTAACGGTCCTGAAATACCGCCGCCGAGAGCTGGTTCCACAACACTGTAGTTCGAGACAAGAAATTTCGTGATAAACGCCAAGGTGATGTGGATGGAATGACAGTCGATCGCGTGTAGTGCGGTGAAGGAAGTCAGCGGCAGGGATCAAGCCGAACAATTCCTCAGAACTCTCCCCATGATATATGCGGTACAATATACAGAGAGACGTAACGTCTCTCCGAAGAGCCAGTGGATCGAGCCGACCATAAACGAATAATGCAAATAATCGAAGCAAAACAATAATATAATGAGCAATAAGTACATGACAATTGTTATTTAGTCAGTCATAATAACGCGAACTTACTCGATTGTACCCATAGGTACAACAGATACATGTAATCTGAGGACTTCCACCATCAGAAACTACTCCGTCAGACTCTGTAACATTTAGCTAGTCTAGCAACTTTTTGGGGCAATAAAGCCAATCTAGCAACATTTTGAGAAATGTCTAGCAACTAAGTGACCAAAAACCAACACGCGGGCCTGGGCCCAGTGCGGGTTGGCGGTTGTTAACGACTGCTAATGCAGCCGGGACCAACGGCTTTACGGGCCTTTCGAAGCACGGAGGATCTCGAGATGATACCTTTTGTTCACCATTGTCATTTTATTTTATCTCGTAGGTACTTGATGTAAGTGGCCAGATATCAGATGATATCTGGTATCTTTAGTTAGTAGATACTAACTAAATAGTTTTGTATTGTATTTGATAGTACCGATGTGTCCGTAAGAGATTGTGTCTATTTGCAACTGTGTCTCGTTGGGAATGAGTCCCATTGAAATTGTGTCTGGATAAAACTAAACCAAAATGACCATGTCGTCGACAATTCGAGCAGCTCTGCGTTGAATGCGATCAAATGGAAGGAGTTGGTACGGGGTGCTCTAGCCCAAAGATGGGAGCTTACTTGCGAGTGTATCTATTAAAATATTATACAATTTACTTTACTTACAATTTCGATTATATATTTAAGTAGTTATTTCTTTTCTGTACTTCTATTAACTAGCAATGAGCTTTATATTATCATGTTATAATTTGTTATGAGATAGTTAACCTTTCGTTATTGATATGCCCTTGCAGGCGTGACCTGAAAACCATTAAGGTATTTATTACCTTTTTAATTATTAATGTGACAAACGATTTGATTTCATTAATACAATATTCCCATTCCCGCTTCTTGAGATCATCGGAGAACTTGAGTTTGCAGATTCCACTGCATTCAACAGGATTCTATGATAAATCTTTTACGGTCCATGCTGCTCGCCTGTGGAATGCTTTGCCTGTGCCTGTAAGACTTGCGAAGTCTCTGACAAGTTTTAAGAAACTCGTCAAAGATCACTATCTGTCATTGTAATTCTACTGTTAGTCCACTATTTTTTATATTTATATGGTTGTATGTATGTATGTATGTATGTATGTATATATGTATGTGTGTATATATGTGTATCTATATTTGAGTAATAATAAGTCTGTACACTTTTTTTATTTTATTTTTTTTTATTTTTTATTTTCAACGCCTCCATTTTATTTATTATCAATCCTCTCCATCCTTAGGTTGCCTGGAAGATATCGCTATTAGTGATAAGGCCGCCCTTTGTACGACTCCAATTTTAATTTTTTAAATTCTTTGTCTTTTATATGTTTTTATGTGTACAATAAAGTATTTTATTCTATTCTATTCTATTCAATATCATCATATCATTTTATGCCCCCACTGCTTTGGCACGAGCCTTCCCTATGGATGGATAGGGAAAACGGGACCTTACCACCACGCGGGCCCAGTGCTGAGTGGTGGTTGTTAACGACTGCTAATGCAACCGGGACCAACGGCTTTACGTGCCCTCTGAAGCTCGAAGGAGATCGATATGATAAATATTTTTGGTCACCCATCCGATGACACCTTTGCGAAAGTTGCTTAACCTCAGCCCTCGCAGACCGTGGCACGTTAACCACTGCGTCATCGAGCTCCTACGTAATACAATATATACCTGACTATTGTATGTTTTTTTAAAGTAAATATATATATATAAATATATTTTATATCATAAACTATACCTATACAACAATTACCTACATAGAGTAATTGATGATTAATTGATAGTCCGTAATCCTAATTTTAATTAAATAAATAAAGGTAATTTTTTTGTTATCAATAATAAATATTTTTTTGCTTGTCATATCATGACTGTGTTAAGCTTTCTGAATGATTCCAATCCGTATCAAATACAAACTTTAATATTTCCCATAAAATGTTAATGCTCAGTTAACGAAAGTCATTCATATTCGAAATCTGTCAGCAATAAATCATTCACAAGCAATTTACCGAAACAATCCTTTGACAAACAAACAGCAGGACCGACGACTAATCAGAGATAAGACTACACGTGTACTATTAAACTATACCTCATTACCCTAGCTTCTATATTTCCTAAAACATTCATAAAAACCAACCTTAACCCTTTACGTTTGAGTAACTATTGTAAAGCAACAAAATATGGAGATATGACGTTGTTATATTAAACTTTAACATCACCCTAAAACCACCTTCCGGTAACTATGAGAAATCCAAGCTTAATGTAAGCCAAATAATGCTTGGTTTAGACTAACAGTCTATTTGGGTGATACGACGTTTTGTTAGCTGCGATGTAAGCAGTAGTTTTAATACGTAATCTGTGTATTAGCATCACAAAACGTTCATTCATCAAACACATCAGCCATCGCGATTCTTGGCGTGATAACAGAAGCTGCGATGTAGACACGAGAAATGTATAAAGGTGATATAACCTATAATCTGTAAAAAACATTAGAGCAATTATTTATTAATGTAAATATACTAAAATAATTAATATAAACACGCAGAAAAAACACTACTTATTTATTTCGAGAATAATTAATCATGATGTGTTTCAGGTACCAATATAAAAGTATTTACCAAAGTTAAGTTAGTTAAGTTATATTTACCAAAAAATAACAGTGTGGATCAACACTTTGTTATAAAAATACATAAGTAAATGCTTGTTGCTTAACAATATCAAATAATTCTAAATATTGCATGTCCGTATTATCGCCAGCAAACTGTTCAAATAAGGTAAGTAGGTACTTGCAATATTCTACTCTGTTCATATTTTAAAACTCTATAATAACTTTGGATTAGAATTCAATTGATTTTTACACTTACTTTTATGTCGCATAGATGATTGAAAACGCTTAATTTATCGGAACAGTTATTGTCGCGGGTTACAAAGAATTGCTTTATTGGTAATATTTTATATTTTTAATGCGGAAAAAATCGCATTATCGATTTTAATAATACTATGTCGGATAGGCATGAGGTGGAAAGCTTCATACCTACATAAATAAATCTCAATACTTTTTACACCTACCTTTATACCTTGGATAATTCAAATGTTGAAAAAAATTCCACGAGCAGGATTTGAACCCGCACCCTTCTGACATACCGGGTCAGGTGCTCTCCCAATTGAGCTATCGTGGTTCTAACCAGCCCGCCGAAATTATTCAACACTATTTACTTTTTTTACTTTGAAAGCCAAAGGCGCCCATTCAATGTCAACAACTACCGTCATTAACATCCGATCATAATATTTTTACAAATACTAATGATCAGTTAAGAAGTAGGCAAGCAATTTATAAAATGTTTTCACAACAAAATTTGCGTTAAAAATTATATCAACAAAACAAAAACACCTTGGATAATGTTAACCCTTTTTATTTCTACCTTATGCACATTTCGAAAACAAAATAACAAAATTATCCAAATGCAATTAATAGTTTCCAGAAATTGTCACACCTAAATGATCGCTGGCACAGTTGAATTTCTCCCAACATCTATATCCCAATTGCGAATCGCTCGATCGAGATAATAAACGAACTAATTATATAAAGCTCCCTTCGTCGTCCCTTCATGTGACGTATGTGCATAACAATGGGCTCCAATACAAAATTAACAAACATACGCATTCCTACAACAAATTGCTCATAAGCCTTTAACACAAGGCGTTAAGGCTCATTATTGAATAGCTTTTGTAACAGCAATAGCAAGTTTTATGTGAGCCTATCAAATCACAGTTTTCATTTAAAAAGGTCGGGGACTGATTTCCAATAAAGATAGTTTTATGCTGAACTATTGCTTGGCAAACAAATGCGTGATTCAGTAATGGGTTTTAACGAGTATTTATTGATATTGCTGATCTGATTAATGATAAAGAGCTGTTATTTCATCTCGCTTCCGTGACTACGAGGATTTTAATTTGGTCCTCTTGAGTTGAATAATTAAAATATGGAGGTTGACTGTAAATTTAAAAAAAACTATTTCTTTAACTGATTTTATGCAAAGTCCGGTGATGCTGTAAAGGCCACCTGTAAAGCAAACAGCCAACTCTCAATTATATGCGATATGAAACTTTCCAAAGTGGACTTTACATTACAGTAAGTACCTAGATGATGATGATGATGATGAAGTACCTAGTACAATTTCTTTTTATGTTTTCTATAAACTGTCCAAATCTCTATAAGTACCGTAAAATGGGGTGAATAACATCATTATTTGTAATTGACTAGTTCATATTCTTGTCAATTTGTACTGAATTTTAAAGATAATACATAGACTACATGAGTTACGATCGCCTCTATCGTATCACCCCAGAAGGAGTTATATTGAAATACAGCAACTCTTTGACTAAAATATTCCTTGTTGTGAATTACACCTCATACGGGGTCACTAAAAACGATATATATGAAATCAAAAGATAATATTTTTAGTTTAAATATTTAAAAAATACTTAATACTTTGATAAAGATTGCATGTTAACCTAAGCTATAAATCAAAATCAAAATCAAATTAAATAATTTATTTTGCACACTGTTACACAGAGAAGGGTTACAAAAATAAAAAGAAGTATAAAAATATAAAATGAGCAGTGAAACAGTGGCAAAAAAGTCTCCGGCTCAGCATGTGTCACAGCATTAGCAAAGCCATTGCCATGACACTGATTTTCAGACGGAGGCCGAAAAGCAATTTGAGACACTTTTTGTATATCTTTTAATAACATTAATACTGTTTTATATAACCCCCTCTGATGTTGCAAATAACCCCATCAGTAGTATAATTGCAAAGTTAATCACCACCAAATCTAGTTGCAATTGATCGACTGACTTTGACTGAAATACCGCAAAAATGACAACTGTCAAAGGAAAGCATTGCAAACTTTAACAAGATTAAGTTCGTTCTAAAACATTTTATATATTACATATTTAGCACGTTTTATGAATAAGCGTGATAAAAAAGATCATTCTTAATGTTTTTTTTTTTTTAAATGTTGTAATACACCCCGCAGTTGCTTTTCACCTCATTTTACATTAACTATTTTCCTAAAGCATGTAATTTTTATTGATATTGGCTTACTGGTTTAAAAGAATTACAGCTTTTATAGGTTTAAAGGCCAGCATCATAATCCCTATATTAAGTACCTAGTTAACGATAATATACTCGTTATATAACTTTGTTTAGAGCTTTCAAGTTTGTATGGGATACTTATCGTATTATAAAGCTGCTTTTAATTTTTTTTTTTTTATTGTAGGGCACTACTGCTCGACACAGTAACCTAATGGAATTCTTGGCGGGAAAGTAGAGTCATGCCTGCGGTTTTGTTGTATTTTCTAAAATTAGTGTTATGTCGAATATTAATATGAAATAATGGTGGGTTATTAACCGTAAAGTGTCCGAGAGTGTGCATGAGTGTTGGCAAATGGAACAAAACAGTGCAACGGCACTTTTCAAATTCTCTCAAGAAGTCTGCTTGAGGACTTAGTATAGCCCCACATCTATACTGAGATACTGGAAGGGGTGGGGGTATATCATTTCTCACTTCTCATTTCTATTATCATTCATCATCATCCTAGATAGAGTTTAATTTTGAGAAACTCATAAATTAAGTTTTCGACTGTAGGAATAGTATCCATGGTCATGAATAAATTAAAAAAAAACAGTAACCTAATATTTAAAAAAAAAACACTAGTTTTTGACGTAAATGACAGGATGACAGGTAGGAAGCAGGTGTGTCTGTATTCAACTGTTACTTAAGTCAAAAATCACTTGGTCACTTTTAATTCTTAGATTAAAACAAAAAGAGGAAAATACGCTACTCGCTAGCTGTGCGCGGTCCTGCTAAACCGAGTCCAATGGACCTGCTTTGTTACAGTCTACGTTAAAACAGCGACTTGTTTGCATATGCTGCGTTGTCAGTGTCAAAACGATTTTATTTGAAAATAACGCAAGAAAAATGCCTTCCTGTGCACGAATCACTCAAGGCGTAAAAACAAGACACATGGAATCACTTTTCATGCGTTTTACACCAAAAGTATATTTTTAAAGAAAATTCTTGTGAATTTGTTGTGCATTCCGGACATTTTTGAGTTTTTGTTTTTGATTGCGAAGCGACCGAGACGTCACTGGCTGACTCCCTCGCGCTGACGTTGAAACTTACCGCTTTGTCTCGCTCGCTCGATTTACACTTTATAGGTGTGCGTGTGTGAGTCTTTGCATATGTAATTAAGTAGGACTATATTTTGATTGACTACAAGTATGAGCATGCCGTATCTTCCTCTTTTTGTTTTAATCTAAGTTTTAATTACTAAGCGAAAAAAAAGTCGATCACCGGTTCCTGCCAAACGCTGCTGCCACCTTCAGTTCGTGAATTCGGCGGAACTGCCCACTGCAAAACTTTTTGCCCTTCCGAAAGATGTATATTAATTTGAATGCGCGTCTCCCTGCGCGCTTCATCCTGCGATTCTATCGAGTGACAATAAGCGTATATATCACACCGCGTCCGTTTCTCGGAAATATTTATTATTTATGACAGACGTGAACACGAGGCGGGCCTCACCGGTTCGCAAGGAAAACATTATATTGAACGGGTATGATTATAATTCGAAATATGCAACATTCTCCATTCGTTTTGGGTTCAGTCGCCATTCGATCGCGTTAACGAAAACGACCATTTGTTTGGCAAAATTTTAATCTTCTCGTATGTCGCCAGGAGGCACTGTTTCAATGCCGTACAAATGTTCGTTTACGTAAACGTAATCGAATGAATATGGTTAGGAACTAAAACTCACACTAGGAAGACCCTGAGCTCTTATGGAAGTCGCTACGCCATCTGTTTGTAAGTCTATGGCGGAGACTTTTGGTTGAGAAGAACCGGCAATGCCATTTCTCCATTTCTATATATTATTACGTGAAGTAAAAACTTTGTACCTACCCCTTTTTACGAAAATTGCGCGGACGGTGGAGTATGTTTCGCACACTGACCCCAGTATTAATATACAAAGTGTAAGTTTGGAGTACTTACTCCGTGTTTTGTTCCCGTCATGTAAACTTCATTTCATATTAGAGTAAAAGAGACAAAACACGGAGTAACTACGCCAAGCTTACACTTTGTTTATTAATAAGCCCCTTATAGTTTAACTAGAGAAGTTTATCCGAATGTTAATATTTTTTTTAAATTATGCATAAAAATACATTAAATTTAATAAAACAAAAGTTTGTTTTATACTCACTGCCATGTATTTGACACACACGCATTTTACTCTTTTGAGAATAGATTATTAAAATTTCAAAAATGGAAGAGGAGTGGCCGAAATCTGTCAATGCCAATCCAAACTCACATTCTATCTTTTTTAATTTTTCATTGCTTAGGATACAATTCGTGCAGCCTTAATAAATATTACGGTCGATTTCGTTCGACCACTAGGCGACCACTAGTATCGATAAATGTCCTTCCTTTTCTTTAATCATCTTACGGGTGAGCACAGTTCTTTCATCTCACCTGATGTTAAGTAATGAATAAGGCCGAAAGTTGAAGCACACTTCACCCGGTATCCTCAAAAACTGAGGCGCTGGCATTCTTATGTTTAGCTGTATACATTGATGTTAACTCGACATTTAGACAAATAGTGGTAGCTATCCAGTTAGACATACAAACCCTGCCGCCAACCGAACCAAGTATACAAAGATGTAAGTATACACTGAAAATCAAACCCTGGACCTCTTGGTCCGCGACCAGTTGTCTTAACAATAAAAAAAACCCTGCTCATAGAAGAATACTTTCCATCACAAGGGGCTGATGATATTTAGCTACAGTGCTAGCTAAATCTAGATCATAGTGTCTTAATTAAACGCGCTAATACTTCGATTAAGAGCAAAATCTGATCGCGTCGTGGCGACGAAACGAATCAATTAAACTCAATTAGGTACGTGGTGTGCGATAATTATCTTGCTATCAAAAGTTGATTTGACATAGTTTAAAGTAGGACTACAGGGTGTCCAGTACGAGTTTCGTTCGAGATTCGATCACGTTAACAAAAACGAGAGTTTGTATGGCAAAATGTTAACTCCTCTCGTATGTCGCCAGGAGGCGCTGCTTCAATGCCACACTAATTTTCGTTTTCGTAAACGTAATTGAATGTATACGGTTAATAAACAAAACTCACAGTAGGCACCCTGGTCTCTGCCTATAAAACCGTATCATACCAATGAAATCATGTCACAGTTATTTAAAACATTGACATAAGCATGAATTTCTGTAACTTAAAAAGTTATATCACTACATAGTATAAAACAAAATCGCTTCCCGCCGTCCCTATGTATGTATGTATGCTTAGATCTTTAAAACTACGCAACGGATTTTGATGCGGTTTTTTTTAATAGATAGAGTGATTCAAGAGGAAGGTTTATATGTATAAATACATGCATAGTAAAGTAGAGAAACACTGATAATTTTAAAGGTTTCACATTTTCCGACATTTTCAGCAGTATCCGATCGGGGCGATGCCAATTTGGTCACATTCAACGCTGCCAAAACACAGGCTTGTTTGTTTTCAGCTAAGCGGAGCCCATTTCACCTCTTAGGTGTTAAGCTCTCGTCCAACCTCAACTTCGGGCAGTACATCGAGTCCAAAGCAAAGACTGCAGCTAAAAACTTGGGGTTTTCTCTAAGGTCAGGCGGTACTTCACGCCAGACCAGCTGCTCCAACTTTATCATGCACAAGTTCGATCATGTATGGAGTACTGCTGCCACCTTTGGGATGGATCAGCCAAATACCATCTGGCTGCTTTGGACTCGATTGAAAAACGAGCTAAGAGACTCATTGGTGACCCTGCCCTGATAGACGCCAAGCTGCAAAATCTAGAACATCGGCGTAGGGTGGCTCGTCTGTCGGTCTTCTACAGGATTCATTTCGGGGAGTGCGCGAAGGAGTTGCACGACCTAATCCCACCGTCCACTTTCCGCTATCGGAGCGCGAGGCGCGAGTTCCATCCCTATGTTGTAGATATGCCACCTTGTCGCACAAGCCGATTCGGTTCAACTTTCTTAGTGCGTACAGCTAGGGAATGGAACGCGCTGCCTGCGAGTGTGTTCCCTGAAAGGTATAATCTGGACCTCTTCAAGGCTAGAGTGAATAGGCTATTTCTAGGCAGGCATGTTCCATTCTCGACCGCATCGTCACTTAACATCAGGTGAGGTGTAGTCAAATGCCTGCTTAAAACCAATATAAAAAATAAAAAAATATTTTTGTGCTTACATTGCAAACGCTGGCTGAACCCTATAAGATAGATCAAAATAATGTACTACGGTATGTACTCTTTAAAAAGGTCTACGAAAAAGTCCGCGATATCTATCTCTTAAGGATAACCCACAATAATAATTTTTTATCCTTTACTTTTTACGAGAAATAATGGCTTATTTACGAAGCGATTTTAAGCAATGCAGTATTAATTCTTATTTAATATAGATCAATATATCAATATTTTTGAAGATATTACAGATTTAAAATGCAGGGACATAGCGGTTGGTATCAGCATTGCGCCCGTGCGAAGCCGGGGCGTGTCGCTCGTACCTAATAAACACTGAATTGACGGAACAAAATGTTGACGTCATAGTTTGCCATTTCCATACAATTTCTGTTTAAGAAAATAGTTTTAACAGTAGCTAAAATGTTTCTCTATTGACTATCCAGTAACCACCCAATTATTGTCTCACTATCTCGACCGGTCGGCCCAATGAGACTGCAATCGAACGTAAACGCTCCAAATCCGCTCGCTTAGCGTCTAAACGTCGTGATAACTATATTAGTTGGTTAATTACCCTTGATTCATTACTCCGACGCAGGCCCGGTTCAATTGTTGGGGTCTTATGTTTGTACCAAATAAAGATTCTGTTCTTCTTGGCGGGAAAGTGAAGAGTCATGTCTGCAGTTTTGTTTTATTTTCTAAAATTTGTGTTATGTCGAATATTAATGTGAAATAATGGTGGATTATTAACCGTTAAGTGTTCGTGAGTGTGCATGAGTGTTGGCAAATGAAACAAAACAGTGCAACGGCACTTTTCAAATTCTCTCAAGAAGTCTGCGTGAGGATTTAGTAAAGCCCCACATCTTTACTGAGATACTCGAGGGGTTGGGGGGTATATCATTTCTCACTTCTCATTTCTATTATCATTCATCATCATTATTAGGTAGGAAATAATGTTTACTTATGTATTACTTGTAAGAAAAATTACTTTTACTTTGGCTAAATATGCTAATCGCACGAAGTCATCAAATAAAGGAAAAAAAGATTCTGTTTCTATTTTACTATTTCGACTATTATTTTCTTTGGGCTATGTTTGTATTTGTCCCAATAGCTACAGTCCTATTGATTTGTAGAGTTCTACAGTTCAGAAGTTCAAAAAATAAAAAAGTAATGTGACGAAGGAACTGTACTTTTATTCTGTATAAAACATTTCATTGATAGTTAATAATAATAATGCGTGATAATAGGTAATAATGCGGAGCCTCTGTACGCACGCACACGCAAGGGTGAGGTAATGTAATATGCCTACATTTTACAAGTTTTTGAGAGCGTGCATTGAAATAAAATCCTTAAAACTACTCTATTTAACTTAGATAATATTTTGTCAAGTCATAGATAGCAAGAATATTTAAAATAAACGCAAGTAGATCTCTATTGTGCTTAATTCAACTAAACTATTAAAAAGAAAATTAAACCTTATCTAAATGTACTATAACATAACATATTTGTATGGCAAATGAGTTCCAATTACTTATGCCACTTAAGTTCTCATTTTTTTAACATAATTGAAGGGTGAATATAATTTGCTACTATGGTAAATCTGAAGTCCATTTTAGTTTCTTGGTTGTCCAAGACTTAAAATGTATTATTTTTTTAACAAACCAGCAATTGTTTTGATAACAGTATTTTTTCAGTACAGTTGTTATCAAAATGTATACTAAACAGTACACATTTTGGTCTATTCTATATTATAGACCGTGCGTGATAGGCGCTCATCCTTTCCGACAAATAAAACTGTTACGTCTAATCATTTTTTATTTGTCAGTTCCACCATTAGTATACGTAATTTCTCCTGACATTTATGTTTATAGAAAACCATTACCATTAAAGTAGCAGCCATTACGAATGTTTAGATTACAATTCTTCACTGTGAAGTGTCAGTTTTATGAAGTATTTAACATAGTAGGTCTGTAATTCGTCGTACTTCATACTAACTACAAAATGCTTTACTTCTTTGATTTGTAGTTTTTATGTAGAAAGATTGGTAAATTAAGTACTCAGCTCTACCTGATGTTTAGCAGAAGCAGAGGCCAGAGTCTGCAATTGCGTAGAGATATAGCGACACTCGGCGTCTTCTACCGCTTATACCATGCCGAGTGCAAGAGCAAGGGAGAAGGTGGAATAAGAATCCCACCTTCTCCCTTCCTCCATAAGGAGTATGCGTGCTGCTCTCCGAAGTCACCGCTGCACTGTCTTGAACAATTCATCTCGCACAAAGAAATTTAGTGACTCATTCTTTGTCGCACTTCCAAAAGATAGAATAGTCTACCCTCCTTCCTATGACATGAGGTCCTTCAAACGAGGCGTGAAGAGGCACCTTGTGGGCCGGCAGGGTGAGAGTGACTGATGCGGCCTTTTTTCACGCTGCACCTGTTGTTTTCGCGTGGACTCCATTTCCACAGTGGAGTCATTTGCCGTGCTAACTATTAAAGAAAAGATGAGAAGACAGCTAGTAGAAAAGGATTGTGCGTCTTCAGCCGTCGTCACCTTGCCGACTAACAAGTTGCTTCTTGACTCCTCGTCAAAAGGGCCCCATGTTGCTTCTTCACTCCTCGTTTAACCCTTTTAAACCGACCAGGCGTTTGTGTGGGGTTGTAAATGAAACTTTAAAATATCACATTAAGGTATATATATCTACTTTGCTCTTGGCATCATATGATGCCTTCCGTACAGAAAGGGTACTTCTTCACTCCTCGTTTAAAAGGCCCCATGTTGCTTTTTTCACTCCTCGTTTAAAGGGCCCCATGTTGCTTTTTTCACTCCTCGTTTAAAGGGCCCCATGTTGCTTCTTCACTCCTAGTTTAAAGGGCTCCATGTTGCTTGTTCACTCCTTGTTTAAAGGGCCCCATGTTGCTTCTTCACTCCTAGTTTAAAGGGCCCCATGTTGCTTCTTCACTCCTCGTTTAAAGGGCCCCATGTTGCTTCTTCCCTCCTCGTTTAAAGGGCCCCATGTTGCTTCTTCACTCCTCGTTTAAAGGGTTCCATGTTGTGGGAAGGAGGAAATACGTATGCTGCGAGAGCATTCTTGGTGATGCACCTACAAATTAATCACCTAATTAAATATCATCAAATATCTTCGTTCGCTATATAATTGGGGATAGCTGCCTATGTAAATTAGTGACACCGAGGACCAGTACGCGTGGTCCTATGATATATATGGAAAGGAATAGGAGGGATAAGGTAAAATTACGTTATTATTGTTTTGTGTTGAAAACTTTGTTGTCTACAATCTCAATGTATCTGTAATGTAAACAACTAACTTTAAAAAATTACAATAGGCCAAAAAGGCTGTTTTTTAAGAGAGTTTGTTGATTGGCTCAGACGGCCTTTTCAGTTTCTCCGAACTTTTTTCGGGACGGCGAGAAACTTAAAGGGTTCCTCTCAGGGTACTTCACTGTCAGAGGTTTTGTAGAGGGAATGGCATCACGGACTAGTGCGTCCCCGTTCTCTACTAGATTCTCTGAAGGGTTCGGATCGAATCGAGCTAAAGGGGTTGGTGGCATACAACCCACAGGACTACAGGTCGCCAACAATTTCCTAAACTAATTATCGCATACGAAACGTCTCTCTCAGTACCAGAATGCTCCCCCAAAGCATGATTAATGGTGCAACTAAGTAACCAACATTTTGTTGTATTTAATTGATGTAATTGCTTATACTACGGTAAATGGTGCAATGGGCTGCCTCCAGGTCGATTCTAATCGAACGATATCGAATTTGCATTCATTGGACATTATCGTTCGATAACTTAGATATTATGCGTGTTGGGTACTCGGAAAACGTATATTGACAAGGTGTCGATTCGATTTCGTTTTGAAGTTGTAGGCATTGATTAATGTTGTTTTCGGTTTGGTATGTATCACAATAAATCCTTTTCTTTGAAGCAAATTTTTAATTTGTCGAAAGAGATTGACGATAGCTGCAAATGGCCTTCACAGCTTAAGCAGACTTTTAGGAGGAACCCTGCTATACTCGACTTAAAGTTTATGCTGACTATTACTGGCACGCCCTACCAACCGTCAGGTTACAAAAAGACGTCACACAATATCAACATCAGGTCATAAGGCCAGATTTTTTAACGCTTTAGCTTCGGGCTCCACCTTTTTTTGAGAGAGATTGCTGATTGCTTCATACGGCGTTTTCAGCGTCACCGGCCTTTTTTGGGGGCGGCGAAGCACGTAAAGGGTACCTCAAGCCGTGTGAAACGAATCACCTTCGGAGGTTTCTAGAGGGAACGGCATCACACACTTAAAAGTGCGTGTCCCCGTGCCCCACTAGATTCTCCGAAGGGTTCGGATCGGATCGGGGAGGCCCTACCGAGACCGCTACTTGGACCCGCTTGCGCACAAGATGGAAGCCAGGCCAGACCTCAACCAGACAAACGAAAAAGAGAACATGTCAAGTTTAAATGGACGATCTTAACAGATGAAGTTTTGCTGATTTATTTGTCAGTGTTAAACCTCCCGTAGTGAAATACAATAAATACAATAGTTTTGACAGACAATAACTTCAGTATCAATATGTTTCATTCATCATCATCATGACCATCAGTCTATAAACCTCCGATCTCTATATCTACATATTAATACGTGAAGTAAAAACTTTGTACCTACCCCTTTTTACGAAAATTGCGCGGACGGAGGAGAATGAAATTTTTATAGTTTATATAGAGGAAGAGTGCAGAATGCTAATCTTTTTTAATTATGCATAAGAAATATATTAAATTAAATAAACATTGTTTCATACTTTTTTCAAAAAAAAATCAAAAATGGAAGAGGAGCGGCCGAAATCTGTAAATGCCAATCCAAACTCACATTCTATTTTTTTTTAATTTTCATTGCTTAGGATACAATCCGTGCAGCCTTAATAAAATATTGTTTAGAAAACAGGTTTTTATAAAAATTACGGTCGTATTTCAACCACTGGGCGACCACTAGTTTTCTTTAAGCGTTAAGTTACATTGGAATTGGCTTATTGCCTTGAAAATATTGAAATATTTTTGTATAGTTTCAAAGCCGAAATGTATAATAGCTGCTAACTACAAGCTCAACACTATATTGCATATAGCATCAACTGTTTTAGAACGAAAAAATTGTCAGAAGAGAGTTTCATTTTTAGATTTGTATGCCTGTTGTGCTGCCATTTAATAGATTTAAATGTAGCAAAAATTGTAATGTGCGGAAGAGATATGCATATGACTTATATTTACCAAATATTAATAAAGCCCTTTATCACAAGAGTGCCTATGTAACTGGTATCCAAATATTTAATCATCTGCCCACTGATCAAAGAGCCTCATTAAATTTAAACTGTTTTTTTAAATTAAAGAGATGGCTTATAGATAAGGCGTTCTACAGTTTGACTGAATATTTCGGTACAAAAACAGCATAGTGGCTGTTTCTATGTAACATGTACCTACCTACTAAAAATTGCATGCCCGACTAGGGTAAATTGTTTGTTCCCAATTATAATATGCTTAACACCTGCCATGTATTTACACAATTTTTTGGCAATAAAAGTTATCTTATCTTATCTTATCATAAGTGTGTTCTTATAGTACCTACCTATGTAATCATTATACATAACTTTTAAATCATTGCAACCAATTTAGAAATCCATATGATAAAAAATTACATAGGCCCTGATGGCGCCACGACTAGCGACCACACAAAATGCCTAAAAACATACACACGCATTCTTCAAACGAACGAAAGCTAAATTACCAGAACATCCTGACTTACCTATGTCTTAAACGGATAATTTAATAATCTGTCGTAAAAGCCACAGATGAGTTATAAGAACTCGTAACAAAAAACGATCGGAATGCCAAAGAGGTCGGTAGGTACGACAATTTAAAAACCATAGCTCTCTGCGTCCGGTCGAAACAATTACTTAATGTCATCGAAAAAGATAATTTAATAATTGTTCCCCATGATATATGAGAGGGCCGAGCCCACCTGGGGGCACGTATTAAAATAACCGATAATACACCAACTATATTTATGCACACCGCGCCACAAACTTACATCTTACTCCGAGCCTCGTGCATTTGTTAAAAGAACACGGTAATGGTTGCTCGGAGATTTCTAATGTCTCAATTTCTTACGTCTTACATACCGAAATGGACTCTCCCCCAGTTGCAATTAGAAAGAAAGTCCAATGTAATAACAGATGCACGAGTGCTTCAACTCGAAAACGTAAAGCTGTAACTTCATTTCGAGTTGTCGAGCGAAATTCAATTGTATACTAAGACATAGCAGTTTGAAATCGAACGTTGCGGCAAGCAGCGTTTAAATTATGTCTTGTTTAATGAGTTGGAATAGATCTTTATTTAAAAGACAGTACCAACTATTTGTACGCGAGTGAAATGTGTCTTTAAACAATTGAAGGTAGAGCTGATTTTATTCAGAATTGCTTTTGGCTGTTACGATGATAGGAACAATGCGGAGTTTGCGAGATGTTTTCACCGAGAACACAGCCATGTAACTAATGCAAGGAATCTACATATCATTAAGAGATGTAGGGCCTTTTATACGTGTGTATCGCTTTGTTCCTCATAATATTTACGATTTGATCGGACCGTATTTATGACATGGCTACGCGAGTACATTGCTATGCGATGTAGTGCGGCACTGAAGAATAAGTTGTTTTCAAACGCCTATTGTATCATAATACGACTTTCGCAATTTATTGCCAATGCCTATGTATTTATGGAGCAGTTTCCGCGAGCAAAATCACTGTTTATTGGTGGTCCTGAAATATTATTGAGTGTTGAGGTATGTTTCTGTCTCTCGGTAATATCATCTTCAATAGTTATCACTTTGTTTTGTTTTATTTACTTAATATGGGCTATACGGTCCGCCTGGTTGTAAGCTGTTGTAGAGAGTATTGGCTGAAGTAAATTGTTTTTTTTTTTAATAGTAAAAACAAAAGACCCGAGGAAAACTAAAAATGTCAACTAATAAAACGTCCGCAAAAAACAATAAAAAGTATAAATAATCGAACCTCCTTTGGCGGAAAAGAGAAAAGTAAAGTTTGCAGTTTATGGTTTTTATTTTGTAGTTTTGAAAGAAAACAGTCTTCTCAAGAAACATCTTTTCAAATTCCCTGAAGAAGTCTGTGTGATGTGAGGCCTCAGTGGAGTAGGTACTGTGACGATCTCATCTTTTGATCAATTAAAGGATAATTAGACCAATAATAATTAACTCATCCTAATCATGGCACCATTGTGACGATCTCAAGTCGGGACCACAAGGATATTTGAATTTAGGAAAACAAAGATAGTCTTTGTTATTGGCATGTGAAGTCTAGGGTAGGACCATTCTCCGTTGTGTAATTTTTTATAAATAAGTAAATCAAGATCTTTATTAGGCAGACAAACTCTAGTTTATATTGTTCATTTACTAAATAATTAATTAAAGGGGTAATGCCGGAATTTGGCAATTTATTTGAGTCCTCGGGTGTGAGTAAAACTCAGTTTCTAATAGAGGAGTAATGAATTTAAACTAAGCGCCCCCTCCTGACCTCCCTTGGACGCACCTATCCTGCTGCCTCTAGGTCAAACACCCGACCAGGCCCACAGGACCCAAACAAACCTGGCCCTATTCTAATTCTATCTCTAAAACCATCATCATGAAGTTAGACATTTAACGCGAAAGGAAAGAACGATAACAAAAGACTTTGAATATCTTTTACTTAGTAACCTCATTTATTCAGAGTGGTGCCAGCGTGACCCTGTAGAGTCCCGCCCCGTCTGCCCCGAAAGACGACAACACAGCATCCAGAAATATAGTGGCTGATGCGATGAAAGGTCCACATATATAATTCTGGAGCTCTCCTGGAGATGAACTAACGAAGCAAAAGATAAACAAATAAAATAATATAAAGGGGACATTACAAACATTCATCTTTTCATACTTTTCCTATTTCTAATCCTATGAAAGAACGCGAGAGGCTTTTGAGGAATGAATTGAACACTGTATGGTTATCTCAAACAGCGGGTAATCTACCAGCATGTGTCGGGGCTCTACCATTGAGCTATTGCCCTGCTTAAAGCAAGCCAAAGGGGAATCGAACCACCTATCACCGCGCACTACCCAGTAGACCCCACTGACGTGCATTTGTGCCTACACGGATTCAACCATACCTGAGCCCATAGGTCTCTAAGCCTCGGAAGTTGTCAGTATAAATTGTTAAATGGATTTGTGATTATGAAAACTTATACTGTTTACATACTTCCTTTCGAAAATAATTACTCTTTGAATTATTAAGTTGTAAATATTCTCAATCAAGATAAATCCCTAAATTTGTATTAATAAGATTTCTAATTTCTGTTGGATTTACGCGAGCTGTTTGGTGATTACGTTTATTAGATAGATTTGGGTTTGTAGATTGTAACCTAATCACCAAAAGCATTATTTCATCATTAAATGGTAAGCGGATGTGAAGAAGATAGCGTCAGATTTATGAAATGAATTCGACTGACTAATTATGTAATTAAAAGATTTCTTTAAAGAAAGTATAATATAATATATTAATCTAGTTAGAGTTTAAATTAAAAGAATAATCAGAAGAAAGGTAAAAAGGTTCAACATGATTGAATAGTTAGGTTTCTAAACTACGTTGTTTGAATTTCAAAAGTATAAAGAAAAGAATAAATCTTAGAATAATATTAAAGAAAGATTTCAAATTAAAAGTATTACTTTTGTTTAGCAAGAAAAGAATTTAAACTACTGTTTGAATTTACATAATTAAAATAATTTATTTATTATTTGTAAAGGTATTATTAGAAAAAGTTATATTATCAATTATAATTGTTTAACTCACAGTTGTTCAATTCCAAAATTCCAGAGCTCCTCACTCTTCAGCTACCACCACTTGAGTGATCAAAACCTATCAATTTTGTTTTGTTTATTTATATTTTATTTCAATGTCAAATAATATTCAAAAGGAACATTATGACTTTATTTTAAAATAGTTGAAAGTTGACATTAAACTTCAAATCTCCCTTTTTTTTTTATTCAAGAAATGTCATAATTTTTATAATAAAATGTCTATATCTTTATTATTAATAATTGAGATAAATGAGAAATGACCGTCCTTTAAATAGAGCGATAATCATTACACTTACCTAGATTGATGTTTGATAGTTAACAAATATTGAGAAATCCTCCCAATAAATGTAACTCCAAAGTCACCTTGGTTATAAATAATAAAATTGTACCAGCAAATCCTGACTCATGTTTACACCAGTCTCCAGACGTCAGCAACCCCGAAGTCTCCTGCTCGTAGAGTCGTTGATGAATAGCAGACCTTGTCACTCAGCAAACCCGTAGCACACATAAAGTTCCATGTAGACTCGAAGAGTGTGTCCCGTACAGAATAAAGTAATTAAGATTTGTTCAAGGTTCGGGTATTAAAGTTGATAAAGAAAAAGGTCATTAGGGAACCCGAATAGAAAGTATTTATTAAACCAAATGAATATTATTGTCCTTACCATGTAATCTTTTATTATTTATTGTTCCTTGGTATTAGATTTTATTTAAATTGGTCTCCAATCATTTCATTTGGTTAATTGAACCTAAAGAGACAAACAGAAACAAATACACACAACAAAACTACTAAATATAATACCAGATCCTGGGATATGAAATTCTGATTCTCCTTCATTTATTATAACTGTCCATGTCAAAGCTTCTTCCTTCCACTTAGAATATTATATAAATAGAATCTACTAATAAAATTGTATTATAAAATAGAAAGATATTCCCAAACATTCAGAATTTGTATTAGTTTGTTCTCCACCATTTATCTATCATTGACATTAGCAAAGGGTCATTAAACTCAACTTGAAATACTTAATAAGTTCTAAAATTAACTATTAAATTAATCATTCATAAATATAAAGGCTTTAGGAACCCTTCAGTGATCCATTAGACCATAAAAGGCACTTAAAGAGCTATAAGAAGGCCTACAATCCTCCATCCAACAAACATGTTCTTTTCAATTTCACTTCTTACTTTAGTTATCGTTACCACTTCCTTCTATAATTCCCGTAATTTTTACAATTTTTTTCTTTCACCATTTTCCTCTGACTAAGTCAAAATCATATTTTTCTGACAGACTTTCAAAATTCATTTACTCTTTTAATGTAAAGAGGTTTAACTAATAGAATTCCAAAATATAATGAGATTTTTACCAAGCAGTATTAAACTCTTTTCTATATTAATAATTAAGTAAATATAATTTATTAGAGAATACGAATCAAATTAATAATGTGTTTTCATACAATTTAGTATAAATAATAGAAAGGCCATCAAACTTCAGTTCGTTACAGTACTTACCACCTTTACTGATACTCAAGGGTATTGGAGGAATATCATTATTATCACTTAATATTATAAAGCTAAGAAATCTCTTGTCAGAGACCTAACATCTTAATGGCGGTGGAGGTTTAAGAAATTCATTTATTTCTTTAAATATATTTTTTTCTAATTTAGCTATCTAGCAAAGAAGCTATATAAGGTTACCTACTTACCTTATCATAATTAAATAAAGTTAATTGTCTTAGGTAACTGCTTACCATAGACCGTATGTGTGATTGCCACCTTATAGGTATGTAGTTTAAGAAAACCTGTACCTACTTTTATTCTCAAAAACGTTAACCATTTCCATTGTCCATGTGTACGAACTAATAAATAAATAGAAATTAAGTGAACAAACAGTGTTGGTCAAACAAGTAGGGCCAGTCGCATTTCACACGTTACGGCCCGCTCAGCAGCGAGCACTGCCATCGTTTGGAGTACTAATGCGCTGCCCAAACTGAGCTGTGCCCACCCAAGTAGTGGTAGGAATTATCTATGAATCGAATAAATTTTGAATTTTTATTTTACTTATTCTATTCAATATTATATTAATTAAAATAGCTCTAAGCGAAAAAATTAGAATCGAAAGTTGGTATTTTATTAATTACGTTTTACGGGTAAGCACAGTGCCTTGATCTCACCTGATGTTAAGTGATGATAAGGCCAATGGTGGAAGCGCACTTCATCCGGGATCCTCATTTACTGGTGAGGTAAAGCGTAGAATAGAATATAATATAATAGGATATCGTTTATTGCTTAAACTGTGTACAATTTGCGGTTGAGGATGCAGTACATACATTTGAGTTACAACAGTGTACCCATAACGGGCATACTAACATGAAACTAACAGTAACTTATCATAAACTTATTAGTACGTAGATTAATTACAATTTTGTATTTTTTAATGCATAGTATTCATCTAAGCTGTAAAATGCGTTATTTATTAACCACTTTTTCAACTTAAATTAAAAAAAATGGTAACCCAAGAGCTTTAATGTCTGAAGGTAGATGATTGAAAACCTTGATACAAGTACTGAAGGCACTCTTATAGCACATGTGATTGTTCATTCTCGGAATACATAAATCATATTTATATTTATTGCGGACATTTGGACGTGAAGTGCTTTTGCTGTCAAAATATTCCGGATTTTGTTTAATAAAAAATGCTGCCTCTAAAATAAAAAACAACGCGTATCAAACAACAAACAAATTCACTTTCACATTTATAATATTAGTTAGGATATATTTATTTATTTTCACCCAGGATGCTATTTCCTTAGACCTGGCAGGAAAAAGACTGAAAAACCGCCACATAACTTGGGCCTCAGAGGCTCTCGTGTCCCAGTAAGGATTCAAAAGTCAAAAAAAAGTCCCCTAAAATCCTAGTCGAAATTTTCGTTGTAATTTCAAAAGATAACTTAGTTGTTGACCAATTAATGCCGTATAGTGCGGTCACGGCACTCCGGATGCTAACGACGCGATCACCGATCAAGCAAACAAACAAACACGGATCAGTCCAATGCAAACAGACGGACGGGCTACTGTGCGACGCGCTTTCTATCGGAAGCCACGAATTTGAATGTTTGCTTACCAGTGACTTGTCGTTGGAAATTTATAAAAGAGCAATAATTAAAAAAAAAGAAAAAAAACACGATTTGGACTCGAACCCACACTTCTACTAATGTCTCCATACACGTGTCGGTCTCTATCTGTGGCGGTTTCCCACCAATCTCTTTTACAGACGACTTCATCCCGCCAGCGCTTTACGTAATATTTACTTAATTTGTACACCTAACAAACAATATGTATTTGCGTAATATGTTACTAATAAATATTAAAAGCTCCGTTGAATTAGAGATTCTGCTAAAAATCCTGCTAATAATCCCGTAAACAGTTTAAACTCCACAGATAAACAAACTTCCTATAACGAATAAACCTTGTACACTTAGTAACGTCAGCAAATAAGAATTCAGATAGCAGTGCGAATATTACATTACAAAAAAAAATAAGTTCGTCTACATAAAAAGCATATTGCGAAATCATCCAATGTAATATTTAAAAAAAAGGATAACCGCAAAAGATAATACGCGCCATTAACATGATGGAAGACAGTCTTCATGTTCTTCGAGGCATTGTGGCGTCCTGAATAGGTGTTAATCTGGTACACGAGTCGTTAGGCCCGTCGATGGCGATGCAATAATCATTTATAACGCACACCTGAGATGCGTGAGCGTTATTAAGTGAAATATTGTCGCGGTGGGTGCGTTTCCACGGTGTAACACGGTTATTTTGACGTGACGTTCAAACGAACGGCATAAGTGACACTAGTCTTATGAGATACGGGTGAGGAACGCGTTTCGTGCTATAATGTAGCCATGACCTGACTAGCTTTGTTGTTTGGCACATCTCGTTTATCCTATTTGGTTAGTATTGAGAGCCAGTATAAAGTGGTGAGGTGTATAGGTGATAATCTGGTACACGAGCCGTTACGCCCGTCGATAACGATGCAATAATCATTTATAACGCATACCTGAGATGCGTGAGCATTATTAAGTGAAATATTGTTGCGGTGGGTGCGTTTCCACGGTGTGACATGGTTAAATTGACGTGACGTGCAAACGGCTTTAAGTGTCTATGAGGCATCTCTAGAGACTCTATAAAATAGTCTTATAAGAACCGGATGAAAAACGAGTTTCATGCTATAATATAGCTATAACCTAACTACCTATAAGTAGGTATCCATGTCTTCAGAGACACTAGTCATAACCTATGACGGCTGATGGCGATGATGGCAAACGCTCTATCGAAATGGAAATGGAATGGAATAAAAGTAAGACAACTAAATTATGTATTGGTAGTCTGTCAACTAACAGTGACCACGGACCACGACCTATAGAGGATCCAATTCTAATCAGAATTTTTATTCTAAATCTTATGCAAAATAAAGGCGAGCGATAAAGCGTTTCATTTCAATGTGTACTGTGTGCACCGATTGAGACGTTATTGAGTAAGCAAATTAAAGGCCCTGAGCCTCGATTTTGCTATTTTGAAACGTTCACCATCGTATGCACGTTAAACCTTCGAAGTCGTTCGTAGCATGTCTCAGTAGCCTGATTTGACATTATTAGACAATTAAGAGGTGCACTAAACTATCGAATTTTTTGTATCGTGTCTCAGTGGCCTGATTTTTATATTTGAACGCTTTAGGGGTATGTGTGCGCTTTAAACCTTTGCCCTTGTACACACGCGTGCACATCAGACTACCACAAACTGTCAAATTTCCTCAATAGACTTTGAACTTTATATACAACATGTAACAGAAAGGTGTGGTCAAAATTAAAAGATCTAAAGTGTATCCGATCTAGATCTTGTATCCAGAGTTACTAAAGCATAATTATTAACTTTAACTTGTTATGCTATTTGTAATTAAACAGTTCTATTGTGACGTAACATCAATATAAACAAGTTACAGCCCTAGTGGTTTAGTAACCTCTGTGTTCTTACATTTATGACCACTGCTGCTTGCAAGCGCGCCTGACGTGCATGACTTCACTATAATATAAATATTTAATTTAAAATTGCATGACAAATTAAAGTTAATAATTATGTCTCAGTAACAACACATACAAGATCTAGATCGGATACACTTTGTACCGTTTCATTTGACCACACTTTTCTGTTATACGTTGTATATGGCATAAGGTTGTTCAACTACTACAATTTATTGAAGAAATTTAACAGTTTTGGATAGATTGATATGCAGTCGCCTGTACTACAAAAACAGTGTTTAAAGTTTAACAATGGCTAAAAACGTGTTTAAAATATTGTGTCTCTGTCTAATAATATTAGCTAAACAGTGTCAGCATCTGTCTTGAGCATTGTCTAACTTTAGCCGTCGTTTTATGGTAAGGCAGTCAGTCTCTCGTATCGTGTCCGGCAGTGGAGACGGATCCCGATAAAAGCTTCCGCGATTTTTCCAGCGCGCACGTTATTAATGCGATACCGCATGTTCACGGTTTATCTGCGTGACGCACCTGCGCTAATGTCCCGTGATGACTCCATCTTCCGTCTTTAATGGGAGGCGCTCTGGAGTGGATAGACAGATAACGGGTTCGACAACAAAGCCTACGACACCAACCAACGTTGTCGAAGAGATCGTCCATGTCAAATGGGAATGGACTGCGAATGTAGCCTTGTTTAATTATTCTTCTTCCTCTACTTTGTGTGTCAGCGACAATTGACATCATCATATTTTTCCTGACCAGAAAGCTGCCATGTCGTCATCAGTCCTCTGGTATTTATCAGTTTCTTCGTCTCGAGCTCCTTCGTGCTTCGGAAGAGACGTAAAGCCATTGGTTCCGGCTGCATTAAAAAAAAAACTATTTATTTCAGGCTGTTGCCCATAATATTGTTAGTATACAAATGACTTAAAAAACTATGTTAGTAAATACAAGTACTAAAACAAGAAAACAAACAACAACAAAATTAAATAAGGTATTTGCCGCCCTCTGGGGTTCCGGGCACGCACGTACTTGTGCTTGCATTAACAGTCGTTATCAACCACAAATCCGAACTGGGCCTGCGTGGTGGTTATGGCTCTTACTCCATGTGATGTTTTCATACATAGCGATGGCTCTTGCCCCAGCAGTGGGTTTATAAAGCAAGCATAATCAAGATTGTGCATTATGTACTCTGTACAGAGTCCCTTCACCGCTTCTGCTTAACATTAGATGGATCGGAGTCATGCTTTCGTGATGCATGTATTTGCCAAATCCTACTAATATTATAAATGCGAAAGTTTGTGTGTATGTATGTTCGTATATTTGTTGCTTCTTGACGCTGCAACGGATGGATGGATTTGGATGAAATTCGGCATACAGATAGTTTATAACTTGGAATAATACATAGGATACTTTTTATCCAGATATTCCCACGGGAACTTGAACCACGCGGGTGAAATCGCGAGCGTCCGCTAGTACATCTATAGAAAAAACTGCTTTAGCTTTGTCCCTATCTATAAAACCGCAGTAAAAACCCTTAATTGACCACAACAAGCTCTGGCCGGACTAGAAATCGGAATATACGTAACGTTATAAGACTATTAACGACCAGCTATTACGTATACAGAATAAATCAAAGAATTTCCTTATCAACGATCAAATCTCGTAAACACGAACCCAAACATTGATTAACGAACGCAAGCGAATAAGCATTCCTACAAATACCTACGTAAGCTTTCACTCAAGACCCGTGGCGTTATTGACATTTCACACCGTTGGATTACATGGCATTATAACTTAATAACATCACCCACCCACCAAGGCGTAGAGAAACATAACAATTTATTAAACTTTTTTCTCTCTGGCCCTGTAATGTGAGAACTTCAAACACACCAAATCCCCGGATTACTATAGGAAGCTCATTTGAATTTTTTATTAATAACATTCGGTTAATAAATCCGGGCTGTATAATGAATAGTAATGGTAAGTCGGGGCGTTATTGTTATTATTATTAATTTAGTTATGAATAATTCAGGGAGGGGAGCGGTGAGGATGGCCGTCTGTGCCCGTAATACGTGTGAACGTTTGGGTTTTCTTTATTAGGTTTTGGGTTGCATGTATTACTATGTAATACATGCAACCCAAAACCAAAAGGACAATAATTTTATAGTGTTGGAAACGAAATCAATATATTTATATCATCATCACGGGAGATCAACGCTAACCTCAAGGCTAGCTCTTTTGCTAAGTCGGAACCGTTTTGGGACACTCCTATACTTTTTTCCATTTTTATCTGTATGTTTGAATTGTTCTGTCCCAAATTATTTTCATTTCATTTCATCATCTCAGCTAAAAGACGTCCACCGCTGGACATAGGCCTCCCCTGAGGGTCTCCACAGCGACCTGTTTTGTGCTGCTCGCATCCAGTGGCTGCCTGTAGCTTCACCACATCGTCGGTCCACCTTGTTGGAGGTCTGTACACACTGCATTTTCCGGTACGCGGTCGCCACTCGGGAACTGTTCCGTCCCAGCTATCAAATTTATCTAGCAGCGTTCTATTAAAACACAGGATTTAACGCATACTACTTCATATCTTTTAACCGCCACTGTGGTCTAGTGACTAAGACCACTGGTTTAGAGCCAGAGGTTCGATTCCCAGCGGGGGGTACATGTTTGTGTACTCGGTTTAGTTGGTGGTAGGGCTTAGTCCGCTTGGCTAGCTACCACCATATTATCTTAATATGTCGCCATAACATAAATGTTTGTAGCATTGTTGTGTTCCGGCAGCTAAAGATAAGATAAGTAGCCAGTGCCTCACTAGTTGAGGTTCCCGGGAGAAGTGCGCTTCCATCATTGGCCTTATCATCACTTTACATCAGGTGAGATCAAGGCAATGTGCTTACCCGTAAAATATTTAAAAAAACGAGTGATGTGTGAAACTGTGGTCACGGCAAATTGAAACGTCGGGTTACTTAGTATAGGGATCATAAGCATACGCCTATGATACGCATATATGATAGTATGTACTAAATTACAGTCTTAGGCGGTTGATTAGTTTTTTGGAGAGAGTTTGGTGATTGCCTCGGACTTCATTTTCAGCTTCACCGGACTTTTTTGGGGGCAGCGAGAAACTCAAAGGGTTCCTCAAGCCGTGTGAAACGAATCACCTTCTGAGGTTTTCTAGAGGGAACAGCAACACGCACTAGTGTAGATTCTTCGAGGGATTCGGATCGGATCGGGGAGCCCAAGCGGTTGACAACATATGACTATCGAAATACCACCTTCATGCTATAAAGCTACCTAGACATTGCGATTTATGTCAATATTTATATTGTGATAGTTGCTGCACCACCAGCTGGTCTGGTCTGGGGCAGGAAAATAATGTATCAGTGGCCAAAATTCAAAATTCAAAATCATTTATTCAGTTTAGGCTACAAATAGCTCTTATGAACGTCATTTTATGCCATCGGTTCGTAAGTCTATCTACTCTGGGCGGGAGATCTTTTACTGAGAAGAACCGGCAAGAAACTCAGCAAGTGTTCAGCTCTTGTCTCCCTTACAGCGTCATAAATATTAGAAAATGCCCTATCATAAAATGACTCTTTCCACCACAAATAAAAACACAAAATGTAAAGGACAATCACAACATGTAAAAATACACAAAAAACGAAAAAATAAATAAGTAAATAAAATATTTAAGTTTGCAAAAACATAATTTACCAGTCAATTTTTTTACAGTGTCATTACTAGTCAGTACTAGTAAAAGTCAAAACATGTCTAAGAAAAAACAAAGTTAAAACTATAGTTAATAAAATAAGACAAGTACGCAGACCAGCCTCCACAGGCGGCACTCGTTCACGAGTATGACATATGAATCACTCAACCATATTTTAGGGAATGTAACGACCCGACGCACATGCCATTACCGCAGAGACAATAAAGAGAGCATGAAATCAAAACTAATTGTAATGTTCAACGCAACGCTATTTGTTATCTGCAGGACACTGTTTATAAAGGCTATAATATCAGTATATTTTTTTATTATAAAAAGTAGTATTAATTATACGTTTTTTATTATAGCTAGGCTGTTTTATCATCTAAATATTATTTGACTGTATAATAACCTTTTTTAAGTAAAGAAGACTTTACATGTACACAACACCTAAATGTTATTTTATTTTACTTTAATAAAAAAAAATGGTCAATGTAATTTTACTGAATTCTTTTCTTGTAACTACGTAATTATCATTGTAAATGCAAAAAATAAAATGATGAGAATAACATAATATGACAAAGTATAATTTAAAATTGTATTTAATTTTCCAGACTCACCCTTTATTGTCATTTCATTATAAATTATTGCCGGCATCTTACTTGACACAGAAAAGAAAAACGTTGTTAGTGACTAAATTGCCTATAAACGTTTAATTTCCGTTTCCGAGTCGCGAGTTATCGCTAATTTCAATATCGAATAGAAAAATAAAAATCATACAAAGTCAGCGAATGATAAATAGATTTAAAATCCATCTCAGTTGCGGCAAAAATGGTGGGAACTTACAGAATCATCCATTTATTATATCTTATTACTTTTTATAACTTATGCCTCAAGTCTAATTAAAGTATCCATTGTAAATCGCATAAAAGAAATCTAAAAGAACAGTTGAGAACTCCTGAAACTTTATCCTAATCGGGGCACGCGCATACAATAATCACAAATTTACTTAACACATTAAGGGTGAGGCACACGAGCGATAGCTTAATTCAAAAGTTAATTTCCTCTCGCAACAAATTCAGAGGCTCGCGCGCACAATGGTGGATATTTGCTTATCTTTAATTGATTCACTTTAGCCCAACGGGTGATAAGGATTAGCTCCATTCACGCTGACTTTTACAAGGGTGCCGCCCTAACGAGGGATGGGGCAAAGAATATGTGGGGTGCTAAAGTTTTTGGGTAGAATGATGTTAGTGCCTATATTATGGTAAACTTTATGGCGGCATCAGTTTTTGAGGCCAATCGATTACGTTTTTTTCTTGCTATTTTAAGCTATAAATAGTATAGTATCTTGTAAAAAGTTACATTAAGTAGATTATTAAAGTAATTTATTTTTATTAAGTAACTTGTTTAATTTGATAACATGTATGGCAATTTTATTACTTAATTTAAAATTAAGTTTATGCTTTCCGTTTTTTGAGTCAGTTAAACATAGCATTTTGTAATAATATAATTTTAGGACCTGGTCTTGGTAATACTCGTATACAGCCTTAAAAATACAATACAAGTCTTAGAATATAAGGAAAATATTTGATTATTGGCAATTTACCATCTTCTTTAGTTCTTGATCTTAGATCTTTTTGATGTTAGATCTTTTCTTTTCTGTTTTTTCTAACATTAACACTCACTGCTGGGTGTCACATACTATATTTGTAAATGCGTGTAAACACACACCTTACACTTGGCAGTAGGTACAAAAGCGGAGCAAACTACACTGTCGCATCTACACCACTCTCAGCCACCCCTAACGCGATAGAAACGACATTGGCTTTCATAAGCGGGCGCGTGCCGCGTATTACCGTCCGGCGTAATGCGATCCGAGCCGATACGATACGGCGCGATCGTTCTGAATTACAACTATTTATCGTGTCGTGTCGTGCGGTCGGATGTGTGAGGGGGAGACGATCATATTGTTTGCAATGTGACTTCTGTATGTTTGGTTTTCTGTGGGATAGTTTTGACGGCACCGCTTTTGAGGATTGTGCGCGCTTTTGGTTTTATTTATACGTGATGTGTTAGGTTGGACTTCTTACTTTGACTTTTGACTTTTTCGTTACTGTGATGAGCATAAAAGTATGTTAGAAGTACTTAAGAGCGTTTACGCCGCACACTAGCGCCACTAATGAAAGAAAAAACATGTCGACCCCTTCAGGATGAAACGTAGTAAAAGCCAAAAGCCATTTTTCAGTACGGCCAAAAAACAAAAATGGTAAAGTTTATTTACTATATATCTTTTTATATATTAAGTCTATAATAAACCACTATAACACATTAAGCTTAGGTTTTCGAGTTGCTTACTAAATAGAAACTTAAAATAACGTACATTCATTAGTTCCAAAGATGGCATGGCTTTTACTACAAAAAAAAATATTGTAAATGGCTTTTACAACATTTTTCTTCTGCTTGGCAACTGTAACCTTTTTTGTATTAAGTTGTATAGACTTCATAATTTGTTAAATCGAAGGAATTTTGGAATTAAAAGACAATTGTAATAAAAAGAAAGTGTAATTATTATAGTAAATGCAGCACACATTTATGGCCATAATCAGACTATTTAAATGTTTTCATTATTTAACAGTAATATTGTACTTATTCTCATTAACACTTATAAAATTATCTAACTACAATCAACACAACCTCTAAACTATGCAAAAATAGGCAGTAACATCGAACCTAGTAATTAAAATCTTCTAATCTTCTGTTTTATTCAACTACGAGATACAACTGCGCGTTGTGCGCACACAAAATCAGGTACACGACAAAGTATTTAAGAGCGTTTACGCCGCACACTAGCGCCACTAATGAAGAAAAAACATATTTAATAATTAGAGATAGAAAATCAAATTATGCTCAACAAACTATCTGAATCTCACCTAATGAACACCTCACCTCACCTCATGTTATGGTTTAGATAAATAAGACGTTACGGCCCTTTTTAACTATAACGCCTTATTAAACTAAACCATAACATGTCAGGTGTTCATTAGGTTACGTAAAAATGCTAAATTACTTCATTCAGATAGTTTGTTGAGCATAATTTGATTTTCTATCTCTAATTACTAGATATGTTTTTTTTTTCATTGGCGGCGCTAGTGTGCGGCGTAAACGCTCTTAACAATAAGATCTCTTAAAACAAACTAATGTCTTAAAACAATCAGTTCTTCGTAATGAATGTCTAGGTAACTAGTATTTTTAGGAAAACTGCTTAGGTACATTTTCCTAAACTTATCAAAGAAATATCAAACTTTCTTAGGTCTATATCTAAACTAAAAATTGCGAAAGCTTTTTATCTTTGGAAATAATTGTAGGAATGGCACATTATTATATACACTAACAAACGTACTTTTATACGTTCGATAAAATCGATGTCAATATTATACGATGAAGTCTTCATCTTCTTCTTCAGTTTCAATCAAAGTCTCATCTTTATTACACTTCTGCATCTCTAAAAAATTTTTGTGAAACCTTTTGGGTATCGTTCCGTTTGTGCATAATTTTATATTTTAGTGCTTAAATGGGAAGTTTTTCCACTTAGGATTGTGGCAAGCTTATGTTATTAAGATCTTGTAAATAATCTTATAAATAATCTGCGGCGTGTGTGTACTTGACAATTCCAATACAGAAAAAATGCAAAGGACATAAGTAAGTATATACTTAGGTAGGACTTACATAGAACTTATAATAATTAAAAACCAAATTATTAAAATAAAACAAAAACCCGACTGCTAAACAACTATATAAAAATAATTATAATGTCGTATTACCGGGCTAACATAAAAAATAACAGCAAAGAGAAAAACTGAAAAGAAAAAAAACAAGCTCTACGATCCCAGAATTAAATTTGAGCAATGTTGAATGCAACGTGAAATATTTCCTTGTCCGAATAAAATCTATAATAAATGAGTATTTATAAATACATTGAATATTGATAGTTGTCGCAGGCGGGGACAATCACCAACCAAAGAGAGTGCGGAATTAATTGAGCTAGCCACGGCCGCTTGGTTGATGATTGTCCCCGTCTGCGACAACTATCAATACCTATTCAATGTATTTAAAAATACTCATTTATTATAGATTTTATTATTAAGTATGTATCGGACAAGGAAATATTATCACGTTGCAATCAACATTGCTCTGCGGTGGATCGTAGAGCTTGTTTTTTTTTCTTTTCAGTTTTTTCTCTTTGCTGTTATTTTTTATGTTAGCTCGGTAATACGAGTATACAACCTTATTTTTAGTTTATACGAAAACCGAAACACGGGTCAAATATTTTCTTTTAAAGAATCCGTACAAAAAAATTTATAATAATATCTTGAAAACACACAAAGTTACAAGCTTTTTGTATTGTCCCGTTGTGTTTTTAGTAGGGAATAATTTCTTTAAGATTCTGTAAATATTATTTGGTCAAAATGTAACATGGTATAAAAATATTGAAATCGATTCTATTACTGATTCTGATCAAACAGTTTTCAGGTTTCGTATAAACTAAAAATAACATTGTATAATTGTTTTTATATAGTTGTTTTAGCAGTCGGTTTATTTGTTTTATTTTAATAATTTGGTTTATTTCAAACTTTTTAATTTTTTTTTATAAAGTATAATTCCGGATTTTTTTATAGCCTATGCCACTCCTACAGTCAAAACAAATCTAACGACACCTCATATGTTAAAATCCACCATGCCGTTTGGGCTGTAGGGCGTGCCAAAGTAATAGATATACATACATACATAAATACATACATACATACATACATACATACATACATTCATACATTCATACATACATACATACATACATACATACATACATACATACATACATACATACATACATACATACATACATACATACATACATACATACATACATACATACATACATATACGTTCATTTGTAAATTTTTTGTTGTAAAATTGTAGTAAAAGCCATATTAAAAATGCGTCATGCTCTTTAACACCAAAGTCAGCATTACTTTCCAATAATCTGTTAGTAACAAAATGGTCGTTGAAACCATATTTTTAAAAGTCGTGGATTTTACGACGTAAATTGACATCGTTCATTTGTAAATTTTTAGTTGAAAAATTGTAGTAAAAGCCATACTAGATATTATCTTGTTTTTTACTACAAAATGTTCAATAGTATTATTTTTTTTTTTTTTTTTATTAGAAAGAGGCAAACGAGCAGGCGGGTCACCTGATGCCGCCGCCCATGGACGGGTGTCCATGGGCGGCGGTGATTGACGGCGCAGCACGGCGCGGCACGTTATGGTTTAGTTAAATAAGACGTTACGGCCACTTTTAACTATAACGCCATATCTAACTAAACCATAACATGTGAGGTGTTCATTAGGTGACGTAAAAATGCTAAATTACTTCATTCAAATAGTTTGTTGAGCATAATTTGATTTTCTATCTCTAATTACTAGATATGTTTTTTTTTTCATTCGTCGTGCAAGTCGTGCACGTCAGGCGCGCATAAGCAAGTAGTGCTTATTAATGTGAGTACACAGAGGTTACTACTCCACTAGGGCTGTTGACTTGTTTATTTTGATGTGACGTCACAATAGAAATATTTAATGAAAAATTGCATAACACATTAAGAGCGTTTACGCCGCACACTAGCGCCACTAATAAAAAAAAACATATCCAATGAAAAATCCGCCGCCAATGAAAATGAAACTTATCTAGTAATTAGAGATAGAAAATCAAATTATGCTCAACAAACTATCTAAATGAAGTAATTTAGCATTTTTACGTCACCTAATGAACAACTGACATGTTATGGTTTAGTTAAATATGGCGTTATACACTGGCCTGCAAAATTAAGTATCACACTTTTAAAATTGCAATAACTTTTTAAGTACACAAGATATACTTTCGAAACAAAAAGGAAAAATGTTTGTTGCGGAAACCCACAACACACACTATGCTACTGTTTAAAATTAGGTTACACCTTAAAATCTACAAAATCCACTCACAGTTCCATGCCGCTCCCGCCGTCCAGAACGGGATCCATATGATCTGATGGGGCCGGAATCCGAGTCCGGGTCTTCTCGGGCTCCCTAATCACACCCAACGACTATCCCAAGTGCACTTTTCCCCCGAGGAAATACCTGCTTTCTCCAGCAGCGGAGACGCCGACAGCGGCGAATTGTACTCCCGATGCGATTCGCTTACGACGTACACACACACAAAACACAGGTTGCACAATACACTTAATTAGAGTAATACGGCTCCAAATGCCCTTATTACTGCTTAAAGTCTATTTAATTATCAACACACGATAACCTATCAACCAGCCATGACAGTTTTCCAGAAACAAGTGTACCAACAAAAAAAAACAATTAGTGATGGGGCCATTATGCCACTAAATAAATTGAACATCGATAATTGATTCCCAAATCGATCCGTCCATAATACAAATCAAAGTTTTATTTCCAACAAAAATAAATGCCTGTTTATTTGCAACATCTCGCCACCCAAAGCGGACGTACCGCTTTCTAGCCTGAAATCTTAAACTAGTCAACCGGTAATCGAGCTAAGGTCGCGACTGCGCGATTTAGCACCGATCCATCAACCAACACTTGCGCCACACGCGGAATCCCGTCCGCGCCCCAGATTAACTTTAAAATGCGACCTCGTCTCCAAAATAACGATGGCAAATTAGCCTCTTTTAATAAAACCAGATCCCCCTCCGAAGGGGGCGACGTCCGGTCTGTCCACTTTACACGCTGCTGCAATAAATGCAGATACTCCAGTGACCAACGACGCCACAAGTCCTGACTCATTTGTTGTATCATTTGAAAACGAGACATCCGGTGTCTGCGTTCATCCTTCCAGGGATACTCAGGCAGGGCAGTGAGTGGCTGACCGACCAAAAAATGACCAGGGGTCAGGACTTCCATGTCATTTGCGTCAGAGGAGAGTGGACAAAGCGGACGCGAGTTGAGAACCGCCTCAACCTTACAAAACACAGTTGTAAGTTCCTCATACGTGAGGGTAGTTTCCCCGACTACCCGGCGCAAGTGGGTTTTTGCCGATTTTACCGCGGCTTCAAATATCCCGCCCCAGTGGGGACAGGCTGGCACACTAAATCGCCATATGATTCCCCGCTGTGCGAGAGCTTGACTTATGCTATTACAATTTTTATCCAGAAAATCGTTCACATCTTTTAAGTAGTTGGCAGTGCCTCGGTAGTTGGTACCGTTGTCGGACCGAATGAGAGAAGGTAAACCCCGTCACGAAACAAAACGATCCAGCGTGGCGACAAAGGCTTCCGTAGACAGAGCCGAAACCACTTCCAGGTGGACGGCCTTAGGGGCCAGGCAGACAAAAAGGCACAGGTATGCTTTCGTGACCCTAGTGTTACGATAGGCTGTGGTTTTCACCAGAAACGGTCCAGCAAAATCCGTACCGACCCCGTCGAACGGCCTAGTAGTCTGACAAACCCGGTCAGAAGGGAGATCCCCCATCTGTGGCATCATAGTGGAGGCCTTCACCCGATAACAAGCCACACACTTAAATAACACGCTGCGAACCACTCTCCGAGAGGACAAAATCCAGAACTCCCTCTGTAATATCGCCAGTAACGCATTACACCCCGCGTGAGCGTTTTTCAGGTGTCTATCCGAGACCACCAGTTCTACCAAAGGTCCTCCTTTGGGGAGTAGCAGAGGATGACGGCTACCGAAGGGCAGGTCGGCATTTTTGAGGCGACCTCCAACGCGTAACAGTCCATCCGCATCCAGAAATGGGTTGAGCCGAGAGATCGCTCTCTTGAGCTTTGCGCGACCGACGCGCAAAATCTTCAGTTCGTCCTCGAACCGGTCAGCTTGAACCAGCCGTATCAGGGCCAACAGTGAACTCCTGCGTTCCTCAGCACCCGCCACGGGTGATAACTGCCTCTTGTCTGGATGGCGGCAGTTATGTAGAAATCTCCGGATCCAGCAAGTTACACCTAGCAATTTGTCCAGTTTGCTGTATCGAGCCGTCAACCAATTCGGATCTGGCCTTGACTCGTTTGTTGTCACCAAAACTTTTATTCCAGGGAGCATCCCTAGAGAGCCATCGATCATGGTGACCGGCCATGATGACTCACCCTCCTTTAACCACTCTGGACCCCACCAGAGGGCATGCTGCACCAATTCCGGCGCGGTGCAGCCCCGAGAGGCACAATCGGCAGGATTCCAGGGGCCGGGAACGTGCCTCCAACAAATTTCGATGCCCGAGTTCTGTACCTGAGATACCCGATTGGCCACAAACGTTTCCAATACGTGGGGTGCCCCGCGTAGCCATGCCAGAGCTACCTGACTGTCAGACCAGGCGTAGACATTCCGGATGTCCACCGTAGACGTAAGTTCCTTGTGCACGTGGCACAACAGTTTGGCCAATAGATGCGCCCCGCAAAGCTCCAGCTTCGGGATTGTCAGCCTAGTTTTGAGGGGAGCCACCTTGCTTTTAGCCAGAAGCAAGGAGACGGCGACTCGACCCTTCGAGTCCACCGTTCGCAGATACACCACTGCGGCATACCCTCGTTCTGACGCATCGCAGAAGCCATGTAGGCTTGCCCTGTATTTGCCCCGCGGCAAGATCCGCCGCGGCAACGCCACCTGATTGATCGCCTCGATCGTAGAGATCAGAGCGAGCCAAGTGTCGAGTGAGAGCCCTACCAGTGGCTCATCCCACGAGACTCCGAGTGTCCACAGTGTTTGCAATAAACACTTCGCCATAAAAATGCACGGGCTGATCCATCCATTTGGATCAAACATCCGAGCGATGGTGGAAAGTATCGTCCTTTTCGACCAAACTCTTGTAGTTTCCAGTTCTACCCGGAATGTGAAAATATCGTGAACCGGCTGATATTTAATTCCCAAAACGGCGATAGAGTTCGGGTCCCCTGCGTCCTCGAATAGCTGAGGATTCTGTTGGTGATCTTCCGGAATCCCTACCAGAAGCTGTGGCTCGTTGGATAACCATTTTCTCAACTCATAACCACCAGCCGCGAGGAGTCCGATCAGCTCATTCCTGATGATGAGCGCCTCCTCCAGAGAGGCTGCCCCTGTGCAGATATCATCTACGAACACGTCACGTGTCAGTACAGCGGCTGCCCGGGGAAAGCGAGCCCGTTCCTGCTCCGCCAGTTCCAGCAGTGACCAGATGGCAATGAAGGGACTCGACTTCAGGCCGTACGTGTTGGTGTTGAGCTCGTAGACGGTTATGGGATCCTCCGAATGTTCCCTCCAGAGTATTAACTGAAACCTCCTGTCCGCAGGATGTATTACTGTTTGGCGGAACATCATCCGGATGTCCGCACCGATCACCACCTGGTGTCTTCGGAAATTTAAAATGATGTCGACAATGTCCCGATGTAACTTCGGACCAGAATGGAGACATTGGTTCAATGAAACTCCATTCGACGACGGTGCCGATCCGTCAAAAACAGTCCGTAGTTTTCCAGATGAGGCCTTCAACACCGCGTGGTGAGGCAAGAAAAAATGATCTGTCGTTGTCCAGTCGACAGTCGCCCGCGACATATGCCCCAAGGCCTCGTAATCTCGCATGAACTCGATATACTTTTCCCGAAGTACCAGATCGCGAGACATACGACGCTCCATGGACAAGAGTCGTTTCTCTGCCAACGCCCTCGATTTTCCCAAGAGAGGGTGACAGTCGATAAAGGGCAGTCGAGTTTCGATCCTACCCGACGCCATCCGGCGTGTGTGATCCTTATAAAAGGTTTCGCACTCCACATGCTCCGGATCCAGACGGGAGACCATGGGAGGCTCTTCCAGTTCCCAGAATTTTTGCATCGTCCTAGCGATGGAGGTAGTAGCGACGACAGGTGAGACATCCCGCGTCTCCTGGTCGAAAACCGGTCCCATTAAAACGTGTCCAAAAATAGTAGGTATAGCTACCAACGAAGAGCGGCCCAGAATCCGCTGAGGCCCTAAAAGGATCCAGCCCAGTACATCCGCTCCCAATATGAGGTCCACCGGAGCCGGCTCCTCGAAATGAGGGTCTGCCAGCATGAGACCTGATGTGTCAGGCATTGCGTCCCGCGGAATGTCTGTCGGTGGATGCCAACCCAGCAGATTGTCGAGTACGATCACGGCCGCCGCAATCCGTATCGAAGCGGAATGCACAGGAGAGAATGAAATGTGGGTCTGACCGGACAGACCCCCCACTTCTGTATATCCGACTCCCCGAATCGGAACTGAGGGAGGCGCGCACTCCAGACGTAGGCGCCTCGCTACCCTCGTAGTAATTAAGCAGCCCTGTGCCCCAGTGTCTAGGAGGGCTCGTATCCGGACGAAGTCCCCCCTAGGTCCCCAAACGCGTACCTGCGCGATGGGCAAAAGAACCGTCCTCGGTTCCGACGTAGCCCGACCACAGGCTAGTCACGCGTCAGAGCCAGCAGCCGACCCTGTCGAACCGTGATGACTCGGCCAGTAAGTCGGACGCGTGCAGGCCACCATCCGGGGTGGTGCGTATCCAGGTGCCCTACCATACCGGTGATAGGGTGGGTGGTATTCCAACCTCGGGTACTCGTGCAGTACCGGTGAGAACTGTTGACGGTTCTCATGTCGTTGTTGTTCCGGTAACGGCGGCGGAGGATACGCGTACGAGTATCCGGGTGTTGGGTCTGGAGGTGGGGCTCCCTGTACCCAGTGGCCCTTAGAGGCACCAACTCCTGGTGTTGGTCGCGCCGGGTGCCGGGTTGTAGCCAGAACCTGGTTCCGTTCCGGCGGTCCCCAACTCACCTGAGCCGGGGTGTACGAGGGGTTGTAGTGTGGCGGCCGTGGCGGACTCCGTCTTTCCGGAGGCGGAGTTGACCCCGGCCCCAAACCGCCACCCGTGGGAGATCCCCTCTCCCGAACCGGTGCTGAGCCCTCAGCACTACGGGTGCACAGTAAGCGATGGTGCGGTCCGCCGCACACATCGCAAGGCCTCGCCTGGGGACACTCATTATACCTATTATTACCAGGCAGGCATAACACAATCCTCGTGTCCGAACGAGGTTTCGGCGCTCTTTTGTGGGCAGCCCGAGAATTGCTGGACATAGCTGTTCCAAGTGCTGCTGTCCGCAAACCCGGCATCCAGAACCGGGGTTGATGGCGGCCGCAGCCACCAGCCTACCGCGACCCTTCCCTGGGTTGCGTGGCGGCTGAGCGCCGTAGACTCCGGAAGTGCGGGCCGGCGCACTTGTCGGAGCCTCCTGGGAGGCTAGCTGGTTTTCCAGCAGGCCAGCCTCCTCTTCCAGGAACTCCAGAAGTTCCCCTATCGAGGGCAGAACGCTGCCGAGATCCTTGTGGACCAGTTGATTCCGCTCGAACTTGTCCCTCATATCCTGCGACAACTTGGCCAGAACGATGTGCAGAAGAAGGAAGGACCACTGGTCGACGGGCAGTCCGAGCGTCCTTAACCCGTTTAAGGACACGGTGAGCGGGGTGATCAGCTGCGCCCTCAGCTGAGCCCTATGGTTGACCCTCGGCAATCCCAGCAGATGGGTCACGTGCGCGTCCGCCTGAAGACGCGGCTTCTCGTACCGCTCATCCAGCAGCTGCATGGCGGTGTCGTAGCTCGCATCCTGCAGCTCCAGATGCTGTACGAGCTGTCTGGGTTCTCCGTCTAGGAAGGAACGGAGATATGCCAGCTTTTCGGCCTTGGTGAAATCCCTCCGAGTATCCACCAAGGCCAAAACCATGTTCCGGAATCCAGCCCAGTCCCGCATACATCCGGTGAAATGCGGGACCTCCAGGGCACCCAATCTTCCCATGGCGCTGGGTCCAGGGGTGTGGAGCGAAGCGGGGCGCGCAACAGGCTTCCCCTCCCGCAGTCGCTCGATGTCCTTCACCCGCTGAAGGACCTCATCGTAGATGTCTTGGATGTGCTCCAGATCCTTGACATATTGGGCGTGGAGGGCCAGCTCCTTCTCCCCGACCGGGTCGGTTGACAATAGAGCGGTTACCGACCGCTCGGCCAACAAGAAACGACCCTGCATTTCTTTCGAACGCGTCTCCAAGGCGTCCTCCCGGTTAGGCCGATCTATTAATGCAAGCAGCCCGGTGAACCACCGGAGCTGCTGAGCCAACTCCTGCCGTGACGCTGTCATTATAAATAACTTAAACTAAATAAACCTAAACACAAAATTAAAACGAGTCAACGAAAACACGGAATCGATTATCCCGAATCGACTCGATGCTTTCAATTGAAAGAAATTAAATAACAATTAACGTTCCGAGAAATGTCCCAGCCCAAATACAACGGTACTACCAACCTTACAATTCAACCGCACCTGTCCCGGAAGTGCGATTTTACACGAAATGAGCTTAACCTATTACGAACTAACAAAATACACAAAATTACACCGATTAACCTAGAGGTCCGGTAGTAACCACGCTCTGCTACCAAAATGTTGCGGAAACCCACAACACACACTATGCTACTGTTTAAAATTAGGTTACACCTTAAAATCTACAAAATCCACTCACAGTTCCATGCCGCTCCCGCCGTCCAGAACGGGATCCATATGATCTGATGGGGCCGGAATCCGAGTCCGGGTCTTCTCGGGCTCCCTAATCACACCCAAACTACCCCAAGTGCACTTTTCCCCCGAGGAAATACCTGCTTTCTCCAGCAGCGGAGACGTCGACAGCGGCGAATTGTACTCCCGATGCGATTCGCTTACGACGTACACACACACAAAACACAGGTTGCACAATACACTTAATTAGAGTAATACGGCTCCAAATGCCCTTATTACTGCTTAAAGTCTATTTAATTATCAACACACGATAACCTATCAACCAGCCATGACAGTTTTCCAGAAACAAGTGTACCAACAAAAAAAAACAATTAGTGATGGGGCCATTATGCCACTAAATAAATTGAACATCGATAATCGATTCCCAAATCGATCCGTCCATAATACAAATCTCAGTTTTATTTCCAACAAAAATAAATGCCTGTTTATTTGCAACAATGTTACTAATGTATAATTTACTTTAGTTTCAAAGAAAGCTGATAAAAATTGCTGCAAAACGTTTTTTATTTAAAAATCTCTAATTTCTATAGTTTAGAAAATAAATAAATATTAAAAGTGTAGTACTTATTTTTGCAGGCCAGTATAGTTAAAAGTGGCCGTAACGTCTTATTTAACTAAACCATAACATGTGAGGTGTTAATTAGGTGACGTAAAAATGCTAAATTACTTCATTGAAATAGTTTGTTAAGCATAATTTAATTTTCTATCTCTAATTACTAGATATGTTTTTTTTTCATTAGTGGCGCTAGTGTGCGGCGTAAACGCTCTTAAAGTTAATAATTATGTCTTAGTAACTGCAAATAAGATCTAGCTCGGATACGCTTTGGATAATCAGAACTGAAATAATTTAAGATTAGAACATATTGCCTTATCTAAACATTAAATAAAGTCAACACAGAAACCAACTACATAACAGTCTTTTTCATAAATCAAAAACTGTTAGTGCACCGACAAAACCTATCTCGTGTCTATACCCTGGCTTTAAATACAGTTTTTCAATTTTCAGGTTATCAAATCGGGCTGGCTGGCTGCATGCCTACAAAAAATCCGCGCATTCGTTACGTTTGTTAATAAAACGTCAGTCAAACTCTTTTCGGCGATAAAAAAAATAATAACATCCCAACTGCAGTCATTCGAACGGGCGACAGATACGCTGAGCCCATGGAAATTGGAAAAATCCAAAATCCACTGTCCGCGCTTTCCGACGTGTGGCAATGCGGCGCGGCGCGGCGGCGAGAATTTCGGCGCGTTTTTTTTTATATCGAACGAACGAATTTCGGTTTGACGACTTTTATATGTCAGGTGGCTGTCAGTTTTTGGCGCGATATTTGATTGAAATAGGGTGGAAACTTCTTGGCGGGGAAGTGAGGAGTCCAGTCTTAACTTTTTTATTTAATTCGGTAGAGGCTGCTTAGTGCTGCATTCTCTTTGCCTTATAACTAAAATAACTGAAGTAGACTGTTTGTAGTGTAGAGCATGAAGGTAGAGTCGTAGCATAGACCACTTGGTGGGTTAGTAATTTAAGTTAGTAATTTTGTTTTCTAATAGTTTAATGTGCAAAAGTGGTGGTTTATTAATGTTTGTAGGCTTGCATGAGAGTTAGTATATGAAACACAAAGTGCAAGGCACTTTTCCGATTCTCACACGAAGTCTAGAAACTAGAGGTCTTAACAACTTTACTGAACCTCGAGGAGATCGAAAGTAATCCATCAAAATCAAAGTATTGATGCGGCTTAGCTTCTAAACTTAATCAAATCATGAAATAAGGGAAATTAAAGGTATTTTTCGCAATAGGTAGGTACACCTTCTTTAGCATGTCATCTTTCCACAATCTAGCTAACCTTTTTTTGATCTACCTTTTTCTTCAACCAATATAATATTATCAATTAATAATTATTACGACGTACTTTTTGGTAGTGTGTCTTCTTTGGCCGCTTTACCCTAACTCTAGCAAAGAGTTGTCTCCGCTAAGTATATTTCTGATAGTTATAAAAATAAACATAACGCCATCTCCAGACATTTTACGCGCTAGGCGTGGCCTGGAAATTGCAATCGGCCCTGACAGTGGCGCCACGCGGCGGAAGGGGGCGGCATCGGTGTCACTGCGCATACGCAGGCGACAACTAGCCGCTTGATTTACTGACTCACTTGTTTGTAAAGAGAATGCATATTAATATCAATATCTACTTTGTAATGTCTCGTCCTAACTAATGTTATAAATGCGAAACTGAGTGAGTTTGTTTGTTTGTTTGATACGCTTTCACGCGTATTCTATTTAATGATTTGTTTATTTTGTTGTCAGGCAGGATGTTGTAGTAACTACGACGTGCAAAAAAAAAAACAAAAAAAAAATTTGAAACTGCCAAAGCGGTACGAAGTCCACCGGCAGGCTTATACCAAAAAAGCAACCTGTTGTTAATTGTACAGTCGGCGGCAGATCAACCTACCCAAACCTGTCAAATTTCCCCAATGAATATTGATCCTTATGACCAAACCATAAAGTTCAAAATTGATTGTAGAAATTTGACAGTTTTGGGTAGGTTGATCTGCCGCCGTGTGTACTTGCAACGCGACTTTACTATAGTTGCGGTTGATAAATTGGTATTGCGGACACTAATCGCCCAATGTATGTAAAATATTACATACATTTTAATCGCTAATGCACTAAGCGAGCGATCATTGAGTTGCTTTTTTCAGGCCTGCAAAACACTAAGGTCAACTAAATTTAAAAATATGTTATGAAAAGACATAGACATAGACATAGACATACATTTATTTACTACATAAGCACACATAAATACATTTATACAAGACGCGAAGAAAAGTAGACAAATCAACGTTTCGTAGTCCCCTGATTTCTCCTCCAAAACTGGACTGAATTAATTGCTTTTTTCATTAAAAATTAAAGAAAGGCTTTGGTTGTGTCCCTATGATTTACTTTTTTATATAATCTCGTCAAATTTGGGAAACACGGCGGAAAATCTGGCCAATTTTTAGGGTTTTTAAAGGTTCATATCTCTTTTTAATAATTGATTTATAAAAAAAGGAAAACATAGGGACACAGCCAAAGCCTTTTTAAATTTTTAATGAAAAAAGTAATTAAATCGGTCCAGTTTTAGAGGAGGAGTCACGGGACTACGAAACGTTGATTTTGTCTACTTTCATACATATTTTTCAATTCAGTCGACCTTAGTGTTTCCTCTTGAGGGTTAACTTAAAACGTACGAGTTACTTCTATGTTACTATTGACAACCCCCTTTTGGCATTGCCTTTTTCTGTATGCCTATTTCATTGCTACCCTTCGAAATATAAATAGTTGAGGGAGGCGTGTCAGCTATAATTCCTAGCTTAACAATGTCAATAGCTGTAGAATTATCTGCTTATGTCAGCGGGGCGCGGAAACATATCGGAATGGTTTACCCTCAACGGCATAAATACTTCTTAGCGAAAGTTTTTATGTTAGACGTTTCAAATCGGCTCTAGCAGTGTACACGCTTGTACTAGAAGTGGCTTTGCATCATCATTAGCTAATATTATATGTCCAGTGCGGGGCACGAGCCTTCCCTATGGATGGATAGGAGAACGGGCCTTTTACCACCACGCAGGTCCAGTGCGGATTGTTGGTTGTTAACGACTGATCGAGATCCTAAATTACAAAAACACAAATGTTGAAAAAAAATCCACGAGCAGGATTTGAACCTGCATCTTCCTGACATACTGTGTCAGGTGCTCTCCGGGGAGTAGGTACCTGACCCGGTATATAAGATTGCGTTTTTGTAATTTTTTGTTAAAAATTATATAAACAAAATAAAAACATTTTGAGATCCTAAATGTTTGGTCACCCATTCGATGACCAGTGAAAGTTGCTTTACCTTAGCATCGCGAAAGAGCGCGTTAATCACTGAGCTATCGAGCTCTCCAGATTCGCTTTGAATTGTATAATTATATATTTTATGGATTATGTTTTCTGCAATATTTAAGTGTAACGTGGAGTAGGTATTATTACTGTGATAACCTCACATGAAAAAAAAAATATTTGTGTGCGAAAATTTGCTCAGGACTTCATTCATTACCGCATATTACTAGCCATCATCACCACCGCCAGCTCATTTTATGTCCCCACTGCTGGAGCACGAGCCTTCCCATGGATGGATATTACTAACCAACTACCTACAATTGTTTTGTTATATATGTATTTACTAGACATTATATTGTAAATTCGTGAGCTGCATGATAAAGCCATGTAATTCTACTACAGATAAAGAATAATTTATCTGACGATTGCTATATTTATCGTAAATATTAACAAAGTTATTAAATTAATTGTAATTGCTGTCTTGTACTAAAATAACACGCAATTTTATAAAATCAACATCAGATAACATAAAAATATAATCAAAAACAGATATCATACCACTTCACTTTCGCGCCTAGAGGTCCATGTTCTTTTTTTTTTAACAAACGCTTAACTTTCCACAGACACATAAAAATAATCAAAATGTATAATAATTCAAAGATGGGCGTTAGTCCCACGGCCCTCAGGGGAGGGGGAACTCAAGAATTATCTACTTGTCTATGGCTCATAAACTTTAATGTATCGCCTATCCACAGATAAACTGTTGTTCGGCATCCGAGGGGTTGGTAAACGCATTCTCGACTCTCATTTCCGTGACGAAACGGCTCAATCTATCAATATTGCGTATAACTACATAACTTAATAAAGCATAGACAACAGATGGCTGGCAGTCTTGACATTAACCCTCTACAAAACAGTGTTCAAAGTTAAACATTGGATAAATACGTGTTTAAAATATTGTGTCTCTGTCTAAAAGTATTAGCTAAAAAGTGACAGCTTCTTTTTAAAGCATTATCTAACTTTAGATATTGTTTTGTGGTGAAGCAGTATGTTTTTATTATTTTACTAGTGGACCCGGCGGACTTCGTACCGCTTTGACAGTTTCCAGCAAGTGATGAAATTCTCTTTGGTTTCCATGACAACAAAACAAACAAATCATTTTGTATTGGCCAATTAAATTGTCATTTTTAGTATATTTATAGTGTGATTCCCGTGGGAATATCGGGATAAAAACTATCCTATGTGTTAATCCAGGTTATAAACTATCTGGATGCCGAATCTCATCAACCAAAATCCATCCCATCCGTTGCAGCGTGAAGCAGGAACAAATATACAGACATACACACAAACTTTCGCATTTATAATATTAGTGTGATGTGATTAATAACTGACCTGTGGCCCTACCTTGATAATGTGCTTGTGTTAATTAAACCAAGTTCTAACATCCAACCCAACCATGTAAAATACGTACTGGGAATCGAACTCGAGACTTCTTGGTTTGGGAACAGTAGTCTTACCACGAGACCAATCTGCCAACCATTGCAATTACAACTCGCAAAAAACGGTTTTTGTTAAGAGACTCTGAATAAGTTTTTATTAACTATAAATTCGAGTCGGATCGAAATTCCTTAACTCGAAATAGTTTTTGATAAACCCATACTGGTCTATCGACGACATGATTTCGTAGAATTAATTTTGGACTTCCGTATACCTACTTCTTCTTTTTAGGGTGCCTCTCTAACTAGTGAAGGTTGGCCGTCAGCAGTCTGCATGTGTGTATAAATTAAAAAATCCAAAAACTATCCGATCTAGATCGAGTACCTACTTATGTCTTGTTACTAAGACATAATTTTGTAAATCAATTGTAAATTTATTATTTACCGCGCATTAGCATGCAGCGGTGATCATAAATGTAAGTACACAGAGGTCACTAAACCACTAGGGCTGTGACTTATTTATTTTGATGTGACAACAAAAGAAATCGTACTAATATTATAAATGCGAAAGTTTGTGTGTATTTATGTTCGTATATTTGTTACTTCTTCACGCTGCAACGGATGGATGGATTTGGATGAAATTCGGCATACAGATAGTTTATAGCCTAGAATAACACATAGGATACTTTTTATCCAGATATTCTCTCGGGAACGGGAACCACGCGGGTGAAACCGCGTGCGGCCGCTAGTATTTAATAAAAAATTGCATCAAATTAAAGTTAATTCAAAATTCAAAAATCAAAATTCAAAATCATTTATTCGGTTTAGGCTACAAGTAGCTCTTGTGAATGTCATTAAGCCATGGGTTCGTAAGTCTACTCTGGGCGGGAGATCTTGTACTGAGAAGAACCGGCAAGAAACTCAGCAAGTGTCCAGCTCTTTTCTCCTTTACAGCGTCAAAAATATTGGAAAATGCCCTATCATAGCAGATCACTGTCCATTACAAATACAAAATGAATAATCATCGTTATTACTGTTGTACATAATAATATTAACAACCGGTATTGATTTTTAGAAGTAATAGTACACCTATTAATAAGTAAAAAAAAAAAGGTCAATTTCATAGGTAAGGACCCAATATAAAGATGGCTGACAAACCCCCTTTCGGGATGTTACTACCTTCCAATAAAACCCATATAAGTAAATATCTAATTACTAGCTTTTTGAACCAAGCAACGTTTTCAACCTTTAATTACTAAACACACGGACATCTGCTTCACAAAGTAAGAAGACTGAGAAGGTAAGTTTCATACGAACGCGTCCGAGCAACGCACGCATAGACAGCCTTTTTTTCTTTTTTTATGTTAAAATGAGTCAAACGAGCAGGCGGGTCACCTGATGGAAAGTAATCACCACCGCCCATGGACACCCGCAAAACCAAAGTAATCGCAGATGCGTTGCCGGCCTCGAGGAAGGAGTTGCATCTTGAGGAGGGAGTAGCAATTGGGAGGGGGGAGGGGTGAGAGATAGGCTTCCGGTACTTTCACTCACCGGACGAAACAACAGCAACGAGTGTTATTGTTTCACGCCGACATTCTGTGAGAGGGTGGTATTACGCTGGGCGAGCCGGCCCATTTCGTGCTGCAACGCAGCGTCGCTCTACCACTCAGACAGTGTCACTCATTTTGCACCACCCAGGGATCACGTGTAGGGTCTCAAGGGTAAACCTATGGACGCGAGTAACTTTAACCCCCAACCTCTCACGGACATGAAAACTCGCAACAACTGCGCTCCGGAGTTTTTTTTTTGAGAGAAATTGCTGATTGCCTTAAACGGCATTTTCAGCGTCATCGGGCTATTTTGGGGGCAGCGAGGTACGTTAAGGGTACCTCAAGCCGTGTGAAACGAATCACCTCCGGAGGTTTTCTAAAGGGAACGACATCACACACTTAAAAGTGCGTGTCCCCGTGCCCTACTAGATTCTCCGAAGGGTTCGGATCGGATCGGGGAGCGGAACAACCCGAGGGCGCCTCTAAAGGCTCGGGTTGACCAGGCCGTGGTGGAGGAGAGAAGCGAACAGGTACATGTCTGTACCTGGTATAGAGCGCGTGAGAACCGGTTCTTCGTACCCTTGTTCTACGAGTGCGGTGTCTTGGGCTTAAACTAGTGTGCATGTTTAGTGTATTCTGTAAATGTGTAGTGGCATTTAGAGGGTCGGGCGGGGTGCTCCGGACTGTTCCGAGATTCGTGTCGGTGATAGGTTGTCTATGTGTGCGTTGCTAGAGCGCGGTATTGTATTAAGAGCGTTTACGCCGCAAATATTGATTTGATAAATAAATAAAGTAATGAAACATTGATCACTTCAATAGAGTAATCGAACGGAGTTGAACATTCAATTAAACAATTAGCAAAGATATTATTATCCATATTTGTTAACATAAAATCAACACGTGCAAAGAAAATTACTGTAACTAAAAATTTGGTGAATTTGAGTTAAGAGCGTTTACGCCGCACACTAGCGCCGCCAATGAAAAAAAAAACATATCTAGTAATTAGAGATAGAAAATCAAATTATGCTCAACAAACTATCTGAATGAAGTAATTTATCATTTTTACGTCACCTAATGAACATCTGACATGTTATGGTTTAGGTTAATACAGCGTTATAGTTAAAAGTGGCCGTTTTTAGCTGTAACGTCTTTTTTAGCTAGGTAGGCCGCGCTTTTGAATTTTTACAAACCATCATCTGAGACAGAAAATAATGGTTTAAATTCTGGAAAAAAACGTATGTAGGTATTAGTTAAGGATCGAATCTAGTCAAAGTCGCATTCAGTTACAAGATCTAATGAACTTCGCTCGATAGAAAAAAAAACCCAAAGTTATCTCAAAGTTATATCAAAGTTTTTTCAATATTATGACTAAACTAGGTTAAATTAAATGTAAAATATCAGTAGGTACCTAAGTACCTACTGATATTTTACATTTAATTTTCGTACTCAACTACAGACGCTAATTATTTCGCAGATCAGTTCGCAGAGTTTGACATGATAAAATGATTGGCTTATTTACTATGTTTAAAGCACCTACTCAATGTACGGCTGCTCGGCAAGGCCCGATTTTACTACTAGGCTACTTTTGCAGGAATACCAGCCTTAATCTTACTTTCTGGGTGTTCTTGTTTTATGTCTGCTTACACAAGTTTTTGCAGATCAACACAAGTATAATTATTGGCACACCCTTTTTCTTAGAAGTACGTAAATACGTTGTAGTTAATTGATATAGTACCTACTTAAACCAGACAAGTGCGATTGTGTGATAAGATTGAGGGTTCCTTAGGTAGCGGGGTTCAATTCCCAGGTCGAGCCAAGCGTGTTTCGAATTTCCGATGCATAGTATTGTTGAATTAGTGTATGGAAATAAGAATTAACTATAGCATGGTTATGTTGTGTTGAAATTGTTATTTTTTAATATTTTATGAATTTTAATTGCATGAGTGAATTTTATTATTGCATTGAATTTTTGAAGTTATATGTAATTAATCTAATCTTGTAAGCGTCTTAGATGTAAATCTGTAAGCTACAAGAAGTTTCTACAAATAAATACATAAATAAATAAAATAATTAGCCCGGGTTTGTGATCGCCAACCGGCATTAAGCCAAGTTAGAGAAAACCTTATCGTGTTAGCGTGGGACAGTATATCATTAAAGGCTATTACTTTTATATTATGTTTTTCATTCTGACACCAAAAAATAATACAAAATATAAATTCAAAAAATCCTTAAGTTGTTTTTAATATTTTTGTTTTTATTATTTTATTTTTAAGTGCTTTGTCATTATTTCTCATAAGGAATTTTATCAACACATTACACTACACAATTACACATCATCATACACTTAATAAGAAAAAAAAAATAACTTAAAAAATATTGCGAACAAAACATGAGTAGCGTCCAAAATAAAACTAACTAAGTAATGTCGGGTAAAATCACAAAAGTCTTTTGTAAACAGGATCCCTAAAAGTAACACCTTATTAATTATTTTATATTGCGATGACACGTACCTATTACAGATGTGCATGGTTGGGCAGAATTAATATTATTATCATTTATGTATGTATTCGATATATTTATGTTTACCCTTACACTGTTTCTGTATAAAAAAGGCAGTGTCTTCAACATCAAGATATTGAATCATTAGTTTTAATCGCGTGACAAGAATGGTGTTGGTTTTTCTTAATACAAAAAACATGTCTGGATCATTTTTTATTGAGTGTGAATCCATAACAAGTTCAGTTTATCAATTTAATTGCATTATATAGCATTATACAATAGTAATAGGGACAGCAGTAGGAGCATAATAAGAACTAAGTATTGATTATTTTATGATCCGTCGCGGCGTTCCCTACAAAGTTGTCAAACGGTGTGAAGTTAGCAGAATTGGAGCGGTACAAAGAATCGGCGATGGTACCCGGTACGGAGCCTCGTAAAACTGACTTCGGCCTGAAAGAGTTAACTATCTGCGGTGGTTCAGACTACAAGCGGCTGAATGGTCAGGCGGTGACAGTCGAGCGCAAAAGTGTTATCTATCTATTTATTTATTTGTTTATTTATTATCTTAGGAAGACTATCGACTTATGCAATAAATGAATAGCTACAAACTTATAAGTAAAACAGAAAAGTCATTAAAAAGTCTCCGCTGTTAGAAACAACTTAAATAACAAGGGAGCAATACTTGAACCAAAGCACAGTTTTATAAAATGCATAACGCTAAAGCTAACTACAGTCACATCAGTAAATTTCGGGTATTTACTCATGTGCTCTGTATTTAATTATATTTTATTTTATTATTATATATAGTATTACGTGAAGAAAAACCTTATTAAGCACATTGCGCGGATAGAGGAGTGTAAGATTTAGCAATAGAGAAAGTTCATATCGACATAGACATAGACACTGCAGATAGATAATTTTTTTGTAAATATGTGTTACATTGCATTGAATTGACGACCTCCTTGGTCGAGTGGTTTGTACACCGATTTTCATGGTGTCGCCATCTCTAAGGTCCCGGGTTCGATCCCCGGTCGGGTCAATTTAGAAATTATTGTATTTCTAAATTGGCTCGGGTCTGGGTGTTTTCTATGTAAATATAATAAGTATGTATTTAAGTATTTTAAATATGATTATCCGTTGTCTAGTAAACATTTAACGAGTTTCATAACGAAGCTTCTCTTGGGCTAGATAATTGGTGTAAGTGTAGGAAAGTTTATTTATTTAAGTTTATAATTATGATCGAATTTCGACGTAAAACGACGTTTTCGACGTTTCACTGGGCGACAACAAGTTGCCATTATTGTGCTTTCAAAAGACACATTACCAAACACGTTACAGATGACATAATTATAACACAATTATTTTAAGGAGCTCGATGGCGCAGTGGTCTGCGATTGCTGAAGTATTGCAACTTTTGCAAAGGTTGGTCATCGGATGGGTGACCAAAATTTATCTCCTCCGTGCATTTTAAGGCACGAAAAGCCGTTAGTTCCTGCTGCATAAGCAGTACTCGTTACTAACTACCGCTCCGCACTGGGCCCGCGAGGTATTTTATAGCCCGTTCTCGTTGTGATGTTTCCATCTTCATAGAAGGCCCCAATAGTAAGAACATAAAAAATTACAGTAACTCAATAGCTACTGTAATTTTTTTAGTCAATATTATTTTATGATCCTTTATAAGCGGAGCACTGCTAACAAAATAGTTGTCAAACGGTGTGAAGTTAGCAGAATTAGAGCGGTAAGTACAAAGAATCGGCGATGGTACCTCGTCTCGTAACACTGACTTCGCCCTGAAAGACTTAACTATCTGCGGTGGTTCAGACTACAAGCAGCTGAATGGGCAGTCGAGCGCGGAAGTCTTATAACCATTAAACAAAAAGCAAACACACACGTTAACGCAAAACAAATGGCACACGTTACACACGACACGACAACGACCGCTGGGAATAGAGGAGAATGAATCTTTAGTCGCACTTCCAAAAGATGGAATAGTCTTCCAGCACACGTTTTTCATTCTTCCTATAGCATAGGTACCCCATGTTATATTCTAAAGGTCAATTCTTCATTTCAGCAGCAGTATGTTATTGTAATAGCAGTAAGTTATCCTAAAAATAAAATAAAATAAAATAAAATATGGATTAGTATAGTAGTATAGTATACATTGTAAAACGAGGAACGAGTTGACTAAAAATATGAGAAAGTCGTATATTTTTATTAAATTATTTTCAGAATAGTTTTGTTCTGGTAGATTGCGATGTTAAGTACATTTTGTTTTCCTATTCTCTTTTGTTAATTTTACCTTCACATCACGCCTCTTCATGATATGATGAACATTAATCTAAGAGTTTTATAGCTAAAAAGAGTTTTCTTCACATACTACTAAGATGGTTTTGTCAGCGACAGTACTGGGCGGATGGGCGGGGCAGTCGCGTACACTCGCTTTACAGCATTTCACGGTAAGACATTAATTGGGCAAAACGAAATCAAACAAACATGCAGACAGTACAAAGTTAAACATTCATTAATAATAACGACAATTACACAAACGTTGCTAAAGTGTAAGGCATTGTTTGATCACTCCTTTGTTGTTTGATGTCTGTAGTTTTATTGTTTTTCGGGAGCTTTTTACTAGTAATTTGGCCAAAGAGCGCGAAGCCATAATCTATTAAAAATAAGTAACTAATATTCGTACTAGTTGACGGCTTTTACGTTTTAGTAATTGTTTTCGAGCTAATTATAGCTCGGCAAACGGCAAAACGGTAACGGCACTTCACTCCTCCTTGTATTAAGTGGAAATGGAGTTCAGACGCGAAGATAACTGGTGCAGCGTGAAAACTCCGATCCGATCCGAACCCTTCGGAGAATCTAGTAGGGCACGGGGACACGCACTTTTAAATGTGTGATGCCGTTCCCTCTAGAAAACCTCCGAATGTAATTCGTTTCACACGGCTTGAGGTACCCTTTACGTACCTCGCCGCCCCCAAAAAAGCCCGGTGACGCTGAAAATGCCGTTTGAGGCAATCAGCAATCTCTCTCAAAAAAAACCGTGAAAACAAGCGTCAGTCACTCTCACCCTGCCGGCCCACAAAGTACCTCTTCACGCTTCGTTTGAAGGACACCATTTCATATGAAGACAAAAAACGTTTGCCAATTGACTATTCCATCTTCTGGAGGAGCTCAAAGCAACGAAATTCTAATTGTACATGTCGAGAATGTTCTCAGTTCATGTGAACTAAACTACTCTAGGTCAAAAAGCCGCGATGTCAATTGCATTGTGTAGGACTTTAAACAGGGTGCCCAGTGCTAGAGTTTTATTTGACATTTGATAACACTGACAAGACTGAGAGTTGGTCCCTACAAACTCTCACACACAAGCCCTCATTGAATCAGTACAATACAAAGCTTTCAATGGTAGGCTCAGACTTTTCTACATGAACAACAACACAAGGGGGAATAAGTTTGTTCAATGAAAGTTGATGAGTTTTTACTAGATTTGACGAAAACAGACACCACCGCCTTTAAGTACCATAACAAGCATTCAGAAGCACGAGATTTTTCGTTATTTGGGCACCCATCAATTGGCACGACATAACAAAAGTTGGTTAGCAGTTACGATCGTAAGCCAAACGCGCACATGTCCTCGACCAGCCCTTGCACAATTAAAAAGTTATTCATTGTTTCGGCAAAGGAATTCGGCGGCGCGCTCCCATGCCCCAACATGGTTAATGTTTGCCCACCAGTCATAGTGTATCAATAAATAATTCATTGGCTAAACAGGTCACAATGCCGGTATTCTAATGATGGTAAAAACACAAAGGGCCGCCGCTCTGCCCGACCGGACCGCGATAACATATGTTGCTGACGCCTTTTTTATTGCCCACCCTATTTTACCACTAATTGACAATTAAACTTTTATATATATTTCTGTGGAACACTAAAAAATTCAAGATATAGGTAGGTAGTTAGAACCATCGTTTTTGAGTGAAAGCCCAGTGGCACAGAACAAAGAACAGCAGTAGTCAATGCGTCCGGTTTGCAATAGCTAAAGTTAAGCAACTTACACAAAGGCCTGTCATTTAATGGGAAACCAAAATAGCATCATCTTGAGCTCCTTCATGCTTCGGAAGGCACGTAAAGCTGTTTGGTCCCGACTGCATTAGCAGTCGTTAACAACCACTGTACCGCACTGGGCCCGTTCTCCCTATCCATCCATAGGGAAGCCTCGTGCACCAGCAGTGGGGACATAACATGAGCTGACACTGATGATGACTCCGGATTCACTACACGTTACTCAATAACGAAAATGCTACCGTTGGACTCTCACGACTCCTTGGCGGTAGCCAAAGTATCATAGCGAAGTTCGAAAAGAATAAAATGTATGTGATTGACATAAGATTGACCACGTGATTTAGCGCGGCTTATGTCAAACTTCGCTATCGTTTTCTTAATGTTACTTTGGCTAAGCCTACTGATTCACATAATACGTTACTCAATCCTACTAATATTATAAACGCGAAAGTTTGTAAGTATGGATGGATGTTTGTTACTCTTTCACGTAAAAACTACTAAATGGATTTAGATGAAATTCGGCATGCAGATAGTTTATAACCTGGATTAACACATAGGATACTTTTTATCCCAATATTCCTACGGGAACGGGAACCACGCGGGTGAAACCGCGAGCGGCTACTAGTAACGAATAATGCTACCGTTGGACTCTCATCAATGCTGTCCTTTCGTGGTCATGGCATCAAATTTCGACACTTTAAGACCAGTGTTCAACAAAGTTTTCGTCACCAAAAAATAACATAGATTTTCATTGAAACATTGATGATTTAATGTAAATACGTGATGACAGCAAGGAAGCAGGTTGTCGGTATTTAATTGTTGCCAAAGCCTAAAATCTGTTAACTGGTTCCTGTTGAACACTGGTTCCAAGCTACTCCTCTTACATAGTTATTTTTTTTGTGTCTTACAAATAAACTAAGAATAAGTCTATAATTGAAAACTGTACTTAGAATAAGTTTGGCATTTACCCTATACCTACTGTTTGTTTGGTGGTACATGTTTTTGTTGACTGCCCATAAATAAATTATAAATAAATAAGGTCCGAATAGTTCCGTTATATTCCGTATTTTGTCTCTTTTACTCTATTTTGAAATGACGTTTACATGACAGTAACAAATCACGGAATAACTATTCGGACCTTATTCTTTGTTTATTTGTAAGGGGGTTTATGTTTTTCTTCAGTTTTGTGCTATTCTCGTTATCTTCGTTATGTATGTTTCTATTTTGTAAAGTAGTTATTTTTCTTTATTTCTTTCTTATGGTAACATAAAAAAACATTTAGCGACCTCTCCCTAATTGTCCACTGTCTTGTCGAAATACAGCCGGCCACAGACGGTAAAGCAGCGTAATGCGACTGATACACGATAACGCTTGATCGTGTTGTCGCACCTTCGCTTAATTGGAATTTATGTCATCGGCGGCTTATGTCACTTTGGTAGGTACTACGGTAACTCGAAGTTGATTTGATAAATTTACAACAGCGATAACTTCGTGAGCTAAATTCTGAATTCGATCGAAATTAGCACGTAAATAGAAATAGATATAAAGCGTTTGTTAAATATTAAAACAAAAACAATAAGTGCCTTACAAATAAGCAAAGAATAACTCCGAATAGTTATTCCGTGTTTTGTTCCTGTCATGTAAACGTCGTTTCAAATTAGAGTAAAGGAGACAAAACATGGAACAACTATTCGGAGCTTGTTCTTTGTTGTGGCAGACACAAGTCCGCCATCTTGGTGGATCTTAACAAATCAATTAGGTAATGGCGTAGCGGCTTACGAATTTCTAAGATAAGTTCAGTTCAAGTTTATTTTCGCAATGCTGTAACACGAAATGGGTAACAAAATATTTCGATAAAATAGCACATTTTAGTCTTTGGTCCTTTGTTGTAAGATATATTGTTATATATTAGTTACTTGTTGTAAGATGCCAGTCGTTAGAACCCAACAATATGCATTTGGGCTATGTGCCGCACTCCCCATGTGTTATTTTTCACATGAAAAATCAAGAGCACAGCAATGGGTCGTTGAAAAAGTGATGACAATTTTAAAACACAATATACATTTTTTTTAAAGATATTATCACTTACCTAACTGATGACTGTAGTAGGGGTAATGTGCCCGTACCGATAGATTTACTATTCACGGTACGCTTTTGGTGAGCATAGCTTCCGAATAGCTTCCGGGGTAGATTACAGAGTGTTTTATTTGGTCTGTCTGTATCGAAACATCTTAATTAGGAACCGCGCGTATAAAATTAAGAGCCTCCACATAATTACTTTGAATTGTTAATAATTAAAATAAAAAAAAAAACATACTTATTTTTAACAGTCTTAATTATTTGTCGGGACTCCACGCGGGAATTATTAAGTAATCCCCTTCCCAATTAATAAAGGTCTGATCTTTATGTTAATTTTAATTAAGAATAAATAAAAAAGAGGCGGTGTTACCATTCGTAAAAAGACTATAAAAGTATGATTTTTTTTATTACCTTACATACAATAATCATATTATGTTAATTAACGTTATGGTTTACAATGTACTTAACGCCTGGTAAACACATTAAAATAATTAAAGTAAATACAGCGCTTTGCACATAAATAGCGCATAGATTAGGTATTTGTACTATACCCACTCGTGTTAGGACGAGGCTTCTGTTTTTTTATGTGCGAGGTGGCAAACGTGCCAGCGGATCATCTGATGGAAATCAATCACTGTCGCCCATGGAAAACCACACCAGAAGAATCGTAGATGCGTTCCTTGAAGGCCCGAAGGTCCCCAAGTCATAATGGTCCGGGAATACTGCCGTAAGATTCCATAGCGTCAGTTCAGTAACTACCTATGTTTATTTGTCAAAGAAAACCCCAAAGAAACGTAATTTCGGCAGGCTAGCTAGGCCCCCTTATTCGTTTAGTGTCAATCTCGCGTAAAATTTGCATACCTACGATACGGTCTCCCCGTCGATCGACTATCGCGCCATCTATGGGATTGCCCCCACCAACGCGTATCCAAATCGAAAATCAAGTCTTTTGTTCACGATACCTTGGTACCTATTGCGGTGGTCTATTCTGGATATCTCGTAGACGTTTTTAAATAACCACGTTTCGTATTCGATAGTCACCATCTTTCGAAATGCAGACTGCATCGAAAAGATATTTCATTAATTTCGCGATTTTAAAGTTTATACCATAGTGACAATTGCTTATTGATAGATACCCAATCAAACAATATTGTTTCACTTCACTTTAAACCTGGTACTGACTGTACATTAGAACACATCACACTAATATTATAAATACGAAAGTTTGTGTGTATGTATGTTTGTATGTTTGTTGCTTCTTCACGCTGCAACGGATAAATGGATTTGGATGAAATTCGGCTTACAGATAGTTTATAACCTGGATTAAAACATGAAATACTTTTTATCCCGATATTCCCACGGGAACGGGAATCACGTGGGTGAAACCGCGAGCGGCCGCTAGTTTTAACTATACCTGATCCCTCGTCGTTAGCAGTAAAAGGGATATGAGAAGTGATAATAGGGATGTTAACAAAAACACTAATTAAAATAATTATATATAAAGTATAGTGAAAAAATTAAATGCCTACCTGACCCAGCCAGGAATCGAACCTGGGTCTGCTGCAATCCAGGCGGCTGCACTGACCATTATGCTACAGGAAAGGCTGACGGAAGCACTGAATGCGGAAGACCCAGGTTCGATTTCTGGCTGGGTAGGGTAGGCATTTAATATTTTAACCATATTTTATAATTATTTCAATTCAGCTTTAGTGCAGCATAATTAGCACCTAAAAATAAAAGATAAAACAATAATTAATTCCAGATCATTAAAAACGTATAAATGCAATCACGTGACCTAAGCTAGCTAAGCTATGAATACACACTGAATCGACGGAACAAAATAGTGACGTATGAATAATTAATTGTCTTATTTATAACTCTACATACACTTTCGACATTGTTTTGACAGACTCAGAATAGGGTACCTTTTTTCTATCCAATAGTAACGAGTTTTGCATATTGAATGTAGGCATATAACTTTTTACAGCGGCCCGACTCTACAATTGAATTGAATCGTCGCTACAAAGAGCTCCTCCAATAAAAAGTCTATTTATTTGCATTGTAAAGACTCTATCGTAGAGATTGTATAGGCAAGTGCATAAATAAAAAGTGTTACGGACAAGCTCGAACGCCACGAGGAGTTTTGGTCGAAAGGAGTTTGTTTATAGACTCTTCTGGGAGGGATTGGTAAATGACAACATCAACTTGCTTATGGGTGTTTTGGTAAGGGTTTTAGTAAGGGTTTAAGTAATATTTTATAATTAAAGTTTTGTTGAAAAATTAAACGCCTACCCGACTCAGCCAGGAATCGAACCTTGAATCTGCATAGCCATCGGTTGCAATTACCGTTGGATAGATGACGCACTGTGCCGCTATTAGCACTCAAAAAAATTAAAAAAGCAGTGACAAAATTCAGCGCTTACGTCAGCCTTCCCGGTAGCATAGCGGTCAGTGCAGCCGCCCGGATTGCGGAAGACCCAGGTTCGATTCCTGGCTGGGTCGGGTAGGCGTTTAATTTTTTCACTGTATTTTATAAATTTTATGAATATTTAATTTAGCTTCAGTGCAGCACTTGAAACTAAAAAAAAGTAAAAATTTTGTTTATCTTTTAAATTAATTTTATTAAGTAACATCCTTGGAAGACGAGTGGTAAAATCAGCTCCATATCCGGAGGACCTAGTAGGTTCAATTCCCGGATCGGAAAAGTGTTTAAATTTTTGAAACATAGCCCGTGTGGGCCTTTGCCCAGCTGAGCTTCGCATGTTATATTAGAAATACATTTTAAATTGAATTTAAATGCTAAGTACATTAATTGCCCTTTTTTTAAATAGCTCATATTAATAAAAATTCCACAGCACAAATCTAACACAATAAAAGCTTTAGTTATTATTTCGTAAATATAATTGAATTATTATACTCTATATTTATTTTCTTTCTTAAAACTAGATTTTTACAATACTTTAATACAAAAACAATAAAACGTTATAAAAACCTCATCCTTAGTTATTATTATTTTTTTTTTATTATTTTTCTGTTTCATTTTTTCAAGTTAAGTTATGTAATGTTTCTTTTTATCATTGTATTGTACATAGTAATACATATTGAATTATAGAATTGGTATTCTAAATAGCATTTAAAGGAACTAACTGTGATATAACTAAACAGAATCAAATTAATTTTGTATAGTAATATATAAAACTTGTATGTAACAATGCAAATTTTAACATTAACTTAAGAATTGTAAAAAAAAAACTTTTTTTATACTTTTGTTTTTATTGTAGTAGTTACATAATTATAATAACCATATTTCTTGTTTTATGTATAGCATAGCGTATTGGTGTCGTAATGTTGTGTTAAAAATGTTTTCATGAATAAATAAATGCATTTTTTTTAAAGGACACCTATTATTGCCACCATGTCAATATTACACCTTCCCATTATCATAGTAAATACGATGGTAAAAGTGGGTACCTATTCTATCATCGTCGGTGTGACAAACAAAGTTAGCATAATACCCTCCTTTCATCCGAAATAACTCGTTCGAGATCCGTATAAGGCTATTAAAGTATTTGGCGGTATCAGCGCATTGGAATAACGACTTAAATAGCCGATAAAAACGTTTGCTTTTTGTTTTTATTAGGTTGTTTTTCTGAATGTTCTGTGTCTAACTACTGAATACTCGATCGTATAAAGAGGTCGTTAGGGCTTATATTTGATTTATATAACAGTTTATTAAGGTACAAGTCCGAGACGGACCGCAGACCGCAGGCGACACTGCGGCACTGCGTTGCGGTCGCCTCTAATCTGAACGTGGCTTCATGCCGCTGCATAATGAATGGATCAATGCCTCAGTCACTCACGTATCTTGTGCTTGTACGCGTTGTACGTGTGAATTGTTGTACGCGACGTTGTACGCGTTGTGTGCGCCGCAACAGCTGGCTGCGCGCCGCGGCTGCACGCCCGCCGCAGCGTTGCCACCACAGAACACAACCTCTTTCTTGTGTTCTGTGGTTGCCACGCTTGGAATCAATTTCATAGAGATTCATATTAAGAAATGGTATGCAGGTAGATTATATTCTCATTTTTTAAAATATTTTAATATTATTATTATAATGATTTTAATTGTAAAATAATAATTAATTATGTTCAGGTATTAATTTATTATTTATTTAAGTTTCTGATCCTGAAAAGAGACTAAAATACTATCTGATGATATTGATAGAAATATAGAAAACAACATATTGATCTATAAACCAGTAGGATCGCTTGCAGTCTGCGGTTGCAGTTTGCGGTCTGCGGTCCGTCTCGAACTAGTACCTTTATTATCATCGTTCTCTAGCAATTATAGTGATGACTTGATAAGTGTTCTTGGGATCCCGCATCAGCGGTAGACTGGTGCCCTAAGTTTTTAGTGGGTCGGCCATAACATCATAGTGAGGCGCCGGCGCCGTCGTAAGAGACGTGTCCAAATTGACCACTGTGGCTGGTCGTGAACGACTCCTCAGGGTTTTTGGGATCCCACCCAAGCGGCAGACGGCTGTCCTAGGTTTTTAGTGGGTCAGCCATAGCATCAGGCTAATCCCACATACCCCGAGGAGTTGGAGCCGCGCGGGATGATCATCATCATTTAGTGCCATCTTTAAACTGAAGTTTGGCGATCAGTACACAAAACTTCTTGCATCATATAGCATACAAGCGGCCGCTCGCGGTTTCACTCGCGTGGTTCCCGTTCCCGTGGGAATATCGGGATAAAAAGGTTAGTTATATGTTTTAATCCAGGTTATAAACTATCTGTATGCCGAATTTCATCCAAATCCATCGATCCGTTGCAGCGTGAAGAAGCAACAAATATACACATACACACAAACTTTCGTATTTATAATATCAGTGTGATTTTAACTGACGATAGTCCAGTCCACTGTCTGATGTCGTTCTTTCATTTGCGGGATGATCCGGGTGCGATTTTTTTCAGTTTTGTTTGCCTACTTTACACGCTCAACATCAAGGCTTTTTTATCTTACGAGTAACCGTAAGATAAAAAAGCCTTACGGGCAAAGTGCTTACGCACAGCGCCTTCATCTCACTGATGTTAAGTCATGATAAAGCCAAAAGGTGGAAGCGCACTGCACCCGGAATCCTCAACTACCGAGGCACTGGCTATCTTATCTAGCTGCCGGAACACAACAATGCTACAAACATTGATGTTATGGCGACATTAGATAAGATGGTGGTAGCTAGCCGGGCTGACAAACCAGCCCTACCACCAACCAAACCGAGTACCGCTGGGAATTGACCCGGGACCTCAGGGTCGGGTAACCACTATACAACAGTGGTGGTCAATTCCTTCCATTGAACCAGTCTGAAGCCCACACGCAAAAGTAGCAGTTACATCTCTTACATATAAATGCTACGCTACGACGATTGTCGTCATACTAACTCGCCCTAACCATTTTCATAATATAGTCGTATATATGCTGGCCTGTATTATGTTCTTCGGTGGCTCTTTATGGCATAAATCTATTGATCTGATGACTGCCGTTGAATATGGAGTAGATACTCTGCTCTTAAACAAAGACCAAATGTATCACTTATCTATCTTTGTTTATTGTTATGGACTAGCTTCCGCTTGTGACTTCGGTTGCGATGAAGCGGTTTGGCACGTAGATAGATTTGGGTAAGAGTGCCAAGAGCGAGTTTCATGCGCACTTCGATCACGTTAACGAAAACGAGAATTTGTTTGGCAAAGTGCTAACTCTTCTCGTATGTCGCAAGGAGGTGCTTCAAGGCCATACTAATTTTCGTTTTTGTAAACGTAATCGAAATGAATACGGATGGTAAACAAAACTCACACTACGCATCTCAGAATAATAACTAAAGCTATAGAAACCGGACTAAAATAGCAACACAAATTCATCAGTTCGCACTATTTTAACTAATGAACCTAGGTGATGTATTGGAAAGAGATCGATTGTCCCTTTTCTTTCGTTATTTCGAAGGTGTCACCCTCAGAATAATAACTAAAGCTATAGAAGGATGGCTAAAATAAAAATCGTGCAACTATGTTTAGTTCCGTTCTATCTTATGGCTAGAAAAGGAGGTAGGAGTGCGACAAATGGTTGACACTTAGTTTTTATTTTTTGTATTGTTGTGTCAAATGGTCATCAGATAATCGGTGATCAAAAAAAATCTTGAGTCCTTTTTAAAGTCACTCACTTATACATTACCTCAAATATGACGTCACAAATCTGGTGACACCTTTGCTATTTTAGTCCGGTTTCTATAGCTTTAGTTATTGTTCTGAGGTGTCACCAGATTTGTGAAACGAACTGTCAGCTTTTAAATCAATCTACTTCTGACTCGAGATTTTATTTTTCTGATGACCGAATGACATATCAATACAAAAAATAAAAACTAAGTGTCAACCATTTGTCGCACTCCAACCTCCTTTTCTAGCCATAAGATATAACGGAACTAAACATAGTTGCACAATTTTTATTTTAGCCATCCTTCTTTAGCTTTAGTTATTGTTCTGAGCTACGCACCCTGTATCGAGCACAATACCAAGGTACCTTTTGTTACTGCGACGGAACTTGCGCCTCACTTCAGACCGTCTCCGTCTCAATCAAAATTCGAAATCCAAAATCAAAATTGGCCTTATTCTTAGAACAATAACTGAAGTTACTTATTCGTTTTAAAAATATCAATCAAAGAGTTTTTACACATGAGAGAGAGAGAGAGAGAGAGAGAGAGAGAGAGAGAGAGAAACATTTATTGACCACACACATACATAAAACATAACAATAAAAAACAAACAAAAGGTCAATCACCGGTGCGCGGTGCAAAACAATATTATATGGACAACGTACATGAACCACCTTCAATGAAGGTAAGTAAGGTTACATTAAAAACTCCTTCACTATACTCAAATATTATTATTTTCTTTAAAATGTACTTATATCAACATGAAACTGCTTGCATGGAAATGGTCAGTGTTACCACACTATAACTCAAAGGTTTATCAGCACAAAAACTTGCACACTCTCTCATTAGCACAAGATTTTGCACAAACACGTATATTATATTTTGAACCGGAATCGTGTCGTTCCGGTTATAAGTTCCCTACCATCACGGCGATAACGGAACGCCATATTTTAACACTGAGCCGGTGACAGCGCAAGTGTTAGGTAGCACTTGTATGACGTACGACCGGTGGCGGTTCGGTTCCGGTGCACGCCTTTTGGCTGCATGTGGTAATCCACACTCGTTTATGTAGTATATTAGGTATGTAGGGTGGAGGTGTGTCGCAAAGATTATTTTTTGTACTAAAAATGTAAAAAAGTAATAATAAAATGTTTAAAAAACAGATATTTGCGTGTTATGTAATATATTAATACCGTTTTTTATTAAAATAAATTGTCGTTTTTAGTATTTTCCGTTACTTATTATTTATGTTTCTCACCGTTTAAACCTTCCCAGAACTTCCACATATATTTCAAAATCAAAATTAGCCAAATCGGTCCAGCCATTCTTGAGTTTTAGCGAGAAAAACGGACAGCAATTGATTTATATATATATATACAATATATAGATAAGTATAGATTACCTATCATAATATATTTTATTGTTTTTGAGTAGGTATACAATTGATCCAGATTCCATTAATTTACTGTAATTTAATCCTTGATAAATACTTATAATAAATATTTAAAAAATACTTACATTGAAAAATTAAATGCCCACCCGACCCAACCAGGAATCGAACCTGGGTCTTCCGCAATCCGGGCGGCTGCACTGACCACTAATGCTACTGGGAAGGCTGACGTAAGCGCTGAATTTTGTCACTGCTTTTTTAATTTTTAAGTGCTAATAGCGGCACAGTGCGCCGTCTATCCAACGGTTATTGCAACCGATGGCCATGGATATTCACCTTTGCAGATGAAATACCACAAACTTATTATAGCGTTGTGTTATCAAATTTGTGGTGCTTCAGTGCCGCAATTAGCATTTGAAAATAAAAAGTAAAACTTACTTTATAATAAATTGTATATTTTTTTTTTTTTTTAAATCTTATTAATGACCTATATCTCATGTATGCCAGATCATTTAGTTTCATCTTAGTCATGTTTTATGTGTTTCAGTACATTTTAACGTTAGCTTATCAACTTGTTACGTCATCTCTTCAGAACAAGCAGAGCGTAAAGATAGTAGCTAAGCTATTCAGCCTAACAAGCTTTTATGCCATCACAATAGCATGTTTGTGTCCATACACGAACAATACGAATACGAATAGAAACGATAAAGATAGCTCGTAACAATTATTTAAAAAAAACACAGCATGCTATGAAAACTTATAATTTAAAGATTTTTATATTGCTCATGGCTGGCTACGGCTTTTACAGAGTAACAGCCCGTTCACACATGGTCTCCGTATTAACAGTAGCCTTTTTAACGGATACGACAAAAATTATGCTCTGTTCACACATAGGCACCGCATTACGTTCTACGTATCCGTCGTTACTGGATGTACCGGTAAAGTTGTATGAATACGTAATATTTTTAATGTTCCGTCATCCAGTATTTGTTGACAAAACGGTCATAATTTATCGGACCGACATTTTTTACTGTATACAGAATACTGTGCTATGTATGAAGTCGCTCATACAACTCCATACACGCCATCAATGAAAAAAAACGTATCCTATAAAACGGACCAGTAAAACGGAAACCATGTGTGAACGGGCGATTACTGGACTTTTGTGGGTGGCAAAACTTAATGGGCTCCTCATTCCTCAAGCTGTGTAATCAAAACATCGATAGAGGCACATACAGGGTTTCTAGAGGGGATAGCATCACACGAACGGGTCCCTGTCCCCTACTAAACTCTTTGAGGCGATTAGATAATATAATAATAATATTTACGCCTTTGTGGCCGAGTGGCAGAGCGCTCGGCCCGGTACCCGAAGGTCCCGGGCTCGATTCCCAGGTCGGGAGTGTGTTTCGGATTTTTCGATGCATAGCGGTTTTTGATCACCAACCCACACTTGGCAAGCGTGGTGATTAAGCCATTACCCATCAATTGTAGCTATGACGTGATTTCAATGATGGAGGTGTTTGCCCAGCAATGGGACAGTTGTAAGCTATTTATGATGTATTTGATGATATAGAGTTAAATACAAGGTAAATTTTATATTATCGCTGCTTTCAAGAGTTTTTATCATTACCAATGGAAGTATAGCAATATAAATACGAAAATACAAATACACCTACCTACCCACAATATTGTGACGAAATTGTAATTCCCACAATCGATTTGAAAGTTATCAATACTAAAATCAACAATATCGACACATTTTAAGCAAAAAAATTCCACAGTCCACACACCGTAAGCCGACACCGTCGGAGGGCGGGCTTGTAGCAAAAAGCGGTCGCTCCCAGCGCCAAATCCGAGTTTAAAGCGAACCTCAAATATTTGACGTGCGATTAAGTAACGCCCGATTGATGGATGAGTTTATTTTGGCACAGAGTAATGCGCTTGTGACGCTTCTGTTATTTTATGTTTATGATATATTATGCATCTTTTCTAAGCATCCGTACAAACCGACAAACGGTTTTTGTGATGCTTATCAAATAAACCATGTAATTATTGTGTAAGAAATAAATTGAAAAAAAATGTATATGTTTGTAGTTATTTTAAATGTTCTGTACTGGATTTGATATAAGATAATAACTTTAATAAAACAATGTAATATATACAGTGAAACATATTAAAACGATAGTTGAAAGTTATAACCTTTTATTGATTTTACCACGTAGATCGGCAAGTATGGTGTTAAGGCATTCAACGTTAGCATTTATTACCAACTTACTGAACTGTTTTAAAATATTTAAAACAGATAATACTGAATTTTTATCATCATAATATATAATTATTATTATCTCCACCGTCCACCGGCCATCGGGACCAGGGTCCAAACTACCGGTGATTAGGGCTCCAGAGACAGGAACCTCCTCACAATGCGTGACGTATCGAGGAGAACTGCCTAAGTCGAGATATTTGATTTGTTTCTCTTTCTCAGCTTTCACGAGGTTCTCGTCATGGGGAATGGTGATATCGACAATCATCGTGCGGCGCGCTAATCGATCTATCACCACAATGTCTGGCTTATTAGCTACAATAGTCCTGTCGGTGATGATAGATCGATCCCAGTACAACGTGACATGATCATTTTCGAGAATTGAGTTGGGCACATACTTGTAGTACGGTACCTCAGAATCCACAAGTTTGTTTTTCAAAGCAAGTTGCTGGTGGATAATCCTGGCCACTTGATTATGCCTGTGCAAGTACTCGCCGTTAGCCAGACGAGAACAGCCAGAAATAATATGTCTAATAATATAATAATAATAATAATATAATATAATTATTATTTTTATTATCAGTTATCAGGCAGGCAGTTGAAACAACTGATAAGTGCCTGTGTTCTGCTATACCTACACCACTAGTTATTACACAAACCACAAAAATACGAATAGAATCACTACATATTATAAAACAACGTCGCTTCCCGCTGTCCCCTATGTACTTATGTATGTATGCTTAGATCTTTAAAAATACGCAACGGATTTTGATGCGGTTTTTTTTAAATAGATAGAGTGATTCAAGAGGAAGGTTTATATAATGTATAAATACATGCATGATGCATAATATAGTAGAGAAACACTGATAATTTTAGAGGTTTCACATTTATAATAATTTTTTATCTTTTTTTTTTACGAAACGATTTTAAGCAATACATCATTAATCCTTATCCAATTAAGTACCTTAAATACATTGTGCATTTAATATAGAGCAATATGGCCCTTTACAGCATGTAATTTAAATGAATGTTTTTGAAGATATTACAGATTTAAAATGCAGGGACATAGCGGTTGCGTGTATCAGCATTGCACCCGTGCGAAGCCGGGGCGGGTCGCTAGTACACAATATTTATTGGGCGTAAGCTTTGTAATATGTATGATAATTAACGTATATAACTTTAAAACCAATAATAGTGTACCTTTATATTGCTTACATGTTCGGCTGCAGATATACTAAACATATATATATTTTTTGTATTGAATCCAGCCCTTTTAATTTATTTGTTTTGTAAATTGTTTTTGCCGTTTCTAAATTATTGTATTATCTGTCTGTTTTGCTTTCACATTCGCTTATGCGAATATATAAATACATTGTTTTACAAAGTAGGGATCTGTAATTGGCAGTAGGTTAAGTATACAATGTAATAACTTAGTTTATAAAGTGCTGTAGATTCTATGTTCATAAATAAATAAAAATAAAAATAAAAATTAATAATTAAGAAACTTTCGCAAAGGCAAGCCATCGGATGGGCGACCAAATATTTAACATCACGAGCTAATCCGTGCTTCGGAAGACGTATTTCGTGAATGGATTGGTAATAAGCTGTGGCTGCATTAGCAGTTGTTAACAACCACCAATCCGCACTGGACCCGCGTGGTGGGTTATACACCGTTCTCCCTGTACATCCATAGGGGGGCAAGAGCCCCAGCAGTGGGGACATAAAATATGCTAGTGATGGTGGTAGTGATGAATTATTTAATAAACTCAATATATTTTGGTCCTCACATATAAAACTTTAGACACGAGCTTAATTTTAAGCACCGTTTTGTGATTAGCGGCCTCTGCTTCACATCTGCTCTGTACCGACACGGGCAGCAGCTGAGCTGAAGCCCATTTTGTCGTAGTTTTAAAACAATAAAACACATTAATGATACCACAAACATAACGGTGTTGCAGTGTGGGAACCTTCTATGTTCTAAGAGTGGGTAACAATAGTCTCTTTGTGGATCATTTATATTAGAAACGTTATACGATAGTTCTGCATTGAGTAGTAAGTTTTTTAATCCCGTTGATAACTTCTAATTCGCCTGCGAAACTATCATCATCACAAAAATTTCATCATCAGTCTTTAACGTGTAGTGAGTTTTTTGATGTGTAACATCTATCCGCTCGCTTTCTATAGCAATTTGTGGGAGTGATTTCTTGAAATGGGACGGAAGTATGTGTAACAGTGTAACAGGAAGTCGGGGAAGCGCGCGCCATTTTGTAAATTCAGTAATCGATATTATGAACATGACATATTATTATTATATGTGACATATTGTGTCATTTGACTATCAAAGGTCATTTTGATATGGCAAATGTCTTCTAATGAGTATTTACTGCATTCTCTTTATGATTTGTAAAAAGATATACGTCATTGTTAATTCTATATTCTATTTTCTATTGTACCAATATTGATTTCAAAAAGTAAAGTCAAATGTTACACATCTTAAGAGACTACTGTACGGCTAGCTCGTTTTTTTTAAATTTCGTAGATAACTTTTAATTCGCATTTCCTCCAACAAGGTGGACCGACGATCTGGTAAAGGTCGCGGGAAGCCGCTGGATGCGAGCAGCACAAAACCGGTCGTTGTGGAGATCCTTGGGGGAGGCCTTTGTCCAGCAGTGGACGTCTTTTGGCTGAGATGATGATTATCATCACTAAGAAAATAGAATCATCACCACCATCGTCAGCCATTATTAATCCACTGCTAGAATCTCAAATGGTTTTCCTGTATTTTAAAATTTCTATGCAAAAATAACTATGCAGCTTACTCTGAATACGTAATTCTGGAATCAAAGTACCGACCCATTCACAAAATTTGTGGCTACAATAATAATTGGTGGTTATTGGCTTAATTACAGCGCTTACCAAATTTAACTTTCTGTGTAACTTACGAACCGATGGCATAGTGGCATATCCTAAGTGCTAATTTGTTGCCTTAACTAAATAAATTATTTTGTAGCCTAAACTAAATAAATGATTTTGAATTTTGAAATTTTGAATTTTTAGTTTGGTGATATCAAACCCGAGCTTTACAACCTTATGCATAAACTAAATTTATAACCTAGGAATTTAACGTAGAACCTTCGGATATCGTTGGCGTTGCCACCCGTTCACCAAAGTAATTATTTTTAGTTTTTATATTAAGGCGACGCATTGGAAATTTACGTGGCGGGGATCTTGATTTTTCCCAACAATTACAAAACATATGAAAGTGATATTTGATGACATGATTTTTCATTTAATTGACTTCATTTTGCTAATTGCAGAAACACGATTTGTTAACTTTTATAACAAAAAAAAATATCTAATTAACCTCTTTTAAAACATAGAGTTGCATTTTACAGGCAATCCAGACCGATTTAAACATCTAAAGTATCTTAGTAGATTAGTCTTAACACACACTTCAATATGTTAGTTCATTTTTTTTAAATTTATTTGTAGTTTTATTTGGAAAGAAAAAAAAACAGTTTTTCTTATGGTACGGGGCGCAAACGCTCCGTATTAGATTAATTGTTTAGCGATGCGTCGCCTTAATTAGGAGTATTATGTAAACAGCTGACTCCTCTATTAATCATCATACAAACATTGCAAAACTAAAGATAAAGTTTCACATTCGCAAACAGCCACTTCCTACAAGCGTGGGGGTCGTCAAACAACCTCACAGGCAGACGTACGAACGGACAAAGGTGTTCAAATATTAGTGGATGCGGCTTAATGAAAGGCGTGCTAATCGAATGAGCGGCCATCATATTCGGTTACCACTTGAAAGCTGGTAAATCGGTGTGGAGAAGGAATTTTAACGTTTTATTAAAAAAACATTATGACCTATGCTCGGGGTTTCTCTGCGTGATCGAATCAAAAATGAGGAGATCCGCAGAAGAACAAAGGTAACCGACATAGCCCGAAGAGTTGCTAAGCTCAAGTGGCAGTGGGCAGGGCACATTGCTCGCAGGACTGATGGCCGCTGGGGCGGGATAGTCCTGGAGTGGCGACCGCGTACTGGAAAGCGCAGTGTGGGCAGGCCTCCAACAAGGTGGACCGACGATCTGGTGAAGGTCGCGGGAAGCCGCTGGATGCGAGCAGCACAAAACCGGTCGTTGTGGAGATTAAAAAAAAATTACATCGAAGAAATTACTAAGTAAGAAATTAGTAATTCGCAATTTGGCGATATTACATCGCTTTAATAAAGCTAACCCTGAAAAAATTACATCGAAGGAATTACTTAGAACAAATATTATGTTAAAATTTGGCGATATTACATCGCTTTTAAGCGATCTCTTCCAGACGGATAGATGGACAAAGGTGTTCAAATATTAGTGGAAGCGGCTAAATGAAAGGCGTGCTAATAAAATGTGCGGCCATCATAATATTCGGTTACCACTTGAAAGCTGGCAAAATAGCTGTCGACACGGATATTGCACACTAAAAATTACATCGAAGAAATTACTTAGAACAAATACAGTTACGATTTGGCGATATTACATCGCTTTTAAGCGTAGGGAGAATTTGGTCACTAAAAATTAAGCCAGCAAGATAATAAGAATAAATATTATGTAATATGTGTATATAATAAGAATCTTATTTATTATGTATTATATGTATAATAATTCACATAAAACTTTAACAAATAAAATAGCCTTATCCTATGTATTTGGGAATTCCATGTGAAGTGCGCTACCTTCAGTCTTATCGTCCCTAAACGTCAAACGAGTTGAAGACACCACTTGTCTTTTCCGTAGTAGAATTAAACACATTTATTTATATTAATAACTAACAAAATAAACAACCAAACACACAAAATACTTTCATAGATAGATACTCAAGTGATATATTTAAAACCTCATTTCAAATTCGTCTAGTTTTCATAAAAAAATAATTTATTCGTATTCGAAACACAAATAAGGAATCCATACTTTTGTAGCATCGCGCGGCGGCGAGATGAAAGCCATCGGTGGCGCTTGAGGTGCCGTAATAAGCGCCACACTGATAGAGCCAGGTATTACTCGACGACTTCTAACTTATCCCTTAGTAAAAAAAAGGATTACTATATAATTATTAACAAGGTTGTTATTGGCTATAGTTTAATAACATACTTTATTTTTTAAATGTATGTCATGTTTTCGTCTTTATATTTTGAACTGTATAAAGCGTGTAAGAAAAAAGAAAAAGTTCAACGCTCTTAATGGATATCGGTGTTAGTATTATGTTTCCTATACATAAAAGCCTTCAACATGCTAAGATAATATGTTTACTATTTGTCAAGGTCTATCTATCTAAACTAGTGGTCGCCCAGTGGTCGAAATTCGACCGTAATTTTATTATGGCTGCACGGATTGTATCATAAGCAATGAAAAATTAAAAAAGATAGAATGTGAGTTTGGATTGGCATTGCCAGATTTCGGCCACTCATCTTGAATTTTGAAATTTTTGAAAAGAGTATAATATGCCTGTGTCAATACACATGCGTGTGTGTCAAATACATGGTAGTGTGTGTAATGTTTGTTTTATTGATTTAATGTATTTTTATGCATACATATTAAAAAAATATTAACATTCGGACAACCTTCTCTATATAAACTATAAGTGTGCGAAATTTCATACTCCTCCGTCCGCGTAATTTTCGTAAAAAAGGGGTACAAAGTTTTTGCATCACGTCATAATATTATATAGATATCAATCGAGCGGCCCGTTCCATTTAAAAGAGGCACTCAATTGTGCTAAGTCTTCCATTAAAATTCGATACTAATACTTCTTGCACTTTTGAATGCACACCAATTTCAATTAATAAAGTCAGCGTGTCACATTCGAAGTAACCACCTTATATCGCCACTCATCCTAAGTAGGTTCTCGAGCAAAAAAGGTTATATTTACACAAGTTTAAGCGGTGGCGCCCGGCCCGCCGGCATCGGCAGGACTACACCGGATTAGTGGGATCCGCGTACTTAGAAGGCTTTTTTTCAACAAGTTTTTCGATGAGACCTAATGCTTTCACGAGATAAATCATCACGCACAAAATGTTAAGTGCTTGAGAGTAAACATGTTCATTCATTGATGTTTTTTTTTGTTATTGTTTCAGGATGTCGGGATAAGTGTTAGTGGTAACACTGAAATAAGTGAATATAAGTATAATTTGTAACTTTTAAAAAATGAGTTTATACTATTGTTGGTTTTATTGCCAGACTTCTCGATATCAGACTGCATTGAAAAACAATGGTTGAATCACGAATATCTGAAAATGTTTCATCATCATATCATTTTATGTCCCCACTGCTGGGGCACAAGCCTTCCCTATGGATGGATAGGGAAAACGGGCCTTAACCAACTACGCGGGCCCAGTGCGGATTGGTGGTTGTTAACTAGCGTTGAAAATTCCGAAAGAAACAAATAGTTTTTTTCGGCGAAATAAACGTTCGTTCGATTTTTACCGTTTTATTTGTTTGTTATACGTCCGATATACCGCAGTGTCTCAAGACGAAAGTCTTTGACCAGAGTGTGTTGCCAGTGATGACATACGGGAGTGAGACGTGGTCGCTCACTATGGGCCTCATAAAAAGGCTCAAGCTCACTCAAAGAGCAATAGAGAGGGCTATGCTCGGGGTTTCTCTGCGTGATCGAATCAGAAATGAAGAGATCCGCAGAAGAACAAAGGTAACCGACATAGCTCGAAAAGTTGCTAAGCTCAAGTGGCAGTGGGCAGGGCACATTGCTCGCAGGATTGATGGCCGCTGGGGCGGGATAGTCCTGCCCCCCGACCGCCTAACCGATCGCTTTGACTACTACGCCTATAGTTTATGACGTCATCTTGCCACCTCGCACCGCCTATGAAAGCAATATCAAAAGCTAAAGGCTTTCGATATATTGATAGATATTGCTTTCATAGGCGGCACGAAACGACTAGATGACGTCATAAACCACACACGAAGTCAAAGCGATCAGTTAGGCGGTCGAGCCCCTGGAGTGGCGACCACGTACCGGAAAGCGCAGTGTGGGCAGGCCTCCAACAAGGTGGACCGACGATCTGGTGAAGGTCGCGGGAAGCCGCTGAATGCGAGCAGCACAAAACCGGTCGTTGTGGAGATCCTTGGGGGAGGTGTTTGTCCAGCAGTGGACGTCTTTTGGCTGAGATGATGATGATGATTTGTTTGTTACGTTGAAATAAATCAGAAAAAATCTGAGGAAAAAAAATAGGTCTTATTGAAATTTTTGTCGTTAGTTTGGAAAAAATTAAAAAAACTATTTTGCGTGCCTTCCGAAGCACGGAGTAGTTAAGTTTAATTTAGTTAATTATTTTAATGTTAATTATTTTAATTTAGTTTAAATAAGTTTATCATCATCATCATCATCATCATCGGCCAATCTTAGCTGCTGGACATAGGCCTCCCCTAATGAGCGCCATAGCACCCTGTCCTCAGCTTGACGCATCCAGATAGATAGATTGGTATCACTAAAACTTATATTGGAGCTAGTATCTCTGAGCTGACGATAAATAGATCTTTGATGTTCATATTTTTCAAATATTTGTGCAAATAACAAAGTTTTTATGTTATATTTGAGATATTAGTTATAGAAGCAGTATTTGTTTTTTAAATAATTCAAAGTGGCGTATAAATAAACGCTTTTATTTCACAAAATTGTCAAACACGGGACACCGACGATGTATTAAATAAAAATTCGCATGTGCAAGTGATGTTTTAAAATCTCTTTTCAACATGTTCTGTTCGTTACAAAAAAGATGTCAGAAAAAACAGTGTCATTTCGCCACACTTATCTAATAGACCGGATACTTTAAGTAGGCCTAATGCTTCTTTTAAGGTTACTTTACCAAAGTAACAGAAATGTTTTAGATGGTGGTAAGGCAATTCGTTTGGGTGGGGATCTGCTAGAATTCGCTTGAACGTCCAGAATCCAGATTCTGCTGTTTTAAAATGTCCACAATCATGTGTCAAGTGGCTTATTTTAGTCAATATTTGAGTAAGGGCTGATTTATCAATCGTCATCGTCAGTTAAAGTTTATTAATTGAATAATCATGACATATGGAGCCGAAACGTGGACACTCACGGTAGGCCTGGTCCACAAATTTAAAGTCGCTCAGCGAGCTATGGAGAGGGCTATGCTTGGAGTTTCTCGGAGGGACCGGATCCGAAACGAGGTGATCCGACAGAGAACCAAAGTCGTCGACATAGCCCACAGGATTAGCAAGCTGAAGTGGCAGTGGGCCGGCCATATTAGCCGCAGAACCGATAACCGATGGGGTAAACGTGTTCTTGAGTGGAGACCGCGTATCGGCAAACGTAGTGTGAGACGCCCTCAGACTAGGTGGAATGACGATCTTCGCAAGGTGGCTGGCAAGAGCTGGATGAGAGTTGCCGCGGATCGTGCTCAGTGGCGTGCACTTGGAGAGGCCTATGTCCAGCAGTGGACGTGTGTAGGCTGATGATGATGATGATGATGAATTGAATAATTGTGACATAATGACTCTATAGAAAATTATCTAAGGATTGAAAATAAATAAACTTTATATCCCACTCATTAGTACTCATTTTGTTTTTTAATATTTTTCATTAGTTTAATGTTTTACTGTCCACAAAAACCTTGATAATTAGGTAATCTGTTTTTAAACGTGGAGACCTGTTATTGGCATTTAAAAGACAAAAATCAAAAAGCATCAGTGAAAGAATTCAGTGCTTACGTCAGCCTTCCCGGTAGCATAATGGTTAGTGCAGCCGCCCGGATTGCGGAAGACCCAGGTTCGATTCCTGGCTGGGTCGGGTAAGAATTTAATTTATTTACTGTATTTAAAAAATATATAATACAGCTTCAGTGTAGCAATTAGCACTTACAAATAAAAAAAATGTTACAGAGTCGGTTAAAATAAAAGATAAATTTAAGAAAAAAAAACAAAACTACAGAGGTTCCTCTTCACTTTCCCACCAAGAAGTCAGCCATTAAAAAGTTAATGTGCCAAAAGTGATTAGTGGATTTAACAGTGCCGCAACGAGCGTTGATTTGCACAGCGCGCACGCATGGATTGCTCAATCCACCGTGTTTGATTGTACCGGGGAAGGCGGCGGAACGGGGGGCGCGGGAGGGGAGGGGGGAATCCATTACCACTGTAATACCTACCTGCGATACACTGGTAGGCTATTAGTGAGGTACCAGAGCATCGATGTCGATAGAAAAAATTAGTTTTAAATATTTCCTTTTCGCTTTTGTTTGTGATGATGGTTTTCTTTACTTCATCGCGATGAGTTAAGGATTTTTAAAAGTATTTTGTTGCGCATTAAGTAGGTAATGAGTGTTGTGTTGGAAAGTGTATTTCTATGATAGGAAGACGTTTTCCAATTTTCATTGAAATTCAAATAAAATCCGCTTGATGGCAGCGCAGCGCCACCTACCGGGTCCAATTATATGCATATTTTATACACATAAACCTTCCTCTTGTATCACTCTATCTATTAAAAAAACCGCATCAAAATCCGTTGCATACATAGGGACAGACCGACAGGGGGAAGCGACTTTGTTTTATACTATGTAGTGATTTTACGCAAATTTTGTTGCGAACAAATTGGAATTTGAAAATAGCCACAATAGCATAGTTGGTAGCGCACCTGACCCGGCATGTCATGGGGTTTGTATCCCGCTCGTAAAAATAAAAATTAAAAATAGGAAAATAATACTATCGTAAATCATGCATCACTAGGAAAACATATTAGAGTGCACGCCGTCACATTTTCTAATCTATATTCAAATTGGCGCGCCCGCCGAGCCGCCATTGTGAAAATGGGTATATTTTTCCAATTTCGCCCGGAAAACTCGCTCTGCTGCCACTTTTGCATAGAAACAACTTTATTTAGATCCGTGCGACAATAAATTTTCAACTCTATGTCATACGGAATAGGGATGTGCTTAGCCTATTGTAAATGCAAAGTTCTTTGTGTCGAATCGAATGACGTAAAAGCGAAATGTAAGGAATAAAAAAGTTGTTGGTATATAGGTTCTATTGTGCCCCTTACGAGGTGATGTGACTTTTTATTTGGCTATTAGCTACCTTGCGTATGTGTGTTAACTCAATTTCATAGAAGAGACAATGTTTTATGTTGTATTGTGCGCAGGGAACGTAAGTAACAAAGGATAATGTAACGAATTCTATCTCTTGATGTTTGTGTGGTAGTTCGTAGGAAATTGTATGGTAAAAGGGACGAAAAGAATAAGTAATACTAGCGTATTCAGGTGCGATCGTGTAAGTTAAGCTATGGTGATGGTGGACACCCGGATGGGTGACTAAAGATAACACAGATTCCTTTTCGGAAGGCACTTTCCGCCATTGTTGTCGAAAGAGGTCTTTAACACCCTGATGAAAACCGCAGTAGTCTAGGGACAAGGTAAAGGTCTCCTCTTAAGCAATTCCTTGTGGGGAAGTCTTAGCCCAATGTAGGACATCTATAGGCTAAGGATGATGCAGATTTCAAACCACGCCGCGTGAATGGGGAATGTTAGAACAAAAACAGATAGGCAGTTAATGTATTGAAATTATCTAAACAACTTTTATGGATCTAGTCGAGTTTATTAATTTTTTACATTAGTTTTAATTAATGTTTATCCTGACGTTTCGAACCCTTTGCAGGGTCCGTGGTCACAGGGAGACTGAGGTGTTGGTCGTCTCATAATTAGTTGGTAGCTTACCCTATTACTACCCTCATTTTAATTAATCACGTGCGTTCCGTTTTACGCAGAAAGAGCTTACATTATCTTTTGATCTGGCAGTGTGGTGTTGGGGCTGGGATTTAATATTAGATATGATCTGATCCCAGGCTGGTGGTAAGTTCCAACCAAAGGGTTCCAAACGTTAGGATAAACATTAATTAAACTAATTCAAAATTCAAAATCATTTATTCAGTTTAGGCTACAAATAGCTCTTATGAACGTCATTTTATGCCATCGGTTCGTAAGTCTTTCTACTCTGGGCGGGAGATCTTGTACTGAGAAGAACCGGCAAGAAACTCAGCAAGTGTCCAGCTCTTTTCTCCCTTACAGCGTCATAAATATTGGAAAATGCCCTATCATAAAAGGACACTTTCCATCACAAATAAAAACACAAAATGTAAAGGACAATAATGTATAAAATAAACGCGAGTAGGTCCGTAAAAGTTATTTCATTTCAATGTAGTGTTCGCGTAAACTTTAGAAAACAATAGTTAATGTGTGTCCCTGTTTTATTTTGCTAGTTCCCTCTTCCAGTCCAAAACATAATTACACTTCTCCGTAGAAAATGTTTGAAAATTAAATTGAAGTCTTTAAAAAATTCAGATAAAATTTAAATCGCGCCGATTTAAGTTTTAGCTGAATTTGGGTTTATTTATTCTTACACCTTTTTAGAAATAATGTTGGCAAAGCATGTTTTTTAAAGACTTCAATTTAATTTTCAAACATTTTCTACGGAGAAGTGCTATGATGTTTTTTGGACTGGAAGAGTACTGCGAACACTACATTGAAATGAAACTACTTTTACCACTTCTTAAACTTTTTTCATAATAACAATTTTGTTCTCAATAAGTATTTAACTATTACTAGTGGTCGCCCAGTGGTCGAAATTCGACCGTAATTTTATTAAGGCTGCGCGGATTGTATCCAAAGCAATGAAAAATTAAAAAAGATAGAATGTGAGATTGGATTGGCGAGGGATTGGCATTGACAGATTTCGGCCGCTCCTCTTCCATTTTTGAAATTTTTGGAAAGAGTTTATATACGTGTGTGTCAAATACATATCCGTGTGTATCAAATACATGGTAGTGTGTGTAATGTTTGTTTTATTGATTTAATGTATTTTTATGCATAATTTAAAAAAACATTTTAACATTCAGATAACCTTCTCTATATATACTATAAGTGTGCGAAATTTTCGTAAAAAAGGGGTAAGTACTTACAAAGTTTTTGCTTCACGTATTAATTTATAGATAATATATTTTAATATGACTTATATATCTATAAAGCTTTACCTACAAGTTGTTATTTTTTCAATTTAGGTTAGTAAAGCCATAAACTACTTTATAATTGTAAAACTTAAAAATCATATTTTTACAAACTAGGTAACAAAAATTTCGTTATAAAAAACATGAATATATTTGAATTCCTTTAAATACACACAACCACATATTACATGAGAAAATAAGCATTTACATAGGCGCATTCATAAATCGCCGGCGCCGCTCACCTCGGCATATAAATATGGAATAACTACAATGTTAATTCGGTCCTCGTTTTGTGTTTGCTATCGCTTGTCTTTATTTTCAATATGGCGGCGTTCGTTACAAATCCATGGCGCCGAACCGACAGAGCGAGTTGTTTGGACAGCCGCTTGTAACGTGCGATGTAGGGACGCTGGAAGCGGCCTGTGTTTTAAATTAATTTATTGCATTTATGTTAGCAGTATCAATTTCATCGTCACTATCTCATTTTATGTCCCTACTGCAAGGATGGATGGACACACTAAAGGGAGAACAGGCCATAAATCACTACGAGAGCCTTAGCCCGCGGTGCGGTGTTTCATATACTTATACGTTTAACAATATATGATGGCCAGTTACACCCTGTTGGCGCAAAGCAAAATTTTATAATAATACTAGCGGCCGCTCGCAGTTTCACCCGCGTGGTTCCCGTTCCTGTAGGAATATCGGGGTAAAAAGTCCTATGTGTTAAACCAGGTTATAAACTACCTGTATGCCGAATTTCATCCAAATCCATCCATCCGTTGCAGCGTGAAGAAGCAACAAATATACACACAAACTTTCGCATTTATAATAATAGTGTGATGTATCAAAACAGTAAAAAATTGTACAAAAAAATGTTGGCGACTATTTTTTTTGGGAAGGAAATGAATTAAACTACTGCTCTCTACCCTGCACCCCGCCCTACACAAGGGTTCCCGCCCAACTCAGAGGTACTCAAATTATAGAACTGAAGATCTGTACAATAACCATGCCATCGAATCAGATCAAATCTGATAATCATCTAAAACCTATATTAAAGTGTACGAGGTCTGGCATTGTTCTAATTGTACTAATTGATCTATAATTAACTTAAAATGTATACATCGATACTTTTTTCTATATTAACATAATAGCTTCGATATATTATGTTACTCTCAAGTTTTTCTCTCTCAAATCTTGATACTCGTATCAAATGAGACAAAATACAAGAGCGTGCTTTAATTTTAGTAATCTAATTTTTTTTTAATGTACTGGTGAATCGTTGAATCAAAAGAGGAGGTTACCTTTTTAACCGTATAAAAACATATAAAAATAAAATATAAAAACACAAATGTTCAAAAAAATATCCACGAGCAGGATTTGAACCCGCACCCTTCTGACATACCGGGTCAGGTGCTCTCCCAATTGAGCTATCGTGGTTCTAACCAGCCCGCCGAAATTATTCAACACTATTTACTTTTTACTTTGAAAGCCAAAGGCGCCTATTTAAATAAAATATATTAAAAAAAGAAGTTTTTAGTGTCTGCCAACTTTTCCACAGACACATCCAGCCAGGCTCTATCGCCGCTAGCCCGAACCTAAAATAAGACGTCTCAAAGGAGGCTCTCATATTTATTTTTATTTATTTATTTATGATTATTTGCATGGTCCGCGTCGGATGTGACAGTGCAAGCGCTATTGTTTCCCAAAATAATAACGAGATATGGCGCTTTTCGACTTCAGTTCTTTTTACCCTCTTTAGCTTTGTATAGAGTGTCACGAAGCCCTTAGCTCTGGAATGGGACACGCGTATTTTACGAAGCGATGGCGTTTCAATAGCTTTAAAATAATAATATGTTTTAACTGAGTGACGTGTCGGTTATTTACGATCTGAAAACGGTGGATCGTTCTCACACGCTCTATAATAAGGTGTACTTTAATTGGTTTATAGCAGTTTGGGTTTTGGATATCTTTTTGGAGTTTAGGATTACAGTGACCCTAGCAAGTCGGGATAAGATCATAAAGCGTATAACTCACATGCTAGTTCCATTTGAAGATTTCCTTCGTGCTTCGGAAGGCACGTAAAGCCGTTGGTCCCGGCTGCATAACTATAGCAGTCGGTAACAACCACCAATCCGTACTGGACCCGCGTGGTGGTTTAAGGCCCGTTCGCAAGAATCGGAAATTTTTTTAAGCATTATATTTATTTATTTTTAATTTTAATAATTATTAAGAACCTACCTTCTTATAGTTTTGATTTATCAGTACACTTAGGCCGACGGCGACGGCTACAATCTTGTAATAGTTCAAAAATTAGTTGAAACCGCCTACCCTTCTTTATAAAAAATTTTAATGTCAATATTATCGTTATTTCTAGTATGCCTATTGCAGAAGCTTAAAAGATACATAAATTTTACATTGTTTATTTTAATTTACTATAGACCCAAATAAAAAAAACAATTGCAAATCTAAAGAGATTCAAATTCCCGCCAAAACAATATCTTAAAAAATAATATCTTGTGGATGTCGAGAGTCTATGATGTCTCCATCTAGCCGCTTATCCCAAAATATTATACCACCTCCCACTATAAATAAACCGTAGGACTTCTGAGCTTACGTTACAGGCAGCGGCGGGTTCTTAGTTTTTTTTTTTGTGAATTCAAACGACTATTCAAAACAACAATAACAGTACCTTTTTTGTGATGTTCACATAAAACAAGACGACACACGAGTGAAACTTTCAATGCTTAGGTAATTATGGAAAAAATTTAATCGCATAAAATTTCTATCAATTGTCTATATTTCTGTATGAGATTTATTAAAATTGGCTTATTTTGAATGGATTATTATGTATATGGGATACCGTAATCCAAAATGACACTTAAATTTCTTAAAGAGTATTGTTTACAGGTAGATCTGTGCAATTTCTATTGATGGTGTGCCGAATCAAACTTGCGATTGCGTTGCGTTGAGTTGCGATAACGCTGGCTTTGAAACTTTTCCAATGCCGAGATGGGTGACCAAATATTTATTTATTAATTAAAAGATAATTTAAAAATATATTTAGCTATACCTGGTTGTTGTAGTAAGATAGCAATCGTTAATCTGTGTATTGGGCCAGCGTCAAAGAGAATTTAACACTACGTTGTCAGCGTGACAGGTAATGATGGCTCAATCTCCTAATATGAAAGCCTGAACCAAGGCGTAACTCGAAAAGTCGTATTGCTGATTATAATGAACCTTTAAACCCTTCAGACTTGATAAATGCTGAGTTACCTACTACAGATTTTCATAAATATTTTTATTACATTGTCATTTAATAACTTAATTAACTCATAATAAACAAACTACTTAAACACACACAACCTCATTAATTATACCCCACCTGAGGTACTGGCCGTCCCATATTTAATAGCCCAGCAGGTAATGAATCGGCCTCGGCGTGTCGCCAATAAATACTGGCTACTGGTTAATTGAAACATTATAAAGGAGATCTTATCGCGCCATGCAAAGACACCGCACTCGGACCGCTCCAATATTTTAGGAATTTTGAATCTGTATCCTTTTTTTTTCTTTTTTAAGGACGATTTATGTTCGTAACACAAAAAGGTCGAATACCGTTTTTGGATCAAAAAGAACGCATTGCCGCATTAAAAACTCATTGGAAAAAGAAGTTTGAATTTTGTAAAAGGAATCTGTTTATTCTTAAATGGACATGATATTGTGTGCATTAGTTATTATGGGAACTAGGTTGCTTTATGCGTTTCATGTATTAACGTCGAACACCAAAACACGACTCGATGGGTAACAAAGCCTTTAAGCCCGACTTAAGTACAATAAGACGCAACAAAAACAATGAACACTTCTCTTAACAAGCCACCGTGCAAAACACTTTCAAACTTATTATTGCGGTAAATCTCGCCCCTATTGCGTCTGGATAAAGTTCATAATAGCTTGGGGTATTGCAAAACGAGTTGGTGGAAATTCACTAAACATCCAAAGAATGTTAAACTCCTAATTGTATAGGCAACAATGGGACTGGGGGGTCAGGTTGCACTGGTTTTGTGCAGCAGTGCGTTCGATAGCGCGCGGCGCGAAGAACCCACAGCATATATTCTAATAGGCTATTAACATATAATGCCGCTGATTGGACGGATGCGGACCGGCGGAAAAAGCAGGGGTTCGCAACATTTACTTGCTTATGTAATTATCCAGTCAAGTAGAGAACGGATTTTTTGTTTCATGGGGAATATTCTTCTTTATGATTCATTTTCGTCACTTACAATGGTATTAGTGTTAAAAAGTTACTTAAATATTCTTTTTTATATTCCGATGCATAGGACCAATCGGCATAACTACCTACTGTTTTATGGGACGATTTGTAAGTAGAACAAAGTCCATTAAGTTCATAGGTAGGTACTATTATACTTTATCCAAAGAGTGTTTCAGAATATCAGTCAAACGCTACAATAACAAAAACTATACGTGTTATTAATTTAACCATGGTATTAATACATACATATTAATACCTACCTAATTACTTTATAAAATTTCTCTCTTAAAATGCCTTTACTAAAACTGAGCAGAAAAACTTTAAACGTTAAAAACATGTTTCACTTTACAAATAGAGCAATAGAATAAACTAAGAATGACTGCACCTATGGTTCAGCACCCCTGGCTTGCGATGGCGCGCGATACGGTAGCAAATAGCACTACTTTCTCGCGATTCAAGTTACCTCACACTAGCTAGTTTCCGACCTTGCCTCGTGACAACCCTATAATACTGACATAGTCAAAGAAAAACCAACTTTATAGCAGCATCTTAAGAGCACTTATCAGCTTACAGCGTTCGAACGCTTCAACCCTTTCCAGCAAGATGCAATTTAAAATCTGAAAATTCACATTCCATTTTCAAACAGCACGAAGTACATGATTGTTTAAGAATTAAAACTAACTCTATTGCTATAGAGCTAGCGTCGTTTTCGCAAAACATTTCAACAGCACCATTTCCCGGAATACGCCAAAGAAAATTGAAGAAAACCCAGGAAATATAGGCTCAAAGTCTCAGAGATATAGTCCAATTTTGTGTGTATTTGAAATTCGTATATCACTCTGATATAAAATGAATGTATGCATGAAGAGCAACACATAAACTGCATTGTAGGTGCACCACGCTTTTGTAGGGCCTAAATAGGGTGGTGGTCAACCAGTGTGGAAAGGACTTATTTTTAAATTCCTATTACATCATCAGTCATCTTCATTATATCGAGTGATCGACCGCTTTTGTGGTCTACAGTCTACACCGGTCTCAAACACAGAGTTCCTGAGTTTATATTATTGTAGTCACGAGCAAACAATCAAAATGTATCTCTTAATATTAGGTCCTTACCTATGAAATTAAAGTTTTGTATGAAGATTTTTTATAAAATTTTATTTTCCATACTACTTAACGTTTTTTTTAATTTTCTTAGCATCTATTTATTTTAACACTATAAAAAATGTAGAGTAGTGTGTTTGTCTCACTAGCTAAATATAGCAGACATTAAAAAGAAAAAAAATCAAGTCCTTTCAAAGCAACAACAAAACAAAAGAACAATTCCGCGAACTAAAAAGTTAGTCAATTTAAAAAAAAAAATTGGGCGATAAAGACACAAAATTAATAGTCATTACTGAAGCCTAAGTAACATAGTCCCAATTAAAGGTGTATAATAATTTTAACTACCGGTATTGACTTTTAGAAGTAATACACCTTATTAATAAGTGAGAAAAAACTCCAATTTCCTACTACAATTCCTATTACAACAACCTATTACAATGGCATAAGAGTAAAAACTAATCAAAAGTAAAGGTACATTGTAATGTTCATGAGTGTACTTCTTTTTTTAAAGAGAGATAGTTTGCTGGTTGCTACTGGGCCTTTTCGGACCGGACTTTTTGGTGGCGGCGAGAAACGAGAAACTTAAAGGGTTCTTCAAGCCGTGTAAAACGAAGCACCTTTAGAAGTTTTCTAGAGGGAACGGCATCACGCACTCGTGTGTGTCCCCGTTCTCTACTAAATACTCCGAAGGGTTCGGTTTAGTAAGTGGCAAGCCTGGTTTTAAATCTGCCTGGCTATGCAGACTACTATCTAGTAGAGAGAGAGACCGAAACATATACATCTGTATATGTTTCGGTCTCTCTCTCTCCTCTCGACGCTCTACGCCCTACATAGTCCTGAAGAGCTTGGTACAGTTGGGTGAAAGGGGGCATACCACCACGTACATATTCTACAAACCTACCTAACCCCTTTTGTTCTACGACTTTTGGATATTCGCAAAAAAATGGATATCGTTTATATCATCTAAAACGTTGTCCATGACACGCTTGGTAGGCTCTAAAAATAATCATCATCTTTAGCTATAGCCATCTCAAAGTAAAGCAGAGTAAAATGCATGCAAAATGCCTTTTAGACATAAGACGACAGTTTACAAAGCTAGCGTTCACCCTGCTGTCTCTATCTATTATCTACCTACACACTTGCTTGCCGTACTCGTAGAACAAGAGTACGAAAACCGGGTTGACTTTTCATACAAAAGTAGAGCAACTTAACTGTTAGAGGTATTGGTTTCGTCAATATTATTTTTTGATGTGTAACGTCTTTCCGCTAGCCTTCTATGTCTCTGGGCATTTTCAGCGCCATCGGACTTTTTTGGGGGGGTGGTGAGAAACTTAAAGGGTTCCCCAGACCTGTGAAACGAAACACCGTCAGAGGTAATGGCATCTCTACTAGATTCTCCCAGGAGATCGGATCGGGGTTTTTTTCAAACTTAAGAGCGTTTACGCCGCACACTAGCGCCGCCAATGAAAAAAAAAACATATCTAGTAATTAGAGATAGAAAATCAAATTATGCTCAACAAACTATCTGAATGAAGTAATTTAGCATTTTTACGTCACCTAATGAACACCTGACATGTTATGGTTTAGTTAAATATGGCGGCGCTAGTGTGCGGCGTAAACGCTCTTAAGAGAACTTGTAGTAAACAATACAGATATTTGAATTTTCGATAAAGTTTTTTCTATAATAACTACAGAGTCTACCTCCACCCAATATTCGCATCTCAATCCGCGTCGTGTGGGACTGAAATAATAGGCTTGCACACTGGGAGGTATTGAGACATCAGCGGTACCCTGCCGGCTGGCTCGTTAGCCGGCCCGCTTTGTACGGCCGCTTGAAGAATTGTACCTAATTAGGGGTATGCAAATGGTAGTACGCTTCTGTACGCTACCTATTAATTGATACTGACACCACTACGCAGTAATTGAGTTAAGTTTTTGATGGAAGTGGCCAGATCGTGGAAGCTGAGTAACTTTTGGTATGGATTGGAATGGGATGGGTGACCGGGTAGCTTGAGTAACATCATGGGTTTTACTCACCCCCAACTTAAGGGTTACTACAGTCGCTGGAAGGTTCTACCTAATTAAGGGAATGCATATCCCCTAGTCCAGGGACGGCGAATGTATCAACGTGCCATTTTTCTAAAGGAATGTTTATTGAGGTCACAGACGTGCCATCAAATAGTTTCGAGCTTTGTGATTATTGGACTTTTTTTCGTAATGCATAATGAATTTTGTGATCAGATCAGTAACGTGCTCAAAATATTGTGTTGCGTGCCATTAATGGCACGAGTGCCATCGGTTCGCAGCTCCTGCTAGTCTGTCCAAACGCCATATTATGGTACTTACGTAACAATTGATTTAACCATTGTTATACGTTATGGACAGTAAACCTAATATAGCAGTACGCTTCGTACGCTACCTATTAATTGAATCTGACACCACTACGCAGTAATTGAGTTAAGTATTTGATGGTGGTGACCAGATCGTAGAAGCTGGAAGCTTTGGGAATGGATTGGAATGGGATGGGTGACCGGGTAGCTTGATTAACCGCGTCATTTACACCCCGACCCAACATTTACGGGTTTGCATAACCACTTGAAGAATTGTACCTACTTAATTAAGGTAATGCATACAGCAGTACGTTTCTGTACGCTACCTATTACTTGATTATAACACCACTATTAAGTATTTGATGGTGGTGACCGATCGTAGATGCTGAGCAGCTTTTGGTATGGATTGGAATGTGATGGGTGACCGGGTAGCTTGGGTAACCGCGTCATCTACACCCCAAACCAACATAACCGCTTGAAGAACTGTACCTAATTAGGGGTACCCCCCAAAAAGTTTCTTGCCGCACTAGAAATGTCAGGTGATGCTGAAAGTGCCGCCAAAGGCAAACAGCACACTCTCTTAAAAAAAATTAAAGGATAGTAAGTAAGTAAGTGACGCCTGCGGCCGCCGGCTATAGACTTAATCCAAACTTGAAACCTTAACGTAATGCCTAGTGTAATGTTGTTTTTACGAGATCAGTAATGGTAATGTGACAAGTGACAGGTGTCATGTGTCAGCGGTTAGCGGTTATGTATTGATTAATTAAAACAATGAGAAATTTAAAACAATCATCTGATGATGATTATCAATAGCTAACTTTTATGTCCCTCTCCACTGCTGGGGCACGAGCCTTCCGTAAGGATAATTAAATAAATAAATAATTAAACTTTCCTACATTCACACCAATTATCTAGCCCAAGAGAAGCTTCGTTATGAAACTCGTTAAATGGTTACAGACAACGGATAAACATACATAAAATACTTAAATACATTCTTATTATACATAGAAAACATCCAGACCCAAAACAATTTAGAAAAACAATAACTTCTAAATTGACCCGACCGGGGATCGAACCCGGGACCTCAGAGATGGCGACACCATGAAAACCGGTGTGCAAACCACTCGACCAAGGAGGTCGTCAAATGTAGTGTATTGTTTTACGGCTCCGGATGAAATCCATCAAGCCTATTCGTTCGTTCTAGACACTTCTTGTCTGTCTAGTTTCTTAATTTCATTAGTATTTTTCCCGTCATGTATGATGATGAAGAATGAGAAGTGAGAAATGATAGTATCTCAGTAAAGATGTGGGGCTTTACTAAGTCCTCGGGCCGGCTTCTTGAGAGAATTTGAAAAGTGACGTTGCACTGTTTTGTTTCATTTGCCAACACTCATGAACACTCATGAACACTTAACGGGTTATAATCCAGCATTATTTAACATTAATATTCGACATAACACAAATTTTAGAAAATAAAACAAAACCGCAGACATGACTCTTCACTTTCCCGCCAAAAAGTCATCACCATCAGTAATGGTAGGGTGACAAGTGACAGGTGTCATGTGTCAGCGGTTAGCCATTATATTGTTAATTAAAACAATGAGTCATTTAAAACCATCATCATCACCAGCTCATTTGTATGTCCCTCCCCACTGCTGGGGCACGAGCCTTCCCTATGGATGGATAAGGAGAACGGTCCATGAACCACCACGCGGGCCCAGTGCGGATTGGTGGTTGTTAACGCCTGCTAATGCAGCCGGCACCAACTCCTTTACATGCTTTCCGAAGGAGAAGCTCGAGATAATAAATTTTTGGTCTCCTATCCGATGACCGGCCTTTGCGAAAGTTGCTTACCTCAGCAACCGCAGACCAGGCGTGTTATCCACTGCGCCATCGAGCTCCTCCAATTTAAAACAATAGAGGTGGATAAACCGGTAATATCGATTCAACTTTAAAAGCGTAAGTTTTCATTGTATCCTAAGCTTGTTTTGACTGAAATTGTGTTTTGTCTGTAACCATTGTCTATTATTGGAAAGGCGGATGTCACTTCGGGCGCCACCGCCGCTTTTTGTCAAAACGGAAGAATATTTTTGAGGATCTTTTACTAACGCTTTTAGCGCTTCTTAATAGCAAACGGAGGCTGGGGATACATGATGCTCGTGTTTATATCTTAATTGTTTATTTAATAATACTAGTGGTCGCCCAGTGGTCGAAGTTCGACCGTAATTTTATTAAGGCTGCTCGGATTGTATCTTAAGCAATGAAAAATTTAAAAAGATAGAATGTAAGTTTGGATTGGCATTGACAGATTTCGGCCGCTCCTCTTCCATTTTTGAAATTTTTGAAAAGAGTATAATATTATATAATGCGTGTGTGTCAAATACATGGTAGTGTGTGTAATGTTTTTTTATTGATTTAATGTATTTTTACGCATCAAAAAATATTTACATTCTGTACTCCTTCTCTATATCTATACTAATATTATAAAGCTGAAGAGTTTGTTTGTTTGTTTGTTTGTTTGTTTGTTTGTTTGTTTGAACGCGCTAATCTCAGGAACTACTGGTTCGAATTGAATAATTCTTTTTGTGTTGGATAGTCCATTTATCGAGGAAGGCTTTAGTCTATATAACATCACGCTGCGACCTATAGGAGCGAAGCATCAGTGAAAAATGTTGCAAAAACGGGAAAAGAGCCTAAAAAATTAAAAATGCTGCCGAAAGTCACTATTCCACGCGGACGAAGTCGCGAGCACAGCTAGTAAACTATAAGTGTGCGAAATTTCATACTCCTCCGTCCGCGCAATTTTCGTAAAAATTAAGTAACTTTCTCAAATCAATCAACAATTTAAGTACCATGAAATATTTTTTTTACTTTAACATCTGTACAATGTAGGTAGGTATAGTAGGTAATATAAATTAATGGCAAATAAATAAATAAGCTATCTTTACCAGTACGGAAACCGGGCAAAAATACTCCGATGATTTTTATAAAGTTAAATCTATAACCGATTCAAAACTAACTCTTTTGTAAGGCATAGAAGCCAAACTTTACTGTCACCCACGCCGCTAAGAAGACACAAATAAAAAAAAAAAAAAAAAAAAAGTGGAACTCGGCGCGCTGTGAGGGCGATAATGAGCGGTAGCGGAAGCGGGCATTAGTGCCTTCTCGCTCGGTTAATGGCTCTTGAATAATTTAGCCGCGAATTGAGTCATCCGAGACACTGTTCAGAAACACATTATCTTTGAATTAAAAAGTAAAAACAACAAAAAAAAAGTGCCGACAAACGTTTCTCGATTAAGGAATACAGAAGCTGTTTTATCTAACTAGTTCGATTATGTGGCTGGTTATTTGGAAGTAATTAAATTAAACAAATTCTCATGTGGCTATAGAGCATTGATACCTACATTTGATATATCGAAAAGTTTTTTTCATAATTAATTAGTGCGGCAAATGACTCCACTCACTCCACCTAATGTTAAGTGGAAATGGAGTCCAGACGCGAAGACAACTGGTGCAGCGTGGAAACAACGCAGCATCAGTCACACTTACCATGCCGGCCTACAAGGCGCCTCTTCACACCTCGTTTGGAGGACCCCATGTCATCGGAAAGTGGGAAAAGCGATATTTAGCGATGGCCTGGTACCTTGGTGGTTGGAGTTATGATAATAAGGATTACGGGTTAAGTGCGTTCCCATCTTCCACCGTATCCTCCTTTACTTTAGCTGATTGACTGTGGTAATTGGGTTCGATGGAGGTCATGCGCTTGGGTCCTTCAAAATAACGTGCAAAAGAATAATATGAGAAAAAAAAATGAGGGTCGAAAAATAGCTATCCACCAAGAGAATAGTTTTAGTTTAGTTTTAGTAATATATATATATATTTATAAGTATCTAAGTTTAGTTATAATATCCAAATATAATTATATATTTTTTTATTATTTATTTGTAGAAACGAGAGCCACTTCGCACAGGCCCTGCCAGAATACCAGCGTTGCGATGTGACTTCCTCACATCGTAGCGGCATATGCTGAGTTAGGGTCCTGATTGGCTCGTCACACTGCACTGTTGTGTTTGTTATTTATTTAGTTTTTTGTTTTTCTGTTTTTATATTTCATGCCTTTTTTTATTTTTTTTCTATATTTAAATGTGAGAGTCAATAAATGTTCTTTCTTTCTTTCTTTCTTTCTTTAGATTTACCAAAATATGCGTAGGTAAACTGAGATGTAATTTTTTATGTTTGTTCTTGAGTAATTGACAAATTACTCCATTCCACGTGATTTTAAGCAGATGCAAAGTCCAGCAGATTCGAAGACAGATAGTGTAGCAAGATTCAGCCTCACTATATAGCCATCTTCAGCTTGCCGACCCGTAAGTTACTTCTTCACATCATCAGCTCATTTTATGTCCCGTCCCCAATGCTGGGGCGAGCCTTCCCTATTGATGAATAGGGAGAACGGGCCATAAACCATATTATTCGTGACTGTCACAATCCATCACGGTGTAAAGTTCACATCAATACAAATTAATCAAGCCTAAACACCATGTAATTGCTGTAAATCGTTTAAGAGTTCCCTCGACTGTCTTTCGGCTCCATCATCAGATCGAATCAAGACCTTCATTAAATAGTAATGCTTTAAAATACTTAATGCAAAAATTAACAAACGCACTAGTCGCCACTACAATTCTAATTCTACAATTTTATTCTCTATTATTCTAAGTCTACAACTTTCGAGGGTTCCCCCCGATTGCTCTGGGATGCCATCATCAGATCCTGGTTTCCTTATCATGGTACCCCCCCCCCCTAGGGATATCTCCTTTCCAACAAAAAAATAATTATCAAAATCGGTTCATAAACAACGAAGTTATCCGCGAACACACATAAAAAAATATATACCTACGAGTCGAATTGAGAAACCTCCACCTTTTTTGAAGTCGGTTAAAAACTGTCGGCCATTGGTTCCTGTAGAACACTGGCGCTACCCTACGTACCTATGCGGGGAGAGTATTCCATTTTATGGTGGGGCAACAAAGAAATGATTCACCTTTCTTTATACGTGACCGACATCCAAATGAATCCACGATATACACGATCGACACCTCAGTCGCCTACTGACATATACAAGCTAAAGTATAAAATAAACAAGCAAAATAAAACAGCATCACTTCTATTAACAACTTTCGAAATATGAACAGTACGTTTTCAGTTGTTTTACTTAAAGCGCAATAAACGCCCAATAAATTATCAAGAAAGATGACGTGACTATCATCAGCGCTGTTTAGAAATCCTCTTTGCTGCTAAGTTGTCACAACGTCCGTCGTCACCAGCTGGCTGTCACAGAGCGTAAGTATGTCGTTTCGTCACCGCCACTGTCACAGCGCGTCACAGCGCGTCACAACACTCACAACTCGTCACCTCCGTTGTGACGACTTTGAGGGACGCACTTTATGAGTTGTTTAATGATTTTCGTAGATGAGTTGATTGAAAGACGTTCTAGACATAAAACTGAGCCATCAAACTTCGTATCCATCCAGATAGCTTTTTGTTTGAATACATTGTAGTGTAGTGTAGATTACTGTAGATGCTTTTTTAATAGAAAACTATTTAGCACCTGACGAAAAGTTGTTTTTTTGTAGATAATTGTTGTATGGGATTATAGAACTATGACGTCACTATTATGTTTCATCCATTGAATGTGTATTATCTACTTTTTAGGGTAGAAATGTTTAGGTAGTATCTGTATCTGTATCTGTATCTGTATCTGTATATGTATAGATTGCCATTAATAGGTTCGTAACTGTTGTTTTATTTAAATGTTTAGTGTTCTTTTGTAAATTTTACGCACTTTACAAAACAGTAAGATATGAATTATGATAAGATTATTATTTAATTCCACTTCGACATGGTATAAAGATGTAATAATAGAAATATACAGATCACATATCAAACTTATTTTATATAATATCATGCAATATATTTGCGTGTTATTATAAGAGTTTATACTAGAGGTCTTCTTAGTATAAACTAATAATTGATATTGTTAATTGTTTTATTAAGATAACTACAATTGATTTTGATCACTACATAAGTCAAAGATTTTATGTTTGCGTAGGTACTACATTATCATAAGCCTTTATATATCCTACAGCTGGGCTCAAGACTTCCCACGAGAACAATAGCAGAGGAGAGACCATTTATTTATTTATTTATTTATTGGGGTAACCAACAAAGCAATTACACAAAAACTTACTATAACATACATTGCATCTTACAAAAAATGAGTAATGCTTTACTTATAGGTACCACTACATGCAAATAACATAATTATTATAAGTTCAATCTCAAGTAACAGACATCCCTTAGAGACGAATTAATATAAAAATTTACTACAATGAAAAATAAGTTAAATAAATTAAATAATGGGTTGTAACATAATTTTGTTCTTAAAACTTTTACGTGTTTCCGAGAAAATATCTATATCAGTGGTTTTAAATAGTGCGTTGTATTTGTTTACAATTCTGTTCAACGGCGAGTAATGGCCAAGATTTGTTCTTGAAATACCGCTGACAAAAGGAATATACTTTGAAAGACGAGGAAGTTTCAACGGCGCATTAAAGTTAATTTTGGATATGAGAAGAGGACTGTCAAAAATACCATTGACTATTTTATATAGAAACATGTGATCCTGCAAGCCTCTTCTATTACAGAGGGAGTCCATTTTAAAGTACTCCAAACGATCACTATAGTGCGGAAGCTTCCGTGCCATATTACAACTATAGGCAAGATGCCACAAAAATCTTTTTTGAATTTTCTCTATGCGTTTAGTGTGGACTTCGTAATGAGGGTTCCATACGGTGCTGCAGTACTCAAGATTGCTCCTCACGAGAGCGTTATAGAGCAATATTTTGCTAGCAGGATTCTTGAAGCCCTTAATGTTACGCAAAACGAAACCCAACATTCTAAATCCTTTAGTGGCTATGTTATCGATGTGGACATGAAAACGCAGTCCACTGTCTAATGTTACTCCAAGGTCACGTACCTCATGAACTTGGGTAAGGGTTGTGTTTCCTATTGTGTAACGGCTTGTGCAGGTGTTTTTGCTTCTAGAGAACTGTATGTAGTAACATTTTTCAATGTTTAAAGACATGCAGTTAATATCGCACCATTTTACTAGAGCATTAATGTCAGCTTGGAGAAGAATCCGATCGTTTGGAGAACGTATTTCTCTATATAGTTTGAGATCATCAGCGTATAAATAAAATTTTGAATTTGGAAGAGAAAAGACTATGTCGTTTATGAATATATTAAAAAATAACGGACCTAAATGGGAACCTTGTGGCACACCGGATAAAGCCATGAACCGCTCGGACTTAAACCCTTGTACCAACACTACAAAGTTTCTGTTCAGCAGATAGGAGTTACACCAACGCAAAAGACTTCCGGCAACACCAATCGCAGACAACTTTGAGATAAGGATTTTGTGATGTACTCGGTCAAAAGCTTTACTAAGTCCGTGTATATAACATCCACAGGAACTTTTGCATCGACCGAGGTACATATGTCATCAACAAAAGGTACTAAATTAGTTTCTGTTAATCTGGACTTATAAAAGCCGTGCTGCTGCGATGAGATAATTTTTTTAAAGTGCCACGAAATAACCGGGTATATCAAAGACTCAAAGACTTTTCCGATCGCTGGCAGGATAGATATAGGCCTATAGTTCTCAGTGCAATTTCTGTCACCAGATTTAAAGATTGGCACTATTATAGCCTCCTTCCACCGCTTTGGAAACACCCCCGAAGATAGTGACATATTAAAAATTAAATTTAAGGGATAAGAGATAGAATCTGCACATGAGCATAAAAATAAAGCCGGTATACCATCGGCGCCAGCACCTTTATTGCAATCTAGCTTTTTTAAGGCCTTTGTGACTTCCTCGCGAGAGAGTTTCGCAGAGCTAAGGTTTGACTGGGAGCCATTTATATTAGAGGATTCCCAAGCAAGAGGTAAGGCGTTATCTCTGCTATAAACAGATGCAAAATTTTTGGCAAAAAGATTACAAATATCAGAGCCATTACTCACCGCCACATCGCCACTATACATTTCAGAGGGAAAGTCGGTATCGTTATTTTTCCTCTTGCTTTTTACAAACGACCAAAACAATTTAGGGTTAAATGCAAGATCAGCCTCAAGTTGTGCAATATAAGTACTGTAACACTTTGCCTGCAGCCTCGCACATCTATCCCCGAGCATTCTTAGATCTACAACATCACGAGGGTTCTTGTATTTACGAACTCTTACACGACAGCGATATTTTTCATTTAAAAGTTTAATTAATTCATGTGTAAACCACGCTGGACGTTTCGACGTTCTACATTTCTTTAAGGGGACATGGAGAGCTATAATTTTATGAAGAATCTTGTAAAACAGATCAACTACTTCATCAACGCTGTTTGTACCAGCAGACAGCTCAGCTTCCCAGTCGGTATTGTCCAAAGATTCCCTTATCTTGTCAACGTCAGCTTTATAAAAGTTGTGTCTCAATGAGTTATTGGGCTTTAATACCCGGTCACTGCCAAGTTTAACCAAGAATTGCAAAGCAGGGTGATATGGATCCAATCTAGTTAGTACATCATCACTTTCAATTAAGTCAACGATAGGTATATTACTTAAAACCAGATCCAATATTTTATTCATATTATTTAGAACCAGATTGCACTGAGTGAACAGGTTCAGAGCGACAAAGTCCAATAAGTCTTGAGCGTATGAACTATGTGCGACTGCAGCATTGGGTGCCGTTTTGCCCATCCAATCAATGCAACTCAAGTTAAAGTCACCCAGTACAACGGTATTTTTTACATACTCCATAACGCGGTTGGTATTCGTAATAAAATGGTCAAGTAATTTTTTCTGAATAGGTGGTGGTAGATATACCGCACAAACATATAGACTGTCCTTTTTTATTTTACCACCTATTTCAACACAGACCCATAAATCTTCGCAACTACTCTCAAACTTTTTTAACCTTACAGAGTGATAGAGTTTCGACACGGCAATTAACACACCACCACCACGCTTACCAGAGTGGAAACCACTAGATGAACGGTCACGTCTGTAGACAACATACCGACTGTCGAAAAGCTCAGAGTCCATAACGCCATCATCAAGCCAAGTTTCACTCAATACAATTATATCGTAATCGTTACAGATTACACTATTATATAAATCTAAAGTTTTTGTGTTCAAACCTCTAACATTTTGGTAATACAGTTTTAGAAAATTATATTTTAATCCTTTATGTATAAACAAAAGCAAAAAACAAAGACACTATTCTAATTTAATTTTGACAATGACTCCCTATCCTTTATTAAATAGGAGATGAGGTTTCCGTTTGACGCATAAAAACTCGACCACTGCGTACCCAGACAAATTTAAACTGAAGTTCCTTAGCTTTCTGCCGAGCGGCTCCATGAAGTTGTTTGTTCTCAGGTGTTAGGTGCTCGACGACATAAACAGGTGATCTTTCATCTCCGCCTATACCCAAGTGCCCCGAGTTCAATTTTCCATGTGGGTGCTCACGATTAAAAGATATAGATGCAGCCAAGACACTATCACGAAGGCGAGGGCTACTAAACCTCACAAGAATGGACCGTGGTCTACTGCTTTTATTGTTAAACTTCATCGTCCGGGCACAGTAAGCAATGTCAGACTCTTTAATAGGACATTTTACCACGCTACCAAGCTGAGTGACCAAGTTCACGATGTTTTCGGATTTGTGTTCCGGTACACACTGCAACTCAATGTTACTTGACCGAGATAGTTGTTCCATCTGATTAAGACGAGCACTGATGCTACCAATAGTCGATCGCAATGAGTCGTTTTCCTTCACGAGCGATTTTATACTCGAGACATGAGTGGAACACTCCGACTTAAGCTCCTCAAACTTTTCGTTAATAACCGTACCTTATACTCAGAATAACCATGATCCACTATACTGACCAAAAACGGGTCGATAATTTGAATTTTGATGAGACCATACAACGCTATAGTACCTACCTATAAGTATCGAATATCTCAATTTTCCGGTTTTCTTAGTACTGATTTAAGATCTGGAACTGAGATTTATTTATTTTTATTATCATTTATATCACTACATAGTATAAAACAAAGTCGCTTCCCGCTGTCTGTCTGTCTTTAAAACTACGCAACGGATTTTGATGCAGTTTTTTTTAGTAGATAGAGTGATTCAAGAGAAAGGTTTTTAGTATCAACACTGCACCCGTGCGAAGCCAGGGCGGGTCGCTAGTTATTAATAAAGAGGTAAGTTTGTATCTTTGTTTGTTTGTTTGAGGAAGGTAATATCAAGAATGGTCCAATTCCAAAAAAATATGTCACTGATAGAAAGCTTCCCGTGTGGTGCCGGGGATAAAGAATTGCACCACCCCATCTCAACCCGTGGGTGTCGTAAAAGGCGACTAAGGGACCATTCCAGAGGATGGGCAGCAGCATCTCTCTGAGGTTACCTTCAACCTACTGCGATCGCCAACCCGCCTGCCAAGCGTGGCGATTATGGCAAATACCCCCCCAAGACATGCACACCAGCAAAAACCGGCCCCTAGTCCCCGGCGGCCCCGCTCGCCCTAGCTACGGTAGCGGCCAAGGCAGCGACGGGGCAGGGGGTGCTAAGAATCTCCGGCAGAGACCTGGCTACCGCCAACAACGAACTCTGGCCCTGGCAACATTTAACACGCGCACATTACGGACTGACGAGAAGATTCACGAACTGGAGGAAGAATTGAGCAAAATACGGTGGGACATAGTTGGATTATCTGAAGTCCGAAGAGAGGGGGAGGACTCGATAATCCTCAAGTCCGGTAACTTGCTCTATTTCCGGGAGGGCGAACAACTGTCCCAAGGTGGTGTCGGGTTCATCGTCCACAATACCCTCGTAAACAACGTTGTCGAGACCGGGAGTGTGTCGCCTAGGGTAGCGTACCTTATACTCAGAATAACCAAACGGTATTCGTTGAAGGTCATACAGGTTTATGCTCCTACTACGACACACCCTGACGATGAGGTGGAAGCTACGTATGAGGACATCTCTAGAGCCATACAAGCCTCCAAAACTCATTACACCGTTGTCATGGGAGACTTTAACGCAAAACTGGGCAAACGAAGCGGCGATGAGATGAGAGTGGGACGATTTGGGGTTGGTAATCGGAACTCCCGGGGCCAACTGCTGGCGGACTTTCTTGAGAGGGAGGGCCTCTTTATGATGAACTCCTTTTTCAGGAAAGCTGAACACCGCAAGTGGACCTGGATGAGTCCCGATGGTGCAACCAAAAACGAGATTGACTTTATCATGTCGACGAGGAAGCAAATATTCAATGATGTCACTGTGATCAATGCGTTTAAAACTGGCAGCGATCACCGGTTGGTAAGAGGCACATTGAATATCAACGTTAAGCTGGAAAGACGTCGATTGGTAAGGTCTACGCTCCGTCCTGCACCCATCCAAATCCAAAACCCCGAAAGCTTTCAGCTCGAATTGCAGAATCGCTTCGAGCGCCTAAATGATTGCGAAAATGTGGACGAATACAGCAACAGGTTTGTGGAAACTGTCCAAACGGTTGGGTCCAAGTTCTTTAAAACCCACCGTGCAAAAGGAACCAAAAAGTTCTCAGACCATACCCTAAAACTAATGGAAGAGCGGCGCGCAATGGTTCTGCTTTCCTCAGGTGATGCGTCTCAGATTCGGCGGCTAAATAGGCAGATCTCGAAGTCTATGACTCGCGACACGCGCCAATTTAATACTAACCGTATTAAAGAGGCCATTGAGCGGAACAAAGGCTCAAAAGTGTTCGCAAGAGATCTGGGTATTGGGCAGTGCCAACTGACGACGCTGAAAACCGATGACGGCAGAACTGTCACGACCAGGTCCGATGTTATGGGAGAGGTCGAGAAGTTCTATGGACAGCTTTACACATCCACACGGCCACCTGTACAAAGCTTAGCTAAAGACCCTAGAGCTAAGTTAACCCGGCACTAAACCGAAGACATCCCGGACATCAGCCTATACGAGATTAGTATGGCTCTCAAACAGCTCAAAAATGGCAGGGCACCAGGTGCTGACGGAATTACGGCCGAGCTTCTGAAAGCAGGCGGAAGACCGGAACTCGTAGCTCTTCAGAAGCTATTTAATTCCGTGGTACTAGGGGGCAGAACGCCAGAGACGTGGCACGAAGGTATGGTGGTACTGTTCTTCAAAAAGGGCGACAAAACCCTGCTGAAGAACTACGGGCCCATCTCACTTCTAAGCCACGTCTACAAGCTGTTTTCGAGAGTCATAACGAATCGTCTCGCACGCAGGTTTGATGACTTCCAGCCTATCGAACAAGCCGGTTTCCGAAAAGGCTTCAGCACCATAGACCACATACATACGCTGCGGCAGGTTATACAGAAGACCGAAGAGTATAACCAGCCTCTTTGCTTAGCGTTTGTGGACTATGAAAAACCCTTCGATTCGATTGAGACATGGGCCGTGCTACAGTCTCTCCAGCGGTGCCAAATTGACTATCGGTACATCGAAGTGTTGAGGTGTTTGTATGAAAACGCCACTATGTCAGTCCGTCTTCAGGACCAGAGCTCGAAACCTATCCAGTTGCAGCGAGGAGTGAGACAGGGAGATGTGATTTCTCCGAAACTGTTCACTGCTGCACTGGAAGATGTTTTCAAGCTTCTGGACTGGAAAGGACTCGGCATCAACGTCAACGGCGTATACATCACTCACCTTCGGTTTGCTGACGATATAGTGGTCATGGCTGAGACCCTGGAAGACCTCGGCGCAATGCTCGGTGACCTCAACAGAGTCTCTCAACAAGTGGGTCTTAAAATGAACATGGAGAAGACGAAAGTTATGTCGAACTCACGTGTCGTACCCACTCCTCTGAAGGTTGGGGACTCTGCCCTTGAAGTTGTGGACAATTATGTTTACCTGGGACAAACGGTCCAGCTAGGTAGGTCCAACTTCAGCAAAGAGGTCAATCGTCGAATCCAATTAGGCTGGGCAGCGTTCGGTAAGCTACGAAATATCTTCTCGTCCGATATACCGCAGTGTCTCAAGACGAAAGTCTTTGACCAGTGTGTGTTGCCAGTGATGACATACGGGACTGAGACGTGGTCGCTCACTATGGGCCTCATAAAAAGGCTCAAGGTCACTCAAAGAGCAATGGAGAGGGCTATGCTCGGGGTTTCTCTGCGTGATCGAATCAGAAATGAGGAGATCCGCAGAAGAACAAAGGTAACCGACATCGCCCGAAGAGTTGCTAAGCTCAAGTGGCAGTGGGCAGGTCACATTGCTCGCAGGACTGATGGCCGCTGGGGCGGGATAGTCCTGGAGTGGCGACCGCGTACCGGAAAGCGCAGTGTGGGCAGGCCTCCAACAAGGTGGACCGACGATCTGGTGAAGGTCGCGGGAAGCCGCTGGATGCGAGCAGCACAAAACCGGTCGTTGTGGAGATCCTTGGGGGAGGCCTTTGTCCAGCAGTGGACGTCTTTTGGCTGAGATGATGATGATGATGATGATGATAGAAAGCTACATTATTTGCGGCTAAATAGGCTTTATTTTATATTGATCAAAAAAGAGTTTCTTTATAAATCTCAACCCACGCAAACGAAGTCGCGGGTAAAATGTTAGTTCTACGATAAAGCGAACCTTTTTAAACCAACAAAATTGTTTAATGAAATTAAAATTGCAAAAATATAGTCTCACATTTTATCTTTCTGTTGATTCATTTGATTTGATGAGTTATTTGATTGCGTCACTAACTCCTAAATAGGAGTAATTATTATTTATTTGATAATATTTTTATTTTTTTTAAATATTTTACGGGTAAGCACAGTGCCTTGATCTCACCTGATGTAAAGTGATGATAAGGCCAATGGTGGAAGCGCACTTCACCCGGGATCCTCAACTAGTGAGGCACTGGCTATCTTATCTCTAGCTGCCGGAACACAACAATGCTACAAACATTGATGTTATGGCGACATATTTAAATAAGATAGTGGTAACTAGCCAGGCGGACTAACAATCCCTACCACCAACCAAACCAAGTACACAAACATGTACCCCCGCTGGGAATCGAACCCGGGACCTCTGGGTCGAAACCGGTGGTCTTAGCCATTAGACCACAGAGGCGGTTAAAAAATATTATCAAATCAACATTTATTTAGAAAACAGATAAACTTCACATTAAAATAAATTTGGTATTCAACAGGCTTGAATTAAAGTCACATATAAAAGGTTTAATTATATCCCTAAACGTCCCAGAATAATAATGAAAACTATGATAATTAAGTTGTTTGGTCTTAAGAGGCGGTCAAATTTTATTCACCTGTAATTGGTGGGTGGATTCGTAGTAGGGGTCCATTCATTATACTCTGACAAATAATGTTAGTGAACCGAAAAAAAATACAAAATTCTCAAAAAAGTTTCCTTCCAAACCTTACTTTAGCACACAGATAATAAAGCCGTTTCTCACCGAACCAAATGAAGCCATCACCGTCTGTGGTGTGATTTAGTTTTTTTTTCTTAAGTTCCCTTGTCTCTGGTCTGACGTAGGATATAATTAAAAATAAAAATTATTGTGATTGGTTTTGGCAAATTGCAAATTGGATCTCAAGATTGGAATGATAAACAGAACGCAATCGACATTTTAAAATAAAAAGCTTCGTTTGTTTTTTGTTTGGAATTACGTTTCGACTGTCAAAATATTAAATATCATTTAAAAAAAGGTTTTAACTCTTAGTTTGGACTTCTTGGCGGGAGTGTGAGGAGTCATGCCTGTGATGTTTTGTTTTATTTTCTAGAACTTGTTTTGTCTTATATTAATGTGAAATAATAGTGGATTTTTAACCGTTAAGTGGTAGTGAACGTGTATGCGTGTTGGCAAATGAAACAAAACTGCAATTACAAATCAAACTGCCAATATATAATAGCAGAATGAAAGCCCTGTGCTTCTTGGCCGAATCAATTGAATAAAAAAGGTAAAAAGCTCTTCTTAAGAATATTTTATCCTAATTTACCAACCACCATTTAAGACTTGAAAAATGACCAAGTTAATTATATTTAGTTATCAACCGTTATTTTTTTAATGTCCAAATTGAATTGAGCTTGGCCCTTGATTGAGTCATTTACGTCCGAATAAATGAACATGTCAAATTAAACAACAGCGTTCTTTTGTTTTGTATTATGGTCATTGTTCTTTTTCCTTTATAAGTAAACATCTATGTTATAACATGATGTATACATCGAGAACAAAATATCAAAGTAACCTCTTTTAAAACATAGATTCGCATTTTACAGGCAAACCAGACCGATTTAAGCATCTAAATTTTCTTAGTAGATTAGTCTTAACACACACTTCAATATTGTAGTTCATTTTTTTTTTAATAATTTGTAGTTTTAATTTGAAGGGAAAAAAACAATTTTTCTTATGGTACGGGGTGTAAACGCTCCGTATGAGATTAATTGTTTAGCGATGCGTCGCCTTAATGAAGTTTCGCAAAGGCCGGTCATCGGATGGGTGACCAATTTTTTTATCTTGAACTTCTCTTTGCTGCATTAGCAGTCGTTAACCACCACCGCACCGCACTGGGTCCGCGTGGTGGTTTATAAACGTTCTCTATGTTGTGTATCCATCTAAACCCACCATTAGCAACCCGAAGGTATACTGCATCGTATGAATAACTCAAGCGGTTGAGATAGACTATGTCAAACTCCTACTGACTACACACCCCTGGGGTTGCCTATAGCCTTGTTATACCTGCATAGGCTGACGGAACGGTTGGCAATGACGACGCCGGCGCCCTCCCCGATCCGATCCGAACCCTTCGGAGAATCTACTAGGGCAAGGGGACACGCACTAGTGCGTGATGCCGTTCCCTCTAGAAAACCTCCGGAGGTGATTCGTTTCACACGGCTTGAGGAACCCTTTAAGTTTCTTGCCGCCCCCAAACAAGCCCGGCGAAGCAAAAACTCTCTGAAAAAAAACGCCGGTGCCGTGGTGAAGTCGCTCAGTCTGCAGTGATGCTGACCGGAATACTCCCTAATATGTCGGCTGACTTAACTTAGCGACGGCGTGTCCTGTGTGTGCCACAAGTAGGTCCAGGTCTCGTGAAAGTTTTTTTTTTTTCAGTGACACCGTGGTTTTTGGGGGCGGCGAGGTACGTAAAGGGTACCTGACCATGTTGTAACGAATCACCTTCGGAGGATTTCTAGAGGGAACGGCATCGCACACTTAAAAGTGCGCGTCCCCGTGCCCTACCAGAGTCTCCGAAGGGTTCGGATCGGATCGGGGAGCGGAACCACCCGAGGGCGCCTTTAAAGGCACGGACCTCGACTCGGGTAGACCGGGCCGTGGAGGAGGAGAGAAGCGCCCAGGTACATGTCTGTACCTGGTATAGAGCGCGTGTGAACCGGTTCTTCGTACCCTTGTTCTACGAGTGCGGTGTCTTGGGCCTAAATTGTTTAATGTATTCTGTAAATGTGTAGTAGCATTTAGAGGATCGTAGTTGATCTGAGGGATCCGATAGGGCGTGTTTCGGCCTACGGAAATTAAGGATGGAGGGAAGATAAGATAAGATAAGATAATTTTAAGCTCGGGACTATTAGTCCACTGGTGACGGTGATGAGTTTATATAAGTACGTCGCATTCGACATCCATCCATAGCAAAATTCAACTTCTCAAAAGTTATTAAAAATCTCACACTGTAGGTATTCACCAGACGAATTAAGTGACTGCATTTTGGCCACGGAATCAGTAAAAAACTTAATAATATCCTCAAATTGATCATAAAAACTCTTTGGTTGGTACTCAAATGATTTTTTTTCTTCTCATAAAATTGTTAATGGACTGCCTTTGCAATTACTGTGTGCCATTAAAATCTCCAATTCGATGTGACTAATTATTTATCTTAATAACTACCGAATTCCGCGATCGCTTGAAAGCATGATAAATATAGTAAAGTTATTAAAAAAAATTAAACGACAATGTGCATGAGCGAAGTAGCTTTAGTACTTACATCTTTTTTAATTAAGTAGTTGGATTTAGTATACCTATTCCAAATTTAAAATTGATTCGGGCTGTGACAGCTAAACTACAGTTTTTTTTTTCCTTTAGTTTCAAAGTAATTTTTCTTACAAGTAATACATAAATATACAAATCCTTCCAGTAAGTAGGTACATAATGATGATGAATGATAATAGAAATGAGAAGTGAGAAATGATATACCCCCCCCAACCCCTCGAGTATCTAAGTAAAGATGTGGAGCTTTACTAAGTCCTCGGGCAGACTTCTTGAGAGAATTTGAAAAGTGAAGTTGCACTGTTTTGTTTCATTTGCCAACACTCATGCACACTCACGAACACTTAACGGTTAATAATCCACTATTATTTCACATTAATATTCGACATAACACAAATTTTAGAAAATAAAACAAAATCGCAGACATGACTCTTCACTTTCCCGCCAAGAAGTCAAACCACAGATTAAAGCCAATTATTACCAACTTTCTCTTAAATTCATTTGCAGTCAAGGCAGCGCAACTATGGAACAGGCTTCCTACGGCCATCCAGGATAGTTCGTCCATTATATCCTTTAAAAAGAAAGTCAAGGATCACTTTCTGTCACTTATGTCATCGCAATGATAGGCACTTGTAATTCCATGTTTATTATTATTATTGTATATGTTCATATTTATGTAGTATTATTATGTATGTTTATGTAGTTTTTAATAATATTGTAGTACATGTATTGTATATGTTACTTCCTTTTAAACATGATACTCCCATTCCAACTTAGGTTGGCTGGAAGAGATCTCTTTTAGAGATAAGTCCACCTTTGCTCACCATTGTTTGTAAACTGAACTCTGTATGTGTGTTTTTTTTTGTGCAATAAAGAATATAAGAAGAGTTAGCTAAACCCAGTAGGGCGGTAAAGATATGTCGGACACTGGGCCTACAGTGTCGAACACTGGAGCCAATGCCACCACGATAGTTGAGGCATAACAGTCTTTGAGTGGAGACAATTATACAGCAACAATGCTGCTAGTGCCAGATCCGTCCTACAAACAATTAAAATAAATTCTATTGTGTCTGTATTTACAGCAGACGACAGGCTAAACTATTCATTATTTAATTACATGGCGGACTTAATGCCTGAGGCATTCTCTACTAGTCAACCATAAGGTGGTGCAGAAATAACAAGGTAGGTGCAATTGGGTGAAGACAACAATTTAGAAATAAAAATAATATATTATAAAACGCACAGTATATACCTACATTATATGTATACAATTTATATAAATATACTTATATAAAAAACATAATGTATATTATTACATAAACTACTTTTACAAATATAGAACAAAATAAACGTTTATTACATAATTTATAAATAGGACGTTACTGAGATGATTCTGCCAAGGATTTATCAAAAAATCATCATTGGCACTTGCATTAGTTAGAGTAATTATTAACGGTATTCTTACTCGAAAATATCAGAAACTCACAAATAATAATATGGTAAGAATCCCGTAAGTACTCCCGACTCTGACCCCTAATCAAGGTTTTTGGTAGATGCAGGTCGCTGACTATCATCGCCTTACAAGCAAAACTACAATGTCCAGACTTTTTACAGCTGATAATAATTACGATACACTGGATAAGCCTAAACCCAGCTTGACGTTTCACTTAGTCAGGGATCCTTTAAGAGCGTTTACGCCGCACACTAGCGCCGCCAATGAAAAAAAAACATATCTAATAATTAGAGATAGAAAATCAAATTATGCTCAACAAACTATCTGAATGAAGTAATTTAGCGTTTTTACGTCACCTAATGAACACCTGACATGTTATGGTTTAGTTAAATATGGCGTTATAGTTAAAAGTGGCCGTAACGTCTTATTTAACTAAACCATAACATGTGAGGTGTTCATTAGGTGCCGTAAAATTGCTAAATTACTTCATTCAAATAGTTTGTTGAGCATAATTTGATTTTCTATCTCTAATTACTAGATATGTTTTTTTTTTCATTAGTGGCGCTAGTGTGCGGCGTAAACGCTCTTAACAAATAGAAGCAAGAAAAACGGACTAAGTCACAAGCAGGGCCATGCGATGGCTAAGGTTAAGCAACTTTCGCACAGGCCGGGCATCGGATTGGTGACCAAAAATGTATCATCTCAAGCTCCTACGTGCTTCGGAAGGCACGTAAAGCCGTTGGTCTCGGCTGCATTAGCAGTCGGTAAGAACTAATCGGTAATGGGTCCACGTGGTGAAATATTATAAATGAGTTCGTATGTGTAAGCAGAGTGTGATGAATATTTATTTCTACTAACGTGTTATAAATCAAAACACGTACCAAAAAATAGAGAAAACAATCATTAATTAAAAAATCAAAATAATCGTTATAACTAACAAAAGTGTAAAGGCGACAAAAAAAAGTTGTCGGCACAAATATCAACAAAAAAACACACACGACACAACTTAATAAAGTTACGGCGATACCATCTAACGTGAACACGACAAATGGCCACCAAAAGCCATATTTCACAGTAATTATTACGAGTAGTCAAGAAATTAAATCAATTACTGCACGGTGACCCGAGGGTTCCTTCCCTTAATCCTTAGTTTTTTTTTCTACGGCGAATAATCGTAAATAATGTCCCGCGGCAGGTGAGGAAAGGTCTTTTGTCAGCCATTTGAACGACTTGGGAAAAAAACTCACTTTTATGTCATGTGAGTTTGGTCGGTTTATCTGTCGACAAACTATGTCGCCTATGAAGTGGCGTGAAATAGTCGATACGGATAAATATAGAGTTGACACAACGGTTGATGATGAAAAATTAAGATTTTTTTTAAAGTAATCGCATAAAGACATTAAAGTTTTTTTGAGAGAGTTTGCTGATTGCCACTTGTAATTTTCAGCTTTATTTACTTTTTTATTCTTATTTTTTTGGGGTATTCTGGGGGCGGCGAGAAACTTAAAGGGTTCCTCAAGCCGTATGAAACGAATCACCGTCAAAGGTTTTCTAGAGGGAACGGCATCACGCACTAGTGCGTGTCCCCGCGCCCTACTAGATTCTCCGAGGGGTTCGGATCGGATCGGGGTATTGATACATCGTAACGGGTTGTAGTTAAATTAGCTATATTAAGATTAACAACATTGTTGTGTGCAAAATTTTGTACTTTAACCAAGGTAAAATAACTACAAATCTTAGAATATTTACACGATACCGTTGAAGTAATGTAAATATAAATTAAGAAATTCCTTACCTACATGAACTTTCTCTCCAGAAAAAAAAAGGAAGTGATAAAAACTTATACTGTCCCACTTTTGGGCAAGGCTTCTATCATTCTCATCAAGAAACTGAAGAACTGTTTAAACCAGGTCCGGTGCTATCGGTCAATCTATCCTCAAAGCTGTCTACTATAATATCGCCAGTAGTATCGGTATTAACCGCTCCATAAAATCCAACCAAGAGGGTCAGGTATAGGGATTTTTTTGGCGATTATTTTTTGGTGGCAACCTCTCCAACATCGTTAAGTGAAAAATACCTGTTTCGGCGCTTTTGCCGCCAAAAAACGGCCGGTAGCCGAACGATATACGAACTGTATTATCGGACTAATTAATCGTATAGGCAGTTTCGCTGGTGGATTTTTATGCGGCGATTGGTTTGCGGCAACGTATAATGATGTAAGGAAGCCGTTATTGCGGAGATGGGTTTTTTTTAATTTGTTTGTTTTATTGGGTTGACTATAAACAAAGAGCGTTCTAACGATCTAAAAAGAACTACAGTATGAAGTAGCAAAGTGTTCGACGAATTATGGTCGCCAAAAAATAACATAGATATTCATTGAAATTTTATGAGCCAAGACAATTAAGAGCGTTTACGCCGCACACTAGCGCCACTAATAAAAAAAAACATATCTTGTAATTAGAGATAGAAAATCAAATTATGCTCAACAAACTATTTGAATGAAGTAATTTAGCATTTTTACGTCACCTAATGAACACCTCACATGTTATGGTTTAGTTAAATAAGACGTTACGGCCACTTTTAACTATAACGCCATATTTAACTAAACCATAACATGTCAGGTGTTCATTTGGTAACGTAAAAATGCTAAATTACTTCATTCAGATAGTTTGTTGAGCATAATTTGATTTTCTATCTCTAATTACTAGGTATGTTTTTTTTTTCATTGGCGGCGCTAGTGAGCGGCGTAAACGCTCTTAATGAGTAATTCGGAAAATTGTAGTGATTTTAATTTAATGTAGTGTGAACATTGGTCTTTCGAGACGGATTAATGGATTAATAGTTGCTGATGCTGACCCTTATTTTAAATGATAAAATGAAAAAAAGTTACACTGGTTCCTGTCGAACACTGGTGGTACTGCCGCCCATAATAAAATTACCTAATTTATTTTTTAAAAGGCTTTCTATAACTGTCCTTTTACAAATTTAAGAACGTTTCTCATACATTTTGGAGCTTAGTTTTAAAGTTTTCTGAAGCATGCATTTCACTACCGAATATCAAAACAACCGAGAGCTACCCATTTGATTGGCCGGCCATAAACTACGACGTGACACACCGACAGACAATGTCGCTATATATAACGCGCCTTACTCTTTTATTTGCTGAGTGGCTGCTATGACAGTTGATATTGCATTGTGTCCAGTATAGGGGAACATGAGCGTTTGTGTAGAGAAAATAAACGGTAGACACGATAAGGCCTTACTCGAATAAGTATTCATTTTATTTTATTGGCGATATTACTGACGGTAGACCCAATCTAGACATTGTACTTTATGGCACCAGTGATTGAAAATAGAAATAGAAATAGAAAAAATCTTTATTTGGTATAACTACACATACACATTCAAAACACAGGAACATCACTTTTTCAATATCACTTTCATTGACTGGCTACAACAAATAAATACCGATCGAACGCCTCGATGGCAAAGTGGCAGAGCGCTCGGCCCGATACCCGAATGTCCCGGTTTAATTCCCAGGTCGGGCAAAATGTATTTCGGATTTTTCGATCCATAGCCTGGGTTTGTGATCACCGACTCGCATTTGGCAAGCGTTGTGATTCAGCAATTACCCATCAATTGTAGTGATGACTTGATTTCAATAATGGAGGCCTTTGCCCAACAGTGTGACAGTTATAGATAGGCCCCTAATACTAGACCACTTGTCATTGTGCAAGCTTTTTCTTCTGTAATATTCTATACTAGATAGGTAGATAAGAACGTTATATTACATCGACGTTATATTCTGATAATCGCATAGATTCACAAGCAAAATATACGAGTATTACTGTAATCTTCGGTAAGCTTTTTATCGTTTGCTTACGAGACCGTAAAAACTGTATTCCTTTGGCATAACTATCTATAAAATTATAACAATAAAAAAGCTGAACACCATGAAGTAGTGTTGCAAAATAATCGGCTATCGATTAATCGATTGTGTTCACCCAGAATCACTCGTACTATCGATTAGACTATCGATAGCGATACTATCGATATAATCGATACTATCGATGTCAATTACACAGCAATACTATCGATTATAATCGATTTATCGATTATGGTTGTCTAAATGCCCAATATAATCGATTAATTGATTATAATCGATAGTATTGCTGTTTAATTGACATCGATAGTATCGAGAATATCGATACTATCGATAGTCCAATCGATTGTATGTGTGATTTTGGGGCCTATCTAATAATAGATTATAATCGATGTTCGATCGATTATGCGGCAACACTACCATGAAGTTTGGATATCCGAACGCATCGTTGACAAAACATGATAAATTGCCGCCAATAAAAATGTTTCATCATAAAAATTCATTCCCATTAATAATTATAATAACTTTGTTCGCTTTTTCTCGTCTTTTTTCCCCTTAGAATCGTAGAGGTATGCGTGAGGCGAAGTCACTTTTTTCCCCATTTGATTTATGTTGAATGCATCTATTAACCACACTCGAAGTCGCTTACTGAATCACTTAATATTCTAAGGGATTAAATACCTGGACGTCAATAGAACTAATTTCTTATTTCAATACATTTTGAAGCTTTCATTGAAAGGAAATTCTACTATTTTTTACGTTGTTGTCATCTAAAAGCTAGACTAGAAAGCTGTTCATCATTATCAGTATCAACAGCCTTTGAATGGCCCAGTGCTGGGCTTATACAAGAACAATATCGTCTATTTATTTATTTATATAAAAGACTATAGAAAGAAGGAAGCGTAATCCACTTCCTAAATAACTTGGCGAAAGCTGCTATAAGCAGACTGAAAACCACTGATCCGTATAATAATCAGCAGTAGGTACTAACAATATAGAACAACAATAAAAATCACAAAGAGTTTGTTTTGTTTTGCCATAAGCTTTAAATAGTACAAAAATAATATCGATCTTTAAAAAAAATATTTATTTACCAAAAACATCCAAAATTGTAGGTGCTATATAAATTTCCAAAAATGCTCTTGCAAGTGACAAAGAAATGTTTCAACTTTTCTTCTTGTTCACGTCCGATTCAGAGCTGCTCTTCACCGGAGTGTTCACTGGTTTTTTCTCCATCGCAGGTTCAGAATGTCGCTCCACCATCTGATGGGGCACGCTATCCTGAGCGTGGACATCAGTCACCAACTCTGGGGATTTCTCAAAAACGTCAGCAGCGCTACTTTCCACATTCAAAAATTGATTTGGTTCACTTACATCATTCAGATCAGGGTTTATATCCACAACAACCATTTGCCCTTTGCTCTCGTCTTTCCCAGGAATTGAAGCCAGCTGTGACTCAAACAAGATCTCTTCGTTGTTCTGATGCTTCCCTTTCATGTGAGCCAGGTAGACGGTCCAGATGAAGCTCGCGGCACTTACGAAGACAATCCTGTTCGGCTCCGAGATGAAATAGAAGTTCAGCGTTTGCGCTGTCGGCCAGAATATCACACCGATCTTGTAAGTGGGCCAGAATTTCTCGTAGACTTCGTTTGCGCACACTTTGTAAGGCTTCCCTTCCAGCAAGCTCATGCCGAAAAAGAAATACGCCATCGCCAAAGGGGAGTAGGTAAATTGTTCGGCCACCGCTCTAGTGATAGCTGTCATCAAGTCTTTCCTGGTGAAGAACCTGCTGGAATACTTCATCCAGCCGTAGAAGACTGGTGCCATGAAGAAGGTGCCGAAGACTCCGAATCTTGCTGCGCGTCCCCAATTGGCGTTCTCCAACGTGGTCCCGTGTTCAAGGTACTCCTGGACGATGCTGCAAGAAGGCCAAATGATGGCGTACGACATCATGCCGCGCACGAGTGGAAAGTGGATCGGCAGCGTCAGGATCTTGGTGAACAGCCCACTCATTGTAGCGTTCTATCATTTGTTTGTTAACGTTGCAAAAAATGTTTACTGTACGTGAAGTAAAAATTTTAACTGACAAACGTCAAGAAGTGTATTGTTGATGACATCGAGTGACAGACCATGGACAATGTCGGCAAATAAAGAAAAATAGCAGACGGAACTAGGTAAGGTACTTACTTAACTTCATCGGGAGACTTCTTGGCGGGAAAGTGAGGAGTCAATAGGTCTGTGTGTCTGCGGTTTTGTTTTATTTTCTAAAATTTGTGTTATATCAAATATTAATGTAAATAAATGGTGGATTATTCAACGTTAAGTGTTCGTGAGCGTGCATGAGTATTAGCAAATGAAAAAAAACAGTACAACTTCACTTTTCAAATTCTCTCAAAATGTTCACGTGAAATCTTAGTAAAGCTCCACATCTTTACTGAGATACTCAAGAAGTTGGGGGGTATCATTTCTCACTTTTCATTTCTATTTCATCATCATACAAGAAGGAAATATTGATTACTAGCGGCAGCTCGCGGTTTTACTCGCGTGGTTCCCGTTCCCGTGGGAATATTGGGATAAAAAGTGTCCTATGTTTTAATCCAGATTATCTATCTGTTTGACGAATTTCATCCTAATCTATCCATTCGTTGCAGCGTGAAGAAGCAACAAATATAGATAGCCCATCTCTCACCCCTCCCCCCTCCCAATTCCTACTCCCTCCTCAAGATCCAACCCCTTCCTCAAGGTTGGCAACGCATCTGCGATAACTTTGGTTTTGCGGGTGTCCATGGGCGGCGGTGATTGCTTTCCATCAGGTGACCCGCCTGCTCGTTTGCCTCCTTTTACCATTAAAAAAAAAGATAGATAGATAATACTTTTATTGCAACACTATAAAACATAATCATGAACAAAAAAAAAAGAATAATTTAGAACAGTTTGTGTGTATGTACCTATGTGTGTAATATGTATGTATGTGTGTGCCCTGTGTGGTGCCGGGGATAAAGAATTGCACCACCCCATCTCTTCCCGTGGGTGTCGTAAAAGCCGACTAAGGGACCATTCCAGAGGATGGGCAGCAGCATCTCTCATAGGTTACCCTCAACCTACTGCGATCGCCAACCCGCCTGCCAAGCGTGGCGATTACAGCAAATACCCCTCATACCCTTGGGGGAGGCCTTTGTCCAGCAGTGGAAGTCCTTTGGCTGAGTTCCGGTTCCACCCACTTACGACTTCTAACCTCTTTCTTGTGTTCTGTGTTTATCCCCAACACGGGATCAAGCAAATTATAGTAATAAAGTAGGTTTTTAACTTTTTCGCTGGTTTTCCCATATTTCGATGTTTGTGCAGTGTTTTGTGTAAGTACACTCTATATCTACAGTTTTATAATTAGCTCAAGTTTTTGTTGATTTCCTAATAAATAAAGAAATAAATGACAAAAGTGTTCAATGACTTGCTGACTGTTACAAAGACAATTTATTTATTATTTATTTACTTATTACAACGGTTTACACTAATTACAGTAAATAGTAGGTATATACCTACAAAGATTACATACGTTATAATTATTATAATACATACATAAAGCAAGCAACTGGAAATGGCTAAGCATGTGCTGACCTAGGAATAAGATCCCAGGCAGCTCTGGTTTTCAGCCACTTCCACTTCTCTACAGGTCTTTAATGAGAGCGTCAAGTTCTATGTAGATACAGTTAGCATCGGAAATCGCTGACCACTTTAGTACCATAGTATTGTCATAAAAACTTCAATAGAAGTTAACAAGCACCTTTTAGATAATTTTATTGGTCTAACAAAATGCTTGATGCTCCGGGTAGGTACCTACCCCTTTTTGGAATTGAGAGATGGATTGGATTTCACCACCCTCTCACAGAATATCGGCGTGAAACAACGGCACTCGTTGCTGTTTCGTCCGGTGAGTGAAAGTACCGGAGGCCCATCTCTCACCCCTCCCCCTTCCCAATTCCTACTCCTTCCTCAAGATCCAACTCCTTTCCAAGGTTGGCAACGCATCTGCGATAACTTTGGTTTTGCGGGGGTGTCCATGGGCGGCGGTGATTACTTTCCATCAGGTGACCCGCCTGCTCGTTTGCCACCTTTTAACATAAAAAAAGAAAAAAAAATGGAAGTGAGAGCTATTTTTTTTAAAGAGATTGCCACTTAAGAGGGTTGAGAGTTTTAAATATCTTGGGCACATGGTTGCCGCTGACCTTAAAGATGATGCAGATTTAGAAAGAGAGCGTAGGGCGCTGTCTGTTAGGGCCAACATGATAGCACGCAGGTTTGTTCGTTGTTCGGAGGAGGTCAAACTTACCCTGTTCAGGGCATTTTGTACATCTTTCTACACGAGCAGCCTGTGGGCGGACTATACAAAGAAACAGTACAGCGCCTTACGTGTCCAATATAATAATGCTTTGAGGGTGTTGTTGGGGCTGCCGCGTTTCTGCAGCGCATCGGGTATGTTTGCCGAATATCGAGTGGATTGTTTTTACACGACCATGCGTAAGCGGTGTACATCTCTGGTGCGCAGGGTGCGCGCCAGCCCTAACAGGATCCTCAAAGTGTTTTCAAATCGATTTGACTGCCAGTACATGAACCATGCAGCTATGGTTCATGTATTATTGACATCATAACAATATTAATAATTCCTAATTTTGGTTTTAATTAAATTTTTATTTTTATTGTGATTTTAGTTATTTTATTTAAATTGAATTTTAAATATGATTTTAATTTTGTTTTTTAATTTGATGATAATTGTGATTTAATATTTTATTTAAATTTAATTTTGTATTTTATTATTTTTGATTAGTATGATCCAAAGTGGTCGAAATAAATGTATTTTATTTTTTTATTTTATTGCTGATTGCCTCAAATGGCATTTTCAGCTTCACCGGGCTTTTTTGGGGGCGGCAAGGTGCTTAAAGGGTACCTCAAGCCGTGTGAAACGAATCACCTCCAGAGGTTTTCTAGAGGGAACGGCATCACACACTTAAAAGTGCGTGTCCCCGTGCCCTACTAGATTCTCCGAAGGGTTCGGATCAAATCGGGGCATCATTTCGATGGCTTAGTTCACAATTGCACTAACTACAGATTTGTCAATTTGTCGATTTACAAATCTAAAGGTCATTAGTACTTATTGACATTCATCAAACTTTTTTATCACAACTGTGACCCTATGTTTATCATAGAAAGAGATGGACTAGCGGTATTTCAATACGCGCAACCGAAAGAGCATGTGCATATTTAGTGTATTTGGCACTTAAAAAGCGAAAATTTAAAAATTTGTAGCTAGTGCAATTGTGAACTAAGCCATCGATTTATGTTGTATGTAAGTTAGCATAAAAATCATTTTGTTGGTAAATCAATATGTAGGTATACAGATCTAGTAGGTACTTAGGTACTTGTAATGCTTTAAATATATTACCTACGACCAACAATGGCCTAGATCGTGTTTAAGATAAATTGTCGCCGCGCTTGCTATGCCCAATCGCGGCATGTTCCATTTAATTCAGCAAAATTTACATCAAAACCGCCATTCAACGTAAAATCAGTAACGCGATAATAATTGTTGTCGGTGGGTACACGGAACACGACGTACTATAATTAGCCATTTAGCTATCCGTCGATCTATCGACCACCCACCGGCATTGAACATTCGATTGATTGGCTATTCGATTGTTATTCGATTATCAATCGATTATTTGGCTCGGGTCAGTCGATCGGCGATCGCCTTTGTGATAGCCACGATGATTTGGCATAACGCACGCGTGCGCTCGCGCACGGCTTGACAATTAGTCAATACTTACAATTAATTCCTAACCGGAGTGGACTTTCTATACAAAGTACACATAAATAATAAACTTAAATAAACTTTCTACACTCACACCAATTATCTAGCCCAAGAGAAGCTTCGATATGAAACTCGTTAGATGGTCACTAGACAACGGATAAACATACTTAACATACTTAAATACATACTTATTATACATAGAAAACACCCAGACCCGAGACAATTTAGAAAAACAATATTTTCTAAATTGACCCGACCGGGGATCGAACCCGGGACCTCAGAGATGGCGACACCATGAAAACCGGTGTTCAAACCACTCGATCAAGGAGGTCGTCAAACATATACAATTACTATGTTTAATAAGTCCGCTACCATAATTAACAGTGACAGTTTGAAAACTATCAGCTGGAAAACGTCTGCACCGCAAAAATACATAAAAATGAGATAGGACTATCATGATAGAGCACCCCCACGACCCGGTCAACCCGAGCCGAGGTCCTCGCCATTAATTTGTTCCGCTCCCGATCTGATCCGAACCCCTCGGAGAATCTAGTACCTAGGGAGCGGGGATTCGCACTAGTGCGTGATACCATTCCTACTAGAACCCTCGCAGCCAGTGTCACGGGTCTGCCGTGGAAATGAAAAGACTGACAGACAGTGAACAAATATTTATGTATTAGAAAAAATAATTAAATTACAATGTTGCATATACTAGGGTGGGGTGAAGCCCCTTAATTATTGCTTGGCCGTCCGGCACTTCCCTGTGTCCGCGGTGCTCAGAAGTCAGCTTGATCGGCGAGGATGTGGTGGGCCACAAGCAGGTTGGTGGGTACGTGCGCGAGCTGGTATCAGCGGCCGCAGCAGTCCAGTCGCAAGACTCCCGCCGTATAAATCCAGCGGTATAAGCCCAGCCGTAAAAACGTAGAATGTCCAGAATCCTGACGTAGCACGAGAAGTCCAGCCGTAGAAAGTCCAGCCGTGGCAGCCCTCTAACGGTGCTTCGTTTCACACGGCTTGACGAACCCTTTAAGTTTCACGCGGCCCCCAAAAAAGCCCGATGACGCTGAAAGTAACGTATAAGGCAATTAGCTAACTCTCTCAAAAAAACCCGTGATATAGCGGGAGGTCGACGAGCATGTCGGCCAAATAAAAATATTTTGTTGGGTCGTCTAAAATATTTTGTCACTAACTGCTTTAAATGATTGTAAATAATTTAATTTGATTTTAATCTGAATTAAATAAATTATTATTATTATAAATCCGCAGGAGAGGGCCGCCAGCATCTGGGCACAGAGTACTCAGACATCCATCAGGCTTCATATATAGCGACAGTTGTTTTAGGTGAAATCTCTGGATGTCACAATTGTTCGCGAAAGATTCGGATTGCAGCCCCGGGAGGTCTGCAAGGCAGGGCCAGTCTCAGAGTGCTGTCCGTCTCACCTGGGGCTTGCCTTTAGGGATAGGAGAACGGAGCGGGAGACTCCTGGACGCCGCAGCGCGGCGGCTGCGCCGGTGGGTCACATTTCCCAACGGTCACCAAAAAAGGCCCGTGATGATTGGGGCTTGTCCAAATAGATAAAAAACAATAAAAACAATAAAAATGAGTATTTGGATCTCTTTTGTGCTTCAAAGAAAGAAGATCGTGTTAGAGACAGTTCTGACATTCATAACGCTGAATTAGTGTCCAAAAACACATCCCTGGCAGAAGAAACTAGTAAGTATTTAGATGCAGCCTACATGCGTTATTTTTTCGACTTTAGGTAGGTACCAGAATATTAAATGATTTGCGGTCAACATAGCATATTGTACAGCTATTGCTTTAGGTAACAAATATATTTAATGAAAAAATTTTTTTTTTTTTAATCTCCTAATTTTTACTTTAAACCTACATAAACGAGTATTATAGAGCGTTTACGCCGCACACTAGCGCCGCCAATGAAAAAAAAAATACATATCTAGTAATTAGAGATAGAAAATCAAATTATGCTCAACAAACTATCTCAATGAAGTAATTTGGCATTTTTACGTCACGTAATGAACACCTCACATGTTATGGTTTAGTTAAATATGGCGTTATAGTTAATAGTGGTCGTAACGTCTTATTTAACTAAACCATAACATGTCAGATGTTCATTAGGTGACGTAAAAATGCTAAATTACTTCATTCAAATAGTTGGTTGAGCATAATTTGATTTTCTATCTCTAATTACTAGATATGTTTTTTTTTTCATTAGTGGCGCTAGTGTGCGGCGTAAACGCTCTTATCATGACATTCGAAAAATCAAGTATAGAAATAGGTAGGTGATTCCAAGAACAAAAATTCGGCCTACTTCGACTTACATCTATGCATGAATTTTCGTGTAACCACACAAAACAACAATAAAACATTACAATCTTGAAGAAACTTTGGCTTTAGTAGCGACATCTACTTAAAGCTTTTCAGATTAACTCCCATTTTAATTTACATCCACATCCACTGCTTTTTTAACTATGCGTGATGTTTGTAATAAATTATACCCTTGAAATATCTATATTTTTTTATGTTCGTTGCAATCGTTATAGTTCTAAAGATTTTATTTTATGACGGAAATAATAATACGCACTTCTGATTAATATTATCTGATTATTATTAATTAATATCACTGCCGTCTATTGTCAACTATATAAAACAACATCTAATAGCTAGTGCACTGCCATCTGTGAACATTTGAAAGCATTCAATGTCAAAGTTGAAGGTTACACAAAACTTTTAACAGATGGCAGTGACTGAGCTTGGCCGTACAAGTTCTGCTACTCACCGCTAGATGGCTAGGAAAATCATGATTGCTCAAATATTTTACCGGTATCCCAATTTTTATTAGAATGTAAGTATATTTTTTTAGATAATTAGGTACCTATGATTATCATCATTATTTTACTACCTATGATGGTACCTACCTATAATATAAAAAAATAACGATTTCGCTTCCATCAACCGAATTTTCTGAAATAACAGCTTCAACTAACGAATAAAACATTTTGTTCAAAGACATTTGACATTCGATCACGTTAACGAAAACGAGAATAGTATGGCATTGAAGCAGCGCCACCAGGCGACATACGAGAAGAGTTAACATTTTGCCATACAACTTTCATAAACTTAAACGTAATCCAATGAATACGGATACTAAAGTACGAAATTAAAGTAAATCTATCATTAACTAACATAAAGAAAAGATTTGAAGAAAAAATAAAGTATTTTCCAAATTTATTTATTTACATGATTAAAAACATATTTCTTTCTACTCGTGGCACTATCTAATAATTTTTTGCTTTTGATAAATAGATTGAAACGAATCACTAAAAAGCGAAAAATAAACAAAAATTTTAACAAAAGAAAAACCGACTCCAAAAAATTACTGATAAAATTGCACTAAAAAGTAAAAAATAAGCGTTAGACTTATATAGACAATAACTTTATTAAGAAAATATATAGGTACAATTACTGTTACTTTTGGAGTCGGTGCCAGCCAAGGTAACTTTAACATAAACATTTAACGACATACTATATTATAATCATAATAGTACGTTCAATGTTATGCATGAAATTTTGACTAAAAACGCGGACTGGCTTCAAAATCTTCGTTGGCTGGCACCGGCCCCAAAAATAACAGTAATTGTACCTATATATTTTCTTAATAAAGTTATTGTCTATATAAGTCTAACGCTTGTTTTTTACTTTTTAGTGCAATTTTATCAGTAATTTTTTGGAGTCGGTTTTTTTTTTGTTAAAAGTTTTTATGGTAAAAGGAGGCAAACGAGCAGGTGGGTCACCTGATGGAAAGCAATCACCGCCGCCCATGGACACCCGCAAAATCAAAGTTATGAAGTAATGGTATGAAGATAATGGAGATTGTATGTTCATGAATTTTAAATCAATTTATATTTTTATATTAATAGTTGTTTTTAGTCTAGATGCATGTTTAAATCAGTTACTATGATACATTACTTGGAATGAAGTAGTTTATTTTGGTATAAATAAGCATTTTTAGATTATTTTTGTGGCTTAGGCCACTTTTGAATATAAACTTAAATAATATTTTATTAAAAGGTTTATAAATTAAACGAATTTATTGCAAATGAACATAGCGTTTAATGACTTGATGGCAACAGCTGTCAAGTCAGCCACACCGCCAAATTTTAGTGTTATCCCTGTGTAAAAATGACCTAAGCGGGCTTAGGCCGTTATACATTATTATAGCAAGTTATCAGCAGAGGGAAAAAACTAATGTGCAAAAGGTAGTTTTACAGTGCCATTTGCTAACGATTGGGGGAACTAGGGATAGGCCGGTTTTGTATTAAATTTTAGAACGTGTGAATTAATTTGGAATAGCTATCAAAGAATATGAAAAGTGGTGGGTTAGGCCGCTTTTGCGCTGACGGCCTCAACTTGCAGTGCGTATTATCTCGGATTGTTTCAGATATATAGCCCGGGTTTGGATCACCAACCCGCATTTGGCAAGCGTGGTGATTTTAAGCCATTACCCATCCATTGTAGCGATGACTTGATTTCAATGATGTGGAGGCCTTTGCCCAGCAGTGGGACAATTTATAGGCTGTATACTTATATACTATACTATAACATATTGTAAACAATTTTTTTCTCTAAGGTTTCCACTCAAACCGCCTCATGGTTTTTATTACAGAAATAACAAAATACTTACATGCCACTTAAAACGGCAGAATCACATCATAAATATGCTACTTTATTGGTGACTTGACAAGTTTTTAACGTTTTTTAAGTTGAGTTCAACGAAATCGAGCGAGTGTCGAGCGAACACTTAAAATAGTTTGTGGCTGGACGTAAATTTGTATGGAACGAGGTGCAAATAATTGGTTTGGACGTAAATGGTGTGTTAATGCATTGGCTCAGCTTGTTAAGTTTGTCAATAATTTATGTCTTATTAGATTGGATTGGTTGATAGATTTGGACCACACTGAAGAAAAAACTTTAAGCGTTGATCTTACTGGTCTGGAGCCAGTGTTCGGCACAGTAAAACCAAAGTTCGACACAGTAAGTCCAGAGCCAGACACCAGTTCTGCCGCACAATTTATGAACGCAGTAAGTACAACTTACTGTGTTTGTGATTGTGATATTTGAGGTGCTGACATTACGATCTATTCGAAACTGTTCTTTACTGCGTTCATAAATTTATTTATTTTTTGTTTTAGTTGATGGCTTCGTGCGATTAGCACATTAAGCCAGTGTCAAAGTAATTTTTCTTACAAGTACGAGTAATACATAAATAAACAATATTTCCTTACTGTATGATGATGATGAATGATAATAGAAATGGGAAGTGAGAAATGGTATAAGTACCCCCCAACCCCTCGAGTATCTCAGTAAAGATGTGGGGCTTCACTAAGTCCTTGGGCGGTCTTCTTGAGAGAATTTGAAAAGTGACGTTGCACAGTTTTGTTTCATTTGCCAACACTCATGCACGTTCACGACCACTTAACGGTTAATAATCCACCATTAATTCACATTAATATTCGACAAAACACAATTTTAGAAAATAAAACAAAACCGCAGACATGACTCTTCACTTTCCCGCCAAGAAGTCGTTCATAAATTGCGCGGCAGAGTTTTCCTCAGAAAAAAAATTGAATTTCATTGACATTTCACTAGATGACAGTTCGAAAGCAGCTGGGTGCCTAGCGTGTGTTTTGCTTACTATCCGCATTCAATCAATTACGTTTCCTCATCATCATCAGCTCATTTTTATGTCCCCACTGCTGGGGCACGAGCCTTTCCTATGGATGGATAGAGAGAACGGGCCATAAACCACCACGCGGGCCCTTTGCGTATTGGTGGTTATCAACGACTGCTAATGCAGCCAGGACCAACGGCTTTACGTGCCTTCCGAAGCACGAAGGAGCTCGAGATGATTAATTTTTTGGTCACCCATCCGATGACCGGCCTTTGCGAAAGTTGCTTAACCTCAGCACTCGCAGACGGTCTCCAGTCGCCTTAAGGGTGGGCCGACCAAAAAATGCCAAAAATGCAGTTACGGTTAAGTAAATATAATTGAAAATACTATCGTATTAAATGAACAAAATATATATTTAGTATCATAGGGAACGTGTTTACAATTTGTCAGAACCATAAATTCATAATACGCTATAGTTTTTTCTACAATATCATTTAAAGTTGGGCAAAGATCATGAAAACGAGTGGCGGCGTTTAGTAGATTTCTTATAATATATCAAAATTATTGTACCTCTGATTTTGTCTAAACAATCATCAATAGATAAACTACAAATTGCTAGACTACATTTTTGATTCATCAAGTGGTTATTTAAATAATATTTTTTTATTAAGCTTCTTAAATTCCCCATACAAAATTAGTATGGCCGCGCGGCATCAAATAAATATGGACGACGACATTTCAAATAAAACATATGACACTTGTCACTTACGGACGGCGCACCCTTAACCACTGCGCCATCGAGATTTTTAGCCTTTAGTAACAACTAAAGACATACCATCTGCTTCATTGCTATCTACTGATTATTCTAAACTAGCTGTGCCCCGTGCTTTCACCCGCGTAATGAGCTTTAAAAAAAAATATTTTCCCGTTTTTGCAACAATTTTCATTGCTGCTCCACTCCTATTAGTCGTAGCGTGATGTAATATAGCCTATAGCCTTCCTCAATAAATGGACTATTCAACACAATAAAAAAATTTCAATTCGAACCAGTAGTTCCTGAGATTAGCGCGTTCAACCAAACAAACAAACTCTTCAGCTTTAGAATTATTCTAAAATGAAAATCAATTATGTTGTTTTGGCGACAAAAACTGTGTCGAACAATGGACTTAGCGTCGAATACTGGTGCCACCACGATACCAATAGAAAGTTTAGGTAAAAAGGTTATGAAAGTGTAAGCCCAAATAGCAATAATTAAATTTTAGGAATTACAGACGTTACAGACTGCATGTGTTTTTGTTTGGAATTTTGTCGTGGCCAGTGTTCACATATGACAGGAGATTGATGTCCAGCTGTGTTCGTAGGAAGGTACCAATTTTTTTAACTATGTCCACCGCCTGGCGATGAGAAGGAAGCTGTTTCGATTTCATTTTGACCGGTTTCAAGTTCGATTCTGGTTTATTAGGAGAAATTAACAAGTAAGAAGTATGGTGTTCACAAATAAAATATAATTATAGTGGTTTCACCAGGGGCCCGACCGCCTAACCGATCGCTTTGACTTCGTGTGTGGTTTATGACGTCATCTTGTCGTTTCGTGCCGCCTATGAAAGCAATACCGAAAGCTATAGCCTTTAGCTTTTGATATTGAATTCATAAGCTGTGCGACGAGGTGGCAAGATGACGTCATAAACTATACGCGTAGTCAAGCGATCGACTAGGCGGTAGGGGGGCAGGCTCAACATATTAACCCGTCTTTGACATTGTTCATTCAATTTTCGTCATTGCCACTTCTGCAAGAGCCGTTCATCGGATGGGTGACCAAAAATGTATCATCTCGAGCTCGTCCGTGCTTCGGAAGGCACGTAAAGCCGTTGGTCCCGGCTGCATTAGCAGTCGTTAACAACCTAATCTGCACTGGGCCCGCTTGGTGTTTTATGGCCCGTTCACCCTGTTGTGTATCCATCCATCGAAGGCTTGTGTCCCAGCAGTGGGACTTTTAAAATTCAAAATTATTTATTCATTTTAGGCTACATATAGCTCTTGTGAATGTCACTATGCCATCGGTTCGTAAATCTACTCTGGGTTCCCACCCATTGTACTGAGAAGAACCGGCAAGAAACTCAGCAAGTGTCTAGCTCTTTTCTCCCTTACAGCGTCAAAAATATTGGAAAATGCCCTATCATAGCAGGACACTTTCCATTACAAATAAACACAAAAAATATAGAAGACAACCACAACATGTAAAAAGAAACAAAATAAAAAAAACTAAGTTATCAAAACATCAGGTAAAAGTTTAAATTTCCACAATGTCATACAGTACCACTACAGTACTCCAGTAAAAGTCAAAAATGTTTAAGAAAAACAAAGTCAAAATATAGTGAATAATACTAAAAATAAGATAAGTATGCAAGAGCAGACCAGCCTCCACATGCTGCTTTATATCAAATAGAATGAATAATGTACGGCATTGACATAAGTCAACGATACTTACGTATAAATGACGTTTAAGTTATCCCATACAATAATCATTATATTTAATTTTTATTCTATTAGCGTTTTGCCACTTGTCTAGGGGGGCTAGTGATGATATTGATTATTCTAAACATCCCATTAGTGGGCTAATACCTACCATATTGGCCCAAAAATTGTCATTGCAACTGAATTTGCACCTTAAAAAATCGTAAGATAATATTTTTTTTTTGCCTCACCTCAGCTGGACCTGAACTCAGGACCTCCGAATATCGAGCCTATATCTACCAAGACGTCCTTAATAATTTGTAATAGTCTATAGATATATTTTTTTGTTAGTTTTCTAAATAAAACCAAAAACAAAGCGACTGATTGTTAGCATCCGACATCAGTGTCGGGTTACCTTACGACTGGCGGAAGATGTTGGTTTTACGAGGGAGAGGTGCGGCGTTTAACATTTAAAAAAAGTTACGACTGTTGCAGTTTTTGCTTTTCGACTTCTGCGGTTTATAAAAAAATATAGGAACACTTACTTACAAAGGAGCCACTTATTTTACTGATTGTATAGAAGCCCTAGAATGCTAACTTTATTTGCCAATACTGGAAGGATAAAATAAATAAATAAATAAACTTTCCTACACTCACACCAATTATCTAGCCCAAGAGAAGCTTCGTTATGAAACTCGTTAAGTTACTAGACAACGGATAAACATACTTAAAATACATAAATATACGTAAATTATACATAGCAAACACCCAGAACCGAAACCATTTAGAAAAAACAATAATTTCTAAATTGACCCGACCGGGGATCGAACCCGGGACCTCAGAGATGGCGACACCATGAAAACCGGTGTACAAACCACTCGACCAAGGAGGTCGTCAATTAATTGTTGAAAATAAATCTTTTTAGTTTAGGTAGTCATTCATAAAAAATATACAATACTGCTTGTATAGAAATCCTAGAATGCTAACTTTATTTGCCAATATTGGAAGCATAACCATATCCATGCGCCGACGCCGCTGATCCGACGTAGGGTAGGTATTGGCACCAGTTTCGACAGGAACCAGTAATCAACATGTTTTTTTTCATCATTAAAAGTCCTACTTTTATTTACTATTTATTTACTATTTACTACCCGTAAATATTTAAAAAAAAAGGTTGATTTAAATATTTTTAAATCGAACCCGGGACCTCAGGGTCTAAACCGGTGGTCTTAACCACTAGACCACAGAGGCGATTAGAAGGCGCATTCCAGGCGGTGTTCACAAAGAGGTGTCAAGAAACTAATGGTGATGAGACCCATCGGTCACAGTTTATTTAAACCCGTAGCTTTCGCTCCGTCAGTTAACACAAACAAGTGATTTAACTCTATAGAACTTAAAAAGTTACCTATACATTATATTCATTTGACACCATTTAGTTGATAAAAAAAAAGAAAAAAGAAAAAAAATATACAAAAATGTTCTGTAAGTTTAAATTATTGCATGCTGTGTACACTCAATTTAGATTATTGTCTTGTCTTATTATGTGGAAAATGTTTTTATGTTTTTGTAATGACATTAATCTGTCAGTGTACCTTTCATAAATAAATAAGTAAATAAATTTGACAATTATCGAACCCTTTGTGAGATCCATGGTAATAAAGAAACTGTATTCATCATCATCATCATCAGCTCATTGTATGTCCCACGAGGCACGGGCACGAGCCTTCCCTATGGATTGATAGGGAGAACGGGCCATAAACCACCACGCGGGCCCAGTGCGGATCGGTGGTTGTTAACGACTGCTAATGCAGCCGGGACCAACGGCTTAAGTGTTGCTTGTATCAAAATTAATGTAAGTTAGGTACAAATTAATACACACAGTAGATTAGAATAGAATAGTATATTTTTAAGTGTTTGATTTAAAAAAAGTGTGTTATAAATTATGTACACACGGCGGCAGATCAACCTACCCAAAACTGACAAATTTCTACAATCAATTTTGAACTTTATTGTTTGGTTATAAGGATCAATATTGATTTGGGTAGGTTGATCTGCCGCCGACTGTACCTAGATAACTTTTATGTGGCTCTATAATTTCATTTATAAAAATATCTAGGTAATTACAATATTTTACCAACAATTTAGTAGTGTAAAGTAAGACTGATTTAAGCCATTTCAACTGCAAGTAAAACCGTATACTTAAAGTGATTCATTCATTATACATTTGTCACAAACTAAGTTCGTCACATTTTTGTACACTCCAATACATTGAAAGTAAATTTTTCACATGTTACAAAAATATTTGTAAGTTCGTCACAGGTCCAAACTAAAATATGACAAATTTACTTCATAAAAATAGAAGTGTGGCAAAACACATAAGTACTTTTTTCTGTGACGAATGTACCTTGTGGCATATGTAGTACAATGACTCTATCATATATTAATTTCGCACTAATTAAAGAAAAACAATAACACCACCACCACGTGTGTAACTCCAATTCCTTACAGATAAGCGGTTACCCGCCACACTTCGCTCCCAAAGCAGTTAAACAAACCGTAAACCGCAAATTAACTCCTAAAATCGTTTATAAAGTCATTAGGCGAGCGAAGGGGCGCCTCAATCTCTTCACACCAGCATGAAATCATCCGTTTTATTTACACCATGCGTAGTAAACAGAGCCATAGAGCGAGACGGACTTATACGAAGCTTTGCTGAGCGTAAAAGTGATAGACATCGGCCAAAAGCTCCGCCCATCACGCCGCGATCCCCTTGGATTGGCTTTACCGAGCAATCTTGGAGCCATCAGTATTCGGACGCGTGTCTCTTAAGCCACAACTTAATGAACCCTCAAATCAGTCAAACTTATTGACAGTGCAAGTGTATAATGGAATACGAGAACGCGGAGGAAGTGAGAGTTTTTAACAACACCAACAACAACAGTTTGAAGCACAATTACAACAATTGTAAAAATGACTTCTACGAGCACGCCAACGTGGATTGTTTTGATAAACACAAGCAAAATAAAGAGCTGATGTACGTAAACAAAGATTATAACGTGAAAATGGAGGAGCAAATGAGCCAAAGTCTAAACACGCCTTTTTCCGTAAAGGACATACTGAACATTAACCAACCGAATTATTACGAACGAAACGATATTTGGAAACCAAACGAGAGGAGATTGGAATACCCCCATGAGCAGATATGTCACCAAGCACAAACCTATTGCTCCCCAGAATATTTCAATCAGATGTATTCTAACATACCTGTTCATTCAAACGTAGAACCTTATTGGAATCAAGAAGCTTATCACGATCCGAAAATCGAGGAGTATTATAGTTACAATACTTACTGCCATAATATATACCATCATAATTTTGAGCAACATATAGAAATTGACGTGCACTCCAATGACCCAATTCTGAGAGATACAGTGCATAGTAATGTATCAAACTCTATACCTATGGAAAATAAGAAAAGCGAGAAACATATAGATCATAATATACATTACAATCCAACATATAATGTGCCGGAAACATTTGAGAAGCCAGTTCTATCGCCGAGTAAACATATAAGTAAGTATCATTGAAACAATAATTACTTACACTGTGTATTTCTTTTTCTAATAGTTTTACCTAAACAAGCTTCCATTCTAACTTTAGTCTTTAATCGCCATGTTGGTCACCGGTGAGCGACAAACCATAAATTTTCTATTGTGTCTCGTTTTGCGGCAGTCAACGTGTTAAGTTGCCTGGAAGAGATCTCTTTTAGATATAAGTTCACCTTTTTATACCATTGTTTGTGAATTGATTTCTGTTTATAACGTCAAATATAAATTAGGTGATTAAATATATATCTAAATTTAGTTTTGTTCATTTAAACAAACATAGACAAGCGAAGCAACTTATTACATATTGGCGCGTTCAACCAAACGAACAAACTCTTCAGCATTATATAATATTATATTAGACATTTTCTTTTTATTAAAGGTAACTTTTTCTACCACCACATTTCCTGCAATAATAATTAGACATTTAAAAAACAACCTTAAAATATGAAAAATTCAAAATTCAAAATTATTTATTCAGTCTAGGCTACAAAAAGCTCTTTTAGGGCACTATGCCATATTTTTGAGGTACATGTCTATAATATATATCTATATATTTTAAGTATATAGGTCTATAAGTACATATCAACGAGGTTAACTTAATATATGCGTGGGGATTACTACAAATTAAGGACGGAGGCCTTCGCGTATCAGTGGGACAGTATAGGCTATTTAATACTATAATTGAATCAATATATACTCACACAAACTTTATTATTGTTTCAGCAGAGACTCCGGCGGTAACACACAAACAAGACAAGAAAGATAAGAACGCTAAAAGGAAACCGCGCATACTATTCTCCCAAACCCAAGTGCATGCGTTAGAGCTCCGTTTCCGGGCGCAGAAATACCTTACAGCACCAGAGAGAGAAGAGTTGGCGAAGAACCTGAATCTATCACCGACCCAAGTCAAGATCTGGTTCCAAAACAGGAGATATAAAAGCAAAAGGATAAAATCACCGGAAGTCACTACTTCCACAGATGCTAAACCTAGCAAGATAACTACAGGAAGGAAGCTTTTTAAAACTGAAAACAAAATGGCCGCTTATGATTATAAAAATGATATCCAAGATACTATAGCCAAAGAGTTGATTGTAAGCGACAATTTGTCATCGACGATCTATTTTGACGATAGTGGCCTTACTTATGATGATAACGTGAATGACAAATATTATGAGGACAAATTGGAGATTGACGCGACACCTGACACGACTATTGGTATGCAGGGCTTTTTAAACAAAGGGTTATACCCTTCGCAAGTTAATATTGAATCGGCAAAAGAAGCAAGCTATAGCGACTGTCCTGAGTTCAAGAAGTATTATAATATGCATTACATTTGTTCCTAGTTTTGTAGTCTTTGACCAAACGTGCCATTTTAGACTGACTACCAAAGAGTATTAAATGTGTTATTTTTTTTGTTATTTTGTACTTAATTTTTTTTTATAATTATATTTACTGCATACGTGCATACGTTGCGGTGCCAAGGAGCTGCTATATCAAATAGTATTTTTAGAATATTATGTACAACTGTTTTTTTTAAATGTAAATAAATAAAAGTTAAGACTTCAAAAAAGTTTATTTCCCCCTTGTATGTATCTAATAATATAACTTTATTGCCGTCACAACATAGAAAAATTACCGTAACTTAAAAAACATTACTTTTTATTAATATTGTATACACTTCCTAAAAAGCCTGTATGTTTACATAAATTATGACATAAAATCTACTTCAAGTAAGATACTAACATACGACCTTTTGAAATACGGGCTACTTTCCGATTCCCAGCCGAGATAGACGCTATGGTGATTTGATTTACCGCCGTTCATTAAAAATTAAAGCTTAACGCAGACCTAAATTAACTAGACCTCAGTAATGAAAAACCAAGTAGTGAAATAGATTTTCTCTTATTTATATTATGTTTTTTTCTTAGGGTTAATATTCATATTCATATTCCTAACTTATTGCAGGTCACAACATGTTACATAATTTTAATTAACAATAAGTATTGTAGGTACTACATGTAAGTGACACCCTGTAAGGGCGTAGCAATTTATAATTCTACATAAACTTTAACTGCTTTCTTCTATTATTTCTTTATTTTTATGTACATCTCTTCGTGTTAAATTTCTGAAGAGTTTCTTGAATCTGCAGACCTGTGCTATGTTTTCCTCTTAGACACATTAGCACTTCCTGTAATACTGTAAAATCAAGGTTCGACGGTTCACCGTTTAAGTTAGCATTATAATAATTTTATAATTTATATAACATTAACATTAGAATATTTCTTATCTAGTTTCTACTTAGGTATAATAATAATATATAGGTAGCTTTTTTTTTACTTTTTATTTTCAAGTGCTAATTGCTGCACTGAAGCTTAATTAAAAATTTATAAAATTTATAAAATACAGTGAAAGAGTAGTGTAAAGTGTAGCTTTATTATTTATTATAATTTTAATATATTTTTAATTTTAATATATTTTTATTTTATTCATAGACTATTGATACTAAAGCTTTGATATAATTAATAATATAATGGGTATTTGATTTTGTTACGTTACTAAATATAACAGCTGCGTTATGTATATACAACGATATACACACAACTATACTATGTCGGCATGTCAAAATTGTCAATGTCACGGCATGAATTTGGGTGGTGACCATTTTGGCTTTATATAAATCTTATGAATGATAAAACCATGCCATCAGGTTCTCCTATTTATGCTCCGAATTACCATAGCCTTACAGGACTAAAGCAGATCTCACTCAGATACATTTATTTTTCTTATGACAGAAACAAGACTTTATAATTATACAAGTTTGTGAACTGTTTCATTTTCTACACTCTAAAGATATATCATACTAATATTATAAAGAGGAAAGCTTTGTTTTTTTTTTGTATGTTTGCAACGAATAAACTCAAAAACTACTGGACCGATTTAAAAATCTTTACCATTAGAATGCTACATTAACGCTGAGGAACATAAGCTATATTAAAAAAGAAATGTCCACCCGTGCGAAGACGAGACGGGCCGCTAGTATATGCTAAAGATAAAACAAACAAAAAATAACATAATATTGTATTGGAATTATACAGCTAGGAAGAAGGGGTATTTAGGTGTTCAATTGTTGTTAAAGATTAAAATCAGTTACTAACTCCTATTTTAAACGATTAAAGGAAAAAAAAAGTCAATCACTGGTTCCTGTCTGTCATAATATAAGATTAAAATAACTAGATACCTATTCCGTGTTTTGTTCACGTAATGTAGACTTAGTTACAAATTAAAGTTAAGGCGACGCACCGCTAAACAATTAATCTAATACGGAGCGTTTACGCCCCGTACCATAAGAAAAACTGTTTTTTTTTCCTTCAAAAAAAAAAATAACTAGCATATTGAAGTATGTGTTAAGACTAATCTACTAAGAAAATTTAGATGCTTAAATCGGTCTGGTTTGCCTGTAAAATGCAAATCAATGTTTTAAAAGAGGTTACTTTGATATTTTTTTCTCTGTTATAAAAGTTGACAAATCGTGTTTCTGCAAAGAACTAGCAAAATGAAGTCAATTAAATGAAAAATCATGTCATCAAATATCACTTTCATATGTTTTGTAATTGTTGGGAAAAAATCAAAATCCCCGCAACGTAAATTTCCAATGCGTCGCCTTAAAGAGACAAAACACGGAAAAACGAAGCTTATAACTACTCTGTTTATTAGTAGTACAGTCAACAGCAAAGGTAACTGGAATTAGTCAAGTTTCAAAATATGAAATCGGTATGAAAATGAAAACTTTTTAAACGCATATCGAAAAATATTCGAGTGTCTACTGGTACCTACAGACTTTGACTGTAGTTATTTAAAAATTACCGACTTACATTATCGAAACTTAATTTTGAAATCTAGTAAATATCATCTACTTTTGCTGTTGACTGTACCTGGATGACCTAGCTTAGCTCGGTATTTTTGTTTTGGTAATTTTCTAAAAATGAAACCTAGCTAGATCGATCCCCAATATCGCCCCCGAAACCCCTGCATACTAGATTTCATGAAAATCGTTGGAGCCGTTTCCGTGATTCAGATTTAAGGTATTAGATGTACTGGGAAGAATATTAAGAGCGTTTACGCCGCATACTAGCGCCACTAATGAAAAAAAAAACATATCTAGTAACATGGACGTATAAAAAACGTCCATGTCTAGTAATTAGAGATAGAAAATCAAATTATGCTCAACAAACTATTTGAATGAAGTAATTTAGCATTTTTACGTCACCTAATGAACACTAGTTTACAATAGTTTGTTGAGCATAATTTGATTTTCTATCTCTAATTACTAGATATGATTTTTTTTTCATTGGCGGCGCTAGTGTGCGGCGTAAACTCTCTTAAACAAGTTGGAGGGACGGATAGTTCCATAAGTATGCAAATTTTTATCCCGCTATTCTAGACTCTTCGTGGTGTAGGACGCCCTCAGCTTAAGTGGAGCGAAGATGGCTGGCAAGAGCTGGATGAGAGTAGCCTCGGATCGTGCTCAGTAGCGTGCACTTGCAGATGCCTATGCCCAGCAGTGCGATATAGGCTGAGGATGATGATGATGATGATGAAAGACTTTTTAAACTAATTTATTATAGTATGTTTTCATAGTTTCACCTCTGATCTTAAAGTTTATTAGCTCTCTCCGTCCGACTGGTTGTCTGGAAGAAATCGCTTGAAAGCGATAAGACCGCCAAATTGTAACTTAGTATTTTTTTTTGTCCATGTTATGTTTTATAGTGTTGCAATAAAAGTATTATCTATCTATCTATCTATATGTTTTAATGCCAACCTTTTTCAATAATGAGAATAAATGATTATTATAGCAATCACACGCTTTTACAGCTTATAGCAATTAATAAATTTTAACACAACGAATTAAAAAAAGCTCCCTGAAGCGACACTCTTGTCTGACTGTTTCAGTGTAGCTTTTTTTTCCTTCAATTTGTAAAGATAGCTTTTATCTGAATTGCTACCATACCGCAGCGAGGGATGCCCGCCACTGACTTGCGTGCGACCAATCGCAGTTGTTTTTTTAATGTTACATAATGTGTCTGTATCTTAAAATATATAACTACAGAAATCTAAGTAAAATCAAATGTAGGAAATACGCATTATTTCTTTGGTATGTTTTTTGATAATTAACGAAGACTTTTTTATTTATCAATTGAATTACAATACCTGTATATTCTATGAATCATCACTACAAAAGACTGGCTTAATTCTAATAGGTTTTCTTCTTTACCAGTTAAAATCTCGGTGAGGCAGAAATATTACTGAGTTATGAGAACAGGTTATGAGGTAAGTTTACATAATAATATAACATAAATTTAATAAATAACTACCACACGAACCCATTAGGTACTGTGTTGTGCTGTGATCAATTTAAAATTATATGTAAAATCAGGCTCAGGGCCATGCATGAAACTGATTCTGAGGATATTAATAATTTTAGAAAACCAAATTATTCTTTCGACTTGATTTACAAATTTTGCGATTTCATATTGATAACTATTCTATCTGACATTTTATTATTTAAATTAAAATGTAGCATAAGTTACTCACAAGGTATATAGCCTTCTTTCAGTGAAGGAATTTTTGAAATTGGACCCGTAGTTCCAGAGATTAGCTCCGACATACAAACAGACAAACGAACAATGAAAACAGTCGCAAACGTTACCTCTTTATTAATAGAACACATTTATCTAACTTTTAGTTTCGTACATATTGAACGTAATGTTCTTTTGTTTTACGTAAAAAAATCTCTTAGAGTACACACGCCAGCACATCAGACTACTACAATCTTTGTTTAGAAAACAATATCTACTACAAACTGTCAAAATTCATCAAAAGACTTTGAACTTTATTTATTGTAGAAATTTGTCAGTTTTGGATAAACTAACTAAATGACTAGCTAAATAACTTTCCTACACTTACACCAATTATCTAGCCCAAGAGAAGCTTCGTTATGAAACTCGTTAAATGGTTACTAGACAACGGATAGACATACTTAAAATACTTAAATACATACTTATTATACATAGAAAACACCCAGACCCGAGACAATTAAGAAAAACAATAATTTCTAAATTGACCCGACCGGGGATCGAACCCGGGACCTCAGAGATAGCGACACCATGAAAACCGGTGTACAAACCACTCGACCAAGGAGGTCGTCGTCGGATATGTTGACGTGCAGATGTCTGTACTTGCCTTATCAGCTATCGACCAGACTTCTGTCGCATCTCTGTGGGGCACCAACCCCAAACTAGACGGTACAGAGGCGCCGGCGCCATCCCGATAAGATATTGATCCCCATAACACGTGTCCCACCGCGTATGGGACGGCCCATGACCCACACGCGGGACCTGCTGCGTTTTGGGACTGGGAACGCCCGCCACCTGTCCTTAAAAGCTTTTACGCGTTTTAGGAGGTGAGCGTGCGATTTATTAGCTTTTTTTTAGACTAATAGCCGTAAAAATATGTTTTCCAAGTTGGTAGTCGGTTTTGTTGATTGAATGAAAACAAGATTATTTGCAATGATATAAAAATGAAAATATATTACAATCAAACTGTAATAGTTATTATTTTAATAAATTTATTTAGTATATACCTACACACAACAAAACGAAACATAACTTAACTTACCTAACTAAAATGAATGAATTAATTAATTACAATTTTACCGTAAAGTAAAAATCGTTTTATTTTCCAATGTTATTACTTATGTTATAATTTTAACGCTAATTTTATTGCGAACAAATTAGAATTAAGTATAAAAATGTTTTAAAAATTTCCACGAACGGCATTTGACCCTGGTTTTTTTCTTTTTATTTTCTTTTTACATAAAGCGCGCGTAATCGTATGTATGTATAAATGAGAGAGAAGGTAATTCATCCGGTGAACTACTTAGGTGCCAAGTGCGAGTTTAATTCGCTATTCGATCACGTTAACGAAAACGAGAATTCGTATGGCAAAATGTTAACTCTTCTCGTATGCCGCCAGGAGGCGCTGCTTCAATGCCAACCAACGAAAATTAGTATTAATTTTCGTTTTCGTTAACGTAGTCGAATGAAACAAAAAAAAACTTACACTTGGCACCCTGATGTTGATAAAGTGCTACAGTTATTTATAATTAGTATAACCGTATTATTCAGTGTAGATATACTTACTTATAGGTATTTAGGTCATTGGTTAATCTTAAAGAGCTATATAACATTGTGGTTCTCTATACTTTCATCCCACCGATAGGTACCAACCTAGGTAGGTAGGTAGATAGGTTCTCTTTTAATTCTCTCGACCTTTAGCGGTTTCCCACTATCCCTCATGAAAACTTCTCATCTACATCTTACTAGGTAGGTACATCTCATACTTGTTAAGAATCCTACTAATATTATAAACGCGAAAGTTTGTATGGATGTTTGTTACTCTTTCACGTAAAAACTAATGAATGGATTAGGATGAAATGCGGCATACAGATAGTTTATAACCGAGAATAACACATAGGATACTTTTTATCCAGATATTCTCACGGGAACGGGAACCACGCGGGTGGAACCGCGAGCGGCCACTAGTAAACTATAAAATATTTAAAAATAGTTTTCCCTTATTGTTCATTCCATCGTCAACAATCAATCGCCTTTCGTCTATCTTTCGTCTAGGTACTAGAATATCTTCAACAAGAATAATATATTAATACATACATACATACATATAATCACGCCTCTTTCCCGTAGGGGTAGGCAGAGACCACTTTTTTCCACTTGCTACGATCCATACATACTTGTTTCGCTTCGTCCACTAAGTCTATAATATATTAATACGAGAAAAATAAACTTTGTACTTTCGGCAACTGTGCGACCACTTCAGTTGATTGGTGGTTAGTCAATAGCTAAAACTAAAAAGTAACTTTTTAGTTTTAGCAACTGTCAAAACAATATTTTTTTAATATAAATTGTATGAGAATGGCAAACTATAGAACTGCGTTCCGTCATTCAACATTAGTTTTCATTAGCCTTCCCTTGGATTAATGAGGAGAACGGTCAATAAACCACCACGCGGGCCCAGTGCGGATTGGTGGTTGTTAACGACTGCTAAAGCAGCCGGGACCAACGGCTTTAAGTGTCTTCCGAAGCACGGAGGAGCTCGAAATGATAAATTTTTGGTCACTCATTCGATGACCGGCCTTTGCGAAAGCTCAGCACTCACAGACCGGGCGAGTTAACCACTGCGCCATCGAGCTCCTCATTAATTGAGTGTTCCGTCAAATGAGTGTTTATTAAAAACTTTTTAGGTTACAGAAATGTATGTTTATAGGCTGATTTTTCAATCGTCAGTTAAAGTTTATTTAGTGAATAATTTGACATAATGACAGATTTTCTATAGAAAATATGTCACAATGACAATGTGACGTTCTCGGCTCGACTTAAGGCAACGCATCGCTAAACAATAAATCTCATACGTTTTGATACGAGCGCCCCGTACCATAAGAAAAACTGGTTTTTTTCCTTCAAATTAAAACTACAAATTATTTAAAAAAAATGAACTACAATATTGAAGTGTGTGTTAAGACTAATCTACTAAGAAAATTTTGATGCTTAAATCGGTCTGGTTTGCCTGTAAAATGTGAATCTAGTTTTAAAAGAGATTATTTTTTCTCTGTTATAAAAGTTGAAAAATCGTGTTTCTGCAACTAACAAAATGAAGTCAATTAAATGAAAAATCATGTCATCAAATATCACTTTCATATGTTTTGTAATTGTTGAGAAAAATCAAGATCCCCGCCACGTAAATTACCAATGCGTCGTCTTAAAGGGACTTGACTTAAAGGGAACAATTCCTTATTCTTTAGATAAGACTTATCGGGGGATTGCAAAACCGGGCCTAAGGCCCGATTTTTCAATTCTCAGATAATTAATTTCAATGAATAAATTTTAGCTGACGATTGATAAATCAGCCCTTAGTCAAATAAAAATTAGGTTAATGATTTAAAGAACTATATCATGCGTCTTAATTACTGTTATTGTCACCTTCCCTATCACAAATAAAAGAAAAACAATAGTTTTTCGTCTTATGTATTGCTTATTCCATCGTCTCAACCTCATTTCATCTACATACTTTTTAATCAGACAAATAGAAAAGACGCATCACATCCAAAGATGAATTCGTTCTAACGGCCCATATAATATAAAGGAGTGTACATACATGTATACATGTCCGTCGGGTGATGTACGGGGCACGTGGGTGTTTGATGTATTAATATTGGTGGTGCTTTTAAGGTTATCGTTCTGTGGAAGGTGATCTGGCCCGATAGACCGATGCCGCGCCGCCCGCCGGCCTGTATGCACGCAGGGCATTTTAGATCGAGAATGGAAATATATTTTATGTTTATGTTGCGTTTTTTAATTTTACTTGGCCTTGTCGTTGTCGTCGTGGCTTTACGACGGGTGAAGCTCGAAGGCGCAGTTTTGCGATTGCTAAGGTTAAAAAAGTTTCGCAAATAAGTACCAGTCATCGGATGAGTGATCAAAATTTTATCATCTTGAGTTCCTCCTTGATAATTGTTTTATTATGTAATTAGATCTCTATATAATTTAAATTGCTAGTTACTTTATTACCTACTAGCGGCCGCTCGCGGTTCTACCCGCGTGGTTCCCGTTCTCGTGGGAATATCTAGATAAAAAGTATCCTATGTGTTATTCCAGGTTATAAACTATCTGTAGGTATGCCGAATTTCATCCAAATCCATCCATCCGTTGCAGCGTGAAGAAGCAACAAATATACGAACATACATTACACACAAACTTTCGCATTTATAATATTAGTATATAGGATAATTTTCCGCTCACTGGTCCTATGACTTAAAGCTTGTCTGGAAGAGATTGCTTTAAGCGATACGACCGCCTTTGCCCACCTAACATTTTTGTTATTTGTTTTTTATGTGTGTGTGTGTGTGTGTGTGCAATAAAGTGTGTTATCTTATCTATCTATCTATCTCCTCCGTGCACTTAAAGCCGTTGGTCCCGACTGCATTAGCAGTCGTTAACAACCACCAATCCGCGCTGGGCCCGCGTGGTAACCACCACTATATGGTCCTTTCATACATGAGGAAGACACTTGCCATAGCAACGGGGACATACAAATTTGCTGGCGATGATGTTGATCATTGGCCTGCTTGTTGTCTCTTCTACAAGAATAATGCCTATAGGCCCTACTATAAACAGAGTGTAAGCTTTGAAAAGATGTTCCGTGTTTTGTCCCGTCATGTTAAATACATATAAGTTCTATTTTGAAGTTTGGACTTGGAGTAAAATAAAACAATGTGTTGCTCTGCTAACAAAGAAATGACATTAAAGTTTTATTTTTCACTGTGTCAAATTCTTATAACACTTTTTACTTTTTACAATAATACTAATAAAATATCACACGACACCATACTTTGTTATTTTTCTAACCTTCAATCATAACTTTACTGTTTTATCTAAGCTACAACATTCCTTTACGCGGCAAAATTCAAAATCAAGGAATTTATATTAATTTAACACTGTTTACACTACGGTAATGGCTTACTGACAGCAAGCAGCGCGGCAAAATTCAAAATTAAAGAAATACATTGTATTATCTTTACATACATTTCAAAACCGAGTCCTTACCAGCAATGTAGTAACATAGACATTAGACACAGTCATACTAGATGTTTAAAGACAATCAGACTTATCTTAATTTAATTAAAATGGCCATCAAAACGTCAGTTTTCGCCTTAAGGGTGCGCCGTCCATAAGTGACAAGTGTCATATGTTTTATTTGAAATGTCGTCGTCCATATTTATTTGATGCCGCGCGGCCATACTAATTTTGTATGGGTAATTTAAGGTGCTTAATAAAAAATAATTATTTAAATAATCACTTGATGAATCGAAAATGTAGTCTAGCAATTTGTAGTTTATCCATTGATGATTGTTTAGACAAAATCAGAGGTACAATAATTTAGATAAACTGTAAGAAATCTACTAAACGCCGCCACTCGTTTTCATGATTTTTGCCCAACTTTAAATGATATTGTAGAAAAAACTATAGCATGTTATGAATTTATAGTTTTGACAAATTGTAAACACGTTCCCTATGATACTAAATATATATTTTGTTCATTTAATACGATAGTATTTTCAATTCTATCTACTTAACCGTAACTGCATTTTTGGAATTATTTTGTCGGCGCACCCTTAACATTTAAGAAAAATATAAAATCTAATAAACAAGATAAAAACGTTTAAGTATTCATGCAATTCGAAATTTAAAATAGTGAACTTTCACATAAAAGATAAATAATCAGTATTTTTTTTTAATTGTTTACTTTGACGTTGGTATAGAATACAGCAATGTTGACTATCCGCAATCTATGACTCTACGTGCCATTGTTTTTCTAAAGCGCTCGAAACGCGACCATCAGAATGAGCAAAAACGCACGAACCGCGACCATTCGGTGGAGGCAGTTTTTATTATGTTTTACAAGACGTACGAATCGCGACCAACTTGCTTGTTTACTAAAAATCGACGACTGACGCACGAACGAACCGCTACCAATTTTGCCTTGCGGGTGTGCGCATTACTAAGCGCGTCGCTCGTTGGCTTTTATTTGGATGCCGGACTCCCGTTCCAGGGACGTGCTACACTGCGGGACACGCTAACTGAGTACCGAAACCTTTTTAATATATTTTTATATTCTATTTTATATTACTGAGCCGGGAAACTATACACGCCACTATCGATGGAAACGACCACCGCAGCTCGTGCAACACTATGGAGTATATTTAATTCGCGCCGACCTTGAAGATTCAGCCTCTATACTCTTTACGCAATCTCATTGGACCTATTGTCCTCAGAACAGGACACACCAATGCAAAACAAGGCTATTTAAAGGCATAATGGGTAAGGTGATTTCCATTTGAGCATATACTAAATAATATATAGAGATACATTCATAGTATTTAAGATTATACCACGAATGTGTAGCGACATAGTACCTCACCACGTATGATTTAAGGCGAGCGTTTCCGACTGTGAGATTTCCAAGGCGTTCCGCTCGGGACTGAATGATGGCGCGAGCGTCGAATTAGGCAATAATGTGGATTTTATTGAACGTTTACTTATTATTTAAAATATAATGGCCGACAACTACCTATTACATATTCAAAGACAATTGGCTTGGTATATTTTTCATTGTCTGAAACGGTGTATAGCCTTAAGAAAATGATATTTCGTTTATTAATAAGACGTATGTTTGATATTATATTCGATGCAGGAAATTGTAAAATATCGTGAAAATACCAGCCGAAATTACTAGATAAAAGGCAATTTTTTTTGATTTAAAATCCTTATAAGTACATCTCGAATAAAACTCATTTAAAAACACCGTTTTTTTGGAAACTTATTGAAAGTGAACTTTATAGAAAGGTTGGTACTTACCTAATTTCAATTCAATTAACAACTTAGCTAACTTACATTAGACTACCACATTACATCAGCTTATAATGTGGCTTGATAACTACCCAAACAGTGGCTGAAAACACTTACCTTCCAGCTTTCTCAGGTCAGGACACGCGATATAGTGCTCGTTTTGTAGTTTCGCCTCCAGATTTTGGCTTCACGTTTAGGATTTAGCCAATTTCAAGTATTTTTAATGAGTAGTTAGGGTACAATTTGTGCGGTAGATAGAAATTAAAATGGAGTCTCACAACACGTGTTAGTACGCAAAATGAAACTCTGACTTTAGATAACATTCTGAATTCAAACAGAGGCCAACTGACACTGACAGTAGCTGCCAACAAAATTCACGCGAAACCTGGGAACAATAATTAAAATTTTAGTTATTATTCTGAGCGCGAAAACACTAGATGCGTTCCGAGTCCAGTTGAATTTGCAAATTGTCTTTTTTTTACCTACCTTTGAATAGTTATCAAGGTAACATAGTTAATTCATAAGTTCTGAAACTAACATAGTTAGTTCATAAATTGGCCAAATGGCCGAGTTGGCACCATTTGAAAATACCTACTTTTTTCGTCGTCAACTCGACCGACAGTGAAATCTAAGGTACCTAATTAATTATGTACTATAAAGTTAACTATAAAAAGTATTTGTTTAATTTACTAAACATCAAATGTTTCATTGAACATTAAGCATTAAGCCGAACAGCAAGCATTTGGCTTATTATTATTTATATTATGTATAGGAAAAGAAATAAAACGTTTTGATATATTTAAATAAAAAATAAAAGCCTCAGTGGCCGAGTAGCAAGTGGCAGTGTTTGGGAGTTTTCGATGTATTTTCCGGGTTTGGATCACGCATCAATTGTAGTGGTGACTTGATTTCAAAAATTGAGTCCTTTGCCTAGCAGTGGCATAGTATTTAGATCATTTACTTACTTTAAAAAAAATACTATATCCCAATGGATATAAAGATAAAACTGTACATAATAGTAATGAAAATAACAAAGCATTTGGCATATTACTATATTTTATTAATTTTATTATATTTATTTTGCTTTTTGAAGATTTCTCCACTGCTTTCTGTCGCCAAACACTTTATAAATGTCGACTAAAATTTGTTTATTTATTTGTTAAAATTTATTTATATTTATAATAAATAAATAAATAGAAAAAATATCGTTACATTATATTGTTTTTACATTATTGTACATTTTTAAAGTATTATAAATTACATCATTTCACTGTCATTTAAATTGTTATTATTAAAATTGAAATGCTGCATTTTAAAATTATCTTTCATAAACATAAATGATGATAAGTGTTTCAGTTCAATACAGTATAAATTACTGATCTGATCACGTTTTGTAATGATTGGTTATCATGAAAACAAATTAATTCATTTTAGTATTGCAAACTGTAAAAATCACAAGAATATGTGTATAAAGAAAACAAACATTTAAAAAGATATACTTTATTAAATTAGACATACTTACGAGTATTAAAAACTGTATCTTATAGAAATCAACAATCACTAATTGTGTCGAGCGTTTAACAAGATGTTTATTCAGAAAAGGTATTGGACAAGCACTCTCGTAAGATGGCTTTTAATTAAATCAAGTTAACTATAATATTACGTACATTTAATTTAAGCACATATTTTTTTTATATTTAGCCCTTGTAAATTCCTTTTATGCTTATTATTGTTCTGAGTTGAGAACTCATCATATTCGTACAAAGTAAACAAATGAGTTGCATACAATGAGCTAAATAAAATAAACCAGTTTAAAAACTCGTCATGTTTTCAACACTGTACTTCGCATGAAACTTTGTAGTTAGCTATTATTTATTTAATATTCAATTAACCTCTTTACAGTATTTGGTTTAAATCCGTTTTCACTGACTGTATTTTGTACGTGTCGCCGAGTTGACGACAAAAAAGTAGTTATCTACAAATGGTGCCAACTCAGCCATTCGGGTGAATTTTTTTTCGGCCGAGTTGACGAACAAGTCTTAAAAATGTTGCAACCAAATCTTTTGTCCCGCAGTGTACACAAAGATCTTTCTCAGCGTTATCAGCGTCGGTACATGTGCACAGTTTAATGTTCCCATTCTGGTTTGTTCGATTAATTGCTCGGCAGGGGAAAATAAAATCATTACTGGCCATCGGTTACTCATAGCTGGTGAGATGCTAGCTAGCTTCAATAGATAGAGGTCATGTGAATAATGTTGCAGGAATTAGGTAAGTGACTGGTAACTGGTCAGTCGATAAATAAATCTTTCAGCGAAATTGTATGGGAATGACAAGCTATGACGTCACTATTGTGTTCCTGGTTAGCCTATGACGTCACTATTGTGTTCCTGGTTAGCCTCTCGCTTTAGTTATAATTCTGAGGGTTAGTCAATAGAGAAAAAATTTTTTAGCAAAATATGTCAAAACTACTTTTTTGAATAGAAATTGTACGGGAATGGAAACTAAGAAGTCACAATTTTTCCGTCAATTGAGTGTTTATAGGTTACAGAAATTCATGCTTATGTCAAATTAAAAATAGGTTAATGCTTTAAAAAAAAAACAAAACAAAAAATGTACGAAACAATTAAAAACAGACCATCTGCTATCTAGCTGTCATTTAGTAAAATTTCAAAGAAATTCTAAATTATTTTTAGCGACAAAATCTGTGTCGGACACTGTGCCATAGGTGTCGAACACTGTGCCACCACGATGCTCTTTGATTGTGTGTAGGTGCCCTAGCTCTTTGGTGACTTTAAACTACTCAGAGTCCTTTGTTGTTTACGAAATTTCTACAGTTAATTGTAACAGAATAATTTGTAATAGGTAATAGTTATTACAATCATGTTACATTTACTTAGAATATTATAGCAACCCTTACCACAGCCTACAAAATAAGCTATAATTTGCTAAATTAAACCTAAAAGTCAGCTAAAAGTACCATCTACCATTTTTCAACTGCCTACAAAACAACTTTGCGCGCGCTTAGAAAGTGGCGCCTTATCAGACCACAGAGCAGAGGTCACGTCGTGTCACTCGCAGCCGGGGTCCCGCTAGAAAAAAAGAAGAAATAAAAAGTAAAGGTTGACAGCGCCTTGGCACCGGCGCCGTCGCGCCAATAAATTACATTGGCATTTTGTCACCAACGCCCTATCCCGCCTCCGCACGCCTCGCGGAATTAAAAAAAACTAAGTAGTGATTTTTTTCCTATGAATATTTTCTAGAAAAATTTAAAAATGTTCATAACTATTAGAAACTACTTGTATTATTATAATATGGGTAGGTAGGTGGGTTGGTATTGAAAATAAACTTATTTTTTTATTTATAGATATTCATGTTTTATTGTGTAAATGGAGAGACTACTAAGAGGGAGACACTATATAATAAATCGTAGGTATTGATTGTTTTTAATTTAAAAATATTTAATTCATAGGTACGTTGATTATTTTTTATCTTTTATTTCTTTTTTATTAAACTAACATTGAGGTTTTTTCATCATTTGGTACAATGGATAAGTTTTAAATTGTAAAAATGTTTTAATACAATGTCATTATTATTAATATTATTTTTTTTGTAATTAGCACGGCAAATGACTCCTTTCCATCTGATGTTAAGTGGAATGGAGACAACTGGTGCAGCGTTAAAACAACGCAACATCTCGGAAAGAAGAAACTTCCAACCGCATGTAGCAAACAAACGTAGGGTCAAAACATGGTATCTGTCAAAAAAGCGGTGTCACATGCAAACTGCGTAAAATTTGCAAGTGAATTATGGCTACCATACGGTGTGAGGAGAATTGGCGCCGTCAGAAAAAATAAGGTCAAGCGTGAAACGGCAGTTAGTGCTAAACAAGTGCGAGTCGGCTCGCCCACCGAGGGTTCCGTACAAAATGGGTAAGTATATTATATAGTTCAGGAACCGAGTCTCGAACTTTTCCCTACTTTTAGGTACTAGGTACACACACCAAAGTTATTAGGTACCTATAATTATAAAAGAGGGTAAAGGTATTTCTTTTTCGTCATAAATCGAAAACTATACAAATCATAAAAATAATTAAAAATCTGTTAAGGCTTGTGCAAATGAAGCCCTTTCATACGATACCCCACATGACATGGTTAACTTACCTACTTCAAAATTTGGACCCCCGTTCCTTGCATAAAGACCCTGTTTTTTTGTGATTTAATTAAATATGTATAGTTTTCAGACTTTTCCCTGTACAAGTTTAAGACAATATTACTTGCCAAACTTCATAGTTCTAGGTCAACGGCAAGTATACCATATGAATTTTGATTCCCTTGAGAGTCGAAATATACGTTTTTTGCGACATAAACGGCGGTATCTTTTTTTTTCGTTAACTTAGAAGTTTGATTTTTTCACAGCTTCAAGGGACCACAGGCCTGAGTATATGGTTTTAATTTCAACTTGATACCTCCACGCGCTCCCGAGATAAAGGGTCTTGACAGACAGAAAGACTGACAACAAAGTGATCCTATAAGGTTTCCATTTTTTCTTTTTGAGGTACGGAACCCTAAAAAACTTTAATAAAGTAGGTACCTATAAGACAAACCCTTTTAAAAATAAGAAAATTTTATTGAATAACTAATTAAGCAAATCTTTTGTCTTTTTCATAACAACTTTAACATTTTATATTACTTACTTTGTCAGTGAACCCGTTAAATATATCTACTTGTTACTACACTACTAATCGAATAAATTAGATATATCATGTGTTTTATATCAAACTATCTGACCGGCGGACTTCATACCACTTTAATAGTTTCCATGACAACAAAACAAACAAATCATTCGTCCGCTTAGGGACACCCGTATCCCATGATGGACCTATAAAGCAGCGCCACCTACCGGGTTCAATTGTAAATCTAAACCATTCTCGAATCCACTTGAACACACACAGAAAATTTCATCCAAATCGGTCCAGCCGTTTAGAAAGAGTTCAATGACATAAGTACACACGCACAGAAGATTTATATAGATATTTACAAAAAAACATTATTTATATTGCTTATTTTCTTTGCCTTACAACATGTAGGTAGGTCTGCTGTTTCTAGAACGGTGAAGCGTTTTACAAAAGGCAAAGAGGATCCTAAAATCAAAAAATTTTACGGTCAATTTCAATTCAAATTCTTATGAATTGGTGACTAATTCTTCGTTACTTAAATTAAAGCTGAGGAGTTTCTTGCGCCCATTCCTCTCCACACCTAAAAAATAGACGTCCTAAATGGGTAGTAGGTAAAAAAAATATTTTGACGATTCAAAAGCACTTTTTTAAAGTTTAAAAAAAAAAAAAAAAAAAAAAAGTGCTTTTGAATCGTCAAAATATTTTTTTTTTACCTACTACCCTAGAACGGTGAAGCGTTTTACAAAAGGCAAAGGGGATCCTAAAATCATAAAATTTTACGGTCAATTTCAATTCAAATTCTTATGAATTGGTGACTAATTCTTACTAGCAAGGAAAGGAAACGTTTTAAGTCATAAATATATCTTTACAAAGTTAAAACTACTATTTTGTTTAGTTTATATGATGCCTCGGAGAATCTAGATGGGTATGCAGAACTTCGGAAGGCATGTGAAGCAGTTGGTCCCGGCTGCATTAGCAGTCGTTAACATCCACCAATCCGCACTGGGCCCGCGTGGTGGTTAATGGCCCGTTCTCCCTATCCATCCATAGGGAAGGCTCGTGCCCCAGCAGTGGGGACAAAATCAGCTGGTGATGACGATGATGATGTAGAACTCCTGCACATAGTCTCTGCTGTTTTAAAACATCTACAATCTATGTAAATTTGTCACATGGTGCCCAAAATTTTTTATTTCTTAAGTTTAAGGACTTCAATATTATTTAATTACTTAAACATAAATGTTGAGAAAATTTCCACGAGCAGGATTTGAAACTGCACCTTCTGACATACCGGGTCAGGTGCTCTCCCAATTGAGCTATCGTGATTCTAACCAGCCTGCCGAAATTATTTTGCCGCAACAAAATTTGCGTTAAAAATTATATAATTAAAACAAGAAAATTTTATATAATTAGGTACTTATTACATCTTAGACATAGATAGACTCGTAATTGCGTTAACAATCAACATGCCACACAATGTGTACAATTAAGACCCATACAAAAATATGATCGCAAGTTAATACGTAACTTGATACGAGATCAATCAATCAGTTACCTATAGTTACCCCTAACGAGCCGGGTTCGAATCTCGGCCGACAGTGGGGCGATTATCGTATCAATTACACCGGGTATGCTGTTGGACATGTGGTTTGTGTCGGGGGAGGATTTGTGACGTAGCTGGAAGATTTAAAACACATCTATCCCGATTTCGAAGGTCCCACAGTTGGGCTTTAGTATTATAAGGTAAAGTATTTTTGTTTTAATTTAATAATTTTTAACGCAAATTTTGTAGCGAACAAATTACAAAAACACAAAATAATTTTGAAAAAAATTCCACGAGCAGAGGGGAGAGCACCTGACCCGGTATGTCAGAAGGGTGCAGGTTCAAATCCTGCTCGTGGAAGTATTTTCAACATTTGTGTCTCTATATAAGTTAAGCAACTCTGTCAATAACGGGTTACTTGGGATGGGATTTGACTAACGTTTGGGTGGATAACATTGCTTCTGCCATACGAAGATAACGTTAATAGCAACAATGGTACCGTTGTGCTTGGTATCGTTACCTGGTTAACATTTTTACCGGTAAATTGACTAACTGCTCTCCGCGGATTGGCTGAAGCGCATTAGGTATCGATAAGTAACCTGCAATACCGCTGCCAATTTAACTTGATAGAAATAACGTTAAGTACTTAACGATACTAATATTGTGAATTTGGTAACGATAACAAGCCCTTTTTTAACTGTAAAATCATTATCATCATCATCTCAGCCAAAAGACGTCCACTGCTGGACAAAAGCCTTTCCCAAGGATCTCTACAACGACCGGTTTTGTGCTGCTCGCATCCAGCGCCTTCCCACGACCTTCACCAGATCGTCGGTTCACCTTGTTGGAGGCCTGCCCAGTGCCCACACTGTGCTTTCCGGTACGCGGTCGCCACTTCAGGACTATCCCGCCCCACCGGCCATCAAACCTGCGAGCAATGTGCCCTGCCCACTGCCACTTGAGCTTAGCAACTCTTCGGGCTAAGTCGGTTACCTTTGTTCTTCTGCGGATCTCCTCATTTCTGATTCGATCACGCAGAGAAACCCCGAGCATAGCCCTCTCCATTGCTTTTTGAGTGACCTTGAGCCTTTTAATGAAAAAATACTATTTTATGATTCTATGTAAAATGCTTTGCGCTAACACCCGGAGCTTGGGGCGAGCCCGAGTTATGTGGGACTCTCTTCGTCTTCCTTCGTCCAGCCACTAAAAAACCTAGTAGGGTAGTTAATGGCCCCAGTGTTCGACATGAGCCAGTTATCGACATCATTCTCCTCATATAAAATAGGGGTCTGAGTTTAGTCTTTAACAATAATTGAATACAGACAACCTGCTTCTTAGCGGTTATCCCGTATTTCAATGAAAATCTAATTCAATTCAATTCAATCATTTTTTGCTCTCCATAAGTATACATGAGTTGTTGTTGTTGTTGTTGTTATCTATGTTGAAGATTGGGCTTAAAGGTTCAAACATTGGTGCCACTACGATACCATAGCTATGATGCTTATAACATCAGAAAAACAAATAAATTAAGTTCGTGCAGTCATCTAGCGGCGAGAAGCTTAAACTTTTTATTTTTTATTTTTATTAAAGCAGATGCTGTGCTTTCAAAGTATTATTTTCGATGCTAGTGCCATCTAGTAGCGAGTAGTAAAAGTTTTTATGTTTTACAAATTCACCGCCATCTGTTGAAGTTTCGGTAATACTAAGCGCTTGTTACCTACCTAGCGAAGAATTTTAAAAAACCTCTTTTGCATGCATAGAGCAATAAAGTGAACCTAAGTTCATTTCCATCTCGTGTATTAATATTAATGACCATTGGTCGCCCATCAGTGGTCGAAATTCGACCGTAATATGTTATTAAGGCTGCACTGATTGTATCCTAAGAAATGAAAAATTAGAAAAGATAGAATGTGAGTTTGGATTGGCATTGACAGATTTTGGCCACTCCTCTTCCATTTTTGAAATATTTTTTTTTTTGAAAGGAGTAAATGCGTGTGTGTCAAATACATGGTAGCGTGTGTAATGTTTGTTTTATTGATTTATTGTATTTTTATGCATAATTTAAAAAAAATATTAACATTCAGATAACCTTCTCTATATAAACTATAAGTGTGCGAAATTTCATACTCCTCCGTCCGCGCAATTTTTGCAAAAAGGTGTTTTTTTTTTTTATGTTAAAAGGAGGCAAACGAGCAGGCGGGTCACCTGATGGAAAGCAATCACCGCCGCCCATGGACACCCGCAAAACCAAAGTTATCGCAGATGCGTTGCCGACCTTGAGGAAGGAGTTGGATCTTGAGGAGGGAGTAGGAATTGGGAGGGGGGAAGGGTGAGAGATGGGCCTCCGGTACTTTCACTCACCGGACGAAACACAACAGCAACGAGTGCCGTTGTTTCACGCCGATATTCTGTGAGAGGGTGTTATTTCGCTGGGCGAGCCGGCCCATTTTGTGCTGCAACGCAGCGTGGCTCTACCACTCAGACAGTGCACTCATTTAGCACCACCCAGGGGTCACGTGTAGGGTCTCAAGGGTAAACCTACGGACGCGAGTAACTTTAACCCCCAAAAGAAAGCTTTTGCTTCACTTAATATATAGATTATTTTTGGTTTAAGATGAGTACTAAGTAGTATAATTTGGTACTTTACGTTAATTAACGTTGACTTTACGTTAAATAAATTATCCACCTTACCTACCTATTTTATATAGGTATCTATACTAATATTATAAAGCTGAAGAGTTTGTTTGTTTGTTTGTTTGTTTGTTTGTTTGTTTGTTTGTTTGAACGCGCTAATCTCAGGAACTACTGGTTCGAATTGAATAATTCTTTTTGTGTTGGATAGTCCATTTATCGAGGAAGGCTTTAGGCTATATAACATCACGCTGCGACCAATAGGAGCGAAGCATCAGTGAAAAATGTTGCACTATTCCACGCGGACGAAGTCGCGAGCACAGCTAGTGTATTATAAACAGCAGATCATACCTATAAAAATGATATTGTTTTCTAAAGATTTTGCGAATTACCACTCCAACGGCAGCGCTGGAGGTCCTCACAGACCTTCCACCCCTGCACATTGTAATAGAAACAGAGGCAAAGAAAGCGTTACATAGACTAAAGGTGGCCAGATTATGGGACGCATCTAAACCTCTGACCAGACACACAAAATGGGAACCAAGTGACATTCCTGATAGGATCATGGAAATGGGGTGCGATAAAATATCCCCATATTCGTGTTCGAAAAGAAATTTAAAGTTTATGTTCCAACCAGGGACGAATGGAAACGAGGGCCACCGTCTCCGGAAAAAGACAGCCTAATCTGGTACACCGACGGATCAAAAATGAAGTCGGGCACAGGGGTAGGCGTCTATAATAACGACTTCAAGCATAGTCAAAGCATGGGAAAATTTGCTACTGATTACCAAGCAGAAACTTTCGCAATTCTCCTATGCGTATATAGAGTTAGCTATTAAAAAGCGCAATATATTCATCCTGAGTGACAGCCAAGCCGCGCTTAAGTCACTCATATCGCCCCGAATCGACTCGGGCCTTGTTCTGGAAACCACAAAAGCTCTAAACAAGCTAGGTGGGCATAACAAGGTGTGATTGATCTGGGTCCCAGGCCATATGGGAATCCACGGCAACGAGATGGCGGATGCACTTGCCAGGGAGGGCTCAGAGACCCAGCTTATTGGTCCTGAGCCGTTCGTGGCTCTTGCACAAAGTACCATCAACAAGGCCTTAAAAGATTACATCAAAAACAGGCACGGCATCGAATGGAAAGAGCAGCCGGGTATGAAACACTCCAAATCCTTCCTAGGCGAAAACGCCTTAGGACGGAGTAAGTTCATATGCGGAGGTAGCAGAAGGCAGGCCCGATTAACCATCGGTGCCTTGACAGGGCATTATGCCACAAAACAAATGCTTTACAGAATGCACCTTTCAACAAATAGTTTGTGTAGGGCATGTGGAGAGCAAACCGAGTCAATGCAGCACCTACTGTGCGACTGCGACTCTCTGGCTAGGAAAAGAATGGGACTCCTGGGGTCAGCCTATCCGAAACCGGAGGACTTCAGGCTCTTCGCTCTTAAGGACGTTGCCAGACTTATGGCATCTATCTTTACAGAGGAGGAAGAGGGAAAGGATGGGGTTGCACAAAAGATCCCAATGGGTCGAAGTGTTACTGGGAGGTGGGAACCTCGGCAGGCCCCACTATGATAAGATAAGATAAGATACCAACCTTAATTTTAGTTTATACGAAAACCGAAACACGGGTCAAATATTTTCATTTAAAGTATCAGTACAAAAAAAATAAAAATAATATCTTGAAAACTCACACGAGCTTTTTGTGCTGCCCCGTTGTGTGTTTTTAGTAGGGTATAATTTATTTGAAATTTTGTAAATATTATTTGGTCAAAATGTAACGTGGTATAAAAAATATTGAAATCGATTCTATTACTGATTCTGAACAAACAGTTTTCAGGCTTCGTATAAACTAAAAATAACATTGTATACTCCTTTTTTTGCAGTCGTGTTAATAAAAATATTCTTCATCATAGAGTGGCACCAATGCTTGACGGGAACAAGTGACCGACATCAATTTTTTTCCATTTATCATCAAAAAGGCCGCAACAGATTTTAACACAGACCACCTGGCTTCCTAGCTGTCAGCTCGTAACATTTCAATGAAAATCAACATCAAACACTGTATTTCAAGATTTTTTTTTAAATTTGTTCATGACAATGGATACTAGTCCTTCAGTCGAAAACTTAATTTATACGTTTAAACTCTATATATGATGATGAATTGATGATGAATGATAATAGAAATGAGAAGTGAGAAATGATATACCCCCCAACCCCGCAAGTATCTCAGTAAAGTTGTGGGGCACGCGACTTCATGAGAGAATTTGAAAAGTGACGTTGCACTGTTTTGTTTCATTTGCCAACTCTCATGCACACTCACGAACACTTAACGGTTAATAATCCACCATTATTTCACATTAATATTCGACATAACACAAGTTTTAGAAAATAAAACAAAACCGCAGACATGACTCTTCACTATCCCGCCAAGAAGTCCCTGTATTTAAAGTGTCGAACTGTTGCCACTCCGATAATATATTAACCATTTTAACCAAAATATATAATTATAAAACTGTGGAACATCAAACAATCTCTCAGATTGGCGAGCACATTTTATTGCCAGCCCATTGGCTTTTAAACCCAATTGACCATAAAGCCGGCCACTCAAGCCGGCGTGATTGATTACATCGGTACAATGCCGGTATAATATCGGTATAATACCGGTATAATATCGACATAATATAGGTCTGATCGCCGCAAATACCCCACTCACGGCCACTTCGAACGACCACTTATGTTCTGTGTAGACATTGTAACTGATAGAGTGGACGCATTGTAAAAGGAAAAAATTGTAGGATTATATGTAACGGTGAATAAAAAAATAACTTTGCCATCTGCTGCGAGGTATATACCTACCTATAATAAAATGTATAATGATATGGTATACAATCTTAAATTATTATTAACATAATAGCTACCTATTTCCAGAAAAACCTTAATAAATCCTATAATTGAAAAATTTATACGCATCCACAATATAACAAATTTTAGTAATTTAATAGTTTTCGATTAGTGGAGCTACTCTAATATAAGCACTTCTAGGCTTGGTTAGCACTACCATTATATCTATAATTGTCGTCTTAAGTATCAGACTGACTGTATGCTTGTAAGTTAGACAGGCAGGTCTTCAGTAGAGTACCTGAGAATTAATTCATTAAATAAATCGGCGTGAAACAATGGCACTCGTTGCTGTTGTGTTTCGTCCGGTGAGTGAAAGTAACGGAGGCCCATCTATCACCACCCCCCTCCCCCTCCCAATTCCTACATCCTCCTCAAGATCCAATTCCTTCCTCAAGCTCGTCAACGCATCTGCGATTTCTTTGGTTTTGCATTTCGTTTTTATCAGGTGACCCGCCTGCTCGTTTGACTCCTTTTATTTAAAAAATAACAATTAAGAAACGTAGGTATGCTGTACCTTCAGCACTATCGTCTTCACATCAGGTGAGATGAAACCAAGCGTTTTTCTGTGGTACAATAAAATAATAACTCATTATATGTAAATCTGTGATCATGGCGTACGCAACTGTGGCGAAATATCGGATACTGACTAATTAAACACATGGTAATAACCCCGTTACTCTTATCATTAAATACTGAGTCAAATGCAAGTGACCATGAAACCTAATAATGTTCTATTGAATTAGTACATACATAGTCCCAAGTACACTTTTTTAGAATCAAAGTGTAATGTCCCGATCCGATCCGAATCTTTCGGAGAATCTAGTAGGGCACGGGGACACGCACTTTTAAGCGTGTGATGCCGTTCCCTCTAGAAAACCTCCGAAGGTGATTCGTTTCACACGGCTTGAGGCCGCCTCCAAAAAAACCCGGTGACGCTGAAAATGCCGCTTGAGGCAATCAGCAATCTCTCTCAAAAAAAAAAAAAAATAATAAAAAAAAAGTGTAATGTTAAGTAAATGTATAGAGGTAAGCATTTTTGTAATTCCAGTCATTTGAAAGTTTTTAGTTGTAAATGTGTTAAATTAAATATTGTATGATTTGGTATCGACATATTTTTTTTTAAATGTCGTAAAGTACTTCAATTAAAACTGCGGAGTTTCTTGCGCCCATTCTTCTCCACAGCTCTAAAATAGACATCCTGAATCCTGAATAGGGTAGTAGTAATCTTCAAGAAACGAGCCTATTCCTTCCTTAAAGGCCGGCAACGCATCTGCGATTCCTTTGGTTATGCGGGAGTCCATGGGCGGCGGTGATTGCTTCCCATCAGGTGACCCGCCTGCTTGTTTGCCTCTCCGTCTAATATAAAAAAGGTAAAAAAATGTTTGGACGATTCAAAAGCACTTTTCTTAAGTTTATTTGAATAAACTATTTTTGACTTTGACGATGTTATTTTAATTAAGCCTGTCTAGTTCTTTCTACGTCTGCGGTTCTACCACTCAGTGGCCAGTGGCATCCGATATCCACTCAAGCGGATTGTATGTGCATCATCTAAATGAAATATAAAACGGTCTTAAAATTCTTCCTAACAAATAATGAAGAGAATGTAGGTCAATTCGATTGGGTACAAACATACAAGCAAAACACAAGAAGAAAAACGGTTTCTTGGCGGGAAAGTGAAGAGTCATGTCTGCGGTTTTGTTTTATTTTCTAAAATTTGTGTTATGTCGAATATTAATGTGAAATAATGGTGGATTATTAACCGTTAAGTGTTCGTGAGTGTACATGAGTGTTGGCAACTGAAACAAAACAGTGCAACGGCACTTTTCCAATTCTCTCAAGAAGTCCGCCCAAGGACTAAGTACAGCCCCACACCTTTACTGAGATACTCGAGGGGTTGGAGAGTATATCATCTCTCACTTCTCATTTCTATTATCATTCATCATCATCATACAGGAAGGAAATATTGTTTTTTTATGTATTACTTGTAAGAAAAATTACTTGGACACTGGCTAAATGTTAATTAAAGCCATCAATTTAAAAAAAAAAAGAAGAAGAAGAAAACAATAGGTTTGCTGACAATTACATTAATTAATTCTAAAAGATTAAACGTACAAATAAAATCACGTATCAGTTCTTAAAAACATTGAAATATTTTTTATTTTACCTAAGCATGAATTTCTGTGACCTAAAAAGTTATTATTAAACACTAAAATGACGGAACAAAATAGTGACGTCATAGTTTGCTATTCACATACAATTTTTATTACAAAAAACACCGTTTTAACAGTTTCTAAATAGGTTTTCTATTGACTCACAGTTACCTACCCAATAGTTTGGGACATTATTGTTTAAATCTATATTAATATTATAAAGCTGAAGAGTTTGTTTGTTTGAACGCGCTAATCTCAGAAACTACTGGTTCGAATTTAAAAATTGTTTTTGTGTTGGATAGTCCCTTTATCGAGAAAGGCTTTAGGCTATATAACATCACACTGTGACCAATAGGAGCGAAGCATCAGTAAAAAATGTTGCAAAAACGGGAACAAGAGCCTAAAAAATTAAAAATGCTGCCGAAAGTCACTATTCCACGCGGACTAAGTCGCGAGCACAGCTAGTATGTAAATAAAATAAATACTTATAAACGCTCTCGCTCTGCGATTTCTAGTTAAGGCGACGCATTGGAAATTTACGTTGCGGGAATCTTGATTTTTTACAACAATTACAAAAATTGCAAGTGATATTTGATGACATGATTTTTCATTTAATCGACTTCATTTTGCTAGTTGCAGAAACACGATTTGTCAACATTTATAACAGAGAAAAAAATATCAAAGTAACCTCTTTTAAAACACAGATTTGCGTTTTACAGGCAAACCAGACCGATTTAAGCATCTAAACTTTCTTAGTAGATTAGTCTTAACACACACTTCAATATGCAATATTCAATATGCGATATGCATTTTTTTAAATTAATTTGTAGTTTTAATTTGAAGGAAAAAAAACAGTTTTTGTTATGGTACGGGGCGCAAACGCTCCGTATGAGATTAATTGTTAAGCGGTGCGTCACCTTAAGCAACTTTCGCAATGGCCGGTCATCGCAAAGCTGACAAAAAAACTATCATCTCTCTTCCTCTCATCCTCTTTACCGGCTGCATTTTAGTGTGATTTCAGTACACACGGCGGCAGATCAACCAACCCATAACTGTCAAATTTCTACAATCAATTTTGAACTTTATTTTTTGGTTATAAGGATTAATGTACATTAGAGAAATTTGACAGATTTGGGTAGGTTGATCTGCCGCCGGCTGTACTTAAGAGCGTTTACGCCGCACAATAGCGCCGCCAATGAAAAAAAAAACATATCTAGTAATTAGAGATAGAAAATCAAATTATGCTCAACAAACTATCTGAATGAAGTAATTTAGCATTTTTACGTCACCTAAAGAACACCTGACATGTTATGGTTTAGTTAAATATGGCGTTATAGTTAAAAGTGGCCGTAACGTCTTATTTAACTAAACCATAACATGTGAGGTGTTTATTAGGTGACGTAAAAATGCTAAATTACTTCATTCAAATAGTTTGTTGAACATAATTTAATTTTCTTTCCGTAATTTACTAGATATGTTTTTTTTCCTTAGTGGCGCTAGTGTGCGGCGTAAACGCTCTTAATCGTTAACCCCTGTGGTATTTCCATCCATTTTTATATACATTTTAAGTAATAGACAACATCACATACACTCTCTGATCACAAGGTAAGTATGTAGCTATAGAGCACTCGTTTTATGGACATCAGAAATAACGACGGTACCACAACCACCCAGACCCGACACAATATCGAAAAATTCGTTTTCAACATTGACCCGACCGGAAATCGAACCCGGGACCTCAGGGTTAGCGCCGCCCAAAATCCGGCGTGCAAGCCACTCGGCTACGGAGGTAGTCAATCCATAGGGAAGGCTGGTGCCCCAGCAGTGGGGAAATAAATGGGTAGGTGATGATTCGTACTTACAGGCTGGCCCAATGCGGGTTGGTGGGCTATAACGATGGCTATCTTATGTTATGACAAGAACTGCGAACAAGTGTTTGGAGCCTTAAGAAGAACGGAGGACCTCAAACATTTGACAAAACATTAATACCAACTTAGCCTCAAAATAATAAAAAAAAACTAAAATTAAGAACTAGACGCGGGAAGTGCATAACATTTTTCAAAATGGTGTAGGATAAACACGGAACCTTGTTATTTTTAACTGGAGTTTGCCTAAAAATGCTATATAAAAAAAAATGTGTATAGAAATGTTTCAACATTACCTATATAACACGATATAAGATCGTGTCACCAAATGGATCAATAAAGATATGATTATGATTAAAGCCACTGCTTTAGGAGACTCCGACGTTGTTTTACTCTTGCAGCGTCGGTGTATTGTGGTATAATTATTATTAAATACCGACCTAATTAAAACTCTGTCCTATTTGTGCCTTCACTCGTAGAAAGTAGTGAACCAATCCAAAACTATTGAACCAACCAAACTATTTTCTATAACAAGGATTAGTCAAGGACGATACGTTTAAAAATACGACGAAAAATATTCAACTTATAAAGGGTTCAAAAAGTTCCGTAAACTTGTAGGAGAAAATTGTACCTAGGTAGTGCTTTAAACTTTGGGAAACAATGACCTTTTAATTGCAACTAAATTAATATGTTTACCGATCTTTACCAATCAAAAATACCAAACTAAAAAAGTAACCCATTAAATAGGTGTTAAATCTACATAAGGTTCCGAACTGCCAAGCCATCTTTGATTTAGATAACACCTCATACAAGCTATTTTCATCTATACGTCAAGAAACTTCTAATCTAAAGAGGTCGCAACAATTTCCCAACTCCGAACACATTAAAAAGAAAATTAACGTTGACACTTCCTCTCACCCACTTCTTTTATTGGTCAACCGCACACACCGCGCTCACCTGATTGGCTGTTTTAAATGGGGCTCTAATGAGGGAAAAGGACGCTACGCCTAGGGCTGACAACGAAAGCGATAAGCGAGAGAGGGATAGATAGACACTTCTCGGGTACTTACAGATAAAGCGAAGCGTTAACGGTGGGCGCCTAAGGAAATTGAATACTACAAATGCAGTGGATGCATATAGGTTAAAGGATTGCTCTAAATTGGTCAGATTGACGAACGAGTTACAATCAATATTCATATTCATTTTTTCACCATAACAATAGGTAGGTACAATCAGGTATAAATAAGATGCTATATTTGTTACAAATTTACCTTTTCAAGGCACTGTAAATATTTAATCAATTATAATTTATTTTCAAAACATTATTTCATGTTATTATAACAAGAATGAGACATAAGAATATTTTTGAGATCAATTAACTACCCTGGATGTCTTTGATGTTAATTAATTAAGTTAATAGTTCGAGTGATATTTGAACTAGTTCAAAACTGGGGTTTACGAAAAAGTATGAGCTAAAATTACGTCTTTAGATAGATAGATCGATAGATGTCGTCTATTTGTTTTTAATATTTTTTTCTCGAAAGCAGAGTATATGTAAAGTATTAATAATAAACTAGCTTACGTTTGCTATTCTGCGGCTCTCTGTGTGGAACAAACAACTGTCAATATATTATATTTTGAACGGGATCAGAAAACATACTCGTATCTAGGTTAGTATCGTATGGGGCCCTTTATCTGTTTGCAAAAAAAACGTCAATACGTCGTTTAGTCTTTGATTGGAGGAAGGAAAACTAGTAAACATATTATTTTTACATAATATTAGCTGGGATGGTCGGGAATGTCATGTATCAAAGAGAATGCATTGAAATGTATTATTAAATTGTGTATGTAGTCAATTACTCCTTATCGTTAAGTGTCACTTAACCTCTTTGTCTCAATTGGTACGTGTCATGATGTCTATCAGTAAAAGTTTTTTTTTTTTTTTTTTTTATATTGGCACGTCATAGTGACTACATCCTGCCTGATGGTAAGCAGCCGATGCAGTCCAAAATAATGAGAGCGCTCTCCACCGTGGAACAAGCACGATAACAAGCGCACCCATTCATGACGGCCTACACAAATGCCGTTTCACGCCCCGCTTAAAAGACCCGGGACTATAAGAACTGGGAAACACATGCGCCGGCAAAGAATTCCAAAGCCGAATAGTCTTACAGAGGAACGACTTGCTAAATTTTTTGGTACGAGTACTGATTGTCTGTACAGTAAGATGGTGATTCCTAAGACCAGCACGTGTAGTCCGGGAGAGGAAAGGAGAGGGCGGGATTAGATCAAAAAGCTCTTCAGAACACTCTCCGTAGTGATTCCGGTAGAAGACACTGAGAGAAGCAATGTCTCTACGCAGCTGGAGGTCCTCAAGAGAGGCTGTAACCTCAGCATCTCCAATAATGCGTACCGCTCGCCTTTGCAGTCTATCAAGTGCATCGAGGAGGTATTTAGCGGAGCCGTCCCATAGATGGGAACAATACTCCATACTCGATCGCACCTGAGTCTTGTACAGCAAACAGCGCTGCTCGGGAGTGAAAAACCGCCTCACCTTATTGAGAATACCCAACTTACGGGAGGCAGTTAAAATAACACTCTCGATGTAACATTTTGGATTCAGTGCCTGGCCGATGTCCATGCCAAGAATGCTGAGGTCCATCGAAATGGGTAACGGAGAGTTCTGAAAAGAGGGAGCAGTAAGGAAGGGAGTTACTTTTGACGAAAATGCACAAACCTGGGTTTTGCTGGCATTGAATTCGACCAGGTTTTCAGATCCCCACTTAGACACACGATCGAGAGTCAGGTTCAGTTTGGCTACCAGTTCTTGCCTTTTCACCACGATATCGGCTTTCTTTGCCGCAGGATGTCCCAAGTACCGCTCATGCACCGTACTGTCATCCGCATAACAATGAATATTGCCCAAGGACAACATGTCATTAAATGTTAATTAAACTTTGATAATACTACATATGCTACAGATTAATGAAATTAATTAAATCATAGGGTACATCAACAGATAACCTCAAATAAATCAATTAAAATCTCAATCTTTATCACGCAATCCATACGATTGAAACTCTTTTTTCTATTTGTAACTTCTATTTTTATTGGAAACGGACCAATTTGCAATAACCCCACAACCCGCATAGTGACCTAAGCGATCAAATCGCGTTCACGTAAACATCTTCAAGAAAAACTCAACGATCCCCACTACTTACGCTACTTCGAAAAGCTTTTTAAAAAACGACCGCAACAAAATATTGTCGTCTCATTTTAACACTAGAAAATTTGAAGCGGCTGTCGGTATACCCGTCCCTCTCTGAGGCTTAACTCGAGAAACAGGCGGGCAATCTATCACGCGAAGTTTATTCGGTTGAGGGACGCTTTTGCGGTAAGGCGAGCTCTATCGCGCGGTGAAGTGTGTCGATGTGGAATTTGTAAATTCAAAAATGGAATCAAAGTTTAAAATTTTTAAGGACACAATGACTTTGCAAGACTGCGAGAAGACTAATTTGACGACGCCTTTTTCGATCAACGACATTTTGACCAAAGAGAACGAGGCGAAGTTCTGTCAGGATCCAGGTTTTGGCGCGAAAATGAACTTTTTGGCGAAGGCAACAAGTTGTTATGCCAAAGAGGAGTTTCCGAAGAAGGAGGTTTTCGAGAAGAGTCTGAAGTATTACGACGACTGTAGCAGTTACAGAGACTTCGCTGACAATGGAGCCTTAGACATGTCGAGAAAAAACAACTATCCGGTCACAGAACTTTCAGGTAAGATCTTGATTTCTTAACATAACAATCACCGGCAACATAAGTAGATTATTGTTATAGAATCTTCTAAGAAATTAAATACTTAAAACAGATTTAGTGACTCAGCGTTCAAATTGTAGGTATTTAAGCATGGCGTTTCGAAATCTCTACTTTATTTTAGTCTTTTATATGATTATAATAAATAGTTAGACAACTTTACCTTTAGGTCTCTCAGTCTCCCTAGAACCGAGCAAAGGGTTGTTTTTAAACTTTTCCTTGTTTGTTTTAAAATATACCAATACTAATATATTTAATATATATTAGGTTGTTTTTCTTTTCTTTCTAGATTTTCTGTATTTTTTGAAACTATTAACAGCTACATTTTATTAATTATGTCTATTGCATAGGTAATTGTTTACATAACTTTTATCTTAATGTTTTATTTTAATTAAATTTCTAAGTATCTTAGGTATTTCTTATGCATTTTTTAAATCTCCCGGCTTAAATAATTTGTAAAATACTTAAACGTGAAAGTTCACCAACTTATTTAATTTGGATGTGTTGTATTCGTATAACTTGACATCATCAGCATCATTTGGTAAATAAAAACGCACCCTCCTACTATAATTAGAATGTAAATTCTAGTACTTGACATAACAATCATACTTTCTCTTCTCTTAATATAATACGGAGGTTATTAAGACCAATTAGGCGGCTAAATATACTCAATATGTTTATATAAATAAATGATTGAAGGTTTCCTTGCCGAAACATCTGTTATAAAGATGATAATCTATCATCACAACTTATTTACCTTATCTTTTTTACTCTAGTATTACTTACGTATTGGGGTTTACTCCCTGATCCGATCGGAAGCTCTCGGAGAATCTATCTACTAGATTCTAGGCACGAGGACACGCAATAGTGCGTGATGCCGTTCCCTCTAGAAAACCTACAAAGGCGCTTCGTTTCACAAGGCTTGAAACCCATAAAAGCCCGGTGAAGCTGAAAATGCCGACTGAGGCAATCAGCAAATTCTCTCCAAAAAAAAAGGGTTTACCTATCATCATCATCAGCTCATTATATGTCCCCACTGCTGGGGCACGAGCCTTCCCTATGGATGGATAGGGAGAATGGGCCATAAACCACCACGCAGGCCCAGTGCAGATTGGTGGTTGTTAACGACTGCTAATGCAGCTGGGACTAACAGCTTAACGTGCCTTCCGAAGCATGGAGGAGCTCGAGATGATCAATTTTTGGTCACACATCCGATGACCGGCCTTTGCGAAACTTGCTTAACCTCAGCACTCGCAGACCGGGTGCGTTAACCACTGCGCCATCGCGCTCCTCAATTAGTATAAGAGTAGTAAAATAAACTTAATTTAACTTTATTTAGAAATTACCTATCTCAAGCAATCTGCGTAAGCTTAAAGTTATACTTATCACATCTTTACTGCAACTCAAGAATATGGAAAAAAACAATTGTCTAATTACTTATCATAATTTTTTTTATTGTTAACGGATAAGCACGTTTTTTTTATATATCTAGCACGGCAAATGACTCCATACCACCTGATGTTAACTGGAAATGGAGTCCAGACGCGAAGACAACTGGTGCAGCGTGAAAACAACGCAGCATCAGTCAACCTCACTCTGCCGGGCCACAAGGTGCTTCTTCACGCCTCGTTTGAACGTGCATGGCTTTCATCTCACGTGATTTTAAATGATGAAAACCGAGATGAAAACGCACTTCACCCGGAATCCTCAACTACTGAGGCACTGGCTATCTTATCTCTAGTTGCCTTAATTAAAATATAATAAATTTAATTAAATTCAAGACGTTTATTTTAGACGCAATTTCGGATTTTTCAATGCATAGACCGGGCTTATGTGATCACCAACTCGCGTCCGGCAAGCGTGGTCATTAAGCCATAAGATACCCATAAATTGTAGCGATGACTTATTTTATTTTAAAGATGTACTTATGTCAGCAGCAAGATTAAATCATGACTAGGCCTAGATCGTCTGAAAATCCGGTTACACCAGAAGTCCCAATTTTGATTGCTTGGTTTGGTTTGGTTGTGGAGCACATAATTAATTATGAGCAGATAACCATGTAGTTTTAATAAATCAAATAAAACTGAACATTTAACATTTTTAATTATCAGTAAGTATTTAATTTTTTACTCTATGTGACAACCAAAGGATCTAAAGAACAATTTAAGCAGCACGGCCAAAAACCATAACATACCGCTATTTAACAAAATCTCCATTTAAAAAAGCATAACCTACTATGGTAGGTTATGCTTTTTCGAAAGACCGCAACCAAACTTTTCTTGCACCAAACTCATTAGGGAACTTTCACACTGCACAGATTCAATTAAACGCCCCGCGCGGATCACGCCATCCGCGTATAAAGGCGCCGCCACAATACATCCATTACGCAAATTGTCGCCGGTCATTAGACGCGAGTGAAAGGAAGCGCGGCAACTAACAGTATTTTCGCGTGATGTCAACCCCTATTGTTCGAGTTTCCGATCATTTATTATGCGACATATTGAGACGGGCGTATCATTGAATTGGAGTTGGATTCGGAGTAATTCGAAGTCCTTGTTTTATTTTAATAGGTATAGATGTACAGTTTTTTGAGGATTAGACATGATATTGACATCAGCGTCACCGGAGCGAGTCCTTAAATGAGCAATTGACCCCGTAAATTCTAGGGTTGTATTGTAACCTCACCGTAAATAGAAATATAGCATTTCTAAGCTAAAAAAAGTTTCAATGACTAAAAGATTTTAAAATTCGTTGTATTTAATTTAATTGTAATACATATTGCTACTTAAAAATCCGGCTATTTTTAATAAATTGGTACTGATCCTAGTTTTGCGTTGGCGAACGTTATAATAGAATAAAAATCAAAATGTCTGTTTATGTTTTGTAGGCATTGATAACCAATATTTTAATAGTCTAAAGTAGTCTAAAATAGTCTAAAATTATAAGTAGGTATAACAAATCTGTATAAAGTGTTTCATATAACTATCCATTACTCGACTAAACCAAAAATAATATTCCAAAACCTCCCCGTAATAACCAATCAAAGAAATTTACATGAAACGTGTCTTTCAGACACGCGCCACGGCCCGAGGCTAGTAATTACTAAATTGAATGCTTCAATAGTGCTTTTAAGTCATCACTTATCGTAATGAGGGTGTCGCGCAATCGCGCCAAGTGACGGCTAAGTGGCGACGTCGCCGCGTCGCACCGACCAGTGTGTGTGCACCATTACACCGCCATTGTTGGCGCTTAATTATGGCGCGGATAATTTGAATTTGGAACGTCATCGATTTTATTATCTGTTACTGGCCGGGCTTTAGAAACAAATGACGTGCTTTATCTATCTATTGATGGCTATAAATATGGTACAATGTTTTGTGATTGATTCTTTGATCTTTTTAACCTGCGCTTTCATTTTTTTGATATTGGACGAAAGATTTAAATTAACTTCATCATTATCGGCCTATACAGTGTCGCCCGGGCGCAAGTGACCGCCCGAAACACTTTAAATATACTTACATGAAAAATTATCGAGAATTTTTTTTAAAAGGGGTGCCTATCTTTATTACTTTTTAAGTTATTGATTTTTTAAATTTTTGGGTAGAGTCCGTGACCTTGTTTTACATTTTGTACCATATCTCCGATGTTATTGGTTCGATTTTTGTTTTCTTTGATGTTTCTTAAGGCTTATGAGTTACTTTAACAACAAAAAAACACGATGGACTTAAGGACTATTGTAAGTTAATGTGCAGGTACTAGTTTACAAACCACAAGTCCAAACCATGCTCAAAACATGTATCCTTGTTCCAGATGACTACGACTCCCGCTCTTCAAACACGGGCTCACCAGTGCGCCGTCACACTTCCCCAAGCTCCGACATCGGATACAAACCATTCAGCCTCCACTACGAACCACGAAAATGCACCACCCCTACCACAGACTCTCGAGTCGGCACCTCACCCAACTACTCCGATTACACCCAAAACAGCGCTCGCAAAAAGCGTTCTCGAGCGGCGTTCTCGCACGCACAAGTTTACGAGCTGGAAAGACGGTTCAGCCAGCAGCGGTACCTATCAGGGCCGGAGCGAGCGGACTTAGCGGTCAGCTTGAAACTGACTGAGACGCAAGTCAAAATCTGGTTTCAGAACCGCAGGTACAAGACGAAGCGAAAGCAGCTGCAGATGCAGGAAAACGGCATGCTAGCGGCCGCGGCGGCTGCGGCTAACCACGCGAGGAAGGTTGCTGTGAAGGTCCTAGTCAACAATAACGGACAACCTTCTTTGCCTGACATGAAACCTTATCAGACCCCTATTTTAGGCAAAGGCATCAACCCAGCTCTGTTCACTTCCCCTAACCTGCTAGACAGTTCACCGATTCTGAAACACTTCGCCGGCGTATACGGCGTCGATTTCGCCAAAAACCCCGAATACAAAGCTTTACTACAAGAGTCTTACAACCAAGCAGTATTACAGTCGCTGTACGGACCGCATTTAGGGGTAAATTACCCCAATTTACCGTTGTCTTACATGTATTATCCTGGTCACCCTGCCTTCGGTATGTCCTTACCTTGCGACTTAGATAGAAGTCAGAGTGAGTCGAGGGCTGAGAGCGAAAAAAACTTTGGTGAACATTCGCAAAGGGATCATAAAGAGAAAAGAGAAGAAAAAAGAAAGAGTCCGATTGATTTAAACGAGAATAGCAATGAAAGCATGGCCAGTAATATTGAAATAGAAAATTAATTTAAAAAAAATAAAGCTGACCGGTACAGCTGCTCTGATACGTAGATGCAGCACCATGTTTGTTCAAGAAGTACTTATTGTTTACACCAAAGATTATACCAAAGAGTTTGTGAACTAAAACCAAAGACAAACATTATAGTTAGTAGAATTGTTACTGTTTAGTTCTTAATTATTATGTTGTAAATATGTTTAACTGGTTGGACATTAAAGTAGACAATTAAAGCGTCGGCACGTTTGTAAATAGTACAAAATAGAGAGTTTAATAAAAGTGCAATACAATTATTATGTTGGCTTTATATTTATTTCATAATCCTAATTAAAACAAGAAATTTTATTATACTCGAGACACAACGAATGTTTTTTGTAAAAGAGACGACTAAAGTTTGACATCCTACAAAAAAGGGAGAAAATAATTAATTACCTTATTATTGGGAAAACCTCACCATGGTATGGTAATTTAATACCATTCTGTTGTACAATAATTCTAATACCATGGTGTGAATCTCTGAACCCAATCGCTTTTAATTACGGATTTTCTCCCGTTTAAGTCCACGATAAGATAATAATATGTTTGAATAGGTAGCTACATAATGCATCTATTTTCCTAACGTCTCTCGGCAAACTTCGTGTTTCGGCTGTCATACGAATTTTATCAGTTATAGAGTGTATAGAGTTGCTACTACTCCTTTAACTTATTATTAATTTATTTTAGAATGAGGGGAAATACTATTGTGTCACACGTAATTGATTTACGATTTATAGTTTAACAGCTCTATATAGTTCACACTAAAAATTAAAACAAAACAACAATAAAGTACGTTGTTCTGAATTCAAATTATTATACATGATAAATCTAATAATAATTAATGAATATGGAAATTTGATAGCAATCGGATTTACTCGTAGGTACATAATTACCAAGAGGAAAACAGAAGTAGGTACTGAACGAAGAGGTAGAAAAGATGAGAAAGAAAAAACCTAATTATTACATTAACCAATAAGCAATTCCAATAATCTAATAGAGACTAGACGCTTATTTACTTTATTATAAACACCATATAATAAGGCAGGTTTTTTATTCCAAAATCAGACATATCCATTATAGATTTCAATCTTATTTGATGGTAAGTAACGAAATTAGTGCACTTACCTACTACCGGACGCCTTTTTTTTGTAAAGAGAGTGCGCTGATTGCCTTATGCAGCATTTTCAACGTCACCGGACTTTTTTGGGGGCGGCGAGAAACTTAAAGGGTTACTCAAGCCGTGTGAAACGAAGCACCGTCAGGGTTTCTAGAGGGAACGACATCACGCACTAGCGCTTGTCCCCGTTCCCTACTAGATTCTCCGAAGGGTCGAATCGGGAAATTGTCGGATCGGAACAATGTTGTTACACGAAAACCAAGCGGACTTAAAACTAACCCTACACCAAATCGAGTATTATTGTACAGTATCAGTATGAAAATCAAAACTTTTAAATCGCATATCGAAAAACCTTCGAGTGTCTACCAGTACCTGCAGACTTTGACTGTAGTTATATAGGGTCTAACAATATCAATAAGCGAACGTTTAAGGGAAGCATCTATACATGACACTGAGCATGCTCACCAAATTTGGTTCAAAACTACAGCTCGGTACTACACGCACACGATAGCCGTTGTGTCGTGTATCCGTACACTATCTTTTTATCGACGCCTGCGTGCGTGTTAGTAAAGATACAGCATGCTTCATGATGTGCATTTTTTAATTGATTTAGTTTGTTAGAAAACATAACTTTGAAAAATCACTATAAAACTGGAGCCCATTTTTTGTCATTGTATTCAGAATGATGTATAGATACCGCCCTTAAACGTTTGCTTATTGATTTTGTTAGACCCTGTATAGATAATTATACCAACTTACACTATCGAAACTTAATTTTAAAATCTAGTAAACATCATCTACTTTTGCTGTTGACTGTACTTGGCTTGGTGGACATACCAACTGTTGGCAATCAAACCCGGCCCCTGAGTGTGTGACCGGTGGTCGAACAACTAGAACACACAGATGAATCATAGAATTAATAATACATACTTACTATTACAGTCTTTAAAGATCCTCAATTCGGATTAATATATTTTTTATTTATAACAACAATAAAAACAAGATAATAATAAAACTACTTAAAATTAAACTTACAAAAAACTATAAAATATACTTACTATAAATAAAAAATTTGCTCCAAATCATCCCCATCAGGCAGAGTGCCCAATAAGCTAGCAGCATTGCCACGTTGGATAGCTAATTTGAATTGCACAGAACTTATTTTATCTATTTTTATTTTATTTTAAAACTTTTGCAACATATATTACATGGCGTACTATTAAGTTATGCTTCAGGCATTAGCCTGAAGCATTCTCTACCAGTCAACCAAAGGGTGGGGTGAAGACAACCATTTAGAAATAAAAATAAATTATAACACGCACAGTATATAGGCATATTTAAACAAATATAATGTATACTATTACATATACTACTTTTACACTTATCAGGGTGCCTAGTCTAGTGTGAGTTTTGTTTACTACCCGTATTAATTCGATAACGTTTACGAAAACGAAAGCGCCTCCTGGCGACATACTTACGAGAAGAGGTACAAATTCTCGTTTTCGTTAACTTCATCGAATGTCAAATGAAACTCACACTTGGCATATAGAACCAATCCGATGTCCGATCTCGAATCGAAACATGCTCAGCCACCTCAAAAGTTGAGCGGGCAGCCTATAATCAGGCAGTGCTCATTTGGAGCCTCACAAAAGTGGGCAAAGCTCGTTAACAGCCCGGCGCGGCGGGAGGGTAATTGTGCCCGCCTCAAGTGCAGCGGGGAAAGTGAAGAATGCCCTGGCAAATCTAGCAAATTGCGCGCGGCATCTTCAACGGGAGACTGTGGAAGCGGCTTTTTGGTTTGTGTAATTTTTTATTTTACTATTAAATACGATTTAGAAATAAGTATTTTCTTTTGTTTAGACACGTCATCTACGTAGTCTTTGAATTTGACATTTAGATACGATTAAGATATATTTTCATGTGTTGAGACGCTTTAGACACGTCATCTAATTTTAATGTTTTTGTGTAAAATCGTTTAACTCTACATTTTAGTTCGTGCAAAGTTACTTTATAAATCGTTTTATTGACTCGTAGTGACCTATTGTCGTTTATATTTATTGATAAAAGTTCTATGAACTTGAACAATAACAAATAGCAGAGCATTTTGCGTCCTTTTTGGTATTTTATATTGTTTTTACCTTATTACAGTGTCTGCATTTCTCTCTCAAAATGGGACATAATGTTAAAAAGAGGTATAAAATGTATATAAAATAAAATGGCAGCAATTTGCATTGGACATTATCCGCCAGACATTCTGTACGAAAATATAAATGTTATTTTAATTTTTGTTGTTATATTTATTTATTCTTTTACTTTAATAAATTATATCTATGTCGTTATCAGTAAGAGTTATTAGGTACTATAGATTTATTCTCTTCTCTTCTTTTACTTTATATTTAAGATTTTTTATTTTTTATTTTAGTTAATTAATTAATTTATTTATTTATTAATCAAAAACGGACTTATACAATGCACTTATTATATAAAATGTTTAAATATTAGAATTTACTCTCTTATTGATTGGTAAGTAAAACAATTTTGACTATCTAAAAGGACCTAGGTACCTATATTTTTTATTAATAGTTAGTACTTACTAGTTATTGTTTATAGTTATTTTAAAGTATACATATATAAGTATAACTCTAAATAGATTAATTAACGATTATAGATACTTATGTTTTAAATTTATTTTATTAAGATTCTTAAATTATTTAATTTTAATAAAACAGAAAAGTCGTCTCCACAATACCCAGAGATGTGGCCCGATGAAAATTATCATATGAATACACGGGCGGGCGACATTATGAAAATGCCGCGCTTCGACTTCCGGCCGAAGAATTTTCTGAGACGCTCTCGAGCGAGTGCCACTCACTCGGGCAAGTACGAACTTTGGCATAACTTGTTCAACGTTAAATAAGTAATAAAACATCACATCATCATAGCCGCGGATCGTGCTCAGTGGCGTGTTATTGGAGAGCCCTATGTCCAGTAGTGGACTAGTATAGGCCGTTGATGATAATGATGATGATGGAAGTAAAAAAAACACAAATGATGAAAAAATTTCCACGAGCAGGGTTTGAACCTGCACCCTTCTGACATACCGGGTCAGGTGCTCTTCCAATTGAGCTATCGTGGTTCTAACCAGCCCGCCGAAACTATTCAACACTATTTACATTTTACTTTGAAAGCCAAAGGCGCCCATTCAATGCTAACAACTACCGTCATTAACATCCGATCATAATATTTTTACAAATACTAAAGATCAGTTAAGAAGTAGGCAAGCTATTTATAAATGTTTATATAATTTTTAACGCAAATTTTGTTGCGAACAAATTACAAAAACACAAATGTTGAAAAAATTTCCACGAGCAGGGTTTGAACCTGCACCCTTCTGACATACCGGGTCAGGTGCTCTTCCAATTGAGCTATCGTGGTTCTAACCAGCCCGCCGAAATTATTCAACACTATTTACTTTTTACTTTGAAAGCCAAAGGCGCCCATTCAATGTTAACAACTACCGTCTTTAACATCCGATCATAATATTTTTACAAATACTAAAGATCAGTTAAGAAGTAGGCAAGCTATTTATAAATGTTTATATAATTTTTAACGCAAATTTTGTTGCGAACAAATTACAAAAACACAAATGTTGAAAAAATTTCCACGAGCAGGGTTTGAACCTGCACCCTTCTGACATACCGGGTCAGGTGCTCTTCCAATTGAGCTATCGTGGTTCTAACCAGCCCGCCGAAACTATTCAACACTATTTACATTTTACTTTGAAAGCCAAAGGCGCCCATTCAATGTTAACAACTACCGTCATTAACATCCGATCATAATATTTTTACAAATACTAAAGATCAGTTAAGAAGTAGGCAAGCTATTTATAAATGTTTATATAAGAACCACGATAGCTCAATTGGAAGAGCACCTGACCCGGTATGTCAGAAGGGTGCAGGTTCAAACCCTGCTCGTGGAAATTTTTTCAACATTTGTGTTTTTGTAATTTGTTCGCAACAAAATTTGCGTTAAAAATTATATAAACATTTATAAATAGCTTGCCTACTTCTTAACTGATCTTTAGTATTTGTAAAAATATTATGATCGGATGTTAATGACGGTAGTTGTTAACATTGAATGGGCGCCTTTGGCTTTCAAAGTAAAATGTAAATAGTGTTGAATAGTTTCGGCGGGCTGGTTAGAACCACGATAGCTCAATTGGAAGAGCACCTGACCCGGTATGTCAGAAGGGTGCAGGTTCAAACCCTGCTCGTGGAAATTTTTTCAACATTTGTGTTTTTGTAATTTGTTTGCAACAAAATTTGCGTTAAAAATTATATAAACATTTATGATGGAAGTAATAAAATTCTGCATATAAGCAGTCTGGATGGTGCAGCAATGTTTGCCGCCAATAGCATTCTTTATCGTCATCATCGTCATCTCAGCTAAAAGACGTCCACTGCTGGACAAAGGCCTCCCCTAAGGATCTTCTTAACGACCGGTTTATGCTGCACCAAAAGGGCGGCAACAAAATATACATAGTCTTGCCATAAGTTCTGTCCCAACTTATACGAGGGTATTTAAAAAAAAGTAATATGAATTTATTACTATTATTTGATGTCATTTTAATAAGTAGGTTTTATACTATTCATTTCAATATAACACATATTTGTGTAAACATGGAGTGGAGTATCACAGAGAATCGAATCGCAGTGATTGCCTTACACAAATGTAACAAAACATCAGTCAAGATTTTCAACTTGTTAAAACCATTGAAAATAACGCAGAAATTTGTTTACCGGACCATCAAGCGTTACAATGAGTTTTCTTCTGTCAATGATAGGCCAAGGGCCGGTCGACCTCGAACAACAAGGAAATCAGCAGCTATCAAAGCCGTCAGAGAGAGAATCTGAAGAAACCCGACTCGTAAGCAGAAAATCATGGCTAGGGAAATGAAAATTCCCCTAGGTCTATGTCTCGTATCTTAAAAGAAGACGATAAGCTTAGGGCTTATCGAAGGAGGACAGGTCAGCTGTTGACTGCAGCCCTTCGTTTCAAACGAACTACGAAAGCGAAGAAGTTGTTGCAAAGACACGCAGATGGTGGCCATCGGAAAATTCTTTTTACTGATGAGAAAATTTTCACGGTTGAAGAGAAATTTAATCGTCATAACAACAGGGTCTATGCACACAGCTCCCAAGAAGCTAACGAGATAATTCCGAAGGTCGAAAGAGGCCACCATCCAGCATCTGTGATGGTTTGGTGGGGCGTGTCATACGAAGGGGTGACAAAGCTCCATTTTTGTGAACAAGGGGTGAAGACACGAGCAATTAACTACCAAAGCGATGTTTTAGAGAAGGTAATTAAGCCACTAAGTAACACTGTATTTGCTGGTAAACAATGGATATTTCAACAAGACTCAGCACCAGCGCACAAAGGGAATCAACCCAGCGCTGGTTAGACCTGAATTTAACGGATTTCATCGCCTTTGAAGATTGGCCCCCTGCCAGTCCTGATCTTAATCCTTTGGATTATTGCTTATGGAATATTTTAGAGGAGAAGGCCTGCTCAAAACCCCATCCAAATATCGAGTCGCTAAAGGCAGATTTAGTGAAGGCGGCTGCCTCGATACCATTATATGTGGTACGTGCGGCCATAGATGAATGGCCAGGACGTTTGGAGAAATGTGTAAAAGCCAAAGGTGGTAATTTTGAATAGTTTTAACATTTATAATAATCTATATAATTAAACGTTTAAAATACATGCTTTTAAAATTTCTCTAAATTTTTTTTTTCTACACTGGACATGTTTATATGAGGGACAGAATTTATGGCACGACTAGGTATATGCTGAGTGGAGATCGTTTCAACTAAGGTTGCCAGATGTCCGGGATTTCCGGGATTGTCCCGGAATTTTACGTATTGTCCCGTGTCCAGTAATTCATATCTATTGTCCCGGATTCCGAAAAAATAAAATAATAAAAAAAAATAACAGCAGTTTTCAATTTATATCTTTTATCTGGACTAATAATAGTATACATTTGAAAAATAAAATGTATTTTCCTAATAAATACAAATATAAAATTAAATATTCCGTAATGTATATTGTAATGTAATTTACCCTGTGTGGTGCCGGGGATAAAGAATTGCACCACCCCATCTCTTCCCGTGGGTGTCGTAAAAGCCGACTAAGGGACCATTCTAGAGGATGGGCAGCAGCATCTCTCTGAGGTAACCCTTAACCTACTGCGATCGCCAACCCGCCTGCCAAGCGTGGCGATTACGGCAAATACCCCTCATATCCTTGGGGGAGGCCTTTGTCCAGCAGTGGACGTCTTTTGGCTGAGTAGGTGATGATGATGATGATTCATTGGAGAAATTTGACAGGTTTGGGTAGGTTGATCTGCCGCCGTGTGCGAACAATACATTTTATCTACTCTGTGATATTAGTTCTCTCTATCCGACGTATGCTTTAAAGACATCGCTTTATAGCAATGAGACCGTAATGAGGTATGAGCTAATATAAGCGAGTGCCACTCACACGGGTAAACTTGTTCACTACTCCAAGTTTTTGTTAAATAAATTACCTGATGGTGGTAGGATTTAGCTTAGGGAAAATTCGTATAGCATTGTCAGCGAGAAGAGTTAAAATTTTGCTATACTTACTAATTCTCGTTTCCGTTAAAGGCCCAGCAGTGAGACATTATAGGCTATATAGATATTTACTTTACATTTTTACTTGTATAATTTTTAAATCGAGCGATGCGTTTAAAAGTTAGTTATTAAAATCTCAAGTAAGTGACATGTACAGTCGAGTTCAATAATATGTATACACTTTTGACAGATGTTGATTCTTATTACAATGTAAATAAAGGTTACTAACTGTAAAAAGTGTATACATATTATTGAACTCGCCTGTACATTTGTCTTTTTATGAGAATAAAGTTTTATAGTAAGTATGTACTTTTTTGTGACCCACAACCGAGAACAAAACAAAAAGTCTATTCTATTCTAAGCTTCATGTTTGTCTAATTTCAGTCTCCCATTAATGATTCTTAGGATTTTCTTACACGTTTCCTTTCGGTTGATGAGTCAACTATCAACCGATTGTCGACGATGGTCTCAAGCTCGTAAACACTGCATTACCGCCCATCCTCTCAGCAGGATTGCTAGTGATGTCATCATGATCGATTAGTCGACTGCTCGATAAAGGGTAACCGAAATTAAATGGACAGATATTTATGCCAAAGACCTGAAACATAATACTATTGCATCCAACAAAGCAAAATGGAAGAGAATGACCAGCAAAGCAGTCTACCAGCAAATGGGATAAATAATGAAGGTGAGCTAAGGAGAGAGAGAGAGAGAGTCAATTACTCGATAATATTAGGTAAACTAACGATAATGAAGTTTATTATTTTATTTTTGAAGTTTTATGTGTTTCTTTAGATAGTAACGAAAAACAATAGTTACTCATCGAATGGGTTGAAAACCGGGAAAACTTGGCCTTAAACTCACATGATAGTTAGCGATGATCAGGCAGAAAAAAAGCTAAGCTAACTGAGAACCTGGCTTCATCATCTCTAAACTGTTAAAACATATCATGCTACCATAGAAGAAATAATAGTATACTACTAACATTGTTGTAACGACGTCAGGCTTACATAAGATGGTGCTAGCTAGCCAAGCGGACTTAAAACAAATAAATAAATAAATAAATGTTTCCCACACTCACACCATTTACCAGGCCTAAGAAAAGCTTCCTTAAGAAACACTCGAGAAATGGTTAACTAGACAACGGATAAACATACTTAATTTACTTAAATAGATAAAACACCCAGACCCGAAACAGTTCAGAAAAACAGGTATTTCCAAATTTATCCGACCGGGGATCGAACCCGGGACCTCAGAGATGGCGACACCATGAAAACCGGTGTGGAAGCCACTCGACCAAGGAGGTCGTCAATCATTCGTCCAACAATCTCTACCACCAACCAAACTCAGTACAAATAACATGTACTAGGTAGTCCACAGTAAGGTGTACAATGTACATTGTACACCTTACTCGGAATAGAACTCTAGCTCTCTGCTTCTGAAACCACTAAACCCCAGAGGCGGTCTAGATTTCTTTAAAATATCAACACCGACTTGTCACAACACTACCGAGGACTGCATTAGCGTACCGCTCTGGCTCGTGTTACCGCACGTGCGGCGGAAATGTCGTCAGGTAAACAAACACGCGTCACTGCACAACACTAGTTACTAATTACGAGCGGGTTAACGCTTGACGCTGGTTAATGCTAAACTGCGTGGCTGTTAAAAAGTTTCACTTAAAAAGATTGGTATTACCTGCCAATCAATGTTCTAAATTCAAAACTTTCAAGAGTTTTATAATAATAAGGTCGACTGAATTGAAAAATATGTATCAAAAGTTGACAAAATCAACGTTTCGTAGTCCCCTGATTCCTCCTCCAAAACTAGGCCGATTTAATTACTTTTTTCATTAAAAATTAAAGAAAGGCTTTGGCTGTGTCCTTATGTTCTACTTTTTTTCATAAATTAATTTTAAAAAAATATATGAGACCTTCTAAAACCTTAAAAATTGGCCAAATTTTCTGCTGTGTTTCCCAAATTTTACGAGATTATATAAAAAAAAAAGCAAAACATATGGACACAGCCAAAGTCTTTCTTTAATTTTTAATGAAAAAATTAATTAAATCGGTCCAGTTTTGAAGGAAAAATCAGGGGACTACGAAACGTTAATTTTGTCTACTTTTCATACATATTTTTCAATTCTAGTGTTTCCGCTTAAAGACTCCTTGGCACCGGTAACGAGTATGATTACATTTTTTTATACCTGGCGGGAGCTAGAACAATATATTTTTATTTTGACTAAAAATTAAAACTGAATTTAAAATATAAGTCTTAGGCTAACATTGTTTGTTTGAGTCGTCTGTGACACTATATTCATTTAAATTAGCATATAAATAAAATACCACGACCACTTAAAGTTGAGTCAGCTTAGAAACTGTATTGTCACAAAATATTATTAGGAGTTAATGTGCCCATTTTGATGCGACCCGGTTAATCGTTAATGACTATAGGACAGTAGACGTTTGGTAGAGCATGCATGCCTCAATCTTAAGTATTTTACTGCATTTCTAGATTGTATTGTTTTTAATGTAATCTAAAGACTGTCAATAACCTTGTTTGTTGCCAGAAATGAATTTTAAAAAACCTGCATTATAAATAAAAAATAATGGTAGCCTATTTTTTATTTATTTATAATTAATTACTTACAACGGTTGATACCAATTACTGTAATTAATATTACTAACAAAAAAGGACAAAAAAATTAAGTACGTACATAGATACGTACAACAATAGATAAAATATGTACGTACGTACATATTTTATCTATTGTAAGAGCTATAGATATAACTGTAAAAAAACAGAGTACAGTACAGTACAGAGTACAGTACAGTACAGAGTACAGTACAGTACAGAGTACAGTACAGTACAGAGTACAGTACAGTACAGAGTACAGTACAGTACAGAGTACAGTACAGTACAGAGTACAGTACAGTACAGAGTACAGTACAGTACAGAGTACAGTACAGAGTACAGTACAGAGTAAAGTACAGAGTACAGTACAGAGTACAGTACAGAGTACAGTACAGAGTACAGTACAGAGTACAGTACAGAGTACAGTACAGAGTACAGTACAGAGTACAGTACAGAGTACAGTACAGAGTACAGTACAGAGTACAGTACAGAGTACAGTACAGTACAGAGTACAGTACAGTAAGCAGTAGTAAGTAGCAAGCAGGTGGTCTTTATCCAATTGTTGCTAAAGCCAAAAATCAGTTGACCCTTATTTTTAATGATTAAAGGAAAAAAAATGTCGATCACTGGTTCCTGTCGATAACTAGTGCTACTACCGTGCTCCTTACTTTATTATTTTTATTCCAATTTGAAAAAAGACAAAGTGTTGAAAAAATTCCGCGAGCGGGATTCGAACCCGCACCCCATGACATGCAAGTCAGGTGCACTGCTAACTATGATATCAGTGGCTCAAACCAACTCGCCGAAATTAATCAACACTATCTACTTTTACTTTATAAGCCAAAGGAGAAATCATAAATTTTTTTCCCTTTGTCTACAGACGTAGTAGGTAGGTAGGTAGGTAACTATTACTTAATCTGTGCTACAAAGCAAAAGCTTTGCGAAAGCTGTGCTTAAGCGGAGCGGGAATGCGCATATCGGGATTGTATTACAAGAATGCGAGGAGCCGAGTGGCAGCGGCGCCGGCGCAGCAGCACATCTGTGTCGCCCAACTGCATGACATGATTGTTTGTATTACAAATCGCACGAACTTTAACCTTCTAACGAACTACAGGCAAAATTGAGTGCTTAGTGCGACTTTTATTTACAATTCAAATATCTGTATGTAAAAAATTATGAATAACGGACCGGTGATAATTATGAATATAAATCGGTATGTAGTAGAAATAAAATCGGATAATTAATTTTTGGTGAGGTAATAAGGCGCACCACAAACTATCAAACCAACCTTATCCGTATAATACATATTGCTTATTCTAAATTTTGTTTCTTTTCAGTATTATTTATAATCAATATTACGTAATACAACTAGTAGGTACTAACATATAATACTTAGGTACTATCTTACTTAATATCATAAACAAAAAAGTCACTAAACCTTAACCCCTTCATTCATTCATTTTAATATTTGATTTTCAATTGTTACAATTCAAGGGCAACCTGTGAAATGTGTTAGAATAAAAAAAACAATAAAAATTAACACTAAAAAGGTTATTCGAACCATAAAACGGTGTGCAGTCGTAACATCCCATTCCCATGCCATTGTTTACAGATCCCACATTTGGCATGTATCATTGAGCTACTCATCTTGAGATCATCTCGCACTGCACATGCAAGTATTAATGAGTGTGAGTAATTAACGCCATGTAGGTACTTACTTGATTTTGCAGTTGCCAGTCCAGCCAATTCGTCGGACACGTTCCATTTTCTGTCATGAAATTGGTGGAATAATTTTGACAGCGTTTTTAAATGCCCTAGAGGGGACCAACCATTACATCAGATTTGACAAACCTCAAATACTCGCTAGAGAACAACGATTCATTCCTAAGATGATACGCGAGGCTATTGAAATTAAAAAACATCCTAATTTCAATAGAGAAGATGTTTGGAATCTACCACCAGCCTGGGATCCCATCATACAAAATATAAATCCCAGCCCCAACACCATACAGCCAGACCAAAAGATACTGTAAGAGCTTTCTGCGTAAAACGGAACGCACCTGATTAAATTTAAATAAACCCTCATTTAAATTGAATACAAGCTACTAACTAAATAAGAGACGACCAACACCTCAGTCTCCCTGTGACCACGTACCCTGCAAAGGGTTCGAAACGTCTGGATAAAAATTAATTAAAATTAATGTTTAAAATAAACGCGAGCGTAAAAGTTGTTTCATCAATGTGTAATGTTTGCGTAAACTTTAGAAAACAATAAGCGTTTACGTGGTATTGTTGGTAAGGATAAGTTTGAGCAGCAGTGGGACGTATATAATATAGGCTGAAGATAATGAATGATAGAACATAAAATGTAGCAATTAAAAACATTGACAAAACAACGTCGGCTTATTAACGTTAGAAATAACATCCTACTGGCCCTGGGGATCCTGTTTAAGGATACCGGCCACTAGAGGCAGCACCGGTTATGAAGTGTCTCTTGTCCCCGTTTTCCTGCAGGGCTAAGATGTACGCCGCGACATATGTCGTGGACGAGACGAGAAAATTTGTCAATGTAGATTTATTAGTCGTCGGGGAACGCCGCAACATAATTTGTCATCGCGTTATCTCGTGCAGAATACTGCCGCGCAATTTAAGAACGCAGTAAATAACATGTGAACAGTTTCGAGAAAATAGATCGTAAAGTCAGCACCTCAAATATCACAATCATAAACACAGTAAGTGGTACTTACTGCGTTCATAATTCTGCGGCAGAATAGAGATATATCTGTATGTCTATGGGTGTTACCATGGCAGCCCACCAAACTTAACTCGTTCTGTCAAATCGTGATTCGTAGTGATTGTTGTTGTTTTTGTCGACAGACTCTAACATGAGCGCCATAATTTTGTCGAATTCTGACACTTAAAATCGACATGTTTATCGCCATAGTATCTCACTGAAGACTGTCCGCGACTTAAGTAAATTTTTATTTTTATTTTCATTTTCATCATGGCAGTGCCTTATTTTAATTATTTATTAACGGTAATATATCCTTATATTTTTGTTTGTATTTTTCTTACAACACCGGAGGATAATTATTGCTTCGATTCCTGAATCGTCGCAGAATATATATAAAATAAGAACCTGTTGAGGGGAGCTCGATGGCGCAGTGGTTAACTCGCCCAGTCTGCAAGTGCTAAGGTTAAACAACTTTCGCAAAGGCCGGTCATCGGATGGGTGACCAAAAATTTATCATCTCGAGCTCCTCCGTGCTTCGGAAGGCACGTTAAGCCGTTGGGTCCTAGCTGCATTAGCAGTCGTTCACAACCACCAATCCGCACTGCCCGCGTGGTGGTTTATGGCCCGTTCTCCCTATCCATTCATAGGGAAGGCTCGTGCCCCAGCAGTGGGGTCATAAATGAGCTGATGATGAAGAATCTGTTTAATCTTTGAGATTGAGAATATTTAGTGACCTTTACATTACACTTTACTTATATTTTCTTGGCACCCGATGTCGTAGGCGTTGTTGTATTCATATTTAATCTAAAACTACCTAGTTATTTTTTTTTAAAATTTTCAAAGTAACTGACAAAAATCGGCATCAAATAGACTAGCTATGGCAGCGTTCATAAAAAAAGGTTGCGTTCATGAAGAAAAGAACGAATAGAAAGCTATGGAAAGGAATGAAAACCGTTTTAATAGAGTAAAAAAATGGTAGTTTTCTCTAAACGGCAACATTGGTTTATCGGATCGACAAACCGATGTCATGACGAGATATTTCTCTGTCGTGGTGTACATGTTAGGGTAAACAACAAATGAATCAACGTCGACAAAATTTCTGCCTCACAATTTATGAACGCAGTAAGTACCACTTACTGTGTTTATGATTGTGACATTTGAGGTGCTGACATTACGATCTATTTCTCGAAACTTTTCACATGTTCTTTACTACGTTCATAAATTGCGCGGCATTTTTCTCGTCTCGTCCACGAATTATGTCGCGGCGTTCATCTTAGCCCTGCTGGGCACGTATCAGTTGGCGAGAGAAAAGGGCATACTTACTCAACCCTAAGGAAATTTCAAGCAGTTCCATGACCATCAGTAAGTACATCAATTTATCTCTAATAAATTTGTTTAATTTAGAAAGCTTAAGTTTTTTTGCTGCCAATAAATTCGGTTACTCTATAAAGGACAAAGGCGGTCACACGGTTAACAATTTTAAAACATATTTAAATATTTAGCAGCAACATAATAAATGTAAATAATATAACAAACATATTTATATAGCAGAGATTCAATAAGCGCATGAACACAAAAACCATGAAAAAAAGCTATTAACTAATAAACATAGACGGCCGCTTTTGAGAGACATATTATCCCAGCTCAAAAACGATTAAACCCTTTTAAAAAAAAGGTCGTCTGTATGGATTAGTAAAAATTTGCAACGCCACTTAACTAATAGGCAAAACAGTCTTAAAAGGAGTCGAGACGGTGAAAAAATCATACCACATTTTACGCAAACCTTGTCCCTTACCATAGACGCTTGAATTACTTGTAGAGAGTAGCAAGTGACATTGTTTCGAGATTGTGTTTTTGTGTCTATAGTGGCTAGTGTGTAAGAAAACAATGCAAAAACTGTTTATTTAATTTGTCTATGCCTGAGAGGTGGAGAGAGGGGAGCCTCTATTTTCAGCTAAAGCTTTCAATATCAAAACAAAATATAATAAAAAATAATAGAGCATTTTAGTATTTGTTTTCTCATTGTATCAAACAAACATAAACCTTTTACAAATCTATTTGTTTTAAATTTTTACATTTGATTTTATGCTGACGTTTCGAACCCTTTGTAAGGATTTCATTCCTTCTTTATACCCGACGTTTCGACCGAGTTACAACTGTCAGCCGCGCTAACGGAGGCGAAATATCGCGACAGCAGTCAGCCAGCCCGCAACCACGGCTGTTGTAACTCGGCCTTTAAGGAGACTATGTATTCGTAAAGACGTTTAACTACGTTTAAAAGTAATTTATTACGTAAGCCATTTTTTCTCACGAATTTTTCGTTATCGAGTTCCCCTGCTAGTGGTCCCACGTCTAGACGTCTGACGCGACCCTGGGCGGTCACCGCATCACCGGCGCTGTCCTCGAAGCTGTTCGAGTGTGGTCTCCACACTTGCTCCACTTATCCAGCATTATCGCAGCTAGATAGTAAGTGAATAGCTAGAGTGCTTTTAGGTGTTCTCATAAAAAAAACTAACGTTTTAAGTTAATTTGTGGTTTTCACTTGTTTAAAAGAGTAATGCCTGATTTCACCATTGACCCCTAAGTTTTAGGTGACCCCTAAGCCATGTTAAGTGACAGTTGTTGGAGCAAAACCGTCACCTAAAATGGCTTAGGGGTCACCTAAAACTTAGGGGTCAATGGCGAAAATGGGCATAAGAGGCCTATCCCCGTACAAATAAACAGAGTAAGTACCTATAAGCTTTGAATAGTTATTCCGTGTTTTGTCTTTTTCACTCTAATTTTAAATGAAGTCTATAACATCTTTTTGAAGCTTAGGTATACTCTGTTTATTAGTAAGGCCCCTAGGGTCCAGTAGATCCAATAGAGGCTTTGCGATCTTGTCCCAATGTGTGTCACCGGACGGGTGATCAAAATATTACAATTGAATTAAAAAATGTAGACAGATCTTTCGAAACGTCATCGTCAATCTAAAAGGAAATGTATAAGACGAACCGCTTAAATGAAGTGTTTCCTTACTAATTACTTAATATAATATCTACCTTATCTTAACTTAATATCTACCTATAGATACCTACCACTCAGAAGATTTTTTTAAATCTTGTGAAATATTCTTTTGTAAAGTTTTTTTTGTAAGGAAACAACAAAAAAAACTTTACAAAAGAATATTTCACAAGATTTAAAAAAATCTTCTGAGTGGTAGGTATCTATAGGTAGATATTTATTCACACTTCCGGAGTAACAAAAAAGTTGCAAGTGACCTTTAAAGTATTTAAAAGAAAATGATTAATCACCATTCTTCGAAGACCCCATTAGTGACAATGGGCCCATTGATCTGAGCCCAAGGGTCACGCCAGGAGGTCGCTATGGTCAACATGTGAAGCATAGCAAAGGTCCCAAGTTCATTCCTGTCTTGGTGGTCTTGAACACTTACGTATTATAATCACTGTCTTCTCCGCAAACTATAAACGTTATATTTTTATTATTAAATTCTTACCTATTGAAGATTTATATTTATATAAATATAAGCAGAAAATATAGAATTAAAAAAGTTGGCAATTAATGAAAGTCTACATAAACAGAGAAAAACATAGAGATTTTGTAAGTAAGAAACTACGCGACCGGCACTTTTAAATAGAAAATTATTTTAAGTAGGTAGCATTTACTTTCAATTTTAAACACAAATTTCTAAAGTTATTACTTTATTTTGCCTTGCAAACCACATTATCAGGTTTTTTTTTAATGACTGAGTACCGTGTTCGGTTCCCCAAAGCATCCTAAGGACATTAAGCTTTCCGTATGCATCCAGGTACCTATCTAAAATACCTACCTATCTTAGCTTGCAGAATTACTCCTAACGACCGGTCTTGTTGCACTTTGTTTAAGTACCCTACTACATTTATCAAAAGGTTGATGACCAAATGTGTTAAGGCTAACTAACTACTTACCTACCAGTTGTTTTTCGGTACCACTGGAAAAGTATGTCTGTTTATCACGTGGAAAAATTCACGAGATACTAAACGCATCTAAGACAGAGATTTTTAAGCGGTTTTTTTATCTTCCGTCTATAATGTTCCTAATTAACCCGCGGGTTCACTTAGAAGCTACAAATTATCCGTTCTCATTTCGAGAACATTAAAACAACACGTAATTATGGATATAAAACCTCTTTACACATAAAACGTTTAGTTAAAAAGGTCGTGAAGGCACTTCCTCCATCCATTCTCCCATAAAATGGTTCCGTGCGACCATAAACACTATTTTTACACTTTTTTCCTACAATTCATTGAACGCACCGTCCTCAATGAAGCTCATTTATATATAAAAAAGTTCAAAAATAAAGCGTTTTTGTTTACATAAAAAAATTTAGTGTTCAACGTAAAGTTGTGTGCTGAATTTCTAATCTTAAGACAATTTACATGGGCCTCAAGGATCATAATAGCGCGGCAATATGTCAGATACTCCGTAGTTGATGTATGATGTATTTAATGTGGGAGACAAGCGATTGGCGTCTTTAACGTCATACCTATTAATTTATTGGCGCTTTTAGGGCGGAAGTTAAAACTAATAGAGTCGCACTTTATTAACATTTCAATAAAAATAATGATACGATTACAATATGCTATTCAGTCTGTATTATGTAATGTATGGCTATTAAGATGGCTATGGACCAGTAAGAATATAGGTAATCCTTTTAAGAATTTGCTCCCTGTACAAAGCTAGTCCAAAGCATGTACAGTAAAATTTGTCCTACTTGACGAATTTTTTTGATTCAAATTAATCTAAATGCTGACTTTTGTCAAAGTTTGGGTCAACATTCGTTTTACCTATTTACTTACTAACTAACTTCATTGGCGCAGGGACCCAAAGTGAGTCTTGGCCTCCACTCAAACTCGCCACTTTCCCCTGTCCATTGCAGTCTCTTGCCAGTTGACGGCTTCGAGGATGCACAGGTCAGCCTCAATCGCGCCAGCGGTACCTGGGGTGACCAATCGGTCGCCGGCCGATCGGTCGACCCAAGTAAGCTCTATTGACGCTTCGATCTTTTCCCCATTCGCAGCATGTGACCAAGCCAGTGGAGTCTGTGTGATTTATATTCTCCTATTATGTTAGGCTCTGCCACGAGGTCTTCAATCTCTGCGTTTTTCTGGACTCTCCAGCTATCTCTTCCCTCCTTATTGGACCCAGGATTTTCCGAAGAAACTTCCTCTCTGCCACTAGAAGCTGATTCCTCCCCCTGCCTCCTTAAGGGTTAGCGTCCAGGCTCCAAGAACCGTACATCGTTTTGACTAGACAAAACGAATAATTGGTAAAGTTTGGTATGGGCGCTTGGCAGAATCCGCGCTTCGCTCAATTTGCTCGCTCGCGGCTATAATCCAACCTAACCTGGGAAAATTGATATTTTCGATTGGATAAAAGGAATGTAAGTAGGAATGAAATTGCATAAATTCTGGTAACATCATCATCATCATCGGCGTAGTCCACTGATGGACATAGGCCTCCCCTAATGAGCGCCATAGCGCCCGCTGTCCTCAGCTTGACGCATCCAGCATCTGCCTGCAGTCTTTCGCAGGTCATCATCCCACCTGGCCGGAGGGCGTCCTAATTCTGGTATGCTTTGCTTAAAATTAAGTTTTAAAATAATTATTACGCCAATGAATAAAGTTCACTCTTGGTACAGGCTTTAATTAAGTTGATTACGTAATATTTGTATGTATGTATGTATGTATTAATTTATATATTATTTTATTTACAAGAAAAAGTCAACCAGTCTCATGAAGCTCGAGTGGGAATCGAACCCACGACCCTTGGATAACCGGTCCAATGCTCTGACCGCTGAGCTACCGAGGCCCGGAGACCCCGAGACCGAGATCTTGAGACTGGTTTCTAGTAAAATGTTATCTTGTAATCTTAGATGAATGATAGGTCTCGAGCGCAGGGAGACCTATCATTCATCTAAGCTTATAATGACATAAGTATAGCATTGTAATCGTAAAAACTACAATGCTATATAATTTTTTTTTTTTTTATTTATATTACTGTAACTTTTGAGTCAGCTGAAATAAATTATGTTTTGTGTGTTAATATCAAATACACAAACATTTTCAAATTAAAACAATTACTTAGCTTATTTTATATCATACGCAGGAAATAGAGTACGTCTTAGTCCTGTCACAAAACTGAATAATGACAACTGAATTAACTGTTAAAAAAAACCATGTATATTATAAAAGTGTCGACTCCACCGCTCTACCCGGGGACGCTCGTCCATATTTACAGGTCGCATCCGGCACCGACTATTACTTAATAGTCGCTCACGTCGCACCGAGCTCTAAGACCCAGTGGCTGCCAAACTGTTTTTAAAGAAAGGAAGAAGAAGGTTTAATGGCCACATCGTTTGCTTTTTTTTAAATATTTGACGTGTAAGCACTTGCCCTTCATCTCACCTGATGTTAAGTGATGATAAGGCCGAAGGTGGAAGCGCACTTCACCCGGAATCGTCAACCACTGAGCCACTGGCTATCTTGTCTCTAGCTGCCTGAACCAACAATGCTACAAACATTGATGTTATGGCTGCATATTTTTATAAGATTGTGGTAGCTACCACCAGCCAGGCGGACAAACAAGCCCTACTACCAACCAAACCGAGACACAAACATGTTCCCCGCTGGGAATCGAACCCGGTACCTCTGGTTCTAAGCCGGGGGTCTTAACCACTACAGCACAGAGGCGGTTATATGGCGGTATTGGCCAGACCCACTCTAGACCTTTTTTTTCCTCAACAACGTTTCCTGTGCCTAGTGCACACACATTACTCTGACTCCAAAGAAAGTAGCTTAAGCACCTATATTATTGAAATCAGGAATAACGACGGTACCACAACCACCCAGATCCGTGCAAATATAGAAAAAGTTAGTTTTTTTTACATTGACCCGACGGGAATAGAACCCGGGACCTCGGAAATGGTAACACCAGAAATCGGCGCGGCGTGCGAGCTACTCGACTATAAAGACAGTCGTTAACAACCACCAACCCTCACTGGGCCGCGTGGTGGTTTATGGCCTGTTCTCCCTATCCATCCATAGGGAAGGCTCGTGCCCCAGCAGTGGGGACATAAAATGAGATGATGATGATGATGATGAGGATGATGTGTTTAGTGGCCAAATAAAGATTGTATATATCTTTAAAGTTTGGGAGCCGCACCCTTAGCGGTGAAGCGCGGATTTTTTCATAAAGCCAACGTAACACGACACTAAAATTGAGTTAAAACAAACATTGGGCGACAGTGACGCCTATCTATTTACACTGAAAGGGTTCATAATGGACTTCAGAAAAACTGGAGCGCACAAAAATACGCTTGAAGTATTACCGTTACCATTCAATTAGCTATGACGCGTACGAGTACGTATATTAAATTAAAACATTACGACAGCAAATGGGAGATAAAACAAGTGAGATTCTGAATTGTAATTATAAAATTATTATGTTGACGCGGTAGGTATTTCAAAATTAGAATATGAACATTGAACATGGAAAAGTTTTTTACTAAATAGTTTTTACATGGTCAAACGTCTATGATTTTAAAGTTTTTGATTATCGTCTCGGACAAAAGCAGACTGAAGGTTTAAGTGAATGATTTTAACTTAATTAATTAATTAATTAGTTATTCGTTGCTCCGTGAATTTAAATTGAAAAAAAAGGAAACTAAAAAAAGTAAAAACACCTCTAAAAATCAAGAAATAATATTGAAATCATATTATTAATTAGGATACGCATATCAGTTTTATTAAAGAAGGTCTATTGAAGTCGGGTGGTTGGTGGTCGGCTGGGGGACAATTTTGTTTCATTTAAACTTTTATAGTTGTCACTTTTTTATTTTAAAAGCCCCATCCGACTTCAATAGACCTTCTTTAAAACTGATATGCGTATCTAGGTAATTAATTAATAATATGATTTCAATATTATTTCTTGCCTTTTAGAGCTGTTTTTACTTTTTTTAGTTTCCTTTTTTATGAAGTCGGTTTTTTTTGTTAAAAATTATTTTATTTAACAATTTTTAATGATGGGTAAAAAGGATGCTTCTCGGATGAGGAAACGACGGCCTAGTAGGTAGTGGTATTTCTGTGTAAAACTTCAATCCTAATTAGGTATTATTTTTGTACGAACTGAACATTTTGGCGTATTAAACCGTATGAAGTAAGCCCAACAAAAGGTAACTGCTGTAAATCGTTGAGGAATTCCCTCGACTGTCTATGGTCTCCATCATCAGACCTGTAATGGCACCTAAAACCCATATGAGTGCAAAGTTCTCATCAAAAGAAATAAATTAAGTCCAAACACAAGGTAGCTACTGTAAAACGTTGAGGAGTTCCCTTGACTGTCCTTCGGTTCATCATCAAACCCCTAATGACAATCACAACCCATCTAGGTGTAAAGTTCTCATCAATACAAATTAATCAAGCCCAAACACCATATAATTGCTGTAAATGGTTGAGGAGTTCCCTCGATTGTCTTTCGGCTCCATCATTAGATCGACTCCAGACCTTTGTTAAATAGTAGTGCTTTAAAATACTTAATGAAAAAATTAACAAACGCACTAGTCGCCACTACGATTTTCGAAGGTTCCCCTCGATTTATCTGGGATGCCATCATCAGATCCTGGTATCCTTATCATGGTACCATCCTTGGGATATCTCCTTTCCAACAATAAAAGAATCATCAAAATCGGTAAATAATGAAAATTGAGAATTGAGAAACCTCCTTTTAATTTGAAGTCGGATAAAAAAAATAATTAAAAGTAAATATATGTAGATGCTTAAATCAGAATAGCCGACAGACCATTGTTTACCTTCATTATTAAAACGTGTTTATATTAAATAACATTTGACCTCACCTCGAACACAAAAAGTCTGAGGTGAAGTCGTCTAATAATTAAGTTGTAACTTGTTATCAAACTATGTTTAAATATTTACGCACAAAACGTCACGATAACATAATTATGTTAAATAAATCAGATTAACTTGGTACGAGTGTTATAGTGTCTCATTACAATGAGTAGTGTTCACGTAAACTTTAAATTGTAATAAATAGCTTTGTTTAAAACCTGATATCGACTGTAAGACGTCATTATTGATTCAAACTTGGTGCATTAAAGTATTATAGCCTCTCTTTTAATATTGACACTGCTAAGTCACCCTGCCAAGTGAATAAAGTGCTCAGTAAAACAATGAAGGCAGCATTAAAGTGTTGTATTGCAGAACCCGAGCGGGGAGGACTGTGATCGCCTATTGTTATATAGTCCAGGAGACAGCACGACAAAGGTTTCATTTGTTAATGGACCAATCATACAATATCCTTGGAAGAGATTATGGACACGAAAGCAACCAACCAGTCGTGGGTTTTTGTAAATGTTAACTTGCGGCGATTCGTGGAAGAGGCCTTTGTCCAGCAGTGGACGTCTTTGGACGTCTGAGATGATGATGTTATTTTTTTGGGATTGCTGTAACAAAACAAAGCAACTAACATTTAATAAGGCGACATTTTATGTAAGATTGTGGTAGTTAGCCAGGGAGTACTACGCAATAGCGAAAGACGATAGCTCGAATGACAACAGTAGCATTTTTTATTCATTTTTGTTATGAATTTTAGATGTTCAAAGATTTTTTTTGTGAATTTCATGATTTCTATTAATAAAAATATTGAATATAAAAATATTTAAATAAAATCATTAAACATAACTACTTATTTAATTAATTATATAAAGTGTGAAATGATGTCTACTGCTAATCCCCCAGAAAACATAAATCTGTTCGCTGGTGTGATTTTCGCGCAAATGAACGTTCGCGCTTTTGTGTGTCGCGCAATTAAGTTTTCGCGCAATTACACTTTTGAGCGATGGTACTTTCGCAATATCGTCTTCGCGCTGTTGTCATTCGAGCTATCGTCTTTCGCTACTGCGTAGTACTCCCAGTTAGCCAGGCTTTTTTTTGTTTGCTGATTGCTTTTGGGCATTTTTAACTTCACCGGGCTTTTTGGGGGCGGCGAGAAATTCAAAGGGTTCCTCAAGCCGTATGAAACGTAGCACCGTCAGATGTTTTCTAGAGGAAACGGCATCACGCATTTGACTAGTGCGTGTCCCCGTGCCCTACTAGATTCTCCGGGGGGTTCGGATCGGACCGACTAGTCAGGCGGACCTACTCTACTACTAAATCTCTACGGATTGGTTGTTATGGGTAATATTTGTGGGTTGTTTTTTCAAAGTTAGTATTTATTGTGAAGCTTAGTTAAGTATGTATTTTTTATGAAACAGCAAGAATTACATATTTACTTTACTTCTACTGCTTGAGGATCTTTTTCATTTGTTTGTGCAACTTTCTGAAAATTCACAAACTATTTTAAAGTCTGAAAATATTTAAAAATCAACCAGAAAACACATAAGGGAGTGGCACCAGTGTCCGACACAGTAACCTAATGTTGGGCACTATTTTTATCGCCAAAAAATCATATAGAATGTCATTGAAAGGAGATGTTCCATTTTTGCATGGAGGCTGGGCCCCTAAATTCTTACAGTGATGAAATTATATTTTATGAAAAGAGCACAAAATAAGAAACCTTTCCATGTATTAATATCTTTTTTAAACATACCCAAACATTGTATTATATAATAGAAAAGGTCAGATAATAAAAATTCATAAAATAGCAACCCTAAACTTTTTCTACCTTGGCAACTTCGCTTTTCTAATGTCTTGACGACTTCGTGATATAAACTGTCAATGTAAGATGTCAAATCTTATTTTTTAAATTATTAATTCATTACAGCCGGCAACCGCATGGTTTCATTTTCAGGAAATTGCATTGAAACCTTAAAATACCTTTTAGAATGTATAAATAAGTTCAGCAATATAAAATAAACACTTAAAACTTTCATTAGGACCCAAAAATAATAAGAAAAGCTTGATGAAGAAAACAGTTTTTAAATATTTTTTAAATTATGTTGGGGGGTTTTTATATTTTCTTTCTTTATGGAAACATCATCTCAGAAGGCAGATCTATCAGAAAAGTATCACTTCAAAATTGTAATAAAATAAGGGCCCAAAAACGAACATTTCCTTTAATGGATAACGGCTAGCAAGCAGATCAATTGTTGTATCAATCGTCTGTATTCAATTAAAGGAAAAGTGTCGTACTGGTTCCTGTCGAAAACTGGCGCCACTACCACATTACGACGTTTCGTACTTGCGAACGTAGTACTGCATCCCCCGGTCTATGCCAAACCGAATGATGGATCAGTGTATATCCACAGATTTGCTTGCGTCTCGTCAAACAATCACTTGGCCCACAGCCTTTTAAGAGGGGAGTCGCGATCCGTGTAATTCCGCCCGAGCGGTGTCAGTTACATGGCCGTGTTGAGAGCTTCTATTAAGAGATTGTGATGGTAATGAATTATTACAAAAAGAGCACATTAATAGATCATACTAATATTATAAATGCGAAAGTTTGTGTGTATGTATGTCTGTATATTTGTTCCTTCTTCACGTTGCAACGGATGGATGGATTTGGATGACATTCGGCATTCAGATAGTTTATAACCTGGATTAACATAGGATAGTTTTTATCCCGATATTCCCACGGGAATCAAACTATAAATATACTAAAAACGACAATTTAATTTTCCAATACAAAAATGATTTGTTTGTTTGTTGTCATGGAAACCAAAGAGAATTTAATCACTTGATGTAAACTGTCAAAGCGGTACGAAGTGCGCCGGTTATTAAATAAACATCACAAATTAATACTGAAAATGTATTATATAAAAATACCCTTGTATTGCATTGCAACATGTCCTCATTTGAGGACATACTACATAAATTTGAGGACCTAAAAAACCTTGGCGCGTTCATTTGTGATTGATTACTCAACAATTTTTTGTTAAGAAGTTATTAATAAATACGATCGATAAATTCGTAAACCTCAGACTTTACCTACTAAAAAGTTGTGTTTGGTAAACATTTTATACTTCATACATTTAGTTCCATTTCGCAAACATTTTAGTAATTACATGTGTTGTATCCCATTTGGTAAACTTTCAGTTGAAATGAGTACAGTCACGTAAAAAAAGAAAATAAAAATCGATAATATTATTACATATTTTTAATCACAGGTACAATAGTCGGATTAGAGAAGTACTTGTTGTTAGGCAGATTTGACCATGATCTAAATACTTAAGAAAAATCACAGTACCTACTATTTGACTATTTCTTAAAAAAAAAACTTATACTTAAAAATCTTTTAATTCGTTTTTTAAGTCTTTTAATTCGTTTACAATATAGGGTATCTACATTATTAAACTTTTACTATTAAATTAGTTTGCAAAATCAACTTTAAAAAATATTTAGATAAATCACAGTTCGATTTGACTATTTCTTAAAATAATAACTTATACTTAAAATCAGTTATTTTAACTTTTTAACAATATAAGATATCTACATTATTATAGTTCTACTCTAAAATAAGTTTGCAAAATCAACTTTAAAATATTAAGAAAAATCACAGAACGTACTATAATAATAACTTTTACTTAAATATCAGTTCTTTTAATTCTTTTACAATATAAGTTATCTGTTCGATATCTGCTGTTGAATTGAGGGTAGATTGGTAAATCACCACTGAACTCGACTCGACGGCTGGCCGCTAGTGCTGCGGCAGGTAGCCATTGCGCGTTGAGCTGGACGGACGTTCTCTCCTCTCATATTTGACCGTGTCGAAACCTCATTGTTAGACGTTCTAACATCCGTATTGTGTGTGTGGACTCACTGCCGTGTAGTGTGTTTCTTCCGAGACCGATTGAACCTAGATTAGCCGTGCTAACCCTCGAAATCCACCTGGACTCTCTGTGGCGTGCTGTGTACGCCTGGATCCGAGCATCTTCCACCTGGTCGATTAGAGGTAGGTGGTGTTCAATTAACCTTCTTGGAGGCAGCAGGAACGAACGTTTTCCACCCTCATACACTGTACATAAACATCTATCCAAATTCACAAAAACCTGCCAGTAAAATTTCTCTTTAAAAGATTGTAAAAACTGCACAATCAGTATCTACATTATTAAAGTTCTACTATGTAATACATAATTTTGCAAAATCAACTTTAAAATAATAAGAAACATTACAGTTTGATTTGAAAATTTCATAAAAGTATAACTTATACTTAAAAATCAGTTCTTTTAACTCTTTAACAATATAAGCTATCTACATTATTATAGTTCTACTACAAAATAAGTTTGCAAAATCAACTTTAAAATATTTAAAAAAAATCACAGTTCGATTTGACTAAGTATATCTTAAAATAATAACTTACACTTAAAAATCAGTTCTTCTAACTCTTCTACAATATAAGATATCTACATTATTATATTTCTACTATAAAATAATTTTCTATCTCTCTCACACCTTTTGTCTAAAAACGATGGTAAGGACAATTTCCTACCTCAAAAAATACCACGTGCCGCAAAAGAAGCACTGAGCTTATTTTTTGGCAAACTTTATTAAGTTTTCCTTTACTGCCGTTTCATTAGCCGTTTTTTTTGATGATCGAGATTCTATCTCAAGACTTTTAAGCTTATAAAAAACCTGTATCCAATTTCACTATAAAATTGACACTGACTGTACCGTACAAAAATAACAATACTAATATAGTTTACCAAATGGTATTAAATGATGGAGTAACTTTTTAGTAGGTATAGTTTGAGGTTTACGAAATGGGAAGTTTACCAAATGGGATTTAAGGATATCCAGTTACAAACATTTTTGCCTTAACGTGGCGATCGTTGTTAACTCCGCCTACCATGAAGATGACCATAGTAAACCTTCCGACCTATTTTTTGTCAAAGCCATTTGTTTTAGCTCATTGTTAAAGCTTAAATAGAAATTCGTTTCTTTCCTAAGATCATTCACCATCGCGACTTTGACCCGATAAGTAAACATTTTTGTAAAAAATGAGCTCTTACAGTAACATCGACATCGTGGAAAGAAGAAAGAATGAACCTTTGGAGGAGTGGGAATAATATTCAACAATTAGCGGTATCTTTGAATATGACGGTATGTAAAAAGATTGTTTCTTAATAATTTAGCATATTTTTTTTTAAATGAATACCTAAACTAAAAAGATTTTTTTTCAAGAATTAATGGACGACCTCCTTGGTCAAGTGGTTTGTTCACCGGTTATCATGGTGTCACCATCTCTGAGGTCCCGGGTTCGATGCCCGGTCGGGTCAATTTAGAAATTATTGTTTTTCTAAATTGTCTCGGGTCAGGGTGTTTTCTATGTATAATAAGTATGTATTTAAGTATTTTAAGTATGTTTATCCGTTGTCTAGTAACTATTTTAACGAGTTTCATAACGAAGCTTCTCTTGGGCTAGATAATTGGTGTGTGTGTAGGAATAGTAGTTTATGCAACTGTCATATAATGAAGGGTATTAAAACACGAGTGTGAGTTTATGAAACGAGCGCAGCGAGTTTCATAATAGTAACGAGTGTTTTAATACCCGTGTTATATGCAGTTGCATACACTACTTTATCTTCACTAATGCAATTAGTCAAACAACAAGAGTAAAAGCTGACAATAGTTTATTTATAATAATTGTTCAAATTTTGAAAGTTAATGTTAATTATTGATCCAGCAGCTGTAGCGGTCGCGGGGCAAGCAGTAGAGCTCGTAGACGGAGTTGGAATATTTATAATTACTTCATTCATCTTGTTCTCTATACTGTTCAAGACCGTATTTGAGACTTGAATTTTATTCATTAAAGACTCATCAATGTAGCTTTCAGCCACAGTAGAAGACTTCCACCCCCCGTGTCGTTTCAGTGCGGTCAAATCACCACCGCTATCTATGAGAAGGGTCGCCGAGGTGCGCCGGAAGCAATGCCCCGTGTACAACGCTGGGTTAGGCAGATTCAAAAAACTTGCGATAGTTTTTCCCAGAGCACCAAATTTATTAATACCAGTTCTTTGATCGACGCACTTCCCCGATCTATAGCTCAAGAAAAAGGCAGGGTTTCGACAGGGGTGAGTCGAAGTTCCATGTATTTTTTACATACGGCATAGCAGTTGCCCGTCACAACGAAAGAACGATCTATTTTCGTTTTTGTTTTCGAAACTTTCACCATGATTGTACTGTCGTCTATGTTAGAGACTTCATCGAACTGGATGTTGTATAGCTCTTGCCTTCGGCATGCCCCCATTATGCCGAAGATTAGTGCAACCTGTAACAATAAACGATATAATAAGCTTGAGGTACATAGCCAAGGCAAAAACTATGATTTATGAAGTAGTAAAATGTAGGTACCTACTACCTAATTTATACACAAAGCGCTTAAACGGAGTGTCTAGATAACTTGCGTGTGTAGTACGTAAGTACTAGGTAGATTAAATAACAGAACTAAAATACACTTACCTTTTCAAAAAGATACAAAATATCTGGTGAATCTTTCAGGAACATCTTTATTTGACCGATGTAAACGTCAAGGACTTTTTTTCCTTGTGTCCTTCTGAACTGCGTTTCAGGAACGCTATGACTTTTGAATACTTCGTGATATCAATATTGTTGTAGATACTCAGTGTGGACTTGAGCATAGAATATTTAGCCCACATAGAAGATGGCTTGAATTTGTCGGAGAGGTCTTTGAGATACACAAGAATGACATTTTCAGAAAATGATGTAGTTTTCTTTTCGATCTTCCATGCCAAAAAGTTATTATATTCTTTTTCATATAATTTTCTAGATTTTTCTGGCAAAAGATTGTGAGTTACTTTTGTTGCCAATTCTAGAATATCCGGAGGCGTACAAATATCATCGTCGCTGTCCATATTTAACTTTTAATTTGTATTTTAAAAACAAAACACATTGCGAAACATTAAATTCACGCGTACGTGTATTGTCACAGTGAACTTGCCGCCATTAAAATCTAACCAATGAGAGCGCAGCTGCGCGCGCAGCGCCAATCAGGAGCGAGCGCGCGCTGTTCTTTTTTTATTTAATTGGCACAAGATCTTACCAAAGAGTTTTGTGTATGTAAGTTTAGTAGTTTCGACGAAGTTTTCACGTATAACCCAACTGTTTTCAAAAGCCAGCCTAATATCAAAATTTTATACAACTTGTATGAGGATTTTGACATAAGGCTCGCCAGGTTAATTGGTCGCGTTTTATTGATGTTATAATGAGATTTTACGATATCGATGTGGATATTATACCATCATGTGAAATTGCTTAAATTGAGTGTTTTGTTGTCTGCGCTATAACAGTAGTAATTATAAGTCAAGTATTGGAAACATAAGTAGAATGTTACAACATTAGTGTAGATAAAGTTTATTTATTATTTATTTAATTTTTTCTATAACTGCAACAAATTCGCAATAAAAAAAATACAAATATTGAGTGCGTATCGGATTTCGGGAGACATGATAAATGTGTGCTTTGCATTATTATAACAGTTTTAATTTATTCCTCTATAATCAGTTCAACTAGTATTTACGGTGTGAAATTACTTTTAATGTCACTAACGAAAATCAAGCACTGCAGTTATTTTAATTCATAAAAAAGTTACTGTTTATACTTAAATAGCCGTTAGTTGGCAGGCAAAACACGTGTTACGCAGATTACGGTATTTTTTCATTAAACATTTAGCTCATTGGAACCTTTTTTGTATATGGTTTTGTTACTTTACTTTACAGAAACCATTGTTCGCTTATGGGTGGGTACGGACGACGCGACGGTACGTACGAGGAGGAAGGGCACGTCGTCGCCAGTAGAGCTCGTGCGCCGCGAAGACGCGTCCAATTACAGCGCATGATCGCGGTGTACGAAGAGAATCCATTTACACCGACGATGAGAGCTTTTGGCTATACAGGGTGTCCCAGGTAACCTGTACCAGCGGAGGTCTGTGGTCAGGGGACACTAATATCTATCCATTGACCCCACATGTATGTTCTGCAATATTTAGTAGTTTTCATTTAATGTAAAGATTAATAATGTATTTGTAAGTATTAATAATGTAGGACATTTAGTCTAAAAAAATTGCTAAATAAATGATTGCATTAAATTATTCCTGTTGTTTTATTAACCACAATAAAAGTAAAAAAATATAATTATTTTAATTAAAATGCGTTATTTTAAATCTTTTTACCAAGCATTTATAATTATTCACCATATTAATCGCAAAAAATTAACAAAAGTAACTTCAAATGCATGAAACAAATTTCACGGTTTAAGACTGTATCAATTTTGAATTCCATTTCCACATGAAAATGCCCTATGTAGTACCAATTTTTATATGTTTTTTTGACAGCTAAGAAACCCATAATGTTTTTAAAATTACTCAAAAGTTATCCGGTCGGTTGTAAATATTTTATTTTTCAATCTGAAGTCAAGTGTACATTTCTCTCAAACAGAAATTTTAGATTTGTGATCAAATTTTAAACTATTGTTGATAGTTAGGATTTGGGTTTTCTGTATTTTTACAGATTAATACACATTTTAACAATAAAACTAGCAAAAAAAATCCTAAAAAAAACCACCCACAAAAAGTTATACCTAAAACAGCCTAAAAATTAAAAAATATTGAACATAAAACCAAAAAAATCATATCTCGAAAACTACTAAATATTGCGGAACATACATGGGGGTTCAATGGATAGATATTAGTGTCCCCTGACCACAGACCTCCGCTGGTACAGGTTACCTGGGACACCCTGTATAAGTAAAATATATCACGGGCGGGTGACGATGATTCCACCACGGACCATCGACCACGGTCATCCTCGCTGTCTTCGTGGTCCTGGTCATTACCCGTTAGCAGTGCCGGCGACGATGCTGACGACGAAGACGAGGACGAAGAAGAACCCATCAAGCCTCAAGATGGTTGTTGGGCGCCGCCCGCCATCACCGATGCCAAGGCGCGTTTATAATCATGAAATGTATGGAAATACGTTTAATTATTTCATTTTAATTTTTGTTTATTTTTAAGTAATTTTAATATTAGGTTAGGTTTTTAGTAATTTTAACTTTGTTAAGTATGTATATTTTTATAATAAAGCATAATCGATTAACCACTCGTTTCATATTGAAAATATCGTTAAAATAAAAAGATGTTGACGGAAACATGTTGGAATAACATAAAATAAGATATTGGAAATTTTGACAAGTGGTCAGAGCAGACTGCATACATAAGGTCTTGAGTTTAGACCCGCGTCGCGAAGAAAACAGCTAAATCGGAACCGATTTGGCTGATTTCTTCGCGTCGCTAATCGCAAAACATTTAGCGATTCATTTTTATTTATATAGATATTAGTTTTGCTTTCAATTGAGTCCAAATGAGTTAAGAGAAAATATATTTATACCGCGAAAGGGGTGCAAGTCCCCTTGGAAGAAAATATACTGAAATTAATTATTTATTAGGTTTTATAAATATAAATAATTGTTACTTTCATGAATGTGAAAATAAAACTTGTCGTAAATACCTACCTCATTTTATTTTTATACCCACCTATAATTTGAAGTATGCAGTCATTATATGACAGCAGGTCAAGCTACCCAATAACTTTTTTCTCTCGCTCTTGTCAAATGCGCAATTTTTTGCGTGAGAACAAAGCGACATGACCGGAAATGGATAGCTTGCTTAGCCGTGGTCTGTACATTATGTATAGATTCAAATTCACTTCCCTAAAAGGAATGCTACCGGAAAGCAAACAAGATTCGATTTCATTTCATGTCTTGACAAGTTCTTTCAAATAAAATAAAAATTGAGGCGCGACAAGCAAAAAATATTTTTTTCATACATTTTCGTATTTTATATGAGCAATTTTTCACAAACTGTGAGGTTTCCGACTTTGCGTTTATTTTTTATGTTGAAGTATATTTTATGTCGGTAATGATCAAACAAAATAAAATCATAAATTAATTTAAAAAAAAGTCCACCTCTCCATACAAAATTACTCAAACCCCCATTGAATAAATGATTTTCTACTTTATAATGGAGGCTGTCCATACCTTGCCTGATCCTGCTGTTTGACTCGTCATTAATATCTTATCGCGCTATAATGTCAGTTGAGACATAAATTAATACAATCTTCAAGGGCTAGGACACACAAGTAGTTATTGAGCTGGTCAGGCTCCCACGATGATCCTTGGCGTTGTAACACTAAGAATCTCATAGAACTGGCAATGTTGAAAAATATAAAGAAGTTTTGCGGATGTTGATTATTTTATTACTTCATTCTTCAAAAACTGTATTCAGAGAAGTTAGGTAGAGATACGTATTGGTAAACGAGACAATGTATTAATATTCTATGTACAGCTTTACTCCTAATATTGGGTCCTCACCTATGAAATTGACGTTTTTTTTTCACTTTAGTTTATTAGGCATAATGATGACTGATTTTGAAAACTTTACTAAGTAGGTATAACATTCTAATGCATCTAAGATTTTCATAAAAAATATGATTTTTGTAAAAAATTAAGATTTTTTTAGTTAAAATAGGCATTTTTTTTTTAATTTGAAATTCGCGCTAAAACTCTCTCAATTGTCATGGCAACTGCTTGCGACGTCACCTCTATGTAACTCAAGTAAACATTTACGAGTTACGACCGTTTATGAGAAATTCGTTGTTTTACTTGTTAAATATGAATTCCAAAGTGTATATGTGGTGTGCGTTAACGCACTAAGGCACCGCTCAACATCAATAAAATCTCCGAACAAATTATTTGTTTACGTTCCTCACGACAAAACAGTGCGGAAAATGTGGCTTAATCTTGCATAAAGAGATCCATCAGTTGTATGTCTAAATTCTCCAATTTATTTCTGTGAAGATCATTTTGACGTAAATCTTAGCCGTGACTCCACTGAGGGACTGAGGACTGGGGCGTGATACTGCGGACCAGGTCTGAAGACAGCAGCGCCGGCCACCAGGTGCACTTCAGGGATCTCATCCTATACCTTTTAACCCCAGCGAGTTAGGGCTCTCCTAAATCAGGACACCACAACACATGTCACATTATGACATAAGTTTTTAAATACTTCAGTATCAATAAGACTAACCCCCTTACAAATAAACAAATAATAAGGTTCGAATAGCTATTCCGTGTTTTTTATATACTCTAATTTGAAATGACGTTTACATGACAGGAACAAAACACGGAATAACTATTCAGACCTTATTCCTTCTTTATTTGTAATGTGGTTAGTGTTTTATTAAATGAACCTGTACTAAAGCATTTTCGCAAGGCGGCTGGCAGGAGCTAGATGTGAATAGCCGCGGATTGATCGTGCTCAGTAGCGCGTAATTGGAGTGGCCTATGTTCGGCAGGGGACTAATAGGCTGATATTGATGATGATAAATATAATAATAGAATTACCTTAATAACTGTTTTTTTAGAAACATTTCTAGACATTCTTAGCTCTTCTATCCCACTTCAAAATAAGGGAGCTAATGCGTTTTAAGGACTCGTGATGACCTGGCCCTTATCGCTACGATTACACGGCCATCATGAACTTGAACTACTGCTGCTCTAATGTGAATGATAGACTGTTTGGTTATGGTCGTTTTTAACATCTGTGATAGCGTGTGTGTGTACCTGTGGTGTGTACTGGAGTTTTTTTTACCTGTGGCTTTTATAAACTGTGTAGGGTAATGGCACCAGGGTTCGACACTCTAAGCCCAGTGTTCGACACATCTATCTTCACCAAAAAATAACATAAGAATAAGAATAAATAAGAATAAGAAACATTTATTGACCTGCACAAAAACAAATACAAACAGATGAGAAAAAACAAAAATAAAATAAAAAAGAAGAACATCTTAAAACAATTAACACAATCACAAAAAATAGAAATAAAAATAAAAGAGAAAGAACACATAGATTTTCATTGAAATTTTACGGGATGAGCAGCCGAAAAGCTGGTGTATTCAATCGTTGCTAAAGTCTAAAATCAGTTCTGACCCCTATTTTTAATTAATAAAGAAAAAAACATGTTGATCACTGGTTCTTGTCGAACACTGGGGGTTGGCATTTGATTCACATCCCGAATTAAGAATTGATAAGAGTTGATTTTTATAGGGGTTGGTTACCCCTTTCAATCTGGATAAAAAGTATTCTATGTATTATTCCAGGTTATAAACTATCTGTATGCCGAAATTCATCCAAATCCATCAATCCGTTGCAGCGTCAAGAAGCAACAAATATATGAACATACATACACACAAACTTTCACATTTATAATATTAGTAGGATTATTTATTATTATTTCAAGCTTAATACCTACAGAAAATCCTTACTGTTGGTTACGTTAAGTTAATTTTTGCGAAGCGCAGCTTTTCGAGGACCAGTCACGGAAGTGGGGAGCGCAGTCACGGAAGGGGGAAGCGGCACACCACATGCTCAAAAACCTCAATTGTTACAACACATAACCTAAAAATACCTGCAGGTTCCCGCGCCTGGAGGGAGGTGGGGGACGAACTCCCTTCTCTTCCTCCACCCTCCCCCCCTCCCCATAATAAATCGGGATGCGAATTTCAAATGAAACCCCTAGGTAGGTACTGTAGTGATCGGGACTGCTTGGAGGCGCGAACCTACTGGCAGCCGTCGTGGTTGGTCGTTATAGTACACGGTACAAACTCATGTAGAACAAAACAAAAAAAATACTGAGAAGAACCGGCAACAAACTTGACAAGGACTTCTTGGCGGGAAAGTGAAGAGTCATGTCTGCAATTTTGTTTTATTTTCTAAAATTTGTGTTATGTCGAATATTAATGTGAAATAATGGTGGATTATTAACCGTTAAGTCTTCGTGAGTGTGCATGAGTGTTGGCAAATGAAACAAAACAGTGCAACTTCACTTTTCAAATTCTCTCAAGAAGTCTGCCCGAGGACTTAGTAAAGCCCCACATCTTTACTGAGATAGTCGAGGGGTTGAGGGGTATATCATTTCTCACTTCTCATTTCTATTATCATTCATCATCATTATGTATGTACTGGAAGGATTTGTATATTTATGTATTACTTGTAAGAAAAATTACTTTGACACTGGCTAAATGTGCTAATCGCACGAAGCCATCAGTTAAAGGAAAAAAAAAACTTGACAAGGGCATGTTTTTTCTCCCTTTCTTTTACAGCATCACATAGGAAAATGTCCTCCCCTGTCGTAAGAAGACACTATATGTTAGCAATGTCATCTTGTCATCAATATAGATTTTGAATTTTATGCTAATACGAGTAGGTGGAGCTCAATGGCGCAGTAGTTAACGCGCCCGGTCTGCGATTGCTAAGGTTAAGCAACTTTCGCAAAGGCCGGTCATCGGATGGATGACCAAAAACTTATCATTTCGAGCTCCTCCGTGCTTCGGAAGGAACATTAAGCCGTTGTTAACCACCATCGCACCGCACTGGGTCCGCGTGGTGGTTAATGGCTCGTTCTCCCTATCCATTCATAGAAAGGCTCGTGCCCCATCAGTGGCGACATAAAATTGAGCCAATGATGTGATGATGTGATACGACTAGGTTAAAAATGCTATCTTTGTACTCATAATGTGGCATGCAAATCAATTTGAATAGGTAATAACGGATAGTCAAATGTTTTTGGGTATTCATAGAAGCACTCCTTCCAGTTTTAAACATATTAGAGCAGACATATTGAGCTCAATCATTCTGGTTTATTCAACGTATATATAAGTACTCAGAGTATCTAAAGCAATCGCAATTCAGCGTTCGTTACGTAAGCCGAATAGACTAAATGGCCTCTCCAGGCGGCTTCAAAACACTTGTGGTGTATTAGCGAATGCATTTGCTATACGCGAATGGAATAGCGGCAGTTTGTACATAAATTATGGCCTAATGAAAATAATATAGGCAAAGGAAGAAATAAAACTTTTTTGAGTAACAAAATTGAAATTAAACACTTTTCCCCGCCCTATCTTGACTTTTTTTCCCTTTAGTTTATGGCTTCGTGCGATTAGCACATTCAGCTAGTGTCAAAGTAATTTTCTTACAAGTAGGTATACATAAATAAACAATATTTTCTTCCTGTATGATGATGATGAATGATAATAGAAATGGGAAGTGAGAAATGATATACCACCCAACCCCTCGAGTTCTCAGTAAAGATGTGGAGCTTTACTAAGTCCTCACGCGGACTTCTTGAGAGAATTTGAAAAGTGTGAAAAGTGACGTTGCACTGTTTTGTTTAATTTGCCACACTCATGCACGCTTACAAAAATTTAACGGTTAATAAGCCACCATTATCTCACATAAATTTCGTCATGACACAAATTTTATTTATTTAATCAAAACAGCCAAATTTGACTCTTCACTTACCCGCCAAGAAGTCCTAAGTCTCTTATTATTCTGACTGAGGCTAGTCTCGTACTTAGTACGTATGTGCGAGTTGACGACACAAATAATAGGTACAATCAAAAGGTGCCATCTCGCACATCTGTGCGAGTTTAAAAGTGTGCGAGTTGACGAATAACTCGACCACAGACATTGTAAAGGGTTCGAAACGTCAGGATAAAACAATATAATTTAAAACTAGCTGTTGCCCGCAACCTCGTTCGCGAGGACTATCACTATGTATCCCACAGGAACATAATATCGGAATGAATAATATTCTATGTCCTAGTCCGGATCATGATCTGCTATGTGCAAAATTTCATCCAAATCCGTTCAGCCGTTCTCGAACTTTTCGCTTAGCAACATTTCTTTTTTACTTATATACCTACTTACTTAGATTAAATGCGATTGCATTAGGAAAAATTTTTAATTAGAAAACAAAATCTTGTTATATTTTTTATTTTTGTCTGTCCGATAGTTTACTAAACATTAGGTCTTAATCGTTTTCGACTTATCAAATCTGCTTCTACAGGATAATTTTTTTGTGATTTTTGTGATTTCAAAACATATAAGTAGATTATGTAATTTCATCGTAATTATAGCATTAATGATTTTTAGAGGTGTTTTCGTAAAGAATTACGATCGAGTCATAATTGCACAATTGTGTTTTTGAGCAAGGGTTTTAAAAACAAAGGCATGAAATTATCTATATCAAAATTTCAGATTCGTTGATCTTGTCATACTCCTACAACTTTCGTTGATGTATTTTTCCAATCTTACCTTCTTGGTGTCCTTATTTACCCGACTGCGTCAGAAGGGTTTTTGTTTTTCTGTGGTAGAAACCACAGGCAAAAAAACAAAAGTTAACTGTTTGAAAGTTCCAAAGTAGTCCTCTTACATGCTCCACTTAAAAGGTTCAGTGGTAATATTTTCATACACGTCTACGATTCTTACTCTTATGATGTAAACAGACAGTCAGACAAGGCTTCAGATAACAAGAATGGGTTAAACACGCCACTTAAGCTGTTTTAATGTTTAACGAAGTGCAGCAATAGTGATGCGTATGAGTCGATAGCTAGTAGTAGCTAGTCGAGAATGTGTCTGTAGTGCAAGAAAAGGCTGTTTGTCTCTTTTTAAAATCATTCATGTGACTGTGAAAATGTGTAAAATAAAACACAATCGGTAAATAATTCTTTATTCTTTTGTAAGAATTTTAATAATAATATTTTCTTTTTGAAATAGTAACTTACTAATAACATGATATAATTAACTTAAAACGGCAAAATTTAGTGAGCAAGTCGTATGTGTAGTGATTTAAAATTGAAAAGACATGTGTTGATTAAAATCTTATTTATAAGTAAGAATTTCTTCATTAAACGCAAAATGAGTAAACAGCCCAATCACCTCAAACCGTTGGAAATTAAATTTAGTCCACTGCCACGTATATCTTTTTAATGGCCAGAAGTTAAAACAACATCATTGCCAAACATCCTTAGTTCGTCACACTAATAAAACGGAGGGAAATGGGAAACATAAAGAATATTTGAAAGATCTAACATCATATTGGCATATCCGTAGTTTATGGCGCAATTTTGAATTATGCTCGAGTTCATAGTATGATTATGATTTATCATACTCCTGTAACACCGTATATATGTATTTATTTATCCAGATTCGATAGCTTTTATTAATATTTTATTGAATAAATTGAGGTTGATCTCCTTCTGTATAAATTATTGGATCGAAAGCCAAAAATTGTAAACAAGTATCTTCTTTATTACTTTTTTAATAGATGTTTAGCATATGAACGAGATCGAACTATATTTAGTACATATTTTGAATGTAATCAAGAATTTTGAATACCTATTAGTCACTGTAGCCTGATTCTAACAGTTTTCTCATAGTACAAATTTAGATTTTCAGAGGTGCCCGTTATGTGTATGTCTGTTTTGTTACGTAAAGGTAATATTATAAAATAATGCCATCAAATTTTCTATTCGTTAAAGATAAAAGCCGTTGTGCAAGTAGTCTCGATACAAGGTCTCCGCCGCGCAGTAGGGTTTCCGAAGGCTTTGATTATTGACGTTAAAAAAATACTTGTAAAAGTACATTCTGAATAAAAAAAAATATTTTTCAATTTTGTGAATATTTGTGAAAACTATCGATATCGATAAAGTTGGACCCCTACACCCAAGTGTTTCACATGTCAAAGTGTGCGTTCGAGTTGCGATCTGACGAGCACTTGTAGGTGGACTCGAGATTACGTTATCCGGTGACATTATACAGAAGCGGTGGCGAAAACGATACCCCACATTGTAAAACTCTTTTGCTTTTTTAATTCATTCTGACTAACCTTTTTGGTCAACTTAACTGTTAATACTTCAGCCAATATCTTTTTAATTTTTTTGTACTTTTTGTTATTTAATTATTTAGTCGGGACTTCTTGGCGTTAAGTGAAGAGTCATGTCTGCGTTTTTGTTTCATTTTCTATTTGTATTTTGTTATTAATAAAAAAATTGTGGTTTATTAACTGTTTAGTATTCGGGAACGTACAATGAGTATTAGCAAATGAACCAAAACTGTAAACATCTCTTTTCAAATTCTCTCAAGAAGTGAGATTTCTCAATCTGACGCGGACTTGATTGTGGAGACTGTGGAGCTTTACTGGGGTAAAGCCCCACACCTTTACTGATATTCAAGGGATTTGGAGGGGAATATTATTTATCACTAATGTACTGCTTATCTACACAATTTTAAATACATGGAATATTTTACTATTTGATGTCGTGAAATATTGGTAACCAGTTTTGTTCTTCTAGCCAAAAGTATGAAACCCGAAATTTGGCTCGGTTCTTGTTCAGTATTGTTTTTCATAGTTTACATAATTCAACATAGATTAGCACGCAACACGAGCGGCCCACCATTACCCGTAACGTGCAAGTGTGGTCTAAATTCGGCATAAATAGTCCACTCGAGTTTCGCTTGCCCAATTCAGAACCACTTCTTTGCAGTACTGTTGAACACGAAACTGTTTTCTTTTCATTTCATTACAAGATGGTTGGAATTTACCACCGGCCTAGGATCCCATCATACAAACTATTAAAGCCCCAACACCATACTGCCAGACCAAAAGATACTATAAGCTCTTTCTGTGTAAACGGAACGCACTGAATTAACACACCGCCGATTTAAATGAAATAAGGTTATATAAGTTACTTATTAATTATGGGACGACCAACAACTCAGTCTCCCTGTGACCAAGGACCCTGGAAAGGGTTCGAAACGTCAGTATAAAATAATCTAAATAAATGTGTAAAATAAACGCGAGTAGATCCCTAAAAGTTGTTTTACTGTAGCGTTTGCGTAAACTTTAGAAAACAATAATTGGATTTTGTTATGGCTTAGGTACCATCGCAAACATAAAAAACGATCTTCTATTTTGTTTATTACCAAAAAAATTATAATAAAACATACATTCACAGCAAATTACAAACACTAAGATTTAAACATGTGCTAGAGTTCGCTGTTACTTAATTATTTTTTATAATCTAATTTTAAGTTTTGCAACCTAAAGCGGTCGCTGCCGTCCAACACACCGAGCGTAAAAGCACGATGACATTTATGTAAACTTAAATCACGTAATTAGGTGCTCAAAGTCAAACAGTAAATTATACTTACAACAACTAGAACTGTCACAATATTATATACACAAAAAAACCTAGGTCCTTTTTTAATCTTTAATTCAATTAAAAATAACATCACAATAATAATTAAAAGTACAACACTCGTCCAAATCTGAATACATACTTAAAATTAATTAACAAAAATAATCCAAAGCATACATTTTCGTGCACACTTGTCCGCCGCCATTCTTTTGGCAACCAGAGAGTGGCCAACTCGTGTGATTGGGAGATTTTCAAGCGCTCTTTGCAGCGATCATACTTTATGAGTACCTCCATTAAATACATTAGTCATAATAATTAAATCAAAATTCGCCAACATTCATTTTACTATTAATAGTACACATGGAAATCACGTAACTACTTATAGATCCAATTTTGTCTAATATAATAATTAAGACAGTATCTTCAACGGGAGCTAGCCCATACAGCCTAGTCATACCTAATAAATTTTAGACCTAACGCGAATTTCTTGAGAGAATGTATATTATAGTGACGTCACGTCACTTTTTTGTTTTATTTGCCAACATTTATGCACGTTCAGGAACACTTAACGACTGTCTTTTTTTTTTTTTTTATGTTAAAAGGAGGCAAACGAGCAGGCGGGTCACCTGATGGAAAGTAATCACCGCCGCCCATAGACACCCGCAAAACCAAAGTTATCGCAGATGCGTTGCCAACCTTGGAAAGGAGTTGGATCTTGAGGAGGGAGTAGGAATTGGGAGGGGGGAGGGGTGAGAGATGGGCCTCCGGTACTTTCACTCACCGGACGAAACACAACAGCAACGCCGTTGTTTCACGCCGATATTCTGTGAAAGGGTGGTGTTACGCCGGGCGAGCCGGCCCATTTCGTGCTGCAACGCAACGTGGCTCTACCACTCAGACAATACAATGTCTGATAACAGTTAAGTGATTAAGTAGGTTAGTTTACCCAATACAAAGACAACACAGGCATAAAATCCATAACCATTACTGACTAACACAATGTTGTCAAGTTAAGCCATAACATACAACAAAAATAAATGATTCTCCAAGTAATATCGAAGCAAAACACGTAGCTAGGTACCTCAACCACACTCTTTTAAAAGTAGAAAATGCTCAATGCGCGAAGATTGCTCGGAACGTGGGCCAATTTGGCTTCAAACGGGAAGGAGGCTAATCAAAAGAGATTCAATAGGCGGAAAACGCCTTAAGGCAGGGCAGAGGTGGGGCGGGGGAGGGGAGGGGCCAATCGGCGGGAAAAAAGTGGAAATAATTCGTTAATCCCGTAATTGGAGCGGGCAACCGAACCGGAAAACAAATTTCCTATTATTGCCGGGCAGGGATGGCGGATTGGCGATTTTTTAAATATAGTAAAAATGTCCTATTAGTATAGTTTATTAATTAAGGTAAACTAACAGGAAAACATAGAATATTAACTACATTGAGATTACATTGTACTAAGAAAACCCACATTCAGATTTTAACGATCGGATAGTGCTTATAATTATAAATTATAACAAAAAGAAAAATTACTTAACTTAACTTGAAAAAAAACAGAAAAATAATTAGAAAATTAAAAACTAAAGACCTATAAATAAAAGATGTCCTCCAACTGTGGGCTCATGGGAACGGTCCCAAGAATGCTAGCAACATTGCCCCTTTGGATTGCCAAACTAATATGCTGGCAGAGGTAGCTGCCAGCCTTCTTGTCACCGGAGGCCTCGATAAGGCGAGCACTTAACTCTTTAACAAGCTGCTTTGCCTCCGGCCCCCATGGACGCATTGTTTTCACCGCAAACGGAACAAATAAATAATTTCGACCTAGGTTTGCGTATTTGTGCCGTTTGTGCCACGTGAAGTGAAGTGGCGCGAACATGCGAGGGAGCCAACGGTGTCAGCACAGTGTCAATTATTAATTAAGTTAGGTAATTCGGAAAAACATTTATTTCATTTTCTTTCATTTCACTGACTTGTGACAGACAACGAACAATTTTTACATAGTTGTTTTCTTTGAGTTGTTTTGTTGTTTGTGTAACGATGTTTAATGCAAATATTTTTCTGTTTTGGCGAAAATGTAAGCTTTTTATAGGCTACATGACTGTAACCACGAATAATGAAATTATGACAAAAGCAAGTTTTTATAAAAAAAACTAGATTAGCAAAAAGCCGCATTTAGGATCAAACAGTTGCTTTCGGAGAATAAGGTAGTTAATTTGTATGATTTTTTTGAGTTTCTGATGGTGTTATCATAATGGCCATCATTTCTGAGGAAATATGTGGGAAGGACTGAGCACAGCAGTGGGAAAAGGACTGAGCACAGCAGTGGGAAGTTCGTAGGCGGATGCCGAAACGGATACTTTTTTACATTATTACGGGTCGGACAGATTCACATAGCATAATAGGAAATGCACCTGGCCTGGTATGTAAAAAGAAAGCGGTTTTAAAAAGATGATGATGATTGGTCCGACTGCTTTCGGTCATGGCTACCACTTGGACTCCTAGTCAAAACGGCGCTGGTGCGCCCGAAGATGGCTGGCATAGCCGATCTTCTTATTAACCTTTTCACCGCCCAACTATCCTGCACGCGATGTCCCGCTGTACGCCAACGTATAAATGTATTTTAATAAAGTAGGTACAAAGAAGAACTTCTATAGAAGTGCTGGCGTGGACGGCACGAAAATCTCGAACTTCTATAGAAGTTGCTGGCGGTAAAAAGGTTAAACTGCGCAGCGTGAGCACTGAGCGCACGTAGGTAAGCTTGCCATCAGCGTAATTATAATGGACTGACGCGAGTTGTCGGGCCTTCTAAAATATCTCACTCGTAAAAAAAATCACAATATTATTCCAAATATTTTTTACGAAAAAAAGTAGCAACTCCCAGCCCTAACCAAGAATAGTCGCCAACTCACCGAACAGAAAGTGTAGGTAGATAATTATTATTACAGCTCGACTCATTAGAAGGCGATTGTCGTCGCCCGCGCCCCCCGCGCTCTCCGCCCCTCACACCTGATGGCCTGGCCAAACGATTGGCTATCGCTCGGGCACTTTTGATATACAGGCTGGTTTTTAATGATGTTTCACGCTTCATTTATTTTTGTTTAGAAATGTCATAGACGCAATAAAAAAGGTTAATCGGCTAACCATAAACCATTTAATTATGAAAGCTCGTTGACGCTGCATCTAGAGGGTCGTCGGGGTTGCAATTATGCAAGTTTGGCAACGTTCGCGATGCTGTGTCAAGAAATATAATAGAATAGAAAAGAATATAATATTTTTATTGACGCTTACAAAATTTAACAATAATGAGTACCTATTTACGGCATTTGTTTTATAAGTTATAAAATTATATAGGTAATACCTGACCCATTTTATTCAGAATATAATGTTAAAATTGCTTATTACTAAGGTGAGATGTCAAATGCTAAACATCATATACGACTAGGTACTATAAGGCTCGCTCGTTTTTTTTTCTTTTTTATTACTTTTGTTTCCACCTTACTTTTTTTTTTGCGTGTATACTGTCAGCCTCGTTTATTTTTGTATATTATGTATATGTGTGTTGTTATTAAATGTTTTTCTTCTTCTTCTCCGAGGGATTCAGGTAGGATCGGAACACCCTTTACGTGCGCTCTTCGGCACTGGGACTGCGGCAGTACCAACTCAGCTTTTTTTGTCTGGCCACACTCGGGCGGTCCACCTTAGCAGATAACTTGTCTAGAAACCGTTTTGTCCCCTATATATTTATGTGTTTGAGCAAAATTATGTCTCAATGTTTTTTTTCTTGCCATGATCTGTCACTTCAATGTAAAACTTTGGCCCTCCCATTTTGTGTGTCTCAAAATAAGATTATGGTAACTATTTAACTGTTTAAATATGTTATTATTAGCTTGTTTAGTACTAAATTTTAATAAGAACACTAATTTAGTAGCTAATTATACACCAAATAAACGTGAGGTTATTTAATAAAACAGCAGTGGTTTCAGTTTTTTCTTTTTATTATCACCAGTCAACTAACTAAATAAATGAAAATATTGTTTTTATTAAAAACATATATCCTTATGTTGGCGTTTTATAGGGGCTTGTGAGTGCTTACATGCTGAAATTATGATGATAATGAAAACCTTAATTACTAAAATCCAATCGTAATAATTTACTCCGAAGCTTCAACACAAAACATTACGTCGATATTACCAAACAGCACATAACGATTGCCATTCACTCGCGACCACATAATATTTCTACATTCGTTCAGTGAACCTTCTTAGAAACAACTGACTATCAATCAATCAGACACGTGTTCAAATAACACCGCTAATGCCCCCAAATGATCCCTTCAAATGTCCAAATAATCAAATATCCCACTATCATCGGAGCTATCATAATATTTATTTACTGAAACGTCAATCAATCATTCACCTGTGTTATGTAAACACTTACAATAAAGCTTTTAAGGGATTAAGCTTAGAAAACTTCAAGCGTGAACTTTTGAAAGTCTTCGAAAGACTATTAAAGGAACAGCGCTGTATCTAGGGTGCGATTTTTAAACCGAGAGTCGTGTAGTTGCATTTATTTTCGTTATATAAATTCTCGCACTCGCACTATGCACTCTGGTGACAGGTAATTCTCACAGTATTTATGATAGCAATTGCTAGAACTTCTCCCACTCTCACAACACTAGATAATGTAATAGTCTCATCAAGAGGTTTTAATTTAACCGTTTTTTCTTTAACCTTTGTAAGGTCAGCAACTGGTTTTAGCCTTTGCAACTGTAGCGGCATGCAATGTGTTTTTTTCAATATTTTTACGGGTAAGCACCTGATGTAAAGTGATGATAAGGCCAATGATGGAAGCGCACTTCACCCGGGAACTTTGGCACTGTCTATCTTATCTCTAGCTGCCGGAACACAACAATGCTACAAACATTGATGTTAAGGCGACATATTTAGATAAGATGGTGGTAACTAGCCAGGCGGACAAACAAGTCCTACCACCAACCAAACCTAGTACACAAACATGTACCCCCCGCTGGGAATCGAACCCGGGACCCCTGGGTCTAAACCGGTGGTCTTAGCCACTACACCACAGAGGCGGTTATATGTCGGATCAGCTTCTGCAACCCGGCCGTGGGGCCCGGCAGTCGCCTACAGACAGAGCACGGCCTCGCTAGGTCATTTAGTTATTAATTGTTTACATATTTTATAGGCATTTAATGTATCGTGTTATATATAATTGAATACGGACCTCCTGCTTCCTAGCTGTCATCTGTAAAATTTTAATGAAATCTATTTTTTTTTGGAGACGGAAACTGTGTCGAAAGTGCCGTAATCAGTCAGGCACCGTAAAACCAGACACAATAAAATACCAATTGTTATAAGTTCACATGTGAACCTGCGGGGCGTCAGACGAGTGTCGAACACCCTACTCATTTAAATTTTAAAGAGTACACTACATATGTATAATTAGCGGCCCGTCCCGGCTTCGCACGGGCGGGTGGACATTTTTTTTTAATATACAGGGTTATTTGAAAAAACATCAACACCCTCCCACGACTAGGTAGATAGCTAACATCGTAGACAACAACATTTGTTCTACGATGTTTATCATAACTCAATAGGTACATTAATTAAAAATGATTTTCCAAGATTTTATTGTACTGTCGGTCGTGAGATTTTGTAAGTCTATGTTCGATTCACATACGAAGAGGCGACGCGCGCGACGCTCGCGATGCGATGCGCACAGAGATAGAACATTCGGACGTAACAGACGTAAGTTCTGCTCTATGAGATCATACAAAGCAGTGTAGATTCACCTTATTTGTTAAGTAAAATTGCTTTTAGGTGTTCCAGACTAAGCGCTCGCCACAAGCACACTTTTTTGTACCAATTTGTAAGTCAAATTATAGACGTAATAGTTATATTATAAGAGTCTTTAATGAATTCAATAGTACTTTTAATCACATTGACGCATTTCACTAAACATTTCTCATTTTCTTAGACTGTTAAGGAAAACCTAACTTTAATTTAATATACATGTACTTACCTACCTATATTTTCAACGTGATTTTGATGTTAGTTTTGTATTTTTGTATCGATATATTTGGTTTTTTTTCTTTTTCTCTCACAATGTTGTTCAACAAACCGTTATTTTATGTAAAATAGCAGTGGAAACTAAAGTTTTATATTTTTAATGGTTTGTATGTGTGTTTTTTAAAGCTGTATGTTTCCTTAATAAAAAAATAAATTATTTTTCATCATCATCATCAGGTAATTTTTATGTCCCCACTGCTGGGGCACGAGCCATCCCTATGGATTGATAGGGAGAACGGGCCATAAACCACCACGCGGGCCCAGTGCGGATTGGTGGTTGTTAACGACTGCTAATGCAGCTGGGCTGGAACGGCGTTACGTGCCTTCCGAAGAACGGAGGAGCTCGAGATGATAAATTATTGGTCACCCATCCGATGACCGGCCTTTGCAAAAGTTGCTTAACCACTGCGCCATCGAGCTCCTCTCTCATCTACTTATTTTTGTATGAAAGTAAAATGTGTCAAATTATCAAAAGTCGTAGAATAAAATGTTGTTGTTTATGATGTTAGCTACCTAGTCTTGCGAGGTTGTTGATGTTTTACAAGTAACCCTGTATAGCCTATGTTACTCAGCGCTAATGTAGCATTCTAATGGAGGAATAATTATTTAAATCGGTCGAGTAGTTTTTGAGTTTATTCGTTGCAAACATACAAAAATACAAAGCTTACCTCTTTAAAATATTAGTATAGATAGATGGCACAGTATAAGGAAGAAGTATTACTCCTTCCCTATACATACCTCTCTTCTTATTTAGTGCTTTTACTGTGATTATAGCCTCAGCGGTCACATCCTATCAACTTCCTTAAAGGTCTCGTACGAAAGAGGTTTTAATTTAACCGTAAGATGTCCTCGAAAGACAAAAAAGCTTCGAAAAACTAAAAAGAAACGATTTGCACCAAAACTAAAATAATGCTGATCATTTGAATTTTAAAGAAAACGCTAGAACATTATTAGCCCAGCCACATTCTCTTGTTTATTTAACATAACGCAATAACGTCCACCTATTCTGGCAGGTATATTATACTCTTAGCCACATTCTCAACTTTTTAAAAGTTCTTGCAGGAGATTTCACCGGTAAGTTTGCCTCGAAAACCAATAGAAAAGCGACTGGAACCAAAATACTGCTAGGTAATTTTAGTTTAAAGAAAACACAAGCTACAAAATCTTAGTCACATTACAACAATTTTCTACAAGTTTCAATATTAAGAGATTTCACCAAAGTAGAAAAACAAAAAAGAAACGACTTGAATACTTTTAAATTATTCATTTTAATTTTTATTTATCATTTAAATTTTAAAGAGGACATCATCAGATCATCAACATCCCCACTGCTGGAGCTTCCCTTCCCTATGGATGGATAGGGAGAAGCGGCCATAAAACCACCACACTGGCCCAGTGCGGAATGGTGGTTGTTAACAACTGCTAAAACAGCCGGGACCAACGGCTTTACGTGCCTTCCGAATCACGGAGGAGCTCGAGATGATACATTTTTGGTCACCCATCCGATGTCCGGCCTTTGCGAAAGTAGCTTAACCTTTGCAATCGCAGACCGGGCGCGTTAACCACTGCGCCCTCGAGCTCCTCTAATTTTAAAGAGAACACTAGAATATAATAGCCCCGCCACATTCTTTTGTTTATTTAACTTAAAGCAATAACGTGCACCTATTCTGACGTGGAGACTGACTCTATGATAAACTGTGCGGTAACCATTATTCTTTTGAAGCTTTCACGGAGCTTTTTTACAATGAAATGAGAATAGTGCATGCTGGCGAATGGTTGGAGATGTGGGAATGCACTCAAATGGACATGGTTTCATTGACAGTTTGTAGTATGCGTAGTAGTTTTTAATTGTATTAGCAATAACATTTAAAATATTATGATAAATTAAACAAATTGATGACTTTGGCGGTTTGTATTTTTTCTGCTGACCAAAATTCACAACTAAACCACCACTAAAGTTATTCTGAAGTACTACTCTGAGTTTTGTTTAGGACTATCCGTATCCATTCGATTACGTTTACGAAAACGAAAATTAGTATGGCATAGAAGCAGCGCCTCCTGGCGGCAAACGAGAAGAGTTAACATTTTGCCATACGAATTCTCGTTTTCGTTAACGTGATCGAATTGCGAATGGAACTCGCACACTCGCAAACATCACACTAGGTAGGTACTCGTAGCGAAGTTTCTTTCCGAAATAAGAAGCGCCCTGTGTCGGTAGCCAAAGAAACTTAGAAAACGATAGCAAAGTTCGAAAAGAATAAAATGTATGGGATTGACATAAGATTGACCACGTGATTTAGCGCGGCTTATGTCAATCTCATACATTTTATTCTTTTCGAACTTCGCTATCGTTTTCTTAAGTTACTTGTTGTTAATTAGAATAAATTAATAAAATAATTGAAACGCGACCACCCGACCTATCCATAGACAATTTTCCAACCTCCTTGCACCGTCAACGTCCGACAGTATACACATCCACGGTCTGTGGGATGATTTTTAATTGCCACCCAACAGTCACTCGCGGTATGAACGGTAGGAACTCAGTGGCACACCCAAAACAAATATTTGAAAACGCACCTCTGTTTATTTATACGGAACTATCTGTGTCCGCGGTAGTGTTCGCATTGTGCTAGAATTGTAATGGTAACTACCTACTGTTGTTATTTTTAAGACGTATTTTAAATTTGAAACAACCGTAGGATCCTGCTGAATGCCGAGTGCGATTTTGATTTGCCATTCGATCGCATTAACGAAACGGTACTTACCTAAAAATTTTGGCTACATCCCATTTGGTAAACTTCCCATTTCGTAAACCTCAGACTTTACCTTCTAAAAGGTTACGTTTGGTAAACATTTTTTACTTCATACATTTAGTTCCATTTCGCAAACATTTGAGTAATTACATGTGTTGTATCCCATTTGGTAAACTTTCAGTTGAAATAAGTACAGTCATGTAAAAAAAGAAAACACAAAAATCTAAAGTTTGACGACCTCCTTGGTCGAGTGGTTTGTATGGTGTCGCCATCTCTGAGGTCCCGGGTTCGAACCCCGGTCGGGTCAATTTAGAAATAATTGTTTTTCTAAATTGTCTCGGGTCTGGGTGTTTTCTATGTATAATAAGTATTTATTTAAGTATTTTAAGTATGTTTATCCGTTGTCTAGTAACCATATAACGAGTGTCATAACGAAGCTTCTCTTGGGCTAGATAATTGGAGTGAGTGTAGGAAAATTTATTATTTATATTACTTATTATTAAAGTTTTGTACACGTTAACGAAAACGAGATTGTTTTTAGGCATAGTTTTAACTCATCTCGTATGTCATCAGGAGGTGCAGTTGCATTGTTTGTAATTAGTTCTCGTCTTCCATAGCAATCTGTTCTTTAGATAAATTTATATCTAAAATGAAGAGTCTAAAATTTAATTTTAGAAAATCTAAAATTAAATTTTGAGGTAAAAAAGATAATTAAATAAACACAATAAAAGGTATTCTCCCTCTCTCTTAAAGCTAGGTATTCTGGAACGACATCCTTAATCGATACCATATACAGAAGCCTACTACCTAGGGGTGCTCGATATTACCTATATCGATATTTTTTATCAATATATTGCAAAGTATCGATACAACCTTTCGATAATTATCATCGGAAAAATATTCGATAACAACATATTATTTTACATGAACATCGCTACACTACTAAACAGTATGAAATGCGATAAAGACCGACAATTTAACTCGATTAATGATTACCACAGACCCAAATACCAGCCATAGACAACAGAATGTACCGCCAACGTTACAATCAGAATTACCAATGGCTTCTCCAAATAATGCCGAGGCGGGCGGCACAGATTGCTCATGTTTAATTATCAACAATAATTATGTGCCACAACTAGACGAGCGATCAAATAAACTCGCTCGACATTTTATTATTGCCGTAAAACAATAAAAACTGGTAAGCGACATAACGCGTTTGTTGTGCAAACAAACAGACGGACAAACACGTGGCGGTCGGTTGCCAGTGTTGCCACTATAACAAAATCTGAAATGTTTTCGTAAGCCGTTAAATGGCTTTCGGATAAAAAGCAGGCTCTAACGATGTTTGAGTTTTGACTTTTTTTAAAGGTTCCCTTCCCTAATTGTTACGAACTCCTTCGTGTACCAACAACTTATTATTTACTAATTTAAATATTTATAAAATTTATAAAATACAGTGAAAAAATTAAACGCCTACCTGACCCAGCCAGGAATCGAACCTAGGTCTTCCGCAATCCGGGCGACTGTATTTTATAAGTTTTATAAATATTTAATTTAGCTTCAATGCAGCAATTAAGTAGCACTTGAAAACAAAAAGTAAAAATGTATTTATTAATTTTCTTAATTCCATTTCAGGGATATACAAATGGAAATGTTAAGTTTTCGTCATTTGTTATTGTCTTGCTGTTTTTTTTTTAAATGAAGCGCTCTATGTGTATTTACTCGCGTTTATTTTATATTATATTATTTAATGTTTCAAACCATAAGGAAACTCCTTTGCTAGTAAGAATTTGTTTTTTATATTATATTATTTAATGTTTCAAACCGTAAGGAAACTCCTTTGCTAGTAAGAATTTGTTTTTCTTTAGAAGGTAGGTAGGAAGGTACATGACCTTGTTGTACTCCCTGAGTTTTTTAACTCCATTAATCCATTAATTGCGGGAACTAAGTCGATAAAATGTTATTTTATGAACCATCTCTTTACAAAAAATACCGGTCTGGTAACGCTACCTGAAGCCCTACGCACCGAGCAATAATTTAGCTCGGTAATCTTTAGATATCACCACAATGCTCCTATTACATGCGTCTCTAACTTAATCAAATTAGAATCACTATCAAAATCTATACTATGTACTAAGTATATTGACAGGATATACGCTGAAGTTATGAAAACCGATTTTAACACTTAAAACAATCGAAGCAAACCAATACCGGCACATCCTAATTAATTGGAAATATAAAAATAACTACGGAAAATAAATCAAATAGAGATACTCTAGTCGACCGTCCGTTAGCTGAACTCTTAATCCATTGCCGGTTTTCAATGAACTAGACTTCTTTTAAGGCGTAAAAAATCTACAATGTATAGCTGGTTAAACGATTTTGTTGTGACAATGCTTGCCTTGTTACCATATGTTGTGTTTGGCTAATATTTCAACGCGCAATGTGAATAAAATTAAATGTGTAGTGAGCAACGTAAACATCCTATCCTATGCATTGATTACACTATAAAAAACCTACGCCAGTCGGAAAATAAATAATGATGGCCATTATAACAATAACGTGAGCTTTAATGAGAAACAAAGTTAGCTTTTCTATGGTGTTGTGGATAAAGATTGAAAGTATTAGAACAGGTTTCTGTATGTTGTTGTTAATATCTCTCTTGTTTGTTATCACCCTACTACTCGTATAGGCTGTGGTATATTGGCATGTAGGTATCTGTAGATACAACTTCATGGCTATAGGTAATAAGAACCATAGACCAAACCTTAATTTCGGGATACGCATGCAAACTTAAACTTATTTTAAAAATGGAACGAAGCAAAACGTGCAAATAAATGATTTTACATAATTTAAACATCACTTTTTTGTACGTAAAGAAAGACAATATTATGTTTTGTCCCAAATAAAATCTTCTTTGCTTAGTGATCAATTTCAAAACTTGAAGAAGTCAATTAGGCGGCCATCATAGACAATCCAACAACTTCAAACGTTAATGGCGGTTAATACTAGCTTTAGTTATTGTTCTGAGGCTAATACAGTCACAAAGCCGATCACAAACTCAAATAATGTTTAAAAAGAAATAATGGCTCAATATTGTCTACAAAGGCCGCACTTTCGCCGTTTAAAAATCAATTAGTCGACCACAAAGGATGGCGACCGAATTAACCTCGTTGAAACGATCCGCGCCACACGTGCAGCTGATTAAAAATACAACTGGGCATAGACAACTCGCTTGGATGTTTGGACTGGAGCTCTGTTTAGAAGCTGTATTTGATACTTGTAAGTTTTTGGTTTTTGTTTTCAGTAATTAATTTTGACAAATAATGTTTTAACAAAAGACTTTTGATGAATGTACAATGTTTGACTTTTACTAGAGTACTGTAGTGGTACTGTATGACATTGTGGAAATTTAAAATTTTACCTGATATTTTGTTATCTTAGATTTTTTTATTTTTTTTACTTGTTGTGGTTGTCCTTTATATTTTGTGTGTTTATTTGTAATGGAATGTGTCCTGCTATAATAGGGCATTTTCCAATTATTTTGACGCTGTAAGAGAGAAAAGAGCTTGACACTTGCTGAGTTTCTTGCCGGTTCTTCTCAGTACAAGGTCTCGCCCAGAGTAGACTTACGAACCGATAGCATAATGATGTTCAGAAGAGCTACTTACTTGTAACCTAAACTGAATAAATGATTTTGAACTTTGAAAGCAAGTACACTCGACTATTTGAACGAAGCTCCAGTGCTTCCGACCAGCAAGCAGGTAGCGGCCAAACATATCAAAAGTTTATACTAAATTAAGCGCAAAACGCAAATGTTTTTGCAAATACTGGATAAGGCGAACCGCTTTTAATATTCAGTGGAATTAGTAGAACTTAAAAATATAATCCTACAAGCTTATAAAAAGGCCTAGCCTAGTATGTCATTTAAAATTTGACACTGATACTTTAACTTGGTTTTATGTTTTGGCTGTAAACTTACCTTGTAAACAACTTTTTTATTTAAGTATATATATAGATGTCAGGTAATAGAAATAGGTGAAAATGAAACGTATGGAGTTCCACGTACACGTCCTCCTACAATCCTCCTAAAGTCAGTCACAAAATTGGTAGGTACTATTACAGTAACTGTAACACAGTACAGTGTGTAATCTGTGCTATTACCTCGGAGAAATAAATCGGTCTTACAAAAAGTCGGTCGTGGGCGGGAGCTGTTAAACAAATTAACTACCTTAGATTATGTATGACTAAATAAACCTTAATCTTTAACTAATTCATAAAGACACGTCATCGTCATACTGTAGTGACCAGTAGTGACACTTACGAGTGAGTGGAGATCACGACTCGGTAAACGTAGAGTAGGGCGCCCTCCGGCCAGGTGGGATGATGACCTGCGAAAGACTGCAGGCAGATGCTGGATGCGTCAAGCTGAGGACAAGGCGCTATGGCGCTCATTAGGGGAGGCCTATGTCCAGCAGTGGACTAAGATAGGCCGATGATGATGATGATATTACTATCGGCCCGTCCCGGCTTCGCACGCGTGGACATTTTTTTTTAAATATAGCCTATGGTACTCAACGCTAATGTAGCATTTTAATGGTGAAAGAATTTTTTAAATCAGTCCACTAGTTTTTGAGTTTATTCGTTACAAACATACAAAAATACATTCCTCTTTATAATATTAGTATGTTAGATGAAGGGGAAAACCGAATGGTGCTCGATGGCACAGCGGCGATCGCGTTCAGATTGTAATCTTGCATGTTAAGCAACTTCCGCAAAGCCGAATCACCGGATAGGTAATAAAAAAATCTGTAGCGCATTCGTGCTTCAGAAAGCGAGATAAGCCGTTGGTTTACGGTTGGTGTCGCAAGACAGCAGAGAGCCAATATTGCAAGTCTTATTCACAATTCGATTGCGTTAAAAACGACTTGTATGGCATGAATTAAACAGTTAATAGTTTTAGTAAACAATTGTAAGCAAGGCTAGGGGAAAGGAGACTGCTAAAGCAGACTACCTCACCTTATAAAGGTTGTGCAATGCAGGGCTTTGAATAACTTTAAAGATTAGTTAAAAAAGTGATTTTTCGTTTCGCATTGTTGTCCTTTCAACGTATTTTGTGTATTAATTAACAGTGAAAACTGATTGTAATTGCGTTGTGTTTTGTTCATTTATTTCTACGTATTATTTGATGCTGTATGTTTACTATCCTGTCCTATTAAAAAGAAAGTTTTGAGTTGTAAAATATTTTAAAATAGTTTTATGTAGAGGTATGTTTTACTTAATTTGCGGTACATGAGTGCAATAAACGTTGTGATTCGATGATATTATCAGTTTGTTTCCAAATCATTCTTAACACACGTGACGCGGTCGGAATTATTAGTGTTTTTTTTCTGTTGTCGACGTGTTTATTCAGCTAACTCGCTTCGGTGGTGGAGCGGCGTTTTAATGACCGTTTAAGTTTTTACTGGAACCTAAATGTTAGTTTTTTATACCACGGGTAACCAGACTAGTGAAATCAAATATTTGTAACGTAAACAGACCGGTGATCGACATTTTAAGGATATGTTTAGTAGGGACGTCTTTTTAAACGGTTTTATTTAGCTTGCCCTGTAACGTTGGGTCAAATCTAGTAATTGAAATTTGACCCCCTTCCTGTTGACAGATTGATCTGAAATTTGGTACACGCCTTTAGTTCTGATGGCAATATAATTCAATACATTCGGTATCATTGTAAATACAAGATGGCTACCGCCACATAATGGCGGATTACATATTTTATCACAACTTCCTCAATATGGGTAGGTATCAAATGAAAGGGCTTGATTAATAGTGAAGAAGAATAATTGAAGAATAGTTCTTTATGAAAATAAAATTAAAAATTATAAACTAAAAACTTAAAAATAAAAAAATGAGTAAAAATTTTTTTTAAGTTAGTAAACGGTTTTATTGAAATTTGTAATAAAAGCTAATAAATAATTCGGTAGGTAATAGGTACAGATACCAGGTAAAAAATAAAATTGTTGGGCGTGTGAAATTTCTATCAAGTCAACCGCTAAGTATATCATAATAAAATGCTATTTATTCACATATTTACGCAGGTTACGTGCGCCCAACGTTTTTATTTTTCCCTGTACCTAGGACCTATCGAATATTTTTTTAGCTTTTAGTACAATTTACAATAAATTTTTTTTTAAGTTAAACGTAACTTATTTATAGTTATTTAAAGTAAAACTTAATAAGTCTTTTCTCATCCTTTTGCAGTCTTATACTAAGGGACTAAACTCAGAAATCGTAAAAAAATATCAGCTGATCCATATATTATATTTAATTTTTACCTAATTCGATCAAAATTTTGGGGGTTAAAGTTACTCGTGTCCGTAGGTTTACCCTTGAGACCCTACACGTGACCCCTGGGGGGTGCTAAATGAGTGACACTGTCTGAGTGGTAGAGCCACGCTGCGGTGCAGCACGAAATTGGCCGGCTCGCCCGGCGTAATACCACCCTCTCACAGAATATCGGCGTGAAACAATGGCGCACTCGTTGCTGTTGTGTTTCGTCCGGTGAGTGAAAGTATCGGAGGCCCACCTCTCACCACTCCCAATTCCTACTCCCTTCTCAAGATCCAACTCCTTTTTTCAAGGCCGGCAACGCATCTGCGATTACTTTGGTTTTGCGGGTGTCCATGGGCGGCGGTGATTACTTTCCATCAGGTGACCCGCCTGCTCGTTTGCCTCCTTTTAACATTAAAAAAAAAATGTAATGTGTAGAAGGGCTGATTATTTTTATTGCGATTTCGCAGTTGTGATCATAGAAAAAAAAAATTACTCATAGAAAAAGTTTTGCAAAATGATGAGCAGAGAATCTTTAACGTTTTTATAGTAATAAACAATAGGGGTTTATATACTTTATTGTAAAAAAACGTAACTTAAAGAAAATAATTTACAAGTAATGATTAGGAAAGGTATTTAGACTCGTAGAATGATCTCTAAAATAGAGAAAGATATCTCATCCATCAAAAATAGTGATAAAGCAATTTTTTAAGCTTGTGTCTGTGTCTTTTTTCTATGTATCTAAATAATAAAGAAAATGATATTATCTATTTGCTTCTAATACGTAACACGGTGGAAGTTTATAAAAGACCCAGTGGAGGACAATTGATCAAAAGATAGATTCGGTATGTCTTCGCGGGGCCTGGACGAACGCCAGCGCTTTGATTCTTAAGAATCGAGGTTAGCTTGAAAACAGAGAATGTAAGTACAGCTACTATACTTATTTACCTACTTGATACGCAAAACTTTTTAAACAAAATCATTAATCCTGTTTTACAAAACCTAGGTAGGTACTTGAAAACACCACCTTCCAATTTTTTCGTTTAAATCGGTCAGCCTATTTATAGGAAAGGTAAAATAGAAAAATCTAAATAGTGTGTAGAAAACATTAAAGAGAATTGCTACGCAAGTCGACTATGGAGAGTTTCATCATCATCATCATCATCATCATCTTAGCCAAAAGACGATCACTGGACAAAAGCCTGGTTTAGTGCTGCTCGGTAGGGTGGGTACCCTACCGAGCAGCTTCACCAGATCGTCGGTCCATCTCACTCGAGGTTCGTGCCCCAGCAGTGGGCACCTACATAAAATAAGCTGATGATGATGAAGTTCTTAAAAGTGTTTTTTTTATAAATATTGTTTCGCTTAAGAGGAAACACTAAGGTCGACTGAATTGAAAAATATGTATGAAAAGTAGACAAAATCAACGTTTCGTAGTTCCCTGATTCCTCCTCCAAAACTGGACCGATTTAATTACTTTTTTCATTAAAAATTAAAGAAAGGCTTTGGCTGTGTCCCTATGTTTTCCTTTTTTTCATAAATTAAAATTTAAATAAAGAGAAGTTGGCCAGATTTTCAGCTGTGTTTCCCAAATTTGACGAGATTATATACAAAAAAGGAAAACATAGGGACACAGCCAAAGCCTTTCTTTAATTTTTAATGAAAAAAGTAATTAAATCGGTCCAGTTTTGGAGGAGAAATCAGGGGACTATGAAACGTTGATTTTGTCTACTTTCATATATATTTTTTAATTCAGTCAACCTTGTTATTTCCTATTAAGTCTCTGCGTGTTAATGCTCTGTACACCCGTAGTGTTCTTTAGACAATGAGATGCTGTAGCGTACACAGAGTACGGTTGGACGCGCGGAAACGTCATTGCGCCCCTTTGTGGCCGCTGCTGTCTGTTGCTACCAGTTAATAGCTGTTATGCAACTTCCGGCGGTGTCATAAACTCCCCGCGCGGAATGCGATTTAAAAACATAATTACCCAGAAATTCGGGAGACGGCGAAGAGTTATGATTTTGACAGGAATATTTTGATTTGTGGATGCCTGTGGTTGGATGCGTTCTGTTTTCAATAATGTATGTTTGACGTTTTTATAATGTGTCGGCTTAGACTAGATTAGACGTTATTATAGATTGTACGAATCTGCCCATATGTAGGTATTAAATTACTACATTTAAATGTTTTTTAACTCTTTATACTTCCTACTGTCTCTTGCCTGTGTTAAAAAAACTGTTTTTTTCTTCTTCTTTTTTATTAAGTAGTTACTTTTTTAATACTCCATCGAAAACTGTCAAATAGAGATAATAAAATCCCGCTCTAAAAACCTGACTGTTCTCTAGCAAATGCTATTCTCGAGAATGCTCTAAATCGCTCGTAATTCGCGAATGAGAGCGCTGTTTCCTTCGTTTTGTTTCGTTGCTCTACCGACTCTACCGATATAACCGACATGATTTAGAAACGGATAACATAATATAGAGCTACAGCAATTTTTTTTATTTGGAGGTAGTTTCCTGAGGCGGAGGAGGAGGCGGCATTTTCAGCGTCACCGGACTTTTTGGGGGCGGCGAGAAACTTAAAGGGTTCCTCAAGCCGTGTGAAACAAAACACTGTCAGAGTCAGTCCAGAACTCCAGAGTCACTAGTTCGTGGCCCTTTCTTACCCGGGGTCCACCTAACAAGTTCACTTGGGTGGACTAAGGGGACTTGTTCTGACCCTTGGTACACCTGGGTGAACTACGGATACTGACGGAGACCCTTGGTACACCTGGGTGTAGGTCTCATGTCATCAGAATTCCGAAGTAAAAAAAAGTGTATAAGTACTTAGTAAAGTAAGTTATTAGCACTTCTTTTTAATGGGTCACTTTTCACTAAAATATTAGCGGTGGGAATACGGTCAACGGCCCTGTTCCCTAATTAGATTCTCCGAAAGGTTCAGATCGGGTCGTTTGGATTTGATTCGAATAACATGATGGCGCCTCTAAATGCTTGGACCTCGACTCGAATCGACCGATAGGCTTATTACCGAAAACAGCAACCAGTTACCTAATTGTAAAATTGCAACGCGACTGCTCTTGATAAATTGGTATTACGGACACATAACGTGGTACTTGTAATACTTGAGTGCATGGCTGACTTTTGGGATTATACCTACACAAACCTACAGGATTTTTGGTAATAGACCAAAAATCCTGTAGGTAGGTATATGCCTCATAATTATATTAAATACTAGTGGCCGCTCGCGGTTTCACCCGCGTGGTTCCCGTTCTCGTGGGAATATCTGGATAAAAAGTATCCTATGTGTTAATCCAGGTTATATACTATCTGTATGCCGAATTTCATCCAAATCCATTCAGTAGTTTTTACGTGAAAGAGTAACAAACATCCATCCATTCTTATCAAACTTTCGCGTTTATAATATTAGTAGGATTAGGTTCGACTAAGTTGTTATGAAATGGTACCTAACTATCTAGGTACCGAGAATCACTAATGGGCGACATAACGCGCCTCTGTTGCGGTCTGGCTGCGGACCACACTCCGTCTAATTCCTCTTTAGCAATGCAACACTATGCAAAGACGCACAAGTATATTTTAGAAGAGATAAGTTAGATTTTTTTTAAATCTTCTATTGTGCCTGAAAATTATAGTAATGTATATTAATAAATAGCTTTATATATAATCAACGAAAATTAATAAAATTAATAAAATAAATTAATAATATAATCAAATAAAAACTGTATTAATTATTAACTCCAATTTTAATTTTGATGTATAATTTTTTAGTTTGTTTGAGTGATCTAATTTTTATGTAATCATCATCATCATCATCATCATTGTCATCTCAGCCAAAAGAAGTCCACTCCTGGACAAAGGCCTCCCCCAAGGATCTCCACAACGACCGATTTTGTGCTGCTCGCTTCCAGCGGCTTCCCGCGACCTTCACCAGATCGGTCCTCCTTGTTGGAGGTCTGCCCACACTGCGCTTTCCGGTACGCGGTCGCCATGTAATCATAATATTTATTTTAATTTATTTAAAATTTTGGCGCCTCACTAGGACTGTGCACAAAATTACCTAGTGTTGCACAGATAGCCATGGAGTGCGCCATGCTTGGCATCACACTTTTAGACCGCGTCCCCAACCTCGAAATCTTGGCGGGCTAAAGTCCAAGATGCCAGCGAGCTGATGTTGAGGCTTACCTAAGTGGAGTTGGGCAGGACACATGGCCAGACGGAGTGACGACAGGTAGACCAGAAGGCTGACTGAGTGGTGGTACAGAAAAAGGGGACGTCCACCGTGGCCCAGACTAGCGCAGGATCGAGGCGAATGCCATAAAAGGCCTATGCAGCAGTGGGTCGAGAAGAGGGGCTAATGATGAACATTTAAAATTTATGTATCAATTGTATTTGATTCTCTAAGAACTATTTGAACTTATCCCACCGTCTCCCTTTCTCCTTTAAGAGCACGCGTGCTGCTCTCCGGAGTTACCTAACCGCTGTACAGTCTCAATCATTCCATCGCGCACAAACAACGGTGACTCTTTTCATTGTCGCTCTTCCAAGAGATGAAATAGTCTACCAGCACACGTTTTCCCTACTTCCTATGACATGGGGTCTTTCAAACGAGGCGTGAAAAGCGACCTTGTAGGCCGGCAGAGTGAGGTTGATTGATGCTGCGTTGTTTTCACGCGCGAGTCCACACGCGAAGACAACTGGTGTCTTCGCATGTCGACTCCATTTTCAATTACATCAGGTGAAGTGGAATGATTTGCCGCGCTAACAGACTAAAAAAAGTCTCCAACGTTTATTTTAGTCATTGCATTTCACTTGCTTATGTCGTTTACACACGTTATCCTACTAATATTATAAACGCGAAAGTTGGTTTGGATGTTTGTTACTCTTTCAGGTAAAAACTACTGAATGGATTTAGATGAAATTCGGCATACAGATAGTTTATAACCTGGATTAACACATAGGATACTTTTTATTACGATACTTCCACGGGAACGGGAACCACGCGGGTGAAACCGCGAGCAGCCACTAGTAGGAAATACAACGAGTTTGTGGTATGTTTACTTTTGGCCTCAATCGCTCTTGTAGAAGGAGGTGACAACTGAGTCGGTTGACCAATTCTGCCACAAAATCACATTTTTAGATTTATTTTTCGTAACAAAAGTGCCTTACATAGCACCCAGTGATCGACACTTTAAACCTAGTGTTCGACACCGGTTCTCTAAGCCAGTTCTCGTCGCCAAAACACATTTTAGAATTTCATTGAAAATTTATTCTTTTTAGGGTTCCGTACCCAAAGGGTAAAACGAGACCCTATTACTAAGACACCGCTGTCCGTCCGTCCGTCACCAGGCTGTATCTCATGAACCGTGATAGTTAGTTGAAATTTTCACAGATGATGTGTAAACGTTTTTATAGTTATTGGTACGGAACTCTTCGTGCGCGAGTTCGACTCGCACTTGGCCGGTTTTTTAATGTTTAAGAGCGTTTACGCCGCACACTAGCGCTGCCAATGAAAAAAAAATATATCTAGTAATTAGAGATAGAAAATCGAAATATGCTCAACAAACTATTTAAATGAAGTAATTAAGCATTTTTACGTCACATAATGAACACCTGACATAATACTTTGGTACGGCGTTATAGTTAAAAGTGGCCGTTTTTAGCTGTAACGTCTTATTTAACTAAACCATAACATGTCAGGTGTTCATTAGGTGACGTAAAAATGCTAAATTACTTCATTCAAATAGTTTGTTGAGCATAATTCGATTTTCTATATCTAATTAGTAGATATGTTTTTTTTTTCATTGGCGGCGCTAGTGTGTCTATTACTGGTTCCTGTCGTACATCGGTGTTTCTATACCAAGTAATCTTTTATTATCATTAAATAATTGTGTTCGTGCACAACGCATCAAGCTATCCAACCATCAGTAACATGAGTCGAGTGATGGCGGACGTCGAACCAAACTAAAATACATTATTTCAAAATAAATACGAACGCGCCGAATTGGCGTATGATAGCTTTTACAACTAATGCGCGTTGAGTGATGACGACATCGCGGGAGTAACGGCTGCTTTTTAACATTTAAATTAAAAAAAAAATGCTCTTTGACGATTAATAAAAAAAAGAATAAGCAACTCAAAAAATTCAAATGAAATCATTTGTTGCATTCATGAAGTATAAAGGTGGTACCTACCTGCACCTATGTACAGAGAAAACTTTGGAATCTTAACCATGAAGTAAGTTTTTTTTTTTACTATTTTAACAAATAATAATAAAACACGAAAATAAATAAAAAATCAAGTACTTGCAATACAAGCCGAAGACTTAGAGGCCCTAAGTTCGATTATCTGAGAGAGATACCTACTTATATGTTGTAGGTAGGTACTGTAAGGAGGTTATATGCAGCTCATAGTAAAAGTTAGTTTAATTTATTTGTATGTAAGCCTCTTTAGTCTGGATGAGTATTTGAATCATCGAATATGTCATTAAAAAGGTTTGCAACGGTTTGACACAGTCGTGGACTGTCGGCTAAGAGCCGAGGTGCTAGAATATCGATATAATACCTACACTATACTGTAATGTTTTTATGATAATATTGATAATACACAAAAGTTAAGTGCAACTGATGTTCTAATTTCAAATCCACATCACAGTACCTACTCTATTAGCTTGTTCCAATGTTAGAAATATGATAACCAGTTCGTTTGTAATCGATGATTCAACCTTCTTTTGTCGTTATTTACCATCAGGCGACATGAACGCCACAGCTTCCCTGTAGGGTAGTGGCAGTCACCAGTGTTTCATAGGAACCAATGACCCAATGATCGACACTTATTTCTTTTAATCATTAGAAATACCAAGGGGCCAATGACTGATTACAAATCAGATATGAAAAAATTCAAAATGTTAAAAAAATCCACGAGCGGGATTCGAACCCGCACCCCATGACATGCCGGGTTAGGTGTACTACCAACTAAGCTATTGTGGCTCATTAGTTCGCAACAAAATTTGCGTAAAATTATATGGCAGTATTTATAAACCATAATCACTGATTTCTGACTAGCGACAATGTCAAGTAAAATTTCAATTAAATTCTATATTATTACTTTTTGCAGACAAAAACTATTTCGAAGACTGGTTACCATCACTACGACCTATTAAAAAAAAAGGTTTCCTTTAAGCCTCGTTCAACATTTTTATTTCAGAAGCAGTTATTTTTGATAACATTAAGCATCATTCGTAGTACTTTTCGGTACCGATCCGGTTCCCGGTAGGCCACCCAGCTAGCCGCAGCTGACAAACAAACGGACATAGGCCAGAGCTCGGTAGCCGTTCCATATGACTGTAGAAAAGTACGCACTTGCGAGGAAACTGTTTAGGATCAATTAGGTAGGTACAAACGCCTGTACATCAGACTACCTCAAACTCTTAAAGACTTTGAAATTTATTTAAGGCGTTTTAAGGTAGAACACAAACGTTGGGAGGATGACATAAAGAAAGTAGCCGGTCCGGAATGGACACGTATAGCAAAGGACAGGTCAAAATGAAAAACCTTAGAGGAGGCCTTTGTCGAAGGACAAGCTGAAAAAGAAAAACCGGATGCCGCTAACTAGAAAAATAGTATAAAAAAAAATTAAAAAAAAATTAAGATAGGTTTAATTTGTCATGTTATCTAGTATCGTTATCAGCAATAAAGGCTAATTTTATTTATTTTATTTTATAAGGTTGAACATTTCGATACTGGAAGTATCAATTAATGTAAGGGACAAACCACGATTTTACAGGAGAGCCAAAAAACGTTTTTTTTTTGGATATTTGTCTGTAACTTTTTAGCGTTTTATCCGATTTTATTGACGTACAAGGACATAGTTTCAAGGTTTTATCTTCTCTTTCTTATCATTGTTGTTGAGTTTCATAAAACTTAGTAGTTTCAAAGATGAAGTGAAATTTAATGTAAGTGAATAATAATCAAATATTTTTGCTAAAATTGTTCTAGATTGCCACAGCATGGTTAACGTAAGGACATTTTTTGAACGATAGAGCAATTCTAAGTATACCAATCGATAGAGCGGAAAATTTTTATTCCATTAGGATTTTAATATATAAAACTCATTTTGGCCAAAATGTCCCTTACGTTAATTGATACTTCTGGTATCGATTTATTGAAGAAATTTGACAGTTTTGAATAGATTAATGTGCTGGCGTTTGTACGTTGCGTTAGGAAATCGGAGAACGTTGTAGCTTTGGGCTAAACCCTTGTTTAGGTGTGATCATTAAAATGGGACAAATATTAGTTTACTGTGGGAAAACGTCATTATTTTGGTCGCACATACAACAGTAAGAAACATTTATTGACGACCTGCACAAACAACCCTTAGTGTAGGAACATACTATGCCGAAATTACGTGACTGAAGTTCGGCATGATTACGCCTGCAATGCTATTTGAATTACTGACGACACATAATACCGAAATTACGTTTCGTTATAGCGTACGCTTTTAACCTCTGAGGCCGAAAACGCCGAACTTCGGTCGCGTAATTTCGGCATAGTATGTTCCTAGTCTACACTTTACAATAACAAATACGAAAATAATACATTATAGGTAGGTACTCTACTATGAATATGACAGCTGACTTAATTATGATTGTAGAAGTATAAGAACGCACTTGCGAGGAAATTTGAAAGAAAAACGGAGAACGTTGTGGCTTTGGGCTTAACCTTTGTTTAGGTGGGATCATAAACTGCGAAAATATTAGTTTGCTATGTTATAATGTGATTACATTTTACAATTAGGTATCATCATCATCATCATCTCACATACGTCACACATAACATATAATTTTTAATATTATGACAAAATATGAGATTTTTCGAATCTAGTAGGTTAGTTTATTTTACAATTATAATTGATTGTATCAATTCAAATGAGAAGGAGAGAGAAAGACTTACTTACGGAATCTACACGTAACCTCCAACTGGTTCAAAAATTAAATAAATTCTGGAAAATTAAAAAAAATGTATAAGTTTCCAAAATCAAAACCAAAACGACAACACTACCTACGTAGGTGTGTAAGTAGGTAGTATTACGTCTCGTCGAACGATTCTATTTATACAACGGACGTATCGTATTGATGAATTTATCTGTGTTTAGGGTAGCGTTAATCGGTGCTACAGTAAAACCCGATAAAACACAGACAAGACTGTTGGAAACTCAATAAAATCGCATTTAAATGTCGTTACGGGGCACCGCTATTTGTTACTATTTATTTAAGTGTTGTTACGGGTAACCGCCGGTGGTTGGCCAGACCACACGTGCATCTTGTAGAGTTACCTAACACTCAAGCGGAAACAATTTGTACCTGTCTGTTTTATATGTTATTGTAATGAGTAGGTAGGACTTAGGTAAGCAAGTCGGTTAATACCGATAACGAAAATGCATACCTACCTATATAGTATTGTTAAAGTATTCTGAGCTATAACTAAAATACCTTCTGTTGAATCCCTAAGAATAACAATTGACATTAAGTTAAGGGCTACTTTATTGTAAAAAGGTCATAAATAGATTATTTGTGACGTTCCACGAGAAAAGGTACCTTATGGAGGTTTTTAGTTTCAGAGATATTTAATATTTTGTGAAAATAGTGCAAAAAATCGTTCGTATTCGTATATTTATCGTATTGCTTATTATTAAAATACATGATGTAAGTATTCTATAATCTCATATTTTTATTCTTTATTTTATGTAAGTAAATAGCTCAGATTGTGATCTCGAAGTTTAGTAGAAAAGGTACCTTATGGCCGAGTCTTGAGAGATTTTCGAAATAATACACGTATTGCCACAAATCATGGTTATAGAGATTATATGGTCAAGTAGCATGCAAACAATCCGTCACTGGTGATATTTGTCAGCATGTTATCTATAAAGAAACATTCGATAACGAAATGCCCGAAGTTATCCAACCACATGGTCTCTCTCGAGAGAGATAAAAATATTTGTTTGAAAAAATTTGACAATTTGTTCCATCTGAATCCCAAGATATGCCTAGACCTGTTCTAAGTGCATCGCAAGATCCCTTGAAAAATGTTTCGCAAGTCCTGCCACTACTTAATACGCAGCCACAGCCTAGTTGCAGTGGTCTCCAAGCCAATACGCGCAAAAAACCTGCTTGTACTTACTGTGGTGAAGTTGGTCACAGAAATCGAATCCGCGGCGAGGTATATTTTTGTAAGAAAAGGCGTTTGGAACAATCAAACCGTCAAACTACGTAAATACTCCATAGTAATCCTTTTCTTTACATAATAGCATTAATAATCATGATTATTTTTATTATATTTAGCAAAGAACTGATTAGCATATCACGATAAGAGTATGTTCAATTGAATATATAGTATCTAATCAATCATGTCCAGTAAACTTTATAGTTTCGAAGTATTGTTTGTTACGTAATTACCTGGTACCTTTTTTCTAATGTATGGAACAACTACTGTGAAAGTTATGTAAGTTTAAGAGAGTAAAAAAATAAAATTAAGAGCGTAATTATGACTCTATTACTTATACTATATTTAAATAGAAGAACTATGTTAAATTATGCGTAAAATACTTGGTCTTCTATGATTAAAAAGTAATTATTTAAAATTATGTGATTTAAAAAATAATAATTGATTTTTACTTCTTATTTTTGTTTTATTTTCACACCCAATTTTTACTTAAACATTCTTCTAACGGATATAAAAAAACATGGACGCTTCATTGCAAAAATATCATTAAAATTTAAAAATAACCATTTCCAGAAAACGTTCAGTCATCATCATCATCATCATCTCAGCCAAAAGACGTCCACTGCTGGACAAAGGCCTCCCCCAAATAATCATGGAGGGTATTTGCCGTAATCGCCACGCTTGGCAGGCGGATTGGCGATCGCAGTAGGTTGAGGGTAACCTCAGAGAGATGCTGCTGCCCATCCTCTGGAATGGTCCCTTAGTCGGCTTTTACGACACCCACGGGAAGAGATGGGGTGGTGCAATTCTTTATCCCCGGCACCACACAGGGAACTTAGTTACAGTTAGGGTGCTTAGGTACTATGTAACTTCCAACGATAACACAGTTTTTCGTTGAAAGTGCACAATTTCGTTTTTCATTTTCGAAAATTTATATATCCGTAACTACACATCTTACGAGGATAATTCTTTTTGATTTGAATAGCTTATTAGTTGCAGATTACAGAGACATGCGTAACTCAATACCGACCATAAGGTACCTTTACTCGTGGAACGTCACATTTTATAAATGTAACATTTTTTATTTGCCAGAATACTTATTACGATTTCACTACTACCGCCATCTAAGAGATATTTCTAAAACTATACTTTTCAAAGTAGGAAAATGTCAGTAATGTTTTGCTACTTCACGCTAGATGGCTCTACTTACATTTGAACTTGCATAATTTTAAAGAATTTAAAAATAGGTTAGCGCATTGAACTCTAGTTTTACGGTATATAAAATATTAAAAAAAACTTTGTCTGTAACTTTTTTCATTTTATTATTGTTGCTACTAATTAGTGCTATCTCTAAATGAGCCAGTAAAGCGGAACGATAATTTAAAAAGTAAAAAGTTGATATGACGTTTGTTGACAAGTTAGCTTTGTTATCGTGCCGACGATTATTTTCGACCTTTTTTATTAGGACAAAATTATTGTGTATCAGTGGCGTTAAAATTCATATGGATAGTAAGAATGAAGCAAGATCATCAATGGAAATCGTCAATGTACCACGAATCATAACCATATACCGTCATGCACTTCGGACGTTTGATGACAATTTCAAATCTGAATTACCTACCAACCTGAGCAAGTTAAAAACTATGATGGATGCGATAAAAGCCGAGGATTTCAGGTTCGATAAAAGCCTCAGTGATCCGACGACTTGGACGAAACCCAACAAAGCCCCTTGCACGTACATAGAAGTGTTTCAAAACAGTCAAATTAACATGAGCATATTTGTGTTAAAGCCCGGTTTCAAAATGCCTTTACACGACCATCCTCACATGCACGGGCTGTTAAAAGTAATTGCGGGGGCTGTAAGAATCAGGAGCTTCTCGGAGTATCCCTTGAAGGAGGCTGGCAACCACATAGACTTTACAATTCGCGCGAAACACGAAGCAGCGCGTTTCGCCCACGGCATACACAAGCGACGAAGACTGTTTGCCCAAGTAAGTAACGATAGTGTGTGCAGGTCTAACTCTTACACGTGTATTTTAACACCTACAGTGTCTAACTACCATGAAATTGAAGCTTTGGAAATGCCAGCAGCCTTCTTTGATATTCTTTCACCACCTTATGACACGTTAATAGAAGATATAGGACCGCGGAGGTGTCGTTATTACCATGTAGCTAACGAAATAAGCACAAATGTTGTTGAGTTACAAGAAACTAATGTCCCCAAATGCTTTTATTGTGATCAAGCTCCATACTTAGGGCCAATTCTTGCTTAGGTTTAGTGGTAGGCTATCTGTAGATTTTAATCTAAATACTTGAGACTTTTGTATCCATGAAGTGGATAACTAACATAGTGGCTTTATATTTTAATAATTATGTAGAATCTTGAAACGACAACTATCACACATTGTCATGTAACAAATAATAATTAAATGATGTTTAAATTAAAAGAGAAACTTTACGTATTGTTAAATGCTGTAATTTTATTATTCCTAATTATTTTGTAATGTGAAGTGTCAAATATAAAAAATATTTAGTGGTGCATAGAACCAATAAAGAACAGTATTTTGAGTACTCACCTACAGCTAGAGCTACCCATTCAAAGCATCTATATATTTTTTTTTATTATTTTATTGAGAGATGGGCTTGCTCTTGGCCTCATTCTAATCCCTAGGACTAAGATGAGGCCGACGATGGAACAAGCTTGCCCAGAAAAGCTTTCCATTTTAGCTGTGGAGAAAAATGAGCGCAAGAAACTGCACAGTACTGGGAGAAACTATATATAGACATAAATTTAGTAAATTTCATGTAAAAGGAAAGTTAATTTGTTGTATATTTTTCAGCGTTGTTGCAATACGCTTTGTTCGCAACAACACAAACTGAGGTGGGGTCCTGATTGACCTTTTGTTTGTTAATTTTTACTTTTATTTTTAAGTGCTAATTGCTGCACTGAAACTAAATTAAATATTTTATAAAATTTATATAAAACAGTGAAAAAATTAAACACCTGCCCAACCCAACCAGGAATCGAACCTGGGTTTTACGCAATCCAGGCGGCTGCACTGACCGCTATGCTACCGGGAAGGCTGATGTAAGCACTGAATTTTGTCACTGATTTTTTAATTCTTTGAGTGCTAATAGCGACACAGTGCGCCATCTATCCAACGGTAATTGCAACTGATGGCTATGCAGATTCATCTTTGCAGAAAAAATACCACAAATTTGATAACGCAACGCTATAGTAAATTTTTACTTTTTATTTGCTTTGAAGCTAAATTGAATATTTTATAAAATTTATAAAAAACTGAAAAAATTAAACGCCTACCCGACCCAGCCAAGTATTGAACCTGGGTCTTCCGCAATCTGGGCGGCTGTACTGACCGCTATGCTACCGGGATATTATCTGATTTCAATAATATCCCGTTAGTTATAAATTATTATTTTTTTAAATATTGTTCAAATTTTCTATAACAAATAACGGCTGCGAAATAAAAAAAAAATTTTTTTACTTTTCTCATAACAATTGACTAATTAGGTAGGCAGGCATTTATATTTATAATTGCTTATCTTCAGATGAATCTTGTTAAAATTATAACGGTTCGTCGACTACTGACGTCTTGCTTTGCGGCAAACGGATTTCTAGTTAACAGCGGTTTTTCTATCACTGCTGTCTATGACTGCCGTAGTAGAACGCGCAATAAACTAGAAATCCGTTCGCAGCGTCGCTACCGCAGTCGCCTGCGGACTCAGTTAAGCAGTCTAGCTATAAACTAAAACAATATTAAAGTCAGATTTATTATAAACATAGTGCAAATGTTATTGTGCCTGGTCTAGCTATACACTAAAATATAATATTAAAGTCAGATTTATTATAAACATAGTGCAAATGTTATTGTGCCTTCATTTACAAATTGAAATATGTTTCTAAGTAGCCATATTAAATGTTATTTATTTTGTTGCTAATACTATTTACACCAATACAAGTTACCGTAGATTATAAAAACAGTTTAAAAAAGAAATGTTTAATATTAAAAAACGTGTCTTACAAAAATAAATGTACCTATATTAATCCTTAACATTTGTTAACTTTGTCAAAACTTTTAAAATAAAGTAGTAAGAGCTTAAGCTTACTTTGATCTGTCAATTGTTGGGATACACATTGCTAATGTAATAATTTATATTGATCTCACTGAGGTATTATTATGAGTATAGAGGAGACAACTCAAACAAAATTTCTGCAACATAGACTACAAAGTCTCTCACCGTCTCTCAGTCGTTAGTTTACCCGCCACGCACCCTGCAGTGTCCTCCGCTGCTAGCCGGGCGCACGGATTTTATTTGTGATGTCCGCTCTAGTTATAATACCTCAATGATTGATTATCATGAGTATATAGTCAACTGGTATGTTATGGTAGGTAGAGTTAATTGGTATGTTATATTAACAACATAATAGAATTAAATATGTATGATTAATTATCTAGCCAGTTGGTAAAAAAAGGTGGAAAATAATATATTTATTTTCTTAATATTACCTATTTTAGGTGACATGATCACATGAACCAAAAATGTAAGTAGGTAGTTTTAATTAACTAAGAGTTGGCAAAAATGTAATTGAATAATTTATTTTGTTGATAATTAGTTAGCAGATTTTTTGATATTTTACAATGTGAGTAGATACATATTTATGAAAATATTGTTTTTTAAATATCAATTGATTTAATCCACATTGGTAAATAGATTCTAACAAAAGATATCTACGTTCATTTATTAATGAAAAAAAGACCTTATTTTATGTTTGTAGATTTTAAAATATGTATATAAGGTTATCACAACTATGATTAAGAGCATTTATTTGCAATTTGATATTGTAATTATAATATTATGAATCAATTATTTTCAATGTCTTTCCAAATTACAACAAATATAACAAAACATTGTTACAATAAGTACCTACTTTGTTTGTTTATAATTATTGATTTGTTTAAAATATAGTTTGATTATGTGTGTGTTCATATCAGGGATTTGTAATGTTACAAAATTTTCAATATAAGTATCATTATTTGTATAAAGTTAAACTGGTAGCAGTATAGCGTGTAACGGTTTTTTGATACAAGTACCGTTACTTTGGCAATGCAACAATACCAAGCATTATGTTCTGCTGCCTGTGTTTTTCCTAACAATTTAATGATATTAATTTTGGGTTCCTACCACCAACTCCTTTGGAAAACAGGCAATATTTTTTACCAAACATCCTCGCCTCCGAATCAATAAAAAGTTGTTATTGGCAAAATACATCTTAACAAAAGATAACGTTATCTTCATTATGATAGAGGTAACATTATCTATTTTTGAAGCCCTGTTCCTTGGTGGCTTGAAATATGAAAATATTTGAATAGTTGTTATTTTGCAAACATCTAACAATGATACCTATAACTACCTATTTAAACTATCATGGTCACTTTGATTAAAGTAATTATTAACGGGGTTCTTACCATGTTTATTATACGTGAGTATCCGATATTTCGGCACAGTTGCATGCGGGGTAGATCTACCCTCTTCCTTTGTTGTATTTTGCGCTCGACGCCCGTACCACTGGTTTCCAAGTCACTATTCACGCGAAATTGCTCACGAACACGAGTCACGAGTAGTCACGTCACGATACATAACACTCACAATATCAGAACGCGAAATGGCATTATTGTTGTTTTTGCGGTACGGATACTTACTTATAATAAACATTGTAAGAAGCCCGTTTATACTTAGAATAATAACCGTTTATAATAACTCTAATCTAACAATGAATCTAATTTTTCTTCAAAAAAATGTAATTTAAATAATATGTAGTGTTAATTCCGCTACATATTATTTAAATTACATTTTTTTGTACTATGGATTTCCGCAAAATAACGCCTGATTCCATTAATTATCTAATTTTTCTTGTAAAATTTTTTTATACATAAAAACCAACAGCTTCTGTTAACAGTTAGTGCATGTTCGCTTTTTTTGGGCACTACTTAATTATAATTTGCCATGAAAATAGTTAAATTTAGTGATGTATAACACACTACCTACCTACTTATTTACATAAACAAAGTTATTTAAAGAAATTGTATGTTATTAGTATTACACTACTGTGTATTCACTAATCGTATATCTTTAAATAATAGAATACTCCTAGTTCTAACACAGTTCCAGTGTATAAATTAAAAAATATTTTTTGAAAAATCATTCCATTTCTTTAATGCGAGAATAATAAATCAAGCTATTATTTATATTGGGTGATATATTCATTATAATTGCTGGAATTGCGTTTTGTTTGATGCACAAACTGTGTTTAAATTTATTGATCTCTATTTCTAATTATGTTAATTAAGTTATAATGATTGTAAAACATTTGATTTAAGAATTTCATAAATTCCCAACACATTTTACTTTATTGACCATTTTCGATCTTACAAAATTGCTTGTAATTTAAACTCAAGTGTTGGTTTTGATTTTAAAAATGTTATTATGTATTTACAATTTTGTTTAAGATGTATAGTTATAAGATTTTCGGTTGTAGTAGTTTTTTGTTAATAAAATATTTAATTTGTTTGATTGTGCAATTATTTATCAATATCCTTAATAAGTTTAGCCAGACCATTTCGTCTGAGGTTCTCTAAATATTGACTAGAAGTTGGTTTGATACCATTTTGAGAGTCTGTTGTAAGAGTTTTCCTATTTGATAGTTACCTCCTACATAAATAAGTTCGAAGCAGTGCCATCTAGTGACAGTGAGGTGGTGCTTCTTTAAAATTGAACACAATATTATGATTGTGTATTTTTACTCTAAGTTTTATTTACTATTTGACCGAGTGAGCAAAAGGTTAAAAGAGGATCATTCATCATCATAATTTTCAGCCCGTATCTACCCACTGCTGGAAATAGGCCTCCTCCATGTTACGCCAATCCCTTCTGTTTTGAGCTGATCGCACCCAGGTTACTCCAGCGACCAATCAGCGCTCCGCTTGTCCGTCCTCAGCAGCCATTCTATGAGGGTTTTACTCCAGCGGCCGTCACTGGTTCTCGCCACGTGTCCTGCCCATCGCCATTTGAGTTTTTCAATCCGGTTAGCAATGTCCTGGACTTTCGTCAGTCTTCGAATCTCGGTATTGCGAACTCGGTCGTTGAGAGTCAAGCCTAACATACTATGCTCCATGGCCCGTTGTGCTACTTGAACTCTACACAGTCTCTTTTGTGAGCGTCCATGTTTCGGCTCCGGATGTTAGAGTAGACATGACACGTTGCTGAAAGATTTTGGTTTTCAAGAACTGCGGTACCTATCTCTCGAGCCTTGAGCACGTCATTGAGCTTATGGAAAGCAGCCCAACCAAGCTGTATTCGGTGACCGATCTCTTTGTTCCTGTTCTCGGCCAAAAGATAAATAGTGCCCAAGGTAAGTATAGTGGTCCACTATCTCTAAGGGTACGCCCCCTACAGCAATGTTTGCAGAGGTTCTACCTGGGGCAAAGGTCATAGCATTAGTATTAACCATGTTCATATGAGACCTACTTTCAGAGACGCATCGTACAGTCCTAGCATAACTTAGAGATCTTGCATTCGCTCGAAGAATAGGACCAAATCATCTGCAAAGCGGAGATGCTACATGAGACACCGTTGATGTTTATTCCTTAAAAGGTTTTAAGATAGTAACACAGCGGTTACAGTTGGCTACAAAAGTTTCTCACTAGATGGCGCTGATTCGATCATACAAATCTTAGTTAACTCTTTTGACTTTAAACAGTTACATTTTAAACAAACACTCTTAGACCATCTTAGTGTTAACGGCTGACGATAATAAATGAAAAACCGAAAATAATTATTAATGATTTATTGGAGTTAACAATAGCATAAAAGAAATACACACATTCATAACAATTGCACAAAGGGGTAAAGACATATTTTAGAAATTTGTTTCCAATAAATATAGCTATCTTATCGTCAATACAATTCCGTTTTAAGCATCTTAAGCACCACAAATGACATCAAGGATTAATATCAATGCAAATTATATAACTTTGAAATATGTTCTCTATAGTAGGTACTTAACACACAAATTAAGTTGCAGTTTTAGATGTTATCAGCATTCTAACTTAAGTTAAGTGACCGGTTAGCTAAATGGTTTGCTAAATTGCTTTTAACATTTTTATTATTGGCCAAATATATTTATATCCATTCATGATTGTGGTCAAATACAGTTTTGCGTTGATATGTTATCGGTGAAACCGCAGGTACAAACATCTCAATAAGATAATTTTGTTAACAAGATAAAAATCCACATCGAAAACATTTTTCCAGCAATATTAGAAGTTATTTATTAACCCTAGCTATGATTATATCTAGTTTTACACGATATAACTTTTTAAACTATCATGGTTACTCACATTAGAATAAATATTATTAACGGGATTATTATCATGTCTTTTGTTTTTAGTTTTACACTGGTATGATTAACATATCAAATGCATATTCAATACAAAGACCAATAATTATATCGAAATAGTACATTTATATTTTCTGCTATGAACAAAAAACACACATACTTACAATGCAAACTTCGATTTTGCTATAAACATCGTATCGATTAGATAAGGTATGCCACGGAAACAGGAATATAAATAGCCATAGCAAAATTGTATTTAAAAAGATCAAACTTGAATAGTAATTTTGTGAGCTACTCTACTGCAATCAAATACTTTCAATCAAATACTTTACACACTAAAATGCAGTACGGAATTATTGGAAACCTAACATTATCACAACACAATACGCGGTGCTGCCTGTACAATCGCCAATATATCACAAGTAACAACTATAAGCCGAAACGCGACATCTGCGCAAGCGCATAAAACCATTTTAAGGAAGGTATACCCTGTTATTTTTTAACATGGACTATAGTTAGACCTGATACTGTCTCCTTATTTTTCTAAAGGCAGATAGAGACAACATCAGTCATAAAACAGGTTTAACTTTAGTCTTCTTTTATTAATAACAGGGTCAGCATAAAATAGAGGTGTTGTCAACACCATAATTTATTTTAAAATATTCAAAGTAACGAAGGGTATCGTTTTTTAAACATTAACCATTGTTTGTTTAAAACTAAACCAGAAAAATACTAAAAACACTCGATTGAGGAATATAATTTGCATATCGTCGCCATTCCCATACAATTTCTATGAAAGAATGCCGTTTGGATATGTTACATAGTTTATCTATTAATCAACCAGACCCCTACTTTAAAAGGTGAGCAGAATATAGTTAATTTAAAAATGATGAGACACTTTGACTTTCATTTATGTGACAAGAGTGTCACAAGATCTTTGTTGGCGATTGTAGGACTAACATTTCAACAGCTTCCCAACTAAAGTCAGTTATTGTAAGCAGTTTAAACTCAACTACAATACATTTTATATATAAATATGTTTTTTTTCTCTATTAGCTAATATAATCTCAAATCTCAATTTATTTTAAATCACTCCTATCAATCAATATACACTCTCAAAACAGGACCATTTTATAAACCCTTCAGAATACGAATCTCACAACTAAATAGGTACTTACTTAAAAGTAATTTATGTGGAATACAATATTAAAAAAAAACCTTTTAATTATAATAACATTTCGCCACAAACAGATAAAACTAATTTAAAAAGTCAGTAAACATTTATTAAAAGTATATAAATCGAAAACATAAAATAATCATTATACAATTATTATTTTTGAAAAGGTAACTGAAATTTTGTTTATCAAAAAAATTATTAGTTTTTTTATTGTAAATTATTACTTTCGCAGGTTCTTTAAAAACACGTTAAGTTAAGTCAACAGCAAAATAAAGGTAAATAGTACATTTAAAGAGACTGCTTATATAAATCGTAATAAGAGTTCAAATTACTTTTACGCTTTCAGCCTTCCTACATATTCTACTACAAAAAGTTTATTATATTCAAGCCATGCCAACTTTTTGATTGCACCTTCCATGTCAATTCGACATCTTCAATTAACTTTATCAAAATGGATCACTATTTTTAATTATTGACTATATAATTACATAATGTGTTAAATACACCCTACGACTAAGTCAGGCAGTGAGATGGACCACACGTGGTACGAATTCTTAGCAACGAGCTTCACAAACATTTACCTCCACATGAAAGAATAGCTCGCATATTGTTTTCTGTTTACGCGAACACTACACATTGAAATGAAACTATTTTTACGGATCTACTCGCGTTTATTTTACACATTAATTTTTATTTTAATGTTTATTCTGACGTTTCGAACTCCGCAGGATCTGTGGTAACAGGGAGACTATCTGTGACTATGGATCTGCGATCGTTTACATTTCAAATAGCTATTTTAGTTTATCACAAATGCATGCCTATTTAGTAAGATGAACTTTACTACATACTTTAAGTGAGTTTATTAATGTATATTTTTTTAAATACAATTTAATAAACTATTTTCAACTCTATGATTTAATGCTAAGAACTCGTATCAATTATTAACTTTTAAAAATACAAATAGCATGCATAGAAAATTGAATTATCTACCAGTGTTAAGTGAAGTTAATAAATGGTATTATTATCATTATTATTTTTCTTAATATAGGTAAGTATAGGTACATAAAAATATTGAACTAAAGATCGCCAATGTATATTTTTTTACAATGATTTTGTTATAAATAATTTCTAATTTAAAGTGACGTTATTTTTAAATAACCTTAAATTATTAGAGTACCAATACACCCTCGCACCGCTTCGATTAAATTCGATTTCTCTTATATAGCAATGTCTTTTTTACGTCACACAAATAAATCTACTCAATTATAACTATGAATATAAAGTTCTGTGAGAAAAGAAAAGCCGGTTGCACCGATCAGCTTATCGTGTTAATTTTAAGCTTTACACTCTTTCGATTTCAGAGTTACGTTTAAGTAACTTTTAAGAAATAGCAATTTGTATCAGGGTTCGAAAGGATAATTAAAATTTTAATAACACTTGGATAATTATCAATTTATAATAACACAGCAAATGTTAACTGTATTCGAACGACGAAGGCTTATTACCGCACTCATACTCAGTGTCTCTGCGCTTCTCGCTGAAGATTTAGAAACCCTGTATTTACTATATCGATTGTGAAAGTACTTAAATACTTTCGAAACTCAAGACATAGTTTTTATTTTAATTAAATAAATGATTACGCATTCCTTAATTTGTTATTAACCTTTTCACCGCCCAACTATCCTGCACGCGATGTCCCGCTGTACGCCAACGTATAAATGTATATTAATAAAGTAGGTACAAAGAAGAACTTCTATAGAAGTGCTGGCGTGGACGGCACGAAAATCTCGAACTTCTATAGAAGTTGTTGGCGGTAAAAAGGTTAACAATACAACAAATTATACGACTAAAGCATTTGAAATTATCGGATATTTATCAAGCTGTGTAATTGTCGTGATAATTTCGAACCCTGATTTATAAACAGTGCTGGTGCAACCAACCATTTATGAAATGAAGTGTTAAAGCTAGAATTAAAGAATCACTTACACTGTTTAAAATAATAAAAGTATCAAGACTAGCAGTGCGTTGTTCATTGACCGTTCAATCGTTATTCAAGCGATACTTGCTGAATGTTGAGCGCAAATTATAAATACAATTACCACAAGCAAATTATCTCTGCATTAGTAGTTTTTTGTACGTACGTTCAAATATTGGTCGAGACGTATTATAGCGAGATGTTAGATGGAAATAGAGAGACGTCTTTTTATTTAGATGTTTCTAATTTTTAATTAGTGGCAACACAATTATATTTTAATTTACACTGGCAACTCTGGCCTGTTGCCAACACCTCCAGCAAGGTCGAAAACGGCTTGTGCTACCTCCGCAGCTAATTTATCCGCAGACTGAAACAATAAAAGTAAATTAGGTGACATATTGTGTGTTTGTTAAAGGGCTTCCACAGGGTAATGTATTTGGTTCGACGTTCTTTCTAGATAACAACGATAGTTTCTATGGTGATGGATTTAGATAAGGTCGTCGGCAAGTATACTTAGAGCAACACCTACTTATCATCTATACTCACTGCACTGGTGATCTTAAAATTTAAAATTACATGCTATGAAATTTATGATCATTTTTACATTATTTAGGTACAATTCGTCTATTTAGGTAACACTGAATATTCTTGAACGGTATGACAAAACATTGTCAAAATAGTCACCGGTTACTTCGAATACGAGTAGTAGGATCTCCATTGCACTAGTAATTTATAGCATAGTTTGACAATCATGATTGTTACCGGTTTTAAAATCATACTCAGCTTTAATAACAAGTGATCGGAAGGGCTAAAGTTGTCGTCAAGACAACACTAAGGTTAAATTAAAAACCAACAAAATGTTGTTTGTTTATTGTTATCGAATCCCGGATCCCGTAGTTTACTTTTAAGTAGTTTTTCTTTGCACATAAAATTACTCTTTATAGTATTTATAACAACTAATGGTCGCCCAGCGTAATTTTATTAAGGCTGCACGGATTGCATCCTAACCAAAGAAAAATTAAAAAGATAGAATGTGAGTTTGGATTGGCATTGACAGATTTCGACCGCCCCTCTTCCATTTTTGAAATTTTTTAAAAGAGTATATATATGTGTATGTCAAATACATATGCGTGTGTGTCAAATACATAGTAGTGTGTCTAATGTTTGTTTTATTGATTTAATATATATCTATGCATAATTTAAAAAAAACTATTAACATTCGGATAACCTTCTCTATAGAAACTAATAAGTGTGCGAAATTTCATACTCCTCCGACCGCGCAATTTTCATAAAAAGGGGTACAAAGTTTTTGCTTTACGTATTAATATATAGATACCAACGTCTGAATTTACAATTGAAGGGATTTTTACAAAAACAACATGACTTTTTAGCAATATATTTTACTGGAAATAAAAAACTTTCTCCAATCCAAGTTTTTCGTCTCATTACTTTAAAATTTTAATCATTTATTTATGATAGTGTATTGGATTGATAACGTAACATTTTCCATTATTTATACCTACGATTATGGAGAAAAATGATAAAATGTAGTATGCACTAGTGTTATTGTTGTATGTGTATGTAGTTTTTGTAAAAATCCCTTCAATTTTAAATAGCAATTTTGTAATATATAAAAAAAAATGCTGAGTCCTAATGATTTTGGGGGAGGTCAACTAATGGAAATAAGAACCAAAATAAATGAACAACATTTTGGTGGTTAACCACTCTTCGCCTTATCTTGACGGCAAATTTAGGTAAATTAGCCCTCTCGATTGCGTACACTGGTAAATAACTACCATTTATTTTGGAATAAGTTTTTTTTGAGAAGCTCGGTGGCCCAATGATTAACGAGCCCTGCGGGTGCTAAGGTTAAGCAACTTTCGCAAAAGCCAGTCATCGGATGGGTAACCAAACATTTTTATCTCGAGCTTCTCCGTGCTTCGGAAGGCACGTAAAGCCGTTGGTCCCGGTTGCAATAGTAGCCGTTAACAACCACCAATCCGCACTCGGCCCGCGTGGTGGTTTATGGCCCGCTCTCCCTACCCATCCATAGGGAAGGCTCGTGCCCCAGCAGTGGGGACGTTGATGTGCTGGTGATGATGGCAATCAAGTATTTTCTAAGTCCCTTACAAATAAACAAAGAATAAGGTCCGAATAGTTATTCCGTGTTTTGTCCCTGTCATGTAAACGTCATTTCAAATTAGAGTGAAAGAGACAAAACACGGAATTACTATTCGAAGCTTACTCTTTGCTTATTTGTAAGACCCTAAGAGTCTCACCTCCTGTGTGTCAGCTTCCGCGTACACTCTCACGACGTCCTCAGTGCCGGACGGTCTAACAAACGCCCTCCCGCAATTGTATTTGGTCACCAAACTGTCTATTTGTGTCTGAAGACCTTCGGGTGACGTGCATTGCCTCTCAGCGTCAGCCGTCGACACGGCGTTACGATCCTGGTAAGAGATAAGATAAGGTATGGGATAAGATATATTTATTAGTAAAAAAAAATAGTATGTACGAGATGTTTTAATGAGTAACCTGACAACTTCAAACAAATACCAATGACTTAAAAACAAACCACTAACATCATGTCAAAAAAGTTTTAAAAAAAGTAAACATTCCTCAATTTAAATAGCGAAAAAGGTTTGGACCAGCCAGGTTCCGGCCACCGTCTCTTTGGTAATGTTCATAAGGTCTACTAGCAGATCGTACCTGTACCGTGACCTTGAGCTATCTACAATCGATCGCAATACGCTTCAAGCCAGCTCTTAGCGATAACCTGACTTTCTACCAGCCCTTCGTCTCGTTGCTTTGGGCAGCTTTAGAGAACAGTATAAGTCGGCGTACATGGTACGCTATCGCTTTTCGGTTAAAGGCGGCAGTGAGATTCAAAATGGTAGGTATCATAATAAAATAATAGGATACCTATGAAATTGACGTTTTTTTCTCACTTATTAATAGGTGTATTACTTCTAAAAGTCAATACCGGTTGTTAATATTATTATACACCTTTAATTAGGACTATGTAACTTAGGCTTCAGTAATAACAATAATTATTCATTTTGTGTCTTAATCCCCCAATTTTTTTTTAAACTTACATATTTTTTTGTTCGCGGAATTGACCTTTTGTTTCATTGTAGCTTCGAAGGGACTTTATTTTTATTCTTTTTAATGTCTGCTATATTGAGCTAGTGAAACAAACACACTACTTAACAATTTTTATAGTGTTAACAGAAATTAATGCTAAAAAAATTAAAAAAAACGTTAGTATGAAAAATAAAGTTTTATAAAAAATCTTCATACAAAACGTCAATTTCATAGGTGAGGACCTAATATAAAATTGCACTATGATCTCACCTGGACAGTGACCTTGAGCTGCCGACTAGCCAGGTCATCGTAAGCTTGCAGCCAGCTCTTGGCACTTAGTCCGCGCGCGCGCAGAACGGTCTCCACCAAAAACAGGTCGGAGATGGCGTCGCCTACAGTCTCATTGGTCATGTCTATGAAGTTTGCTAGGAGTTGGGCCGCCTTACGTTGCTCCGGTTCGCTGGTGACAATAAATTAAGATTTCAGACAACTGTTCGCTAAGTTATAGAATAAAATAGAATATTTATTTAATAAAGTGACCAAGACTCATAATGTGTTAGTATTAACTTATTCTACGTTAGTTATATGATATTACTTATTTTTAAATATGACACAAATTAGACCGCACTTCATTGCTGCGCCATACCAGACCATATGGCGCAGCAATCATTTACGTATGGACAGTCAAGCCTGCTGGCGACCATACTTAGGATGCTGTTGGTGCTGCCCCGCACCCTGCGTACCAGAGACGCGCATCGCTTTCGCATCGTTGTGTAGAAGCAGTTAACTCGCATTTCGGCAAACATTCCTGACGCGCTACAAAAGCGAGACAGCCCCAAAAGCACCCTAAACGCATTGTTGTATTGAACACGGTGGGAACTGTAAGATTTTTGAGTGTATCTAGCCCACAGGTTATGAATTGTAATGAATTGAAAATTAATGAATTGTATTGTGATATTTAAAAAAAAAACTGTGTATTTTAAACTTGATATGGACAAATAATTTTTAAATATTGAATAATATTGTATTTGCATGCTGTATACTAAAAGCAAAACATGAGCCCTTTAAAGTGTACTAAGACCATATTACCATGTTTTTTAGCAAATAAAGTTTTATTATTATCTCTCTATTTATTTTTTTACATATTAATTTTCATTTTTAAATATTTTCTAAAAAACAAAACAAACATTTAAAAATATAAAAAATAGGGGTCCACCGGCATCGGGACCAGGGTCCAAACTACCGGTGATTAGGGCTCCAGAGACAGGAACCTCCTCACAATGCGTGCCGTATCGAGGAGAACTGCCTTCTGAATCAGGCCCTTGATCCAGCCGCCTAACGAGAGCCTCATGAGATGTTGATCGAGGCTCTTGGCCATCAGGCCGTTGGCCGTAACAACAATCGGCACGATGACAGCCGAGTCCACACTCCACATGTCGACAACCTCATGTGCTAAGTCGAGATATTTGATTTGTTTCTCTTTCTCAGCTTTCACGAGGTTCTCGTCATGGGGAATGGTGATATCGACAATCATCGTGCGGCGCGCTAATCGATCTATCACCACAATGTCTGGCTTATTAGCTACAATAGTCCTGTCGGTGATGATAGATCGATCCCAGTACAACGTGACATGATCATTTTCATTTTCATTAGGCTGCACGTGTAGAAAGAGGTGCAATATGCTCTGAATAAAGTAATTTTAACATTATTTGTGCAGCGTGCAAACCCAAGAGCCAGCATTATGCTATGGATTCTGCTTCTTTGGACTTCTTTGTGTGAAACAGGAGTGACATCGGTTTGCATTGTTTTGTCGATTATTAATTCAATACAAACATTTATTGTAGACATATAGGAAAGACCATACAGCAAAAGAAAAATATACTACGAGTATAGTATCATTATTATCGGGTAACTTAACTATCAGTCAGCAACACTAGTTTAAAAGTACACTCATAAAAAATGTTTTTAACAAAAAATAAAAACGGCTTCAAAAAAACAAAAACACAAAAAAAATTAAAATAAGTTATTTATTATTGGCGTGTTGCTGTAAATATCTATGGTAAGAGTTTGCGTTTACACTCTTAGGTAGTTCGCATTAAAGTGATTAAAGTTATGTCTCACCTATCCTCGCTATTTTCCTTATAGCGTTCTTGGCTTGGTTGCTATTTTTAAAGTACCTACATTCATAAAAAATATTTTTAACAAAAATTAAATCGGCTTTAAGAAAAACACTTAATGATTAGTTTGCGATAAGTGTCTAAAGTTGTGTCTCACCCGTCCCTCGCTATCTTCCTTATAGCGTTCTTGGCTTGTTTGCTATACACGACAGTCCCGTGTCCGTTGGCTTCGAAGTAAACGCCCACGTCATACGCGAGCGCCGCGTGATGTAGATGCTTCACACCCGTCTTCACACAGCTTACGGGTACTTTCTGGACGAACAGGGAATACGAAACATGAATAAGTACGGTCGCCCAAAAAATTGGTTTACCACCCTAAGGTTGAATGTCGCATGGCAGATTCATAGGCGATAAAGATTAGTGTCGCTCGCAGATCGATCTGACAACTTCTATTGCCATCTCTAATTGATTAGATTACTGTTTGTTTTGACAAAATGTCAATTGTCAGTTTTCTTTTTATCAAATAAAATTTGATTGTCTAATATAAATAGTTTTTATTACTTTTGTTTAGAAAATTTATATTTTCTTTACCGTAATTAATGTCTTATCCATTTGTAATAAAGGTTAAAATGTCATGCACTTATAAGTCACCTACGACGTATAAATACTTATCAATTAGGTTTACGTCATTATTATGCATCTATTTCAGTAATATCTAGTATGAACGTTGTTGTAATTTTCGATGACTAGAAAACTAAATCAAAACTGGTACACCACTTTCTTGGGCCACTGTACCACGATAAAATTTTACTAAACAAAATCAACTCGACTAAGGAAGCTCGAGTGGTAATCGAACACTTTGGATAAATTAGGCTCTCTGTTACAGATCAAATATCCGCCATAACATCAATGTAGCATTGTTGTGTTCCGGCAGTTAGCTGCCGGAACACAACGATAACAAAGATACGATACCCAGTGTCTCAGTAGTTGAGGATCCCGGGTGAAATGCGCTTCCACCATTGGCCTTATCATCACTTAACATCATGCGAGATGAAGACACTGTGCTTCATCATCAGCTCATTTTATGTCCCCCCCCCCCCTGCTGGTGCACGAGCCTTCCCTATGGATGGATAGGGAGAACGGGCCATAAACAACCACGCGGGCCCAGTGCGGGTTGGACCAACGGCTATACGCGCCTTCCGAAGTATGGAGGAGCTTGAGATGATACATTTTTTCAACCATCTGATGACCTAAACTGAATAAATGATTTTGAATTTAAAATTGAATTTTGACCGGCCTTTGCGAAAGTTGCTTAAGGCGACGCACCGCTAAACAATAAATCTCATACGTTTTGATACGAGCGTTTGCGCCCCGTACCATAAGAAAAACTGTTTTATTTTTCTTCAAATTAAAACTACAAATTATTTAAAAAAAATGAACTACAATTTTGAAGTGTGTGCTAAGACTAATCTACTAAGAAAATTTGGATGCTTAAATCGGTCTGGTTAGCCTGTAAAATGCGAATTTTAAAGAAATTACTTTGATATTTTTTTCTCTGTTATAAAAGTTGAAAAATCGTGTTTCTGCAACTAACAAAATGAAGTCAATTAAATGAAAAATCATGTCATCAAATATCACTTTCATATGTTTTGTAATTGTTGGGAAAAATCAAGATCCCGTCACGTAAATTACCAATGCGTCGTCTTAACCCCAGCACTAGCAGACCGGGCGTGTTAACCACTGCACCGTCGAGCTCCTCAAACTGTGCTTTTTTTTGAGAGAGATTGCTGATTGCCTCAGACGGCATTTTCAGCTTTACCGGACTTTTTTGGGGGCGGCGAGGTACGTAAAGGGTACCTCAAGCCGTGTGAAACGAATCACCTTTAGAGGTTTTCTAGCGGGAACGCTAGCTTTCTAGCATCACAAACTTAAAAGTGCGTGTCCCCGTGCCCTACTAGATTCTCCAAAGGGTAAAAAAAATAAAAATAAAGTAAATAGTTTTTGTTAAAAAATTGGATTTTTATTGTGTACCTCATAATGCTTCCTCTCGTTTGAGGTTTGATTATGTGAGGTCGCGTGGCGTCGTCGGCGATATGATTATCGTAGTGGCGTGCTTTCGTTTTAAAGTGATTTGTATTGGTGAATTACAGGTTTTGTTATTCGAGATCACATGGCTTCGGTGCTAAGTTATTCGTGGTGACATGCTTTCGTTGTTACGTGATTCGTATTAAAAAACTTACGGGGACGTAGCATTCGATGTTACACTTTTCGAAGTCAGGCATCACACTCGTTCGAATACGATCGGTCGAACTGTGCTTATCCGAAAGATATTTTTAACAAAATAATGCTACAATATTACAAGCGTCGACATACCAGTCCCTCGGTGATGTATCTGGTAGAAGCTCCGTTGGCGTAAGCCGTCTGTACCAGACCCAGCGTAAGGTCGTTAGCCTGCGCCGCTTTGAGCAGTTCAGTGACGTAGCTGGCGAGAAGCGTCGCGATTCGGTCGCCGTCCAATAGGTGCATGTTGTCTCTGTAAAGGCCACAATAAGCTATTGATAGAGTTCTTGGGGAGTGCTTACAATGCTCAAAGCTTAAGGAAAAGGAACTATGAAATTATCTGTCATACTAATATTATAAAGAGGAAAACTTTGTATTTTTGTATGTTTGCAACGAATAAACTAAAAACCACTAGACTGATTTAAAAAAATATTTCACCATTAGAATGCTACATTAGCGCTTAGTAACATTGGCTATATTAAAAAAGAAATGTCCACCCGTGCGAAGCCGGGACGGGCCGCTAGTATATTATAAACGTATATTTGTGTACGACCTAATAAATAAATATACTATAAAATTGTAAATTGATGTATTATAAAATAAACACGAGTAGATCCGTAAAAGCTCATTTCAATGTGTAGTGTTCGTGTAAACTTTTGAAAACAATATATAAAATTATGTTTTGAGTTGTTTATGAGACAAAACTATATTCAAACTTCTTGGGCAATCCAAACAAAAAGTGTTAGCTGGATATGAGTAGCTAAATGCCGAATGAATAATAATAGCTTGCCCATTATCATCATCAACATTATTATCAGCCTATATGACACTATTTAAACTATACGCGAAATGACATTACGCGAAATGACATATACGCGAAATGACATATACGCAAAATGACTTATACGCAACATGACATATACGCAAAATGACATATACGCGAAATGACATATACGCGAAATTACATAATAAGCGAAATGATATGTGTTCAAGTGGATTCGAGAATGATTTAGATTTATAATTGAGCCCAGTAGGCGGCGCTGCTATAGGGGTCCATCATGGGATACGGGTGTTCTTTAAGCGGACGAATGATTTGTTGGTTTTGTTGTCATGGAAACTGTCAAAGCAGTACGAAGTCCGACGGTCAGCTAGAAATCTTACATATAGGTATGAACAACAAGTAATAGCCTTACTTATCATCGAGGTAGTAATAGACGATCCGGTCGGCGTCTCCGTCCAAGGAGGCTACCCGTTGGAAAGGGACGTGTTCGACTCCCACCGGAGGCTTCTGCGACACCTTCACGAAGTCGGCGCCACACTGGGAAATAATGATCATCATCATCATCATCACCAACAACATCATTAACAATATCGAGGTAGGCGCTAACAACTACCACTAGCCCTCGACTGTAGTTATTAAGGATCTTACAAATAAACAAAGAATAAGGTCCGAATAGTTATACCGTGATTTGTCTCTTTTACTCTAATTGAAAATGACGTTTACATGACAGGAACAAAACACGGAATAACTATTCGGACCTTAATCTTTGTTTATTTGTAAGGCACTAAAAGTTAAAGATACTTAAACCACTTATATCAATTTGAAGCCGACTGTATATAGAACATGGAGAAATAAGGCAATTTGAATCTTCTTCATTCATTGAACAATTTAATTTAAGTTAGATCAATTTCGCTTAACAAACATTTTACCTTTATGTCTGTAGAAAAACATCGGTTTAGCTACTAAAGCTTATTGTAAGATATTTATCAACAAGATTTTATATCCTTTCAGTAAATTAAAAGTCGATGGCCCAGAGTAACTCAAAGGCGCAGTGGTTAACGCGCCCGGTCTGCGATTGCTAAGGTTAAGCAACTTTCGCAAAGGCTGGTCATCGAATGGGTGACCAAAAACTGTATCATTTCGAGCTCCTCCGTGCTTCGGAAGGCACGTAAAGCTGTTGGTCCCGGCTGCATTAGCAGTCGTTAACCACCACCAATCCGCACTGGGCCTGCGTGGTGGTCTATGGCCCGTTCTCCCTATCCATCCATAGGGAAGGCTCGTACCCCAGCAGTGAATGAGCTGATGATAAAATGCTGAAATATTTTAGACCACTTATACAAATTTGAAGCTGACTGTATACAACATAGACATAAAGCAATTTGAATCTTATTCATTAATAAAACTATTGTTCAATTTCGCTCCACAAACATATCTAGGTAGGGCAAACATTGGTTTAGATACTAAAGTATCCCCTTCTTTCACTTACATGAAGGTCTTCTGTACAAGGGTATGTCCTTTAGTAATATAAAGGTAAGAGAAACATCGAGCTAGCTATAAAAACATATTGTAAACATCCTCTATTATAACAACATTAAAGTTGAGTTTCATTACACTAAGCTTTCATATCTTTTCAGTAACTTTAAGGTAAGAGAAACATGGAGCTAGCTATAACAACCTATTGACAAACCACCTCTATCACACTAACATTAAGGTTGAGTTTCATTACAATAGGTTTTATTTCCTTTCAGTAACATAAAGGTAAGACAAACATCGAGATAGCTCTAAAAACCTATTGACAAACAACCTCTATCACACTCACATTACGGTTTAGTTTCCCGCTGTTCCAAGTCTTACATCTTTTCGGTAACTTAAAGGTAAGGCAATCAACTAGCTAACTATACCTATTGAAAAATAACCTCTATCGAACTCACATTAAGGTTGAGTTTCCCACCGTTCCCGCCGAGGTTGAACAGGTGCAGATCCAGCTCTCCATCCAAACTCTTCTTGATAATGTTCAGTTTCTTGCCTCCCACACCGTTCGCACCGTCAACGTACAATGTGGTATTGTACTCTCCGTATACGGGTAACTTATCGCGGATGTTCTTGAAGGCGCCAACGATTTTCTCATAATAACCTTTAATATCAAGACAATAACGCTCAATATGGAACATAAGTTTTAGGATACTACACTGGCAAACGAGCCTGTGAAAGCTAGCAATATCAAACGATAACGCGCGCGTTGTTAAAGATTGAAGTTTTTATGACTACCGAGTATGGTTTGAATAAGGCTCGTTGTTTAAGGATTTGTGAATTATACTGACTTTTATTTCCTTTAGAGACAGAAAATACAGTTACCATATTTTAACACGAAGTTTGAATCGCCTGCTTACAGGACCTATAGCTAGACCGCTTAACTGAGTCCTCGCCTGCGGTAGGTACGCGGGGCGGGAGGTACGTAGGGCCTCTGCCACGAGTACGAGCGTTTTGCGACGCGGCGAACGGATTTGTTAGTTCATTGTGTTATTTCTATAACCGTTGACTATGACTGCCGTCGTATAGCGCGCAATGAACTAGAAACCGTTCGCCGCGTCGCAAGTCGCTCGTGTTCGTGGCAGAGGCCTTACGTACTTCCCGCCCCGAGTACCTACCGCAGGCGAGGACTCAGTTAAGCAGTCTTGCTATAGATTCTGCCATTTAATCCTTTAACAAGAAGTGGGGTGTATATTTCCACGTAATTTTGAACTTTATGTGTAAGATAATTGAATTGAGATTGAAAACCAATTAAATATTCAAACATGTTCTCTCTCTCTCCTCTTTCTCCCTTATAAATATATAAAGAGGTAAAACGTTCAGAATCGTGTCGGTGGCGTGTTATTGTCAATTTTCCTATATTTCTAACGTCTCAATATCTCTGATATTAATCAATATCAGAGTCAGACCACTAATACACTATTGAATACGTTATTGAATAAGCAAACTTAAGGCTAGGAAATAGAGTAGAAATCACCTTCTTCAGTGGGTGTCCCGTAAGTATTGTCGTTGCGGCATTTCACGCAGTAGTGCAACATCGGGGTGGTGACGATGCCGAACTCCTTGGGCGTGCCTTTGAGCGCGATGACGCCGTTGGCCGCCGCCGCCGCAAGACGGGGGCTCGTGTATCTAAGATCATACAACAAACAATTAGCCAACATTTATTTATTAAAATGTAATCAAAAACTTGAAGGATTCGTTTAGTCTACATTTGACGGATTCTACTTTTGATATCATAGTCTACTTATGACAGATTCCACATATGACAAATTCTACATATGCCAGATTCTACATAAGACAAATTCTACATACCATTCTGTTATACTATTCTATTAGTATTGCTTGAAATTGATAGGTGAAATAAATATATAGGTATATATTGTGATAGTTATGAATTTTAAACTTAGACTAGTTGATGTAGAATCAATCAAATGTAGAATTTGTCTTATGTAGAATCTGGCATATGTAGAATCTGTCAAATGCAGAATCTGTCAATTGTAGAATTTGTCATATGTAGAATCTGTCATAAGTAGACTATGATGTCAAAAGTAGAATCTATCAAATGTAGACTAAACGGAAGAATTGGCCCAAACTAGCTCAGGATAGAGAATAGGTGGAAAGAGGGAGGAGAGGCCGTTGCCTTGCAGTGGGAAAGTAATGGCTGATTGATAATATAAATAATACCTAATAATAATAATAAAAATAAACCGAAATGTGGGAGGTGACGTCCACCGAAATCATCCCTATTGTTATATATCGACAAACGGGGTATTCCGGCCAGCGCCACGTTGGGTGAACTCCTGAACAGGCTGGGATTTTTCGGCGGCGCGCTTTCAGCGAAAATGCAAAAAGGTGGTATGGTGCTTGATACCGCGCGCATTGTCCGCCGATTTCTCTCCCATGGTATTGCCGGTCTTAACGGCCTTAAGCATGAGGTTTTTGTACCAAATAGTATAATAATAATAATCAAAAACTACCAATGTAACGCTTTACTAATTGAGACCCTATCTTAGTCACTAGACTGCAATGCATCTAGTACCTTTAAATAGTGCCTTAAAATAAATTAAATTAAAACTATAATATTATAATATTAACATAGTTTATAAGTGCAATTGTTACAAAATATATTTATTTAAGTAAGTATATTTATTAATTTATACATATATTTTTAGTAATGTCTTTTCTGAAATATTTTTTTATAATAATAAAATTTTACTGTGTAGTATTAATAATAATAATAATAATAAAAGCATTTATAATAGGCTAAGAAAAATATTGATATTATATTTCGAAGTGTCACTACAGACAGGCACACCACACAACAAAATATACACCGCTTAGCCAACCCATTAATCATAAAGGTGAAACTAGGACGATATATAAATACATTGTACTCAATAATAGCGTTTCATACCTGGTGTCCATTCCAATGAAGACGCTCGCCTTTAGCGCCATGTCAGCGTTGACCTGCTTGATCACCTCAGCCGTTGTTGATTCTAAGTCATTGTCACTGCGGGCAAAAATAACATTGATCATCATTATCATCAAAATTCAAAATCATTAAATTAAAGAAAAAATCAAAATTCAAAATCATTTATTCAGTATAGGCTACAAATAGCTCTTATGAACGTCATTATGCCATCGGTTCGTAAGTCTACTCTGGGCGGGAGATCTTGTACTGAGAAGAACCGGCAAGAAACTCAGCAAGTGTTCAGCTCTTTTCTCCCTTACAGCGTCAAAAATATTGGAAAGTGCCCCATCATAAAAGGACACTCTCCATCATATTCCATTTATTCAGTTTAAGCTACAAATAGCTCTTATAAATGTCACTATACCATCGGTTCGTAAGACTACACAGTTTGTAAGAAAACATAACTTTGAAAAATACAACACCTTAAAACTGGAGCCCATTTTTTGTTATTGTATTCAGAATGATGTATAGATGTTCGCTTATTGATTTTGTTAGACCTTGTATATAGTAGTGTAGTATAGTAGACTATGAAATTGCATTATCACTATTATTTTTACATATCATAAAACAACAAGGTCTAGTTTGGCTTACAACACCAAGTGACAGATACATTGTCATCATTGACAATGAGCCTTAGCGAATTCTTATTGCAATGGAAGTTTTAACCAAAACTTGTAAAGCAATTTCATGGTCGAAAAGCTTTGGATAATTAACTTTTCTTTCAAAACTTTCATTTCTATAGACAGTTCCTATACGGAAGAGATAGTTCTCTTCCACTAACAACTATACATAAATTTTTACTTTTTATTATCAAGTGCCAATTGCTGCACTGAAGCTAAATTAAAAATGCGCACTGTGCCGCTAATAGCACTCAAAAAATTAAAAAAGCAGTGACAAAATTCAGCGCCAGCCTTCCCGGTAGCATAGCGGTCAGTGCAGCCGCCCGGATTGCGGAAGACCCAGGTTCGATTCCTGGCTGGGTCGGGAAGGCGTTTAATTTTTCACTGTATTTTATAAATATTTAACTATACATACTTAATAATCTTACAACTAAAAATATAATATACAATACTAACATTGAAATTTTATTATTATTATTTTTATTATTATATCTTTATTGCTTTCCCATATGTATTACAAGGATCTTAAAATAATGTCAAGAACAGTATGGACCCTGTCGGGCACAGCAAAAAAATAGGGGAGAGGAGGACGTTTCATGTGCTTTTTCATTTTATTTTAATATATTATTTTGTAGATCGTCTTTAAAATACTCTTGTAATGTTTAACCCTTTTCTGTAAGTAATTGTTTTAATTTCCCTAAAAAATATTTTTTTAATAGGATGTTTTTAATTGTAATTGGTAATTTGTTAAATATTTTAATGCACATCACTAAAGGACTGCTTGCGTGTAGATGAAGTTTTGAGGTGGGTAGCATTAGTCTTGATTGGGTTTTTTGGCGAAATGAATATTTTCTTACTTCTTTACTTCTAATTATTATAATATGTTTATAATAAATATTATTATATTATATCATGTGGTTTTTTTTGTAGTATTTTTATTTATCATCATAATCAACCTCTATAAACGTCCTTCGCATCGGTTTCGATCAAACACTTCAAGAGGATTAATTTAAAAACATAATGGAACTGGGTGCCTAAAGCGAGTTTCATTTAACGTTAACGTTAACGAGAACGAGAATTTGTATAGCATTGAACGTTGCGAATTACAATTTTGCCATACGAACTGTCACTAGGCCCCTAGAACACATATTACTAAACCTTTCCATTTGACATTTGAAAGCTATTCAAAAACTTCAAACTGATTCCCAAGTGTCAAAGATTGCGATAACATGTCAGATGTTCTTTAGGTGACGTAAAAAATTTCTAAATTACTTCCTTCAAATAGTTTGTTGAGCATAATTTAATTTTCTATCTCTAATTACTAGATATGTTTTTTTTTTCATTGGCGGCGCTAGTGTGCGGCGTAAACGCTCTTAACGACATCGTCAATTTGACATTTATTTGGAATCGTGTATGCAAAATGACAAACGTAAATACCTTTAAAAGGTATATATCGTGATAGAGGTTGAATTTAGACAATAAGCCCCCTGTTCACAAATAGGTTGGTAAACTGTAAGTGTACCGACATTTTAATAGCATACCTACACCGCGTCTATTCTCAGATCCATTTCTGTTGTAAGAATCGATACAAGATGTCAGTCAGCCCATTCAATTTTACAGCCTAGGTTTTCGGCGCGCGACATTTAATGCCTCCGCTACAAGCACGAGCGTTTTGCGACGCGGCGAGCGGATTTCTAATTCATTGCGCTTTACACTACAGCAGTCTTTCCAACGGTGATAGCAAGAACGCAATGGACTAGAGTCAGAGCGGTAAGAGTCTCTGGAAATAAACACTTTGCGCGCTCTTATTACCGTATTGACATGGATAGTGGGTGGTTGACTTCTGCTACCTCACATGAGTTCACATGACTATTAACAATATTCCTTGACAGATTTAGAGCGTTTATATGTGGGATTGGTGACCGCATTAATTCCGGTCTGGAGTAAACTACATATTATCTCTCTGTTCTTTCATGTTTTAGATCTTCAGAGCCGGCAAAACGGTGAATAAAAATAATCTTATTGTATTTTTTATAAACTAAAAAGATAACAATCTTTAATAAAAAAAATTAAAGCCAATTGCGGATTGACATTATCTATTCCATTCTATCACAAGTATTTAAGCTAGACAATTAGTCGCAAGTCTATTTATCAATATATCAGTTTAGTACGCAGCACTTAGAGAGTATAGGTACATAATATATATATACATTTAACTTTATCAATCATATACTTATCTATCATCATAATCTGTATAAAAATAATTTTATTTAAAGAATCAGTACAAAAAAAATTAAAATAATATCTTGAAAACTTACGAAGTTACAAGCTTTTTGTGCTGTCCCGTTCTGTGTTTTTAGTAGGGTACTTATACTATAATTGAGATTTTGTAAATATTATTTGGTCAAAATGTAACATGGTATAAAAAATATTGAAATCGATCTATTACTGATTCTGAACAAACAGTTTCAGGTTTCGTATAAACTAAAAATAACATTGTATATAATAATCAATTGCTGTTTGTTTGTATCGCTGAAACTCGAGTATGGCTGGACCGATTTGGCTAATTTTGATTTTGAAATATTTATGGAAGTTTAGGGAAGGTTTAAAGTAACGGAAAATAGTAAAAACGACAATTTAATTTTCTAATACAAAATTATTTGTCTGTTTTGTTGTCATGGAAACTGTCAAAGTGTTACGAAGTCCGCCGGGTCAGCTAGTACATAAATAAAACTAAAACAATTATTAATATTATCACAAACATATAAATAGTACAACACAATTCAAGCAAAAGTAAAAAGTAACGTTTAAATTTTATATTCCCGCTTGTACACCTACATGCGTCAAGTATTTTTGTTTTCCAACGAGATGGTATACCATTAAGCAGACTGATGCGTTTGCACGTCGCATCTAAAATTACACCGGAGAATATTTTGTCGGTTGGAGAAATTCGTCCTAGATATATCGGGACAGCGCACCTCTCGGCGGGGGGCAATTGTGTCCCACAGCTACTGAGAAACTGAGTAACGCGAAGCTTTACCATATTCAGGGTGCCTACTGTGAGTTTTGTGTACTATCCGTATTCATTCGAATGAGGAGTCCAATGGCGCAGTGGGTAACGCGCCCGGTCTGCGAGTGCTGAGGTTAAGCAACTTTCGCAAAGGCCGGTCATCGGATGGGTGACCAAAAATGTATCATTTCGAGCTCTGTGCTTCGGAAGGCAAGTAAAGCCGTTGGTCCCGGCTGCATTAGCAGTCGTTAACAACCACCAATCCGCACTGGGCCCGCGTGGTGGGTTATGGCCTTTTCTCCTTACCTATCCATAGGGAAGGCTCGTGCCCCAGCAGTGGGGACATAAAATGAGCTGGCGATGATAATGATAATGAATGATTAATTTAGACATTTAGTTTTATTGAATCTAAGTATATCAGTCATAGTAAAAATTATTATTATTTTGTCTTTGTTAACGAGCAAATGTTATTATTATAATGTGAATGATTTTCCTATGGATAAAAGTTTATAATTTAATGATCATGTGTTTTTTTGAACTTTTGTTTTTGATGTTTATTTATTATTTTGACATTTCTTTATTTACGATCCTTTTTTGTTATTTGTTTTTTTATTTTGTATTTGGAATGTCCAATGGCTATGTAATAATTCATGGAATAATGAAATTTCATATCGATATACTCAATTTAACATTTCCTAATCAAACACAATTGTAATGATAATGAATTTTAATTTTATAATATGTTTTATCTACACTAATGTTGTAACATTCTACTTATGTTTCCAATACTTGACTTATAATTACTACTGTTATAGCGCAGACAACAAAACACTCAATTTAAGCAATTTCACATGATGGTATAATATCCACATCGATATCGTAAAATCTCATTATAACATCAATAAAACGCGACCAATTAACCTGGCGAGCCTTATGTCAAAATCCTCATACAAGTTGTATAACATTTTGATATTAGGCTGGCTTTTGAAAACAGTTGGGTTATACGTGAAAACTTCGTCGAAACTACTAAACTTACATACACAAAACTCTTTGGTAAGATCTTGTGCCAATTAAATAAAAAAAGAACAGCGCGCGCTCGCTCCTGATTGGCCCTGCGCGCGCAGCTGCGCTCTCATTGGTTAGATTTTAATGGTGGCAAGTTCACTGTGACAATACACGTGCGTGAATTTAATGTTTCGCAATGTGTTTTGTTTTTAAAATACAAATTAAAAGTTAAAAATGGACAGCGACGATGATATTTGTACGCCTCCGGATATTCTAGAATTGGCAACAAAAGTAACTCACAATCTTTTGCCAGAAAAATCTAGAAAATTATATGAAAAAGAATATAATAACTTTTTGGCATGGAAGATCGAAAAGAAAACTACATCATTTTCTGAAAATGTCATTCTTGTGTATCTCAAAGACCTCTCCGACAAATTCAAGCCATCTTCTATGTGGGCTAAATATTCTATGCTCAAGTCCACACTGAGTATCTACAACAATATTGATATCACGAAGTATTCAAAAGTCATAGCGTTCCTGAAACGCAGTTCAGAAGGACACAAGGAAAAAAAGTCCTTGACGTTTACATCAGGTCAAATAAGGTCAGGTCAAATGAAGTACATAATTATAAATATTCCAACTCCGTCTACGAGCTCTACTGCTTGCCCCGCGACCGCTACAGCTGCTGGATCAATAATTAACATTAACTTTCAAAATTGTACCATCCAAAATTTGAACAATTATTATAAATAAACTATTGTCAGCTTTTACTCTTGTTGTTTGACTAATTGCATTAGTGAAGATAAAGTAGTGTATGCAACTGCATATAACACGGGTATTAAAACACTCGTTACTATTATGAAACTCGCTGCGCTCGTTTCATAAACTCACACTCGTGTTTTAATACCCTTCATTATATGACAGTTGCATAAACTACTATTATTTTTTTATATTTGTACGCCTAACAAGTTATAGCAAGACATGTTGATACTTTATTTTATTTTTTTTCCCACCAAAGTGCCATGTATGTACAAACAACCTACACATGTTTTAACAAATAAATTATCTTTTATCTATTTTATCTTTTGTTTTTATTACATGTATGTATTTCCAACACAAATCAGTTCAGGAATAAATGAAAGGAATTGATTTGTAACATTTTAACTCGGCTCGTTAGTCACAAGGAGGCAGCTTCAATGCCACACATGTTCGTATGTTAACGTGATCGAATGGCAAATAAAACTCGCGCTTACACTAGGCTAGACTTTCCTTTGGGCCAACGTTTGTGTGGCAAGGCATGAGCCCAGCAGTACGACGTTTAGAGACTGATAATGATGACAAAGAAAGGTTTGCATTTAAAAGTAGGTAGGCATTTTTGCAGTTAAGGCGACGCATCGCTAAACAATTAATCTAATACGGAGCATTTGCGCCGTACCATAAGAAAAACTGTTTATTAAAACTACAAATAAGTTTATAAAAATGAACTACCATATTGAGGTGTGTGTTAAGACTAATCTACTAAGAAAATTTAGATGCTTAAATCGGTCTGGTTTGCCTGTAAATGCAAATCTATGTTTTAAAATAGGTTAATTTAATATTTTTTTCTCTGTTATAAAAGTTAACAAATCGTGTTTCTGCAACTAGCAAAAATAAGTCAATTAAATGAGAAATCATGTCATCAAATATTACTTTCATATGTTTTGTAATTGTTGGGAAAAATCAAAATCCCGCCACGTAAATTTCCAATGCGTCGCCTTAAGATCATGGTCTCATCCGACGAAACTCTGTTGTTTGATGTTTAATAGAGAATGTTCAAGATATTCATTGGTTTTTAAAATATAGTCTGATCTAGGAATAGTTACAAAAATAACGTGTCTGCTGTTACGTGGGTAGGTAAATAGCTGACATTAGTTTGGAAGTATTCCCTTGACATTTAAATACCACTGACGAATGGCAATCACTATTCTTATTTTACGCAACAAATAAAATGTTTCTATTACAAGATGAGTCAAAGTTATTTCGATTTTAACTTTGAATATGTGAGATCACACTCTTAAAAAAATCCCCGATCCTATCCGAACTTCTCGGAGAATCTAGTAGGCCACGGGGACACGCAAAAGTGCGTGATGCCGTTCCCTCTAGAACACCTCCGAAGGTGATTCGTTTCACACGGCTTGAGGAACCCTTGAAGTTACACGCCGCCCCCAAAAAAGCCCGGTGAAGCTGAAGATGCAGTCTAAAGCAATCTGCTAAATCTAAAAAAAATCTTGAAAAATATGCGTGAACATAGTGTGTGCGGCCGAGTGCGGATGGGTACAAAAAATCAAATGATTCCGAACACCTCAGATAAACTACTGCTAAGGAGCCTTAAGTTTCTCGCCGACCCTAAAAGTCCCGATTACGCTGTAAATAGTACCTACCTACCATAGGACATAAACTCCAGCGCTCTCCTTCCCTGGCCGCTTAGTGTGTTTGTGTGTGAGATCGTAACGCATTTGACGATGGCGAGGCTGGTGGCGATTTCCTCCCAGCCCTGTTCCAGCACTTCGCCGTAGTAGTCGATCAGCTGTAGAACTCTCCTCTCCTCTCCCGGTCTTACTCCGAGTAGTAAAAAAAGGTGAAAGAAGGCAAACCCACTAAAAACTCTAGTACTATCCCTCTTTTGTCGCTAAGGGTTGTAGAGACCGTTAAGAAAGATTCCCTGGGTAAAAAAGGGGTGGTAGGGGAACAAATCGTGAATTCGTGACGCACCTGACGTTGGCGAGCCTGGTGGCGATCTCCTCCCAGCTCTCCTCCATCATTTCGCCGTCGCAGTCGATCAGCTTCACGCCGTTGTCTGGTTCCAAGTTGTGCGAGGCGGTTATCATCATGCCTACTGTGCGACCTGCAATACAGAATAGATACCTAGAACTTTTTTCTCTTATCCATCCTCCTTCATAGGACTTCACAGGTCTTCAGAGTCACCGATTAACCATGGCAACTATTTTGTCGCGTACCAAGAAATTTGGTGAATTCTTCTTTGTCACAATATCAGAAATGGAAAGCTCTCTCAGAAAGCGTATTCCTTTCCTTTGTACAACATGGGGTCCTTTAAACGAGGTGTGAAGACTGCTAGTTTGACACAATCCTGCTCCATTAGCTGTCTTCGCATCTGGACTCAAGACAGGAAGAAGACACTGTCATTTGCCTATTCATCGATATATATGAGAAGCAGAGTTAATGGACGTCACGTTAGTAGGGTTTCCAGCACACAACCTGACTGGAAGGCTAAAAACCTGCTGCTTAGCAGCAAAAATACAATTTTCTGCTGCCACGCAGCAGCATTCTGCATTACTGGGGACGTAGTTGTTCATCCATTTTGGTCGCCCATCAACAACCAATAGCTAGTTGATATAGCGAGCTAATTTTACGACCCCTTCGCAAATGACCTTCCCTAAATGATAACCCTATTCAGAAGTTTCTGCTAAGTATGAAGCTGCCTCGCCATCTCTGAATACAGTACCGATAATTTAGATTGGTAAAATTACCCATATAGCGTAGCGCTTTGCAAATTCAAGTATATTTGCGGGGGTGTGCTTGTCTTGTACATTGTCTAGTTTAAATAGGAATGTCTTAAGAATAAAACCAAATACATAATTTTAAGTGAGATATTTGAGTCCACTAACCGTTTTTGACCCTCGACCGTATGACGGCCAGCAGTCCCATTCGGTAGACAACATGTTCAAGGAGATTGGCTCTGCAAAGAAAATCATAACTACAATCTGTGTTATTGTTATATCTTTATAGGACTCATATAGGAGCTCAATGGCGTAGCGACTGACGCTTTCAAGTTGCGAATTTGCCAGTTAAACAACTTTCACAAAGCCTGGTCACCGAATGCCCGCCCGATCCTCTAAATCCCGCCCAATCCTCTAAATGCCACTACACATTTACAGAATACACTAAACATGTACACTAGTTTAGGCCCAAGACACCGTGCTCGTAGAACAAGGGTACGTAGAACCGGTTCACACGTGCTCTATACCAGGTACAGACATGTAGGTACCTGGCCACTTCTCTCCTCCTCCACGGCCCGGCCTACCCGAGCCGAGATCCGTGCCTTTAGAGGCGCTCTCGGGTGGCTCCGCTCCCCGATCCGATCCGAACCCTTCGGAGAATCTTGTAGGGCACGGAGACGCGCACTTTTAAGTGTGCGATGCCGTTCCCTCTAGAAAACCTCTGAAGGTGATTCGTTTTAACACGGCTGTACCCTTTATGTACCTCGCCGCCCCCAAAAAAGTCCGGTGACGCTGAAAATGCCGTCTGAGGCAATCAGCAATCTCACTCAAAAAAAAAAGTGGTCACCGAATGGGTTACCAAATTAAAATAAACTTGAGCTTAAAACATTCTGTGTTTCCAAAGATATGGTTATTGTCCTAAGATGGCAGTCGTTAAAAGCCCACCAACATGCAATGGGTCAGTGTGGTGGGTAATGACTTGCTCTCTCTAGAGAGTAGAATCTTTATAAGCTAATGGTCAGAACTTTCTATCTTTCATTAAATAGGTAAGTCTGGAATAATAATTCTTGCAATTTATGTAAAATAATTTTGCTAAATATGAATAGGTATATTGCAATATGGAAAAATCTAATGACGGAGAAGGTCAATTAGAATGAGTGAAAATCTTTTTATCCAATGCCAAACGAAAAGCCAACTTTAATAAAGACTGTACAAATTAAGGCTTCGATTTTAAAGGATAATTAAAAAGAAATGGATGTTCATTCACATTATTCTTCAATGATCGCAGAAAACTGAGAAGATAGAGATTGACTGTCACTCAGGCTGATATTATGATTAGAAATGTAGTCTTTGATTTACTAATATAAATAGTGATTGAACAACAAAAGAATACCTATTACAATATTCATTCAATAACTAACAATGTGACAATGTTTATCTTTCGAGTGCCAATGTGATTTTTTCAACAACCTGATAAAATCTAATCGTAAATTAAGGCGCTGATAACCACGAAACAGCGTTCACTGTCAATCTGCATACAAGCAAAAGGAATGCAAATAGCGCCTGATCCATTTGATTCAAGTTTTTATTATTACGAATAAGTACCTATACTTAATTTTATCAACATGCTCTAGTAAATCATACTAATATTATAAAGAGGAAAGCTTTGTATTTTTGTATGTTTGCAACAAATAAACTCAAAAACTAGTGGACCGATTTAAAAAATTCTTTCACCATTAGGATGTTACATAAGCGCTGAGTAACATAGGCTATATTAAAAAAGAAATGTCCACCCATGCGAAGCTGGGACAGGCCGCTAGTAAAGAATAATCATGTTAATAAGTACTGTGACTTTAGACACTTAGAAGTGACTCTGTATTTTTTTTTATGTAGAAAATTTCATAATTTTGCATTTTGGAAACAATGAAATTGTTGCAAATATAATCTATTATATTATAACATATATTTTTTTGTAGATGTATGTTGTATACTTTTCATAAAAATCATGCCGTGAAGAGCATTTCACAGTTGTCAGTGCCTTAATAATAAAAGTAGCTGCTGCCATCACAGTAACTGGGACAATAACAATAACAATTGCAACATTATTTATAAAAATTTTAATGATGATTGCTAAACATAGTATAATGTTGTAATAAATCAGCACATTAATTAATTGCTTTATTTTAATGAGCAAATTCTTTGAAACTATTATAAAACTAGCACTAATTGCCTCATACATATATTAATTCGAAAATAGAAAGTGATAATATTATTTAGATACATTATATATATTTCATTTAAGCATCATTGCTCATTTCATTTTTTTTTTCATTTTTATTACGTAAACAATATTATTTTTGTAACATTTAGTCAAACAAATTACCTACCCACTATTTTTATAATATATAGTACCTAACAGTACATATTCATAATATCATCAATTTTATAAATTAGATTAAGACAGTTAGATTTGTTGTAATAAAGTCAAAAGAATACTACCTATAACAGAAAGTAGTGCATCAAGAATTTTATTATGGCATATATATTTTTTTTGTAACAAATGGGTAGGTATCCTATAAAAATAAGTGTGTTTTAATAATAAACAATAAAACTGATAGAACTTCAAACAGTTGGCAATCTGCCAAATATATTGATAGGCTCTCCAGACTGTATATTTTCAAACATGCCTTGTATTATGTTAACGTAGGTGCACTCTGTAGGTTTATTTACAAATATTTTGTTTAAATCATTGCCCTAGGTACCTAAAGTATTTTTAAAATATTTTTGAAACAGTGTTTATAAAAATAAAAAATGTATTGCGTCTCATTCATAAAACAGACGATAATAAATAGGTTGTCTTGTGACAAATATTTTTAAGTTGATTTAACTACCACAATTATTATAGACACTTGATAAATTCATGAGTATGTGAGAATTATTCACGTTTTAGTGTTTAAGATGCATTTATTGGTATGCAGTGAATTTTAATTAAAACAGTTGCATGTTGCAGCAGTGAACCTTTTAATTAATTCTAAGGTCATTGTGATGTCATTAAAAGTAAAAGAACCAATGTATTTCATCTTTTACAGTAACTACAGATAAAAATAAATGAATGAATCACATGGTTCATTGTTTCGCCTTCCATATAAATAAACTTTTGTAAGTCAATGACCAGAATCGTTACCGTAGTGACGGGTCACTTCCCGTTACGAATACGTAGGATACTATCAGAAAGATGACTCACATTATTAATGGAATCGCAAATCAACTGGCTACTTTATAGGAAGTATACTGCTTACGTGACAAAAAATACACATATGAAAGAGAAAGGCCGCACATATTTAACACAAAATTTTGTTTGTTGACCTTATTAGGCCATAAAACAGTTAAGCATGTAGTAATAAATCGAATTCCAACTTACTTTGTGCGAAATCCAGCTGTCCCATACTGAATGAAAACATCACTTGTTTTTGGGTGCATTTCCCTTGCGAACGCGTAGACAACTCGTAAACTACTTGGCGGCATTGTGGTCGGCGAAATTTATATAAAAGGTCGCGTATCGCTCAGATACAATCACTTGGAATCAACAAACGAGATTTCTGCATTCCCGCTGTGATTAGATCCAATGAAAAATGACAGCTAAAACGTCAGATTCCGTCTAATCGACTTTTGATAGCACGCCCTATTCGAAATGTCTACTGTGAGCCAAAGAATGACACGTAATGCAAAGAGATACGAACTAAATTCCTGCTCTTTAAAAATAATTCGATTCGCTACAATTCGTTTGGGTTTTAATACACCTACCAAATTCCTAAGCAGCAAGTGACAGATGCTAAAATTAGCATGCTTTTATGAGTTCTTTTTGGTTGCTTTAAAAAGAAGTAACATATTTATTGGTAGATGGCGTTAAACAGTAATTTTAAATGTTTTGTTTTGTTATTGCAAGATGACACTTTTCTGGTTATACTTTAGATTAAAATGATATAAATTTACAAAAACAAGCGTAGTAGGAAGGATGTTGGCCTAACCTCTCTGAGGCCTTATCGCATGTTAAGTAAACGTTGCGATTGTGATGCATACATAGGGCAACACTTGGAAAAATACATCAACTTTCATCGAAAGTTGTAGAAGTATGACAAGACCAACGAATCTGAAATTTTGATAAAGATAACTTCATGATCCCATGCTCAAAAACACGATTGTGCAATTTTAACTCGATCGTAATTCTTTACGAAAACACTTCTAAAAAATCATTAAGAGCGTTTACGCCGCACACTAGCGCCGCCAATGAAAAAAAAAACATATCTACGTCTTATTTAACTAAACCATAACATGTCAGGTGTTCATTAGGTGACGTAAAAATGCTAAATTACTTCATTCAAATAGTTACATACATACATATAATCACGCCTCTTTCCCGTAGGGGTAGGCAGAGACCACTTTTTTCCACTTGCTACGATCCATACATACTTGTTTCGCTTCGTCCACTTTCATTATTTTCTTCATACATGCTCTTCGGTTTAGGGTACTCTTGACCTGGCCTTTTTCCAAGACGTCAAATAGTTTGTTGAGCATAATTTGATTTTCTATCTCTAATTACTAGATATGTTTTTTTTTCATTAGTGGCGCTAGTGTGCGGCGTAAACGCTCTAATGCTAAAATTACAATGAAATTAACCACTCAAATATATTGATAACATCAATTTTCGTAATTTTGTTGCTGCATATTTTGATTTAACTAAAACCAGTCATTTTATAAAAATATATTTTTTATTCTGATAATCAAAATATGCAGCTGCAATACATTTGAGTGATTTCAACATTTAGAATTAATTTCATTGTGATTGTAGCATTAATGATTTTTTAGAGGTGTTTTCGTAAAGAATTTTATTTTAAAGGGTTTTAAAGACAAAGGCATGAAGTTATCTATATCAAAATTTCAGATTCGTTGGTCTTGTCATACTCCTATGTACAACTTTCGATGAAAATTGATCAGTTTTATGCCATGTACCTATTTAAAGTCTAGATCTAGAATTAAAGTCAAATTATTCTGAATTATCGTGCTTGGTAGGTAGGCACATAGTTTTTTTAAGCAGCATGTTCTTGGCAGATCTATGCTACGAGTGCTCACTCAGTGCTCACGGAGCTACATTTTTTAGGTAGATTCGCTACTCAACGCTAGATGGCGGTAACACTTATCATTGCCTTTTCGAGTTATTGGCTTATGGCCAACAGATAATTATATATAGGTAGGTATATGGCCATATACTGTCTAATATTGGGTTATGGCTATCAGATTTAGATCTTCATTTATGTGATACTAGCTGTGCTCGCGACTTCGTCCGCGTGGAATAGTGACTTTCGGCAGCATTTTTAATTTTTTAGGCTCTTTTCCCATTTTTGCAACATTTTTCACTGATGCTTCGCTCCTATTGGTCGCAGCGTGATGTTATATAGCCTAAAGCCTTCCTCGATAAATGGACTATCCAACACAAAAAGAATTATTCAATTCGAACCAGTAGTTCCTCAGATTAGCGCGTTCAAACAAACAAACAAACAAACAAACAAACTCTTCAGCTTTATAATATTAGTGTAGATATTTCTTTTAAAAAAATAAGCATTATGGTACTGAAATATGAAAAATAATATTTCGTAGGTATTCCCACGCCACGAGGAGCTCGATGGCGCAGCGGTTAACGCGCCCGGTCTGCGAGTGCTGAGGTTAACCAACTTTCGCAAAGGCCGGTCATCGGATGGGTGACCAAAAATGTATCATCTCGAGCTTCTCCGTGCTTCGGAAGGCACGTAAAGCCATTGGTCCCGGCCGCATTAGCAGTCGTTAACAACCACCAATTCGTACTGGGCCTGCGTGGTGGTTAATGGTCCGTTCTCCCTATCCATCCATAGGGAAGGCTCGTGCTTTAGCAGTGGGGACATAAAATGAGCTGATGATGATGATGATGATGATGATTCCCACGCCTGGGAATCGAAACTGGTGATGATATGATGATGTAGATTATTCCGACTGATTTTGTTCATGATGGCGATCACTTCGACTCTAGGTGGTACGGCGCTAGTGCGCCCGAAGATGGTTACCACTTTGTCTAAGAACGGTAGGTAGTCTAACCAATAGACTATAAAGACAGCGAATAATTAAAACTTACGATCGCCTGTGACTTCATAAACGCTCGTAGGTATCCCTTGATCGAAATAGTAGAAATTTCGGAAAATCCCGTCATATATATATATCTGCCAACAGTGTTATGGAAAGGACCTACATTTTGCCTGCATTGCAGCGTTCTAGGTCCAGCGATTTTTGCTTCACGGTGCTAATCATTTGACTTTTGACTTTTGAAATTAGAGATGTGTATTTTGAGTTTCGTCCTTGTCTTTTTATAAAGGTAGATAGATAGATTTTAATAGATTGGGATCTTAGCTACAAAGTACCCGAAGTTAAAAACAAGTCAATATTAAGTTCGTCTGTGAATTTTTTCTTTAATATCTTACGTGACAGCACAGTGTCTATAACTCACTTGATGTTAATTGATGATAAGGCCAATTGTGGAAGCGCACTTCACCCGGAATCCTAAAGTACTGAGGCAGTGGCTATCTTATCTCTTCTCTCTTCTTATCTTATCAACATTGATTTTAGAATAGAATAGAATAGATTTATTTATTTCAGGCAACAAAACAGTGTACAAGATGGTAAAATAGAAAGAGGCCCATCGAATAGATACCTTACAGACTAACATACATACAAATAATATACTTATATAAATTAAAAACTATGCCGCACGTAACGGCGACGTGCGACGCAGCATGGTGTCCGGTAGCCGGCCTCAGAACCGCCGGAATATGACACTTTTCGGCCAATAGTCCTCTTTCATGAAGGTCGACAGATGGTCGGTCGGTACTCTCACCACAATTGAATTAAAATTCACATTGTGGCGGGACTCCAACCGCTCGACCCTCAGAGTGGCGTTGGACTTCACTAATTTTATGGCGATATATTTAGATAGGGTAGTGGTAGCTAGTAAGGCGGACAAACAACCCGTACCTCTAACTAAAGTGAGTACACAACATGTACCCCTTACTAGGAATCGAACCCGGGACCTCTGGGTCTGTATCTGGTGGTCTTAACCACTAGACCACAGAGGTGGTTAGGAAGGCAATAAATAAATAAATAAATAGTTTATTATCTCTTCACAATGTTGGCTTAGGTACATGCTACTTAATTAGGGTACATTGATGTTAGGTCAGCCGCCGTTACCTACATTGTGAGAGACTGGTGCCTGAAGTGGGTTTACGAAACCTATAGTACAGGTCACCAGTGCCCTCCCGCAGTAAGATTGCTGTGCCTCCTTACAAAAACTGAGTACATGGTGAACAGCAGCGTAGTAAAACATTACTTGAGATTAATATTAAACTTTGTAAAAGGAAAGTAAAATCAAAAAGAAAGAAGAAAACAGACTAGCAATTACAAAAACAAAAACGTAACAATACGTAAACAATTAGGTACGTAGTTACTCAGCGTTCTAGGTTTACAGTTATGTTTTATATTTCTATGACTAATTATAATAAACTTCAAAGTTCAAAGTTCTTTATTGCATTCATGTTGTACCTACCTACATATACAGGTGTTAGAAAAAGATAACAAAGAAGTAAACATGACCCTGCAAGGGCACAGCAAGTACATTATATAAAATTACGGTACTTATTATTAAATTAAATTTATATAACATTTTTATAACAAATTCTTAAAATCTATATTCAATATTTATAAACAGCATAGCACTTAAAAATAAAAATAAAGTAAAATCTACATTCAATCAAAAACAATCCTATTATTAACAATCAAAGGGAATTATCATAACCATAAAAGAAATATTATATTAATATACATACTTAGATAGATTATTGATCAGGATCGCAGCTACAAAGTACCGCATTGAAAAGCAGATAAATATTAATAGTTCTCGTGTAAATCATTATTACGTACGTCTAGTTCAGGCACGGGTCGTTGGCGCCGCGTCGCCTGCGAGTCGCATGGATCGGATTAATTGGCGTCTGGACAGTTGCCAAGTTTAGGTAACATTCATCCCTTCTGTAATGCTACAGAGAAGCGCGTTTCTAGCTAGGGCGTGCACTTCAACATTTTCGTTAACAATATCATCATCATCATCATCTCAGCCAAAGGACGTCCACTGCTGGACAAAAGCCCCCCCAAGGAACTCCACAACAACCGGTGGCTGGGTGCGAACAGCACAAAACCGGTCGTTATGAGGAAATACTAAGGTCGACTGAATTCAAATCAACGTTTCGTAGTTCCCTGATTTCTCCTCCAAAACTGGACCGATTAAATTACTTTTTTCATTAAAAATTAAAGAAATGCTTTGGCTGTAGGTATCCCTATGTTTTGCTTTTTTTTATATAATCTCGTCAAATTTGGGTAACACGGCGGACAATGGACAATGGACAAACAACGGACAATGGACTGGGCAATTTTTATGGTTTTTAAAGGTTCTTATCTTTTTATCAAATAAATTTATGAAAAAAGGAAAACATAGGGACACAGCCAAAGCTGTTCTTCGATTTTAATTGAAAAAAGTAATTAAATCAGTCCAGTTTTGGAGGAGGAATCAGGTGACTACGAAACGTCGATTTAGTCTACTTTTCATACATATTTTTCAATTCAGTCGACCTTAGTGTTTCCTCTTTATTGTTATATAACATGATCGAATAAGGATCAAATGGATTCGAGCGGTAAATTACCTAAACCAGTTCGTGGACATATGGACACCCTTACTTACAGCTACTGATCTAATGGTGAAAGCCATTAATTCCGCCATTTGCACGACGCTAAGACGAAAGAAAAGATAACTTTCTCGTGCTTCTTATTTTTAGATTCCATTAAAATTGAGATAGATTGGTGGGTTTAGTTTATATGAAGATTCAAGGTCAGCATGCCTTATGTCCCAGGTGTTGCAAGCGTCATAGGGCTTACCCCGATAATCCCATCGCACGTAAGAACGGGCGTCTCGACCCCGAAGTTCATATACATACGGAGGATATATATATACGGAGGCAGTAGAAGGCAGACCCGATTAGCCATCGGTGCCTTGACAGGGCACTATGCCACAAAACAAATGCTTCATAGAATGCATCTATCAACAAATAGCTTGTGTAGGGCATTGGAGAGGAAACGGAATCAATGGAGCACCTACTGTGTGACCGCGACTCTCTGGCTTAGGAAAAGAATGGGACTCCTGGGGTCGCCCTATCCGAAACCGGAGGACTTCAGGCTCTTCGCTCTTAAGGACGTTGACAAACTTATGGCATCTATCTTTACAGAGGAAGAAGAGTGTAAGGATGGGGTTGCACAAAAGATCTCGATGGGTCGAAGTGTTACTGCAAGAGGGAAACCTCAGCAAGCCCAGTTATGATAAGAAAACAGGAAAACCTCGGTTGTCAGCTCTTTCACAGATTGATAGTGCATGAAATAAAGGTCTTCTTAAAGCGAATCATTTCTATGAACAGAGGTTCCAAGAAATGTGCTTAATAAAAACATGATGACGTTTCCACTAATAAAAACTTCAGTCAGTGACTAACTTCATCACTGGCCCACCAATTAACAACGTTCAAAGTATCTAAGCGAAATAACTCTCAGTCCATTGGGCTTAGCATATTTAAATCAATTAAGACGGCTACATGTGTCTTTATTTAGTTAATTAGAGCAACAGAGATACGATGTCGCCTTGTCTTGCTGGTGGTTACGGTGGGTGGACGTCGAGATCATTAGGATGCGTTTAAGTTTTGCCGACTTAGTGGCAATTAATTTACAATTTGGATGTAATTACTGGGTTGTGACGTATTTGCGCAAGGCAATAAACACATGCAAGCGTAGGTAAATATGATTGTTACCATAATAATATGAACGAGTTATCCTCATACAGGTAAATATTGACCAGCGCCAAACCATGCCGGAAAAGATAAACTTGCGTGATGATGCATCCCTTCTAGGAACCATTTGAAAATATTCTATCACAACGGATGCAGAAAGCCAGTGTCGTAAACTCGCAACTACACTTTGTGTCATGATGACTTGGGGCCTTTTTGATACAGCAAACCTTGTTTTAAGTTAAGACCTTCGTTGTGTATGTTATTGTAATTGTATCAAATTAACATTTATCAGTTTCAATTATATGTATTAGGTAGATTTTTGGGTGAACCTTTCCACGTGAACAATAACGCTGGACCTTATCGACAAAAACCTGGGACTAACAGCTTACCTGCCTACCGATGCAGGGAGGAGCTCATAAGATAATCTACTACTTCAACTTAAAAGATCGCATACGAACGCGTGATAAAATGGTGCTGATAAATTTGAACTTCTTAACAATTTCCACCAAACATAAGTATCCTAGTACAATGCCCTACGCATTCAATACAATAATATCTTCAGGGCTCTGTTCCGGCTCCCACGCTACTGTAGTGCGTCGGGTATGTTTACCGATGCCAGCGTGGATGACTTTTACGCGTTAATGCGAAAAAAGGTTGCCTCGCTGGTGAACAGGGTGCGGCGGAGCTCGAACAGAGTCATGGGGATGGTGGGGGATCGACTGGATTCAGTCTTGGTTGGCAGGTTCACCGAGCTACATGTGGCAAAGGTTCGGTGAGCCTACCATTGGGGCGTCAATTACTTTGAATTACTTTTAATCATTTTGTGTATACTAACATATACTAACATAGTCTTTAAGTTATACTGTTACTAATAGACTAATAATCTATGGATCTCTTGGTCTGAAAATAAAAGATTTTTATTTTTATTTTTTATTTTTTTATAAGTTCACGCTAAGCACTCTATTTCACAGAGAAGCAATCATTAGCGACGCAGATTGATGGATGCTGTAAGTTTTTTTGTAGAAGAGTTGGCAAATAACTCTCCTTTACCTGATGATTAGCAGAATCCAGAAGCGAGAACAACATCTAGTGGAGTAGGATTGTGCCTCTCCAGCCGTGCCTCATCACCTTGCCGACCCGCTGAGCCCGTACGTACCCAAAAGTAGCTGCAGGTCTCATCATCATCATCAGCTCATTTATATGTCCCCACTGCTGAGGCACGAGCCTTCCCTATGGATAGGGAGAACGGCCCATAAACCACCACGCAGGCCCAGTGCGGATAGGTGGTTGATAACGATTGCTAATGCAGCCGGGACCAACGGCTTTACGTGCCGTCCGAAGCACGGAGGAGCTCGAGATGATACATTTTTGGTCACCCATCCGATGACCGGCCTTTGCGAAAGTTGCTTAACCTCAGCACTCGCAGATCGGGCGCGTTAACCACTGCGCCATCGAGCTCCTGCAGGTCTACATAGGTTTTAATTTACAATTCCTCCATCGTTCAGCAAAGAAAATTTAATTAAATTTCATCACTAGCTTATTTTATGTCCCCACTACTGGGGCACGAGCCTTCCCTATGGATGGATAGGGAGATAACGGCCCATAAACAACCACGCGAGCCCAGTGCGGATTGGTGGTTGTTAACGACTGCTTATGCAGCCGAGCTAACGGCTTTACGTGCTATCCGAAGCACGGTCTTCCGTGTCTCGAATAGCTCGAGATGATAAATTTTTGGTCATCCATCCGGTGACCGGCCTTCGCGAAAGTTACTTACCCTTAGCAATCGCATACCGGCCGCGGTAACCAATGCGTCATCGAGATCCTCATTAAAATTAGCTTAATGCGTTTTAAGAATTATTTGAAAACGCTAAAAACGGAGAAGGTACAATTTATACGTTACTCGTGAACTTCTCGACTATTTCCACCAACTATTAGTTCACGTTAAGTAGCCTATCTTCACTGCAGAGAGCAACATTCATCAAAATATCTGGTAGCGACATGGGTTGATGGATGATGTAAGTGCATAGGTTCACATAGTGCATAGGTTTTAACATGTTCTAGCTTGTTGGAAAGCAACCTATAAGTTACCTTTGCAGTGATTGAAGATTTCATTTATATTTAGATTTCAGTAAGTACACCAAGTAGTAAATAAGACAGTTAAATGGTGTTCAGTAAGTACACCATCTAACTGTCCCACTTGCTTTTGTATTAATAATGGAACTCGTGGTCTGTTCGGGGAAATTAACTTTAAACATAGCGAGAATGGCGATTGCGGTCCAATGGATGGGTGAGCAAATTTTTCATCTCGAGTTCCTCCGCGCTACGGAATGCACTTAAACCGTTAGCCCGGCAGCAGTCGTTAACAACCACCGATCCGCACTGGGCCCGCCTGGTGGTTCATGCATGGGCCGTTCTCTCTGAGGTGTTTCCCACATAGAAAAGGCTCGTGTCCCAGAAGTGGGGACATAAAATGATAAGCTAGCGATGATAGCTACATAAGACAATCAATCAGCCAATAATATTTTTCCTTTGTCTATACATTTGTGATAAAAATCAATCAGCCAATAATTAATTTTATCGGGTGCGCTCCACTTTACCATATCACAATTAAAACACTAAATATTATGATAAAACCATAAAACACCGAAACGCTAAAATAATAACAGAGTAAGTCGGTGATGCATTAAATCTATTATTACTGATACGATATCAAATTGCGGGTAATATCATTGTGATAATAGGCAAACATAATGGGCAGACTTGGTACCAAGCACCGGCATAAAATGAACTACCACACCACCTGTAACTATAACCACAACGTTAACTGAACCCATCAAGTAGATCTATTGCGTTGGGATAAGGTTGTTATTCCTTTGGATGTCTGACACTGTAACTTTGTATAATAGTTTTGTGGAAGAAGTTTGTATACCATCACGGGTCATTTGAATATGGTTGAGCGTAAAGAACATTAAGTTATTTAGTTATATGCCAGCAATTTCGCTATTAACTATTAGACCATTTTGTAATATCAACTCGTGGCTTACGATTCCACGCCACGATCTATTCCGATATGCCTTTTATTGTGAAAATGGTGGAAATTATTATTACGTTTGTAGTTAATTAAGTTTGTTTGTGTATTTAATTATTTATTGAAACCTCTAAGGGCTGATTTTTCAATCGTCAGATAAAGTTTCTTATTCAATTGAATAATTTGACATAATGACAGATTCTCTTTAGAAAATATTCCACAATGATAATCTTATTCTTTGGATAAGACCATGGTAAGACTTATCTGAAGATTGAAAAATCGGGCCTTAAAAAGATAAATACATTTTTTTATAAAGAAATACACCTAGTCTTAGCTACATCTCGCTCACAGAGCATTCTGTTCATTCATTCTGGCATTCTTGATCTTGCTAGAGTATGCTTAGCATTAAGCATACTTACACTAGGAAAATCAAGAATGTGGATGCTTATCCCAAAAAAAAATTAACTCGTATGTCTTTTATAATCGTCTCTAAGTGTTTCGGTTACATGTTTAATTTATACATAAAATTGTAAAAATAAAAAAAAATGTAAAAAAAATTGCAAAATGTCTAGGTAAATAATACTATGTTTCATTTAAATTCATTGGAATTAATTTTATTGTTGTTATTGTCAGGTCAATTGTCTTGATTGTACAATATACTTTTTAATTTAATTATTTAAAAATATACAGTTTTTGAAGAAACTAAAACTGAATTATGTCTTTTTTTATCCATCGCTCTAATACAACCTATAAAGCCTGAACGCTTTCCCACAGATAGCCGCTTGGGCGGGCGGTGTTTCACACCTAGCCACTAGGTACCTACTAATTGTATGAATGGCCAATAGTCATAGACCACACGCCCGCATGCACTTACAAAGCCTTATGCTAATCAAAGCAATAGCAGTGAATAATGTCATTGAGCGATGCTATGGGTTTTGATAGTTCTTCCTAAGAATATTATGCCTTGGTAGACGAGTGGATGAGCACGGGCCTATGTTCATTCCTTGGTCGGCCAAGGAACTCCGGTTGCCAGAGCAAAGCGTGTTTTGGATTATCCTATGCATATTTCGGGTTTGTGATCACTGTGAGCATTTGTATATTTGCATATACACTTGTATATTTGCATATGCACTTGCATATTTAAGCCTTACATCTTTAGCGGTAATAGCATATGTAACCTAAAATCTAGTTATGATGCTTAATATCGATACATCCTACTTAATATTATAAACGCGAAAGTTTGTAAGTATGGATGGATGTTTGTTACTCTTTCACGTAAAAACTACTAAATGGATTTGGATGAAATTCGGCATACAGATAGTTTATAATCTGGATTAACACATAGGATAGTTTTTATCCCGTTTATATTCCCACGGGAACGGGTACCACGCGGGTGAAACCGCGAGCGCCCGCTAGTTTACAATATTTCGTGGTGGTTGATGGCCCGTTCTACCTATCCATTCATAGGGAAGGCTCGTGCCCCAGCAACGGGGACATAAAAAACCGACTCCAAAAAATTTGACTGAAAAACAATACACTAAAAAGTAAAAATAAATGCGTAATTCAGTTTGTTCAATTTACTTGCAATTAACCTTTATTATACTCAATCTTATATTCTTAAAAACTATCCGACTGCCATATACTTATCTTCACATCTAACAAAACACATATAGTTGACAAACAGGTATTTGCTACCAAATAAAAAAAATAAAAAAAACATTTAAAGACTGCTTTTATAGACAATCATTTTATTAGGGAAATATAAAGGTACAATTATTGTTATTTTTGGAGCCGGTGCCAGTCCGCGTTTGTAGTCAAAATTTCATACATAAGATTGAATGTACTATTGGGATTATTTATAGTAAGTATGTCGTTAAATGTTTATATTAAAACTAGCTTGGCTGGCACCGACTCCAAAAATAACAATAATTTTACCTTTAAAGTTTTCCTAATAAAATGATTGTCTATATTTTTTAATTTGTTTCTTTATGTGGATTGCAAGTAAATATTTGGTATTTGCTTGTTTGTCATAATACCTATGTGTTCTATTTATTAGATGTGAAGTTAAGTATATGGCAGTCGCATATTTTTTAAGAATATAAGATTGAGTATAATAAAGGTTAATTGCAAGTAAATTGAACAAACTAAACTACCCAATAATTTTTTACTTTTGGGTGCAATTTTATTAGTTAAATTTTTTGGAGTCGATTTTATTTTGTTAAATATTTCGTTTTTTTATCGCTTTTTAGTGATTCGCTTCGATCTATTTATCAAAAACGAATATGGGTAGACCTACTAAACGCGCTGCTCGTATGAGACAGCGCCGTTTAAATGAAACAAGCGATGAAAACGAGAAACGCCTATCTCAAAATAGGAAATCAAAAACTGAGTTCCGGTGCCTGCCTTCTTTTGCTTCGTCATAGTCGCTTAACTATCATAATCGAGATATCTTATCGCCACCAGTGAAATACTTATCATTGAGGAGTTCCGGTGGCAGTCTGTGGTCTTTCTCATCAGTTACACTTCATCAAATGATACTTTCTGAATGCAAATGCTTGACTTATTGCTGAAAATATTAAAATCGCTATAGGATAAGCCTACAATATTTGAGGAGTTCCCTCAATTCCTTAAAGATTCCATCATCAGAACTGGACCAAATTAAAATGGGACCACACGGGAAGCACCAGCTTTCAAATAAAGAAAGAATCATCAAAATCGGTTCACCCAGTCGAAAGTTCTGAGGTAACAAACATTAAAAAAAATACAGTCCAATTGAGAACTTCCTCCTTTTTTTGAAGTCGGTTAAAAATGAGCTGATGATGATGATGATAGCACTCAAGTTCAAATTCTGCCCACCTCAGTGGATGTGGAGCGGAGCGATCACCACTGAAATTAGGAACAATACTTGATTGTATACGTTTACAAAAATATTTAAAAAATGTAATGTTATACTTAATCATCTATCAATGGATAATTTACAAATTGTATGTTGATTTTTAAATAAAAAAAATTAAACTTAGGTACAGTGGCCCAAGAAAGTGGTGTACCAGTTTTGATTTATTTTTCTAGTCATCGAAAATTACAACAACGTTCCTATTAGATATCACTGAAAGAGATGCATATTATTGACGTAAACCTAATTGATAAGTATTCATACTTCGTAGGTGACTTATAAAAGCATGACATTATAACCTTTATTACAAATGGATAAGACATTAATTACGGTAAAGAAAATATAAATTTTCTAAACAAAAGTAATAAAAACTATTTATATTAGACAATCAAATTTTATTTGATAAAAAGAAACTGACAATTGACATTTTGTCAAAACCAAAACAAACAGTAATCTAATCAATTAGAGATGGCAATAGAAGTTGTCAGATCGATCTGCAAGCGAAACTAATCTTTATCGCCTGTGAATCTGCCATGCGACATTCAACCTTAGGGTGGTAAACCAATTTTTTGGGCGACCGTACTATTCTTCTTTTTTTGAGTTCCTAAAACTTATCATCTAATTTTGCTTATTTGCTAATTTTTGTGCATTTTCAAGAATTTTTCATGGATATTTGCATGCAGGTAATTAGCTTTTTATGTTGCATATAATCCGGTCTTACTGATCACCAACCCGAATTTACCAAACGTGAAGATTAAGCCAATACCTACCCGTTTCAAAGACGAAGCCTTTTGCCCAGCAGTGGACATCGTACTATTAAACAGAGTAGGTGTAAAAGCTTATATTCGTATAGTTGAAATGAAACTTTTACGGATCTACTCGCGTTTATTTTACACATTACTTATTTAATTTATCCTGACGTTTCGAACCCTTTGCAGGGTCCGTGGTCACAGGGAGACTGAGGTGTTGGTCGTCTCATAATTAGTTGGTAGCTTGTATACCCTCATTTAAATTTAATCTAGTGCGTTCCGTTTTACGCAGAAAGAGCTTACAGTATCTTTTGGGCTGGCAGTATGGTGTTGGGGCTGGGATTTAATATTTTGTATGATGGGATCCCAGGCTGGTGGAAAATTCCAACCATCTTCTCTATTGAAATTAGGATGTTTTTTAATTTCAATAGCATATTATTCGTATAATTAATCCGTGTTTTGTTTCTTTTGGTCTAATTCGTAATGAAGTTTCACCTGACGGGAACAGAACATTGACTATCTATTTCAAGCATATACCTATACTCTGTTTATCAGTAGGGCCTATAGTAAAAACATTTAAGAAAAATACGTTTTATATCATGATTGTTCCAGCAATCCCACAACGGCATTACCACACGCAGCAAGAAGGCGGAAAATGTCTACGTGCAACCTCTAATGAATTATAAACCGCTCACCCCTTTTAAAGATACTCCATTTTGAACCCTATTCCTATGAATATACAGAACATCGGTGACAGAGTAATTTGAAGGTGAGTACTGCCCATGTAACCGTTGAGTTTAATGTTTGTGTGATATCACGATTCCGTATGATCATACTACATAGCGTCGCAGTGCCGGTGGTCTGGTTCGTAAGGCAACATAATAATATCTTGAAATAAACACTTTTAAACTTTCGCGTTCCATATTTAAACAAAGTATTTAAACGGGCATTAACGGCCGTTGTAACTCGGTCGATACGTCGGGTATAAAGAAGGTATGAATGATACCTTTTTACTAATTAGTTTGCGTTATATCCTGAATTTGTGTTCGTAATGTTACCAGTAGGTGTTGGTATTGGCAGAATCACCCACCATCAGATTCATTTTATGAAATAAAAACATTTCTATAAAAAATATATTATAATTATGATTGTGTATAATTTTACACAAGTTTTGTTGCGAACAAATTCCTACAATTTGGAAAAGTGTTAGAAAATATTTCCTCGATCGAAATAAAATGTTATAACTTTTACTTAGTACACCCCGGGGGATGTGGTATAAATTCGAGTCCAATATACTTACAACGTATAACATAAAGGTGGTGGTCAAAATTAAAAGATCTGAAGTGTGTCCGAACTAGATCTTGTATGCAAAGTGTCTAAGGCATAATTATTAACTTTAACTTGTTATGCAATTTTTTATTAAATACCTAGTACTATTGTGACGTCACATCAAAATAAACAAGTTACAACCCTAGTGGTTTAGTAACCTATGTGTTCTTACATTTATGATCACTGCTGCTTGCAAGCGCGCCTGACGTGCATGACTTCACTAATATAAATATTTAATTTAAAATTTGCATGACAAATTAATCAGCCCCTGTGTCTGGCTTTTGTGGACTATGAGAAGGCCTTTGACTCTGTCGAAACCTGGGCTGTTCTGGAATCCTTACAGCGATGCCAAGTGGACTGTCGTTATATCGAGGTGTTGAGATGTCTTTACGAATCCGCCATCATGAGTGTCCAAGTACAGGGCCAGCAGTCCAAACCCATCCAATTGCGCAGAGGAGTGAGACAGGGGGAATGTCATATCCCCGAAACTGTTCACAAGCGCGTTGGAAGATATGTTTAAGACGCTGAACTGGAAAGGAAAGGGCATTAACATAAACGGTGACTACATCTCACACCTGCGATTCGCTGATGACATAGTCCTAATGGCGGAGTCGCTAGAGGAGCTGAACCAGATGCTGGACGGCCTAGCTTCAGCCTCGCGACGCATCGGTCTTGGCATGAATTTGGATAAAACCAAAGTCATGATCAATGGCCACATTGATCCGATACCGGTCGTCGTACATGGTCACCTTCTTGAAATCGTTTCCGAATACACTTACCTCGGGCAGATCTTGCAATTAGGTAGGAACAATTTTGAGAAGGAGGCCAAGAGGAGGATCCAGCTGGGCTGGGCAGCGTTTGGGAAACTACGTCGAGTCTTCTCGTCATCCATACCGCAATGCTTAAAAACGAAAGTTTTTAATCAGTGCGTCCTACCCGTCATGACCTACGGAGCTGAGACGTGGACACTCACGGTAGGGCTGGTCCACCAGTTTAAAGTCGCTCAGCGAGCTATGGAAAGAGCTATGCTCGGAGTTTCTCTGAAGGATAGGATTCGTAACGAATACATTCGACAGAGAACCAAAGTCATCGACATAGCTCTAAGAATTAGCAAGTTGAAGTGGCAGTGGGCCGGCCATATCTGGCGAAGAACCGACAACCACTGGGGTAAACGTGTTCTTGAGTGGAGACCACGACTCGGTAAACGTAGTGTAGGGCACCCTCCGGCCAGGTGGGATGATGACCTGCGAAAGACTGCAGGCAGATGCTGGATGCGTCAAGCCGAGGACAGGGCGCTATGGCGCTCATTAGGGGAGGCCTATGTCCAGCAGTGGACTAATATAGGCCGATGATGATGATGATGATGATGACAAATTAAAGTTAATAATTATGCCTCAGTAACAACACATACAAGATCTGGATGGGATACACTTTGGATCTTTTCATTTTGACCACCACCTTTCTGTTACACATACAACCTTATTTTTAGTTTATATGAAAACCGAAACACGGGTCAAATATTTTCATTTAAAAAATCCGTACATAAAAAAAAAATATCTTGAAAACTCACGAAGTTTATATTATAGTATACTATAATTGAGATTTTGTAAATATTATTTGGTCAAAATGTAACATGATATAAAAAAATATTGAAATCGATTCTATTACTTATTCTGAACAAAGTTTCAGGTTTCGTATAAACTAAATTACCTACGTATGTTAAAATCTCTTTCATTGATTATTTCAATTCGCCCCTGTATCTGTATTCAATCCGTTTTATATATTTTATGAATATTTATAATAATTCGTTTGAAATGGTACTTACACGGAAGTTCGTGATACCAGTTTTGTTTTTGTACATTAAATAAAAAGCACAGATAAATTAATCCTTTTAACTGTTTGGGCAAATCTCTTTGCACTTTATAAGAACAAACTATACCTAACAGTGTTTGCGTAAACTATGTCCGTGACTATACTAGCAGGGTGGCTCGATTGTTTGCGTACTATATTACAAACTAGCGGCCGCTCGCGGTTTTACCCGCGTGGTTTCCGTTCCCGTGGGAATATCGGAATAAAAAGTATCCTATGCTTTAATCCAGGTTATAAACTATCTTTATGCCGAATTTTCATCCAAATCCATCCATCCGTTGCAGCGTGGAGAAGCAACAAATATACACACATACACACAAACTTTCGCACTTATAATATTAGTGTGTTAACAAATTATTACAAATTACATACACATTTTTTGAAATACCCAAATACTTATTAATTTTAAATTTTAATGCAAATAAATTTTAGTTCTGAAAAAAGAGTTTTGCAAAAAAAATTACGCTAACAAAGTAAGCAGAGTATTGCCTTAATTTGGATAAGCCAAACACAACTACTATAACCTATAATGATTAATTATGTTTTTTTTTAAATTTCTCATTTATAGTATTTATAATATAATTTATAGTATTTATTATATTTCGATTTCTAGCATTTGTGTTTCTCGTAGAGTTGACAGACATCTATTGTTTAAATATTTTATTTAGTACGACGAAATACCCCGTTAAAAATAAATTATTTAAACAATGATAGTTAACATTAAAATTTAATAAATATAAAAATAGGAGCACATATTTTATAAAATGTTAATTTTTGGGTGCCTAGTGTGATTTTTGTTTACTATCCTATATTCATTCGATTACGTGAACGAAAACGAAAATTAGTATGGCATTTAAAGCAGCGCCTCCTGGCGGCATACGAGAAGAGTTAACATTTTGCCATATAAATTCTCGTTTTCGTTAACGTGATCGAATGGCGAATGAAACACGCACTTGGCACCCTGTAATCGTTTTATAAATGAGACATCATTTATTGAACATCAATCAACATCGATTCGAGTTCAGTATCGATTCGACCTTGTCCAATACTGTCTATGGTATACCAACCCAATAAAGTTAAAAATCGATTTTAACATAATAAAATTAGTACAAATCCACTTTACAACTCGGTTATAGATCGCTCACAGTTTAATAGAGAGACCATTAAACAACCTTTCTATAAATTTAGGTGCCATATAAATGAATAAAAACAATTATAACACTGCCATGTTACTTTAGTAGTTGAAAAAGCGTCCCACGGGATGAACATAGCTTTGTTTCAATACGAATAGAGTTGAAACTAGAATGCGTTTTTGATTTTGTGAAATTATCGGGGATATTTAAATGATTGTGTGTATGCTTTGGGTGGATAAGACAGCAGGCGTAACAGCGTTTGCGTTAGCGATTTGTATTTTATTATGATAATAATTTGAATCATATATGTATGTGTATGTTGTATGTTGCAGTTAGTAATGTGTAGTTGTGAAATTTATCGATGTATTAAGTCACTTTACAGGAATAGTGGTGTAGGTAGTTATCGATAAATCGGAAAGGTCGATGGCGCCCCGCGATCATGCGCTCTTTTATATAACTGTACAAATGGTACATCGTAGCTTAAGATAAAGAATTATCCGCTCAATGGGCCAATTACCGCCCATTACCAAAATTTTGGGTACTTGGCTACCCAATGGCAATTGGTAAAGTTATCTATACTAATATATAAAGCTGAAGAGATTGTTTGTTTGTTTGTTTGTTTGTTTGTTTGTTTGAACGCGCTAATCTCAGGAACTACTGGTTCGAATTGAATAATTCTTTTTGTGTTGGATAGTCCATTTATCGAGGAAGGCTTTAGGTTATATAACATCACGCTGCGACCAATAGGAGCGAAGCATCAGTGAAAAATGTTGCAAAAACGGGAAAAGAGCCTAAAAAATTAAAAATGCTGCCGAAAGTCACTATTCCACGCGGACGAAGTCGCGAGCACAGCTAGTTGCTAATAAACAGCGATCGCAATAGGCTACACTGGGTATAGTCAGTGTTTGGATGGGTGACCAAAGTATTATTTACCTTCGTGTTTCGCAAAGTACAGCCACTCATTGGTCCTGGCTAAGGACAGCCGATTGCAGTCTCCAAAAAACCATCTCAGATTTCTGATTGGGCAGCGATGGCGGCCCAATGGGTTGCGCCTCGCTTGAAAACCTGTGACGGACTAGCTTATCCTCTGATAAGCATGGTATAAACCCTTCCTTCTAACTATATAGGGACAGGGAGTGACAACTGACAATGCTAGTTCTACGCTACTGTTGTAGGCATTTTTCGTTTTGGCAGAGTTGTCAAAAGGGATACCTGAAGCTTTCTAGAGAGAGTAGTAGACGAGATGACACAGCCCATAGGGGTGATAGTTGCAGAAGCTGAAATTCTTTGAGCTTCTGTGTGGAGAGAAGAAACTTTCCTTGATGTATTAATAGTCATTAAGTTTCAAAATTGCGTCTCAAGAGATTCTCAAGAAAATAGGGGGAGGGACTTCAACACGGCATGCATTCTGATTCAATAGGGCCTACGTTGGCTCCCACAGCCTACATATCCCTTCTCAAGGCTATAGGCAACCCCAGGAGGTGTTTAAACAGTAGGAGTCTGACATAATTAATAATATAATATAATTAATAACTAACAATATAATAATAAAGGAGGACGACATTCTTGGTCGAGTGGTTTGTGCACCGGTTTTCATGGTGTCGCCATCTCCGAGGTCCCGGGTTCGATCCCCGGTCGGGTCAATTTAGAAATTATTGTTTGTCTAAATTGTCTCGGGTCTGGGTGTTTTCTATGTATAATAAGTATGTATTTTAGTATTTTAAGTATATTTATCAGTTGTCTAGAAACCATTTAACGAGTTTCATAACGAAGCTTCTCTTGGGGTAGATAATTGGTGTGAGTGTAGGAAAGTTTATTTATTTATTTATAATTGATCTCAATCGCTTGAGTTACTTATCTATTGTAGTATTCATCTTCTCCGGACCGGTGACTTGTCCTTTTCAGGGCTTACGAAAAAACCCGCCATCCGCTCCACTACCCGCTCCACTACCCGCTCCGCTACCTCTCGCACGCAGCCCGCACCCGCAGGCGGCGAGATGAAAGCGGTCGGCGCGTTTGTGAGCGCACCACGCCGCAATTAGGGCCCCGCGTAATGAGCGCAGCGACACAGCCAACGCTAATCGCGCGCGGTGCCTCTGCCTAACAGAGCCTTCATATTGAAATGTATATGCCCGTTGTTTGATTATTATACCATTTAACCGGCTCTGTGGTCTAGTGGTTAAGACCACCGGCTTAGACCCAGGGGTCCCGGGTTCGATTCCCAGCGGGATACCTACATGTTTGTGTACTCGGTTTGGTTAGTGGTATAAAGGACTTGTTGGTCCACCTGGTAGCTACCACCATCTTATCTAAATATGTCGCCATAACATCAATGTTTGTAGCATTGTTGTGTTCCGGCAGCTAGAGATAAGATAGCCAGTGCCTCACTAGTTGAGGATTCCGGGTGAGGTGTGCTTCCACCAATTGGCCTAATCATCACTTAACGTCAGGTGAGATCATGGCACTGTGCTTACCCGTAAAGGTATTTAAAAAAAATAGGGATGCTGAATCTTCATTGTAATTCAAAAAGTTGACCCCTAGTCTAGTAGAGTTGTCCTCTCGTTTATTCTAATCCTAATCCATTCCAACCACTAGAATTGTTATTTAATAAGTTAAAACATAGTTTAGGTTTTAAAATTCTTAATTCCTTTCAAATCTTTGTCTGTCTTTTTATGTTAAGTACTAAGCTGGCAAACCAGCATACGTTCTGGTACCAGGATGTAATGGATGTAACGTAGGCTCGTGCGCCAGCAGTTGGGACATAAAATGTGCTGAAGATGATGCTGAGGCCCTGGAGAAGACGTCAACGTGGATCGATCCCCGGCGAAGACGAGACGAAAGAAGGAAACGGCAGTTCGCTTGTCTACTTTAATTTTACTGTGGCAAGGCAGCGAAAGGGTGGGACGCCCCTAGGTTCATTGCACAACTTCAAGAGTGCCTGTGAGGCGCCCGACTATCCTGGGGGCTTATTGTCTGACTGTAATATCTATCGTAATACCTTTAAATTTTGAAATTTGAAAGCTATTCAGGAACTTCACACTATTTACAAGTGTCAGTGATTGCGATCGCGACATACAGCTTCATGATCGCGACGCGTCTTTGAATGCTGTTGAATGAACGACATCGTCTATTTGACATTTATTTGGAATCGTTTATGTCTATTCAAAATGACAAGCGTACAAATACTTTTGAAAGGTTTCGTGATAGAGGTTGAAATTTGACAATAATCCTCTTGGGCGTCCTTGCTCCACCGGGCGGTTGCGGGGGTGGATCTCGGCGCTTGCTATCGTGTTCCCAAGCCAAGACATCCGTATTCTTTACGCAGGGAAGAGTCGCTCAAAATACTTTGGTTGGACACCTACCCGTACCCGGTGATCCGGCAATACACAAGCTCCTTACTTACTTTCAAATATTCTGTCATCACCAGCTCATATTAGTCCCCACTGCTAGAAGAAGAGGGAGAAGAAGAAAACATTTATTAACAACACACACACACACACACACACACACACACACACACACACACACACACACACACACACACACACACACACACACACACACACACACACACACACACACACACACACACACACACACACACACACACACACAATATATTGTTTTCTAAAGTTTACGCGAACACTACACAACCAACACACACATAATATACAAAAAAATTGTGGCAGACATTATACACACACGAGAAAAAATAAGATGAAACAAATAGAATTGACAATAAAAAAGAAAACAAAGAGTGTGAAGTTAATGCTAAGCACCAGCCTTTCATAAGGATATAAACCACAGGGAGAACGAGCTATAAACCACCACGTGGACCTACGCGAATTGGCAGTTCATAACGACTGCTAATGCAGCCGGGACCAACGGCTTTAAGTGCCTTCCGAAGCACGGAGGAGCTCGAGATGATACATTTTTGGTCGGCCGGCCTTTGCGAAAGTTGCTTAACCTCAGCACTCGCAGATCAGGTGCGTTAACCACTGCGCCATCAAGCTCCTCCAAATACTCTTATGACCTTAAAATCCATTGGTTTTCCATCTGCGGTAGACCCCGCCCGATCCTCTAAATGCCACTACACATTTAAAGAATACACTAAACATGCACACTAGTTTAGGCCCAAGATACCGTACTCGCAGAACAAGGGTACGTAGAACCGGTTCACACGCGCTCTATACCAGGTACAGACATGTACCTAGGCGCTTCTCTCCACCACCACGGCCCGGTCAACCCGAGCCGAGGTCCGGCCCTTTAGAGGCGCCCTCGGGTTGTTACGCTCCCCGATCCGATCCGAACCCTTCGGAGAATCTAGTAGGGCACGAAGACACGCAATTTAAAGTGTGTGATGCCGTTCCCTCTAGAAAACCTCCGAAGGTCGTTTTACACCGCTTCAGGAATCCTTTACGTACCTCGCCGCCCCCAAAAAGCCCGGTGACGCTGAAAATGCCGCTTGAGACAATCAGCAATCTCTCTCAAAAAAGAATCTGAGGCAAATAAAAGGGGGAAATAATAAAATCAAAAACTATATGCGCAACATACTTAGTTTTTGACTGACTAACACAGACTCCATTAAGTATAATAAAATCAGCACCTGATTTTAAAAGGACCCCTGTACCTTTTGTGCGCCTAATGCGACATCCGTTGATGACGAATGACCGTCTTTATAAACGTATAGATACATGTGTCATGGGATTTAAGACCTTATAACAATATCAATAAAAGCTACAGATTGTCTTTTTTTTAACTTGTTGTTATGAAGTTGTTAAAAAAAGGGTTGATACCATACCCAAATACGGAGGCGCTAAGAGGTGGTCTCCAACAATGTGTTTGTTCAAAACTAAGTATTGACTTTGCGATAAATACGTTTGCGTGAGCGCTCGATAATCAATGTTAAAATTAGCACATGCATGCACAGAAAAAGATATGCGGGGTTATTATACATATAAATGGCGTAAATTTTTTCTTTAAAGAATTATTTTACTATGATCTCTGCACCGAACTCGAATATTATTATTTTTTATATTATTATAGTAGCCGTAAGTGTCCCACTGCTGGACAAATGCCTCCCCACACTTTTACCATCTTAAGAGCGTTTACGCCGCACACTAGCGCCACTTATGAAAAAAAAAACATATCTACTAATTAGAGATAGTAAATCAAATTATGCTCAACAAACGTTACGGCCACTTTTAACTATAACGCCATATTTAACTAAACCATAACATGTCAGGTGTTGATTAGGTGACGTAAAAATGCTAAATTACTTCATTCAGATAGTTTGATGAGCATAATTTGATTTTCTATCTCTAATTACTAGATATGTTTTTTTTTCATTGGCGGCGCTAGTGTGCGGCGTAAACGCTCTTAATCAAAATCGTTGCGCCATCTCCAGAACTTAATAATAAAAACTTTATAAATTGTAGGCATTCGAACTAAAAAGTTTAAAATAAACCAAATTATTAAAATAAAACAAAAAACCCGACTGCTAAAACAACTACTTACATAAAAAATAACTGCAAAAAGAAAAAACTGAAAAAAAAACAAGCTCTATGATCCCAGAATTCAATTTGAGCAATGTTGAATGCAACGTGAAATATTCCTAAATACATTGAATATTGATAATTGTCGCAGACGGGGACAATCATCAACCAAGCGGCGGCCGTGGCTAGCTCAATTAAATCCGCACTCTCTTTGGTTTCAGTTTTTTCTCTTTGCAGTTATTTTTTATATACTTAGTTGTTTTAGCAGTCGGGTTTTTTGTTTCATTTTAATAATGTATTTTTTTAATTTATTTATTTCGCATGTTTAATGGAACACTGTCCCATTAGTAGATAGGTCAGAATTGAGTTACCTACAGATACAGGCATTTTTTCAAAATCAGATCTTGTCAATAGTTTATTATTCGTTCTAAATAGAATCATTCATGATTAATTAATAAATCAGTTTTAATTTTATGCGTCAACAAGTAGGATAAGTCCTCACAGCAAGATCTTCTGTAACAATTTCCCAAAAACCGTCTTTTTTGAGTTGAGTCAGTGTTCCATTAAGCATGCGATTTATATAACAAAGCATACACCAAAACATTCTTACATTTAAACCCCTATAACTATTACACAGAAGCTGCTTTAATTAAAGGCTGCCACGGCATGCATAATTTTAAACAGTTATACAAAAGTAACTTAAAACTAGAGATAACAGAGCAAAATTATTCCACTTAGCTTATTATATTATTATTTTCGCTTGTAGTCTATTTTTTTTTACTTATTTTGAAACTAGACGTGCATTAACATTGATCTGTGAAAAAAGTATACAAAACAGACTTAAATTTACGAATTGGATAAAACATGTTAGCATCAATAGACACTGCAGGCAGACGATCGTGACAGGTGATTATATTGGGACTGAATTCGATTAATAGTGGAAAAGTATTGCTCACTCTCTCTTGGCGTTCATCAGGGATTAAAGTGAATCCAGCAGTCACGATGTTTTTATACCCCGCCCGATCCTCAAAATACCACCTCACAAATAAATACACTATAAGTACTATACCATGCACACTGTTAAAGACCTAAGACACCGTACTCGTAGAACTTGAGTAAGAAGATCCGGTTCACACGCGCTCTATACCAGGTACAGACATCGGGCGCTTCTCCCCATCCCCACGACCCCGTCAACCCGTTCCAAGGTCCTAGTCTTTCAAGACTCTCCCACTTTCTCTCTCTCTCTGTCTTTGGATGAAATTTTCTGTGCGTGTTCAAGTGGGTTCGAGAATGCTCTAGATTTACAATTAGACCCGGTAGGTGGCGCTGCTATTATGGGTCCATCAGGTGGTCTTAAGCGGACGAATGATTTGTTTGTTTTGTTGTCATGGAAACTGTCAAAGCGGTACGAAGTCCGCCGGTCAGCTAGTTATTTATAAATATGTGATCGATAAGTTTGGAAATTACAGAACATCAAAATACGTATAATAAATTAAATTTTGAGGTTATGTAAGTGTTGGCGACAGATCTGGCAACCCTGTTGCTATGGAAAATCTACATAAACACTTACATAGCAACAGGGCACCAGGCCAGCTCGTTTTCTTACTTAATTGTATTATTATTTAATATATAGTGATTATTTCCACTAAAAAGGGCTTTTACTTTACGTCGTCTACAGTAAGTTCTCATAACACAATAGTTAATAATTTAATAACAATAATAATTAATATTACTATCATTGATATACTACAATTATTAATTGCATTAATCTATTCATTCAGAGTCGACTATAAAACTTTTCGTGCTCAAATTAGCGAGGCTTATATCCTAAAGTATCACATCATAACATCCACCCCAAACATCATTTAAATCACCATAACATTGAAAAGCTTCTCAGGCTCTATTAAGCAACCATTCGATAGAGTCATATTATGTCACTGCGCATCATCCAGCCATCGATCACGGCCGAATGACATCGGGCAGCCTTGAGTACATCGGTCACAGATAATTAAAAAGCCCACATTGTCGGCGCTGGGGTGACTACCATATGAGTTAGGAATGTTAGGATACGAAATATATCAGTAAGATTTTTTATTTGAGAGAGTTTACTGATTGCCTTAGACGCCATTTTCAGCTTCACCGGGCTTTTTTGGTGGCGTCAAAAAACTTAAAGGGTTCCTCAAGCGGTGTGAAACGAATCACCTTCGGAGGTTTTCCAGAGGGAACGGCATCACGCACTAGTTCGTGTCCTCGTGCCCTACTAGATTCTCCGAGGGGTACGGATCGGATCTGGTTAGTAAGATATACAATTAGAAGCGTAGCGAGATGGAGCCTAGCACATACAACTTTATCAGCAATGCAGTAACAATAGGCAATTTTTAAAGATACTTGTAACTTTATAAGAGCCATTGTCAAGAGTCATATATTAAGTACCTAATTATGGTAGTAATGAATACTGTTACGGTAGGGTTACTGTTATTTTCCGTAATTTAGATCATGAAAAATTTACCGCTATCTAAAAGCTTTTCATTACTTTTTCGAATTACAATATTTTCGCAATTCTATTTTCGTTAAATGTACGTATACCTATTAATTTTTAATTAGTTTATTTATTTAATGAAAATGATACATTCACATTGTTTTAAACATTATTTAAAGTGTTACTTACACAAACTTAAAAGTTCTAATTATTTCAAACCATTATGCTATTTTTATAAATCTTTCTGTGTGTATAGGATATACAGAGATTATTATCCTTTAACTGTCAAGATCTCTGTATTTCCTTGAAAAAATTTGAAAGATTCATTAAAATTGGCTTATTAGTTTGAAAGAATGAATCAACTTACGACTTAAAAGCACATTAGTAAATTATTTACTCATGTTTTAAAAGTATAACGTGCACTCTGATTGAATAACGCCATCAACGTGTCGCCTCCCCAACCGTTCCGTCAACCTATGTAGCCCTTTCAAGGCTATAGACAACCCCAGGGGGTGTTTAGTCAGTAGGAGTCTGACATAGCCTATCTCAACCGCTTGAGTTATTCATACGATGTAGTATTCACCTCCTCCCGTCTCTGGCTTGTATAGGTGGGCTGTACTACAAGGGTGCAAAAAAAATAATTAAATCTTTACTGTTGGCATTGTCACCCTACTGATGCAACATCTGCTTTGCAACAATAGCGGTGATTAGCCAGGCCGTGCCGCGCAGTCACCGTTTGTCACCAGTGTGTCGCACCATTCTCGCACCATTGTCGCTCCGTCGTCACGACATCGGCTCGGGAGTTGATTGACATTATCGGTCCGGTTCACATCGAGTGAGTTATGAACTTATGACTTATTCGATACTTAATGTCCGATGTGAATGTTGTGAATGATTGGGCGTGCGGAGTATTCTACGATAGGGTGCTTTTTAAAATCAGAATTAAGCGTGTCACACACGGCGGAGGTACGGAAATATTTTATCATATATAAGATAAAATATCGCTCGCCATACAAACCAATGAACGATCACATACGGCGAAGATAATATATTTTTTCAACCTTATAGATAGATATTATCTATAAGATACTATATATACATATATATATATATATAAAGTATACCTATCTATAGCAATATGGAAATTTTATTTTAAGATACAAAATATATCATAAGATATTACCTGATGCGAAAGACCAGAATCTAATAAAAATATATATAATAAGAATATATATATATATATATATATATATATATATATATATATATATATATATATATATATATATATATATATTCTTATTATATTATATTTTATTATTCTATTATTCTTATTACCACTCTAGCCAACAAAGCCACACAAAGGTTTCGTTTTTCAAGGAAACTGTGCAACATAAAATTTTTCTGTATTTAGATAACTAAAAACAATCAAATATTCGTTTAGATCCAATAGGTACCGATTTGTTTTAATTATTTACATAAAAATTAAATAATAAATAAAAAAGCTTCTCTTCCCCAAACACTTCGCATATAGTTAATAAATACAAAGTCAAAGTCAAATATTCTTTATTCAAATAAACTTTAGAAAAGTGCTTTTGAATCGTCCATAATTTTTTTACCTACTACCCATTCAGGACGTCTATATTTTAGCTGTGGAGAAGAATGGGCGCAAGAAACTCCACAGCTTTAATTCAATATGTAACGACATTTACAAAATTATATGCCGTTACGTTACCAAGTTATACAAGTTTAAAAAGAAAAAAAAATCTTAACAATATTTTGGATTAGAAATAGATTGGAGCATTTTAAACCCATGCTGTTTTGTCTTCAATGTAATCAGACACTTTATAATAAGCTTTTTTATAAAGCTTTTCTTTAATAGCGATTTTAAATTTATTAATATCTAGTTTTTGGATATTACTTGGAACTTTATTGTAAAAACGTACACACAGGCCTCTAAATGAATTATTTACTTTGTGGAGCCTAGTATTAGGTACTGCTAGTTTGTTTTTATTTCTAGTGTTTACATTGTGAATATCACTGTTTTTAGAAAAAGTTTCAATATTTTTATATACATACATTAGGTTCTCGTAAATATATTGTGATGCAACTGTCATTATATTAATATCCTTAAATCTCTCCCTAAGGGAATTACCAGCTTTTAGATTATGAATTGCTCGAATAGCCCGCTTCTGCAGCACAAAGATAGATTGAATATCGGCAGCATTGCCCCACAGTAAAATGCCGTACGACATTACGCTATGGAAATAACTAAAGTAAACAAGTCTAGCTGTTTCAATGTCAGTTATCTGACGAATTTTCATTACTGCATAAGCCGCAGAGCTCAGTCTACTCGACAATTTATCTATATGTGTACATAATATATACTACTCTGTCAAGAAAGTACCGGGAAAAGATCGGGTCCGCGTCCCCTCGACCCGCTTAGACTCGACCCGAAGAATAATAGCAGTACACAAAATGTTTGTTATTCATCCAAATTTATTTTATCACCTTCAAAGTATGCTCTTTTAGAAACGATAGACACACCAACCAAAGATATTACACCAACGAATAATACAATCATCAAAACATTTTTTAAACGCTGTTTCCGGAATTGAGTTCAGTTCTCGCCGCGAATTCTCCTTTATGTCTTCTACCAATTAAAAGCGGGTGCCACGAAGTGGTAATTTGAGTTTAGGAAAAAGAAAGAAGTCGGCTGGAGCCATATATGATGAATATGGTGGTTGCTCGATGGTATTTGTTGAGTGTTTGGACAAAAATTCGTTCACAATGATGGCCTTGTGCGAAGGCTTATTATCGTGGTGCAAAATCCAAGAATTTTCTTTCCACAAATCTAGCCTTTTTCGTCGAATTTGCTCTCTTTAACAACGCATAACGCTCAAATAATATTCTTTATTTACCGTTTGACCTTCCGGAAAGAATTCCGAGTGCACAACATCGCGATAGTCAAAGAAAACAGTCGACATGACTTTGACTTTTGATCGACTTTGGCGTGGTTTTTTCGGTTTCGGTTCAGTTGGAAGGCGCCACTCCGAAGCTTGTTGACTAGTTTGCATGTCAAACTCGTAAACCCACGTCTCGTCACCAGTAACAATGCGTTTCATGAATGTTGAAGGTCGGAATTGACTCGTTCTAGCATGTCCTCAGCGACTCTCAATTGAGTCTGCGATTGAGTGAGAAAATTCAGGTCTTTTGGGACTAGCCGAGCGGAAACATGTTTCATACCCAAGTGATTATTTAAAATGGTACGAATCGACTCGTGAGACACAGAAAGTTCGGCGGCTATCTCTCTCAAAGTTGAATGAGGATTTTCAGTCACTATTTCCTTCACTTTTGCAATGTTAACTTCAGTTGCAGACGTTGATGGCCTACCAGAGCGAGGCAAATCTTCCATCACATCTCGACCGCTTCTGAACGCTTTGTACCATTCATAAGCACGTGTTTTTTATAAAGTCGATTCACCGTAAGCCTTCTGTAACATTTTCAGAGACTCCGAACACGAAATTCCATTGGCGATGCAAAATTTAAGACAAACTCTTTGTTCAATGTTTTTGTCCATTATGAAATTCGCAATACATACTAGATATGATATAACTAAAAACCACTGTATTTAATATAAATAACAGATGCAACTCAAACTCCGCGCCAAAATGGAAAACAGTTGTGCCAATCTAACAACAACAAAAAAACAAAAATTTGAATTTGGAACCATAAACAAATCATCCATTCCCAACACTTTTTTGACTGAATGTATATAAATAATGTAATAACATATATATTAACTCAAGAACGGCTAGACCGATCTTGATGAAAATTTGTATGTAGTAAGAACAATGTTATTACATTATTTACATAGCTACATAGATCCCCTTTCACGTAATTCACCCTAACCAAGTTAATACGTAATGCGGCCATTAAACTCGCACAATCAATTCCAGGAGCTTCTCAGCGGTAATAGAATGCAATCGCGTATAATTTCACCCCACAATCACACTATCAAAACGAGCAAACAAACCACATTGATATACATTGCGGCGTACGAATGAAACGACGCGGCAACAATGGCGACTTACACACCCATCTATGATGAACATTGTAATGTTATGGCAGTATCAGATTTAGAAGTGGATCCCATTAAGCTATACTGGTACGGAAATTTCGTAGGCAGAGAAAGGCTCGTTGCAACAACAGTTGGCGCATTATGCACGAACAATTGTGAAATATTGACATTTCGATCGTCAAGCAATGATTGAACTACGTTGAGGTAGGTACTTACTTTGTAAGTATATTATTTACTCTTGTCATTAAGTATATTTCAAACGCTCAGTGTTAAAACCACCAGACTCAGACTAATAAAGGAGATGTTTCAAGTTTGTATGGACACTGGGTTAAGTTTTTTTACAGGTAAATAAATCAAAGAAATAAAATAAATAATCAATTACTAATAATTTTGCTTTACTTTGTGGTTCAAAGCATTTTAAAATATTATGTGACATTTCAAACTCAACTATGGCGAACGTCAATCAATGTCATTTTGACCATATTTATGAGTATGACGTCCTAATCACGGCTTATTTTCATGTTTTGTCTCAATAACTCAAACTCTCCTAGAGTTGTTTTTGAGATCTTTGTTTGTTTATTTATGGCTAAACTTCTTCATACAAAAGTAGGCTCGAAATAGACGATATTTAAGTTCTAATGTCGAGTGCGAGCGCGATCGAATTCGATCGCTTGGGGTTTGACGGAAGTGCGCCCGGGATCGGATTCGATCTCTTAGAACCTAAACGGTTAACTCTTAAGTGAATTTTGCAAATAAAAATACTCTTTTTTTCGTTTACCTATTAACACTGGTTAATCTTTATTTCCGTTTTTGAACGTGTTATGTTTTAAATATGGTCTAAATTCGTCAAAACAACATTTATGAACCAAAAAATTACTAGAGAAATAATTTTATTTTTATTTTTCTGAGAATCCTTGTATTTTTAAGTACTGTACATAGACTCGGCCCAAATTGAAACATCTCCTTTGGCTTTAACTTTTACTTAGAAGCAGGATTGTGCCTCAATAACCCGCAAGTTGCTTCCTCACATCTCATTTAAAGGTTTTTAAGGTTAGTTTCCTCAGCTCTAAAAATTACACATAAGTCAGCCATATTTGACCAGGTTCCTACTAGTAATCGCTGGGTAATAAAAATGACTTCGAAAGCCGTCTATACAGACGTTTTTAAAATTTCGTTATAGTTGTTTAGAATACGGGCATCTCCCAGATTAGCCCAGTCATTTGGTGCTCAAAAAGGGGGTTACCTGGAAAGTTTTCCGGAAGTTTTGAAAATTGGTGATTTTTAGATTTTGACGTGCTCTTTTCGTATTTTTACTTAGCCACATGGGAAAAATGGCGCTCAAAAACAGTTTTTTGACAATACCTCTTTTCCAACTCATTTTACAATGAAAATAGTTATGTGAAAAATTAAACAAGAGAAAATTTCCTACAATTCTTGTAGTAACCTTTTTTTGTAGAATCAATAATTTTAGCGTACGAGTGCCACAAATTCCATTCCAACACGCGTTTTGGCCAAATAACTCTTTTCCACACCACCATGAGGTAGAATGAAGTGGCGCATTTTTTTGTGGTATCCCCAGTAAGCCTAACAGTTCACTTCCTTTGAAGCCATATGGCTCTGAAAATGTGAACGACACTGTAGAACGATAAACCCCTATCTACTGACCCTGATAGGTAGGGTATGGCAGTTGGAACTACGGGTCCGGCTGTCTTTTCAAGGGTACCACGGGAGGTCCGGTTATGCCTTCGCGGGCGTCTCCAGCAGGTCCCGGACATGGGTTGGACTCGTGGTGGCTATATGGTTAGCTGTAGAAGTGGGAATGTTCGTTTGTGAGATCTGGCCAGGTTTCCATTTCGTGTATAGCGAGCGGGTCCGAGTAGCGGTCTTCGTGGGGCCCTGAAGCGAAAAGATCTGCGGGGCACGTAAGTTGTCCATAATTGGTTGTTCTGCTCGGTGGTTTTTTTTTATGTTAAAAGGAGGCTAACGAGCAGGCGGGTCACCTGTTTTCATTGAGTAGGCTTCCAACATTTCCGGCACTAGTCTGGAGAACTAGTAGAGGCGCCCGCTAGATGCAATCCGCCTCCGGTTGAGTCAGCCGCGTAGGATTGTGGAACTGACGAGGTGCCTGGATGGACTGAGAAGTGAGTTGGGTTACAACTCCGCCACCAAAGAGGACATTTGGTAGTCGACTTTAGAGTTGACGACCCGAGCAGTGGAACTGCGAGTTGTACTCTCAATGCATCGAGAAGTGAGCGACCTTACAGCTCCGGAAACCTATCTGGATATTAGGTAGTGGACTATACGTGTCCACGAGGCAACTCGCTCGAGACATTAGTTTTAAAAGTACCGGATGAAGAATGCGCATCGGCGCCTCCTTATCTGGCGTTATGACATGACGTAGATGGTCCATTGTGCTCGCGCAAGGATGTCTGACCTGACGGTTGTTGGGGGGTGTTAGTTTAAACTTTAAAGTCGTTTGTAGCGGGGCTGTAGAACGATAAACTCGTACTGATGATTTAGGCAGAATATTTCAGCTCTGTCGGCAGATGTTGATGGCCGATGCCAAGACGACGCGTCTCTTTATACCTGCGATGAACCTTACAGGCAGTACCTAGTAGACCGGGTTTTCAACACGTAGTGAAATATTTTCGTTAATATATACGAAAAACGCGTGTTGGTGTAGATGTGTCTTGGTTTGCGGCTCTCGTACGCTGAAACTGTTACAAAAAAAAGATTTTACAAAAATAAGGTTACTAAATAAATTGTAGGAATTTTCTCTAGTTTAATTTATTACATAACTATTTTTATCGTAAAGCGTAAGTTTAGTGCCATTTTCCAATATGGCGGCGCGAGCGGCAAAGATACGAGGTGGCAGTGAGTGAAAATTCGAAAAAAAACACGTCAGAATCTATAAAAACACGTCAGAATCTATAAAATCACGAATTTTCAAATCCCCCGGAAAACTTTCCAGGTAAAACTACCAAATGACTGGACTAGATAGTCTGATCGTGGTCTTACGGTAAGATATCTAATTAAAATATAAAACAGAGTTGGCAAGTGTAGAAGTGGGAATGTTCGTTTGTGAGATCTGGCCAGGTTTCCATTTCGTGTATAGCGAGCGGGTCCGAGTAGCGGTCTTCGTGGGGCCCTGAAGCGAAAAGATCTGCGGGGCACGTAAGTTGTCCATAATTGGTTGTTCTGCTCGGTGGTTTTTTTTTATGTTAAAAGGAGGCTAACGAGCAGGCGGGTCACCTGTTTTCATTGAGTAGGCTTCCAACATTTCCGGCACTAGTCTGGAGAACTAGTAGAGGCGCCCGCTAGATGCAATCCGCCTCCGGTTGAGTCAGCCGCGTAGGATTGTGGAACTGACGAGGTGCCTGGATGGACTGAGAAGTGAGTTGGGTTACAACTCCGCCACCAAAGAGGACATTTGGTAGTCGACTTTAGAGTTGACGACCCGAGCAGTGGAACTGCGAGTTGTACTCTCAATGCATCGAGAAGTGAGCGACCTTACAGCTCCGGAAACCTATCTGGATATTAGGTAGTGGACTATACGTGTCCACGAGGCAACTCGCTCGAGACATTAGTTTTAAAAGTACCGGATGAAGAATGCGCATCGGCGCCTCCTTATCTGGCGTTATGACATGACGTAGATGGTCCATTGTGCTCGCGCAAGGATGTCTGACCTGACGGTTGTTGGGGGGTGTTAGTTTAAACTTTAAAGTCGTTTGTAGCGGGGCTGTAGAACGATAAACTCGTACTGATGATTTAGGCAGAATATTTCAGCTCTGTCGGCAGATGTTGATGGCCGATGCCAAGACGACGCGTCTCTTTATACCTGCGATGAACCTTACAGGCAGTACCTAGTAGACCGGGTTTTCAACACGTAGTGAAATATTTTCGTTAATATATACGAAAAACGCGTGTTGGTGTAGATGTGTCTTGGTTTGCGGCTCTCGTACGCTGAAACTGTTACAAAAAAAAGATTTTACAAAAATAAGGTTACTAAATAAATTGTAGGAATTTTCTCTAGTTTAATTTATTACATAACTATTTTTATCGTAAAGCGTAAGTTTAGTGCCATTTTCCAATATGGCGGCGCGAGCGGCAAAGATACGAGGTGGCAGTGAGTGAAAATTCGAAAAAAAACACGTCAGAATCTATAAAAACACGTCAGAATCTATAAAATCAAGAATTTTCAAATCCCCCGGAAAACTTTCCAGGTAAAACTACCAAATGACTGGACTAGATAGTCTGATCGTGGTCTTACGGTAAGATATCTAATTAAAATATAAAACAGAGTTGGCAAGTTATTCCTCACCACCTATGATGTTAAGCAGAAGCCTAATCCAGCAGCGATAACTAGTGGAACAGGATTGTGCCTCTCTAAGTTGATTTTAAACACCTCGTATTTGCTGTCTCAAAAATATATGTATACATAGTCATATTCGATTCATCATCATCATCAGCTCATTTTTATGTCCCCACTGCTGGAGCACGAGCCTTCCCTATGGATAGGGAGAACGGGCCATAAACCACCACGCGGGCCCAGTGTGGTGCAGTGGTTGTTAACGACTGCTAATGCAGCCGGGACCAACGGCTTTATGTGCCTTCTGAAGTACGGAGGAGCTCGAGATGATACATTTTTGGTCACCCATCCGATGACCGGCCTTTGCGATAGTTGCTTAACCTCAGCACTCGCAGACCGGGCGCGTTAACCACTGCGCCGCCGCGCCGTCGAGCTCATCCATATTCGTTTAGTTACTATTAATCGGTAGGTGTCAAATAAGTGACAATGAACGCTGCCCTCTGACATTTGTATTAAGTATTTTAGGCAACACCTAGGTAGTCGGATCGTGATCTCACGATGGAAAGATATAAGATTTTATCAGTTCTCCAAAAAATAGCTATGCATAAGTCATATATATTCGACCAGGTACTATTAGTAATCGCTAGGTGCCAAATAAATGACTTCGAACGCCGCCCACTGACGATTGTATAATCAGTAATCACAAAATAGGAGACCAGAAGGTTGTTATGAAGCAACTTTTTTAATTGAAAGAAAGAAAATAAATGAAATTTAATAATAACAAAATATTTACAAAATCTATACAAAACAATTTATATACAAAAATCTAACAGTTAATATGGGGAGGCCTATGTCCAGCAGTGGACTAATATAGGCCGATGATGATTATGATGAGGAATCTATCAGCGCCAGATGGCGCTTCCTCAGCAGTATGTAGCGAAGGACTGGCTCAGCAACACTTCACAGGATCTCGGGGTCAGACTGGCTCAGCAGCACCGCACAGGATCTTGCAGCACTTCACAGGATCTCGGGGTCAGACTGTTTCAGCAGCAGAGGTCAGACTGGCAGAGGTCAGACTGGTAGAAGTCAGACCGGTAGAGGTCAGACCGGTAGAGGTCAAACCGGTAGAGGTCAGACCGGCAGAGGTCAGACCGGTAGAGGTCAGGCCAGGTAGAGGTTCCGCAGTCAAACAGTGGTTCCGCAGTCAGTCAGTGGTTCCGAAGTCAGCCAGAGGTTCCGCAGACTGTCAGAGGTTCTATAGTCAGCTAGAGGTTCCGTATTTAGGTTCTCCTTGGTCAGAACTCGTAATTAGACTGGCCTTTGACCGCAGGACAGGACGCTTATATACCCTTACCGTAGAACACAATTTAATTTAAATTTATACAAATTTAGAATTACATAAAAAGTTTACATTCCATTTTTAAAAGAAAATATTGTCTTTGCCATCAAAACATTTGACATGGTTGTCAAGGCTTTGTTTATAAATTTTCATTGAATGGAAGTAATTTTATAATATCTAAAGAAGTATTGTAAGAAAATAAAGACAACATGTAATAATTTTGATAGAAAGATAAAAGGAAACAACTGGACCTAAAAATAATGTGACTACAAGAGATAAAGATATAAAAAAACATGCTTAGCAACAATAAAAATCGTAAGTATTTTCGTATTTACACAAACCTTTCCCTATCCTCTATCTTATTAACATGTTATTAAAAGTGAATACTACAAGGTAACCTTAATATACCGCGCTTAAACTCGCTTCTTAGCAATTGCTTTGTTCTTAGAAATGTCACTAAGATCTAATTTTAATTTATTGGAACTAAGATCACTTTTCTTGCGGTTTTATAAAGTTTTTAGGCTTTTGAGAGAAATTATGAAGCGCGCGCGCGGACCGATCCAAACGAAATTAATCGTGTTTGACAGGTGTCATAGGAAAAAAGGGTGGGAGGGATGTGTGTTCGTTTCATAGTACATAAATAGAAATTGAAGTTAAGAATTGAGTAAGCTAATTAATTTGATAGGCGCAGCTAACTATAAAAATAATATAGTAATGCACGTAAATAAGTACTTATTTACGTGCATTACCACATATTTAAGCTGCGTAATAAGTTCGCATTGTTACTACTTAACTATTTTAGGATAATCATGGTTCGGGAACAGAAATACTTATTAAATTAAATAAAAGTATAATTATTATTATTATCAAATTTATAAATTTTATATTATTTTAGACATAACAAAAACTTTCACACGGAATATAACGTCAATACTAGCTTGTCACAAGCTTGTCACTATGAACTCCATTGTGAATCGGTAAGAAAAAATCTTACAAAGTAGTTTTTTGAAACTTATTAATATTAGATATATAGCTACATATTACATTTTTTGTTGTGAAATGTTCTTGTTACTGTCACAGCTATAATGTTTGTAAGCGGTTCGATCGCAGTTTAGATCCTAGCTATACAAACATGTTTATTCTGTTAGCTCAATAATTTCCCTGCCATTTTAAGTCTATTAGTGTGAATCTGTCATTGGTTTTCTGTCTGTCTGTCTGATTCACCTAAGAAAATAAAATAGATAAATAAATTCTTTGAGAAATCTAAAGATTGCTTGAATATATTAACTATTGTTTGATTAAGAATTCAAAATTTTAACGTTTCTAACTTCATCGGTTTACTAAAGAATATAAATTTTTACTTAAGCCATTACTTTTGCTTCAGTATGAATGAGCTCCTACTCGTCTAATACGGGTGATAGACCCTCTAACGGACAAGGATCGCACAGCTCGGAGCAGAGTGCCTACTGTGAGTTTCATTCGCCATTCGATCACGTTAACAAAAACGAGAATTTGTATGGCAAAATTTTAACTCTTCTCGTACGTTTTCTGAGTGGTAGAGCCACGCTGCGGTGCAGCACGAAATGGGCCGGCTCGCCCGGCGTAATACCACCCGCTCACAGAATATCGGCGTGAAACAATGGCACTCGTTGCTGTTGTGTTCCGTCCGGTGAGTGAAAGTACCGGAGGCCCATCTCTCACCCGATTCCTACTCTCCTCAAGATCCAACTCCTTCCACGAGGCCGGCAACGCATCTGCGATTACTTTGGTTTTGCGGGTGTCCATGGGCGGCGGTGATTACTTCCTTTCGTTCGTTTGCCTCTGTAGGTACACAGTGCACTATTGTTATTTACAGACGGTGCCAGCACTAGCGATAAGTTTTTATAATTTGAATTATGAAGTTATGTTACAAACCTTTGTTTACATGTTCCCAGCGGCTGCGTCCGCTAGCCAACCACAAATATTATTTAGTCGCAATTATACAGAGCTACGTGGTAAACGTGTCTTTCATTTATAATATCCTTCTGTTATATTACTTTAGTAAATAGAACTCTCTAAATCTCATAGACTAAACACTACAGCCTCCTTTTAACATAAAAAAAGTCACTAGGAGGCGCTGCTTCAATGCCATACTAATTTTCGTTTTCGTAAACGTAATCGAATGAATATGGATGGTAAACTAAAGTCACACTGGGCACTCTACCGAGCGCTGCTGTAGAGAGATTCCGCGTCCGTGAGAGGTTGTCTATGTGTGCGTGGCTCAAACGCTTTTGTACGAAGCCTGCCTTCTGCAGTGTCTTTGTATTGTGGTATAATTTCGTCAGTTGGTTAGAATGAAAATCGTCTGGGAGCGTGTTCGGTGTTCATTAGGTCGGTGGCACGAGTTTCTTGCATTACCTGGGGTTACATTGGTAACCCGTCTAGGGGTTTCTCGGTACTATCGAATCTTAGTTCTGTGTTATCCAATTTTGTTTATGTAAATTTTTTTCGCTGCTGAGATGTAATCGAATATTTGCCGATGTTCTGTGGTCCAGTTTTTTTTATATACTATTTGTAAAGAAACCCTGTTCAATCGGAAAGAAGAGTACATAGGTATACAAATAACTACTTATAGCAAAAAAAATAATAAAACAATATTATTAGTGAAAATAAAAGAGTTATCGTAATTTAAAACGCAAGTTTTTTGTACCGAAATTGCTCAAATTACCCCAAAAATGTGACCACACTTTCCATCAATGGCGGCGGCTCCAAAGATCCTACCGAAGTGCCGACAAAAGTATTGCCATGTAAATTTTGTCAATTAACAATTTTTTTATAGGGGTAAGTTTTTTTTACTTATTATTTTAAAATAATTACGTAAATAGAACTGAATCTCGATACCTAATAACACCTTTACGGATCGGAAAGATTTTTGTTACATATTGTATATTGGTCCCGGCTGCAATAGCAGTCGTTAACAACCACCAATCCGCACTGGGCCCGCGTGGTGGTTTATGGCCTGTTCTCCTTATCCATCCATAGAGAAGGCTCGTGCCCCAGCAGTGGGGACATAAAAATGAGCTGATGATGATGATGATGCAGATCAGGGGAGTGGAAGGCGTGGAAAAAGTGTGGGAAGGCATTTGCCCAGGATTGCTAGATAATGAATATAAATAATATATATATATAATAATTGCTAAAATAATAATAGTATGAGTAGTAGAAAGGAATCTTAATTATTTTCAAACAGTTTGTGTGAAACTTACAAAAAAATTTACAGATTTCGTGCCTCACACGACTATCGAGCACATTAGAAATGAATCTACGGAATTCGAAAAAATATTAGTGAAAAATGTCGTTCTGACTTTTTGACTTTTTTCAAAAAGGTTGGGCAGGACAAACCCTTAACCCGATCGTCTTTGTTTTAGGCTCAAATTGTAGCTGACTAAATTGTCCAAAGGATTTTTCTCAAATTTTTGATATCATTCTTCGTTTCCAAAATATCGAGCGCCATAATCAAAAATTCGGGAAAAAATGATTAATTTTTTTTACTATTTCGGACATCATTTTTTTCGTTTTTGACTTACTCGAATAATTCTTTTTGCACCTTACAGCTCTCGTGAATACGCGTCTTTTGGGCTTTTTTGAATATCATATCTTCACAACTCTCCGAGATATAAGGGGATCGCACTTTTTCGTGAAATCGGAGCCTTTTTTTATATTTGAAGGAGGCAAACGAGCAGGCCGGTCACCTGATGGGAAGCAATCACCGCCGTTCATGGACCAGAACCAACCAGAACCAAGCAAAACCAGAGGAATCGCAGATGCGTTGCCGGCCTTTCAAATGCCTATACTGGAGTGAATGAAAAGACATTTCCAATGTCAAAAGTTGAGAAGCTATAATTGTTTTTTTTCGAGTAATTACCATTTTCATATTTTATAATTATTGTTAGTCTATATTAAATTGCTACTTTTGCATTCACAATGTCTGGACCCGTTATATTATCATCTTAATTTACACATTACAGTTCGACAATAAAACTAATGAATACTGAATAACTTTAAGCTCCATCAGAAAATTTTGTACTCGAAAAAAGACGGCTTCAACGAGGCAAATCATACTTTTTTATGTTTCTGTTTACGATCAGCTCGCTTTGCGTAAAACGGAACACACCCGATTAAAATAAAGAGATAGGACGCAAGTTAAAACTTATTTTGATTGACGACCTCCTTGGTCGAGTGGTTTGTACACCGGTTTTCATGGTGTCGCCATCTCTGAGGTCCCGGGTTCGATCCCCAGACGGGTCAATTTAGAAATCGGTCTGGGTATTTTATATGTTTAATAAGTATGTATTAAGTATTTTAAGTATGATTATCCGTTGTCTAGTAACCATTTTAACGAGTTTCATAACGAAGCTTTTCTTGGGCTTGATAAGTAATAAGTGATCAAACGAACTTCATAGGAAGTTCGATCATTATTATATGAATAGCTCCATTCGAAGATATAATATTACCATGTAGATTCTTCAACGTACTAGGTAGTGTCGCACTTTTAGAGTATATCGATTAATTCTTAATTCAATTTAATCGATACAAAAACATGGCTATGCACTCTTCCCTACTGAGGTCTCACCGTCGCCCGCGCCATAATCTCATTCTTCAGAGATAGAGAGAATACCAAAACTTTTGGTTGGGTAGGGATGGGTGGGTTCTTATATCTTCGAATGGAGCTATTCATATAATAATGATCGAACTTCCTATGAAGTTCGTTTGATCACTTATTATATTTTCATAGCTCCATTCTTCGATATAATATTACCATGTAGATGTTCAGAGAACTGATGTCTGTTATTCAAAGTTTTGGTTTCAAATAAGATAACTAAATAAAATACTGTTTTATGAAACTAAACAAAAACAATTTTTATTTTCTTTCTCCCTAATTGGCAAAATTAAATGCAATAATTCAAACAGAAATAAAGTAATGATCAATCATTTCTAACAATTTATAATTAATATTTCTAAATATTGCGATCAAAGATAGACTTAGCTAATTCTTCTGAAATAACGGGACGATTATAGAATTTAGCAAACGTCTGTGATGTGTTTGTCCATCCGGCTGTCTTTCAGATGGCGTCTATCGAGACCCCGGCGGCGTGCGTACTCGATGTGGCGACGTGGCGCGTGCTGTGAGCACTGAACCTCGTCACATCGATACCGCTCTCCGCTAACACATCTTTTATCCATCGACTGATGGTCTGTGATGTAACAGGTTTATGTGGACGTTTGTAAGCTAAAAATAAATTACCGGAATTTATTCCATTTCTGATGCTAGAAGTCATTTCTAGGTAATCTTCTAAACATTTTGCTGGACAAATACTAGGTCTATCTTTGAAATACGGAATAATCAGAGTTGGTTGTTCTCGATTTACTGCTGATGTTTTAATTAAATTAGAAATTGTAATAATTATTCGATTTTCAATAATTACAATATTATTCGTTTTTATTAAAGATAGGGTTTGTACACGGTGAGCTGTACAAATGGCTAGGAGAACAGCCAACCTTTTAGTTATTTGAAGCAAATTACAATTTTGATTAGGGAACCATTTATCAACAAAATCTAAGACTATTTGTGGGTTCCATACACTATTATATTTAGGTATACTAGGCCTACATTTAAACACACCTTTCAACAAACGTGACACTTGTTCGTCAGAACCAATATTATTGCCTAGAAGCAATAAAATAGCAGATCTATGGCTGTTGAGTGTACCATAGGAAGCTCCGTTTTGAAATTGTTTAGTGAGAAACAAAATTACCGCAGCTTTCGGTGCTTCTAAGTAATTAATACTGTTAATTAAGCAATAATTCCACCATAACTTAAAAGTAGTGTTATATTGTTTTAAAGTACTCGCCGCTAGGGACGACATCATAAGATCTATAGCTTCTACTGGTATGCCTTGCTTTGTGAAGGCTTCCCGGAGACAACGGCAGCCGCCAGGATAGTCTGCAGAGGTAGATGTATCCTGTAATCAGATTGGATTGCGTCTTTTAGAAATATTATTTCCGATATTATAATATTTTTTAATAAAGGGAACCACACTTGTTTGGGCCAGTAAGGAAATACAAATACACCTGTAGATTGGTCAGTAATGATTTTTTGTAAGCATTTTTGTATTGTAGCAAAGGGAGGAAAACAGTAAAAATAGTAATTTTTCCATGACAATGTAAAAGCGTCTACCCTAAATGCATCCGGATCTGGTTTCCAGGATATATATACTTCGCATTTGGCATTAATTCGAGACGCGAACAGATCTATCTCAGGTTTTCCAAACATTTTGACAATTTTTTGAAAACAATCTGAGCTTATTTTTATTTCTGTGTCTGGGTTTATTTTGCGTGACTCCTCGTCTGCTTCCTTATTGTCTTTAGTATTAATATATGATGCAAATAACCATATATTTCGCGTCTCGCACCACTGCCAAATATACCTTGTTAATTCGTTTAAGTGAGGAAATTGTATACCTCCCATCCTATTAATATAACTGATGGCCGTTGTGTTATCTATTCGCATCAATATAGCACTATTAGTTACATTTTTCGCAAAGCATTTCAGGCCTAAAAATGCTGCTTGAAGTTCTAAATAATTAATGTGGTATTTTAGTTCACTTTCTTTCCAGTAACCATTAGCGCGTTTATTGTTACAAACAGCACCCCAGCCAGACCTTGACGCGTCTGTGAAAATTTCCAAAGCATATACGGGAGGCAACATAGAATTTTCTGAAACTAAAATATTTCTTTCCCACCATTCCAAATCAGGTAAAATGTTACCAGTTGGTGTCATAATTGCATCATAATTATGATTGCATTTTTTAAGTGAGATATACTTTTCTCTTTCCAGATGTTTGGTATATAACCAACTATATTTTATAGCCGGACATGCAGCTGTTAAAACCCCTATAAACTGTGAGAATTCTCGAATGGTGTATCTTTTTTGCTTTTTAAATTTTTTAATCAATTGTAATATATTAGTTTGTTTATTTTCTGGTAACGACATAGTCATTCTTTTTGTGTCAAAAATAAAACCTAAGAACTTGCATATCTGTTTTGGTTCTAATGTACTTTTTTCATAGTTTATTATGAAACCTAAACATTCTAGAAGTCTTACAGTTTCTTTAACATTGTTAAGACATGTTTCATAAGTTTGCCCTATACAAAGGGTATCATCCAAATAAGTTATAGAACTAGGACCGCGTTTCCTTAAGTAACCAATTACTTCTTTCATTATTTTTGTGAATGTTCTGGGTGCTGATGATAGACCATAAGGTAAAGCATTAAATTCATAGGTAATTATGTTTTGTGTGTTGTCTTTAATTTGGAATCTTAAGTATTTTTTATAATTTTTATTTATTGGAATTAATAAGTAAGATTCTTTTAAATCAATTGTGGCCATATAGTTGTTTTGTGATAATAATGTACATACACTTCTGTAATCCTCCATTTTAAAATATTCATTGTAAATAAATTTATTAAAATATTTTAAGTTTAAAATGAAGGAATTAGGCTTTGGTACCAAAAAAACAGGTGACAAAAACTGTGTCGTATCATATTCGCACTGGGAGATAGCTCCTAATTCAAGTAAATTATTAATTGCAAGCTTCATTCTTTGTTTCTCTTGCTGAGATAACAAAGAATTGCTGGGTAAATATGTGCGTGAAATATTATGATCTGATAATGGTAAGCGATAACCATTGAGAACATAATCTAAAACGAATTTGTTTTTTGTTATATTAAGCCAACATTGGTAATAAAAATGTAAACGACCTGCATGTACCTGGACTAATGCCGCGTTTGGGCACGTTGTCTGGGTGTCCCCGCTGACCTCGTCTGTGGCTGCACTGCTGGCGCAGGGGGTAGCAGTGCTTGCGGACGAAATTGTCTGTTGAGTGGTGCTCTGCTCGTCATGTATGCTCCGCGCCCCGCCCCCTGTTCGACGACGAGGCATACCGAGGAGGGGGTGTCCAGTTTCCCATGTGTCTCACTTTCAATTGAGCTTGATTTTGAATATTTTTCTGTGGTATAGCCACGTTTCTTTTTATTTGCCAACCTTGCTTTTCTATAGCTTTAGCTGCTTTTATTTTTTTTGACAATTTATTTCCGAATAAAAATTCATCTCTTTCTTCTTCTTGAATTATATTTAGTATCGACTTATCTAGGCATGGCATAATACATTTGGTGCGAATTAGGGTTTCTGTGTAATGGAGATCTGTCAAAATTCTACAGCCGTCTGATAGATATTTAATAATATCTACTTTCTTTCCATCTTTAATAATGATCTCCATAGCTCGAGAAATTGCTGTAATCCCTAATCCCAATTGATTTTGTTTTGCTTCCATCTTCTTATCTCTTACTCTTACCACTTCTGCAACAGCGGCAGCAATTTCTGGGTTTAGAGAGGGTGATTTTAGCAGTTTGCAGTTATCTGGAACCTGTTGTTCCTTGAGCAACTTCTCTTTGACATCTTTAGCCAAACCTTTCTTTAATATTGGGAGCCAACGTTGTGCTAAGTCATAGTGAATATCAGGTCCATAATTGGGGGTATCTTCAATTGGATCTCCCAACGCCGATCGTATTTCAGGGTCTAATTCGACCGTTGCCTCTGTTAAGATTTCATTATTACTATTTGTGGTGTCTTGTTGCGGAGTTTCAGATAAGGCTCTCTCACATTTTGTCATTTCAATCGTATCTGTTTGCGGTAATAGCAATTCAAACTCATTTGTGGTTGGTGTGTAAACTTCCTCTAAACAAATGTCATTTGTGACGCTATTCTCATTCTCATTATTCGTATGTGGTTGGACATCTGAAAAACATTATTTTGTAGATTAATAAAATGTATAACTTATTAACTTAATTGCAATGATCTATTCCACATCAAATACTCATAATATGTTTCATTTGCAAATATTTGCATTAACTTGCCATCGTGAATGACCCGCAGTCAACCTCCAGGCTTATAAAATGGCGTCATGCCTAACCATCGTGGTTAACTCACGGTTACCCTCCAGGAAGACTTACAGACGCTATAAATCACACCGAATCTAAACCAATATTCACCTAATGCATTTTTTAATTACTTTTACGTACCTTGGTTTTCGATATCAGATTCTGAATCCGAAATAATGTAACGACGTCGTCGTTCAGATACTTTTTGCTTTTGTTCTAGCTTTTTTAGTTTTTCTTTGTAACGTTTTATTTTACTTTCTGTTTTTCGTTTCGGCATATTTAAATGAAAAAAAAAAAAAAGGGGATGGTTAATTTTTAAAGATTGTGACAAATTTGTGTTCGTATCAAAGGGTATTAAAATACGTTCACTACCGCGCACAAAGAAGAATGGGATCATGGCGCGGGCGACGGTGAGACCTCAGTAGGGAAGAGTGCATAGCGATGTTTTTGTATCGATTAAATTGAATTAAGAATTAATCGATATACTCTAAAAGTGCGACACTACCTAGTACGTTGAAGAAACTACATGGTAATATTATATCGAAGAATGGAGCTATGAAAATATAATTGGTGTGTGTGTAGGAAAGTTTACTAGTTTACCAGTTTACCATCACCTTAGTAACTCCTTGTGATAACGGGCCCTGCAACAATGTATAAAACAAACACGAGTAGATCCGTAAACAGTTATTTTAATTAAACACTAACACTTGACTTGGTCCGGGATTAATTTGAGATTTAAAAAACGAAGTCTTGTTTATAATAAAATAGCCTATGTTACCCACAGGAAATGTAGCATTCTAGCAGTGAAATATTTTTTGGAATTAGACCAGTATTTCCAGAGATTACCCTCCGCAAACAAACAAAGACACAAAGCATACCTCTCTATTGATATTTGAATAATAACTCTTTTACCATAAAATAGTGTTTAAAGTTAAACAATGTTGATCTTTAGACGATTTACTGCTTAGGTATTATTGCAATTTAGGCATTTTGCTTGTTAGACATTTTCATCTTTCGACGAATTACTGCTTAGATATTTTGCCACGTAGACTTTCCTTTTAGTCATTTTGCTTCGTAGACGAATTGAAATGTAGACATTCTGATCATAAAGGGTTTAAATGTTGAAAATGCTGTGTCTCTGTCAACAATATTAGCTAAAAAGTAACATTATATAACATAGCATTGCAATAAGTAATATAAGTATACACTTCTTCACTAGTGTTCATTACTGTCAAGCTTATTATTTCCATCCTTATCCAGCACCACATTTCGAGTTCTTTACTATACTGGCAAGAGTTTTGCCTCAAGTTTATTCATTTATTAGCCTAACAACATACGCTAACACATAAAGGTACTTATTCATACAAACTAAATGACAATGTTGCAAACGCTTATAGGTAAACATCTCGTGTAATAGAAACATTTAAGTACCTACCTACTTATCACTAGTATACTATTTGTAAAAATCTCCCCGATCCGATCCGAACCCCTTCGGAGAATCTAGTAGGGCACAGGGACACGCACTATTTTGTAATGCCGTTCCCTTTAGAAAACCTCCGAAAGTGATTCGTTTCACACGGCTTAAGGAACCCTTTAAGTTTCTTGCCGCCACCAAAAAAGCCCGGTGAAACTGAAAATGCTGAAATTGAAAATGATGAAAATGTCTGAGGCAATCAGCAAACGCTATTAAAAATATATATATTGTAAAAATAAGCTATTGAGGGGATTGCAATAAAAAACAACAACAATACACTAAAAAATTTTTTTTCATAAAAACGCCAAAATCAATAATTACGCAACCGGCATATTAATCTATACTAATATTATAAAGCTGAAGAGTTTGTTTGTTTGTTTGTTTGTTTGAACGCGCTAATCTCAGGAACTACTGGTTCGAATTGAATAATTCTTTTTGTGTTGGATAGTCCATTTATCGAGGAAGGCTTTAGGCTATATAACATCACGCTGCGACCAATAGGAGCGAAGCATCAGTAAAAAATGTTGCAAAAACGGGAAAAGAGCCTAAAAAATTAAAAATGCTGCCGAAAGTCACTATTCCACGCGGACGAAGTCGCGAGCACAGCTAGTGAAAAATAAAAAAGCATTGCTTAAAACTTACCTGGGGTGGTAGGTACCAGTGTCCACAACTTTTTTCTTTTAATCATTAGAAATAGGCTCAGCAACGGACTTTAGCAACAATGGAATACAGACCCAGAACCCCGACCGCCTAACCGATCGCTTTGACTATATACGCGTATAGTTTATGACGTCATCTTGCCACCTCGCACCGCCTATGAAAGCAATATCAAAAGCTAAAGGCTATAGCTTTCGATATTGCTTTTATAGGCGGCTCGAAACGACAAGATGACGTCATAAAACACGAAGTCAAAGCGATCGGTTAGGCGGTCGGGCCCCAGCTTCCTATTATCATACTTACATGCCGTCCATTAAAATTTCAATTAAATTCTACTAGTTAATACAATACATTTTATGTTAACCTCTTACCACTGTTCACAAACCCTGACTCAACTTTACAACATAACGCAATTAAACCAAAGTAATGATGTTTGTTTTTAATGTTTATTGTACAGATTCATGCAATGTGGTATGTACCGTCACAAGCATAAAAATTTAAACAATGTAACTCTTAATACAATGGAGTTAGAGTCAAAAGAGCTATACTACTTATCTGTGTTAATGTCTGTACCATACGTCGTCGTCGTCAGTTTAATTAATTAAAACTTAATTGAGCTCTAAAACCCCCGCCCGCCCGCCGTAAAGTAATAATGACTGAAAGCGTGACGTTTGATAATTATTATATTTAATTACTGGAGAGAACATTACCTTGAAATGACATTCAAAACATGTAGTCTAAACACGTGTACTATATCTACGAGTATACTAATCTATATATACTTTTCTTAGATTAAAGCTTTGTAATATGTATTTTTCGGAAAGAAGTTATCGAGTTTATTGTCGGGATTTTCTCCCTAGATCACTGCGTTCCAAACCGGTGTCCAAATCAAAACTATATATTGAAAAATAATACAGAGAGGAGCTTAAATTAAATAAAAAGACCATTGGTTAATAAAAATGCCATTATGCTTAGGTAGAGTTTTTTTTTTAAAACCTGTTGAAAACAAGCACGAGCTCACGAGCCTTCCCTGCATTCATATTTTATTGTTATTTTTTTTAGTTTTTCAACTAAGATTAATGTGTTCTGAAACAATCCACAGAAGAATTCTATAGCTGTGTTACAATATTGGACATTAATAAGTAAAAATAAGTACATAACTAAATGTCTCTTCCGATATCTAAAATCGTGGCTATAGTTCGCCTTCTTTCAACATATCCAACAAAAGAGTGAAATTTAGAAAACAAGAAAATTATTAGAGTATTCTCATTATGGTCACCGCAATTAATCCAAAAACACCTTGGGTCAATCACCTCCCCACGTGCTCTCTAATGCGATGATAATCCCTGGCCACCCGCATGCTATGGCTGCTTATTACAATTTATGTGTTGAAACTAAATTGAGATGTGTTATAATGACCGCACCCGAAATTACGTCTATGAGTTAGTTCGTGCGTGTTCGCTTTGCGGTCGTTGTATTGGAACTTTGTTTTATTTTTGTATATTTTTTTGAGTTACAGAGTCATCTCATAATGCACAGAAATGAAAATGTAATAATTTTGATGATATTTCGTATTCTAGAAGCTACGTTTTTTAGAAGTAGTAGAGTAGTTTCATTCTTACCTTTATATAATAAGGAACACATAAAATAACGAGAAACGATCCGTTAATAGTTCTGAAATTTGTTGTATCTTATTAAATTCAATGACCCATTTAGTATTTACCCATTATAGTAACTAGCTCATTCGATATTATGATTACTGTTAACTATGATTGTTTATGATTACCTTTTTCATTGAAATAATTTACAGATATACCTAGTTCAATTAAAAATAATTACAGCATAGTTTGAAAACTGACTCGCAAAAGCGAAACACCAGCTCGCTCAACATATTATTGTTTTTTTTTATATGCAGAAGAAACGTATGGAATACACCGTCATTAACAGGAAGGCTTCGTGGCCGCGGGTGTTAGAGACGCCTAATGACGGAGACTCCATCGCGGTAGTTCCCACTTCCGCTATACCAGTTTAAATTGTTTGCCACCGGGGGTGGCGTGGCAGCTGAGGGTAAATGACATATTTTAGATTTTTTACTCCACCTCACTTACCTATTAAAGAATCGAGATTGACTTCTCAATTCTTTAATGAGACGCAAAAAGTAACAAACCTATTTGTTGGGAACGAATCGTTTAAAAGTTTTTTTGTTAAATATAGAAATGGTTTATATTAGATTTTACATGCGTAGTCGAAAACCTGTTAGTTGAACTTGATTTTTTAAGACGACCTTTCATAATGATATAAAAAAGAGAATTTACATTTTCAATTTATCTTTAACCGGGTTGGATGATGGGTTGTTGGATGGGTGGAATAGTTCCTCAAATCGTTGCATGTGACCGAACAATCCCGCTTGAGGTTTTCTAGTGACTAAGATCACACAAGAGCTTCCCCATATCGTACCTACTAGATGATGATAAAGATGAAGTGGGATGATGATTTTTTTTTTTGAGAGTGATTGCTGATTGCCTCATACGGCATTTTCAGCGTCACCGGGCTTTTTTGGGGGCGGCGAGGTACGTAAAGGGTACCTCAAGCCGTGTGAAACGAATCACCTTCGGAGGTTTTCTAGAGGGAACGGCATCGCACACTTAAAAGTGCGATTTTTATAAAATTATATTTTTCATACTAACGTTTTTTTTAAATTTTCTTAGCATCTATTTATGTTAACACTATAAAAATTTTAGAGTACTGTGTTTGTTTCACTAGCTAAATATAGCAGAAATTAAAAAGAAAAAAAATCAAGACCCTTCAAAGCTACAATGAAACAAAAGGTTAATTCCGCGAACAAAAAAAGAAGTCAATAAAAATAAAAAAACATTGTTATTACTGAAGCCTAAGTTACATAGTCCTAATTAAAGGTGTATAATAATATTAATAATGCCTATTTCAAAGAATACCAGCCAGGATACCAGCGTTGTTGCGACACGCTTCGTTCGCAACAACACAAACGGAGGCGATGTCCTGATTGACCTATTGTTTGTTTTTTATTTTTATTTTTATGTATGTCAATGAATGTTTCTCTCTCTTCCTCTCTCTCTAAATGTTCTTAAAAATATTTACTCGTCACGTGAAAAAAGTAAATAGACATACGAGTAACTTGTGCGTCAAGAAACATTAAAAAGTCGCCGCATAATTTATAGTTTAATAAATTTACACTGACAAAACAATTATGCTCCGTTTAAGACGTTATTTAAATATGGCCGTTTCCTCTCTGCCTGCAGGCAAAGGCTGTGCAAACACCAATAATTTAAATGCGGAGATTTACCTCAAGAGGAAGCATTGATGAGATTAGGCACTTAAAAACGAAACGGAAAATGAAATTTTCTCAACATGGTTTATAAATGTCTTCTTCGCGTGTCTTTTCTGTAAGTTATTATTTATGTACTTTTTTACATAATAAAAATAATAACTTACAGACATAACTTTACGGAGTATACCCATTTGGAGTTAATAAAACATAAGTGTGAACCAAGTAAAGTAATTGATTTCATCAATGCTTACCAATAGACTTTGACAATATATAACGAAATTGAGTGAATTAAGCCATAGCTGTAGGAAAAAGTAAAATTCCAAACTTTTCTACATATATAGATTCAAGGAACCTGCGTGGTGTCACCAATTTTCGACATGGTAACCCATTGTTCGACACTACTTTTCGCTGCCAAAAATAATTTTATTTTATTATATTTCAAAATTCACAGCTCTTAATCTAAATTAACAAACTTATATATTTAAACATACAGCAAATAACGATTTTTCTATATACTTATAAAATTTTAAAATAAGAGGAGACACATTTTTCAACCTGAATGGTTATTAAGTTCACTAGTATGCAATACTTAAATATGGATATACACAAACATAATTAAACATACATTTTATTATACAAATATTACATTGTGTATTCAATTTGTATATAAATATATACCTATATACAAATTAAACACACAATACAATATAATATACCTACCTAACATATATTATACCTATATATATATATATATATATATATATATATATATATATATATATATATGCCATATGTATGTATCATATATATGTATGTATATAACATATATATGATAGTTGGATAGATAAATAATACACTTACATTCATAATATTATACATACATATACATTTTACACTATTTGATAATTAATAGACCCAGATGGTATATGGTATGGATGTTGTGAAGTGTACTTCTTGATTAGTTTTTTAAATTTTAATTCTTTAGATTGTATTGATGTATTCTGTTATAATTATATCTACTTAGTTTAATAGTGTCCCAGGAAGGTGCTAGTACTTATAGCACGGGTTTTCCCAGTTTAAGTACTAGCTGCACGAATTAATGTTCATTTTTTAGAATAAGTATGATGTATCATAACATGTATTTATAACAAGTGTTTTTAAATACATTTACTATTTATTTATTTATTTACTAATCATTATTTTACATAGAGGTGGAAAGTAATAATAGAATAATAGAATTAAATAATAGAATTTCATTTACACTTTACTGGATGACAGATATGAAACAGATGAACTGTATTAAATGTTTGATAAAGTCAAAAATCACCATACTTCCACACCAATCTGCCAAATGAAGGCACTGGTGCATACGTAAGAATAAAAAAAACAGTAATGATGACCCCCTATTTTTAAATAATTAAAGGCAAAATAGTATCAATCACAAGTATCCTACAGTACCCTATCACCATCTTGTATACCTAACAGAGTTGAGAGTATCTTGAAGTAGATAAGGTAGCCGTTCGTTTCATACATTTGATCCCCGAATTTTCCGCGAAATTAACTCTTATTATTGTCATATACTGTATACGTAATACTCGTAATTGTGTACTTACCTACCTAATAACACTAATACGATGACGAAACATTGCGCATATCCAAACATAAGCTTATTAGGTATATATTCGAAAATTAGTTCCATTATAATAAGTGGAAAACGCGTGAGATCCTGATATATTTCCAGTAATTGCCAATCCAAATAATGTTACATGCTACACAAAATGTTGGAATGATTACCCCGTGTAATAGGTAAAATTATAAAAATTACTGTCAAATAATGTCATAGCTACTAATAATATAAATGGTTGCGCACCGGAAATCGACATGACTGGCCAATGATTGCGGGAAAGCGAACAATATGGCGTTCGTTCCGGTCTAGGCGGGAAATGACTTGGGTGTAATCATATGTTGGATACCATGATGGTATAAGATGGACCGTTTTGTTTACATAGGTATTAGTTTTTTTTGTGTGGTGTTATAATCGAGTTTAGAAAAAGTCCCCTTTTTCAATTTCTGAAATATTATAGTACCTATCATCCCTCTTGCGTTGATAATGCCCGCCCTGAGCAATGTATTTTGGTAGATTTTATGTGTATAACATTTTTTTGTAATAATTAAAACACACCGTGTTTTTATAGAATTTATTCTTAAGAGCACTTTTGTTAGTTATGTATTATGTGTTTTGGTTATTTTATAACTGCTATACTTAATATGTTATCTATCTATGGGTAGGTACCTAGGTAATGGTTAATAGGAAAGTTCTGTTATTAAACTATATTCTAGTATCTTTCCGCGTAGCAGTGCTTTAGGCTGTAATAATGATAGATTTAGAGATAATGTGATAGATTCTATTTAATTCACATAGATTGTTGTTTTTTCTTTCTTTCTTTCAAAGTAATTCTTGAATTGTAATAAGTACTGGCAGATTTATAAGGTAAATAGTAAATAAAAACATTTTTTTTTTACCTAATTGATTTTTTTACTCTACCTAGCGCCATTGTTAATGCTACACAAAAATAAGAAAGAAAAATATCTTTTGTTTTTTTGTAACTTTTATTAAAACTTAATTTTCCGTCTATGTATATTTTTCTTCGCACCCATGCATAACATTAACATTTCTATTATTTCATATCACTTTTCGTTAATACGTACGCAGGTGTATGATGAATGGGCAAAATAAATTAGTATTTTAATAGCATCACACGGTCGAGTAAAGCCCTCCCCTCTGCCCGAGTGGCTCGAAGAAAACAAAAGTCAGTGTCAAATTAGATTAGCTGTTTTACCGCGCCGCGGAGCGTGAAGCGCGAATGTAAACAAAATTCAAAATGGCGGACGAACGACAACCGTTAACGTAATCGAGGGTGATTTGTTAGACGAATCCGATTACCTACCTATAGGGTTTGTAAATAAATGTTTTTTTATAATTAAAACTTGTATACTTATACCTTGGTGTCTGTTTTGCTATTTATCTTTAGTATTTACTCGTTGTAGCAGTCTTCCAGTTGACTTATTCTGTCTCATCTTGATTTAGCTTTGTTTTTCAAGCATTCATTCTGTTTTATTTCTTTCTACTAAATTAAATCAAATTGCTTTTGAAAATTTCAAATAAAATAGTATACTTCGTTATGTTCAAAAATAAATAACAAATCAATATTACAGTCTGTCATGTATATGACAGACTAAGTAGATCGTTCAATACCTAAGTCCCGAGACTTATTTGGAGATGGCGCATATTAAAAACTTATGATTTTTAGAAAGTACTGGCAGCCAAATGAAATGTTTTAAATTTTTTTTAAATCGAACAATTTAGTTATTGATTTAAAGATATTTAAGTGACGCTACTTTTTTAATTCCGAAACCAATGGAAAAAACGAGACCTAAGTACGAAACTTAAGTAGGTTGAGATGCTTAGCTAACCTGCCAAATGAAATCTAAAAACTTTTTACCTATTTATACAAATATAATATCGCTTCGCAATTTTTATTTGGTGTTTTCATTTCTTCGAAAGTAAAACTTAGGTAAGTAAGTAAGACATCAACTTTTTTGGTCCAAATAGGTAGGTAGGTAGGTATACTATGAAAGTGCCGGCCAAAAATAAAAAATGCTTTTCTGTAAGAACTTGCATGTCCGCATAAGTACTATTACTTTTATTTAAATATAATTACAATTTACAAAAAATACAATTAAAGTATGTGCTTTTGTATCTTTAAACCTACCAACCCAGTTATCTGCAGACTTGAAAAAAATGCTCCAGGGCAAGAAATTTGACCCAAGGTGAAGTTAATCGCAGAAGCGGAGGCTTATTTTATTTTTTACACTCATGGAATAGAAAAGTTAGAAAAGCGTTGGAGAGACTGTATTGTAACACTGTAGGTACCTATAATAATTTTATCAAAAAAACTTTTTTATTTTTGGCCGGCACTTTCATATTTGGACCAAAATAAGTTGTTGTCTTTTCTTATAAGTTTTACTTTCGAAGAAATGAAAACACAAAATAAAAATTGCGAAGCCATATAATATTTGTACCCAGAAATTGTTCTGAAGTAAAAAGTTTTTCAATTTCATTTGGCAGGTTAGCATTTCTACCTACTTAAGATTTTATAATAAAATTATACCTACAATGTAAAAACGAATGTAAATATCATAAAATATCTGGTATTGAAAATGCCAAAAGCACAACAAACAATAAAAAAGGTAAATAGGTATCTGCGCGGTTAATTACCGTCTCGAAGAAATTAATTGGCAACAGGGAAACGTCGTGGAAAAACAGCAGGCTGTCAATTAGCCAAGGCTGTATATTAATGTCTAATTACAATTGCTCGATAGCCGCCAAGTTTCGACAATTAACCGATGAACTATAAATGACGGAAAGTGGCAATTTCTTCAGTGACAAACGTCGGCCTTATCGACGCTAAATAATGGAGCGAGTAGTTAGACTAGCGTCTTCATCCCGGTAATTAACCGACGCCCCGCGCCCGCCGCCGCGTCCCCCCGCGGCGATCTAAATTAATCACACCACGAATCTCGCCCCCAATACAGGGCCGGATTAAAAAGTTTTATTGGAGCTTCGAGTGCGACAACCTGGCTCGCCTCGCGCACTGCTATCAACCAATCGCGCCACCTCAGCAATAAAACGGAGCGCTCCCATTGGCCGGCGCTTAATAAGCACCGCCTCCTATCACCGCCCGCGCCAGGGCTGTCATTCGCCACGTCAGTTGACCGAGGCGCGTCGACTCGTCAGCCGTATCCCGTGTTAGCTATCGCGTTGTGAGATAAACAGAGCCGGCGGGACGTTCCGATTGATTCTGTGACTGTTGTGTGATGGATCTGTGATTCAAACGATGGAGGAGGAGTCGATGTCTGGACACAGCTGTTCTGAAGACGATATCAGTGTTGGTCGGCCTTCGCCGGCGCCATCGCGGTCTCCGTCGCCTTCGCCGCACGACTACTTCCGTCCGCTGAAGAGGTTGAAGATGGCCTCGGAGCCAGCGGAAGAGAGGCGAGGTGACGGAGTGAAGAGTTTTTCTATTTTGGACATTTTGTCGCACAGTCCGCGAACGCCGCCGCGCATAGTACGGCCGTGGGACGCGTCGGGGTTCGAGCGGTTGCAGCGGTTGCAGCGGCTGGCGGGTGCTGCGCTGCTGGACGGAGAAAGATGGCGGTTGGCAGCCTTAGGGCTTCTCAGGCCGCGAGAACTGGCTCCAGCGGAATGCTGTGACTCTGCCTCGGAGAGATCGTCGTCGGCGTCCGACTGCTGCTCGGAGCCCCGGCGAGCGTCGCAGCAGGGCGGAGCCCCGCATACACCCCTGGATGCCCTATTTCATATGACCAGCAAAACCTTCGAAGCGAACAATGCTGACAGTGGAGGTAAGTTGTATATTTTTTAATAACTTCGAATGATCAACTGCGTTTCTGCTAAAATCTACGCCGGTTTTAATACATGCATATTTCTATTTTTACTACTTCTTCTAGGTAGTAGGTAAGTAGGTACTTACCTACTTTAAAATGGTATCTAATATTAACTGGATAATTGAGTCGTAGATAATATTGAAAATAATTCTTCTAACGATTGTGTAACGCCTACGTGTAATTAGCAGATTATTAAATATTAACCTAGCCAATAATACAGGATTTAAACTCTAATATAATCAGTGTAAGCTATGAACTTTATTAATCAGGAATTTACATTTGTTATAAACATTGTTTTTGTGATGAAAAATTGGTAAAGAGAGACACAACTTATTTAAAAGTTAAGGTAACTACAACTTATGTTTATTTACCAATAATAGTAAATCATTTCAATTTAACAATTTTTAATTCTACAAAGCTAATAATAACCTTCTTTACTAATAATGAATTGAATCAAAATAATTCCTTTGTGGAATATAAACTTTTGCTTAAAAATAACAACAATTTTCTGATAATTCTTCGAAACAAAGAGACATGTATCAAGTCGGTATAATAACGTTTATATAAAATGTCTAATAGGGAAGATGACAACAACAATCTATCTAATACCTTTAAACGAGCAATTCTTGTATATATATATGTAGGTATATAGGTATTTTGAATCTCGGAAACGGCTCCAACGATTTTCATGAAATTTAGTATGCCGGGGGTTCGGGGGCGATAAATCGATCTAGCTAGGTTTCATTTTTAGAAAATTACCAAAAAAAACCGGTCTGCCAGGTATTAATTAATTGTAATTAGAACATTAGACGTAAATATGTGACGTCACGTAACACATAAATTTCTGTAGCCTAAAAAGATTTTAAGAAACACTAAATTAAAGGAACACAATAGCGCCCGCGATCGTGCCGCACAGGTTGTCCACCAGGTACTGGGTGGAAAAGTGTATAATATATTTTAAATACAGAATAGCTAAGAAGGTTGATCTATTCTGATGTGACGTCATAGTTTGCCATTCTCATACAATACTTAGTTTAGTTTTTTAGTTGATGGATTCGAGCGATTAGCACATTTAGCCAGTGTCAAAGTAATTTTTCTTACAAGTAATACATAAATAGACAATATTTCCTGTATGATGATGATGAATGATAGGTAATAGAAATGAAAGTGAGAAATTATAGGTATACCCACCAACCCCTCGAGTAGCTCAGTAAAGATGTGGGGCTTTACTAAGTCCTTATGCGGCGGACTTCTTGAGAGAATTTGAAAAGTGCCGTTGCACGGTGTTGTTTCATTTGCCAACACTCATGCACACTCACGAACACTTAACGGTTAATAATCCACCATTATTTCACATTAATACAGACATAACACAAATTTTAGAAAATAAAACAAAACCGCAGACATGACTATTCACTTTCCCGCCAAGAAGTCCATACAATACTTATTTTAAAAATACGTTTTGACAGTTGTTAAAAGTGTACCTATTGACTACCAATTGACTTACCTGTTGACTGGTCAACTACCCAATTAAAGATGTCCGTCAATAGTCAATGCGTAATTTAACGATTGTCAAATTAATTACACTAATTAACCGCCAACCACAAATCGAGCTTATCTGATTTATAGTTTACCGTTGACAGTTTTATCGTGCATATCCGGATCATACTATTTATGTAATAATAAATATTATGTGTACTAAAAACACAGCTACACATTAATTCCTTCAAAAGTAAATGCAATACATACCTCACACAGAATTAATAATATCTAGTAAAACAGAGGCGCACATACCATGACGAGCTCGATGGCGCAGTGGTTAACGCGTCTCGGTCTGCGAGTGCTGAGGTTAAGCAACTTTCGCAAAGGCCGGTCACTGGATGGGTGACCAAAATTTATCATCTTGAGCTCCGACGTGCTTCGGAAGGCACGTAAAACCGTTGGTCCCGGCTGCATTAACAGTCGTTAACAACCCCATATGCACTGGGCCCGCGTGGTGGTTTATGGCCCGTTCTCTCTATCCATCCATAGGAAAGGCAGTGGGGCATAAAATGAGCTGATGATGATGATGAAAACGTAGGTCTTACTGCCGTAATAAAACAAATACAGAATCGTAGCCAGGTGCAAAATAATAAATGAATAATTAATGATGGCGGTTAATATAACAAAACATCCGAAAACTAAATTAATAAGTTGGTATCTAACAATTTTTTAAGCAAAAAGCTTTATGAGGCAAACTGTTTCTTCTTTAATTACTTTATTGTTTTAAAGGACTTTACCCATTGTTTTATCTTACAACCTCAACAATTTTTGTAGTGATATTTATCGCTTGAGGACTAGACACGAATTTTGTTGAAATGTTACTAATTACCTACCAAGTAGATAATAAATATGTTAATAGAACGTTTACGTTATATAATGCAACCGATAACAGTATTTAAAGGGATTTAAATAAGTCTGATTCACGCACTGTACAAATAATCTACCGCCGCGTCTCTTCCGTTTTGTAAAGTAACAAAATACCACAGACAAAGATGTTACTTATTTATTCAGAGTTAGGTGTGGAGCGAAATAGACATTCGTGGTATGATTACAGAGCGGTCTCGTACAAAATTGAACGTTCGGGAACCGGGCGCGCGCCGCACGGGTCATTAGGGATGTAGGCACTTGTGTTCTCGGTGCCTTTGCTTATTTAAAATGTGGTGACTATATCTTAAAAAAAAATAAGAAACATATTTTTCACAGGATTAGAACGATGTTTACTATATCAAATCTTCAAAAGCAAAACCAGATGAGACCATGTTGTAGCATTCTTAAAACTAATAAGTAAAGTCCTAAGTCTTAAAGCAATTAATGGCATCAAGCGTTTCTTTGCAGAATGCTATGGCATACAAAAATGCTACAAGAATACTAAGAATAAGAAACGTGTACCTACTTTTTTTTTCAATATGTATATATATTTTTTGTTTTATTTTTTTTGTGAATGTAATTAGTTTTTGTTGTGCGCCAATAAAATGTATTTCTTCTTCTTCTTCTTCTTCTTCTTCTATTGATCTGTACGACACAATCATAACAATAACAAATACTAATATTATTTTAATTGCATTATTAATTGTAAGACTAAAGAAACACACGCACAACAAATTATACCAGAGACTTTTTTTTGTATGCTTTCTAATTTAACACTCGTGTGCGTTAAAGCGAACTTTGCCGTTACAAAATTAACCACTTAATAAAAATAACAAATCAATGAGACCTTTAAAGACCACAAAAGTTATACGCAGTCATTCAGGGACCCTTCTCAAACCCCTAAAAGGGAATTAAATTGACTCTATGAACGTAATTTACACGGACATTGCAAAAAACCCATTGTTGCTGGCACAAAAGAAGACATCAAAACGATTAACAAAGGACTTTCGGAACGTCAAAAAAGAGGCGGGATAGTCTATGCTCCATATGCTACGAGATTAACACGTAAGCGCCAAACAGTCATTTGTCACTGGCAACACCTATGCTTGATTGAGGAAGTCATTTCTTGTTTCTGAACGGAAACAATATGTTTTTTTTCTAACTCCCCAGTACGGGCACCGCGGGAGATTAGAAATTATTGTTGAGGATATATCATTATTACCATGTGCATTATACGAGTAACCGTACTAGCAACACGGATGCGGATATTGATAATGAAGTTTCTATGAGTTATTTATAAAATAATAAATATTAGTAGGTAGTAGGTATACGATTAAAAACAACAAATTCTTTCCAATTTATAATTGTCTGCAAGCTTAATGTTAGAGGCTGGTAATAGTATAACAAGTATCCGTAGTCATACATAGCTCTCAATACTGCAACTGTTAACGCACACAAAACCTGTTCTAGTTTTGTTTTAATTTACTATAGGTCTATAGAAAAAGTTTTACTAAAAAATTTACGCTCTCACAAGTCCTTTACTTTCTCTGTTCAAAAAATCACGTCTATCCGTCGTTGCTCCGTTCTGACATGAAGGACAGACAAACAAAGACTTCGCATTTACAATAATAGTCAGTATATTCGTACGTAAATAAAACATTCGTGTCATTACATCGATGCAATCTGCATAACGACTGCTCGCTACATTAACCGTGATTCAGGTGCATGTATGAATACAGGAATGAAACGACTAAAATACTAATTTATACGCTTTTATGTGACTCTACGACCCGTAACTTTCCTACTAGCTACTTATTAAATCAAAGAAAATCTAAATTTTTTGCTTTGTTCGTACTCACAGTAGAAAATATTTTTTACTATAGGAATATAAAATTATAACGTTTTTAAAATAACTTCGTTCACTCTGCTACGGTTCAGTCAATAAACAAAACAACAACGTACCGCTTCTAAATTCAAACTTGCAAACAAAAGCTCACAGTGGCGTCGTCGTCGAGCATAGACAATCCGCGGCCGCCGAAGAATTATTATATTTTATTACCGCGCAAATGACTCCTCCACTGCCGCTTGTGGGGTCCGCAAAGGTGTCAGTCCTGGCACGTTTGCATTGCCCCTATTAAGAAAAAAAAAGATATGAAAAAAAGAGCGGCAAGAAGCCGCCGCCATTATGGAGGCCTTTATAGTGAGCTTTTACACGAATAATATGAGTTTCAGAACGAAATCGCTGACTAATTGATTGTGAATGGAAGGTTTATTAAATTGGAAGCCGAAGGGTGCCGTTCGGGGCCTAATTCGGATATAAATTAATGAAATAAATCTTCCGCTGTAAAAGTTTAACTTTATTGGACTTGAGGAGTATGCATGAAGTTGTCATATCGAGTATGCATATACCTACGCCTACTATATTCAATGATGATACCTTGACGTTTCTAAAACATTCAATTTGTGATTCAAAAACTATATACTATTATTTTGATCTTCGGACAGTATCAAAAAGTTATTAGTAGAGATTGGTACTCATAATATGATGTAACCCTGTTATTAGCGTCAAATCAAAAGGCACATAAAACAAGCATTTTAGAAATAGTCCTGCACACCCTCAGCTAATTCCCGCGCAAGGTGCACATCTCCCCTCTCCTTCCCTCCCAAGACGTTTGAGCAGGGCAGGTGCCTGTGACGACGATTAATTTAATTATATTATTCGGGTACACCTTCGTCGCGACCTATCTCTTGTCCATCTGTGTGATAAAGCTAGTAAGTTATTAATGGACGATCGACCAAATATGGAGCGTAAAAGATTTTCAAAAAATCATTTAAAAAAGTCGGATATTCTGACAAAACAAAAAATGTAGTAATAGTCAAAGCCAACATTTTTTATTCAAATATATTTAAATGTATTTAAGAAAAGTGCTTTTGAATCGTCCAAAATTTTTTTTACCTACTGCCCATTCAGGACGTTTATTTTTTAGCTATATTAATAGAAGTAGTTAACGACATTTACAAAAAAACTATGTTTACACCAAATCATACAATAATTCATTTAAAACATTTACAATTAGAAAAATAAATAATTAAGCCATTACCTGTCAATTGTAGCGTTGACTTGATTTCAATGATGGAGGCCTTTGCTCAACAGTGGGACAGTTATAGGCTGTTTACTTACTTACTTACTTACTTACAATTAAAAACTTTCAAGTGCCCGGATTACAAAAAACGCTTACCCCTACATTTAGCTCAATAATCTCAAAAATAATTAGTATTCTAAAGTAAGCGTTCATAATAGCTTAAAAGTTATTTCATAAAAAATCTTATAACAGCTATAATATTAATATTGGAATGTTAGTGACTTAAGAAGTATCAATTTTTTTAAGGTCATGTTGTAAGACTAGGCTAGACATAGATAAAGGTATCATTTAATATTAGACTTTATAACAAACGTGGGGATAAAGTCATTAAATCGGTAATAGCATAAAATTATAAACAACTATCAACCAAGACCGCTAATGGAATCATGTTGTAATTCAATCACTTTAATCGAAATAATAACCATCTCAATATTCTCAATATCTGACAGTGGCTAATAAATCTCTATCGGTTACTCAATTTATGCATAAAATTTATCTTAAAGTAAACTTAACTTGTTTTATTGAAATAATGGCTTTATTATTATTACCTACTTCTTTGCCATGACTTTTTGTCATCAATTTATAGAGCTCTTTAATACCTAACGAAATACTAAAGGAATCCTACATTAGCCTCACTACAATAACACCAACTGTTATTGTTAATCACCACAAACAATGAAACTACGAAACGCCATTCCCGTACAACAATCAAGAAAATGTAATATTCAAAGCTCGCACCGTTTTCTAGCGCGCGGCCATCGTCGGCATTAAGCCCTCGGCACCACGGCAGCGGGTCATTACGTAATAACCCCGAATTTCGGACACCCCGAGTGTCGAATTATAGGGTTGTTCTTGTAAATAAACCGGCGGCGCCTTTGACTGTTGCCCGCTGATGGGCTAGTGTGACTCAGGCTTTACGTAGGTATTAGTAATGCAACCTCTTTGCTTTATAAATGAGTAAAGTTTAAAAAAAGTTTTTGTTTTTAATAATAGTGTTGCAACCTCTTTGTGTGTACAATTATAATAGTTTTATTGAAATTTGTTAAGAGCTTATCAATTTGCATTTATACTTGGAATAAACGAATATCAAGATTAAAAAATAAATGTTTAGAGTTAAATAAATATGCAGCTTGATAGTTTAACGATTACAAAAATATTAAGGTGTCCTGAGAGTGTATGTGTGTTGGCAATTGTTTGTTCATGGGAAATTAACTCTTTCCTTTAGGAAAAAATAGATATTTAAGGGATATTATTTGATAAAATAAATAGTAAGTCTCTTCACAATAACAGACTGGATTTAGTATATTTTAGAGCTAGTGACACAAACAAACTATTTGCAATTTAAAAATATATATTTTTACAAAGAACTGCATTAAGTTTTCGAGCTTTATATTAAGTTTAAGGTGGACTGAACTTAGTTATCGCCAATTAAGCAAGCTATATGAGATCGCAGAAAGTTTTGTATACAGACCTCCAAACTTCAGCATGACGATGGCACTCAATGATGATGAGGTTTATCAAAACAGCATAATTTTGTAAGCAAGATTTAACTAAATGTATAGCATAGCTAACTTTTATAAGATTTAACTATATGTATAGAATAGCTACTCTAAAACTAGCTATCTACGAAAACCTTTGTGACCAAAACACATTTGATGACGTAGACACAAATAAAGGTTTACAAAAAAAAACTTGAAATTAACTTCCAACATATCCGTCTATTAAATTGCTCCCCCTTCGGAGTCCCCACACAGATATTGATTTAGATAAGTTAATCGATTGTGTTTTTTATCGATTTAGCTGAATGCCCCCAAAATTGTATTAGCCGTTATTCGTGCAAGGTCTGTAAGCTTAGGGTCAGGTGTGAGGGTATTTTTGATTGGTTGTTTAAAAAGGCGGCCTTTTTTGTATGACGATGGGCGTGGTCGAATTAAGGTTTATTAGTCAAATAACCCTTAGAGCACATGCCTAGTCAAAGGATCTAGTAATAGTTCGACTAAATTTTTTCAGACAACGGTCTAACTACATGAACGGTCATCAGCTATTAATCTTTTGTAAGGATAGGATTTTACCCAAAATCTGACTGGATGACAAACACTCTTATACCTATTACTGCTGCCAAAAAACTTTGATTTGCATTGCTGTGCTCCTATTTGAAATAAATATTATTTATGTGCACAGACACATAAAATTGAAGCTTCAGAGATACAACCCGCGCTTTACATATGGTTCGCAAGCGTCTATGGTATGCGGTAGCCACTTTCCGTTAAGCGAAAGAAATATTTAAAAGTCGCTTTCCTGCAAATGTCACCGGTCTTGTGACAAGACGACCTAGTTATATTACCGACAGGACACCAAAATTATACCTACTCAGTTAGATGGGTTAAAATTGTTCTTAGTTTGTCTGGTGTAACTATTATTTAGGTAATTTGTGAAGTGGCTAGATTTATGGAGTGTTACGTTCTTTAGAAGTTTTATTTTAGCTTTTGCAATACGTGTTTCTTTATGCGGCATTCGCAGCGACGCATTACGTTTGATACTGGTACTCTAGGATACTTCATGCAAAAGTGTTTCTTCTTTTCTTCAGCAAAACCAATCCTTAGTCATAACTTTTCATAGAATAAAATAGAAGTATTGTACATGAATGTGGTGTTAAAAGTTCTTAATAGTAAGTGTAATACATGTCACATTCACCCGTTTTGGCCTGCAATAAAGCATAATAATAACGCCGATAGATTACAAATATGTCACTTTAATTAGGTTTGTCAAACATAAAAAAATTGCAATAGAAATATATTTTTATTATTTAAATTGTTGCATTCACAATGATATATGTAGCTGCAAGATAAAATTTTACTAGAAAAAATGCAATCAGTCTCAGAGGCAAGAGTTGAAATCGAACCCATGATCTTTGGATAAACGGTCCTATGCTCTGATAAAAAAATGTATCTAATAGTAATATAATCACATGCAATTTTGAATAGCAAAATCATGCGCATATATGCCTCTGCGTTTGACGCTGCGAATGCCGCATATGTATAAAATCGGGCCCTACAGAAATGGCGAGTGGTTAGGTACAGAGGGGATAAAATTAAGTTACATGTTGGTACTTACATTTTTGTAATCAAAAGTTAAAGATATGATTCATTGTATAATAGAACTGAATTCGCACAGTAATGGCGCAATATTTCGCGTACTAATTATAATTTTTGTGGGTATTTAGCATACAAAGGAGCGTTAATTAATGACATAATTGGACAAAAGATTATTCGCTTCAGGCAGATGGTTATCGTGAAGTCTAGATATGATCTCAGATTATACATATATCAGATTAATTTACAAACAGATTTATTTGTAAAATACTTTTTCCAAATTATTTAGACATGATAGTGGTAGCTAGCCAGGCGGACAAACACATGTACCCCCGCTGGAAATCGAACCCCTATTCCCATCGAAGGCCTATGGGTCTGTCTGAGCCCGGTCTTAACCAATAGACCACAGAAGCAGTATGGTTCGTTTGTGAAGAAAGCGTAGAAACGTAGCTGCGTGCACAGCATGCGCCGCATTGGATCCCCGCCCGATTCGATCTCTGACCTGACGTAGATGGTCCCTTTTGCTTGCGTAAGGATGTCTGACACCTAACTTTATAACCGTGAGGTTGGTGGGCCCCCCGCCCGATCCTCTAAATGCCACTACACATTTACAGGATACACTAGACATGCACAATAGTTTAGGCCCAAGACACCGTACTCGTAGAACAAGGGTACGTAGAATCGGTTCACACGCGCTCTATACCAGGTACAGACATGTACCTGGGCGCTTCTCTCCACCATCACGGCCCGGTCAACCCGAGCCGAGGTCCGGCCCTTTAGAGACGCCCTCGGGTTGTTCCGCTCCCCGATCCGATCCGAACCCCTCGGAGAATCTAGAAGGGCACGGGGACACGCATTAGTGCGTGATGCTGTTCCCTCTAGAAAATCTCCGAAGGTGATTCGTTTCAAACAGCTTGAGGAACCCTTTTGAAGTTTATCGCCACCCCCAAAAAAGCCCGGTGCAGCTGCCAGTCTGAAAACTCTCTCAAAAAAACGCTGTGGATTCACTCCCTTACCCCACACACAAGCGATAAAAAAACCTTTTTTAAACTGTTAAACAAACATTCTCCAATAAATCTGGAGCCTCATCTCTTGTTGTGAGCACCAATCACAGTGAAGTATCGAGCAAACATGCCACCCTAACTTTGATATTTCATTGCTTGCAGTAAACACTTAGTTGCAATCTCAGAACAATAATTATTATTCTCAGTTTGCAATCATGAAACTGTTTGCCCCTACAAACAAAGAATAAACAAAACAAAGAATAAGGTCCGAATAGTTATTCCGTGTTTTGTTCCTGGCATGTAAACGTCATTTCAAATTAGAGTAAAAGAGACAAAACACGGAGTAACTATTCGGACCTTATTCTATGTATGTAAGGCACTATATCTATAGCTTTATATAGGTTGCAATGAACAACTGACTTCAATACCAATGAAGTGTCAGAAGGCAGATTTAATGTGACACTGTCGTTCGTTGCTATAAAATGGATCAGTTTTCTATTTCCGTGACTGTAAACTTTGCGGTAGCGATGTCTGCATTTTCTACATATCAAATTTCAAATATTTTATTCACAAAAATACAGGTTTGGTAAATACAGGTGGACTCCCTCCTTTTAAGTTAAACAATAACCTGTATTGGGAGAGAGCCGCTCTTCACTAAGAATAACTACACAACTGTATTTATATTTTTTTTTGTAAGGAATTACGGAAGTCTAATTTCTTTTTTTTAAATACATTTTCTTACTTTTATTTTAATACAAGTACTTAAATACATACATATGGAATACATGGATAAATATATACATATTTAAATATAATATTATATAGTTATAGATACAACCATTTCCACAACAATGTCAGTAATTAATTGTTTATTAAATTGTCCAATTTACTAGTATGAATATCATACATATACTCTCACGTCCTCCCCACAAAAAGAGGCAGAAAGAGCAGCTAAATCACCAATTTTGAGTAAGTATACTCGCCATTAGTGACCCGATGCCACATTCAGCATAAACAAAATAGGGTTCCGAGTTGAAATGGAAAAACGGAAAGCATCAGTGGGAAGTGGACTTTATGGAAAGTGGACGTTTTGGGAAGTGGACTTTATGGAAAGTGGACGTTATGGGAAGTGGACGTTATGGAAAGTGGACGTTTTAGGAAGTGGTCCTTATAAGTCAAAAGGAGTGGTAGGTAACTAGCTTGTTAAGAGGCCGGCAGTCGGTCAGCTAAAATGAGCCTCCCATACTAACGGAATACCAAAACGATTTGCAATTAGAGCATTATTTGCTGTACTTGTGATGTTATTCGAATTAAGACAGTATTTATCTAGGCCACTATTAAAAAAGTGATCAAAAATACCTCTCAATAAAAAAAAAACGCCTATTACACTTTTTCATACAAAACTGCAATTCGTATTTATTTTGAATTTGGTATTTTGGATAAATTTAATGCCGACCTACATAAATGGTTACTGTCTTAATCTTAATAACGTCACAAGTACAGCAAATAATGCTCTAATTGCAAATCATTTTGGTATGCCGTCAGTATGGGAGGCTCATTTTAGCTGACCGACCGCCGGCCTCTAAGTGAGTATCTTGGAAGTAGTTGGAGTAACATGCACACGAAGTTAGGCAGCTGATATACATTATTTTCACGTCCCAGGCCAGCATGGGATATAGGGGAATTTCTAGGGTGTATAATATTGGTGGTACAGTTTTCCCAATGAGAGGTAGACATTTTATCATCTACATCTACTGGACAGTAGTAATCTGTGACCTTCATTAATTTTATTATGCTTGCATTAAATGTGGTGTGTGGTGTGTATGCGTCGCTTAAGTCATACAACATGGACCTTATCCTTTACTGAATCGACAAAGAAAAGTTTAATTGCTTATGGCTAGGTATACCTAGTAATCTAACTTTTAAATTATTACACTGAAATAAATAGTTAAAAACCGACTTCAAAAAACAGGAAACTTAAAAAAGTAAAAACAGCTCTAAAAAGCAAGAAATAATATTGAAATCACATTATTAATTACCTAGATACGCATATCAGTTTTAAAAAATGTCTATTGAAGTCGGGTAGTTGGTGGTCGGCTGGGGGGCAATTTTGTTTAATTTATACTTTTATATGTGTTCCATTATCTCCACTTTTTTATTGTAAAATCCCAACCCGACTTCCGTCCGTGGTATCCCTGTAACCACGGACCCTGCAAAGGGTTCGAAACGTTAGGATAAACAATAAATAAGTAATGTGTAAAATAAACGCGAGTAGATCCGTAAAAGTTGTTTCATTTCAAAAAAGAATCATTAAAATCGGTTCATAAACGACTAAGTTATCCGCGAACACACGTAAAAAAAATATATATATATACGAGTCGAATTGAGTAACCTCCTCCTTTTTTGAAGCCGGTTAAAAATGTTTATTAGACAACATCACATACTTTGCTCTGACCCTAAAGAAAGTAGCTAAAGCACTTGTGTTATGGAAATCAGGAACAACGACGGTACCACAACTACCCAGACTCGAAAAAATATATAACAAGTTGAGTCAATTACTGAGTAACTACAGTTTAGGTGCAAAAGAGCCGTTAGAGTACAGAAACAAGTATACATAATGGTTATGTACTCTGAAATGATTAATGACTAACTTAATTGATATGTGTCTGATTATAAGAGACTATGTTTCGTAACATTGCAATAACTAAGGAGGCTTTTTTTCTAATGTGTGTTTATATGAAAATCAATTTTATGTAGTTTTACCTGTAGATGTCTTTTAGGTTTAAAGTATGTAGCCATACCGAAATCCTTAGTTGCATATGTTCCGACAGCAATCCTATTAATATTATAATCGCGAAAGTTTTTTTGGATGTTTGTTACTCTTTCACGTAAAAACTACTGAATGGGTTTGAATGAAATTCGGCATACAGATAGTTTATAAACGGGAATAACACTTAGGATATCTTTTATGATACTCCCACGGGAACGGGAACCACGCGGGTGAAACTGGAAACCACGCGGGTGAAACCGCGAGCGGCCATTAGTATTATAATATAGCCAGACAGATCCAGTTGAAGATTCCAAATGTAAGCTTCAACCTTAGGCCATATCTTCTCTATCACATCGGATGAAAAAAAGTCCATTGTTTCTCCATCGCCAAAAAAAGAAAGTTGCTAACAATATTTAAAAAGTATATTATCATATATATGTGTGTTATGTGCAATCATAAACGCTTAAGTATATCTCAATTCAACAGGATTCAATTACAAAGAAACCTTTTCCAAGTTACGTCGAGAACGTTTCAACGCACAACATAAAAGTTCCGATTTGATCCGAATCCCTCAGAGAATCTAGTACGGTACAGGGACACCCTGCTACACACTACTTTAAAGTTTATACTGATACCCCCCACCAACCTCATAAAGGTTTTAAAGACAGTCAGACAAGGGACCATCTACGTCAGGTCATAACGCCAGATCAGAACACGCCGGTTACGCATCCTTCATCCGGTACTTTTAAGACTAGTGTCTCGAGCTAGCTGCCCCGTGGACACGTATAGTACGGAACAGGGACAAAGAACTACTGCGTTATTCACTCTAGAAAACCTCTGATAGTGTTTCGTTTCACACGGCTTGAGGAACCCTTTAAGTCTCTCGCCGCCTCAAAAAACGTCAGGTGACGCTGTAAATGCCGATTGAGACAATCCGCTAACTTTCTCCAAAAAAAAAAGTTCTTTACAGTTCTTAGTAAGTGTGGAAAGAAACCTTCGTTTTATATCCACGAAACAAAATAGTCTCATTGAGATATTGTTGCCTTTATTGTATTCAATTTAAAATTCAGCATTCAATAGCATTTAAAACCTCTTTGGATACCGAAATTGAATTGTTGAATGTTATGTTTCCTCTGTTTGGGACGAATTTTAAATACTTCGGTCACGAGTGCCTTTCAATTTGGAAAAGGAGCGCTGCACTGAAAGGGGCTATAATTTGAGGCGTGCTTATATCAGCACAATAAGAGATGAAAAAAATCGGTCTTTTAGAGGACGTATGTGTTACCTTTGTTATAAGGTATTCGAAGCGTCGGCAACCAGGATATAGATGTTTGTGTGAAATGCGAGAAATTCATTATTACAAGGTTCAATCTACAAATCATCATCTGCTCACTCTATGTCCCCACTGCTGCGGCACGAGCCTTCCCTATGGATGGATAGAGAGAACGGGCCATAAACCACCACGCAGGCTCAGTTCGGTGCAGTGGTTGTTGACAATTGTTAATGCAGCCGGGACCAACGGCTTTACGTGCCTTCTGAAGCACGGAAGAGCTCAAGATGGTACTTTTTTTGTCACCCATCCGATGACGGGCTTTTGCGAAAGTTGCTTAACCTTAGCACTCGCAGACCGGGCGCCTTAACCGCTGCGCCGTCAAGCTCTTATTGACCGCCAATCTACAAATAATGTAGTCTTTATATAAATCTTCTGTGTGTGTGTTTGTAAATGAACTCCTTCTAAACGGCTGGACCGATTTTGATGAAATGTTTTGTGTGTGTTCAAATGGATTCGAGAATAGTTTAGATTTACAATTGGACCCGGTAGGTAGCGCTGCAATAAGGGTCCATCATGGGATACGGGTGTTCTTAAGCGGACGAAGTCGCGAGCGGGCTTTAGTTCCGATCCGATCCGAACCCTTCGGATTCGGAGACTCTGGTAGGGCACGGGGACGCGCACTTTTAAGTGTGCGATGCCGTCCCCTCTAGAAATCCTCCGAAGGTGATTCGTTTCAACACGGCTTGAGGTACCCTTTACGTTCCCCGCCGCCCCAAAAAACCCCGGTGAAGCTAAAAATGCCGTTCAAGGTAATCAGCAATCTTTCTCCAAAAAAAAAAGGGCCACTATGTATACTAGGTATAATTTCTTAACTGACTTATCAAGGTGATGTGCTCTCACACTAAGGTGTTTGCGGAACACCAGTGTCACGTTACCCTTTTATGTGACCTGTGGCGGTAGCCAAAGTAACATTAAGAAAACGATAGCGAAGTTCGACAAGAATAAAATGTATGGGATTGACATAAGATTGACCACGTGATTTAGCGCGGCATGTCAATTCCATACATTTTATTATTTTCGATCTTCGCTATCGTTTTCTTAATGTTACTTTGGCTAAGCATACTGACATTGTGTACCTGACACCTTTTAGTGCCACACTTAAATTATATTGTATTGTTTTGTTTTATTTTGTATAGTACTATATTGCGATATTTGTAATAATTATGGCACTACTAAAACTTTTGCTATTTCTATGTCTATTTCTATATTTGTGTATACACTTTAAACAGTAGGATACCTATTTGTTAGCAATAAGACCTACATATACTGTTACCTTTTCGTTACACAATAAAGTACTTAAGTACTTACTTACTTACTTACTGACTACTGACGTGAACTAACTCAAGCTCAGTAGCTTTCTGGGTGGGTTACCAAGACTTTTATTAATGTGTTGATAAGAATTTTATTTTAACGAAAAACAAAACGGTTTAAATAAATTCGATACCTGCTAGTGATTTTAACATAATAATATAATAAATAATATGGTAATTTTTTTACAGAAATTAACTTTGTATTATCGTTGTCAGCCCATAAATATCCCACTGTTGGGTTCAAGACGTTCCAAACGAACAATAACACATTTTACATTTACATAATTCATGAATTAAGTTACGTAAATGTACCTGTTCCAATAATAGTTCTAAAATAAATGATTTTTAAGTATTTATATTCACTTTATACCTACTTATCTTCTCAATAATCTTTCTTGTCCATCCAATGGTTGTTGGGAAGAGATCACTCTTATCGAAAAGACCAATCTCTAAATATCTGTACTTTTAAGTTTTTTTTTTCAAATGTTTTTATTTTTGTTGTACATTAAAGTATAATTTAACTTATCTTATAAATATATCTATATAGATATTAATATAGATTTTAATATTATTAACATACTTACTAAAAAATAATTACTACCTAAACACAAAATTAATATCAACCGTAACAAAATGTTCTACATACCCATTATAAGAACACTAACGTTTTCAATTTGCGAAGGCGATAAACTTATTTCCTAAGCCGCGAACAGCCGATAAGAGCTTTAATTGAATTATGTTTACAAATTGCAAACTGCGACTTGTCACAGTGATTCGTCACAGATAAAATACTCGGCTCTGATTGGTTGGCTCCACGGCGTGGTGGAACAATGGCAAATATTAAAGAATACATAAAACATGCGATACCTGGTAATTGAAACGTGTTAGTTAGAAGTTAATGCATATGTGAGAGTTCTAGTTTGCCTATGGAATTATATTATCATTATCATCATCATCAGCTCATTTTATGTCCTCACTGCTGGGGCACGAGCCTTCTCTATGGATGGATAGGGAGAACGGGCCATAAACCACCACGCGGGCCCAGTGCGATGCAGTGATTGTTAAGGACTGCTAATGCAGCCGGGACCAACGACTTTACGTGCCTTCCGAATCACGGAGGAGCTCGAGATGGTACTTTTTTGGTCACCCATTCGATGACGGGTCTTTGCGAAAGCTGCTTAACCTTAGCACTCGCCAGAAGGCCACTGTAAACCACTGCGCGGGCTCAGTGCGGATAAGTGGTTCTTAAACGGTTTTAAGTGCCTTCCAAAGCACGGAGGAGCTCGAAAGGATACATTTTGGTCTCCCATCCAATAGTGACCTTTGCGAAAGTTGCTTAGTTTCAGCAATCACTGATCTAGTTCGATAACCACTGCACCATTAAGCTCATTGGAATTATATATTATATCTTCTATTCAACAATTCCACAATAACTTAAACAGAACTTACTCAACAGAACTACAAGAACTATTATAAAATTCATCATAACCAAATCTTGTTTCATTTCCAAAACAGACACGGTGATACTCCGCGTTACACTGTGCTACAAACGACATGAAGTAAGTAACAAAAGTGTCATAGTGCACCCAGTAAAAGTGGTTGTTGGAAAACCACAAGGTGTCGTAGCTATTGCGTCGCATCTTGTGATTCTAAACCGCATTCAATCTGAGAGGAGCTTGCGCTTGGGCAATTTAAATATTTGGTAGGCGAATTAGTGGAGGCATTGCGTATGACGGTCGGCGAGGATTTACTGGTGGTATACCGTGTTCAGCGAGGAATAAATATGTTGAGAAACAAAATATGTTTAGAAATAAATTATATATTAAAATATTTTTTGCTTCCGAGGATTAAACATTGTTTTTGATATAACTTATCATGATATAGATATGTACTTACTACTTTGTGACATCATAAAAACAAAAAGCTATAAATAAAGCCAAAATGTTTTAATTTAATTGACTAATTACTATTTACTACTTATGTGTATTTTTGTTGTGTATAATATTGCACCTATGTTATGAAGTAAGATAAATTGAAATCTCTGTTGTATGATATACTTATAAAGTTAATGACTGACTTAAATAAAATAAAAACATTAAACATAAATACAATACAAAGCTTCATCTGTTGGTGAATATAAATAAACTGGGAAAGTGTCACCTCACGTAATCCTTAAAAACTATAAAACTGTTTCATATATAAAACATATTTTAACTTACTTGACTAAAAAATGTTTGCTGCTTGAAAAAAGGCAACCTTTTTTCGTTTCATCATCACCATCATCAGCTCATTTTATGTTCCCACTGCTGGGACACGAGCCTTCCCTATGTAGGGAGAACGGGCCATAAACCACCACGCGGGCCCAGTGCGGTGCGGTGGTTGTTAACGACTGCTAATGCAGCCGGGACCAACGGCGAAGCACGGAGGACATTTTTGTTTAAAATATTTGTATTGAATAAACTATGTTGCTAACAAGGTATAGATATATTGACAACCTCCTTGGTCGAGTGGTTTGTACACCGGTTTTCATGGTGTCGCCATCTCTGAGGTCCCGGGTTCGATCCCCGGTCGGGTCAATTTAGAAATTATTGTTTTTCCAAATTGTCTCGGGTCTGGGTGTTTTCTATGTATAATAAGTATGTATTTAAGTATTTTAAGTATGTTTATCCGTTGTCTAGTAACTATTTTAACGAGTTTCATAACGAAGCTTCTCTTGGGCTAGATAATTGGTGTGAGTGTAGGAAAAAAATATTTTTTATTTATTTATTTATATTTAATTATTTTGTTTTAAATGTATAACATTATATAAACCTACACGTGTTGCTTTGATAAGTATAACTATTATAAATATATAAACCACTCACTTAATCTCTACATTATACTGTAGGTAAATATTTATTCATCTACATAAAATATATACATAATTATTGCTTTTACTTACAATAAATATGTAGAAAAATGTAATAATGGCTTATAATATGTATAATACTGCCGCACAATGCTATGTTCGACCTTGCTTCACGTAATCCATATGGTCAGACAAAAAGAAAATGGCCGCCGAAGCCTTCTAGCGTGGTATGTATAGTGAATACATATCGTTATGTAGTTAACTCACACCCATTGCGACGAGAGTTGGGTATTTTTTTAAGTCTCAAGCCCAATAAGTCTTTTGCTGGTCAAAATTCTTAGTGCAAGCAATTATTTACCATTTGATCTCATTAATGAAAATGACTGTTTATATTGAACAAGCGCTGCCTGATGAGTCGAGGTAAGGTAGTAGCGCCAGTTTTCGACAGGAACCAGTGATTGACATTATTTTCTCATTAAAAATAGGGGTCAGCAACTGAATATAGTCTTTAGCTACGATTGAATACAGACGCCCTTCCTAGCTGGCATTTAGCAATATTTCAATCAAAATTCTAAGTTATTTTTTGGCGACAACAACTGGTGTTGAACATTGGTGCTACTACTATACACACTATAGTTTTCATCATACTATGACGCCCACTGCTGGGCATAGGCCTCCCCCCAAGGATCGCCAGAACGATCGGTCCTTATGTTGCGGGGGTGGGGGGGGGGGTGTCGGGGGGGGAGGTTTGCCATAATCGCCATGCTTGGCAGGCGGGTTGGCGATCGCAGTAGGCCATACTGTTTGAGGGCGCTGCTGCCCGTCTCCTGCAGGTTTTCCTTTGTCGCCTTCTACGACTCCCACGAGAAGATATACGTCACACAGCAACGGCATTTTTGTATGTTTACAACGAATAAACTCAAAAACTACTGGACCGATTGAAAAAATTCTTTCACCATTAGAATGCCACATTAGCGCTGAGTAACATAGGCTATATTAAAAAAGAAATGTCCACCCGTGCGAAGCCGGGACGGGCCGCTAGTTATAGGATAAAGGTGTTGAGAATAAACATTTATATCTAGTAGCTCTACATTTTTAAGCGTCTTCTAGCATCCTAGCTACAGTCCTAGCAGTCTCTGGTGTGAATCGCTCCGAGATTATGCCGTGCCTTACACAAAAAGTCCCGACCCGATCCGAACCCCTCTAAAAAACCCCTACAAAACCTCTGACGGTGTTGCGATCACACTTCAAAAAGTCCGGTGATGCTGTAAAGGCCGATTGACGCCATCAGCAAACTCTCTCCAAAAAAATATGTTTAGGTAAGTCAATTTTAAAGGTCAGAAGTTGTTAACAATGTATGTATGCAAACAAATTGATATCATTGTGTAAGAATTATTGACACCAGTTCCAAAATCTCACCACTTGAATTAGGATAATGTTGTGTAGGATAATGTAACGTAGATATGTTCTTAGCGGTTCAATCATCAGCATGTTAACAAAACATTAATAATAATCTTTATTAAAGTGAAAATAGTGGCTTACAAATGGCCGGGAACGTTCACATTCCTCCTCAGCACCCTAACAATGGCACAAAGGCACAAATAGCCTATTTGCTCGACCAGCCACCAGCTATAAATACCCATTGTTGTTCCTAATACAGCGTTGACTAATCGAGGCTGTTAATAGACCGGGATTCATTAAGCCACTCGTTTTGTTACCAATTGTACGTGTTTTCGAAATATACTTACCTATAGGTCTAGTGTTGCTAGGCAGTTGTACTGACGGCAGGGTTGCACGAAACCAAAAGGAGGGATTAACTTTGTTGGTGGTAAACTTATAACCGTGTCTGTGTAGTCTAGTCTAGTGACAATACCAGTCTCAGAAGTCCCGTATTCGATTTGTAGAGGGAGGCACATTTGAAAGCACATATATACTGCACAGATGAAAGAGGTCCTTGAATGGGTAGTAGGCAAAATATTTTGAGTCGATTCAAAAGCGATTATCTTATTAATTTACTTGAAAAAAGATTAATTTAATTCATTCATTCATATACCTAGACTAGGACATGATCTTGATCCAGTACAGTTGCTAGGCATTGGTTATAGCTGTTATAACTAAGGTAGCGGGGTTGCGAAAAAACAAAACAACTGGGATCACCATTCGGAGGAAATTGCCACGTCCGCAGACAACCCTATAACTTTAATTTACGTAATTATTACTCCACCATTCCACTCGTTTAGCCTTTTAGTTTCATGACTTATTCTTATTAAAAAACTATAAAGTCTTCATTTTAAAGTTTAGTCCTGAAAAATGGATGTGAGTCTTTTAAATGAGCCTTAAAAGACTGAATCTTCACTAGTTAAGGCTCTACCTCATCATAAGTCATATTCTATGTCTACCCTACATCTTTCGGTCCCTTGCAAGGTCGTCGTATAAGTTCCAAGGTGGTCTTGCCATTTCCGTCTCGGTCTAACACATCGCTTTTGTTTTCATCTTTATATATATATAAATCTTCTGTGCGTGTATATGTAACTGAACTCCTTCTAAACTGCTGGACCGATTTGGATGAAATTTTCTGTGTGTGGTCAAGTGGATTCGTGAATAGTTTAGATTTACAATTGGACCCGGTAGGTAGCGCTGCCGCTGGGTTCCATCACGGGATACGGGTGTTCTTAAGCGGACGAATGATTTGTTTTGTTGTCATGGAAACTGTCAAAGCGGTAAGTACGAAGTCCGCCGGTCAGCCAGTATTTTATATAGTTTTTCTTTTATATTGTATGTTAATATATATGATTATATTTAATTTTACGCAAATTTGGTTGCGAACAAATTAAAATTTCAATAAACCTTAAAAAAAAAATTCTACGTCTGTTTTTGTTTTCAATTTTTCAGAACCATGATAGCATAAAGGTACTGCAGTGCACCTGACCCGGTATATGGTGGGGTGCGGGTTCAAATCCCGCTTATATATATTTTCATATATATCTTAATATGTATTTATTTCCTTATTTTTTCTTTCTACTATCATACATATCAGATCTCTTTACAAGTTAAGGATAAACCGGAGTTTCACTCCACCTCGATGAACTACTTAATCCTAATACCTTCCATAATGAGTCAGACAAAACTGAATACGTGTTATAAGTAATAATACATGTAATAAGTTTAATGCCTCCAATTAGTTCCGTTCCGTTCGACCACCGGCGAGCTGCGCAGGCGCTGCGCCGGCAACCGGTTTCAGCCGGCTCTTCAATGGGAGACGTGTTAACTTCTTGGTTCAGTAGCATAGACTAGAACCAAGGAGTTTAGAACATTTGTCTCCTTAAAAAAATAAAGTTCTTTAAAAAAAGCATTAACTAGAAAAAAGTGTAAAAATTAGCGAAAAAAACAGCGAAACGCGTTGAGATTTTAATTGTGCACCCTGCTCATGACATACCCATAAAATTTTCAACAGTTTTTAAATGTTTTGTACCCATATTAAAAAAGAGAAGAAAAGTTTCTGAAATTAAGACATAATCATAAAAAAGATGTGAGGCATCACTCAAAATTGGCCGGGAAAGTTGAAGACATTATAAAAAACGAATAGCAATAACAGTAGTGCCGTAACACTATTAGAGATATTAACATAATCGATCGATAAGTAACGCCGAAGCTCGCTAATCAATTAGTATTTTGCAATGCGTGATTGGAGATTCCAAGTCTGATCCGATAGCGTTTCGCATAGGCTTGCTTATGACTTATGACCATGAATTGTAACTTTTAAGGACATTTCATTTTTTTCTAATTTCAAGACGATCATACTATTTCATTCGTTTCAGTACACAAATGTTTAGTTTTACCATTTAAATTAGACTCAATGTTTCAATTTTTTATATAATTATCCTACATCCGACATACATAGACTCCTTCTGTCTGATAATAATAAGTGACGACAGCGCCGAAAGTGGAGATGTGATATAACGCAAACCCAAAATTACGTGTTGCTGAAGCGACTAGTCTATCTCTAGTGGTCTTTATAGTAAAGTAAAGCAAAGTTCTACCAGGCAGACTTATGACAAAACCGTATAAAGCGTAAATTACAAAAATATATTATTCTTGTATTACTTGAGAACTCTTAAGCCCTTTAATATAAGCGTTGGAATGGAATGACAAGTGAAACTTGTGATATAGATGACAGCTAATTCTAGGGTGCTATACATAGTCCTAGCTCATCACTGTCTATGGTCACCCCACCGCTAAGATTAAGCCATTTCATCACAGCCCGCGGTCTGATTTTATCTGTGGCGATCCTCTGTTACTTTTGTTCGTATTTCGATATGCAACCCCTCATTATGAATTAGAGGCGCTTTGCCGCTAAACATCTGTTGGCCAGCCCCCTGGATGTACTGGTGAGAACTTTTATATTCTTATTTGGAACTTTCTCAGTGACTTTATGGATGTTGAGGATGGAGGCTTTTGTAGTGGTACAAAAGAAGTTTTATATTTTAAATAAAAATGTTTAGAAACTTTTTGGTAACACCCTATGCTGAAACTGATAAAAAGAAAAATAAGCTCCATTTTAAGAAACCAAAAAAGTCTGTAAGCATTTTGGTATATGCTACTGAACCAAGGATCTATTATGTCTCCCATTGTAAAGCCGGCTAAAATCCATGAATCTGTAGATGCTAAAACTACCGGTTATGAACCGATCTCACAATTGTGTATACTTACAATCTTAAATTTTCCTTTTTTATAATTGTATTTGACCACATTGCATTGTAGCGTCAGGTGGCGCATGCTTCATCTAATTCATCACTTGATTTTTTTCTAAACCCCTACAGGATATTATCGTCGATAAATTATATAAGATTGAGATAGTAATTGAAACCAGCGATAGATAGTTTATTATAATACTAGCTGTGCTCGCGACTTCGTCCGCGTGGAATAGTGACTTTTGGCAGCATTTTTAATTTTTTAGGCTCTTTTCCCGTTTTTGCAACATTTTTCACTGATGCTTCGCTCCTATTGGTCGCAGCGTGATGTTATATAGGCTAAAGCCTTCCTCGATAAATGGACTATCCAACACAAAAAGAATTATTCAATTCGAACCAGTAGTTCCTGAGATTAGCGCGTTCAAACAAACAAACAAACAAACAAACAAACAAACTCTTCAGCTTTATAATATTAGTATAGATAGAAATCCTAAGGCATAGAAAAAAAGAAACATAAAGTCTGCGGTCAGTGGCATGCATTGGGATGCATTCTTCTTCGCTCTTAAGGACATTGCCAGACTTATGGCATCTATCTTTACAGAGGAGGAAGAGTGAAAGGATGGGGTTGCACAAAAGATCCCAATGGGTCGAAGTGTTACTGGGAGGTGGAAACCTCGGCAGGCCCCACTAAGATAAGATAAGATAAGATGCATTGGGAGGGCCTATGCCAGGCCCAGGCCTATGACACAGGCTGACTATGAAAACTAAAAAAAATATGGTGATAACAAAATGCAACGACAGCAGATACTGTATTAGCAAGTTAAGGCAGCGTAAAAAACATATCAACTCCATAACTTACATCTTCCACTGGACGGACTAAAATAACTCGACTTATTACACTTATTACACTTAATGTTGTCCACTATTGACACTTAATCCAATCACGAGGCTCACTCAAATCCTCAGATCTTATCAAACGTTCCGAAAGGCCCTCAAAACCATTAGCTTTTTGCACACAAGCTTTTTGAATATCAACCTTATTGTTTCAACTGTAAAAGTTTTTCAAGTACTAATGTTAAGTTGGTATTGAACATGAGAGAAGCCGGATCGAATTGGTAGGAAATCGGGCTTAGTGTCAACACTTCACGGATAATGGTACTAAATGGGGGTAAAGAGAACAATGCTGGAACTCTTTGAGTGTTAGAACAAAGTTACACGGGAATTGGGACGTTTGACTTGGTTGCCATTGATGTTGAGATTAACGGACTTGACGGCGATGGAGGAAGTGATTCCTTTGTGGACGGTAAGAAAATGTTGTTTTTTTTTTGTAGTTCGTATGTGGTGTAGTTCCTAGCGCCATCTGTAACAGTAAACCGAATTGAAATTATTGAGCTTTATGTTCTAAAGGCAAGTTAAGTTGTTGGTTACGTCTTCACAGAATTATTTTTGCGATTTCTGCGGCAGTAGCCAAAGTAACATTAAGAAAACGATAGCGAAGTTCGAAAATAATAAAATGTATGGGATTGACATAAGATTGACCACGTGATTTAGCGCGGCTTATGTCAATCCCTTACATTTTATTCTTTTCGAACTTCGCTATCGTTTTCTTAATGTTACTTTGGCTAAGCCTACTGATACACTAACCGCAATTGATTCCGTATAGACTTTTAATGGGCATCAAATGTCATGAGAAGGTTTTGTAGAAATTGTCTTTCGTCTTGCTGACTGTATATGTCAAAAAACCGTTGAGTGTCTCAGTTTAGTTGGTAGTAGCGATTGTTGTGAGTCTACCACCAATAGGTATATGGTGACAAGAAGCATGGCAGACGCTGGCTACCTTATAACCAAGCGCGTTTCCATTGTAGAATAAAAATAAACAAAAGAAACACTGTTCCGTTTTTGGAGAGTTTGCCATTCCAGCGTCACCCAACTTTTTTGGAGGCGGCGAGAAACTTAAAGGGTTCTGAAGCCGTGTGATGAAACACTGTCAGAGGGTTTCTTCGTTCTTTTTTCTTTCGTCAGACATTGGATCGGCATCGAATGTTTATAGAATAATATGTTAACACGTCAATTTAATAACGTCCACTGCTCTCTATCCCAGTTTATGGTTATCTGTCATGTGTTGTACCGATGCCGACATGACATTGAAACGTCGTTCTTTCTACTACTATATTTTCCCGTTGGTATCGTGAGAGGCTGCAAAATGTGCTAATAACTTTTGTAAGCATTGCAGTGGATACTGACCACTGTCACAAGCCGCCTGTACTTTAACTAGAAGTGGAGCGAATGGTCTACTTACCACGGTTGAGGTAGACTGGAGTATATTTTAAACATGTTGGTCATTCTGACCATCCCAAATACACTTTTGGGGTTATCTATAGTTACTAACACTAAGCCATAGGTATTGGAAAATTAAAATCAGCAGATAAGTTTAATTTTATATTTTTTAACTTTACTTAAACACCTTATATTTACTATAGTCTACAGACTGAGGTAAATCTGTCATTGGTTTTCTAATGTATATCAGCATAACTTCTCTTGTTTTGTTACTGTTGATTCACCTAAGAAAATAAAATAAAAATAGAAAATAAATAAGCTCTACATAGCATGCACGTGTATGGCTCTACTCTACTACTTGAATTTCTTCTTATATTTTTATGATCCAATAATTTTCTAATAAGTGTCGAAAGGAATACCTCAGCAACATCACTGAGTTACTCCGCATTCCGGGCAAACTATCGCGACCACATCGAGTGATCCCAACAAAGGCTTACTAATTGCCCAGCGCGGATCTCACAGCGAAATTAATCAATCTCAGTACGCAATGCACCTCACTACACCTTACAAAACGGAAATATCGCAAAAGTGAACTTTAAATCAATCCCGTTAAGGCGCACCAATCGTTGGTAGACTTTAAAGTTAATCACGATTGAGCTTAAACATAAAAGTTTCTTAAGCAGGTTTGTAAATAAAAACGCGCGAATGTTGACCCTATTTGCTTGTGCGTTAGAGTCGCGTGTACCAAGTGTGGCTCAAAGCACCTCCGTGCCTGCCTAATATAAACGTTGGTCGTCGGCGCGTTTGAAGTCGCCGCGGTCTCCAATTAGCGGGCAGCCGCCGCCTTTGGCGTCCACCGCCCGCTTTGAGCAGCCGCGGCGGGCGGTCCCGCTCGCACGGTGCCTCTCGCTCGCACCGCCCTCTCGGATGCCGGGCGCGCGCGCAACCATTATTCACGCTTTGAAAGCTACGCGATGACAAAATATAAGAACAGCTGATTGGAACGCATGTATCTCGCTATATGTTTGCTATATAGTTCAGTATATGTTTATTGTGGGTACCACCAGTATGTTTTATGTCCTCACTGCTAGGGCACGAGCCACACAACCCACAAAGATTAAAACAAACATTTAACATGTGCCTAATTCATAAAGACATTGTAAACAAAACCTAACACTTTGTTTGCAAACAAACGTCTGTTTTTAAGTTTAATAAGAAAATTTTTATGTACCTAATACGTAGGTAAAAATGTTGTTTTTCCATGAAAACGAAAGGGAGTCCAGGGAAATTAGGTACAAGAAAGACTAAACTCTAGTATTGTTTTCTGTAATTTACGCGAACACTACACATTGAAACGAAACAACTTTTACAGATCTACTCGCGTTTATTTCACACATTGCTTTATTTAATGTTTATCCTGACGTTTCGAACCCTTTGCAGGGTCCGTGGTCACAGGGAGACTCTAGACTAAACTCTAGACTAAAAAGGAACATTGAAATTGATTACAAGTCATATGATTTTAATGTAGACTGGCTTAGTTTAAGTTTATTAAGGGTGGGCCGACCAAAAAATGCCAAAAATGCAGTTACGGTTAAGTAAATATAATGGAAAATACTATCGTATTAAATGAACAAAATATATATTTAGTATCATAGGGAACGTGTTTACAATTTGTCAGAACCATAAATTCATAACACGCTATAGTTTTTTCTACAATATCATTTAAAGTTGGGCAAAAATCATGAAAACGAGTGGCGGCGTTTAGTAGATTTCTTATAGTTTATCTAAATTATTGTACCTCTGATTTTGTCTAAACAATCATCAATGGATAAACTACAAATTGCTAGACTACATTTTCGATTCATTTAGTGGTTATTTAAATAATCATACAAAATTAGTATGGCCGCGCGGCATCAAAATATATGGACGACGACATTTCAAATAAAACATATGACACTTGTCACTTACGGACGGCGCATCCTTAATGAAATGTCTAAGTCCCTCCCATTTCCATGAAAACCTGGAAAATTGGGAAAATTAAACAGGAAACTATTTTCAGTATTTCATAGATAACTAGTTCAACGCATTATTTTAAATGTAGACTGGTGTTAGGCCAAAACATTATTTCTACTAATCAACTATTGGTTAAGTGTTATTTAATTATGTTATAATTTCATCTATTCCCAATCACACGATTAAAAGTCCGATGATTTAATAACCGAACACAATGTTGACCTCTGGCGTTAATTCCGTCGGCTCTTATGAATGGGCCTCTTCGCTGTGGGCCTTTTTGTGGCTCGTTCTTTTTTCCTCATTTTATTTGCCACCACAACGAATGAGTAACGTGTGTGGGAATTAGTTCCAAAATGCTTCTATTATTAGGAGAGTAAGGGGTTTTTTTTCGGTAACTCAATTTGCTTTCCGTAAAGTTATAATATGGTTATGAAAAATATTGTTGAGTTAGTTTTTGTAAAGAGTTGCTTGTAAAAGATAGAGTTTTAGCTTAAAACAGTATTTTTTAAACTGTTTATGTACAAATGTAACGACTTCTATGGAAGTACGCAAAAACAATTATACACTAATTAAAAAGACATCAACGCGTCACTTCGAAAAAAAAAATTAAATCATTTATTGCTTTTAAGTTATGACAAAGTTATAGATATATATATATAAACCCTTATTGGACCTACAATAAAGAGAAAAGAAATACTAAACATTTCATACCACGAGTACTACATAATCCAAGGTGCCAATACCACTAATGAGACGAAGAAAAATTTCAAAAATCAAAGCCGGTTCGAACAGATTAAAATCCAGTAAAACCTTGGCAGCACGTTTCTTAACTCACAAAAGCGGCCCACCCCGTCCACCATAATAAATCTTTACGACGATATCACTTTTATTTTGCATAAATAAAACTAAATTATAACAGTCCTTTGCATCGCCCGGTAGCCGCCAGATAATATTGTAACCAATAACAAAAATGAATTAAAGAAAAAAGTGTAAATGGTATGAGAAAAAAACGACCGGTATCAAAGGTTCGCCGCGCTCACGTACCACAGATATGACAAGCAGCGGGAGTTAGCCGGTAAGCTGGGAAATTAAAAAGAGTGCCTACAGCCTACTAGATGAGATTTAAAAAAGGTATTTACAATTTCAAATTGATATTTTGCATTCGCAACGCTATATTTGAATAGAAAACTTTGAGATTCACCTAAGGCAAAGCGTTCGTTTTTCAAATGATAACCATCATTTGAAAAACGAACACACAGTTTACAGTTTACATGAAAACTAAATCATTCTTTTTCTTTTAAATGCCAAGATGTTTATTTTTGATTGCCTGTGTTGTATCAATCCTTTTTTAGGTGAATAATGAGTGTGCAATAGTAACACTCAACTTCGAACTTCGAAATTACTTGACTAAAAAATATCTTACACATTTATACGCGAAAGTAGATTCGATCTTAAATTAAGCCTAAATGGCTATACGGTCTCGTATTAAATTTGGTATACATTTTAAATATTTCCTGAATTAGCAGATTTGTCCCAGAAAAATGTATGTAATTTCGCACGGACAAAGTCGCAAGACGAAGCTGGTTATGATTAAAAAATAAGTTTCAATCAAATGGCAAAAGAGGTTGCCGACCTCCGTGCAAATTGAATGAACAATGGACAATATACAAGTAAGATATAACTGTCACTCAGTAACTAACAAATAATTATCTAGCGTAATATACACTTTCTATGCCTTTCACCTGTTCATGTTTTATTATGAGGAGAGTAATAACTTCATTAGTTTTAAATGCGTCTTAGACATTAAACACGTTTCATATTGAAAATAACAATTAAATCCAATTTCACACTGCAAATGTAATGACGCGTTAATACATTAAATTATCGCAATCTGTAAAATTTTCTTAATACAATTTAAACTTTACATGTATGCAATATGGATGAATATTTATTGAAGAAATTTGACAGTTTTGGACAGGTTATTGTGCAGACACTCTGTACAACATTTAAACAGCGTTATTTAATTGAATGACAGGCGGTTGCAGTACAAACTACTATTCAGCATTTATTTTTACAATTACTTGCGACAGTGTTGACTTTGCCTTTACAATCAAACGTTAAATTTTGACACCGTTAAGTTTTATAACGTTGCTGGTTTTTATTTTATTGTCTTTGAGTTGACATCAACGTTGATAAACGATGTTGATTAACTTTATACGGATCTACTCGCGTTTATTTTACATATTATTTTAACCTGAGATTTTGAACTTTTTGGTCCGTGCTCACAGGGAGAGAGGAGAGAAGGCAGAAGTCTCCACGTGACCATGGGTTCGAAATTAAATAATATGTAAATAATGTGAATATGAAGTTTCATTTCTATGAGGTAGTGTTCGCGTTAACTTTAGAAAACGACATACCATAATGTTACCGGTTACTTTGTTGTCTATGCTACAATGCTACAGCACCAAGGAGGCGATCGTTATGTTCATTACAACCTTTTTCATTCAAGCGCTCGCGTGACGAACAACTGGTCTCTAGACAACTATTGTGGTATTTGTGGCGCATCTATGGCGCTTTTTTACATTGCTGTCGACACAAAAATTATACCATTAGCTTGTGTAATGACACCTTGGTCTATGATTATTCCTTTTTTTAACACTCGGACGCTAAGAGGGGTTTGACGATACTCCGCTAGTATAAGGAATCGATATCTTGTTAATTATTGACTTACTTGCGACTTGCTGACGCTTTTCAAGTATATTTTCTAATCATGTAGTCACTACGTATTGGTGGCAACGTATCATGATTACAGTTTTATAGATAGTAATGGGTTATAAATGAGAATTTCTACTGATTTTGCTTAATAAATTTCCTATTCATAAATGGGGCATATGACTATCATAAAATATCTTTGTATTATTTAATGTTTTTTTTGTTTACATACTGATTTTGAATAACTAATTTATATACCTAATGAAAACATCATATAAATATACACCTGAAAGAAATAGTAAGACCAGGACCGATGTTGATTTTTTAAATAAAATAGTTAATTTTTTAGTAATCATGTTTGTTAAGGAAGTGGGGTGTCTCAGAGGCCTTGTTTCCATTTGTTTTTAAAAATTATGTAGCCATCTGACGCTATCTGAGTTAGCTAGTAACTAGACGCTTTGCTCGATTTTGTATTGGTTTCGCACATAAATTGCTAGCGGTCGCGTCTGAGGAGTTGTAATGCATCTACATCTTTGATCGTCTCGCGGCTTTTGCTACTACCTAATGATTCCATTGCTTGGTAGCTCAAGTAACAGTAACGTCACCAATGCAATGTGCGGTGACTACTGGTAAATGCGTGAGCGAGTAGCTCTGTAAAGTAAGCTACTTTGCTTTGGTACCGTTTGCAAGAAACTGTCACCATAGTTCTTTTCTTTTCCACCAAGAAGTATCGAACCTACTTCTTTAGATTCAGTCGGTTCTTCAGATTCGGTTAAGTTCTTTTTATAAATCCGAAAACAAAAAACAAGCGCAAGTTCCCTTTCAACGAAAGACCCGAATTAAGAATGAAAAAAAAATGTAAAAAAGGTTATAAGTTTAAAACCCGAATAAAAAAGTTTTATAGGTATTGAAACTTTTTATTGTTAAAAAAGCTTCATAACAATTGATAAACGCGTAATGTTAAATTATGACTAGGTACTTGGTTTTCTTTTGCAACCAATTGCTTTTCAATGATTTCGCAGTAGAGGTATTTTATATAGTTGTCTAGTGCGTAAAGGAGCACCTAGTGTATGATCAATGCTTTTTATTTATTTCACAGTGATTACTGGTTAAGCAACCGATGATTCTTGCATTAAGTCCCTTGAATTATCAGAGTGGAACACTCACTTTTCACAAGAACAAAAAGTACAGTAAATTAAGTACAGTCATGTTTTTCTTTTCTTTTTAAAAGGAATTTGTTCGGTTGGAACTTATTTAGGTACTTGTTCCATATATAAAATTGTTTAAACTTCAAGTCGATTTGTTATGGCCTTTTCAATTTAATTAAAATCTTGGAATAATAACACCCTTTTTTTCCAGAACATTGACTAAATGATTAGACTGTTTTCAAAGTTAGGTCAATTTATTTGGCATTACTTTAATGAACATAGATGAAGACATGAACGTCTCTAAATTACTTAGTTGCAGAACAACCTAAAATATAATAACATTTAAAAAGTACCAACTGATATAATATTGTGATTTAAAATTTCAATAAAAGTCTATGCGCCCATATACCAGGCGAAAAAACTACATACAATGCAAATCTTAAACACCTCAATATTTATTACGAATCCAAAACAAAAGATTTACATCTCGCCGACACCGTCAATTAAATCAAACCTCTCACACTTTTTGTCTTCCAAAAAGGAGTATTTGAATGAAACAGTACTCATAGCCATTCATATCCGGACATTCCGACACAGCAGTGGCGTCGATCCTTTGAAGGCTCGCCGCCTCTATTAAAGAGCGATTAAGCGATGCCGAGACGGGCCGGCTCCCACTTTCGATTTTACCGTCACTGAATATGACCGTGCCGGTTATGACTCCGAGTATCGGAACACGGAGACAGTGGTATACATTGTCTATGGATTTTTACACTAAACCTTTTTAGAACAGATGTTAATTAAAAAGAGAAACTAAAGAAGTATTTGTACGTTTGTTTCTTGTGTCTATGGATTTTTACACTAAAAACTCTTTAGATGAGTCGTTCATTATGAAGAAGAACTAGAGACGTAAACGCTTGTTGTTGTTTGAAATATGATGTTTCTAATGTGAAGAGTTCCAAACATATCTTACTTAATACATCGTTGTAATAAAGGTACCCTTTTGTAGTCGATGAAAACATAAGCGTATAAAATTAAACTATAGGATTATTTAGGTGTCTGTAATGGTGGAAACTCATTAAAGTTTATATCGTAGTTAACGTTAAGTTTCTCTATCAACACTTCCTTATAATAATATTTAAAATTAATCGCAAATAGGTAATAAACACTACCTACGATTTAAATATCGAAAGCCTTGCCAATTTGTTCGGCAATCATCTTAATTGTGTCTAACTATCTATGGAAGAATTAATTATAATTTATATACCAAATATACTATAACTTGCGCAATAGCTAATCCATCATTTGAAACTTTTATGATACATTTCTAATATACAGTCAATAAATTAATTGTTATATTAATACATCCGTTCAATCTCCAAACGCTACAAATAAGATTTGCATATATTTAATTGAATTAGCATTCATATGAGACCTGTTTAGTGGAAAACTTTTTAAAGCCTGTCAGTCTTTATGACTTCAGGATTAAAGTTAAAACTCCTTTGGACGGTTTTATTCTTTCTTAAGGATTTACTGTATTTGGAAGCAAAGGCTCCGAACTCATTAAGTTCTATATTAATATGACTGTTTTATGGACGTTTCCAGCTACCTTATAAACTGTTGCGAAGATAAAAAGAGATATTCTTTTACATTTAAAAATATAAGACATTTATTTAAGATCGTTGTCGGTTTTGCACTTGTAAAGAAATGTTTTATGACTGTCGTGTTGGTCTAGTGATTAGCGAGCATGATCGCGAATCCTTCAGTCGCGGGTTCAAATCCCAAAACAGGTAAATGTTTGAGATATAAACTACATCTAAAACGTAAATGTTTATTGTTTTTTAAAGTTTACGCGAACACTAGGTACACATTGAAATGAAACAACTTTTACTGATCTACTCGCGTTTATTTTACACATTACTTATTTAATGTTTATCCTGACGTTTCGAACCCTTTGCAGGGTCCGTGGTCACATGGAGACTGAGGTGTTGGTCGTCTCATAATTAGTAGGTAGCTTGTATACCTTCATTTAAATTTAATAAGGTGCGTTCTGTTTTGCGCAGTAAGAGCTTACAGTATATTTTGGTCTGGCAGTATGGTGTTAGAGCTGGGATTTAATATTTTGTATGATAGGATCCCAGGCTGGGGGTAGATTCCAACCATCTTCTCTATTGAAATTAGGATATTTTTTAACTTCAAAAGCCTCGCGTATCATCCTAGGGATAAGTCATTATACCTAAATGTCTAATTTGAAAACAGGTGCTTTCTTTTAAGCAAACAAATTATAAAATTGCTTTTTGTTACTTCGCGTCGTGAATATTGTTTACCATGTTGTGAAACTCTGTTATTGGCTAAGTGTTATGTATAAGTTTGCTAAGCATGATTGTTACAATAAGGCTGTTGAGTTTCCTAATAAAATAAAATATAATAAAATTTGCTAGTATAGGTACTATACAAGACTTATTAAAATTAAATACGTATATTTGTGTTCCAACTTGTAATCACCAATCACGAATTAATTATCTCGGTATAATGGGATTAATACTTTTACAATATTGGTTTAAGGATTTGTACATTTCATCATAATCGCAAATGCACTAAGGGAGCGATCATTGAGCGATTTGTTTTTTTTTTTTTTTGAGAGAGACTGCTGATTGCCTCGGATGGCATTTTCAGCTTCACCGGGGTTTTTTGGGGCGGCGAGGTACGTAAAGGGTACCTCAAGCCGTGTTGAAACGAATCACCTTCGAAGGATTTCTAGAGGGTACGGCATCGCACACTTAAAAGTGCGCGTTCCCGTGCCCTCCCAGAGTCTCCGAAGGGTTCGGATCGGATCGGAAGCGATTTGTGTCCGTAATACCAATTTAGCAACCGCTACTAAAGCAGTCGCTTTGCAATTGTACACACGGCGGCAGATCAACCTACCTAAACCTGTCAAATTTCTCCAATGAATATTGATCCTTATCACCAAACGATAAAGTTAAAATTTGATTGTAGAAATTTGTCACTGGTTGCTTTTTTTGGTAACGCCTGCCGGTCAGTCGCCTCCAAGACACTGACGTTGATACTAACATTTAATATACTAAAACAATGTTCATAACTCGCTGACACATAACCGTGTTTACAAATGTTATCCCATATTTCTCTAAAACAAATCACGTGATACTTAATCGCAGCTAATATAACCGCAATTTGGTTAATGAACGACTGTGTATCAAAAATGACACCGCCAGAACAATGGCGCGCGGTGGGGAGATCAAAGCGCGCCGCTTACGGATCTAACGCCACGGCATATTTAAAAGACATTAGCTCCGATCAATTTGACGTTGGCTGTACTACATGCCGTGTTATGGAGCTGCTTTAAAAACGGTAATTTCGTAGTTATCTACAACGCCGGAAGAAATTGTATAACGCGACTGAATTGAGGAGGTCGCTAAACGGTGCGTGATGTGGAGAGGCTCGATCTATAGATTTTATCTGGGTTAAACTAGTTTTTACGCATAATTGCTAGTTAGCATAATAACATCTCAATTTGTTAAGTGGCCGGTTAGAATGTTTTTAACGTGTTGAAAAAGACTTGGATGAAATGATCGTGCATTATTACGTCGGACACTGAATATTGCTATCGTTCTCTGTTTTACTCCCTTTTTTCTGTTAAAATAAAAAATGTGTGACCGGAAATCATGAGTTTTCTTTCTAAAAATAGTGCTGAATGTGGAAACACTTAGGCGTTACAACATACTTAATTATTATACTAAGTAAATTATAACAACATTAGATTACGTTCTTAATTTGAAAAAAATTAACGAATTTGTCATTTTTCTTTTGTTTCTAGATTTTTACTTTTTTTCTTCCTAATTCTGAATTGGTATTAGAAAATAGACATGACGTCAACAACAACTATAAAAATGTAAGTTGACACTGAATAATACAAAAAAATGCGAAGACGTCCAAGGCTAGACGAATACCATAATGTCTTGTTAATCACTGCTATTGTTAGAGCGGACATCTAAATAAGTGCAGTTAAATAATGTAACATACTCGTAGTAATAAGTTCGCACGTAGGTGACAAAATAATGTCTTGATAGCAATAAACATCGAACTTAAAATCTTTAAAATAATTTAAATTCGATGTCATTCTTATTGTAATGACCAATATTATGTCTCATGCTTTTGCTAACAAGCCTTTTACTACTTTGATGGTAAAAGGTAAATATTTTTTTTACGAAATCTTATCTTATGTAAGTCCCGATCCGATCCGAACTTAGAAGAATCTAGTAGTGCCGTGCTAGTGATGCCGTTCCCTCTCGAAAACCTCTGACGGTTCTTCGTTTCACACGGCTTGATGAACCCTTTAAGGTTCTCGCCGCCCTCAAAATCCCGTGGCAATCAGCAATCTCTCTCAAAAGAAAAAGTATGTAAGTTTATCAACAACATTTAATGTCAAACATAATATCTGTAGCCCAGCCTCTAACGATGACAAATGAAGTTTCCAGAACCAATAGACAGACTCACCAAATGTCTATTAAACACGATGTAGGCCTCCGTTTATGCGTTTCGCAACGGCTAAGGCACTACACCGGCCACTTAGACGCCATTGTTCCAACGACACTTTGCATTTAAGGTTTCGACTGATGCCGCCTGCGACTGCGAGTCGAGACAATCGTTGCAACGAATGTAGTGCGAGAAGTGAGACTTTGTGTGAAATGTCCGGTTTGTAAAAAGTTGAGGGTTCTGACTGATGTGCACTCTAACTTCGCTCTTATCGTCATTTTACTGTCAAATGAAATGAAAAGGAAGTTTTTCCACGTAGCGTAATAAAACTAAATATTATAGTTTTAAATTATAATTATATAAAACCGATGAAGTAATCATAACATCAAAATTTATTGACAAAAATACAATTTTTACAATTATTAAGGTAGGTATGTAGGTTAAATCCGTGTGAAAATTTTCTTTTTTTTTCTATTTAATGACTGTTCTTTTTAACTGCGTGGAATCGAAAACTTTGGAAGTTTTCACATGCTAAAGCTAGCTGGGGGCTTAAACAAAATACTTGAAAAGTTTTCTAACAAAAAGAACAATACCTAGTATACAACTTAATCTCTTCAGAAAACTCCATTGTTACCTTAAGACATTAGCACCGCTCACGACCATCCGTGCAACGATTGCAAAACAAGAAACTAACCACTTAGTCCACTTCAACATTCAGACAAGTCGCAAATTATCCAATCCTGTGCAGTGCCAGTGGCGTAGTACGTTGTACCAATTACATCGTTAGTTCGCTCTAATGAGGCTGCCCTAGGCCGATCCTATATGTACTAGATCACTATTACGTAGTCACAATCCGTTTAGAACCACCCTAAGTGATGCGTAATAAAGTCTGTTTTCCATAAACCTAACTGTATTTCCGAAGCGGTGTGTTGCGTTATTATCGGTAACTACTTCCCATACGTGTGTGGTTCCACTTCTTACAGAGTAGTTAAGCCTTTTTATGTAGCACGTTAATGGGAGTCATGCTTTTTGCAAAGCGATTAATTAGCTTGTACTCGTACTAGTTTAAAAAAAATGAAATTGCATTATCTGTAAGTACATATTAAATAATAATAAACTAATAAATTTTCCTACACTCACACCAATTATCTAGCCCAAGAGAAGCTTCGTTATGAAACTCGTTAAATGGTTACTAGACAACGGATAAACATACTTAAAATACTTAATACATACTTATTATACATAGAAAACACCAAAAGTTATTGTTTTCTAAAGTTTACGCGAACACTCACATTGAACCACATTGAGACCCTCCCTGAGGGGGTCTCCCTGTGACCACGGACCCTGCAAAGGGTTCGAAACGTCAGGATAAACATTAAAAAGTAATGTGTAAAATAAACGCGAGTAGATCCGTAAAAGTTGTTCCATTTCAAAAAGTTATTATGACTACCATGTCATCTTACAATAACAGCAGACCAAGCTTAAGGTATTTTAAATTTGGTCACCCATCTGGTAATCCGGCAATACGATAGTTGCTTAACTTGCATGATCGCCCGATTGCCACCGCGCTCGTTGAAATAAATAAATAAATAATTAACAGGCGGTAATTAGAGGTCGCGTGCGGCGCGCTCGTAAGTCCACGCAACACGACGGACTTATTAAATTATTCAGCCATTGAGATAAGTCAGAGTTTATGCGACAACTTTCAGGGCGAGTTTTGTTTGGATAACAAGACTGACCTTTTTGGACGGTTACCTTAACTTAACTTAAAAAAAGTAAACCTTTTTCATGATAAATCGATCCAAATATACACATAATAAATTTAAGCCGCAATACTACTTTATACTTGTATTTACCACTTGTTTTTTTTTCTAAAAATCTTTATTTCATTGAAAATTGACTTTCCCAAGTTTGAAATAACTCCTGAAATCTATTTTAGAGTTGTCTGTTAGTCACATACTGAACCCATGAAGCTGTATGAATGAACCTAAGCATAGAAATACGAAAGAGGTCGAGTATGCTACATATTCGACCTATTTCGTAGTCTATGGTATATATTTTCTCTTAATGCATCTTACTGCATACTGCATGCATCATAATAAAGAGAGAAAAAAACATGGAAGTGCTAGTATCTCCCGACAGACGGCCAGTGTCAATTTAAAACGAATTGTGTTTAATCTATAGTATCAGGGCCAGTTATGAACCGGCTTGTTAGGGACAGTAATTTTATACAAGATAATTGGTCGTAAGGAGGGAAAATTACGTTTTAACCGAGAGCCTCTTAAAATGATATTTAAATTCAACAACATTTTTGTTTAATTCACTCAGAATTTTTTAATTTAATAAAATACTTTTAGAAAGAGTAACTCTTATGGCTACTAAAAAATAGCCGACATACTAGGTTGTCCTAATTTATATTTTAATGGTGAGACGACAGCACCGGTCCCAGAGGCAAAGATTCGGTTCCCAGTTAGGGTACATATTGTTTTCTATATATTTAGTTTTATCACATGAGTATATATATGTAGGGTATTTACTCATGGGGTTTTATGATGGGTGCGTCTGATTCAAGTCTGTCGCGATAACAACAATGCTAGTGGCATTGTTGTGTTCCAATTCCAACAGATCTAAGATAGATTCCTGGTGAAGTACTCTTCCATTATGGTTACTCCTCCTCCTCGCATCGTATTCCTCATGTCGAGGGTCGTGACCACCACCTCCCAGCAGTCTTTCTCTAATGATGTTTCGCCATCATCCCCTGTCACCGGCCCGGCGGCATGCATCGCGTTGTAAACTGAAGTGTCGAGTGCGGTGCGAATCTGATCGGATCAGACCAACGCATCGGGCTGCGACCTCGAGTTCTTTTGCCGTCGACTACCTACTATCGATTACGATCATGGATCATGGTTACTAACCTTACATTATATACTTATACCATACAATCTTACCATAGGTGAGATAAAGGTAAAGTCAAAAATATTATTTTTGAATATAAAAAAATCGAGCGAGCCTTACAGTAGTGGCATATGATGTGTAACATTTGACATCTCACCTTAGTAATAAGCAATTTTAACATTAAATTCTGAAAAAAATGGGTCAGGTTTACATCATTTTATATCTATAAAATAAATAATGATAAAGTCTATTACACACGAAAGGGTTAAAATCAATATTACAATAGAAAATAGAATTAACAATGACGTATATTTTTTTACAAATCATAAAGAAAATGCAGTAAATACTCATTAAAGACTTTTGACATATCAAAATGACCTTTGATAGTCAAATGCAACAATATGTCACATATAATAATAATATGTTAATATGGATTACAGAATTTACAAAATGGCGCGCGCTTGCGCGCTTCCCCGACTTCCTGTTACACTGTTGGACACTTCCGTCCCATTTTACGAAATCACTCCCACAAATTGCTAGAAAGCGAGAGGAAAAATGTTACACATCAAAATAAAAACTTTAGGGTTACTTTATACACCAAATGCCAAGTGAACCAAAGTACAATTGGAACAGTAAATCTTAATAAAGTAATCGTACACTTTCTCATATGCATGTGGAAAAGGAGATTATTAACAAAACTAATTTGGCATAATATAATTATAATTTGTAAGTAACGATGTGGGTTAACGATACGAAAGGTTACTTGTATCAATTCTACAGAACCTTTACTAAGAGCGATGTGTAAGTGAAGAGCAGTAGCGATATAAAAAAACATTTCAATGTCTATTAACGGACGAGATTTTAATTTAAAAGTTACGCGTTATTAAAGAATTACTTCTTCATTTGTTTCGGACAAACATTTATAATGGCTAAAAGTAGTACCTAGCTATTTACTACTTAAAAAGTTACTTATACTTACTTACTTACTTTTTTTCTATTTTGGTGCTTTTAGTATGTCTTTCTAGTTTTTATAATCGCTTTTTTTTAATTTATATTCTAATGTAAGTAATGTTAGTGGCTTGGGGCCTTAGAAAAACAATACTAAAATTGATAGTTTTATCACTGCGTAAAAACTTAAGATTGCATAGACTTTGGTTTTAAGGTTGTCTATGGTTATTCAAATGTCAAACTTGAGACCATAGACACGTTACATACTGCTTTTTAATTTATCATGTTAAAACGCTATGGAGTTGTGCCTTGCGTTGTAAGACAGACGCGTGTACAGGTATCGGGTTGTATCTCATTAGGACAGACGAACCACCCGCTTCTATTATTACGGTTTTCTTCGCAAATGTTCAGTATGATTATTTTAATATCTGCTTTTTTTTTAATTCTTGAAATTCTTATATTAATTTGTTTTGACTCCATTATTTAGTTGTATGACAATTTAAACTCTCTTTAGTCTAACTAAATATGATTGACAAACTTTAGTTTTTTTTTTTTTCAAAAAGTTGCTAAGTACTTCCTCTAAACAGATGGTTGCAGAAAATAAGTTGTACTCTGTCAAAAACGAATAAATAATAAAAAGCTGTTAATTAAAATATAATCTCAAAAGTAGTGGTGCTATTTATTAATCTCTAGTAAGATTTTAAAAAAGACTTCATCGAAATAAGTATTTATTTGTTTTTTTGAAAAGTAAGTTTAAACATTTTAAGTTTTTAATTGCGCCCATGTATAATCAATTAATCAGCGTGGAAAATTGCATGCCGCCTATGCGCGGTCGGGTTACCAATTACAGACGCTAAAACGAGTCGGCAACTCCACAACTCTAAAAGTTACCCTCACACCACGTGTATTATGAAATAAACTTAAAGTTTGCAAATGGCAGCTATATTGCGAGACGATTTTTTTTACCAAAAATTGTTATAAAATATTGTTAACGTATTAAGTATAATCTTATCAATCCTGCTTCATGTGTGTGTGTTAACTTAATATAATCAACATGCTTAAAAAGATAGAGACATTTGTTTAATAACTTAGCCAAAACTTATAAAAAAAATACAAAATCTTAAGGGTGCGCCGTCCGTAAGTGACAAGTGTCATATGTTTTATTTGAAATGTCGTCGTCCATATTTATTTGATGCCGCGGGGCCATACTAATTTTGTATGGGGAATTTAAGATGCTTAATAAAAAAATATTATTTAAATAACCACTTGATGAATCAAAAATGTAGTCTAGCAATTTGTAGTTTATCCATTGATGATTGTTTAGACAAAATCAGAGGTACAATAATTTAGATAAACTATAAGAAATCTACTAAACGCCGCCACTCGTTTTCATGATTTTTGCCCAACTTTAAATGATATTGTAGAAAAAACTATAGCGTGTTATGAATTTATGGTTCTGACAAATTGTAAACACGTTCCCTATGATACTAAATATATATTTTGTTCATTTAATACGATAGTATTTTCAATTATATTTACTTAACCGTAACTGCATTTTTGGCATTTTTTGGTCGGCCCACCCTTAAGTCTCTCACACTCTATTATATTTTTATAATTTTTATTTAATAACTTCTAATTATATTAGGTAATTTATCATATTCTAAAAAAACATTTTAAAAACTAACAGTTACAATTAACGTGTCGAACACAGCAAAAAGTTTTTGTTTACTTACACAGAATTAAGAATGTGCAGAGATAAGCAGATGACCAAAAAGTTTGTAGTTAATCTTTTTTTTTTCGGCGTGCGACAAAAACTCGCCTCATTCAAGTCTTAGTTGCAACATTTGCGCAATCTGTGTGGTCGGGTCTTCGCTCATTGTTCTATTCTAATGTAAACATCTCATCTTCTTTCGGTAACATGTTGTCCGGTACTCTTTTTTCTGCCAACCTTTTAACAATATTGCCTATTTAAAAAAAACAAGGCATACAGTTTTATTAAATAAAAGCTGTAACTATATTGTTTTTTAAAGTCTCCCTTTCTCTTAGTGACCACAAACCCTGTGTTCCCTGTCATGACTTACGCTAGCGTAGTTTTCGCGCATACCGCGCCCTCCTATCTGTATCCCTACAAACCCTCCAAAACCGTTTCATGCGTGGTGCCACGGGTTGCCCGTGGTACTTTCCCAAAGTAAATCTCCACCGTGATCTTGATCTTCCGTTTCCATACGTTACTCTGATAACGCCCCCACCACCCTAACCCGCTTGTCGTGGCGGCCGCCAACTATAATGTTGGAGGCCTTCCACCAACAAGACGGTACACATCTAGACGTCCTAAACACGTCCTAGATGACCCTGACGATCCCATAACAGTTACAACTCCGCCACCAAAGAGGACATTTGGTAGTCGACTTTAGAGTTGACGCCCAGTGATCTATGCGAGTTGTACTCTTATAGTGAAACGAGAAGTGAGCGAGCTTACGGCTCCGCTAACCTTTCTGAATATTAGGTAGGGGACTATACGTGTCCACGGGGCAACTAGCTCGAGTCACTAGTCTTAAAAGTACCAGATGAAGGATGCGTACCGACGTGTTCGGATCTGGCGTTATGGCCTGACGTAGATGGTCCCTTTTGCTTGCGTAAGGATGTCTGACACCTAACTTTATAACCGTAAGGTTGGTGGGAGGTGTCAGTGTAAACTTTAAGGAGTGTGTAGCATGGTGATCCCATAACAGTTGCGAACGCCTCCCCGCCCGATCCTCTAAATGCCACTACACATTTAAAGAATACACTAAACATGCACACTAGTTTAGGCCCAAGACACCGTACTCATAGAACAAGGGTACGAAGAACCGGTTCACACGCGCTCTATACCAGGTACAGACATGCATACCTGGGCGCTTCTCTCCTCCTCCACGGCCGGCCCTGTTCATCCCGAGCCGGAGATCCGAGCCTTTAGAGGCGCCCTCGGGTTGTTCCGCTCCCCGATCCGATCCGAACCCTTCGGAGAATCTAATAGGGCACGGGGACACGCACTTAAGTGCGTGATGCCGTTCCCTCTAGAAAACCTCCAAAGGTGATTTGTTTCACACGGCTTGAGCAACCCTTTAAGTATCTCGTCGCCCCCAAAAAAGCCCGGTAAAGCTGAAAATGCCGTTTGAGGATATAAGCAATCTCTCTCCAAAAAAAAAACGAACCCTGTGATGTTGAATCCTGAACGAAATTGTTAAGTAAACGCGAGTAGATCTGAAAAAGTGGTTGCTTTTATTATTAATTATATAATTTAAAATAATATTTTGTGAAGGTACAATAAAGAATTAAATTTATAACTTTCCTATAAATTTACCAGTCACTCAGATATTAGGGATAAATTTACTAAAAAACTGATTAATGTACGAAATATCAATACATTTAAAATCGTATACCACAAAGATCATGCATCAAATCCCGAGCCGCTTCACGTGGTAGCTCTCCACTAAACACCTTATCTAAGCGCCCACTTAGCAAGATTTCCTAATATTTGAACGTATCGGTGTCTGTTTAATGTTCCACTCCAGCGGGCGCCTGTCAAAATATTGGCGCCACACCCATGTAAAAAAACTTCGAAAAACTCCTGCAACACAGATTAAAAAATGAGTCAACTTTTTCTTTTTTTTTACTTGCAGCAACAACGAGTTTGTAATGTTACTCGATGGCTGGATGGCCAGATTATAATCGAGATTAATATGACTCTATCAATATTGTAGCTTTTAACTCTATAAGTAAATGTAGAAAACAGATTATGAATGAAAAAGTACAAATAAATTGAAAAAACTCGTTTTGATCAACTCAATGTGTAATGCGAAGAACTTTTCGTTTTTATTAAACCAAGTTCAACGATTGATGGTTTTAAATGGCTTCATAACAAGAACCGTTACCTGACAAAATTAGTGGTGTCGTAAAATATAACTATATCAGTCTCACTATCCCGCTGCTTATTTAATTCTCCACTTGATTTCACTAGATTTATTACGCCATTAATTAGAATCCAAATGGAGTCGCCGCAAGTTAATTTCATTTTAACGGTCTCAATTCGCTAATAAACGTGGTGCTCATTCATTACCATCACACGATTCCGCGCAGTCATCCTCTTTTGTTTTGGTTTTTATTTAAAAAATCGTTCCATAATAAATTGGAAACGAACTTTTTTGGACGACCTTCTTTCAAGCAGTCGACTCACCGTTCAGCATTTTAAATTAAGAACAGTCTAGCTCAAGCTTTGTCGCTTACGAAGGTGCCGTATACGTCCGTCCTTTTTTGTCGGCCATGTCTGTTTGTTTTGAGCGCACCATCAATTATTTTCCAGTTTTAAATTAGCCGAGTGGCGGCACCGGAGTATGTCTGTCTCGTTTGTCGCGTGCAGGTTTGATGTTGGCGTCCTTGTCGCGCGTTAGTTTGTTTTGTGCGTGACGCGGCACGCCCATGCGCGCGCGGCGTCTTTGACCGGTAGCGGTGCGGGCGCGTTGTTATCGGTTTTTTCTTCAGGCGGTGTGTCCAGCCAGCCAGCCTAATATTTGTGTAGAGTGTAGGACAGAAAAAGTCCCTTTGTAGGAGGTGCACAATGTCCTGTTGTTCCGTTTGCTGCTTGTATTGCATTCGCGTTAATGACCCTAATTTTTTGATAGCTGTTAGTGTTCGGTAAGCCTCGACGGGTTTCACTGTGTTTTATAAGCCTTATAGTGTATAATTATGTGAATTATATATTTTTTGTAATTCAAATTGAAGTAGAATAATTTTGTATCGAATTAAAAAATAAAATTGTCGGACATTTAACCTTCAAAATATTGGTATTGTAGGTATTTATTATATTGTTTTCTAAAGTTTACGCGATACGTTTACGTTTTTACGTTTACGTCCCTGGTCCACGGATACTGCAAAGGGTTCGAAACGTCAGGATAAAGGTATAAAATAAACGCGAGTATATCCATAAAAGTAGTTTCATTACATTGTATTTATTTTTAATACTAAGTTCAGATTTTATGTAAAAAATAACATATCTTTATGTATATTATAAATATGGTAATAATCTAAAATTCAAACACCTACCCATGGCCGTGGTATTCAAGAATGCTTACTTAAGAGCGGAAAACATAGTTATACCTAGTCAGCATCGGAAGTAGCTGACCACTTTGTACAATTTCTACACAATACATAATAGCTTTACTTTGAAGTTGACAAGCGCCTGTGTTCAGCGACTTTTGCTGCTATCTGTACTATCTATCACCATGAATGATGTACTCGTACTACATCATTTATGGTGATAGACATCAGTTGCTGCGGCAGATAGATAATACGTATTGTGTTCTAAAGTTTACGCGAACACTACACTTTTTACATTTCATTTGAAACCACTTTTACGGATTTACTCGCGTTTGTTTTTAGTTTATTTTACTTTATAGGGTCCGTGGTTACAGGGACACTCAAGCTTAATTTCAATAAGCAAAAAAAAAAATAATATATTCAAATTATTTTAACTTAAGCTTAAGCTTGTAACTCCCAAACTGCTTACAATCAACATAAGTACGTCACCATTTTATCTGAAATACAGTTGCTAATGAGCCCAACCAGTAATTCCAGTGATTTGTCGCAGTGTCGTGCGGACGCGCGATTTGGTCGCACGATCGTCGTACCGATACGCGACACGCGACACGCCACTCTCTGGCCGCTATTACTATGCTAATTATATAGTGACTTGGATTATGTCAGGAGCGAATTTTTATTTGACTTACGGTGGACTGGGTTAGGCTGCTTATCCACTAAAGCTGTGCGAGGTAGCTAAGCCACGCTAAGCGGTGACCGAGGATAGATACACCAATAAGTAAGTAAGTTTTTTTTATTTTACAAGTACAGTTATCAATCTTAATGTACCTATACAGAGGCAACCACACAAGGGCCTTGACGTCATCCAACACCCTGAACTAACCACCAATAACATCGTGGTGGTGGAGGTCAAAACCGAGGCATGGACTATTACCCTTGTGTCTTTCTATTTCGAGCCAGATCAGCAAATAGAACCTTACCTCGAGCATATTAAAAAGGTACACAACATGGCGAAAGGCAAAAGAATCCTCATAGGAGGAGACACAAACGCCAAGAGCACGTGGTGGGGAAGCAAACAGATCGATAACAGGGGCGTGGAGATGGTAGGAATGCTACACGAGAGCAACCTCCACGTATTAAACAGCGGCAACATACCCACATTTGATACCATCAGAGGGGGTAGAAGGTACTCCAGCTATGTAGACATCACGGCATGCGCAGAGGACCTGCTGAGCCTCGTGGACAGGTGGCGCGTAGAAGAGAATCTGACGAGTTCGGACCACAATGGTATAAGCTTTTACATAAACCTGAAAAGATCTAAAGGAATTAAAATAGAAAGGACTACAAGAAAATATAACTCTAAAAAAGCAGACTGGGAAAAATTTAAAAATAAACTAGATGAAATATATATAAATAATAAAATAAGCATAGAATCAATAAATAAAATAAATAATAAATCACAAATAGAGCAAATAGCAAATAGATACAATAAAGCATTAGAAGAAGCATGCAAACAATCCATGCCCACTCTTAAAAATAAAATCACACTTACCTTGCCATGGTGGTCCGACGAATTGGAGGCGATGAAGAAGCAGGTGGCCACGATGAAACGCAGGATCCGATGTGCAGCGCAGCGTCGCAGAGCCGTCGTAGTTGAAGAGTACCTGAAACACAAGAAAGAGTATGAAGCCGCTGTCACAAAAGCCCAGACAACATCGTGGAAGAGTTTCTGCACGCAGCAAGATCGCGAATCTGTTTGGGATAGCATCTACAGGGTCATCAAACGCACATCGAAGAGAGAGGAGGACCAGATGCTAGTGAGGAGTGGCACACAACTTGACGCGGTTGAATCGGCTGAACACCTAGCAGCAACTTTTTACCCGGAGGACCTCACGGATAAAGATAACGCAACACACAAGGAGACGCGCAGAAAAGCGGAGATTGCAAATGTGGGGAAAAATTTTGACAAATTTGACCCCCCTTTCACCAGCACAGAACTGCGAATGGCGGTGGATGCGTTCAATCCGAAGAAGGCTCCGGGTAACGACGGACTTACTGCTGACATATGTAAGATGGCTATTCACAATGATCCCAATCTGTACTTGGGCATTGTGAATAAATGTCTGGAATATGGATCCTTTCCGAGTGACTGGAAGCGGGCAACGGTAGTGGTACTCAAGAAGCCGGGTAAGACGGATTACTCTGCCTCTAAATCTTACCGCCCGATTGGCCTGCTCCCGGTCCTCGGAAAGATTTATGAGAAGATGATAGTCGGAAGGTTAAAACACCATCTATTACCTAAATTCAGCAAGCATCAGTATGGATTCATGCCGCAAAAAAGTACAGAAGATTCACTCTTCGCCCTCGTAAATGAGGTTAGACAGCAAACCAAAAATAAAAAGATAGTAACATTGGTCTCCCTCGATATTGAGGGAGCCTTTGATAGTGCCTGGTGGCCAGCCATTAGGGTAAGGCTGGAAGAAGAAGGATGCCCATTAAACATCCGGAGAGTTCTAAGCGACTACATGTCGGGTAGGAGCGTCGCGATCCGATACGCAGGAGAGGAAGTCCACAGGGAAACCACGAAGGGGTGTGTCCAGGGATCAATCGCTGGACCCATCCTGTGGAACCTACTGTTGGACCCTCTCCTAAAAGAACTAGAGAGTCGCGATGTCTGGGTGCAGGCGTTTGCCGATGATGTGGTTTTGTTGTTTGTGGGCGATACGGCGGTCGAGATTTCAAACCAGGCAAATCCTGTCCTTGCCCTTGTTGAGGAGTGGGGTGTACAGAATAAATTAAAATTCGCTGCTCACAAGACAAACTGTCTTACAGTCACAAGGAAGCTGAAATACGACACCCCTCGCCTCAACATGGGTGGGACAGCAATCGAACACAAGCCTGAAATTAAGATCTTGGGACTCACTATTGACAGCCAGCTAACCTTCAACTCACACATCGCGAACGTCTGCAAAAAGGCAGCTGGCTTTTACAAGCAGCTCTCCAAAACGGCCAAAGTAAACTGGGGGTTAAACCCAGAAATACAGAAAACAATCTACACAGCGGCAGTGGAACCGGTTGTGACATATGCAGCTGGCGTTTGGGCTACGGCCGCAGAGAAGATCTCCGCACGCAAACAGCTGGATATGCTACAGCGGGGCTTTGCACAAAAAATGTGCAAAGCATATCGCACAGTATCACTCAACTCTGCCCTGGTTCTGTCTGGAACGCTCCCACTGGACCTTCGAGTTAAAGAGGCAGCCGCCCTTTACAAGGCCAGAAGGGGGGTCCCCCGGTCAGATCTCCGGGGTAGAGACATAGAAACTCCACATTCATTTTTACACACACCACACCCAGCAGAGTACATCAACATAGACATCAAACACATCACCGAAGACGCACAGATACACGCACACACACACAACATTTACATTTACACAGACGGCAGTAAGATTGACGGCAAGGTGGGGGCGGCACTATCCCTATGGGACGGGACCGCTGAAACCAAAGCCGTGAAACTTACTCTGCCGTCATACGCCACAGTATACCAAGCAGAAATACTAGCACTCAATAAAGCCTCGGAGGTGGTGCTGAGTAGAAAGGAAGTTTCCTTTGGAGTGTACAGCGATTCCATGGCAGCCTTGCAAACGGTCGTGAATGTCTCCTCCCTCCACTCCTTAGCGGTCAGCACAAGGCAAAACCTTGGGCTGGCTTTTAGACAGGGCAAGTCTGTAGACTTGTACTGGATAAAAGCACACGCGGGACTAGAGGGAAACGAGAGGGCCGACCAGCTTGCCAAGGACGCCGCTCTACACTCCAAGAGAAAACCTGACTACGACAGGTGCCCTGTTTCCTTCGTCAAGCGTCTCATCAGAGATGAGACGATTGAGGAATGGAACAAGCGGTACCAGACAGGCAGCACAGCCGAGGTAACAAAACTATTCTTTCCTGACATCACTGCCGCTTACAAAATCACGCGCCACATCACCCCCACACAACTCACCACACAGGTGTTCACGGGACATGGCGGGTTCTCAGCGTACTTAAATCGCTTTAAGTGCAAGGACAGCCCGTCGTGTGCCTGCGACCCTAACACAGACGAAACTCTCATACACATCCTCTCCGAGTGCCCTATACACACTCTGGAGAGGTACAACATCGAGGCCTATTTGGGCACCAGAGTCATCCCCAAAAACTATGCAAAGATACTGGCTGGTAATAGTACCGATAGAGAAAGATTTATAAATTACTGCATAAAGATAACAAGCATTGTAAAAGAAAGAAATAAAACCTAATTGTAAACAATAGTAGATGTAAGAACAATATAAGAGAACGCAAATATATTTGTATATATATTTGACGTTCTCTAGCAATTAAAAGTAAATAAGATTGTAAATTAGAATAAGTTTTGAAATATGTAATAAATAGTATAAGCATAAGTAAACATGTATAAGGACCTAAAATGGCCACCAACACTAATTAAGTAAGAATAGTATAAGAATAAAATAGTTAAAGAAAATAGCAAAGTAAGAAAATATAAAGAAAACTGTATTAGAAATAAGCAAAACATTGTAAAAGAAAAGTCCATAAGCTGAATAGCTTCTGAAAAACTTATTTTCCCTAAAGTATAACAAATAAAAGTAGATAGACAGAAATACTAGTATTAGAAATACTAGTAACGTAGGAAACGGGAGTCCCACCCGTAAAAGAGTAAAAGACGATGAATGGCTGTGAAGTATGAAGTATGAAAGTGCGAGAGGAATAAATGCGAGAACTAGTATGAAAGAGAATAGAGATAATAAAGTCTCCAATAATGTTGGAGGAGCATAGGAAAAAAAAAAAAAAAAAAAAAAAAAAAAAACCACACAAGGCTGGTTGGAGCTGGAGCTGCTCAAAGAAAGACTAGGAAAAGAAAGTACGCTCAAGATTGAAAAAGCCAAAAACAAAGACCCGCTAGTAATAATAAGATATGTAAGGGGGGACAGAAAGAAGAAACAAGTTGAGGAGGCAATAAGGAGGAAGGTCGGGAAAATGAAAACCAAAGAGGGAAATAAAGACATAGAAGTCATATACGAAAAGAAGACGAGAAATCCGCACGTGGCGCACATGGTGGTCAAGGTGACCCCTGCAATATGGCAGCAGCTGACAGAGGCGGGGACTCTTCAGCTACAATGGGGAGTCTCCAGAGTGGAGGATCAGTCCCCGCTAATCCAGTGCTCCCGCTGCTTGGGCTACGGCCACATCAAGCGGGTCTGCCAGGAGCGGCTGGACAGCTGCAGCCACTGCGGGGGAAACCACCTGTACGCGGCGTGCACGGAAAAGGCAAGTCCCCCCCGCTGCCTCAATTGCGAGAGAGCCGGCTTAGAGGAGAAGTCCCACAATACGTTCAACGTAGTATGCCCGATAAGGGCCAAGTGGGACAAGCTGGCCAGGGACAAGGTGGCATACACGTGCTAAAGGCAAGATGGCGTCAGCTCCAAAAGCACGCAAAACTAATTCGTTGATAGCTGGGGATTGTGAGGGGAGAATTTTAAGAGAGTCGGCGCGCAAAATGGCAATGAATTCTTACCTGGAGCTTAATGAAATGGGGGAGAACGAGGACAGTAAGAAAGTGAGTAGAGGGACAGCCGAAGCGAATGTGGGAAACAAAAATGGCTTTTGCAACCTAACATTCGTGGAGGCTGACCATCTCCCGGTAGTCAACCCATTCGCCCCCAATAAAGCCCCGGGTAAGAAAATTAATTCGCCGGAAATACGCGCAGAAGACAAAATCCCAATTAGTCATCCCCAGCTATCCAAAATAAGAATATTTACGGGCATCCCAAACAATACTGTCCAATTGGACATCAGAATTTAAAAATGGGAAAAATAAGAATATAAGTTAGGTACACATTACACAAAAGAAACACATTTAAGCAAGACCTCAAAAGCGGGCAAATTCTTATTAGGGAAAATATATTTACAAGCAAAATGGCAAATGAAAGGAAAGTAAAGTAACCCAAATATAGATAATAAACTTGATGTAAACTATAAACAGATACATAAATATAGAAAGAAATGTTAAAATAGTAGGCAATATTAGATATAAACATGAATTGAAATGTAAGTACATAAGTAAATAAATAATGTAATAATAAATAGAAATATAATATACAAAAGACATTATGTAAAGTAGAAATAAATATTAATGTATCCAATAGTTATAAGAAATAGTTTATAAGGAATATGTAATAATAAAAGAAATGTAAATAGATTAAGTAGCAATATAGAAACATGTAAAACAAAAGAAAGAAATGTAATAGAAATAAGAACCATTTTGTAAAAAGAAAGAAAAGAAAGAAATAAAAAAGAAAGTAAATAAAAAAGAGAAAAAGATAAAAGAAAAGAAATAAACAGAGTAGAGCTCTTCAAGCTCCAGATTTTTTAACCCTAAAAAAGAAAAGAAAATAAGTACAAAAAGAATAAAAAGGCCTGCCAAAAAAAACCACACAAGGCTCGCCGACCTGAAACGCAGTTACCGATGAGTGATTACAAGTAGCATTTTATGGAACTCCGATACTTATACAAATCAGAAAATATTATTAAAATGGTGCAAAAATATAAACAAAATATGAGGATTACAAAAATAAAATAAAGAGTGTGTGTGTGAGGGTGTGTAAGGGTGTGAGAGGGTGTGTGTGTGTGTGAGGGTGTGAGGGTGTGTGTGTGTGTGTGGACGTACAGCATGTCAGCCATATAACCTGTAGGAGTGATTGGATCATTTTAAACCAATGCTGTTTTATCTTCAATGTAATCAGACAATTTATAATAAGCTTTTTTGTGATTTTAAAGGAGATGTTCGTTTTTGGGCCCTTATTTTATTACAGTTTTGAAGTGATGCTTTTCTGACAGATCTGCCTTCTGGGATGATGATTTAAAAAAAAAATATTTAAAGGCCCCAACGTAATTTAAAAAATATTTAAAAACTTGAAATCTTGTTTTCTTCATCAAGCTTTTCTTATTATTTTTGGGTTCTAATGAAAGATTTAAATGTTTTGAACTTATTTATATTCTAAAAGGTAGGTATTTTAAGGTTTCAATGCAATTTCCTGAAAATGAAACCATGCGGTTGCTGGCTGTAATGGATAGTACCATTGCATTACTAATTTAAAAAATAAGATTTGACATTTGACACTGACAGTTTACTTCACGAAGTTGTCAAGACCTCAGAATAGAACATTAGAAAAGCGAAGTTGCCAAGGTAGAAAAAGTTTAGAGTTGCTATTTTATGAATTTTTATTATCTGACCTTTTTTATTATAATACAGTGTTTGGGTATGTTTAAAAAATATATTAATACATGTAAAGGTTTCTTATTTTGTGCTCTTTTCATAAAATATGATTTCATCACTGTAAGAATTAGGGGGCCCAACCTCCATACAAAAATGGAACATCTCCTTTATTAATATCAAGTTTATGAATATTACTTGGAACTTTATTGTAAACGTACAGACAGGCCTCTAAATAAATTATTTACGTAATATTACGTAATTATTACGTAATTTATTTATTATCGGCAATGCAGGCATAATGTCACAAACCCTCTCGATCCCCTGCAATTGCGTAGAGATTTGCGTCACTTAAGCGTCTTCTACCGCTTATATAAACCACGGCGAGTGCTCTGAAGAACGCTTTGTTTGACCTGATCCTACTATCTCCCTTCCCATAGCAGTACGCGTGCTGCTCCGGAGTCACGGCTGTACTGTCACAACCATTTCATAGCGCACAAAGAAAGGTGACTCGTTTCTTTGTCGCACTTTATTCACAAAAAATTGAATAGTCTACCAGTACACGTTCTCCCTCCGTCCTATGACAAGGGGTCCTTCAAACGAACCTTGTAGGCCGGCAGGGTTAAGATGACTGCTGCCGCATTGTTTTCACGCTGCACCAGTTGTCTTCGCGACTGGACTCCATTTCCACTTAACGTCAGGTGGAGTGGAGTCATTTGCCGCGCTAACTTATAAAAAAAATCTATTGGTGGATTTTTGCTCGCGCTTTGCCTAGCTACCTCGCACAGCTATGGTAGACAAGCACCCTAAGGCTGGAGTTGTAATAGAGTATGAACGAAAAGGGTTGCGAAGATGGAGCCACTAGCGATAAAACGGAGATGCCAAATGAAACATCATTTTGAAAAAGTATCCCGCATCATCATCATCATCATCATCATCAGCTCATTTTATGTCCCCACTGCTGGGGCACAAGCCTTCCCTATGGATGGATAGGGAGAACGGGCCATAAACCACCACGCGGGCCCAGTACGGATTGGTGGTTGTTAACGACTGCTACTGCAGCCGGAACCAACGGCTTTACGTGCCTTCCGAAGCACGGAGGAGCTTGAGATGATAAATTTTTGGTCACCCATCCGATGACTGGCCTTTGCGAAAGTTGCTTAACCTCAGCACTCGCAGACCGGGCGCGTTAACCACTGCGCCATCGAACCCGCACCCTCTGACAATCCAGGAAGAAGAATAGTCTGAGCATTTTAACTTCTCTATTAGAGTGGTACAAGGATCCTTTACTAGTACGGATTTTAGAACACGAATTTTGGAAACTATGTTAGTGTAGTGCCACCAGTGTTTAACAGGAACCAGTGTATCGACAAATTTTCCTTTTAACATTAAAAATAGGGGTCAGAAACCAATTTTTGACTAAAGCAACAATTTAATACCTACTTACTTACTTGCGTAAAAGGAGATGTTCCGTTTTTGTATGGAGGCTGGGCTAATTTTTAAAGTGATGAAATTATATTTTATGAAAAGAGCACAAAATAAGAAACCTTTCTATGTATTAATATATATTTTTAAACATACCCAAACATTGATAAAAAAGGACAGATAATAAAAAATCTTAAAACAGCAACCCTAAACTTTTTCTACCTTGGCAACTTCGCTTTTCTAATGTCTTGACAACTTCGTGAAGTGAACTGTCAGTATCAGATGTCAAATCCTTTTTTTTTAAATTAGTAATGCAATGGTACTATCCATTACAGCCAGCAACCGCATGGTTTCATTTTCAGGAAATTGCATTGAAACCTTAAAATACCTTTTAGAATGTATAAATAAGTTCAGCAATATATAATAAACACTTAAAACTTTCATTAGAACCCAAAAATAATAAGAAAAGCTTGATGAAGAAAACAAGCTTTCAAGTTTTTAAATATTTTTTAAATTACGTTGGGGCCTTTTAATATATTTTTTTTTGAAATCATCATCCCAGAAGGCAGATCTATCAGAAAAGCATCACTTAAGGCCGGCAACGCATCTGTGATTCTTCTGGTTTTGCGGGTGTCCATGGGCGGCGGTGATTGCTTTCCATCAGGTGACCCGCCTGCTCGTTTGCCTCCTTCTAATATAAAAAAAAAAACTTCAAAACTTTAATAAAATAAGGGCCCAAAAACGAACATCTCGTTCCATTGAAATTCTATGTCATTATTTGGCGACGAAAAGCAAGTGTGCAAGCGATGACTGGTTCCTGTGTCGAAAACTGGCCTGGTACCACTACGTTGCGTTACGTCTTAGTGTTATGGTTGCTTTCGATTAATTTAACACAATCGCTCTAGCTACTTAACTGTGCGTGACGTTGTCCCATAAAATAGAGCTACTTTGTTCTTTCTTGTTTCTACTTTTCATCATAATTATGCCGTAGTTTTTACCTATTGCTTCAATCTACTTATGCTTTTACATATAGGTAGGCACTTTATACTTAGGGTTTTATATCACAACTTCTCTCATCTTCATCTCACTTAATTGTAATTGTAAGTGATGAGAAGTTCGAAGTTGGAAGCTCAGTGCATCCTTAGCCACTGGGAAACTGGCTATCTTACCTCCAACAGACGGAACACAACAATTTTATTAAAACATTTTTGTTATGGCGACAGAATAAGATAAGATAGTGCTAGATACCGAACTGGACTAAGAATAAGCCCTGCTACATACCAACAAACATTGCACTATATCTACCTCTACTAGGCATCTAATTCGGGACCTTTGAGACTTCTTTGATCTCACCACTAAACCAAACTAGTAAACAGCCTATAACTGTCCGACTGCTGGGCAATGGCCTCCATTATTGAAATCAAGTCATCGCTACAATTGATGGTTTTGCCTTAATCACCACGCTTGCCAAATGCGGGTTGGTGATCACAAACCCGGGCTATGCATCGAAAAATCCGAAATACATCTTTGCCCGACCTGGGAATTAAACCCGGGACCACCGAATATCGGGCCGAGCGCTCTGCCACTCGGCCACGGAGGCGTTAAAACCAAACTAAAAATACAAAAAATATGTTCAAATTCAATTTCACAAATTTTAATTTTATATTTATAATAATTATTATGAACTCATGCATTTCTAATAATTTCATTATCTATTTATATACCTAATCAAACAACGATTTCTATTAGAAATCCAATTACCACTTAGATCATGCGATTACATCAACACCTTTTGTTAGCAAAATAATAAATTTAATACTTACATTCCAGACAGTGATATTGGCTGCGGATAGAAGCTGCGAGCTCGTTCGCTATTGTACACACGGACAAACAAACTGACGACTGATGACGACAAACTGTCAAACCTCAATAGACTTTGAACTCTATGTATGTGGAGTATGGTTGACGATTTTTAGAAGAAACTGACAGTTGATGTGCAGTTGTCTGTACAATGACGAATTGAATTCGCTAATCTCGGTTTAGATTGCTAATAATGTTACTGTGGACATTTGAAAGGAGCAAACGAAAAAAAATTAAACTTTTTTGGAGAGTTTGCGGGTCGCCTTTTCAGCGTCTTCGGACTTTTTGTGGCGGCGAGAAACTTAAAGGGTTCCTGAAGCTACTAATCGTTACCATCAGAGTTTTTTTTAAGAGGAAATGGCATCGCGCACTAGTAGTATCCCCGTTCCCTTCTAAATTCTCTGAATTGACCTTGCAAGGTCAACTTAACGTTTTTTCTTCTCTTATCTTTTAGGATTAGTCAATCCATCAATTGTAGTGATGACTTGATGCCCAGCAGCAGGACAGTCATAGGCTATTTTATTACTTAGGTTTAGTAAACCAGTTCTCTTCATAATTTAAACTGTGTAGAAGAAACCAATAAGAAACAACATTTTACAAAAGTAACACTATTCTGATGTGAACAACACAGCCTGCTTATAAATAACTAAGAGCTTTCAAATAGATACCTATTGCGAAAGGACGCGTCACCCTAAATCAATACCACTTAATTACTGAATAGAATATCATAATTGTTAGGTACTATAACTAATCTATATTTTAATATTATAAAGCTGAAGAGTTTGTTTGTTTGAACGCTCTAATCTCAAGAACTACTGGTCCGAATTAAAAAAATATTTTGTGTTGGATAGTCCATTTATCGAGGAAGGCTTTAGGCTATATAACATCACGCTGCGACCAATAGGAACGAAGCATTAGTGAAAAATGTTGCAAAAACGGGAACAAGAGCCTAAAAAATTAAAAATGCTGCCGAAAGTCGCGAGCACAGCTAGTTAAAATATAAAATACATTTTTTTTAAATATTAGGTATTACTAACATTAAGTAAAAATTAAATAACTTTCAAATTAAAATACTGTTCAATGATTGATTACTACTTACAGACTACTTACGTGAAAAACGCAAAGCTTATTCGATTTAAACGAATCTCTTATTTTTCTATGATTCTAGTAAGCTGTGTATTCTACTCTGTGGTTTGGCTGTAAAAACAATATTGTTGGTATTAGGCGGGCGACAAACAAAGGCCCCTAATCTTCGACCGATGTTATAGTTCACGGGTAAAAGGGGCTATTAGTTCCGCTTTCGTCAGATTGCGCTTTTTGAATTAAATTTGTAGCGACGCGCGACGCTGCGGAATGATGTTTTGTGTGTTTGCAGGCAGCCGGGTGATTGAGTGTTTGATGGTTACTTTTTAACTTAATAGCGACATTGGTGCGACAACATTTTCATTCAACAAAAATTCACTATCATCATATCGACGGTGAAAATGGGAATGGGAAAACAGATGATGCGCCATTTTACCAACAGTTCAACAGAGCAGTTAAAAGTTTGAAAGAGTAAAAAAAAGTCATCCCTTTTCTTTATTTAGATATTAATGTTTTGTTTTGACGTTTCGATTTTAATTTATTGTTCCAATATACAGACAACACTACAGTCACACTCACACACTATAGGCCCTGTCAGAATACCAGCGTCGTTGTGGTGGTGTTTGTTTCTCAGCACCGCAACGGCACAAGCTGAGGCAGGGTCCTAGTTGGCCTTCACACACACTCATGCTTCCCAATTTTTGTTTAGTTATTATTATCATTACTATTGTTTTTTAAATGTTTTCATAATCACTGTTTCTTTTTGAAGTGAAAACTTCTTTAGCGGCGTTGTACACTTCTTTTGTAATGGGTAAAAAATGTTAAATTCGCGTCAGGACACGTGACCGTCAGGACACGTGGCCTGATCGAAAATTCGTAAGACGGATGACAGCCGGCGCGGCGTAGGAGAGGAAGTATCCCCCTCTCTTTCTACAGCACGGCGAAAATGTATGCCTGCTGTTTCGTTTAGGCGGCGCAGGGCGCTTGCGCGAATGTTCGAGTGCTTTTTAATGTAATATAAATAGTCATGTTTGTGTACGATAGCGCAATAAATAAATATTGTATTCTACAACATAAATGATAGTACTTTTATACTGATAATTGAAGCAATTCGTGCAAAATTATTCCCTAACCATTCCAAAATATCAAAAATGCACAACGTTAATATTCAAGTTTTCACTTCTGCCGGCACTCCCGGAGTGCAACCCGTCGTTTTTTTTTCTCTGTAATGTCTGTGTGATCGTCAATAAAATAATTTCTTTCTTTCTTTCCTTCAATATCAATAGAGAAGAAAAACCTATCGAATTGTGTATAAAACTAATTTTAAAATGGCGTTTCAGTTGTTTTCTTAAGGGTGCGCCGTCCGTAAGTGACAAGTGTCATGTTTTATTTGAAATGTCGTCGTCCATATTTATTTGATGCCGCGCGGCCATACTCATTTTGTATGGGGAATTTAAGGTCCATAATAAAAAATAATTATTTTAATAACCACTTGATGAATCGAAAATGTAGTCTAGCAATTTGTAGTTTATTCATTGATGATTGTTTAGACAAAATCATAGGTACAATAATTTAGATAAACTATAAGAAATCTACTAAACGCCGCCACTCGTTTTCATGATTTTTGCCCAACTTTAAATGATATTGTAGAAAAAACTATAGCGTGTTATGAATTTATGGTTCTGACAAATTGTAAACACGTTCCCTATGATACTAAATATATATTTTGTTCATTAAATACGATAGTATTTTCAATTATATCTACTTAACCGTAACTGCATTTTTGGCATTTTTTTGTCGGCGCACCCTTAATCCACCATTGATTTAAACATCCTAGGCACCACTGGGCTCTGGCCAACCCAAACTAACACATGGGGAGATTGGGCTTTAACATACCGCTGCTGGCAGCGGATCATCGTAGCGGAAACGGTGTGGAATAGGATCCAACACCTTTATTTTTTTAACCTTTATTTTTTTTTAAACAAAAAGGGGAGTTTCATAATTAACGTGTCTTCCTAAGCACGGATGAGGCAGAGACTTTTTAAATTGGCTACCTTTTCGTGATCATTGCTTTACTTGCAATACTGCACAACCAGACTCCGCACCATCGTGCTACTCTGAATTATTCAGACTTCAAATTTTAGGAACTGTAACTACGCTTCGCAAACTCTGTTAAGATCATAAAGTTAATATACCAACGGAATATTAACTTTATGGTTAAGATCCAATTGCTACTTTAAATATTGACAGCCGGGAACCAACAAAACAAAAGCTAACGAAAACAACACTTATTTTTAAAACATCGATCCGAAAAAGGAATCATCAATCTGTACAGCCTAAAATACAACAAAGGGTCAATTCCAACCGCATCAGGAAAATAAAGCAACTAACGATACACGATAAAACTATTAATAGTGTCGGTAGCACAATGGACGAACGATTGTGTACAAGCCTTTGTGATATGAAGAAATGGGCAAACGCCAATAAAAACCAATATGTCCGGTTAGTGGCTCGGAAAATGACAGAATAACACGTCGATAGACCATAGACGCGTAGAGCGGCGGAGAATGACATTGTGCGGGCGCGGTCGCGCGGCAAACTGTTAAGTTAAGTTCGCCGCTTATTTTATCTGTGGCTCTGTGGGCCTGTTCCTTTTTTATTGTTGAACTTTTTTTTATTTGATGGCATTGGTCTCTTTACAAATGCAATGTTTACTTTTACAACAAATACAACAAATACAATGGGGGGTGTTGACTTGGAGTTGCGTGCTACTGCTTATAAGTACAATATCATGTTTTTTTTTACTTATTACCATAATAAAACATGCATAATAACAATTATGTTTTTAGTCGCATTGTTAAACCACTAAGGTTTGTCTTAATGCGACTACATTCACAATATCCTTAACTTAAAACATTAAAAAAATACTTACATAATAAAATTTTAAGTTACTATTAGGGAAATGGGTAACAACATTTACGAAATATAGAAATAATTAATAATAAATATATAATTACAGTTATAACAACTAGTTTTATGGTCTATGAAACGCTGCAGCACATAGGTAGAGTAAGGGGCACAGTGAAACATTAAAGTTATTTTGGACAACAAAAATCTATCGCACTATCAAATATTATCTCTCCATCTCTTAAATGACAACTTTACAAAGGTGGCGGCTTGATCGGTTTCTAAATCAGTGAAATTAGCTTAACTATATTGCCATTGCCATTGTGCCTCGTATGCCACTGTGTCCCCTGTGTGCCCTCCGTACCCTACTTATTTCAACCACAACATTATCACTATTGGATCGAAACACGAAACAAGTATATGCACAGAAGCCATGATTTGCACCAGCTCCAATTAGGTATTATAAAAAAAGTTTAGTGACACTTTTAGAAAGGATAAAAAAATGATTTTTTTATTTGAATTGAATATTAAGAATATTAAATATAGCATTGGCAATGCAAAATAATAATTTAAACTCTGCGAAAGTTTATTTAAGTAATAATATGCATGTTTTAACGTAATTTTGTTTTAATATGATTATTTAAGCTTTTGTTCTTCGTAGTACCACACTTAAAAATTTTCATACACAATACAAAAATTGCTTTATTAAAGTTCCCTATTGTCACAGAAATTTAAAATTCAAGATTTAGTAATTGATAAGAGCTTGCTTTTACGCTATTTTTCTATTTCTTAAGAGATAGTCATAGTCATAGTCTTATAATATATTTATTGCATCACGTTGTACAAAGTTCCTACAAAAACAGTTGGTGTATCAACTTTATAATTAAGTCCCAAAACATGGCCCTAATAGGGTAGATAGAAAGGTAGATAGGGATATCTATATATAATTATATTTATATTATCTTTATATATATAAATCTTCTGTGCGTGTGTATTTTATTGAACTCCTTCTAAACAGCTAGACCGAATTGGATGAAATTTTGTGTGTGTGTTCAAGTGGATTCGAGAATGGTTTAGATTTAAAATTGGACCCGGTAGGCGGCGCTGCTATAGGGGTCCATCATGGGATACGAGTGTTCTTAAGCGGACGAATGATTTGTTTGTTTTGTTGTCATGGAAACTGTCAAAGCGGTACGAAGTCCGCCGGTCAGCTAGTATAATATATATATTTATCTGTGTTGATAGTTAGGGTTATTATTTTACAAAACGTTTAACTTTTTTGTACAATTTCGCACCCCTATGTTGTGTTAAGCTAAGCTTATAATTTTGTTTAACGTTTAATGGAGTAAACAATCATGTTAGTCGCACCCACCACGTGCTAAACTGAACTGGGTGGCAAAAGTTATTACTATTTTGAAACGGTTTACAACCAGCAACGATGCGCAATCAACTTTTCTTACCATTTTGAGAAAAGCAAAAGGATCTTACGACCATAACGATACGGCCATAACTTTAGTTTTTTTTTTATTGAACAGGACTTTACTGATACCTAACTTAATATCCGACAAATACAAATTATCAAAATAAAAGAAAGCTGAAAAGTAATGTTCTTCTACATTAAATTAAACCTAGATGACATAAACATATAACATTGGTCTGGGTGTTTTCTATGCATAATAAGTATGTATTTAAGTATTTCAAGTATGTTTATCCTTTGTCTAGTAACCATTTAACGAGTTTCATAACGAAGCTTCTCTTGGGCTAGATAATTGGTGTGAGTGTAGGAAATTTTTTTTTTATATTCTTTTGGTTCTTTTCTTTCTAAATGTATAATGTTCATAATTCAAAAATACTAGCGCTATCTTAGAATGTCGTCATGAGTTCCTATGTTTTGACGTATGATATTGTAGACATAGAATACATTTTAAAGTAGACTATCCTAATGGCTACCAAAAGGTAGACATTGTCAACACCAAATTTAGTTGCTGCAGAACCACATAAATGATTACCATACAGTTGGCATTCAAAAATACCCAATCTAAATGACTGAAGCAATCGGCCGATCTAAACGACCAGACGGCCGGATCTCTGGCACATTTCCACCGGCTGCAAGGTGCGACACCTTAAAGCTATTTACAATACGGTTCAGTTTCGCATCTAACATTTATGGAATTGTCAAACAGACGACGTTTAATTAACATTCGTTTGTACCTTTTTGGTGGGCCGCTATTCGTCTCTGACGCTTCGTATCGCCGATCTTAGGGTTGGTGAAATGTGTATGGATTTCCATCTAGCACTAAATATACGCTAATTCGAAATTTGAATTTTATTGTGGCTCAATTCAAATTTAGATTTCTATGTTAAGCCGGATGCGGATATAATGGGCGTTAGTTTGGCATCGAAGAGTGTTCTAAATTTAAATAATATTTAACAATAATATTAAGGAGGTTTGTATAGGGTACGGTGACATGCTTGCATGATGCCATCCTTTCTAGAAACCCTCTGAGGATCTTTCGAACACAAGTCTTGGGGAACCCTTTAAGTTTTTCTCAGCCCACAAAATGACCGGTGACGCTGTAAAGGCCATAAAAAGACAACAGCAAGCTCTCTCCAAAAATGTATAGGTTTTGGCTAAATCAATTAAGGCCTACAGGCTCTTTCATCGAGTTATAAACTCAGCACAGATTTTTAACTTCAAAAATATGCATCCTCATTTCGAGTTTCCACCACAAAGAATGTTATAAAAATGCAATGCAACCTCGTTTCGGACTTCAAGAACTCCTCCGTTCAATCCTATTACCGTCACCCACTAGGCGGTATCCGTTCGTACACACGCCTGCACTTCAGACTACAACAAACTGTCAAAATTCCTCAATAGACTTTGAGCTTTATTTCTATGGAATATGGTTGAACATTTGTTGAAGAAATACAGTTTTGGGTTGCTTGATGTGTAGGCGTCTGTACGACAAAGTAGATACTTATTATAACAAGTGCTACTCAGGACGGTGCGTCGCTAATCGGGCCGAATGACACCGGTTATGCGTTCGTCATCGAACCGTCACAGATACACTTAACGTCGTTCGCGAGTGCACTCGCTGCATTAGGGATCTTTCGTCGATGAATGTTTTTTGAACAAAAAATAGTTTTGCGAAAATGATGTCGTCAGATTTAGAAGCACCCAAGTTCTGTCCATCCGACTAGGTTACCTATCGAAAAGTTTAATAACAAGCAACGTAACGCAAATATTCATTACACAAATCAACACTTCATATAAAATTGTTTCACAAACCTTACAGTATCTCATAAAGTAATTGTTTTATAAATTCTCATTTAGTGGACAGCGAACGGCAGAAACAAACTTGAGAAGATTATTATTGTATTGTTTAAAAAATATATTATATATTGTATTTTGGTCAAATTAATTGATTGTAGAACGTACTCTTTTGTTTTCTGAAAAATGTTGACATGACAGTTTATAAAAATAAAAAAACACAAATGTTGGAAAAAATTTCATGAGGCTATACCAATTGAGCTATCGTGGTTTTAACCAGCCCGCCGAAATAATAATACCTAATATAATAGTTTTTGTAATTTGTTCGCAACAAAATTTGCGTTAAAAAATTATATAAACAAAACTAAAAGATAAACATTTTATGTCAGTTTATCTTATATAATAAAATAAAATGGTGGTTTTTAAAATAACAGCTTGCCTTTAGAATGTTGGGGCTTATAAACAAAGTGTAAGGTTGGAGTAGTTACTCCGTGTTTTGTCTCTTTTACTCTAATATGAAATGAAGTTCACATGACGGGAACAAAACACGGAGTAACTACTTCAAGCTTACACTTTGTTTATTAATACGGGGGATAATGTTTTGATGCCATTATTAAAACAATACACTGTGAAATGAAACGTTAACAAAATGGTGCTTGTGGAATAAAAATTGGCAAATGAATTGTGTGTCAAACATTAAAGAACCATCTGAGGGTATTATATGTCTTTAAAACGATAAAACAGCCTAACTGTAGGTAATGTTTTCCTTTGTATTGGTTCTAAGCTGTATGTTAACATGCAACATGAAAAGAAAGAACAATATTCAGTTGCGAAAATATCATCCATTTTGTGTGAACTGACGTGTATTTGGTAAAATCAGACTAGTAAGCTTTAACTGTGAATTGAAAAATCGGATCCTGCTAGACAAAAGTTTTTCATTTTGTGAAAAATATTTACATCTTTTAATTTGATTTTGATTTAAAAAAATATAAATAGTTGTTCATCAGTCACATCACTATCACAGAAACAACCGCGGAACCTCACAACCTCACCATCCGTTACTTTTTTCATGGCACCGCACCGACCGATCCATGTTACCATTGTCACCAATCGTAATGACAGTCTACCAGATCGCGACGGGGCGCCGGAATCGTCGGACCTCATCACTCGGTCATGATTGGGAATTGACACGGGTGGGATCACGATCAGCCGATACATATAAGTAGGTAGTAAGTAGATAGTTTTATGTATGTACTGAAGCTGTCCAGTCATTGGAAGGAGAGCTATTGATATAGGCGTATATTGTGCGTTAATTTGTTGTACGCGCTAGTTTGTGTTTGTTATTTTTTAATGGAAATGATTCTTAATGGCCTATATTTTATTAATTTAAAAAAGGTAGGTACACAGACAGATTACAGTCAATACACAGCCATGAGAATTTAACAATCTAAGACAGTAATCCTTAAATAGCATGCACAGCATGAGTTATGTACCTACTTACCTTACTACCTCATGCTACGTTAAAAATAGAACACATATTCAAATAAAGTACTTAATTAATTAAACAAGGCTATTGAATTTTGTTCATGTTATATTTAAAGTAATTAGTAGGCATATAGTTTTTTAACGATAAGGTTTTTTTCAATAAGATACTTTTTCTCTGGTAGGTACTACTAAATTTCGTTATGAAACCTTACAAAATACAGTAAAGTGTAACTAGATAGACAGGCACTTTCTTTTATATACTAATAAGTTACATTAACAAAAAAGGTACCAAACTATTTTGAAACCTTTAGTAAATTGCCAATCTAAACCTACCTCCAACTGAACTGCACATTGTTACAATCAACTAGCTCGTTGGACAAAAAGCCGAATCACAAGGTGCACTTGTCACGACCGAACGTGACAAACAGATCTGACACTTTGATGCGGACAAATCATAGCATTCGTTCGGAGAAATGACGGTTATAGGCATTCCACAGTGATTCGAATTGCTTTGCATTTGTGGTAGCGGTGTGGAAAAAATATACAACTTTATGTTAACGGCATAAGATGGGTGATTTTAAAATGACTGTCATTGTAAACCTAAGTATAGTTAGTTACATAATTCGAGATATCCCCAAATATTTTGACGTATAGAAGCGTAAGTTCTAGCTAAGATTTCTTTTTTCAGCATAACAGTATAAATTGTAATCTATTTTATTTTGTGCTTGACTGTAAAGAAGTATGTACCACTCGGTGGTAATCGTTCACTTCAGCTTACAACATCAAGGGTATATCTAGCGTGTTGCCGTTTCAGAGCTCTAAGTTGACATGCCTGTATGCTTAGTAAAAAACAGCGATAGCCGGAATAAACCGGAGCACAGCAATGCAGGTCACTTTAATGCAGGTTTCTTAACGGCAAAAATATTAGCAAACAATATTTTATTGCAGGTTTTTAACGCCCTAGTAGAAATAACGATGTAAACTCAAAACATTTATTTTACTGCAAAGCAGTACCAAAGCAAAACGGTTACAACATACAATTAAAAGCAGAAAGCGTAATTGACTGGTGTAATAACACAGCGCAAGAGTGATATATAACAACGACACTACACTACCTACTTATATTAATTTTCCATTGTTCAAAACTCGTGCTCATGTCCCGACAAATAGAAACAAAGTAAAGAAACACTAGTAATTATTTACGTTCCACGTTTGTGCATGCGTAAAACATGATTAAAATTATAACAGGCACATCAGTTCGGCGCGACAGTGCGTCTGCAATTATAAAAAAAACTACGAGACAGGGGGATGACGGCGGCGCCAGTGTCAAATTGAATCAGTTTTCGCGCAAAGGTATTCTAGATCGGGGTGAAGTATTCCTTTAGACGTTGTGATGATGTGACAGTTATGACGTAGCAGGGCGTGTCCGCGACTGCGCCCTCGCTTCATTTGTCGAGCCATTTGGTCGCCGGAATGCGGTGTCATCAGCAGGGAACGGAGCGTGAAATGGAAAACGCCCCTCCGGTGACAATCTTCCCTGCACCCCGCGCCCCCTCGATCGCCCTTAACGCGCGCTAACGAAATTTCACTTTGTCGACCGAATTTTGCCCTCTCGCACCCGCCGCGTCTGCTCACTGTGCGCTTAAATAGGCAAGCTCTCTTACCATTTATAACTTTAATTTTGACTGTAAAGTAAATAGAGTAACGTGAAGCGATTCGTTCTAGAAAAGTTACAGAGGAACTTTGGACTGAGGGGTATTTGATATGCGTAAAGCAGATCGTAATGTTGATAGTTGTGTAGCTTTCTCATGTGGAAACTTAATGTTTTAGGTCGGGCTGTTGTGTTGAATTTTGTTCTGCCTTATGAGCGTATGTTGGTAATCTGTTTTTTAATACCGATTTCACTCTTGCTGCGTTAGTCCACTCTACATACGTTGTTACCCCTTGATAACCTTAACATGTATTGTTCTCTAACATAAAATTTTTAACTTGACGGAATCGAATAAAAAGATTATATTAAATATTTACTTAAATCTAATTATGAATTTATTATAATTATGAATTTATTATAATTATGAATTTATTATAATTATGAATTGAATCTGATTATGAATGAGGAACTCGATGGCGCAGTGGTCAACGCGTCCGGTCTGGGAGTGCTGAGGTTAAGTAACTTTCGGAAAATCGGATGGGTGACCAAAAAATGTTTCATCTCGAGCTCCTCCGTGCATTGGAATGCACGTAAAGCCGTTGGTCCCGGCTGCATTAGCAGTCGTTAACAACCAACAACCACCAATCCGCACTGGGCCCGCGTGGTGGTTTATGGCCCGATCTCCCTATCCATCCATAGGGAAGGCTCGTGCCCCAGCAGTGGGAATGAGCTGATGATGATGATTATTATGAATGTAATCAATTTATTTAAAAATACATTATTAACTAGCATGAATTGGATCGCCAAAGATACAAGTTGAAGGACTGGGATGAAAAAAAGAAAAAATAATAAGTACTGTTGACTTCTCAAACTTTCTTAACGCTTACGTTCTCAAGCAAATCTATTGTCTCCCAGCCGTTAGAAGTTATCGCTCCCAATATCTGTTGTCGAGTTTTCGTTAAACGTCAAATCAAACACTGGTTACACAGACAAACTGCCCGTCAGGGGTAATGGTGACAAATTGAGGGCAGGGCCGGACTCTCGAGGCGCGCTTTATCCTTTAAATCGGCCTGATCCGGCGATCTGTCTGCTAAAGGGATAACGGAGACGTGACCGACATGTTGACATGATAACACACGCACAGTGGGCTATTTAAGTATCTACCTAAGTTCAAAATATACTAACTTTGTGCTGTATTTGTATTTTTTATTATACAAGGACAAGTATACAAAAAAATACAAATAATCGTGAGCAAAAGTGTACTTGTCTCTAAAAGAGATAAAAGAGATATCAGATCAGTGACGGTAGCCAAAGTAACATTAAGAAAACGACAGCGAAGTTCGAAAATAATAAAATGCCCATACATTTTTGACATAAGATTAACCACGTGATTAAGCGCGGCTTATGTCAATCCCATATATTTTATTCTTTTCGAACTACGCTATGATAGGAGCTTGATGTATGCTGCTTAATCGTAACGCTTGCCAAATGCGAGTTGGAACAGACCCAGGCTATGCATCGAAAAAACTGTACCACTTTTGCCGGACCTGGGACCTTCGGGTATCGGGCCGAGCGCTGCTGTGCCACTCGGCCACCGGGGCTTCTTAAAACATATAAAAAAGAGAAATTTTAACCCAAATAGCTCGGCCAGGCGTTTGTGTGTTGTTGTAAATGAAACTCTAAAAGTCTATATCTATATAATACTATTCGGGCCTTTTAAAAGTCCCGTCGTCGCAGTATCTGGGTAAAGCGACAATCTTAGTTAGCACTAACTTATCCACAGCAATCTACTAACAATGAAACACCGTTCACATAAGCTCTATCCATTTACCATTCTGTTGGTTGCTAAGGCAGTATCGATTATCAATAAATCAAGTGGACCGGTGACACGAATCGATTTCGGTGAAATGCTGGCTGTTCGCATTAGATACCCATCGCTGTCGGAATGAAATTGTTGACAAATGATTGTTTAGTTCACAGACTAACCACCTTACAAATAGACAAAGAATAAGGTCCGAATAGTAATTCCGTGTTTTGTCTTTCACTCTAATTTGAAATGACGTTTACATGACAGGTACAAAACACGGAATAACTATTCGGGCCTTATTCTTTCTTTATTTGTAAGGGAGTAAGTGTTTAAAAGCCTTATAAACAAGAGTATAACCTTGGGATCGACATTCCGTGTTTTGTTCCCTTCATGTAAACTTCTTTTAATATAAAAATAAAAAAGAGACGAAAAAGGAAATAACTATTTGAAGCTTTTACTCTGTTTATTATTACAGGAGTAATGCCCATTTTCACCATGACCCCTAAGTTTTAGGTGACCCTTAAGCCATTATAGGTGACGGTTTTGCTCCAACAACTGTCACCTAACATGGCTTAGGGGTCACCTAAAACTTAAGGGTCAATGGTGAAATCAGGCATAAGTGTTTTAAAGTTAGACTTTAGGTTTCAGATTTATTTTAAAGTTTTGTTAGTAGACATTGAGAGCTCGAGCACAGAGTAGATTGAGCTTGTCATTCTATAGTATGTTCGTGTCTTTGTTTTTAAGTTTAATATTGAGTCCGATAACGAGCATATGACTAACATGATTGAAAACGACCACGGCAGCCACTGGACGTTTGAAACACCAAGATTTCATAGTCGGCCCTGAAGCTTCAGTTCTAATGCCTATATTCACTGTTATACAGTTCTATTGGATCTAGAAACTTTTCTAAGTATTCTACAGCAACGCAAAACAAAGCAGAATCTTATGTAAGGGCCATTGCTATACAATCGACTTCTGGGCAGAAACTTGAACAAATATAACTACCCCGTTTAAATGTGTGTTGTAAAATTAAGGATATTTGGTTAGATTAGTAATTTGGCTTTATGATTGACAGAAACAGTAAATATCGTTTGACTAATAATTGAAAAGTCTATATTTCTTTAACTTTCTTCCGAAACACAACCCAATACATTTCAAAAACAATACCATCCATTAATTCAAAACAAAATTAGTAAATATAGGTATATATTTTATTAAAAAATAATACTTTTTTGCTTAGATACACAAACTTTTTTCTGTAGATTTAATAAACAATAGTATGCTAAGGTTAGTCTTACTTAAGCCCCTACGGTGCGCAATAAATCGCCGAGGGGAATAAATCTACATCGGCGCAGACGTTTTGATTGTCGTCCGGGCTGCGAAACTCCCAAAACGGTGATTTTGCGGGCACGGATGATTTGTAAAACAAGACGTGTTTTTTTTTGTTATTTATTAGGAACAGCAAACAACAATATTTTAATGACGGTAGTTGTTTACATTGAATTGGGCGCCTTTGGCTTTCAAAGTAAAAAGTAAATAGTGTTGAATAATTTCGGCGGGCTGGTTAGAACCACGATAGCTCAATTGGGAGAGCACCTGACCCGGTATGTCAGAAGGGTGCGGGTTCAAATCCTGCTCGTGGAAATTTTTTCAACATTTATGTTTTTATCATATGTTCGCAACAAAATTTGCGTTAAAAATTATATAAACATTTTATACTAGTTTTTTTAATAATTACGTGCAACAATAAATACAATGCCAACATTTTTAATAACCTCTTTAAATTAGAGTAAAACCAAATAAGAGAACAACAAAATCTATATTTCGTCATCGACTATTAAAAAAGCCAATTTTCATACTCAACGTCTGCGCCATGCTGGCAGGACGTCATCCCATCCCATCATAGCCGAAGACTTGTTTAATGTGGCGGGACGCTAACAAATACGTCTCAATTAGTGACGCACACTGGTACAAATAGCCGACATGGGGGACTAAATTAGGCGACATAAATAATGGCTTAAAAAATCCCTTTGATGCATCTCTTACTCTATTAGCTGTAATAAGAAATAATTACCTTTGGAAGCTTTGCAAAGTGTTCGTTTTTAAATGTCAACTTCGGGGAACTGAAAAACAAGTTTGTGATTTTTCTAACGATTGATAGAAAGAAATTATAATCAGTTTCTTTCGTAAATACCTATGTAAGAATGTAACGAACCACATAGACAATTAAATAACACTACCATATTTTATTAAAATAGGTGATTGATGATTTGAGATTAGCATATTTGTATATATCCACATGTACCTATTTAAGAAAGCTCGAGATGTTAACTCTAGTATAAAGAGAAATCCTAATAGATTAGTCATAAGTAATATTCCTAAATCGGAAAAATATAACAAAAGCTGTATTGCCATGTGTGTACGAATTTATAATAAGGTGCCCTGTGAATTTAAAAATCTCGGCTTCAATTTGTTCAGAAGTAAATTATATACGTGGCTTATGGATAAAAACTTTTATGACATTAAGCAATTTCTAAACAATAAAAATTAGGATTAATTGTAACAATTTGCATTCAACTCAAATGTGTAAAACATGAGAACTGTTCTTTACAATTTCAACAACTTTGTATACCATGTTTTATGCAAATAAATATATTATGATTACGATTATGATTATGATTATGATGATTAGATATTTCCCTTTAAATATACGTATAAAAAAGACCACACAGTTTGTAAAGTAAAAGTTTTGTTAAAAAGGATAGCAGTCAACGTTTGTTTTAAGTTAATTGCACAGTGCGAAAAGACAAATATGAAGTGCGACAAAAACGCATCTTTGCGACATAAACATGCCAAGAGAGCAACGTTCAAGTGTTAAACTACCCTACCGACATTATAGCTGTCTATCTTCCATTGACTCTTCATCCTTGTCTCCGGCAACGATTTTTGAACAAAATCGAAACTTAACTTACACTTTTATTGCCAAGCGATAGAGTCAAAAATGGCATGCATCTTAACTTTGGGAACAGAAGATATTTAGTGGTTTTTATGTGAATGCAATGCCGCTAATATATCTGTCAGTCGGGCGTTTTGTTGTTGAGTTTGGCGGTAAACATGTGGCACTGATTTGTAGGACCGCACGCATTCGTTGTTTTTTTTATTGTTATTGGGCGCCGAAATATTTGTAATAGCTCCAGTGTCATTAGAACACCGTAAACTATTAAAAGAAAGCTAATAATTGTGAAAAGTGATGTTAAAGTTGTTTTTCGATAGCAGTGAAATTAATCAAGAGATGAGTATTCATCATGGTGAATTAGGTATATTCATTACCAATGTAAAATATTTTTACAGTAATTGTGCGGTTTCTAATTTACTCTAACATTTTTATTATTTTGAAGCCGCAGCAACCATATCTATAAAATATGTAGATTCTCTATTATTTTCCATTTCAATAAATTTGCATTCTAAAATAGTACATGGTTGGTAAATTTATACCTATAGTAATGATTGACTGAATATTTTGGTACGTTAGGAATTTTGGATGTTATTACAGGAATTGGTTGAATATACAAAAAATCTAAAAAAGAGAACATAATTATCAAAGTCTAAACTAAGTCAGATATTCACCAAATCTCGTAAACATCGTAACACCCCAGAAATTACGGGAAAGCCCAAAGCGTTAGTCCTAATCACACTATTAAACGATCATCTCTCATCCCGTCTATAAATACCCCCCATTCACAGGCACTAAATAAAGAGACGTCGGGAAAGCAACAAATCTCTCGCGTCCCACAGTCATGTGTCTTTATTCTGTCTAATAACAATTTAGGCAATTATGTGACAAAAGGAAGTGTTTTCGTCGCGCGCGCTCCTCTCGGGGTAAGTCCCCCGCGGCATCGAATCCCACATTATTGCCGTTTGGTGATTTATACGATCGCTACCAGGCCTCCGATATATTCCGATGAAATTGCTCGTAATTGACTCTGTGCACGGTGGGCTAGCGTTGTAAAATGAGGGCCTAAGGTTTTTTTTGTTGCCGGAGTGAGTATGAAAAATATGCACGATAGCGGGCTCAAGTACTTACCTGCCTATTTAAATAAACTGTTAGAATTAAAGTACTGTTTTTGAGAAACCAAACACTTTTTACGTGTTTATGCTTATTATATATTTTGTTGATCGTAATTATCGATAATTAGGCTAAAGAACTAGATTAAATAATTTAGGTACCTGCAAGTTAATGCAATAAACAACTATGTAGAAACTAATCGCGACATTCAACGTAGTATGAAGTTTAAATTGTAACAATACAAGTACTATACGATTTGATTTTTGGATGAAATGCAATAGGTATCGATAAAAATACTATGTTTTACTATGTTTATTACAACAGCAATAATACACTCGTAAGTTCCAGTTTGTAAGGGGCGTTGAACAAAAAGTGATTTGATCCAAATCGAACTAATAATGTTATTAGATTCGACGCCGCGCCGGTGGTCCGGCCTTTTATTTATTACTGACAGCATGTAATTAGGCTCTTACGAATCTATAATATCTGTCTGCTGCACTATCTCAGAACGAACATGGCTCATCTCAATGCATAATAATACCTTAAATAGAATGTTCAATGATATAGCATGATGTATTGTAGGTAACATGAATTTATAATAATAGGTGTGACTTTAATTTGACTGAGTTTTATTGCTAAACCTCAATGGTTTGAATGAGTTTAAGTCATTCGAATTATTGCATTTTGAACGTTGAAACAGTTTCCTACATAGAAAGGAAATATACTAAGATCATTCACTATGAATAGTAAATCATCATCATCATCAGCTCATTTTATGTCCCCACTGCGCTGGGGCACGAACCATCCATATAGAGGGATAGGGATGGGCCATAAACCACCACATGGGCCCAGTGCGGATTGGAGGTTGTTAACGACTGCTAATGCAGTCGGGTCTAACGGCTTTATGTGCCTTCCGAAGCACGGAGGAGCTTGAGATGATAATTTTTGGTTACCCATCCGATGACCAGCCTTTGCTAAAGTTGCTTAACGTCAGCACTCACAGACTGGGCGCGTTAACCACTGCGCCATCGAGCTCCTCATAGTAAATACCATGTCACAAATTTTAAACGTGTAATTATAAATAATTCTAAATCTCGTGTATTTTCGCACCTAGCCGTAAATCGGACTTTCCAAAATTTATTAACTCATCGATTTTCCCGCGCCATAAGCCGCCAGCGAATTACGTTTTCCGCGCGGCGGGCGGCACTCGGCGGCGGCAGGAAGCGCATTACGCGCAAGTTATTGTTCATCGCGATTTATGTCCAGAGTGTTGCGGGCGCGACACACTGTGCGAAAGATGATTTTTTTTTGAGAGATTTTACTGATTGCCTCAGACCACATTTTCAGCTTCACCGGGCTTGTTTGGGGGCGGCGAGAAACCTAAAGGGTTCCTCAAGTCGTGTGATACGAATCACCTTCGGAGGTTTTCTAGAGGGAACGGCATCACGCACTAGTGTGTCCCCGTGCCCTACTAGAAAAATATACTCTCTATACAAAATTACCAATCAGCAGATCGAGTTAGTATGAAAAGTAATTTTACAATTTCCATTTTTTTATATTGGCGTAACATTTATATAGGCATGTCTCAGCTTTATATACCTAATGCCAAACACGCTGTAGGAGTTAATTTCGCTAAGTGCGGAATACGGCACTTCAAAAATAATATATGCTTTATGAAATAATTATTACCCATCAATCATCGCATTTATGTATACAAGAAAATTCAATTCTTTAAAAGAAAAAAACGGAGAATTGACATGGATAAATAAATAATTGCAAACTTTCTGAAAATGGTGATTCTAATAATAACGATACTTCAAAGTTTAATTTATAGTTTTCTCATACTAACTCTATCTGCTGATCGGTCATTTTGTATGGAGAGTAGATTTTTTTATAACTTCCATTTTAAGACGTTCGCATAACAATTAAACAGGCATTATAACATAGGTAACGTCTCTGTTTGTATTACCATTTCCGAACACGCTGTATAAGTTATTTTGGTCTAACATATCTATTGTCGGAGTAGCGTAATGTCAAATAAACTTTTGTCGAAGTTCAGTTTTCGAGTCCTGAAGCTGAATTAAATATTTATAAAAAACAGTGAAAATATTGGTAGGGATTTAAATTTTTTTTACACTAATTAGGTAGGTGCTAATACATAAAGCAATATCACAGTATATCGTATTTTCCAAGGATCCCGTTAACGACTCCAAGTGATGGCTAAAACGTGAGTTAAATATAAAAAAGCCAATTAATTACGGAAATGGAAATCGTGAAAATCATAAAACTAAAAATGGTTATATATGCTGCAGCTCAAGGCACACATGATTAATAAAAATATTTTCATAGACGAATACTTGAAGACTATTACTGTAGTATGTACAATATATTCTTTTAATAGTTTAAAGAAAACTCATGTATGTATGCATTAGCTCACATATAAAAACAATACATACAAATGCCTACCCAAACAAATTCTACGATTTTACGACAAAAAATATATAAATGGAGAAGGAAATTAGACTTTATTGTTTTATTAATATAAATGTTGAACATTTATAGACTTTATTGTTTTATTAATATAAATGAACATTTATATTAATAAAACAATAAAGTCTAATTTCCTTCTCCATTTATATATTTTTTCTAATACTGAAATATAGAAAAATATATTTACATCAAACGACAGGCTTAAATCACTAAATAATCTCAGTAAAAAGAAACATTACTCAATTTCTGTAAACACAAATCAATATAAAATGCACAAAACCAAATTAATTATGAAACTAAATAGCTTTCATTGTTCCTCGTAACAAATACTAACATCTTAGTCAATATTATACCGTATTTACATAGACAGCGGTCCATAAAGTCTTCTTGCAGACAAAAAGCAGTAAATAAAACATAAAATGAGAGGTAATAAACTCGAGTGGCACCTTAGAGGGGCATATAAATGGTTTGTTGTGACTACTCGGGACTTGAGAGGCATTCAAAAAAGGTTATCAGCTTGCCGAAACATCAAAGTGAGTGTTTCAAACGTTGCAAGCCGAGAGCCTAGTTTAGAATAAGTGCATTAACAAGCAATTGGTTGTATCACTCATTTGTTGTAGTTATAAGAAGTCTGTAAAAGACTTATTGTAGTGGACAGTGCTCGACAGGAACCAGAGGTAGGTTATTTTTCCCTTTTTCATTAAAACATAGGGATCAGCAAGTGATTTTAGTCTTTTAGCTTTAATCCCGTAAAAATCAAGTTATTTTTTTCAGACAGACAGACAAAACTGTGTCGAACATTGGGCCTAACGTGTCAAACACCGGCGCCACTGCCCTATACTACTGTGCGAATCACACTAATATTATAAATGTGAAAGTTTGTGTGTAGGTATGTCTGTATATTTGTTCCTTCTTCACGCTGCAACGAATGGATTGATTTGGATGAAATTCGGCATACAGATAGTTTATAACCTGGATTAACACATAGGATAGTTTTTATCCTGATATTCCCACGGGAATCACACTATAAATATACTAAAAACGACAATTTAATTTTCCAATACAAAATTATTTGTTTGTTTTGTTGTCATGGAAACCAAAGAGAATTTAATCACATGATGGAAACTGTCAAAACGGTACGAAGTCCGCCGGGTCCACTATAGTGTAATATCATCATCCAAGCCATCATCTCACCTCTCTCACCTGATGTTAAGTGATAGGTAATAAAGGCCGAAATGGAAGCGCACTTCTCTTGGAATCTTCATCTCAGCCAATGATTAAATAGCTATCTTATCTCTAACTATCGTAACATAATCAGATAAGATGGTCGTATCCAGGCGGATTTAAAACAAACCTTACTACCAACCATTGACAAAAAAAGCCAATTAGACACGAAATTGGACGTTTTAAAATAACAAACTCGAGGTATAACAAACTCCTATATGTCAGAAGTAAGCGGGTACGACTACGACCGACTGTTAAATTATTTTATACCTACATTGTAACTAATAAACACTCATTTAGCGTGTAGAGAGGAAGGTATACCGGCAATTTCCACGTGAAGATCGCGATCTTAATGCCGCATGCCGCACCAGCCATTAAAGACGCGCGTAAATACAGTCCATGTTGTTTATACTCGAAGTGCCTCACGCACTGTGTGCCTCAGCTTTAGTGCGCGCTGAAACGTGAATCATTGTGCAGAACGCACGGCAGAACGTAATGCGTAAAATGTACTGTTGGTCTTGTAAGTCTGTCAATAGATGGCGCTGCTCTGCATATAAAAAATGTAGTTAACTTAGGTCGCTACAATTTATAAAAATAAAACTTTTTTTGTTTGTTTTAATTGAGCAATCAGAGCAATGAAAGATGGCACTAGCAGGCAAGCTACATGATAGGTAGTGGTCAACGTCGTCCATGGACATCTGCAGCATCCATAGAGCTGCCGGCTTTACCAACTTAGAAAGTACTATTAAAACGCTTCTTGAAGAGCCTCATGTTATAGCGCAGCACACCTCTGAAGGAAGTCCATTCCACATCAATCAGGTCCGCGGTCCCGTCCTATCCCCAAAACGCCGAACACATGATACACTAAAAATGCACACTTAATCCCAAGACACCGTACTCGAAGAACAGGGGTACGAACACCCGGTTAACACGCGCTCTATACAAGGTACAGACATGTACCTGGGCGCTTCTCTCCACCCCCACGACCCGGTCAACCAGAGCCGAGGTATTTTAGAAGCGCCCTCGAGTTATTCCGCTCCAGACCCGATCCAAACCCCACGGAGAATCTTGGAGGAAACGGGGACTTGCTTGTGTGATGTTCCTAACTCGCTTCCTCGTAACTCAAGTTAAAGTTAACATTTCGTATACGCTCAAAACAGCGTTACTACTTAAACTCGATCGATGCAAAAAATATCGTACAAGCCACTCTGTCTCACCGTGAACACGACTTTAAACATGACTGCTGGAATAGCAACGCTCGACTGGTGTGCCTAACGAGAAATTTATTTCTGTCCAATCTATTTTTAATAACGCCCGTCAATTAAACTGGATTAACCAACGTTTCTGCACGCGGGTATGTTTCAGAATCTACATGTACTATAACCGCTAATTATTTCATAAATCTCAATTTGTTTGTAAGCGAATTAATTTTTGATAGTTTTTTTTTAATAATCCATATTTTTGTACACTTGGCATCTCAGAACAATAACTAAAGCTATAGAAGGATGGCTAAAATAAAAATCGTGCAACTATGTTTAGTTCCGTTCTATCTTATGGCTAGAAAAGAAGGTTGGAGTGCGACAAATGGTTGACACTTAGTTTTTATTTTTTGTATTGTTATGTCAAACGGTCATCAGATAATCGGTGATCAAAAAAAATGAGGATAGACTAATTACTGTGGCTCCACCCTTCATAAACTAACACACAAACAAAATAATTAAAAACAACAAAAACATAAAACCTCTTTGACAGAGAAAACTTAAAGGAGTTTATCTGATGACAAAATGCTTCCCTTATCCAAATATCTAAGCAAATCTCGTTATATTTCAAAAGCGTGCGTTCTAACTGAGCAAGATTGGATCGCGCCGCACTGTCACGGGTTGTGAGCCGGCTGGGCTAGTTCACGCGTGTCAAGATACAAACATTTTATGCGAAACGCTACTGTTCTTGCACCAGGATGCCTGGTGCGAGTTTCATTCAACATTCGATCACGCTTAACGAAATCGAATATTTTCATAGTAATACTTGAGCTCTCCTCGTCTGTCAAAGGCTTAGCTTCAATGTAATACAAAATCCCGTTGTGTTAGCGAAATCGAAAGGCAAACAAAAATTGCACTAAGATACTTAAAATATTTTTGTTTTGTTTGTATAATTTTTAACGCAAATTTTGTTGCGAACAAATTACAAAAACACAAATGTTGAAAAAATTTCCACGAGCAAATCCTGCTTGTGGAAATTTTTTCAACATTTGTGTTTTTGTAGCTAAGATACTTTTTAGAAATTTAGACTGAAAAATTCGCTAATAGGTGGTAGGGTTTTTTAAAAGTCCTGTCTAGCTACCGCTGTCTTATTTAATTCTACAGTTAATCATCAATGTTAATAGTACTAGTAGCAATGTTGGGTTCTTTCTAACTATATTTAAGACATATGCGCCAGTACCATACTAATGCGAATTCTAGATGAAGTGTATTCAGCTTTACCACAGTATAATAATGAGTACTGCGTGCTTTACATATATGACATATCGACTGGACCAACATCTTCCTCACTGCTTTGACCAATCGATAAGTCCGAATCTTGGCTTTGGTGGGCATTTTTATGGTCTAAAAGCTTCTCGATCTCCAAGTCTTCCTTGTTGATCTCTTCTTGTGTGACTATCGGTTTGAAAGGTTCATCTTGCGCTTTCTCTTTCTTGATAATGTACATGTGCAGCTTGACAGCCTGGATAGCCGCATCAAAGTTCTCATCTTGCTCAGCGGGCGTGATCTATGCGTTGAGCAGTCTCTACCAGGAAGCAGGTAAACCTTCGAGCATGCCCGTCTCTGTATTCTTACTGACATACCAATCTCTGTAACTCGCTCATCTTTGTTTTGTTCTCTCTTTTTGGAGAACAGCTTTCCAAACACTCCGCGACCCGAGCGCCCACTCATAGGTACATTAACTTTAAGCAATTTTCAAATTCTTATTAATTAAAGAAAGAAGAACCGAGTGACCGAGTGGCGAAGCGCTCGGTTCGATACCCGAAGATCCCAGGTTCAATTCCCAGGACGGGCGAAGTGTGTTTCGATTTTTCGATGCATAGCCTGGGTTTGTGATCACCAACCCGCACTTGGCAAGCGTGGTGATTGAACCATTACCCATCAATTGTAGTTATGACTTGATTTCAATGGAGCCTTTGCCCAGCAGAGGGACAGTTATAGGCTATTTACTTTACTACTAGCTGTGTTCCGCGGTTTCACCCGTGTTAATTAGCCCTCAAAAAAAATATTTTCCCGTTTTTGCAACATTTTTTATTGCTGCTCCACTCCTATCAGTCATATAGCCTATAGCCAATGGAAATGGACTATTCAATACAAAATAATTTTTAATTCGAACCAGTAGTTCCTGACCTTGAGATTAGCGCGTTCAACCAAACAAACAAACAAACTCTTCAGCTTTATTATATTATAGTATAGATTTACTATACAAAGAAGATTATGTACAACATCTTTATAACTTTGACACTGGAAATGTGCTAACCGAACCAAGTCAAATATAGAAAAAAAATACAAATTCGAAGTACTAGATCAGGGATGGGCAAACTTTTTCATTCGCGTGACAATATTTACTAACAAAATCTATGGCGGGCCAGGCTATTGAATTTTTTGCTGTGTTTTTTCAATAAATACAATTTTTTTTTTGTGAAATAAAAAAAGTTGATACAGAAAATGCATACCATTTTCTGAAACACAGCCCGGCCGGACTTTGATCCTTCACGGGCCGGAGATGGCCCGCGGGCCGTAGTTTGCCCATCCCTGTACTAGATTAACATTATACACTTGATTAAAAAACAATTCCGTTTGATTGCAAGTAGGTACTTGTTTAACGTTTTAATGAGATGTACTAATATTTTAATGTTTAATTAAGACCGTTGTTTCATTAGCTTCTAAGTCGTTATTGAATATGTGATGGGGTAACACTTTACACGTTGATTAGTTACCACTTTATGACTATCATTTTAATTACCTACAAGAAATATTGACTTGGCTACCTTTTCTGGGCAGATATTGTAAATCGAGAACTTTCTAATTAGTAATAAGTAGCATAATTGAATAGAGTACGGTAAAAACAATCAATTTCAATATATTAAAAGTTGAGAAACGACACATCAACTATTCCTATAACGCCAAGTTGAACAATAGTTTATTTCTTTTTTTTTGTAACCTATAAACACTAATTTGACGGAACATAATACTTTTAGAGCAAATCAAAGTTCGGTATTTGAAAATTATTTAATTTTTTCTAAAATGTTTCTGTATCACTAACGTCCAAGACTAACCAGTCAACTACATTTATTTTAGAAAACTCTGAAATGAGGTTCTATATAATGATCTCAGTCTCAAACTCATTACATAGCTTTTCCAGCTAGCAACTGTTTTGCATAAGGACTTTTTTCAAGTTACCGCGGTTTTTTTCGTCCTCCGAATACCAGCTACAGATGCGGCACTGAGCTCTATTAGACAGGCGCAGGCGCCGATGATTTATGCGGCGCTTGGTATTTTGGCGCCTTTGATCTGCCGCTAGCGAATATTGTTAATTTAAAAAAGAAATTTCATAATCGGAGATTGTTTGTCAATTTAAACCATAGTTGTGTACCCAGTTACAGTTACTGCGATGACTTACATCAATTTGGTTTATTAATAATTTTGTATAGCTACTTACGAAGGTACTACTTAATACAAAAACGGCGAAAGGATATAACTAGGATTTTTAAGTGTATTCACACAGCACTAGGCGGATCTCAGCTAATCTTCAAAATTTACTTTTGAATACCTTACATTTAAATAACGTAGATAGTGTATGTGTATAGTACCTATATGTAAGTAAATGTTTATAATATAATAAATTTAAAGATTTTAAGTAAAATATTTCTATGATTGGTTGAAAAATTGATTAACAACAATAACTGCCGTACTCAGAGACGTCAATTAAGTTTTAATGACAATTACATGTCTTTCCTTCTCTATTTAGCACTATACATAAGAAAGTGACTTAATTGTCATTAAAACTTAATTGACATCTCTGAGTACGGCAGTTAGACTAACAAATTATACATAACAAAGAAACATAACATAACTTTAAAAAAACAGAAAAATAAAGTAAAATGTTTGATACTAAGTAATTATTTACAATTTTATATTTACCTTTCTAAAAGCTGCAGTTAGTCTTCTAAATTAAACCACTTGAATCTAAAGTGACAGATTACAAATCAGCAGTAAATTGTTTATGGGCAATAGGCTACGCAATGCAACCTCCAACAAAGTCCATCACAATTCAATATAAGCTCGAGTCTGCCCACCAACCTGATATCGTATTCGCAACAAATCATATGCAATAATAGCTCATAGCAATTACAGTCGCCATCCCGAGAATGTGTGCTAATGTATGCCATACTAATTGCTCCTAATGAGACCATTGTGCGCTGGCGCAGGCCCAACGCCGACGCACACTCTAACAATTAATCTTTTGTATTATTAATTAATTGTACGGCAATTAACATTGGCATCGGCTTTAATGGAGAATGCAATGTCGTTGAAGTGTTATATACCTGCTGTTTTAATTATGTTTTCTTGTACCTAAATAAAATCAGGACATTTTAACTATGGGAAATTGTCTAATCAGGTCACTTACACACAATTGTGGATATTTTTATAAGTAGCAGAATCCTGAGATGAACGGGATGCTTGGTCTGATTAATCAACTTTGCTGATTTATGCTACGGTGATAAGGAAAATTTCGAGCTTGAGTCTTTTGGTCGTATAATTACTCTGACACCATACTTTTGCCAAGAAGTACCTACGAACGATAAGAAAGCTCTAAAAGGTACTGCTTACATACTATTAGCGATTGAAAGCTTGGAGCTCAAGGTGTGGAACAGCAGTAAGCGTTTTCAATTCGCAAACTAATAGCATGAATCAACTTTTGGATTCGAATCACCGAATGATCCGCATCCAAAAGTCGATAACCCAAAAAAACGGTTGAATTTCAATTAGGATAGTATTCTTTAAGTACAAACACGTTAGACCAAAGTTGGACCCGATTAAACTTAAAAACCGTTTATTTTCACCAAAGTGTATTATTTCGCAATTACCAATTTCAGATTGTCAAGAAGTCTGAAAATTTGCGATCTTATTTTAGTAAGAGCCTTTCTACTTACATATAATTTTGAGGCTCATATATAAAGCATTCCGTTTTATTTTACATTGAACCGCAGGAAGATTTATATAGGTACTGACTGCTCTCAAAATTTCAGTATGAAGATGGCACTAAATAATGATGATTCTGTTTGATTTCAAAACGAAATGCACAACAGTCAGCTCAGTCGACGTAACAAACTTTGATACGTCTCGTTTGTCAACGCCCAAATTTATTTAAAAACAAATGCCATTCACAATCTTCTTTTTAAAAGCGAGCGGCGTTATCAAAACACGCACAAAGTGACGTTCTGGCTGAACGGCTGGGTTCCTGTCACGGCCTATTTGTGACGTATAAGTGCAGTGACAGACGGACAACTTCGGAGACTTATAATGGCCCGTGACTACGCCACTGTTTGGCCTTCTTAATTAGGGATAAGTATCCGGTTAAATGTGGCCTTTTTATCTCTTTTGAATTTGGAAGTGTGTGATCGTCTTGTGTTTATAGATTAATTATGAATTTATGGTTACTGAATAATGGTTAAAATATCACTTCGGTCGAGTTTAATGGGAATCCATTACGAAACTTGATTAGGTAAATGAGTCATTATAGAAACCTATATTAATTTTACAGAGTTTGGAATAGTTAATAAAACTTTAATTCAATCCTACGATTACTAATAAACAAGTAAGTACAGTCGGCAGCAGATCAACCTACCCAAATCTGTCAAATTTCTCCAATGAATATTGATCCTTATAACCAAACAATGAAGTTCAAAACTGATGATAGAAATTTGACAGTTTTGGGTAGGTTGATCTGCCGCCGTGTGTACAATTAGACGAGAGTAGCTAAATTACATTAAAATAATGTGTATCATTTCAATGTTTAATGTTCTTAAAGTCGTAATAACTAAACTTAAAAAATAGAAAATTTATTCATTAAAGTTTCCAAATTTCTTGGCTTTTACCATGTGACCTAATAACCTCCTTGTTGGTTAACGAATCATCATCATTCTAAACTTCTTTTTAAAAAGGTACGGTTAAAGGAAGCTCTATTGAAGCCTATACTCTTTCGATTTCTGATGGGGCTGTAATAAAAGTCGACATAACGAATATAAATAGTAGTATTCGTCATACATAGCGTTGTGAGCTTACGTCACCACATCACTAAAGTTGCAGCTACTAAAGTCACTGAACCCTTTGGCACTTTGTCAAAGCAAACAAACAATCATATAGGTGCTTATTAATTTCCTGTAAAGTAAGTGTGACATGGTACCTATGTGCTTAGTAACTTTTGTAGCTCATCGCATTACGAGAACAGCGGCCAGAAGCTGGGCACAAAACAAAATAGAGCTGCAAAAATGGCCGCAAAAAAGTGGAAATTTAACAATCGAGTGATCAGCGATCAGCGATCGCGTCGTATCGAGTCAATGCGAACTACTCAGTTGGTTGCGGTCAATTCCCGATATCGATGTCACAGCGCATTCTTTTTTCTGATTAAACTTTTTGGTTGGCGATACTTGGGCTTGGATTAGAGGCAATCTCATAGATTTCGGTACTTTTTTTTGCTAAAAAATTATGAGTAACTAGAAAAAAATAAACACTAAGTTTCTACAGAGTTTGAAAGGAGATTCAACCTGAAACGATTGGATTTTTAAAGTAAATAAATGTTTTTTATACATATATCATTTCGAATTTCCAATGAAGGGATTTATCTGCGGATATGGAGTATCTATTCCTGAATTTATCGAGTGATTTTAAAATTAAATATGACAATAAAAGCACAATTTGTTGTAAGTATAATAATTTTTGCACTGTGTATGTTTTTCCCAGTTTTGTTTTTTTGTCTTTTTTTTCTACTCTTCTCTTATCTGAGGGGTTCGAATCAAATCGGGAGGGAAACAATCCGAGGGCACCTCTATAGGGTAAGACCTAGGCTCAGGTTGACCGGGTCGTGAGGATTGTCATTTGTTCCAAGTTCTAAACATTCATAGTAAGTGTCTCTAGTGGTGTTCTCAACATTTTTTTACGCGTCATCTGTCAATTGTAAGTACACCATCGAGATACCATAGGTTCCACCACAGATATCTGACTGTTCTCAGTGAGTTCCACGATCTCCATTTGAATTATTCTCAAACAGAAACAATCGCAGTCAACGGGCCGTGCAACCAGTGCGGGTACGTGTCGCGGTATCACCCAAATGTAATATAATAATAAATATAGTAATATCCCAACGGGTAATGATTATCGGACGCCTGTGGGTGACCGTGTGAAACGGCCGTGAGAATGTGGTCTGTAGGTCCGTCCACTGATTTGATCGCAGCCCAATCTCTATCGGTTGTGATAAACGGTCAAAACTGTTGTTTACCGATTTTACATAAAAATTACAGTCGGAAGGTATAGAATTGAGCTTATGAAGACATCATGAGAATGAAAAAGACTAAAAATTTAATAAAAAGAATTTGTGAAAAGTATTAACAATTTTGGATTGTTACTGGAACCAACAAAAGATAACGTTCAGACAGAGTCATAGGGAAATTAACAGATGACAGAACTTTTTAAGACTGATACTTAATGCCTTTATCTATCTTTACTAACAGAAATTCTAATCCGAGTTAAAAGGCGACGCATTGGAAATGAAGTAAATTTCCAATCTTATATTTTCTAACAATTACAAAACATATGAAAGTGATATTTGATAACATGATTTTTCATTTAATTGACTTCATTTTGCTAGTTGCAGAAACACTTGTTAACTTTTATAACAGAGAAAAAAATATCAAAGTAACCTCTTTTAAAACATAGATTTGCATTTTACAGGCAAACCAGACCGATTTAAGTATCTAAATTTTCTTAGTAGATTAGTCTTAACACACACTTCAATATGCTAGTTCATTTTTTAAAGCTTATTTGTAGTTTTAATTGGTAAGAAAAAAACAGTTTTTCTTATGGTACGGGGCGCAAACGCTCCGTATTAGAATAATTGTTTAGCGATGCCTCGCCTTAAAGGGGAAAGTTTAACATAGTATAAGAGAAAAGAATTTTACATTTAAATATGCAATAAATATATCATAAACTAATCAATTTTAATTTACTACTATGCTAAGAACACTTAGGAAACCATGTCATCAACGAGAATGTTTAATAGACAGACTACCATAGCCTGTGGTTTAATATCATAGACGCCCACTCTAATGTATCTCAAGCAATTTACACCTATAACAAAATGGTGGTTCACTTTAGTACAAATTACCGGTAATTATTACTGGTGCACTCGTGAGCAAATGGCGGCCGGAAATGCCGCCATATTGGCCAGCCGGAACTTAGCGAAATAAAATGGCCACTGCTTCTCAAAGTGTAAAAAGTTAATAACTAGCTAGAGTTTATGAAGCTAGATAATTGCTCGGTTTAAAATTCTTAACTATATCTTTATTTCTCGGAAACAATAGAAGGGGGAGGTTTTAATAAATCCCAAGATCAATGATTTAAACTTTTTACTTACTTAAGGTAGTACCGCAATTTGAAATTAGTCTAACATATATTTTTATAGCCTACATTATGTCCCATTGCTGGGCAAATACCTTCCCTCTACGTCTTTACTTGTCCCTTACCCAACCATATTGTTCTTTAATAGTAAGTAAGTTAGTAAGTAAGTTAGTAAGTAATTACTTTATTGTGTAAATAAAATGTTAACAGTATAACAAGTTTTCTTGAACAGACGAATTGAGAACCTCCTCCATTTTTAAAGTCGGTAAAAAATAAACGCGACTAAATTCGACTAAATTAAATAAATTAATTAACATAACTTGTCCTTACCATTTTTTAGTGAATAAATAATATTTCATAATAATCTCTGCCATAACAAAGCTCCTATTTAGATTCTCTTGTATACCGATTAATCGCAAGCCGCAACGGTCTCTAAAACAATAAAATATCGGCGTCATTAATACTAACAGCTCATTCTTATTCATGCAATCACCTCCATTTTGTATCTAATTTGTAACTTTTCGGGGTTCCACCGTAACCCGTTATTATGCATAGTTTTCGTAATTGCAGTAGGTATGCCTAAATGTAATTCTGTGGTGTAGTGGGTGCTGATAAAAAAAAACAATGGAACGATGGAGTCAGTGATTAAAAAAGAAGGTCGTAATGAGCTGAAACTCCGAATATACTTATTAGAACCTTATATCTTCTTATTTTACAAAAAATAAAAAAGTTACTATATTTGAGAATCTCTTTATACCTACCTAAAATATTAGTGGAGGAGAGTAAGTACTTTATTGCTTCACTAGTGGCCGCTCGCGGTTTCACCCGCTTGGTTCACGTTCCCGTGAGAATATCGGGATAAAAAGTATCCTATGTGTTATTTCCGGTTATAAACTATCTGTATGCCGAATTTAATCCAAATCCATTCAGTAGTTTTTACGTGAAAGAGTGACAAACATCCAAACAAACTTTTGCGTTTATTTATTTTATTTAATAGGACAACCAACAAAATTAACACTAAATTAAATTAAAGTTGTTTTTGTACAAAAAGGACAAATAATATTAATAGGATATAACATAAAGTTATGGGTATATAACCAAAAAAATCTTTGAACAGTATTATCATGAACAATACCAGCCAGCAATAACAGCCAACATAGGGCCAGCCTGGTAGGCTATGAGTAGTTATGACCCATTTTCCCATGTCTTTTTTTTGTGGTAAGCCCAAGTGTGGGACGTTTAAAGGCTAATGATTATGATAATTTTTCATTAGGATTTTTTAAAACTGTATGTCTTTGTAATAAGTCATGCATTTAATGACAATCATAGCAATAATAATTATAAACTAGTGGTCGCCCAGTGGTCGAAATTCGACCGTAATATTATTATGACTGCACGGATTGTATCCTAAGCAATAAAAAATTAAAAAAGATAGAATGTGAGTTTGGATTGGCATTCACAGATTTCGGCCGCTCCTTTTGCATTTTTGAAATTAAAGTAATATTTGTGTGTGTCAAATACATATGCGTGTATCAAATACATGGTAGTGTGTATAATGTTTGTTTTATTGATTTAATGTATTTTTATGCATAATTAAAAAAAATATTAACATTCGGATAACCTTCTCTATATAAACTATAAGTGTGCGAAATTTCATACTCCTCCGTCCGCGCAATATTCGTAAAAAAAGGGGTACAAAGTTTTTGCTTCACGTATTAATAAATAGATATATTTGTAATACCTCTTTCATATATATTATTAGTTCATGCCTCTTTTAAAGAGCTGGTAAGTCTCATTCCTTACAAAAGTCCAGTACAATTTAGTATAAAAAATTATCCTAACCTTAGTAGTCAGTAGTAGTTATTTTGCAACGAGAAACTATTGTACGAGACCTTGGAGTGCTCCACGACTCCAAGTTGTTGTTTGATGTTCATGTCAATAATATAGTATCTAAAGCATCCAAAGCTAAGATAAGATTTGACATGCGTAACTCTAACGACCTTAAAAAAATTATACTGTTCGTTGCAACTTGGAATATGCGTTTCAAGTATGGAACCCAAGATACCAAACTTATATATCGCGAATTGAAAACATTCAGAAAAGGTTTATCAAGTATCTTTGCTTTCGTTCCAAAGACCGGTATAACTCAACGCAATATCTTGGTTTCTGCAAAAAACATCACCTTCTTCCTTTAGAGAACCGCCGTGAAATTGCCGATATTTTATTCCTACTAAATGCTGCTTCTGGTTCCATTTACTGCCCAGGTCTGCTGTCTCAAATCATTCTCAGAGCGCCCACTAAGCTCCTTCGGTTTAGCCCGCTTTTATATCTGCCCCCTTCCTCTTCCAACTATAGGCAGAATGCGTATATCTGGCGAGTAACAACTTCAATGCCTTATCTAAAAAACTAGATTTTGACCTTCTTAACACAAGCGATGCATCGGCGAAACGGCTCATAAGCCAGTTATATTTTGAGTAGTTTAATGAATTTTAAGTGTGTGTTTTTCTTGTTATGTGCATCACATTGTTATTAATTCTGTTTTTATTATCGAGGACCTTCTGAGGCTTTCTGTTATTATTTTTAAGTTTTTAAGTTGTGTCATAGTTGTTGGTCTTCCTTATTTATATTATATATCTTTATTTATATAAATAAATAAGTAAAAAAACTTCTCTTCTGATTCTTTGCAGAATCAATCGCACCAATTTGTTTCTAACACTGCTGCGTTTAAACCCGACTGGCTTAATTATGATCCCAAGTAAGAAAGGAAGGCCCCACCACGCATAACCCCGTGAAAGACTGCCCGATCCCAGCAATCAATCAACCGGCTAAAAAAGGCCAGAACACACGTAGGCGTCATTTCGCCACGCATCCTCCAACAATAGGCCAGTTTTAAAAGAAAGAGGTTTTTCAACAAATTCCTTCTCATGGTACCTACACCTTAACAAGGTGTGCAAACGGAAAAAAATCTTAAACAGTTTCAATTTGTGGTCGTTTGGGCGAATGTTCACGACTTTTGTTCAAATGTCACGATGGTTAAGGTGCCGTGCACTGCGTTGATCGGGCCGAATGTTCGCTGACGTAGCGAACATGTTTGCTGTTCGCTACGTCATAAGAAAGGAGGTCCAAGTTATTATTACAAGCCAGTGCTGTTACAGTCACTAGTGAACGAAATTTAAAAAAATCGTTAAAAAGTTACACGAAAATGAATGTGATAAAGCAATGGATTGACGTTGGACGAGGCAGTTATAACTAAAAATCATAATTGTGTACACCATGTCCTTAAAAATTCTAAATTAAAAATCATTTATTTAGTTTAAGCTACAAATAGCTCTTATGAACGTCATTATGCCATTGGTTCGTAAGTCACTCTGGGCGGGAGACCTTGTACTGAGAAGAACCGGCAAGAAACTCAGCAAGTGTCAAGCTCTTTTCTTCCTTCATCATCATCATCATCATCATCAGCCTATACTAGTCCACTGCTGGACATAGGCTTCTCCAAGTACACGCCACCGAGCACGACCCGCGGCTACTCTCTTTCTAGCTTTTCTCCCTTGCAGCGTCAAAAATATTGGAAAATGCCGCATCATAAATGGACAATTTTCATTACAATTGAAAACACAAAATATAAAGGACAATACATGTAAAAAAACAAGAGAAAAAAACTATCTTATTTTCCGAAAGGCATTATTCCATGTGATAGATCTCAACACAGTAGAGGTTTAGTTTGTGACCATATCGATATACTATCGAGCCGAGCGAGCGAAGAGAGTGCTGAGGCAACAGTCAGCGAATCGCTAAGTCTAAACTTTATCTTTTGTAGTTATGCATATTTAGTTACTCCGATGGCTCAGCGACCCAGAGTGAGTCTTGGCCTCCGACACAACGTGACGCCAATGCTCCCTTTGCGCGATCTCTTGCCAGTCACTGGTTTCCAGGAGCTCGTAGTTCCTTGACAACTTCGTCCGTCCAGCGGTACCTACTTGGGGCGTCAAACAAGTCGTGTCGACCCCTAGGGACCTCTAAGTAAGCACGGTTTGTCGCCCGATCCTCATAACTAAATTATAACTAATGCTTAGTCATAAATAAATTACCACCCACGTAACAGGATAAAGGAGTGGTTACTAAGTTGATGAGTCGTCAGTTAGATAAATATCAAAAATGTCCCTTTCTACAAAATTTTGTAATTTTTTATCATTGCATGCCGTGGCAACCTGTAATTAAGAGGACACTTAGCTTTAAGTTTATGTTTGTTCTACAATTTTTGCTTGGGTCAGTGTTTGTCTTGTTGGTTGTCCTATTAAACAAATAAAATAAAATAAAATTACAGAAATAACTGCTGTTGTCATTGTTAAAATTATATTCATTTAAATAATATGCAGGTAATATATAATTAACAGTCGTTTTTATCTCTTCACAGAACTTATACGCATGTGCTAGAAGTACCTAAATTACTGTCAGTTAGTCTAACGTAGTAAAAATAATTTTAACAATATCCTCTTTTGCTTTTCTAAACCAATATTAGGACAGTTTGCGTAAAATCATGATGACATTTATCTACTTTCTTGAGATATCTATATTATGATCGTTACACGATCGTCGGAGATCGCACCTTAAATAATTTACCCGTCGAAAACTGCATCCGAACGTGCGTAACCAACCGGCTAACGTTTGACACTCCATCGATTCAAGTCGCTCATACTACGCAACTATTAATTGAGTTGATACCGAACTGCGCATCGACATCAATCGCTTCGTTAGCACGCGTCCGAAACGATTCTTCTAAGCGCAACGATCAATGGATGGCGGGCATACTATGCTGCAGCGATTGAGTCTTTAGTTGTAAAGGTAGGGTCAGACTTCTGACCCACACACACGGTACTCTACGTGACGCCATTGAGGAATTAATTAACAACGGTGCCTTGATAAGACGGGCTGAGGTCCATTACTGACGCCAGTTTTTGCGTGACAGCACAATCGATATTTATGTCCGCTCGTTTTTTTTGGAAAATTGATGGGTTCAAATGAAAACTGAACGAAGAAAAATGAAAAGTTAATAGAAAAACAAGTAGGTAAATCAATTGCAGTTCTAGTAATTTTGATACAATAACCATTTCCCTTCGTAGTACAATTAATACAAGTTTTTTATTAATTACATTACACAGTGTAGAACAGCTTGTAGGAGTTTGGTGGAATAAACAAACTTTCATACCTAAACACATGAACATTGAAAACGTAACTCGGGTAGGTAGTAACCCCTTTTTAAGGGTGCGCCGACCAAAAAAGCCAAAAGTGCAGTCACGGTTAAATTGATTTAATTAAAAATACTATCGTATTAAATAAACAAAATATATATTTAGTATCAAAGGGAACGTGTTTACAATTAGTTCGATCCATAAATTCATAACACAATACAGTTTTTTCTACAATATCATTTAAAGTTGGGCAAAAATCATGAAAACGAGTGGCTGCGTTCATCTAAATTATTGTACCTCTGATTTTGTCTAAACAATCACCAATGTCTAAACTAAAAATCGTCCGTCTCACATTTTCGATTTATCAAGCGGTTATTTAAATTATTATTTTTCATTAAACACCTTAAATTCCCCATACAAAATTAGTATGGCCGCGCGGCATCAAATAAATATGGACAAAGCCATCCTACTACTCGTAATATTATAAACGCGAAAGTTTGTAAGTATGGATATTTGTTACTCTTTCACGTAAAAACTACAGAATGGATTTGGATGAAATTCGGCATACATATAGTTTATAACCGGGAATAACACTACAACTACACAATAATACTTTTATCCATATATTCCCACGGAAACGGGAACCACGCGGGTGAAACCGCGAGCGGCCACTAGTTTCAAATAAAATATATGACACTTGTCTTGTTACTTACGGACGGCGAACCCTTAAGTAGTAGAGTAATGAGTACCTACCTATAATACCTTATCGTGGCACCAGTATTCTGTTCTTTAAGCAGTGCTTCACACAGTTTCCGTTGCCAAAAAAAATATAGATTTTCATTGAAATTTTACGGGATGACAGATAAGAAGCAGGTGGTTGTATGAAATTGATGCTAAAGACTAAAATCAGTTGCTTTCAATGATTACAAGACTGACAAGGAAAAAATTGTCTATCACTAGTTCCTTTCCACACAAAACCAAGGTATGTCACATTGCCAATAATCAGGTGCACTCGGGCCAGCGCGGGCCGCATCGAATCGTCCGTTTTTTGCGGCCACATTAACGATGTATTTTGGTTAGACTCTTTTTTGGCACATTTGGTGTTTTATTCATTCCTAATTGAGGTCCTGATTCGCTAAGGATGCGATTAGGCCGTGATTAATACAGCCGATGTGCCGTTTTGAGATCGGCACTTTATATGTATTCTGTTTAAATGAATTTGGCCTTTGTTAATCCTAAATTGGATGTGACGGTGACGGAATGGAAATGGAATTTAGCGAGTCATAAAATGAGGTTTTAACAAAGAAAGGTGGATATATTTTTATTTGACCGCGAATGTTAAATGTATAATGCTGAATAAAAGTGCTAGGCTTGTGGGGTTAACGACGGCGCATTAAGAGAAAATGTGTTATTTTAATTTGTGTGGTCACCGGTGTGTGGTGAACTTGCTAGTTATGATCTTGGCCCAGGGAATGGTCATTCGCGTTATGTTTACGAGCGTACCGTCTTTTTGGTCCCTTTGAGAGTGTGTCAGCGAAGTGTTTGCAACAATTGAAGTGCTTTATTATTTTTCAATGATGTTTTCATTTAAACTTTTTATGACTTTGTGTTATTTTGAAATTCTGGTATCTTGGGTACATACGATGTCATATAGCAAAACAAAGTATAGTTGTATTAGTACCAACCAACACACTTCAAAGTATTATTGTCATTGCATTTGAATAATTGCAAGGCACTATGCCGAGTCAAATAATGTGTATTAAGAAGAATCAAGGTACGCGGAAATACTTAAATTAGTTTATGCTGTACACACGGCGGCAGATCAACCTACCCAAAACTGTCAGATTTCTACAATCAATTTTGAACTTTATTGTTTAGTTATGAGGATCAATATTCATTGGAGAAATTTGACAGATTTGGGTAGGTTGATCTGCCGCCGACTGTACCTTTTTGTAACACATATTTTTTATTTAACAGTTTTTTTACATAATTATGTAATGGTTTGCTTATAAATAAATAAATAAAAATGTAATATTTTTATTCTTATCAAATCGCCACTACCGCAATTTGAATACGAGAAATACTATATTTTCATTCATTCATAAAACACAAATACTAGCTGGTAACATCTATGAAACTTCGATGAAATTCTAAGTTTTCAAATAAATTTTAAAGTCATTGTATGTAGACCATAAAATTAAACAGAATAATTACAAAAAATAATTACTCAGACACAAATGGAAACGTTGAAAATGTTATGCAAATACCATTTAAATGTGTGGCAACACTGCCGGATGTAGTGATAACGCCATTGTGGAGCCTACCTCCATTTCCGCTGTGTTTATTGCCACAAAACAAACTAACGAAATCAGAAATGTCCGTAAAGATTTCTGGTAGATAATGAGATTTATTGTGAAGATATCTTTGTATTCTTCTTTAAATATTTCACATAATACCTACGATTGTAACGGCCGGAGTTTTATACGTAAATTCACTAATTTAATTCTGAATAACACTTTCTTAGAATTCATTTATAGAAAGCCCTAGCATTAGGTATACTCGTATTATTGTAAATGTCAATTGTTTTGGTTTTATTATTCCAAAGTTGCCTAACTTCATCAAGGTTTAATCAGTAACATCGAAATTTAATAAGACTTGACAATTATTTCCTCAAAAACGCCTCAAAAAGAGACAGTTCCTGATGAAATAAATGTATTTCCTTTATAAAAATAACTTTGTTGGTGCAAATATAACAATATCAGGCTATATGAGCCATTACGAGCTGAAATTAGCTAACTCTTTTGACAGACGTCAATGGATGACGGCTGTCAAAAGAGTTAACCGTGCCATAAACAAAACTATTTATTTTTAATGCTGCACGAATAATTTCGAAAGTCGTAGGAACAACCTCAAATCCTAACATGGGCATCATAACCGGCAGTGAACGATGTCTATTATTATGTGAAAAAGTATTGAAAGCGCTACAAAGTTGGCACAGATAATTCCCTTTCTTTAAAAACCTTTTAAAATGGCCCGTATATGATTGTGTGCTCGTTAAAACCTAACGATTGCTGGGTGTGTTTTATTGTGCTCTTTTACGACTGAAAAGTTACATTTTAGCGCTGCGGGCACTTTATTGCGGTGTCATAGACTCGAATACTGTTTTAGTACCTGATAACGAGTTTCGAGAGCGCTAGCATTATCTCCCCAATTCTATAGCCTCACCTCTCTACATTAGAAACTTGTTACCTTATCAATAGAATTTACAATCTGTATTCTAAAGTCCGTTCTCCTTTTGTTTCAGACGGTCAGTCAAACCACCTCAACCTCTTTAACTCGAGGCCGCAGCCAAAAAAGAAAAGAAAATCGAGAACGGCATTCACCAACCACCAGATCTTCGAGTTGGAGAAACGGTTTCTCTACCAAAAGTACTTATCGCCGGCGGATAGAGACGAGATTGCCAGTTCGCTGGGCCTGTCCAACGCTCAAGTCATCACATGGTTCCAGAACAGACGAGCGAAGTTGAAACGGGACATGGAGGAGTTGAAGAAAGATGTGGAGAGTGCGAAAGTGTTGTCGGCGCACAAGAGTTTTTTAGAAAACGTTACTGATCTGGGTATTCTGAAGAAGAAGGCCATGAGCATAGGCGCCAGTGAGGAGGCCGCGACTAACTTGGTCGTGAACGCGTCCAAATGAAACGAGGCCCGCGCTCACGCGCCGGACGTCAACTACAATCGACGTCTACTCGATTATTAATCGATACCGGATTATGTTGTATCGATAATCGACAAATGGACTTATAGTGTGGTTAGATGTTTTACCTTCACTAGTATCGTGTACTCTATTTATAAACGACTGTAAATAAAATCTTAGGTGTTAACTTTAGTTTATTGTACAAAATGAAGATGCTTCGTTCGAAATAAATGTGATAGTTGATTTTATTATTTAAGTAAGTACTTAATATTTTATAGAGATATTCTTAAATTATTTATTGCGGCATATTTAATGTGGCTGGCGTATTGGTGATTAACATTTACGGCGAATCCATTGTAACGTGATAACACCCCTTTTTTGCGTCGGGTGTTAAAATTGACGCAATTCTATTGTTAACCCCCGATACAAAAAGGTTGTTATAATTATATACATTTTTTCATTTAAGGTTATAGTATATTAACGGGATTTAAATGTATGTCTTTCGCATATTATATAGGCGCAACTTCTAATCCAATCATTATACATTATAATACACCAGTGTTAGTTAAAACAGTGTTCAATTTTGAATATGCTGTAAGCTATTGAATTATTATTATTTATTTTAATATACAATATCAAATGTATGGTATAATTTTTAAACTTTTTGCTACATTTTACTGGTACTGTTTAGTTTAACAACACCCTGTATATATTTTTAAATAACAGTACGTTAAAAGTTTCTGTTAGTAAATCAATTATGTAAAATGTACTTATAGGGAATACGGTTATAACTTTATAAGGCAAAGTCTGGCAGTTTGAGAACAAGGTTGATCTAAATGAAAAGATTTTATTATACTTAAAGCTAAATTATTTTAAAATAACCACGTCACATGTTAAATTAAATTTATTTAAAAAAAAAGAGAGATACCTTATACCTTTCCTGATGCAAAGGTTGTCTATCGCTGTTCAACGCGGAAACGCGGCAAGTGTGTTGGGCATTGGGCACCTCTGCACCTGGAATGGCGCGGGGAGGGTTATTTGATTGAGCAGTGGTTGTTTTTATTTATTTTTGTTTTATTATCATTATCTTTCTTCATAAATATACTATAATAGCCTTTCCAAATGCTGACTTGAAAAGTCTGATGTGCAGAAATTAATTTCGTTGTAATCTTCAATTAATGTGCAATAATAATAAATAATACATTAAATACGGCAGCCACATTAAACATATAGAAAGTGTACATAGTCGACATGTAAAGGTAGTTTTCATTAGAATTAAAAGCTATTAATTATAATTTTATAATGATAATAAGAAATCAAAAGTAACGATGATGTAAGCATCTAATCTTAATTTATTATTGGTAAAGTTAATTACTAATTATAAATTAGCTGTATTACGAGCCTAACACTAATTTATCGGCGAGGTGTTACTTTGATCGTTATTTGGGATCTTAGTAATTTCGTTGGCACTTCGATGTAACGTTTATCAATCAATGACTGCAACTGTGAGTAACTGTACTGCAATTTTATTTGGACCATATTCATCAGCATCATCATCATCATCAGCCTATACTAGTCCACTGCTGGCCATAGGCCTCTCCATAAAACTATAATACCCTTTACTATTTCCGTGGTCATAATAATTGTTATAATCGGTAACTCAAACGCCTAATGACCTATACACATAATGACAGATTAAGACAGAATTCATAAATTTGTGAAATGACCTATCGTTAGTGTGATAAATGATATTACTTGCATCTAAAATAAATATATTTAAAGGCATATCGTTACAATATTCACTTATATATATATATATATATAGTTATTTATTTTACATTTATGTTAAGTGTAAATGTTCAAATGCATTCAAAACAACCGCAAAAATAGTTCAAATTTTTCGTTAGAATTTCAAATGCAGCGGCAGCACACAAGTCAAATATATTTTTATTTTAACTAAGATTTAATACAAATAATCTAAAAGAAGCGTAATTAAAGCAATAAGAACGAAAGAGACAGCTAGTGTTTGTAATTTGGTATTTCTCTAACTGTAAAAATGAAACGAAACTACTTTTATGGATCTACTCGCGTCTATTTTATACATTAGTTTTAATTAATGTTTATCCTGACGTTTCGTAGCAACACCATACTGCCAGACCAAAATATATTGTAAGCTCTTTCTGCGTAAAACGGAACGCACGTGATTAAATTAAAATGAGGGTATACAAGCTACGGACCCAGCAAAGGGTTCAAAACGTCAGGGTAAACATTAATTAAAACTAATGCTATGAAATAAACGCTAGTGGATCTGTAAAAGTAGTTTCATTTAAATGTGTTCGCGTAAACTTTAGAAAAAAAATATTTAAAACATTTTTTACATAAATAATACTTATTCACATTACTATTGTTAATTGGCGATCGTTATCATTGATCATTGTATTAAACCTTTTAAACACGTTCACGACTTTTTGTTACACCATACACAAAGAAGTCGCAGTCACAGACCAAATCTACGGTCGCAGTAGTCGAAATAAGTAATTTTAATTGGTCATTATTTGACATTTCGCGTATTGGTTGTTCCGCGTCATTTTGCTCGTTGCTTTGTGGTCATTAAGCGTTTTATCCTATCAAGTATTGAAATGAAACACGATACACAAATGTTGAGTACATAATTGCGTCATTTAATTTACTTTTCATTTTCCTGAAATTTTTGTTGAAGCTTTGCAGTCACAGGAGACTGTATCCTTATGTATAGAGTGTTTTTTTCAATGTGCTGTTGCCGTGTAGACTATTGAAAACATTATGCCAAGCAACCTGTTTAGAAGACGACTTCTAACTTTATATTTAAAGATTTTCCCTCTAACACTGATATTGAATTTATTAGTTTCTCTTTTTCCAGGGTGCCTAGTGTGAGTTTTGTTTACTATCCGTATTCATTCGATTACGTTTACGATAACGAAAATTAGTATGGCGGTATACGAGACGAGTTAACATTTAGCCATACAAATTCTCGTTTTCGTTAACGTGATCGAACTGCGTATGGAACTCGCACTTGGCATCCAGAAGTGCTTAAATGATCCAAGTTACATGTTGTATAGAACATAGAAGTTCATCTTAAGTTACAATTGTACTTTTGACTGTTGAAAGCAGTTGTCTATAAACAAATAAAGATGAGAGCATGAAACAGTAATTTTTTCGTAGTAGCCTCTTATTTTAAAGTTATCAAAACTACAGTCATTGTACATTAGAATTATTCCCCAGAGATACACTTTCCCCGTAGAGACACTTTTAATAAAACTGCGCTTTTATTCCTGTAAGATAATTTTTTTTTAAACCCTACCAATTTGTCCTCCTCAAGTGTATCTACACTTTTAGGTACTGTTGTCTATAAAATAATTGCTGAAGATATAATTTGAAAGTATAAACCACAGGCACAAACAATCTTTTACATACATATTGCACTAAATTTAATATTTCCAACATAAAGTACCAGGCTACCATAACTATGCAGGAGATTGCTTATTACTATAGAGATATAGAATAAAACCAAAACAAAAAAAACAAAACCAGTCGTTGTGGAGATCCTTGGGGGAGGCCTTTGTCCAGCAGTGGACGTCTTTTGGCTGAGATGATGATGATAAAAGAATATTAAAGACTATATTATTCTTTTACATTAATAAGCAATCTCTTGCGTAGTTCTGGTAGCCTGGTACTTTATGTTGGAAATATTAAATGTAGTGCACTAACAATTATTTAGATTTTTTGCATCTTAAAAACATTTCTGTGTTCAAGCTGAAAGTGTATCTCTGGGGAATAAAAGCTTTAATTTTGATTAATTATGATTTATTTATTTTTCCTTTTTATCTAAAACACATTTCTATTTATGTGTCCAAGCCGAATGTGTATCTTACAGGAATAAAAGCGCAGTTTTATTAAAAGTGTCTCTACGGGGAATGCTGTCTCTGCTATCTCTGGGGAATAATTCGTACATTATTGTAAAATTACAGTACAGTTATTCATTACATACATAAATAACAATAATTATTTGTGTGACCAACGAATTTTAGCAAACAACATTTGTACCTAATTCTCAGAATACACTCAATAAAACATATTTATTTGCTCATTATGTCTATATGATGATAATAAAATAAATTCAACCAACTTGTCTTTATTAGAATGTTATAATTAGTATACTTAACATACATTACCTAACATTGTAATAAAATTTGCAATCTGTACTTAGTAGGGTATAATGTTTCTCCCATAAACTCCAACATTTTAAAGTTATACTTAAAATGAATTAATGTATAATTTTACATAAAGGTCATCGACCTTTCGTTCCTATATATTATGTTACAACTTAACAGTCTGTAATGTAACTTTTATACAATAAATCGCGGCAAACTCGAAACCGCCTTTGTGAATATTACTTGGTGTAAATAAATAATTATGTGTTCTAACTTTTGTTTCCTTTTAGCATAAGAAATTAAGAACATTCAAAATTCAAAATTCAAAATCATTTATTCAGTTTAGGCTACAAATCGCTCTTATGAACGTCATTATGCCATCGGTTCGTAAGTCTACTCTGGACGGGAGATCTTGTACTGAGAAGAACCGGCAAGAAACTCAGCAAGTGTCAGGCTCTTTTCTCCCTTCATCATCATCATCTTCATCAGCCTATACTAGTCCTCAGCTGGACATTTGCTTCTCCAAGTGCACGCCACCGAGCACGATCCGCGGCTATTCTCATCCAGCTTTTCTCCCTTGCAGCGTCAAAAATATCGGAAAATGCCGTATCATAAAAGGACACTTTCCATCACAAATAAAAACACAAAATATAAAAGACAATACATGTAAAAAAAACAAAAGAGAAAAAAACTATCTTATTTTCCGAAAGGCATTATGTTATTATTATTTCATGTTTATGTGATAGGATAGATCTCAACACAGTAGAGGTTTAGCTTGTGACCATATCGATATACTATGGAACCGTGCCAGCGAAGAGGGTGCTGAGGCAACAGTCAGCGAATCGCTAAATCTAAACTTTATCTTTTGTAGTTATGCCTATTTATTTACTTACTCCGATGGCTTAGCGATCCAAAGTGAGTCTTGGCCTCCGACATAAGGTGACGCCAATGCTCGTCAAAAATGTTGGAAAGTTTTGGCCCTATCATAAAAGGACACTTTTATGATAAGGCCAATACCCTGGGAAGTGAACCCGGGACCTTCGGGTTCGGTTCGATCCGAGCGCTTTGCCGCTCGGCCACCGAGACGTGTGATGACTAAACAAAAAGCTTGAATAATATTTTTTAACTATATGCTGTTTATTAATTTAATAGGTAGGTATATCAATTTGACAGCCTCCGTAGTCGAGTGTCTCGCACGCCGCCGGCTTCTGTTGTTGTAATCTTCGTGGTCCCGGATTCGATTCCCGGTCGGGTCAATGTAGAAAAACCGGCCAAGTGCGGGTCGGACTCGCGCACGAAGGGTTCCGTACCATTATCTAATAAAAACGGCCATAAAATCACGTTTGTTGTATGGGAGCCCCCTTAAATATTTGTTTTATTCTGTTTTTTAGTATTTGTTGTTATAGCGGCAACAGAAATACATCATCTGTGAAAATTTCAACTGTCTAACTATCACGGTTCATGATATACAGCCTGGGCCCTGTTTAATAAAGCTGACAATCCGACAAGTCGACATATGTCAAAAAGTGACAATTTGGCAATTTTTCTGTTTAATAAAACTGACAGGCGACATAATTGTCATGGTGGGAAATTCACAAATATGTCGAATTGTCGCGACAATCCGACATTTTTCTATTTAATAAAACTTTTTAAGCGACAGGTGACAGGTGACAATTTGTCGTGAAAAACTTGTCAAATCTGCTTTATAAAACATAAAATTGTCATGACATATTGACATATTTGTAGAATTGTATGACATTTCTGACAGGAGCGTTACCCTCTGTCGCGAAATCATATTTTGAACTTTGAAGTTGTAAGAATGTGTTTATTACAAAAAAATTGGTACTTACGTCGAGCAGTGAGAGTAGTGATGATGAATACTTGGAACAAACACAAACGAGGGGCAATGACGATCATTTAAAAGCACAATTAATTTCTCATTCTCAATTACAGATTTTTGCTTTAAAGAAAAATTTCGGGTATGTAAAAACACCGTAGAATATTTAATTATTAAAATCGGTCATCGACTTTTTGTTCATTTCCATTTTACACGCGATCAAAACGAACAATCGAAGATGCACCAGTGATTGATTTATCTTTTACTGTAGTAATATTTTTTCTATTTTAGTTTTTATCTTATTTAGCTTCATAAAACAAAATAATTTGCAAATATGTCAAAAGTCGACATAATTGTCACGACAATCCGACAATTGTCAGAAATAATTTGACTGTGGTTTTTTGACATATGACAAGTTTTAATAAACGCTTTTTCTATGACAAATATGTCAAGATTCCACCTGTCGATTTTTGACATATTTGTAACTTTTATTAAACAGCCTAAGCGCGACAATTCTACAATTTTGTCGTTTTTTGACATATATGTCGAATTGTCAGCTTTATTAAACAGGGCCCTGGTGACATACAGACAGACAGACGGACAGACAGCGAGCGGATTCTTAGTAATAGGGTCCCGTTTTACTCTTTGGGTACGAAACCCTAAAAACTGTTTTTTTCTATATTTTCTCGGGTCTGGGTGGTTGAGGTACCGCCGTTGTTTCTAATTTCCATAACACATAGTATACGTGCATAGGCTATTGCCTTTGGAGTAAGAGAAAGCAATGGATGTGGTATTGTCTTATATTTATTTATTATTATTATTTATCAATTTCATAGTTTTATAAATATAATTATAGAGCATGCAAACAGTGTAAAATAAATAGATAAATAGTAGATTTCATAGTATAATTCTAATGTCTCTGAGCATTATAAGATAAAATAATAGATGTTAATGCAATACCCAATAGGAAGGTAAGATTCAAGGTAGGCATAGTGGCCCATAAATAAGGGAAAGATTATCGATCCCAGTAGTGAGACGCTCAGAGACTAGCTTTCCCATTGGTCAAACTTCTGCGTGCTTCGGAAGGCACGTAGAGACGTTGGCCCAGGCTGCATTAGCAGTCGTTGACAACCACCGGATTGACACTAGGCCAGCGCGATGGTTTATTGCCTGTTTTTTATTTTTTATTTATTTATTCATGACCATGGATACTAGTCCTTCAGTCGAAACTTATTTTATACGTTTCTCAAAATTAAACTCTGTATAGGATGATTATGAATGAAAATAGAAATGAGAAGTGAGAAATGATATACCCCCAACCCCTCGAGTATCTGTTAAGATGTGGGGCTTTACTAAGTCCTCACGCGGACTTCTTGAGAGAATTTGAAAAGTGCCGTTGCACTGTTGTTGTTTCATTTGCCAACACTCATGCGCACTTACAAACACTTAACGGTTAATAATCCACCATTATTTCACATTAATATTCGACATAACACAAATTTTAGAAAATAAAACAAAACCGCAGAACATGACTCTTCACTTTCCGCCAAGAGGTCCACTAGAGACACTTACTATGAATGTTTAGAACTTGGAACAGATGACAATCCCCACGACCCGGTCAACCTGAGCCGAGGTCCTACCCTGACTGTTCACTTTCCCGCCAAGAAGTCCCTTATTGTCTGTTATCCCTGTGATGTTTCCATCCATAGGAAAGGCTTATTGCCCAGCAGTGGGGACATAAAATGAGCTGGTGCTGATGATGTTTAGTAAAACTTATTTTTACATTTAAGTAAAACATGGGCGTCGATTCCGCTATTTGGAAGCGTTCATGATCGCGTGTCAGTGGCTCACGACACACTACTGAGACGTTATTGAATTAGCAGACTTGAGACATCATCATCATCATCATCATCATCAGCCTACACACATCCACTGCTGGACATAGGCCTCTCCAAGTGCACGTCACTGAGCACGATCCGCGGCTACTCACATCCAGCTCATGCCAGCCACCTTGCGAAGATCGTCGCTCCACCTAGTCTGAGGGCGTCCTACACTACGTTTGGGTTCGAACCCCACTCATAAAAAAAACATTAAGATATTTTGAAATTTTGGGCCTATAGCGAGTAATTTCCACTTTACGGTCGAGTTAAAGTTAAAGTTAAACTAAAAGTACGATAGTGGCACCAGTGTTTAACAGGAACCGGTGATCGATATTTGTATCTGTGGTCTAGTGGTTAAGACCACCTGTATAGACCCAGAAGTCCCGACTTCGATGCCCAGCGGGGGGTAGGGCTTGTTTGTCCGCCTGGCTAGCTACCACCATATTATCTAAATATGTCGCTATAAAATCAATGTTCGTAGCATTGTTGTGTTCCGGCAGCTAGAGATAAAATAGCCAGTGCACTAGTTGAGGATCCCGGGAGAAGTGCGCGTCTATCATTGGCCTTAAACACATCAAGTGAGATCAAGGCACTGTGATTACTCGTAAATATATATTTTTTAAGCAGGGGTGAGTAACTGATTTTATTTTTTGGCGACGATAGTTGTGTCGAGCACTGGCTTTAATGTTAAGTGACATCCAGTGACAAGTTAGTTTCACAAGTACAGTCGACTCCAATTATATGTCAACGATATAGGAACCTGTCGCTCTATTGTCTTAATGATTGCCATGAAATATTAGTTGACAGAAATGACTTTGTCAAAGTACAAAATTGTTTATTATTATCACAGGATAAGGATGTATAACATTTACAAAAATATATATAAAAATTTAGACAACATCACATAGGTACATTGTTTTGATCCCAAGTAAGTAGCTAGACCACTCGTTTTATGGAAATCAGAAACAACGACGGTACCACAACCACCCAGACCCAACACAATATCGAAAAGATCGTTTGCGACATCCTCCCGATCAGAAATCGAACCCGGGACCTCAGAGTTAGCGCCGCCCAAAGTCCGGCGTGCAAGCCACTCGGCTATAGAGTTCCTCCACATAATACTTACCTAAACCGTGATATTATGAAGCTTTTGCTTTGTCATCAGACGGCGCTGCTTCTATGATCTATTCCAATACAATACCACGAAACTAATACCACTGGTATAGTTTCCTGTCATATTTATTTTGTATTCCAAACGAATACCACTTTTTCAAACTAATAAGCACTGCACATTTGCGTGAGTACGTACACAAATTTTGCAGATACATTGGTCGAATCTCCTGTCTTAAATTTTCTATAAATCGAAGAAAGAAACTTGAGCTTTTCATTGCTTCGGATTTCAGAAAACCTAAAACCAAAATACGACAGGTCGATGATAACCCTAAATCTTTTTTTCTGATGCCAATTAGGTACTTACCTATCATTATTTTGGTACCTACCACGTCTAATGTAAAAATAGGCCATAAACTTCTGTCAGCAAAGCGTGCTTAATACCCTCGTCGTCGCAAGACTCGCAAGCGTTCATGGGCTGCGGTGGACGCAAGTAGGCTATAGGTATGCTCCTTTGCCAACTCAATATAATATAATACTTTGTTTTATAATGCTTCTTGATCAAGACTTCTCTTAATCTTAATTTTATGTTTTTTATTTTATTTTATTTTAACTAACTTTGTTCCCGATATAATTAATTAATAATGATAATGTTAATTAATAATGTTAATTAATGTTAATTTTGTTGGTTGTCCTATTAAATAAAATAAATAAATAAATATTGATTTTAATGTAAATTTTGGTTTGTAATTAATTTATTTTTTATTTGATTTTTATTTTAATTTGTTTATAAATTGATTAATTATTATTGTTTTTTCTCAATTTTGTATAATTCTGTGTTTTGTTCTGTTACTCGCTATTTTTTTTATTTTTATTGCATGCTGTCCACACCTATAATTGTAGTGACATTTAATTTGTGTCGTTTTGTGTGTGCATTTTATTGAAAATTGTATTAGTGTACACTATGTTGGTGCTCGTTTAAATAAATAAATATTATAAACATACATAATCATCAACAGCTTATTTTATTTACCCACTGCTGAAGCACGAGCCTTCTCTACGGATGTATAGGGAGAACGGGCCTTAAACTACCACGCGGGCCCAGTGCGGATTGGTGGTTGTTAATGACTGCTAATGCAGCAAGGACCAACGGCTTTACGTGCCGTCCGAAGCACGGAGCATATCGGAATGATAAATTTTTGATCACTCATCCGATGACCGGCCTTTACGAAAGTTGTGTATAAACATATACCTACATATTGTTTATTCAAAATTGTTCGCTTCGCGTCAAATCCATTCGCCGCGCGTTGGAACTGAGTATTGGTTTGGTAAAATTCGCTCGCACCGGGCTGGCCGACCGCGCGTCGCGTGCCCGAACAAGCGTATAGGCCAGTGATACACTATATAGACGTTTAGTTTTCTTGTTTAGTCAGTAGGAGGTTGATTGACATATTAGTGCCTGAGTAGCACACATGTAGTATTCACCTTCTCCCTACCCCTGTGGCCGGATGGAACCCAATATTCTCCTTCGTTGGGACAACTCAGCTCATTACGAAGCTACATCACACTTGATGGTAAGTTAAAGATTAAAGTAAAGTAAGCACATGTCAGCCGGAAGTGAGATAATAAGCTATCTCTGACTGTTGAAACAACACAAGCTTCTTACTAACGTCGTAGTGGTAGGGTACCATGCGGATAACGATGTCTATCCCCGCTGGTCATCTGGGTTCTCTTCACGCCTCGTTTGAAGGACCCCATGTCCTAGTAAGGAAGGAAAACGTGTGCTGGCAGACTATTCCATCTTTTGGAAGTGCCACAAATATATTATTTTCGCGCACAAGTTTCTTTATGCGCGATACATCTATTGCTGATGATGTTGAATTAAATGGATAAGTGGTCGCCCAGTGGTCGAAATTCGACCGTAATTTAGCTGCACGGGTTGTATCCTAAGCATTGAAAAATTTAAAAATATAGAATGTAAGTTTGGATTGGAATTGACAGATTTGGGCCGCTGCTCTTCCATTTTTAAAATTTTTGAAAAGATATTATATGCGTGTGTGTCAAATACATGGTAGCGTGTGTAATGTTTATTTTATTGATCTAATGTATTTTTTTTGCATAATTTAAAAAAAATATTAACATTCGGATAACCTTCTCCATATAAACTATAAGTGTGCGAAATTTCATACTCCTCCGTCCGCGCAATTTTCGTAAAAAGGGGTACAAAGTTTTTGCTTCACGTATTAATATATAGATAAGACAGTATAACAATTATCAAATAGCCGATCATGTGCACTGACGCTAACAGCACCCATGTCAAATTACGCCGAGACTCTCCGAACACAAATTGTTAAAACTGTACGAGTGTTAGTTACGGACAAGAGTTTGTTAAACGCTAATTGGTCATCCACAAATCGTTAGCACCAACACAAAATGAAACATCACCACCTCATCTGCAATACTGGCGAAGAGCTCAACTTATGTCAAACGTCAATTTGATATTATACAACAAAAATGTGGTGTTATCCAAATAGTCTTGTTCACGGTTGTTAGTTTGATATTTAACTATGGTATCCTTAAAATCTTATGAACCGTACACAATAAATAATTGCTGGAACAACATCAACCTACATAGTTTATTTACTATAACTATTTGGCTTGTGTGGTAACTGTAGTGGTATACCTGTCGTCCCAAAATTCAACCTCATTGCAAAGATCAAAAGATTACTGAAAGATCGTTTTGCGTGAAACGGAACGCACACGATTGAAATAGTTGAGCATGCTGCCGTATTACTAGGATTATTTTTCTACCACCTCAGTCTCCAGACCACGCAACACACCTTGCAAAGGGTCTGAAACGTCAGGATACTATGTGAAGTGATAGCGAAAAGATCCGTACTGTGCGATTAACTTCTTTCTTATTAATAACAATTGTTGAATTAATTAAACAAATTTAAACAGGGATTCATCATCGTCATCATCAGCCTACACACGTCCACTGCTGGACATAATAGGCCTCTCCAAGTGCATGCCACTGAGCACGATCCGCGGCTGCTCTCATCCAGCTCTTGCCAGCCACCTTGCGAAGATCGTCGTTCCACCTAGTCTGAGAGCGTCCTACACTACGTTTGCCGATACGCGGTCTCCACTCAAGAACTCGTTTACCCCATCGGTTATCGGTTCTGCGGCTTATATGGCCGGCCCACTACCACTTCAGCTTGCTAATCCTGTGGGCTATGTCGACGACTTTGGTTTTCTGTCGGATCACCTCGACCCGACGTCTTTACGTTGCAGAGTCTAAAGACGAAAGTCTTCAATAAGTGCATCCTACCCGTCATGACATATGGAGCCGAAACATGGATACTCACGGTAGGCCTGGCCCACAAATTTAAAGTCGCTCAGCGAGCTATGGAAAGGGCTATGCTTGGAGTTTCTCTGGGGGACCGGATCCGGAAACGGGGATTAACGCAAACTAATTAATAAAAAAGGTATCATACCTTCTTTATACCCGACGTTTCGACCGAGTTACAACGGCTGTGGTCTAGGGCTGACGGCTATAACTGCTACTATGATACCTTTTTATTAATTAGTTGGCGTTAATCCCCGTTTAAATTAGTTTAAATAAGGAACACGAAAGTTTAAAAGTGTATGTTGAATTAATCTTGCTTGGTACACATTAATTGTTGTCTTGTTTTCGAAAGGAACCATTGACCGATATTTTTTTCCTTTAAACATTAAAAATAGGGGTCACCAACAGTTTTTTTTAGTAAGTGTCAAATTTATACAGACCACCTTGCTTCCTAGCTGTCAAATACTTAATTTTAAATAAAATTATAAAATAAACTCTATTTTTTTATAGTTAGCACGCCAAATGGCTCCACACCTGATGTTAAGTGGAACTGAAGTTCAGCCGCGAAGGCAACTGGTGCAGCGTGAAAACAAATCAGCATCAGTTAACCTCACTCTGCCGGCCCGCAAGGTGTCCCCGCCCGATCCTCTAAATGCCACTACACATTTACAGAATACACTAAACATGCACAATAGTTTAGGCCAAAGAAAAGTGCTCGTAGAACAAAAGGGTACGACGAACCGGTTCACACGCGCTCTATACCAGGTACAGACCTGGGCGCTTCTCTCCTCCACTACGGCCCGGTCAACCCGAGCGGACGTCCGAGCCTTTACAGGCGCCCTCGGGTTGTTCCGCACCCTGATCCGATCAGAACCCTTCGAATAGCTTCGGATAGATTCGTTAATAAAAAATAAAAAAACGGCACGGGGACACGCACTAGTGCGTGATGCCATTCCCTCTAGAAAACCTCCGAAGGTGATTCGTTTCACACGGCTTGAAGAACCCTTTAAGCGTCTCGTCGCCCCCAATCTAGCCCGGTGAAGCTGAAAATGCCGTCAGAGGCAATCAGCAATCTCTCTCCAAAAAAACACCACAATAAGCTTCTTCACGCCTCGTTTGAAGGACCCCATGTCATAGGAAAGATATAAATTACGATATTAAATAAATAAATAAAAATACCTAATACGACAACTAGTGACATGATATACCTATACAGGGGTACTGTGTCGAACATTGGTTCCACTGTGAAAGTCGGTTTGAAACTGTAAGGCAAAACAACTACGACATTATATCTTCTTAAACCTGGAACCTTGGGGTTTCAGACTGGTGGTCTAACCACAAGACCACAGGGGCGTTAAAAAATATAACAAAGACCTGTACATTTATTTATTACCGAAGACGGTACCGACATAATGATTGTTATATTATATGGTACGTATATTGGATTCCAAATGAAAATTGAATAAAGAATACAATGCCATTGTACAGACGACACCACGTCAACCTACCACAGTCAAATTTGGTCAATGAATTTTGAACTGTATGGCTTGGGTTTAAGGATCAATATGGATAAGAGAAATTTGACAGTTTGGAGTAGGTTGACCTGCTGGCGTGTGTACACAAAATTGAGGTAAAACAAGTTTCTTTAAGACATAATAACAATAAACAATTACGTTAAAGAGTACATAATTTAAACAATACAATTTCCTCAGTAAGTAAATGGTATTGGTCATAATTAATAATACACCATTCAACTTTCATTGAAATGGAGTTTAAATATCCCTTTAAGCAGTAAAAAAAACTGAAAGAAACACAAAAGTTCGGTACCCACTGCAATCATTATCGCAAATACACATTTAAAAACGGTAATAACATAGCCAGAACTGTTAATTGATGTTGGATTTCGAGTAATTAAATTCCTCCATTGATCGTAAGTCGAACAACTTTCGGAGTCTTTGTGAAATGTTTATTAAACCATTCTGCGGTCGTCGGTAGGTGATGAATGCACCACCCCTACGCTTTGTTACAAAAACCAGTTGGAAAAGAGCTCCACACCCTCCCTTTTTAGTCGTCAATCGAAAATAACGTCGCTTTTCTGACATAATATGAAATTGTTCGGGACAAGCTTTTCGTTTTCGTATCAATACTTCCGGTGGCAGAACGACCAAACAAAGCTTTGTTTAGGTAAATAAAGTAAATATTTATATTTATGATCTTTAAGTTAGGATCTTTCTAATTATATGACACAAAATTACTATGATTATGTGCAGTTACCCCAACATTGTCAATTACGTCCCTTCGCCAGAATAGCGACGATAAGATGTATAGTTAAAGGTCGAGTTATGATGGTTCAAATTTTTTTAACAGTTGTCGATGCGTATTGTAAGACCGAATTTGTAATAATTATAGTGTGTAATCCTAGGATGTTATTACCCACAATTTGTTTTCGGTACCTCAGACGATGGAATGTAAAATTTGTTTTGAGGTGTTGCAAGTGGTAATTATTAATTCGAGTGGCCATATCATTAGGTTAATGTAACAGAATGTTTTTGTTGTTTTTTATTAGGTTCAAATTAAATTTTGTTTTTATTAACATTGTTGTTGGTGCTTTCTTAGGGCTTATATTAAGGGCTACTTATACAATTATGTAATTTTTAATTTTGCCTTTTGCAACTTGCAACTTTCATATAAAGTAAATTTTGGATCTTCGTCTATTTTGCCATGGATATAGCTTTATTAAAACGGAAAAATTTAAGCAGTGCAAGTTTTATTTTTAACCATTCGATCACGTCAACGAAATTGTGAATTTGTATGGAAAACTTGTCATTATCACGTTTTAAAGCGAGAATTTTAGCAAATTTGCAGCTCATCTCGTTAGTCACGAGGAAGCGCTATGCGCTTAAATGACACAAAATTCATTAACGTGACCGAATGGTTTAAAACTCGCACTGCTTTTTGTACAAAGAGACATTTCTAAAATGTTTGCCTATCAAACACAAGTTATGAATAAACTACCAACGGTTCAATGGGAAGACAGGAGTTATTAATTTCCTTTGAAATTGGAAATTAGAGAATTTAACGATTAATGAATGTAATGTCCATCTAATTACAGTGACGGTGTGCGGTAATTAATCGGAGATGCCACGCGCCGACCGCGCCGCGCCGCGCCGCGGGCGCAGACAGCTGGTCAGGTCTCTCTGTAATTCAATATATTAATTCGTAGAATCTGATTATATACGTATACAATTTATTAAAAAAAACCCTGTCCGATCGGAAAGGGGTACATAGGTATACAAATAACTATAACAAAAAAAAATAATAAAATATTAGTCATGAAAATAAAAGAGTTACTTATCGTAATATAAAACGCAAGTTTTTTGTACTGAAATTGCTCAAATTACCCCAAAATTATGCTAATTTTATAAATGTGACCACACTTTACATCAATGGCGGCGGCGTCAAAAGCCTACCGAAGTGCCGACGAAAGTATTGCCATGTAAGTTTTGCCATTTAACAGTTTTTTATCGGGGTAAGTAATAAGTAACACTGTTGTAACTAGCAACATTAATTTATTTAAAGATACTTTATTTTGCCGTGTGGCAATACTTTTCTCTTTGGTTGCGTTCCTTGTGCTGAATACACGGTTTGGCGATACCTTGTCGTATTTACTTCACCTGAAGAACCACCGGCCCCTACAACTACCAAAATAAACAGTCCGCTGCCCTACAAACACCTTTACGGATCGGACAGGCTTTTTGTTACATATTGTATACTAGCGGCCGCTCGCGGTTTCCCCCGCGTGGTCCCAGTTCCCGTGGGAATATCGAGATAAAAACTATTCTATGTGTTAATCCAGGCTATAAACTATCTGTATGCCGAATTTCATCTAAATCCATTTAGTAGTTTTTACGTGAAAGAGTTACAAACATCCATCCATACTTACAAACTTTCGCGTTTATAATATTAGTAGGATGATTGTATACCTATATGTTATTATACATCCTCTTTGCTGGAATAGTCATATGCTGCACCATCAAATATTGCTGTCAGCAGTTACACGAACACCACAGATTTAAATGAAACTCATATATGGATTAACCGTGTTTTGTTGAACGTCAGATTTCGGCCGCTCTCCTCTTCCATTTTTGAAATTTTTGATAAATGTATGAAACGACGTTGATTTAATTTAATGTATTTTTTATGCATTATTTTAAAAAAATATTAGCATTCTGCACCTCTTCTCTATATAAACTATAAGTCTGCGAAATTTCATACTCCTCCGTCCGCGCATTTTTCGTAAAAAGGGGTACAAAGGTTTTGCTTCACGTATTAATATTATATATAGATAAAGTAAACTGCATTAGGAACAGTTGACAGTCTTACAATACACAAATACTAAACTGTATTAATCATAATTGCTGTCAGTTGTCGTGGTTGAAAAGTTGACATAAAAACTCTAGGGTACTCTCCATACGTAAGTACTTTATGTTCACATCATCACCCTTCACCAATAATAGGCCCGACCCAAAAATCGGCTGCATAACGAATTAACAAGTGAACTGGATGATACATCATGCGCGCATTCGTTTTCCTAAATCGATGTGGAAATGCAAAAATCATAAATACGCAAATTACAACTCTGTAACAAGGTCGTTAGGTTACCTTTTTAACGAAAGCGATGTCAGAACGAGTGATCCTGTCAAGGAATTGTGAACTTTACGTCAAAGATGAGATAGTGAAACGAGCATTATGGTCGTGCCAAAATTTGGTGTACAATGCCCATTGAAAGTGGAGTGAAATCGCAACAATAGCCAGTAATGAAGCGGTTTTGTCATGTTTTTAGGCGTTTCGCCTTGTGTGGGTATATTAAAGCACTACTATGATATAAATGACCGTTTATTGGACGATTAGCAGCGAAACGAGCGATCGAAACTTGGGATGCTAGAGTTTCGTAATATATTTTTTTAACCGTCGCTCTCGAGCTACAGGAAAAGGATATTTATTTGGCATGCCTTTCTTTGGAGAGAGTTGGCTTCTTTGCTTGCTGATTGTCTCAAACGGCATTTTCAGCGTCACCGGGCTTCTTTGGGGGCGGCGAGGTACGTAAAGGGTACCTCAAGCCGTGTTGAAACGAATCACCTTCGGAGGATTTCTAGAGGGAACGGCATCGCACACTTAAAAGGGCGCGCCCCATACCCTACTAGATTCTCCGAAGTGTTCGGATCGGATCGGGGAGCGGAACCACCCGAGGGCGCCTCTAAAGGCACGACCTCGGCTCGGGTAGACCGGGCCGTGGAGGAGGAGAGAAGCGCCCAGGTAATGTCTGTACCTAGTATAGAGCGCGTGTGAACCGGTTCTACGTACCCTTGTTCTACGAGTAAGGTGTCTTGGGCCTAAACTAGTGTGCATGTTTAGTGTATTCTGTAAATGTGTAGTGGCATTTAGAGCATCGGGCGGGGTGGCATTTAGAGGATCGGGCGGGGTGGCATTTAGAGGATCGGGCGGGGTGGCATTTAGAGGACCACCGCAGTGTGCCTAATGTGAGTTTACTTTACTATCCGTTTTAATTCGATAACGTTAACGAAAACGAAAAGTATGGCAATATTTTAACTCTTCTCGTTCGTCGCCAGGAGGCGACAACTGCTTCAATGTCATACTAAATTAAGACGCAAGCCACACATAAATGGCGTCGGGCGCGGACATGGCACGGGCGGCTTCCTCTTGCTTTCAAATTTCATACTAAGTGCATGGAAATAAAAATAAAATGCGCTTCTTTCAATGCGGGCTTTTGCACCAAGGCGGTAAAAGAAACGACATTATGGTAGAGCATGTGACAGGTGGTCAGACAATATCCTTGCAGTGGCCTAAAGGCATTGGCAGTGGAATACAACCAACACATGATGCAAATTTGGCATGTTCAAGAGAAAGCTTAAATAAGAAGAACAGCTAAAATGACAGGCTGAAAAGTATTGTTATAGTATTCGTTGATAAGAATTAAGAATTGCTATGCGACTCATTGTTTTGTGAGTAACATAATATAATTTAATGCTTTAATATACTTGTAATTTATAATATAAACTAATTCTTTTTTTTTTGCAAATAAATAGTTTGAGTTTGAGAAGTCATAGAACAATTAATGCGGTCAGATAAAATCTATATTTTCCTTTTTCTTTCTTGATATTTTCACGCGGTTTGCACATTTAGTCAATGACAACATTTTTATCTTTATTATTAAGTAAATAAATAATAATGAGTGGTGATGGAAATGTTTAATGATAAATTATATTCCCTCCAAGCACTTTATAAGCAAAGATACTTGTAAGTTTATATTTAGAAATAGAAATAGAAAAAATCTTTATTTGGTATAACTACACATACATACGTTTCTATCTGTCGCATAAACTTTAGTGGGTGCCCACGATACGGGGCTCTCCTGGTGTGGGACCCACGAGTTATGCTTCCTGTATTGTTACAATGTTCTTTTGCTTTTGTTTTGTTGTTCCTAACATGTGGTACTTAATTTTGGTGTAACAAATTTTTGAAAAATAAATTATTTGTATTTGTACTTGTCAGGGCACAAAATAACGATTGCATTGCTCGAACACGTTTGTATGGAACTAAGCTTTTGCAGTTTCCTTATTTTATGGTCAGGGCATGTTTTTTCTATAATTGCCTGTAAATGGCAAGGCTTAAAGCTATAATAGAACAATGACACAACCAGTTGACAGAGCACGCCCTCTAGCGACGCGTGTGGAAACAATTAGTATGTAATTACCACCTCTATTGAGTTGAGTAACGGCACAGTTTAAATGCCTTAAAGAGGAGTTAGTAAAAAGGTACATCTTAGCGAAAAAGGATATTAAATTAAAACCTCTTTTATAGATATAATATACTCGCGTTTAATTTTACACATTTTGGATTGTGTCTGGTAGGGACATTTAAATGGTTAGAAACTTCAGGATCAAATCATCATCATCATCAGCTCATTTTATGTCCCCACTGTTGGGGCACGAACCTTTCTTAAAGATGGATATGGAGAACGGGCCATAAACCACCACACGGGCCCAGTGCGGGACAGCCGGGGCCAACGGCTTAACGTGTCTTCCGAAGCACGGAGGAAGATCAGGATGATCACGAGACAGGATCAAATAAAATAATAAAATGCCTTATGAAGAATTAAGACAAAACACAGCAAATACAAAAATGTAAATCAATGCTGCATGACGGCAGAAACAGGTATTAATAATATATAATAATACAATCTTTATTTTCAGACCATTGATCCATAAATTGTTAGTAAACTTAAGAGCTATGTTAGTAGGAGAGCACATAAAAAATAACTTAATTTAAATATATAAATATATATGTAAATATTATTCATAATGTCATTTTCTTCTTTCTATCAAAGTTGATATTAACCCGGTAGCAACCAGAAAAATTCTGGGTAGAATCCTACCAAAAAAGAAACTCGTTTCTTATAATATTAAGAATTCATCCATATTTGTTTACTTATTGACTTTAACTCCCAATTTGTTCAATAACAAACGTAAGATTTAATTGTTGACATTTAATTACAGTTTTTTCTCGTCTATGGTTCATCAAACCAGGACACGCGTCTCGTTGTCTATTATCGACGTGGTATAATGGCGGCTGACACGAAGGCCGTCACAGACTAATAAGCTTACGGCAGAGGCGTCGTCTCGGGCGGCTTTGGCACACGTAAGTACACTGCGGCATGACACGTGGCTAATCCGGTTGGGACCTTGCGCGCCACAGAGTTGCTACATCGCTTCGTCGTTTCTGTTGTACAACACAAACGTCCTTTTAAATCACAATTTAATTTAAATGATTTTCCAAAAAAAAAATTCACCAAGATATTTTATACAATACTCTGCCAAACCGTAAAATAGTTTGTCGGCATCGTTCTCGTGGACACTTAGTACGATTTATAGGAGAATATTAACAATTACTTACTTAATAATTAAAGTTAACTTAAATAAATGCTTGCCATTTTAATGCAATCCATCCATACACGTAAGTATAATGCGCCCTGACCCAGTTGAGACATTGCGCCACAGAGATGCTTTTTTGTTTATTGTGAAGGGATTGTTGTTGGCTGCTGATGATTTTTAACTACGTGACCGGACTTTTAGGGGCGGTGAGATACTAAAGGTCCCTCAAGTCGTAGTGTTCGAACATCTTCAGAAAGATTCTAGAGAGGCGTTACGCAAGCGTGTCCCTGTCCCTACTAGAAGCTGGCATCAAGCTAACATGTATCCGAAATTTACTAGATTCTTAGAGACGTTCGAATTAGATGGCGACTGGTGAGAGCGCGTATCCTGAATCGACATTTCTAAAAGTTAACGTTTTGGCCATGATCTAATAGAATTATCACATCTTGTCGCAACTCTATGGCATACAAAGCGGCAAATCGTCAAAAAATCTATTTGAATAGCTCGTGCATCAATTGATTTGGGATAAGTACTAATGAGGCTCGGTGCCTTTTGATGGGAACACGCCGTCTGTCACCTGCCAGATTTACTAACAAATGTACTAGTGACGTCATTGAAACCATCAATTAATCCTTATTGCAACGAATTAGAGGTCACACGCAGATCCGAAGGTAGCTCAAAGGTTTGTTTGCTTTTAATCTGATAATAATATTACCGGTATCTATTTAACGTCTGATTTGTATGCGTCTGGAACATGTTTTATTTAGGTATGACAGTTTTTGTTTTGCTTCAACATTGTACCATGTTCCTTTTTAAATTCGCCGACGATTACGTGTAAAATATCAAAAATATCTTTTAATAAAAAATAACCGATTCGGTCTAGTCTGAGCTATTGAAAACTATAAGTAGGGCTCGTTTTAAGTTCTCCTGACTATTAGCTATCCTTTTCTTATCTAAGTGAAGTTCAAAAACACAAATGTTGAAAAAATTTCCACGAGCAGGATTTGAAATTTTTTCAACATTTGTGTTTTTGTAATTTGTTCGCAACAAAATTTACGTTTAAAATTATATAAACATTTTATAAATAGCTTGCCTACTTCTTAACTGATCTTTAGTATTTGTAAAAATATTATGATCAGATGGTAATGACGGTAGTTGTTGACATTGAATGGGCGCCTTTGGCTTTCAAAGTAAAAAGTAAACAGTGTTGAATAATTTCGGCGGACTGGTTAGAACCACGATAGCTCAATTGGAAGAGCACCTGACCCGGTATGTCAGAAGGGTTTTGAAGAACATTTGTGTTTTTGTAATTTGTTCGCAACAAAATTTGCGTTAAAAAATACATAAACCTTTTAAGTGAAGTTCGATAGACAGAGTGTTGAGTGCAAAACAGTGCAAGTGTTCGCCATTCGACCACGTTAATGAATATAAGAATGTATGGCATTTGGCATTGAAGCAACACCTCCTGGGTGTCATAAGCGAGTTTCATTTGACATTCAATTTGTTAATGTTAACGAAAACCAGACATTGTATGGTATCTCTCCTCGTTTGTCACCTAGGGTAAGTTTTGTTTCATTCACCATCCATTGGATTACGTTTACAAAAACGAAAAATATAAGTATGGCATTGAAGCAGCGAATCCTGGCGACATATGAGAAGAACGAATTACGTGATGGAATGTCAGAATAGCACACACTAGGCCCTCAGTAGGTTCTACCGGTAAACTTACTTTCCTCTATGGGCTCTACTTAAATGCCATACAATTTTTTGTTTTCGGCTAGTGATCGTCATCGTGAATATCATAAAAAATCGCACTAGGCAGCCAGTTTCTCAATAGTAGAGTATTGCAAGGGAACTGCGCTTTTACTGTCTTAAAATAATTATAAGGTGCCTATAAAACAATACTCAGCTCATTCGTTACAGTTTTTTTACAGACTTTAAAACTAAACTATCTAACTACCTACGTTGTGTGTTCTTTCCATAAAGGAAATATTAAAACGATAATGAAGCATGTTTCATCTCAAGACTGATCCAGTGACTGACGACCTGAGCTGTAAATCAAATCCGGGATGTTTAGAGAGGCCAGACGAGATTGAACCAGGATTGGTTTGATATGGTTTGATACATCTCTCGAATGGACGGTGAATTGAATTGGTCTATAAATTCTGGTTCGCTGTGATAAGGAGAATGTAGGTACTTAAGTTAAGTAAATCCTGATAACTCAGTTGAGAGAGTCATCGTGCGGATTGCGTATGGTCGTAGGTTCGACGTACATCTAGGCAAGACGTTATTTTAAGTGAAATTAAAAAAATATGTAGGATATTTTTATGTTTTGAGCATATTAGCTCAGTAGCGTGCACTTGGAGAGGCCTTCCACTAGAATAGGTTTTGCAAGCTTAATTTAATTTTTTTTTTTTTATTACTTTGCACGGCAAATGACTCCATACCACCTGATGTTAAGTGGAATGGAGTCCAGACGCGAAGACAACTGGTGCAGCGTGAAAACAACACAGCATCAGTCAACCTCACTCTGCCGGCCCACAAGGTGCTTCTTCACGCCTCGTTTGAAGGACCCAATATCATAGGAAGGAGGGAAAACGTGTGCTGGTAGACTATTCCACCTTTTGGAGGTGCGACAAAGAAACGAGTCACCAAATTTCTTTGTGCGCGATGGGATATGTGTGACAGTAAAGCGATGACTCCGGAGAGCAGCACGTGTACTCCTATGGAGGAAGGGAGAAGGTGGGATAAGGTCAAACAGTTCTTCAGAGCACTCGCCGTGGTACAAGCGATAGAAAACGCTGAGTGACGCTATATCTCTACTACGCAATTGCAGGGGTTCGAGAGTATTAGTGACCTCTGCATTGCCGATAATGCGTACAGCGCGACGCTGCAATCTGTCTAAGGCATCGAGAAGGTACTTTGCGGAACCGTCCCAGATGTGCGAGCAATACTCCACGCAAGACCGTACCTGAGTCTTGTACAAAAGACACAACTGGTCAGGCGTAAAGAATCGCCGCACTCTGTTCAGGACACCGAGTTTTCGTGAGGCAGTTTTGATCACGGCTTCGATGTAGTCCTTTTGATTCAGATCACAGCGAATCGTCATGCCGAGCATATTGCTCTGCAGGCTTAGAGATGTGCCCTGAAGAGTTGGAAGGGGAAGGAATGGTGACTTCTTGGCCGTAAACGCACATACCTGTGTTTTTGGCATTGAACTCAACAAGATTATTGGAGCCCCAATTAGATATGAGGTCTAATACCCGATTGAGCTCAATGACAAGATTCACTCGTTTCTCTTCAGTTTGGACTCGCCCAGCCGCAGGGTGACCGTTATACCCACCGTGCACTGTACTATCATCTGCATAGCAATGAATATTTCCAAGTGGAAGCATATCATTGATATGCAGAAGAAACAACGTGGGTGACAGAACGCAACCCTGAGGGACACCAGCGTTCACTGACATGAGCCACGAAGCGCATCCATCAGACAGGACACGAATTCTACGCTCGTGCAGGAAGCCAGCGACCCAGTTGCAGAACTGTGCAGAAAGACCGTATGCCGGGAGCTTGGAGAGAAGAGCTTCGTGCCAGACCAGATCAAATGCCTTGGCTATGTCGAGGCTAACAGCCACCGACTCACCACGCTTGCCAATAGCCTCACCCCAGAGATGTGCGACGTACGCTAGAAGATCACTCGTTGACAGCTTCGGCCGAAACCCGTATTGGCGATCGTGAATAATGGAGTGTTCTTCGAGGTAGTGGACAAGTTGTTTATTTAAAATGCGCTCCATTACTTTGCACAAACTACGGCTATGGGGCGGTAATTCGATGGATCTGACCGATCTCATTTTTTGGGGACCGGTTGCACATGAGCCTCTCTCCAAGATTCCGGCACACAACCTGAAGAGAGCGAGAGACGGTAAAGGCGCGTTAATACGGGGGACAAATCCGCTGCACACATTTTTAGTACTATTGGAGGGATGCCATCAGGGCCATTAGCTTTCCGGACATCGATTGACTGCAGCTCCGCACGGACGTCACACTGTCTGTGATTTTGTTAATTTTTTCCCGTTTTTTCGTGATTACAGCCATTTAGGAAGTAATTGGTAACTATTTCGCTTTTATACATAGGTACAGTGAATTTTCCAAGAGTCCGAGTGGTAGACCAAATGAGAAACTCTTACTTATTAATTTTTAGTAAAAATGTCCTCTTTTTCATTGAAACTGATCAATTAAAAGCCAATTTTGTATAAAAAATACCTTCTTTTGATGGGTTATCATGAAGTCCACACTAAGATATTAGGGCAAAAAACTGATTTCCGTTGAAGAATGAAAGAAGTTGAAAAAAGTCTGAACTCCGTTGAAAAAAGAAAGAAGAAGTTTATGGATTGTCGGAGGCGATTTAGATAAAAACTAAAATAACTCCACGTAGTCAGCGAAGATATTAGAATATTATAAAAAGGTCAAACAGTACATTAACGTTTATGAACGACTGCAAAAATTTCATCATCATCATCATCAGCTCATTTTACGTCCCCACTGCTGGGCCACGAGCCTTCCCTTTGGATGGATAGGTAGAACGGGCCATAAACCACCACGCGGGCCGTGCGGATTGGTGGTGTCAACGACTGCTATGCATCCGGAACCAACGTCTTTACAGTCCTCTGAAGCACGGTGGAGCTCGAGATGATACATTTTTGGTCACCCATCCGATGACCGACCTTAAAAAAAATTGCTTAACCTCAGCACTTGCATAGACCGAGCGCGTTAGGGCTCCCGATGCGTGCGCCAAGCTAGTATTTAAACCTTATTGCCTGTCAATATACTAAACTGGCGCCACCGATTTTGACGGTGCGACGTCACAACGCGGTTGTGTGATTCAGCCCTTAAACATTGCGTCATCGAGATCCTTGATAAAAAAAAATATCTGTTGAAATTAACTATATTAATACCATCCAACCACCACACCCGTGTTCCTGTTTACATCCAAATGATAAATAGCAAACAATCACCACATCAAAGGAGCTGAATCAGGATTATGATATTCATACAAAATTAATTACTTACTGTACTGTAAAGCCGCTCTCTGATCGCGTGGTGTAAATCACCCTCGGATTTTATGGGATCCTGGTACCGGACTTTGTGTACGTTACACGGTATTTGATGACTTTATCCCTTTTACAAATTAAAATAGTGTAATTTAATGTGTTTCGTGTAATTCCATGAAATAGTAGTACTTGACCCTTATCTGCTGATATCTAGTTTAATAAATTAATATATTAATCTTTTATTGTACGTAATCATAATCATAATATTTATTGCTTCCATGTTGTACATAATGAAGTATGTCTTATTTAATAGAAAATTTACTTTGAATTACACGTCAAAAAAGACATATACAAAGGAGAGCTTATCTCTAAAAGAGATATTAGGTCCTTACCTATGAAATTGACGTTTTTTTCTCACTTATTAATAGGTGTATTACTTCTAAAAGTCAATACCGGTCGTTAATATTATTATACACCTTTAATTACGACTTGTTACTTAGGCTTCAGTAATAAGAACAATGATTATTAATTTTGTGTCTTTATCGCCCATTTTTTTTTTTAAATTGACTATTTTTTTGTTCGCGGAGTTGACTTTTGTTTCATTGTAGCTTTGAAGGGACTTGATTTTTTTTCTTTTTAATGTCTTCTATATTTAGCTAGTGAAACAAACACACTGCTCTACAATTTGTATAATTTTAACATAAATAGATGCTAAGAAAATTTAAAAAACGTTAGTATGCAAAATAAAATATTATAAAAAATCTTCATACAAAACGTCAATTTCATAGGTAAAGACCTAATATTTCCACGCCATCCCTATCCCATCCTTGGTGTGAAAAGAAAGTCTGCGGGACCTATGACCATCGTGTTGTGTGACGACCTCCGTAGCCGGTGACTTGCACGCCGGACTTTGGGTGGCGCCAACTCTGAGGTCCCGGGTTCGATTCTCGGTCGGGTCAACGTCGAATAAAACGAACTTTTCTATATTGTCTCGGGTCTGGATGGTTGTGATACCGTTGTTGTTGTTTCTGATTTCCATAAAACGAGTGCTTTTGCTACTTACCTTAGGATCAGAACAAAGTACGTGATTTTGTCTAATAAATCATCTTTTAGTGCCATCTTCATACTGAAGTTTGGAGATCAGTATACAACGTGTAACTAAAAGGTGTGGTCAAAATGAAAAGATCCAAAGTGTATCCCATCTAGAACTTGTATGTGTTGTTATTAAGGCGACGCATTGGAAATTTACGTTTTTTTTACGTGGCGGGGATCTTGATTTTTCCCAACATTTACAAAACATATGAAAGTGATATTTGATGACATGATTTTTCATTTAATTGACTTCATTTTGCTAGTTACAGAAACACGATTTGTCAACTTTTATTACAGAGAAAAAAATATCAAAGTAACCTCTTTTAAAACATAGATTTGCATAAACACAAATGTTGAAAAAAATTCCACGAGCAGGATTTGAACCTGCACCCTTCTGACATACCGGGTCAGGTGCTCTTCCAGTTGAGCTATCGTGGTTCTAACCAGCCCGCCGAAATTATTCAACACTATTTACTTTTTACTTTGAAAGCCAAAGGCGCCCATTCAATGTCAACAACTACCGTCATTAACATCCGATCATAATATTTTTACAAATACTAAAGATCAGTTAAGAAGTGGCAAGCTATTTATAAAATTGTTTATATAATTTTTAACGCAAACAAAATCGCAACAAAATTTTCGTTAAAAATTATGTACACAATTTCATAGATTTGCATTTTACAGGCTAACCAAACCGATTTAAGCATCTAAATTTTCTTAGTAGATTAGTCTTAGCACACACTTCAAAATTGTAGTTCATTTTTTTTAAATAATTTGTAGTTTTAATTTTGAAGGAAAAAAAAAACAGTTTTTCTTATGGTACGTTTTTCTTTTTTTTGCGCCCCGCAAAACGTATAAGATTTATTGTTTAGCGGTGCGCCGCCTTAAGACATAATTATTAACTTTAATTTGTCATGCAATGGTAAATGAAATATTTATATTTGTGAAGTGATGCGCGTCAGGCGCGCATACTCAAGCAGCAGTGGTCATAAATGTTAGTAACACAGAGGTTACTAAGCCACTAGGGCTGCCTGTGATTTGTTTATTTTGATGTGAAGTCACAAATTGTTAATAGAAATATTTAATTAAAAATGGCGTAACAAATTAAAGTTAATAGTTATGTCTTATTAAGAGGCCTATTACATCTCAACTGTGATTTTTGCGTAAAACGCCCATTTTCGCCTTTTGTAGTAATTTTCTAGTTGTATTTATCGTTTTTATCGAAATAGGATAATAAATTCATGCTTAGTATTTCAAATTTCCACTCTGCGAGAAAAAGCTGAGTTCGGACGGCTGGCGCATCGTATTTTGTAGTAATTTTGCAGTTGTATTTATCGTTTTTATCGAAATAGGATAATAAATTAATTATAAAATATTTATTCCTCATGAAGTAACAATTATTCTAGTATAAATTTTGCTCAATAATATTATCGTAGATAGGAGAAATTCACAGCGATCTTAAAGCGATTTTCGAAGTTTTTTGGTTTAGAATAAGATTTTTTTTCTATGTAAAATCAATGATATCTTAAAATTCCGAGGCCGCTACGAACTATTCGACTATATAAGAGATAACATTATATTTTTTTTATTTCATTTATTTAGAAGAGTAGTTTAATCTAGGAGCTCAAGAAACTGCCTTCGCGCATTTTATGAAAATCTTTCTCTGCTATTTTGGGTTTCATTAAAAAGTTAAGCAAAATTTACAAAAAGCGAAGCCGCTACGAACTATGCCAATAGCTATTTTACATTATTCAATAAGTCAAAATTGTTAATGTATTTTCGTTTCTGAGATCGAGAACGCCAAAAATGGCCATTTTACGCAAGAATCATAGTCAAAATGTAATAGGGCCCTTAACTCTGTATACAAGATCTAGATAGGATACACTTTAGATCTTTTTATTTTGACCACACCTTCCTGTTACACATGGTATAAAATTATCTGCGATCCCATAAAGACAATTATTAATGACCATAACATAAATAAATACTTTTAATATAAATACGTAATGTAAATAAATTCATATTTAAACTAATTATAATGAATATACACATATGCAAATTCTTTAGTTATTATCTGACAGTATAACTACAAGATTCTGGATCGTTACTAAATTAGGTATTGCTTTAATCTAGTAGCGATCTAGAATCTTCAGCTACTAAGAAATGGCCAACTTAACTGCAAATATAAGAACATAGTAATACTACAAGTAAACATTGTTGTATTTGGCTACTGACTTATAATGGTGCACCTTATGGTGGTGTAGTTAGCCAGGCGATCTTGAACAAGCCCTACCACCACCTACCACACAAACAAAACAGGGTAGACACAATATATCCTGCTGGGGAATCGAACCCGGAATCTATTGATCTGAAATCAACCACTGTAGCCGCCAATAAATTGCCGCAAAACTAACTTAGTAATGTCATTTAAAAAATATATATATAAAAAGTATTCTTATAAACCATAAGTACTTGTAATTATGTCCATTACAAATATGACAATGGAAGATCTAATTCAATTATGCGTGCGCGCATATAAAAGTTTTATGTCTCATATTACAATAAAATATAATATTTATGTTATTATGAAAAATTGTAGGTGTTTATGTGTTTTTGTGTCGGACTGTACGAATAAAGAAGCGTACCGTGACGTTACTACTGTTTTGTTAACCATTATTATTGTAATTAAATAAATACTTATGTTTGTAACTGTGTAGATTAAGTAGGCAGAACAACCTTTTTTTTTGCATGGTTTATTCTAGTTTAAGCCTATCGTAGTGGCGACAGTAGGCTTAGCCAAAGTAACATTAAGAAAACGATAGCAAAATCCGAAAAGAATAAAATGTATGGGATTGACATAAGCCGCGCTAAATCTCAATCAATCTTATGTCAATCCCATACATTTTATTCTTTTCGAACTTCGCTATCGTTTTCTTAATTTACTTTAGCTACCGCCACAGGCCTAGTTTAAGTTTCATTTGACATTCGATCACGTTAACGAAATCGAAAATTAGTATGGCATTGAGCAACGCCTCCTGGCGACATACGAGAAGAGTTAAGATTTTGCCATACAAATTCTCGTGATCGAATGGCGAATGAAACTCGCACTAGCCATCCTTAGTTCAACACTTTAACCCCAGTGTTCGACAGAGTTTTCGTCGCCAAAACATAAAATAGATTTTTATTAAAAAAAAACAGAATGACAGCCAGCTAGGGCCTTACAAATAAACAAAGAATAATGTTCAAATAGTTATTCCTCAGAATAATAACTAAAGCTATAGAAACCGGACTAAAATAGTAACACAAATTCAACAGTTCGCACTATTTTAACTAATGAACCTAGGTGATGTATTGGAAAGAGATCGATTGTCCCTTTTCTTTCGTTATTGCGAAGGTATCACCAGATTTGTGAAACGAACTGTCAGCTTTTAAATCAATGTACTTCTCATAAGGACTTGAGATTTTATTTTTCTGATGACCGAATGACATATCTATACAAAAAATAAAAACTAAGTGTCAACCATTTGTCGCACTCCAACATCCTTTTATAGCCATAAGATAGAACGGAACTAAACATAGTTGCACATTTTTTATTTTAGCCATCCTTCTATAGCTTTAGTTATTGTTCTGAGAGTTATTCCGTGTTTTGTCTCTTTTACTCCAATTTGAAATGACGTTTACATGACAGGAACAAAACACGGAATAACTATTCGGACCTTATTCTTTGTTTATTTGTAAGGGGCTTAGAATGCAGACCTGGTCTCTATTCAATGGTCGATAAAGACTAAAATCAGTTGCTGACGGTGTGGTCTAAATGAAACTAAAAATCAGAAGCTGACTCCTATTTTAATAATTAAAGGAATAAAATGTTGATTACTGGTTTCTGTCGGCCACTGGTTCAACTTTGAAACTGACTATGGTTGATCACTATGAAACCATATAGCCTCCTATGTGGTCTCGTAGTGAGTCGATCGATTTGTTATAATATTTGATGATACAAGCTGCGCGTGTTCATCAAAATAACTGTTGATTCAGACAAATACCATTTTTATATTCAGAGAATCGAGTTAATTTATTACAATCGTTTAATATTTCAAAAAAAAATTAAATGGTTCTATGTAGGTATCCATTATTTTTATGTCTCAATTTCGCTAAAACTGTGCCGTTTTAATATGCAAAACGATAATTGATTCCATTGTTGCGTAAAACGTTCGTTGAGTTTGTAATTGTTTCAATCAAAGATTGTAAACTTGGATTGTTATAAAAATCAGAGATAAATTATATTTATTTTCTCAATTTATCATATTTATCACTTTTTGAATTGAGCAATTTGTCCTTTGTTTCAGAATTCTTGAATTATTGAGATGATAGTGTTATAACGAAAATGTTATAGTCTTTTACCATCATCACCATCTAATAAAGCTGCAAACGTCCCACTTGGGGCTACAAGGATTCAGCTATTTTGACGATAAATAATTAATATTCTCGCAATCGTAATCGATATTATTATCGTGTAGCAATATCAATCAGTAATATTTTTTAGTAACATTCCAAATAATCATGTGTAAGTCTTATATACACATAAGTACACCTTTATATACGAGTATATAAATCTTCTGTGCGTTTGTATATTACTGAACTCCTTCTAAACGGCTGGACCGATTTGGATGAAATTTTCTGTGTGTGTTCAAGTGGATTCGATAATGGTTTAGATTTACAATTGGACCCGGTAGGTGGCGCTGCTATAAGCGTCTTGTTCCGTCAGTTAGAAAGTCTCTAACTGACTACAATTAGTCAATTGTTTATTAAGCTATCATGTACCTACCATCATCATCATCATCATCTCAGCCAAAAGACGTCCACTGCTGGACAAAGGCCTCCCCCAAGGATCTCCACAACGACCGGTTTTGTGCTGCTCGCATAAAACATAAAAATAATGAGATTTTACATAATAATATTGTGATAGCAAGTAGTGATCACGTAGCACTGTAAAGGATATAGCAGAATTATGACTGTAGCTAAATTAAAATAACTTATTAACTAGCTAAAGAATAAAAAGATCAAAGCCAAAGTATTTATATTATAAGTTGAGTGGTTATTATTCATCACGAAAAAATAAAATTTACCTAAATAATATTTTTAAAACAATATCTTTAACTAAACTTATTTTTAACTAAGGATATTTACAGTTTCTTTGTAGTAGAAAATTCCCTATGAAAACTTCCAATTTTTGACATTTAGGTGCCTCACCATCAGGCGCATTAAAGTCCAAGCTGTTCTCCAAAACCAATTAAAAAAACATCCCTTCTGCCAAATCAGATGTCTCATGACCTCAATTAATATTAATACCCTAAAAGCATAAACAACTGGCCAACTTACCCATTTTGGGAGCGCACACCGTCCTAATTATGTCCAAATAGGCGTTAATATGACATTTAATGGGGAGTTTTATAGCCCACCGCCAAAGAGGCCGATGTTTTATTGGCCCACCTTTTTTCTATCTAACTTTTTGGGCAAACACTCAGGATCGAAGATTTCAATCCGTCAATTTGAACTTTGGTTTATAACCGCTTGCCCGTCAAACGCTCGGGCAATGTTATTTGTTTTTGTTGTTCTCAGTTTCCTGTGGATAAGTGTGTTAATGAGTGTTTAATCAGTTACGATATGGCAATAGCGATTTTCTGAGTGGTCGAGTAGGTGGTAGCAGTCGTGTGTTGCAATCCAGTGGAAACAAACATTAGGCTCGTGTGTTTATTTGTACGCGTTCGTGTTGACTTAAAAAAAAAAAACCGACTTCAAAAAATTTGACTGATAAAATTGCACTAAAAAGTAAAAAATAAGCGTTAGACTTATACAGACAATAACTTTATTAAGAAAAAATATAGGTACAATTATTGTTACTTTTGGGGCCGGTGCCAGCCAACGAAGTTTTTGAAGCCGGTGCCAGTCCGCGATTGTAGTTAAAATTTCATACATAAGATTTAATGTACTGATTATAATATAGTATGTCGTTAAATGTTTATGTTAAAGTTACCTTGGCTGGCACCGACTCCAAAAATAACAATAATTGTACCTATATTTTTTCTTAATAAAGTTATTGTCTGTATAAGTCTAACGCTTATTTTTTACTTTTTAGTGCAATTTTATCAGTCAAATTTTTTGGAGTCGGTTTATTTTTTGTTAAAATTTTTGTTTATTTTTCGCTTTTTAGTGATTCGTTTCGATCTATTTATCAAAAGCGAATATGGGTAGACCTACTAAACACGCTGCTCGTATGAGACAGCGCCGTTTAAATGAGACAAGCGAAGAAAACGAGAAACGCCTCTCTCAAAGTAGGAAATCAAAAACTGAGTTCCGGTGCCTGTCTTCTTTTGCTTCGTCATAGTCGCTTAACTATCTTAATCGAGATATTTTATCGCCACCCGTGAAATACTTATCATTGAGGAGTTCCGATGGCAATCTATGGTCTTTTTCATCAGTTACACTTCATCAAATGATACTTTCTGAATGCAAATGCTTGACTTATTTCTGAAAATACCAAAATCGCGATAGGTATGCCTACAATATTCGAGGAGTTCCCTCAATTCCTCGAGGATTCCATCATCAGAACTAGACCAAATTAAAATGGGACCACACGGGAAGCACCAGCTTTCAAATAAAGAAAGAATCATCAAAATCGGTTCACTCAGTCGAAAGTTCTGAGGTAACAAACATAAAAAAATAAATAAAAAAAAAATACAGTCGAATTGATAACCTCCTCCTTTTTTTGGAGTCGGTTAAAAAACAAAAAGCACTGATGAAACACTTTATACGGACCTATTCGCAAAACTTTTGTTCTCGTTCTACATCGTTGTATAATTGCTGCTACCTGGTAACTATAATCCTCTTACTGTGGCAAAGGCACCTAGCGCTGTCAGCTTCTCTGATCGGTCTTGTGAGTCTGCTTGACTGGCAGTGAGAAAATCCTACTCCGAACCCTCTTTCCTCACCACCTTCCGTCTGTTGCCTTAGGTCTCATGGTGCAGATATCCCGTACTTATTTATATATTTATTTATTACACATTTATGCTGTAGGTTAGGGCTTTAGGGCTTTAGGGACTTAGGGACCTAGGGACTCTAATGTTGTAGGACGGGAAACCGTATAGGGAAGTTCTCAGCCTCCAAAAGCTTAAATTTCATGTGTAGCCTGCCGGTGCTTTAATAAGAGACCATACACTAAACTAAAGTATTAAAGACTATTTTTTTGGCACCAACTGTTACATTAGTCGGCAGCTGCACATTTTGGTCTTGGGCTCAGAGACCGATATCGATTCCCAGCATGATTGATGCAGTAGGTACGATCGACAAATTTTAAGGATATCCAGTTACAAACATTTTTGCCTTAACGTGGCGATCGTACTTAACAGAAAAATTTTCAAAAACAAAAGGAGCTGGTATAGCCACTGTCCCCTGCACAGAAAAATCACCCTAATGTTGGATATCCAGAAAATTTGTTAATAGTACGTATTTGTACTCGGTTTTGTTGGTTTTGGGTGGTTTTAGGCTTGTTGTAAGTACGCCTGGCTAGCTACCACCTTATCTAAATATGTCGCCAGAACATCAATGTTAGTAGCATTGCTGTGTTCCTAAAGTTAAAGATAAGGAAGCCAGTGTCTCAGTAGTTGAGTATTCCGGGTACACTACGCCTCCATCTTCGGCTTTATCGTCTCATAACATCAGCCTAGCAAACTGCCGTATCGATTGAAAAAAACTACCGTCCTCCATGGATGGTAGTTTTTTTCCCTTATGTATGGTATTTTTCCCTTATAGATGGTAGTTATTTAACCCTTCGAAGGGTTCGAAACGTCAAGATAAAAAAGAGTATGCAAAATAAACGTGAGTAGGTCCGTATATAAGTTACTAGCGGCCCGTCCCGGCTTGGCACGGGTGGACATTTCTTTTTAATATAGCATAAGTTACTCAGCGCTAATCGCGCTAATGTAGCATTCTAATGGTGAAAGATTTTTTTAAATCGGTAAAGTTATTGAGTTTATTCGTTGCCAACATACAAAAATACAAAGCTTTCCTCTTTATAATATTAGTATGAAGACTGAATAATTGACATTTAAAGCTAGAAAAACCAGTTCAATTATTTTAACACCACGGTGGCCATTGGCAAAGCGTTCGGTTCGATATCCGGAGTTGGTTGAACTCCCATGGCGGCGAAATTGATTTGGTTTGTGATCACCAACACCAACATGAGGCCATGGAAAGCGCACTCCAGCCAGAATCCTAGACTTCTAAGGACTTTTTAAACAAACAACAATGCCATTAAATTATCAGGCAATGGCTACAATATACCTGGAAAATAACTATTTTATTCTTTAAATTGCTATATCACTGACTATTTTTTTCCACATAAAATTGACGATGTTACTTAGACTACTGTTATTGCATGAGATCTAATAACATAGTTATAATAATCTTGACCTAAAATAACGCTAGCTAGTCGGTTAACAGTAACTTTTTATAGTGAAATCAATTAATAGATAAAAAATACGTAATACATATTTTTTCTGATCTGCTTGCATTATTTAGATTAGGATAAGTTAAAAAATATTTAAAAATTAACTCTATTACTATAAATAAAATTGTCAATGTCACCAAGCAATTAAACCACAGTGCTACGATTTACTCGGCTACGAAAATGTAGTAGGACACGTAACGTTTACGACAGATACACAAAAAAACTAACTACATTTTTTTCTTTGTTTTTACGGACTATAATTTTATCAAGAAACTTGAAGTTTTTGATAATTTCTATACATGTTTATAAGTTTAAAAATTGCCTTTTAAAAGTGTCATGAATGAAGTTTTGCAAAATTTTTAGGAAGTGCATTTTTCAAAAATAATCTATGAACAAGATAACGAAAAACCTTTTCTAAGACAGCTCAATGGAAACCATCACCAACACAACACAAGGATAAATCACTACAGCATTCAATACTTGTACGTCGTCTATTTTAAACACATCTTCATTATTTCTCTAGAGAACTCTGCCTAGACATCTCTTAGTCATTATTACTCACAATTCAATAGACCAACAGTACAAGCAAACAAAGGCCATACACCACCTACGATTGAGTACCATACCATGTTCAACCATCAAGGGAAATTGCCAAGAATCCGCCAGATACCATCCTAACCGAAACTCAGTCCAAAAGAATAGGACTATTGCACTATAATTTATAGCGAGGCTACGGGGCTATACGCTATAATAACTTGGCAGACACCTCTGGTGTGCGAGCGGGACGCCGCTTTACGAGCGAGCGGGACGGGCGACCAGAAGCGCCGCTCCACGTCAAAATACGTGCTTCATTCGTTTTATTACCTTGCGGTGATTGCGGGCGCGGGCGGTGTCGATATCGATAGTTGTCGATAAAAATGCTCTTTCATAAAATGAGAATTAAATCGAACGTGAAACTTTGTATCTACATCATCATCATAATCATCACCATCATCAGATTGCAAACGTCACACTGCTGCCACATGAACAACAGCACGTTAGAAAGATCAGAGTATAATCGACCACACTAGCCTTATGTTGTTTGGTGATTTATGCTATTTAAGGTAAAAAACTGTGACCAAATGTTTAACGAGCCTTCTACAGCACGGAAGAGCTCCAGATATTTTATTTTGGTAACCCATCCCACTGACCTGCTTAACTTGCACGATTGCAACCCACAAGCCGTTGTTGCAAAACGAGCTTCATGTTTTGATTAACTATTATAATACAATGACTTAAAAATATGAAGCAATCTGTTCTTTTTTATAAAGTAGATTCTTGATCTACTTTATAAAAAATAACAGATTGCTTCATATTTTAAGTGGTTAGTTTATCGTGGACAAATAATTGAAGTAGTATATGATTGTTGTAAAGTAAACTAATTACTGAACAGATATTTTTCAAGACACTAAACTTCCACGGAAGACAATAAATAAACACTTTTTTGTTAAACGGTAAAACTCGTACATTTATTTGAAACATATTACAACACAAAAACAAATGGAAGTGCGCCTGACCCGATTAGCCAAACGTTACGGATGCAACTCCCGCTCGTGAAAAATTTTTCAACACTTTCCAAACTATCGATAGTTAATTTCATCGACAACCCACCTTGCAATCGCACCCGCACTGAGGGCGGCACCGCGGCAACATCAAAGGAGCCCACCTCTTTGATGTGGCCGCCGGCGCGCGCCTACAAACGCCGTAAGCGACAAATCCATACGTCATCCCGCTGTCATTATAAGTATTATAACGCCTCACAAGAGCGCGATGGGAATGTGGTATACTTACAAGACAATAAATTGACAAGGAGGTTTGATAGCGATTACTTGAATGAGTACGTCATTTCTACTCATTGAGCTGAGTTAATGGACGATTTCAGTTTTCAATTAGTCATTACACTTTGCTGGGTCAGAGATCGTGTGATTGACATTAACAGTACGTTTTGACGATAGATTTTTAGTGTAATACTTTCAAATGTAACATTCCATTTCGACATCTGTCAGGTTAACAGAACATTGATTGTCCTCGAATCGATAGTCAATTAAGATGGGAAGATTAAAATACGGGTCGTGGTGTACAACCACGATAGCCTGATAGGTAGGGCCCGACCTTAATTGTCAGAAACGCGAGTTCAAATCCCAATCGTGGAAAATTTCATCAACATAAATTTTACAAGTTATTTTTTCGCACTAAATCTTTTGTAAAATATTTGTATTGGTATTAAGCAAGTCAATTTCTGAGAGAAAATAGCTTATATTTTTTGTAGATTTTTAAAAGTTATGTATAATGATGATTGACATCCTAAACTTAATATGACATCGGATAATGAGCAGTCGTTAACAACGTATGCTTAATAATGTATGAAATTTCAAAGGTTTTTCGAGAAAGGCAGAGAGAGTCTTCGCTTATTATGCAAAAGGTGATCGCATGGGAGTCGGGACCACCCCGAGTCGCCGAGATTATATTTATATCTTTTTAATACCACCTACGGAGAGGTTACGGAACGATCTAGAGATTGATGCAACTTGGACGTTCACACATGCCCACGTGGTGTTAACTGTTGCTTAAGCAGGTTGGGTCTGTACTTTCAAAGTTTAGTTTTTTGACGCTTTTGGGAGTATCTGGGCGACTTCTATCAGTATTTATCTATGTAACAGTTACGAGAATTGTATAAAGTATGACTCTTATTCCATTGTATTAAGAGTTACATTGTTAACATGTTAATGCTTGTATTTCTTTATTCTAATTGGGCCTGCCGAGGTTTCCCCCTTCCAATACCACTTCGACTCATCAGAAATTTAGTGTAAACAATTTTTTTAAATTTCTTGTGAGTAAGCCTTTTGATCAAAAAATTAAAATACTATCACGAGTTTCTTTCTGCTTTAGAAGACAAGTTTCTCGTTATTGGAAGTATTTTTTTAAAGTAATACCTACGTAGCTTCTTGCCAGATTCTTTACAACAGTGTCAGATTCGAGAATTTTCTTTTGATATTGTTTGCTGTCGACCGCTATTGGCCTTTACAGGGTCCCCGACGTTTTTGTGGGCAGATAGAACCTTAAAGCCGTGTGAGTGACTGACCGACATCGACTCATCGTCATAGTGTATAGTGTGAGTTTTGTGTACAGACGCCTACACTTTAACCTACCCAAAACTGTCAATTTGCATCAATAAATGTTCTTTGTAAGTATGGATGGATGTTTGTTACTCTTTCACGTAAAAACTACTGAATGGATTTGGATGAAATTCGGCATACAGATAGCTTAAAACCTGGATTAACATATAGAATACTTTTTATCCCGATATTCCCACGGGAACGGGAACCACGCGGGTGAAACCGCGAGCAGCCGCTAGTATGCCATATACATAAAGTTCAAAATCTATTGAGAAATTTGACAGTTTGTGGTAGTGTGGTGTGCAGGCGTGAGCACTATCCGTATTCATTCGATTACGTCTACGAAAACGAAAATTTGTATGGAAAAATTTTAACTCTTCCCGTATGTCGCCAGGAGGCGCTGCTTCAATGCTTTTTTTTTTGGAGAGGGATTGCTGATTGCCTCAAACGGCATTTTCAGCTTTACCGGGCTTGTTTTCACCGGCGAGAAACTTAAAGGGTTCCTAAAGCCGTAAAAACAAATCACCCTCAGAGGTTTTCTAGAGGGAACGGCATGCCGCGGCATCACGCACTTAAGTGCGTGTCCCGTGCCCTACTAGATTCTCCGAAGGGTTCGGATCGGATCAGGGAGCGGAACAACCCGAGGGCGCCTCTAAAGGCTCGGACCTTGGCTCGGGTTGACCGGGCCGTGGTGGAGGAGAGAAGCGCCCAGATACATGTCTGTACCTGGTATAGAGCGCGTGTGAACCGGTTCTACGTACCCTTGTTCTACGAGTACGGTGTCTTGGGCCTAAACTAGTGTGCATGTTTAGTGTATTCTGTAAATGTGTAGTGGCATTTAGAGGATCGGGCGGGGTGGCATTTAGAGGATCGGGCGGAGTGGCATTTAGATAATCGGGCGGGGGGCTTCAATGCCATACTAATTTCGTTTTCGTTAACGTGATCGAATGCCGAATGAAACTCACACCACGCACTTTGAGGGTTTCTAGAAGGGATGGCATGACGTGAGAGGGTCCCTGTACCCTACTAGGTTCTTCGAGGAGTTTAGAACAGCTCAATGTATTGATGAGTTAAGCTCGCATTCAGCATCTAGAAGACTACATTGCGAATGGGTGAAGGAATTTTGTCTGATATGATAATACAAGGTAAAAATGTACTAGAAAAAATCAACCTGCCTCAGGAAGCTCAAGTGGGCATCAAACCCACGACGATTACTGGTCCAATGCTCTGACCGCTGAGCTACCAAGACCCCAAATCGTTGAATCGTTGATTTTTTCTAGTACTTTTGATTTACGGTGCAAGCAATGACGATTTCAAAAGGCTTATGCTTTGCTAAAAGCGTACACGCTTTGTTAAATGCTCATATTTTGTCAAAAGTTTTTTAATAAGATTTTTTTATTCTTTCTTTTTCATTTAACAATTGTTGTTATATGTTGAATCAAGATCTTTAACCTCATATCTTAAACAAACTCTTTTGAGAGTTTGCCTTTTCATTTATTTCAAACTAGCGGCCGCTCGCGGCTTCACCCGCGTGGTTCCCGTTCTCGTAGGAATATCGAGATAAAAAGTATCCTATGTGTTAATCCAGGTTATAAACTATCTGTATGCCGAATTTCATCCAAATCCATTAAGTAGTTTTTACGTGAAAGAGTAACAAACATCTGTTCATACTTACAAACTTTCGCGTTTATAATATTAGTAGGATGAAACGAAATGAGCTAGAAACATTTAAATTAGGTCACCCGTCTAGTATCCGACATCGCGAAAGCTGCTTCACTTGCAAGATCGCAACCTTAAACACTACCCAATGCGCTTTAGAGGTCCATACAATACCCCTTTCATTGTATATAAGCAATTTTCTTAAGCCTTTTTTCTTAAGCACTTAGGTCATTTCAGAATTGTGCCACGCTAACAATAGACGGAGCCAATTGTTAAGGCATAAAAAGAAAATTACAGGTTGCACTCCTGAGCATTGTGCAGGATAATTTGGGTTCCCTTTCCATGTGTCGGCGATTCTTTGTTGCATATGTTAATGTTATCAAGGTGTCTGGCCTGGCCGCCTGAGTTGATGTTAACTGAAGTCACATGGGAGATCGTCACGACTTACTTGAAGGAAGATTAAGATAACTTAACAAAATATATATCTAGAACACTGTTATAAATCACAACAACATTGCATTTGCATTTACATTAACTATTTCCATTTTATATGTAGGTGTTATGTGTATATGGTTATAATTATGTATATAATTATTTGATATACCTATATGTAGGTAACTATATGTAAGTATATTTTATATATGCAAATAAACGTTACGTATACTACTCGGAAAACACCAAAAACTGCCAATGTCATACCATTTTTGTATAGCTGAACACATGGTTGCCTGGAAGAAATTGCTTTTTAGCGATAAGGCCGCCATTTGTACCGGGTTTTTTATATTGTCCTTTTTATGTCTTTTATAATATTATGTACAATAAAGAATATTTTCATTTCATTTTCATTTGTATTTAATTATTGGTTAATGTTAAAGTGGTTTGTTGTGATCACCCACCCGCGTTGGCGTCAATTCAGCGACGACTTCCTCCTTGGTCGAGTGGCTTGCACATCGGTTTTCATGGTGTCGCCATCTCTGAGGTCCCGGGTTCGATCCCCGCGGATCAATTTAGAAATACCTATTTTTCTAAATAGTCTCGGGTCTGGGTGTTTTCTATGTATAATAAGTATGTATTTAAGTATATTAAGTATGTTTATCCGTTGTCTAGTTAACCATTTCTCGAGATTCTTGAGGGAGCTTTTCTTGGGGTTAGATAATTAGTGTGAGTGTGGGAAACATTTATTTATTATGATTATTACTTGATTTCTATGATGGAGGCCTTTACCCAACAATGGGACAGCATATAGGCTATTTACTTTTACTTTACATACTATAGAAGCAGCGCCCCGTAGTTACAAACGAGGTATGACCTTTTAAGTGCTTACCCCGCCGTCCCCAAAAACGTCCGGTGACGCTGGATAGTACCGGAAAGGAAAAAGTAGGACTACCTAGAAAAAGAAATGAGATGCCATCAAAAACAAACTTGTAAAAAAGAACCAAGTCTCGCAACTCAGTTCTCCTGCCGTAAAAAGTTGTGAGATCCATGTAATACCAAGTCGGTTAATTTATTATTATAACATCTTATAGTGACCATATCAATATTAAAAATCTTTTATGTTTTGAATAAATAGATTGACTCGGCAATCGCACTAAACAATTAAATTTAATATAATATATGCATTACTTGTGAGATACATTGTGTTTTCATGCGATGGCCAAGTCAATCTATTTATTCAAAACATAAAAGATTTTTAATATCGAAATGGTCACTATAAGGTATTATAATAATAAATTCACCGACTTGGTATTCATGGATCTCACAACTTTTTACGGTAGAAGAACTTAGTTGCGAGACTTGGTTTTTTTTACAAGTTTGTTTTTGATGGCACTAACTTAATCGAACGCCAAGTAATGTCACTGGTTCAAAAATTGCAATGCCGTATTGCTTATGTTAACAAATAAATAAATTGAGTAGTTAGAATTATGCCGCAATAAAACGTCGTATTGGCCCCCACCAATATGCCCGGCCTACCCAATTCTATAATGAACGCAATCAAACACGATTCATCGCTAATGATTTCTGCAACAACCTTGACAAAATCGGCGCTCGCAACAGTTGCGGGCCCATTAGATCCGACACAGACCCGAACCACCGAACCCCGCCCTCTAGCGGTCCGTTTGGTAATTAGCGATCATTTATCTTTACAGCTCTGTCAAAACTGTGTCGCTCCGTCCGAAAACATTTTAAAATACGCCATAATTAGGGTCCACTTGATTAATTTGGTCAAACGCCGTTCGCTATTTAGAACCTTATTGTAATACGAGTTATCCTGTTTAATTTTGTGGATCAACGGATTTTTCGAAGACTTTAATTTGACAAGGTGGTATAGTTTTTTTTTCTTGACATGCTTAATAACGTTGCAGCAACTACGTCAAAGTTGGGCTTTTTGAGGTGTGAATTAGGCGATTTTTCTCTTTGATATAGGTTGACGGACGGAAAAATGCTTGTGTTAATTATTCACGGTTATCCGTTGGGGCCATTTAATAACACCGCGGACCGGTCAGATGTTACGAATTCAGTACGGATTGATTAATGAAATAATAATAACGTTACTTGACCATATTATTTAATGTGTATTAATCATTAATGATTAGTATCGTTTTTATTGGAGTTCACCTTTTTTTGTACCTAGTGTCATTAAATATCGTAGCTTTTTTTGTTTTGATTTATATTATTGTACAATATTTGCAAGTTGATAGTTGTATTTTTTTGGAACATCCTAATAACGCTGCTTGCGTATGACCTTATATTGTGATTACGAAAAGAAAAAACATTTAACAGCAGAAAACACACAATTTTCAATAACGTAGACAAGGTGCGCGATCTGGGAATTACTCTTGACAGCTAACTCTGCATAAATACTCACGTGGATAACATTGCCACCAATGGGTTTAAGTGCCATGGATTTATTTTGCGAAATTGTCAAGATTTTAAGTCTCCAAAATTCTACTCTTCAATTCTCTTGGTAGGTGGTTTGGATTATGGTTGTGTAGCATGGAAACCTTTTTATGATATTCACAAAAAAAAAGAATAGAATGTGTCCAACGACGCTTCCTAGGCATCACCTCACATATTCCTGCCATTTGGGCAGGGTGTTGCTGAGTTACGAAGACAGGCTACACTTCAAAATGTCTTCCCTCTCGGATAGTAGACGAATGCTCGACATGACATTCTTTTATAAATTAGTGAACGGTATTCTGGAGCTCCTGATCCTTTGGCATTGGCATTCCATTTACGCGCCTTCCATTACTTGGCGTTCGATTAAGTTAGTGCCATCAAAAACAAACTTGTAAAAAAAACCAAGTCTCGCAACTAAGTTCTTCTACCGTAAAAAGTTGTGAGATCCATGAATACCAAGTCGGTGAATTTATTATTATAATACCTTATAGTGACCATTTCGATATTAAAAATCTTTTATGTTTTGAATAAATAGATTGACTTGGTAATCTGCCCCCCGACCGCCTAACCGAACGCTTTGATTACGCGTATAGTTTATGACGTCATCTTGCCACCTCGCACCGCCAATGAAAGCAATATCAAAAGTTAAAGGCTTATAGCTTTCGATATTGCTTTCATAGGCGGCACGAAACGATAAGATGACGTCATAAACCACACACGAAGTCAATGCGATCGTTTAGGCGGTCGGGGGGCAGATTACCAAGGGCATGGCAGGTTTATTGGTAATCGTGTATAGGATACCACGCACCTATATCTGGACTCGTTAGGCAGTACAATGTTCTCTTACCATAAATATAGAAACCATAGACGTATTTGCTGACAAGCAATGCTATGAAGCTCAAAGCCTGTTTCATTGATGGCAAATTGTATTAAAATGCATTTCAATCTTAATTTTATGTTTTTTATTTTAACTTTGTTCCCGATATTGATTTTAATGTAAATTTTGGTTTTGTATTTAATTTATTTTATATTCGATTTAAATTTTAATTTGTTTTTAAATTGATTATTATTGTTATTGTTTATTCTCAATTTTGTATAATTTTGTGTTTAGTTCTGTTACTCGCTATTTTTTTTATTGCATACTGTCCACACCTATAGTATTGTAGTGGCATTTGATTTGTGTCGTTCTATGTGTGTATTTTATTTAAAATTGTATTGGTGTGTACTGTAACAACCCGAATGATTGCTACTTATGTGGGGGCGTGAATTAAAAAGAATCAGAAAATATACTTTTATATATTGAATGTTTTCAAGAAATTACAATAATGATAATTCTATTAATACGTCGAAGCCGCACCAGCCGTCGATGCTCAACCCCGATTCTCTTTTCTTCCGCCGCGTCTCGTTTTAATTTCATTCAAACTCAGAACGCGACGGCTGCCAGTAGGTCCGCGCCTCCAAGCAGTCCCGATCACTACAGTACTATGCTGGTGCTCGTTTAAATAAATAAATTAATTAATTAACAATAACAAAAAGGAATAAATAAGATAAAACAATAAAAACAAAAGAGTTACTTTTGTTGCTGTCTGTACTATAGTACTCAAAAATTAAATTCAAAATAATAATAATATGTAGTGTTAATTCCGCTAAATCAAATTAGTTTAGCTTTTAATTAGCTTAAGATTTAGCGGAATTTACACTACATATTACGTATTTCAATTTCTTTTTTTTTGTATCATGGATTTCCGCAAAGTAACGCCTGATTCCATTCATTGTAGCTATGCTAGAACATACCTGAGCGCCATCGAGGAGCTTGATGGCGCAGTGGTTAACGCGCCCGGTCTGCGAGTGTTTAGGTTAAGCAACTTTCAAGGTCGGTCACCGGACAGGTGACCAAAAATGTATCATCTCGAGCTCCTCCGTGCTTCGGAAGGCACGTAAAGCCGTTGGTCCCGGCTGCATTAGCAGTCGTTAGCAACCACCAGCCCGCACTGGGCCCGCGTGGTGGTTTGTGGTCCGCTCTCTATATCCAACCAGAGGGATGGCTCGTGCCCCAGCAGTGAAGACATTAAATCAGCTGATGATGATGATATTATATTTCAACAATATTTTCAACGTTTGATGATAACATGATAATAGGTAATAACATAAATGTGTGTAATAAATAGTGATAAATTATATTTCCTCTAAACCCCTTGGGTATCTATATATTAATACGTGAAGCAAAAACTTTGTACCTACCCCTTTTTTACGAAAATTGCGCGGACGGAGAAGTATGAAATTTCGCACACTTATAGTTTATATAGAGAAGTTTATCCGAACGTTAATATTTTTTTTAAATTATGCATAAAAATACGTTAAATCAATAAAACAAACATTACAAACACTACCATGTATTTGACACACACGCATATACTCTTCAAAAATTAAAGAGGAGTGGCCGAAATCTGTCAATGCCAATCCACCACTGGGCGACCATTAGTCAGTAAAGATGCGCGGACATCTTGAGAGAATTTGAAAAGTGACGTTGCACTGTTTCATTTCATTTGCCAACACTCATGCACGTTAACAAACTCTTAACGGTTAATAATCCAGCATTATTTCACATTAACTATATTTAAAAAAAAACAAAGATAAAGAAGATGGAGATAGATAAGATGGTTGGAATCTAACACCAGCCTGGGATCCCATCATAGAAAATATTAAATCCCAGCCCCGACACCATACTGCCAGACCAAAAGATACTGTAAGCTCTTTCTGCGTAAAACGGAACGCACCTGATTAAATTTAAATGAGGGTATACAAGCTACCAACTAATTATGAGATGACCAACACTTCAGTCTCCCTGTGACCACGGACCATGCAAAGGGTTCGAACCGTCAGGATAAACATTAAATAGGTAAGTAATGTTTAAAATAAACGCGAGTAGATCCGTGTAATGTTCGCGTAAACTTTAGAAAACAATATAACAAAGATAAAACAAGGCTGCCAACATGATTTTTACGTTCCCGCTAAGAAGTCAAAATATTATGTTATTGTCAATGTAAGTACTTAGGTAAGATAAAAAGTTTTAAAAATTCTACATCACAAATTCACAATATCCTACATGTCATTGGGAGTGGCAAGCAAGAGAAATGACTGACATTGTGTCACACCTCCGCATAATTGGGCTTAATTAAGTAATTGCTTTCGATAATTAATCATACGCCACACACCTTTGACGTGCCATTTTTTTGTATTTAATTCCCACGTAAATTACTGTGTCTTTCGGGAATTTGGCTTTATCAATTTCGCGATCGTGGGAAACTACTAAAAGCTTTACTTCTAAACGAATAACGTCTACTAGGATGATACAGCAATCTTTGTATAAGCCGCGACCAGGCTTAAGTGACCGCCTCTCCTCTTTTACAGTCGGACTGTGCAGGTCTTGTAGACTTGGACGTATTAAACCTAATGCGTAGTTAGCTTTTCTTCTCAGAGTGAACGTGTCATAGATAATTCCATTTGATGGCTGGGACCTGTTAATTAACGAATCAGGAACGTCTATTACGACTCTTGTTCAATGGAAACTTGCAACTGAGACTTTTTTATTGTTTATGTGAGTAAATTATGACTTTATTTCATAATGAGTATTATAAAGACTTGTAGTAGATATAAAAAGACCTTTTTACATTAAAATTTTTGCGTTTTTTGTTTTACATAATCAATTTAGGTAGGTATACTTAGTTTATGTGTCCAAGAAATTATTTAATTGTGTTTTTCTTAATAATGTTTATTAGATCATACTTCAATAACAATGTATAATTTTTTTTAATTTGTTTTATAAAATTATAACTGAAGGTTCAATGCCCAGGTCAGGCAAAGTCTGTTTCGAATTGACGACCTCCTTGGTCGAGTGGCTTGCACACCGGTTTTCATGGTGTCGCCATCTCTGAGGTCCCGGGTTCGATCCCCGGTCGGGTTAATTTAGAAATACCTGTTTTTCTAAATTGTTTCGGGTCTGGGTGTTTTCTATGTATAATAAGTATGTATTTAAGTATTTTAAGTATGTTTATCTGTTGTCTAGTAACCATTTAACGAGTTTCATAACGAAGCTTAATAATTGGTGTGAGTGTAGGAAAGTTTATTTATTATTTATAATTTTCGATGCATAGCATGATGCATATACCCGGATTTGGTATCACCAACCCGCATTTGGCAAGCGTGGTGATTACTGTACTTCTAGATTTTTTTTACTATTTATTTAGCCCTCACACTTCTAGGTGGTGCGACGATTTTCGTAAGGTGGCAAGAGCTGGATGAGAGTAGCCGCGGATCGTGCTCAGTGGCGTGCACTCGGAGAGGCATATGTCCAGCAGTGGACTAAAGTAGGCTGATGATTATGATGTTGATGAAGACGATGATGATAATTTTAATAATGTAAAAGACCCGTTCAAGATCCGCCAGAAAGTAACGGATATGGTACACGGATATTCAGCACATCACCAATCTTAAGAGCGTTTACGCTGCACACTAGCGCCACTAATAAAAAAAAATATCTAGTAATTAGAGATAGAAACCCAAATTATGTTCAACAAACTATTTGAATGAAGTAATTTAGCATTTTTACGTCACCTTATGGTTTAGTTAATTAAGACGTTACGGCCACTTTTAACTATAACGCCATATTTAACTAAACAATAACATGTCAGGTGTTCATTAGGTGACGTAAAAATGCTAAATTACTTCATTCAGATAGTTTGTTGAGCATAATTTGATTTTCTATCTCTAATTACTAGATATGGTTTTTTTTTCATTGGCGGCGCTAGTGTGCGGCGTAAACGCTCTTAACTAATAAGTGACTTTTCTTGGAAATTATTTATTTATTTTCATCCCGGTGTTATGATGTTAATTTCAAAATAATTCTAAGATACGATTGTAAGATAAGATGAACAACATACAAGATATACAAGAAATCTCTTTCACCGATCGATCTCCTTTGGAAAAACCATAAACAAAACAGAACACATTTAAATAAAGGCGGGTAAGTAATTAAAACTCCACCGATTGAAAATCCGTACCTATCCACTGTTTCTAAACAAAATTGCAACGTCACAAGCACAAAGGGAGAGCTTTTAACGAATTAAAACAATACCCGGTGCATTAAGTTTTTAATTTCAATATCCATTGACGGCGTAACCCTGCCGAGTTGAGAACTCCCGTGTTTCGTTGCGCTATGTTATATGCCGACGCCGTTTTCGATTCGGCCGCGCAATACTGTCAGCTCGGGATCCGAAGCGTCTCATTTATAAACAATACGTCAATGACGTAAGCTTCTTTAGCGGCGCAGATTTATAGCTAGTGATGTGCCCCGGCAATGAAATTTTTTCGACAACGATGGGATGAAAAATATTAAGTTTGTAGATACATAGAAAACGTAAGTATAGGTAATTGACTAGTTAAAATTAATAATTATGAAAAATTTAGTTTCATTATATTTAAAATATTAGGCTAGTTTGGTCTATCGTAAATGGTGTCCAGGTGTTCGGCTCGACCGTATCATGTTGGAAAAAAATTAAAAGAGAGTCTTAATTAATCTGAAATTATCGAAGGTAGGAACATTTAAATCTATTTCAGCTAAGCCTACGAGGCAGCGTTTCTATTCTACGAGATGGTTACTCATCGATAATTGAGATCTCTATACACAGTGAATTTTTCAAGTTTGCGTGGTTGACTAAATCCGAAACTATAAAAAATAAATGGGTACCAGGCACGGGGTAATTTATTTTTTTAAAGTTTCCTAGTCCGATATCTAATCCGATGATTTTGAAAAATACACACTACATATTAGACCCATCTGTTAGTATAAAATTGTGGGAAATATAGACCCCTACATACACGGCAAACTGAAGAAAAGTGATGATTCAAATAAAACATTACAACTCTATCGATACGCTAAGACCCGCCACCACTACCGCCATTCCATTGAATCAACCCGTTCACAGCGTTACTACCACAAACACACTCGAATCGCTCCATCTCTTTCGCACCTGCCGCTTTCTCCCACGTCGGTCTCGCTCGCACCAATAAGCGGCCCTTGCAGCACAAAGTAAGCAGACCCTAGAAGGTAAGCTCAATACATACCGCGCTCGAGCAACGCACATACAAAACCTATCACAGACCCGGAATCTCGGACCATCTCGAAACCAAGCCGAGCGCCTTAGATAAAAAAAAAAAACTTTCCTACACTCACACCAATTATCTAGCCCAAGAAAAGTTTCGCTATGAAACTCGTTAAATGGTTACTAGACAACGTATAAACATACTTAAAATGCTTAAATACACACTTATTATACATAGAAAACACCCAGACCCGAGACAATTCAGAAAAGCAATAATTTCTAAATTGACTCGACCGGGGATCGAACCCGGGACTTCAGAGATGACAACACCAAGAAAACCGGTGTACAAACCACTCGACCATGGAGGTCGTCAAATAGATAATGATTGGTCTCGCGCGCTCGACTAGATACCGCGCTACCTAAAAACAAAAGCTCCGTGAATGCGGCAACTCAATATTGTAGTGTGTGTAAGAACGGTGTCCTTCTTATTCCTTGTATATATTATTTTTTTTACACAGTTTAACTACGCAAACTGGCATTTTACTTCGGCCAAATTTAACAAATCATTCGGTACGCGCACCTCACACACAGTTTGCAACGCGACTGACAGCAGGCGACTGATTCGTGTACGCCGATTTCGGCGTAGTATTTTTTGCCGCATTTAACAAGTACGCCGCCGGCGGTATTTAGTCGCGCGCGTGAGACCAATCATTTATCTAATGCCCGCAGTACACATTGAGCCAGGGTATTGGGCCAGCCTATTGGGCCAACGTGTAGAGATCTACTTGGCGGTATGTTGGTAGCGACGTTCGGTTGGCGCCAACATTGGCGAGCCAACCGAATGTTGTCGGTTTTTCATCCACACATCAAAGGATCTTGGCGCGCTCCGTAAACAGTGTTTACACGTTGGCGTCGTCGTATTTAGTTAGTTGTAAATCGTCAGCAAAGCGAGTTGTGTTGCGCGTGAGTGTCTGAGGCCCTGATTAACGATGGCGTCGTCGTGGACAAGCAACGAGATTTTGCAATTTATAGAAATATATCGAAATGAACCAATTATATGGAATCCAAAGCATGTACACCACCATTGGTGTACTTTGACGTAATAATTAAACGTACTGTATAAATAGATTGCGGCGGCTGCAAGAGACTCCACGTCCATCTTTATCAAAGAGCCAATGCAGAATGATTGGTTCACCAATGTGTATACAGCGACATTGGAAATTCATTATTTTGGCCCAATAGGCTGGGCCAATACCTTGGCTCAATGTGTACTGCGGACTTAAGCCGAGCGCATTTGTTGCGTGTCTGCGAGAGGTTGCCTATGTGTGCGTGGCTCGACCGCGTTTGTAACTTTATCTTCTGCAGTTCCCTTATGTTGTGCCTGTGGTGTGCCGGCGGCTCCTTTGAAGTGCGCAGGCCACGCCCCCCGCCCCGCGCCGCCTATAGTTAATTCGTCACGCGGTAATGACAATGGTTTTAATTACGGAAACGTCGGATTGCGAGAAGTTCTCGGATAAGCGACAGGAAGTAATGGGAGCTTTCCGATCTGCTATTGGACTTGGCTGTGCCATTGCCAATTAGGTCTTTGCGTCGCTGATGGTGGTACGCGATTTGGGCACCTTGGAGAATCTAGTAGGGGATGGAAACATGATTGCGTGATGCCTATCCTCTCGAGAAACCCTCTGAGGGCCTAGTGCGAGTTTCATTCGCGAGAGTTTGTAGCTATAGCAAAATTTTAACTCTTCTCGAATGCCGCCAGGAAGCGCTGCTTCAATGCCATACAAATTTTCATTTTCGTAGACGTAATCGAATGAATACGGATAGTAAACAAAACTAGGCACCCTGAAGATTCTGTCACAACGGCTTAAGGTGCTGTTAAAATTCTCGGCAACATCGCGCTGTAAAGGCTATAGACGACCAGTAGCAATCTCATTTCACCGCCCAACTATCCTGCACGCGATGTCCCGCTGTACGCCAACGTATAAATGTATTTTAATAAAGTAGGTACAAAGAAAAACTTCTATAGAAGTGCTGGCGTGGACGGCACGAAAATCTCGAACTTCTATAGAAGTTATTGGCGGTAAAAAGGTTAAAACTTATACATTGGTATTAGAGCCTCTTTTGACATCTTCCACGGTTCTTTGGACTTAGCAAAAGCACAGATTTATGGGACGATAGCTGCACATAAAAAATCGGTTATGGTCTCATTTTTAAGAGCGTTTACGCCGCACACTAGCGCCACTAATGAAAAAAAACATATCTAGTAATTAGAGGTAGTAAATCAAATTATGCTCAACAAACTATCTGAATGAAGTAATTTAGCATTTTTAAGTCACCTAATGAACACCTGACATGTTATAGTTTAGTTAAATATGGCGTTATAGTTAAAAGTGGCCGTAACGTCTTATTTAAGTAAACCATAACATGTGAGGTGTTCATTAGGTGACGTAAAAATGCTAAATTACTTCATTCAAATAGTTTGTTGAGCATAATTTGATTTACTACCTCTAATTACTAGATATGTTTTTTTTTTTCATTGGTGGCGCTAGTGTGCGGCGTAAACGCTCTTAAGAGCTCCAGCCGTAGATGTGCAGAAAAATAAAGAAACCTGTCATAGGTTTCGAAATTCCTAAAAAATTATGTTACATTACTATTACTAGGTTAAATAAATAAAAAAAAAATTTTTTTTTTATTATACATAGCTCTGGTGCCAGTTTTATTTACCATTCGTGTAACGAAAACGAAAAATTGTCAGTCATCATTAAATAAGGTCACCACCCACCCGAGATCCAATACGAAGGTTGCTTAATTTTTACGATCATCACATCACCCGCACGCGCACTTTGCTACGTCAAGAACTACGTGTTGTAGCATACACTGAATAACGATGCTATTTGTAAACAAAAGAACAATTATATACGTGCGTCATTCAGTTAGAAGAGGCATTTATTTTAAGGTTAATTTATTAATGGTATAACTTAAATTGGATACTCGTTTTTTTTTCATTAACTAAACATACAATAAATATATCGTTTAGATAATTTACATTTAACTTAAAAAAAGCGACAGCTCTCTTTAGATGTTTGCTATATTTTTCAAATATTGAATACGCTAAGTAATACAAACTTTTTTTCATATTTTTCATGTAGGTATTAGGAATTTTACCTGAGTCAAATATCGTGTTTATATATAACTGGCTGTGCTCGCGACTTCGTCCGCGTGGAATAGTGACTTTCGGCAGCATTTTTAATTTTTTAGGCTCTCGTTCCCGTTTTTGCAACATTTGTCACTGATGTTTCGCTCCTATTGGTCGCAGCGTTATTTAGCCTAAAGCCTTCCTCGATAAATGGACTATCCAACACAAAAATATTTTAATTCGAACCAGTACTTCCTGAGATTAGCGCGTTCAAACAAACAAACTCTTCAGCTTTATAATATTAATATAGATAATATAGATTTACGACGTCGGTCGTCCGCGTGGATTTGCGATTTAAATAGAAACTCTTTTGAAATCAAATATAGCCTATGTTACCCGCAGTGAGAGATTTTTTGGAATTGGACCAGTAAGTTCCATAGATCAGCCCCGACATACTAACAAACAAAGTCACGTTACCTCTTTATTAATAGTAATAGATAATAAATAATGTTTTGCAATGAATTGCCTGTATGATCCAATGTGTTCGAACTAAATGTATTTAGAAGGGTGCAGGTTCAAACCCTGCTCGTGGAAATTTTTTCAACATTTGTGTTTTTTTTTAAATGTATTTAATTTATTTATTCAAGTATATTGTTTAGTATCGACTTAACCTAAATACATTAAATTTAAACCCATCTTCAATCGAGCTTGAAAACAGTTTCTCTATTATTAAATTTGCTTTGTCATACTCTTTAGATACTATATAGTTTCATCTTTCTTCTTCTTTCTTTCCTGATCCCATGTTAATTTCTTTCTTGTTTTTAACTGTCTTTTCCTTCCACTGTCCTCTTTATAAGCCGTCACCTAGATTATTACTTTTCATTCAAAAATCAAAATCAAATAATTATGTTTAATGTGAATACAGGATAGTTTTATCCATTAAAATTCAAAAATCATTATAATAAAAAAACATATAGATATTTAGTTTAGACTGCAAATAGCTTATATGAGTCACTATGCCATCGGTTCGTAAGTCTATGGGCGGGACTCGGGAGACCTTGAGCTGAGAAAAACCGGCAAGAAACTCAGCAAGGTCAGTTCTTTTCTCCCTCTCTTCTACAGCGTCAATTTTTTTTGGAAAGAACCACATCTAAGGTATCTTGTATTTGGTCCTTATTAACTTGGTTGGCAGGTTCACCGAGCTACATGTGGCAAAGGTTCGATGAGCCTACCAATTGGGGCGTCAACTACTTTTAATTATTTAATAATTTTGTGTATACTAACATATACTAACATAGTCTTTAAGTTATACTGTTACTAATACACTAATAATCTATGGATCACAATGGTCTGAAAATAAAAGATTTTTATTTTATTTTTTTATTAACACTGCGCCATCCCATCTTCCTAGCACAGCGTGCTGTGCTGGTGCTGCTGCTGCGGCTGCAGAAAACCTCAAGCGGCGAAAGTATAATAACCTTATCGGCAATTACATTTTCGAGTCGTTTGGGGTTGAAACCCTCGGGCCGTGGGGTGCGAGTGCTCATGTTTTGTTTAATGGCATCTCCAAACGGCTGGTTGACTCTTCCCATGACCCAAAGGCTGACTTTTACCTTGGCCAGAGGCTAAGCATTGCCATACAACGAGGCAATGCCGCCAGTCTCTTGGGTACATTACCAGTCGACAGCGACGCGGAGGAATTTTTTGACGCCATATTTTAGTTTCGTAATAGTTTCAAATGATTTTCCAAAAAAAAATTAACACTTAGGTATATTTGCCACTCTATGTTATTTGGGGTCAGCAGAACATTTTTTGTTCTTTTATTCTTCTCGATAGGTAATCCGATATCTCTTTCAGATTTCCCCTTACGAGTGCCTTTTGCGAGTTTTTTTTCTACCATTCGAATTCATTAAATAACGATAACGAGAATTTGTACGGGACGATGAAGCACAAGCTTCTTGCGACAGACGAGGAGAGTTAAAATTTTGCCATACATTTCTCAAGAATTTCGAATGGTTTCCTAACATCCTTATATTGTTCCATACGAGTATTATAAAAATCTAACGCAAATCCAGCATGACCAGACGCACCCAGAAAGCTTGCACTGTTTACAAAATCCACATACAGAAATTGCCCATTACATGCAGCCAGTGTTTACCACACAAGAAAACCATCTTGCATTTCAATTTGAACACGGAGAGTCCTAGAAGTGGTCCGCGGGCTCTCGCCGCGGTAACCGAGCGGAGAATTCGAACGCTCTTACGTAATTACAGGCCGCCGCATCAAAGGTGCCGCCGAGCCGCGCGGCGCCTTTGTAGTCTAATAAACGAGCGGAACGCACCATACCAAATTGCGGTTTAAACTCAACAGAATAAGGTGGGTTTTTGAGTGAAGACGAACAGTTTTCTTAACACCTTCACAGTGCAAGGGGTCATATCAGTTAGGGGTTTTGCCACGGATATGTCAAAAAGAGGTTTTATTACAGCTCTAAATGAGAGACCTCACGGGGCGAACGAACGAATTAGGTCATTCGGTTGTTATAAGGCTGTTTTGTGATTGATTTAGTCGGCATTCCGATGTATACGAACGATGACAGGTACCGATCTAAATAGCCACCAGTTTCTGTTTGTGCGCTTGTAAATGTCGACCTGGAATAACGAGTCACGCGTTTAAATCAAGATTGAGATTATTAGGTAGGCTACTGCCTACCGCAATCCAACCGCTTGGTCAGCGTACGCCGATGAAACAGCCAAATAGCGTCTATGTTGAGATTTGAAAAGGAACCTTCTTAAAATATCTTCTTAAAATATAGAAAGATTTATAAAATGTTTTCGTTTTGTTTATATAATTTTTAACGCAAATTTTGTTGCGAACAAATTGCAAAAACACAAATGTTGAAAAAATTTCTACGAACAGGATTTGAACCTGCACCCTTCTGACATACCGGGTTTTTTCAACATTTGTGTTTTTGTAATTTGTCGTCAACGTCAGGATAAACATTAATTAAAATTAATGTGTAAAATAAACGCAAGGAGATCCGTAAAAGTTGTTTCATTTCAATGTGTAGTGTTCGCGTAAACTTTAGAAAACAATAATACGTTTTATATTGATTAAATTGATTTAACGTGAGAAGAACGCTCTCCCCCTCTCTTTCTAACGTTAGGTATTTGTTTTAATAACAACATTATTGCGTGGCCGGCGCCGTAAATATCACGTATTTAAACACGTTTCTTTTCATAAGCGCTCCCACGGTTACCTATTGAAACTCATAACGTTTTTAGACATAAACTGAAAATGCATAATGTTCATGGCCATAATCGTCACTTGCCATAAGTCTTTATAGCATAACTTCATAACGCATATCATCATATGGCCAAAATCTGTAACACATAATCATGGAAAGGCATAATTGCAATAATCATAATTAACAAAAGGCATAATTTTGCCATAACATTTAAAAGGCATAATATTCAAAAGGCATACATTTTATCATACTCCTTATCATGCAAGCATGCAGCAAACAAGCATGCAGCAAGCATGCGGCATGCAAGCAGCATGCAAGCAAGCAAGCAGCAGGCAAGCAAGCTAGCAGCATGCAAGCAAGCATGAAGCATGCAAGCAAGCAAGCAGCAGGCAAGCAAGCTAGCGGCATGCAAGCAAGCATGAACCATGCAAGCAAGCATGAACCATGCAAGCAAGCATGCAACATGCAGCAGGCATGGTTTCTGTCACGGCTCCGTCGCTGCGAGGCTGCGGCGTTCCCACGCGAACTTATCGTCGCAGATGGTTTTCGCTCTCCACCGAAGCTTTGGCTTGCTGGCCGGACAGCCTCAACTGCGTCGGCGAGCGTTTAAACCACCTGCTCGTCAGCTCGCGGGCCGCCTCGCCTCTCCGCGCCTACGCGCTTCTAAATTACACTCTAGGGGTAGGACAGACAAGACTACGTGAAGTCGGATTTGCAGCGATTCGTTTCTGTCACTGACTTTTGTAGCACAACATTACTAAAAATACAACGTATTAACTTTTTAAGACTATATTTTAAATCAAATTAAAGTTAAAATGCTATTTACATAAAAAAATATACATAATTTAACTTAGTAAACTTATAGCAAGTGAGTAATATACGTAATGTTGTTATAAGAAGTGAAAAACGAAGTAAAAATTATATCCAATGAATATTTTATTCTTTGAAATTAATTCATTTGTAATTGTATGAAATGAAATACACCTCATAAAACAACTTAAGATTATGTCATAACAAAATTATGAATGTTAACAGTTGTGTTAACAGTGCATAGTAAAATTATGCGTTTTAAAGTATGCTTAATAAAATTATGCCAAACAAAAATATAGATTTTAACGATTATGATTTTTTACATTATGCCTTTCAACAATTCTGCGTTATTAAGTTTATGCATAATAAAGTATTATGCCAAAAAATATTATACTTTAGATTTTTATACCATATGATGTATGGCAATCGAAATTATGACAATAAACAGTATGCGTTTTAAAGTGTTCCCACACATAAACACGATACGACGTCGCATCGTACATCGTACACGATGGGGCGCCTGTCTAGTATTTGACAGGCAATAAGGTTGATACTAGCCTGGCGCAACGTTAATTTTTGCGGTGCGACGTCGTATCGTGTTTATATGTTTCGGCCCTAAGAGCTGGCTACACAAAATAAAGAGACTGCAGAAGGCAAACTTCATACAAACGCCGTTTGAGCAACGCACACATAGACAACCTTTCACGGACACGGAGTCTCGCGACAGCATCACTCGGAGTCTCGGACCGATCCGATCCGAACCCTTCGGAGAATCTAGTAGGGCACGAGGACACGCACTTAAGTGCGTACCTAATGCCGTTTCCTCAAGAAAACCTCCGAAGGTGATTCGTTTCACAGGGCTTGAGGAACCGTTTAAGTTTCTCGCCGCCCCCAAACAAGCACGGTGAAGCTTGATACCCATATTGTAGGAATGCATTAAAAAAAATTGTCCGCCATCTTAGATGAGTAGTTATGAAAGAACGTACAAGTCGTATTTAGAAGAAATTTTAAAACTGCAAATCACATTATTGAAAATAATTGTTCCTAAACATATATTAAACAAATATAAAGACAACGCCCAAGAACTGTTTCGATACTGTAACATCATAAATATTTTTGATAAAATTAAATATTCCATTTTAACTCAATGTAATGACACTAGATACTTGTATGTATACAAAAGACATGATAACTTAGGAAAAATAACATATTTTAAAAAATATGTTCTGCCTAAATATAATAATTAAAAATTAAGTTACTTGATACCAGCTTATCCAAATGACTTACCTAATGACCTTCAAAAATTGTACTCGGGCACGGTCGCTAACGGATTGCTAAGTACAAATCAAAATTATTAAGTTATACTGGACAGTCATCTCACTTGGAAGCCACACATAGGAAAAATTAAATCTAAATTAATATCGCTCTCTGGTGTACTATTTAATAATGTAAAATGCTTTCCTAAATTGGGGAATGAATGCCTTGAATTATGGGGAACTGCTGCTAAAAGTAGTTTAAAAACTATCCAAACAAAACAAAATAAATTAATTAAAATACTATTCAATTATAACTTTCTCACATCTACCGATAAAATTTACCAAGAAACCAAGATAATGGATATAAGGCAAACTTATGTATACTTTACGTGCATACTTAGAAGAAAAATCCTAAATAAGGATATTTACACTGGTATAAGTTTTAAACGAAAATCACAAATACAAAATATTCGATTACGCAGTGCTAATAATTGTTCTTAAACCTCCTAGAACAAACTATGGTAAAAATAACTTAGAATACGAAGGTGCTAAACTATATAATAAATTACCTAACCATATTAAAAAACTAAAAAAAATTACTTGTTTCAAGAAAATGCTAAAATCATTTATCATAAACCATAAACGTAAACTATAACATAATATACAAAAAACAAAATAAAATTGAATACTATTTATTAATTAAGGAATGTATATATCTACATTATATATTTAATAATAATAACTGCAAAAATAGTACATAACTGAAACTAAGCAAAATATTCAATAAGTTAGTAAACATATCTATACCTATACAAATATTACTAAGCTAGAATTAAGGTTCATTAATACTTAAAAAGAAAATAATAATAATAGTAAAAATCAAAGAAATTATATTACTTTAATCATACATTTAAAAAAATAAATTAAAAAAAAACCTTAAATATTATATTAGTACGCTGTCAATGCCACATCTACATTTAATTGTACATCCATGTTCTGCGCCCGCGCTATAGATACCTGCCTCACACTGTAGTTGGTGGTACGGCCGCAATCGCACAGAAATGCAAACTACCTACCTTAAATATTGTCAATATTGTTTTCTTCTCAGTGCGTGCGTTCATTGTGCTAAAAATTAAGAGTGATAAAACAAAATGTATCTTTCTCAGTAAGTGAATCTTATGTATTCTTATGAGAAATAAAGTTTCTTTAACCATAAATTTTAAAAATATTTCTTACAAAATTATCATCTTCATAATCTACATTAGGATACTAGCTTTTTGTAAAAAAAAACATAGGTACTTACTCTTGTTTGCATGTAACATATTTTTTATAAGTATTAAGAGTGGCTCTTCTACACAGATAAACCTAGTAAGGTTTCCGTGTTAGAATTATTGTAATGTATGTTGTTTTTTGTAAAATTATTTGAATAATAAAAAATAAAATAAAAAAGGTGTGCCGCCATCTTGGATTTAGAATGACGTCACACAATTAACCATGCATTGTCACGAGAACCAAACACGTATGCCAAATTTCAGGGGTTTCAAATGGGTGAAATATTATAAATGTTTATATAATTTTTAACGCAAATTTTGTTGCGAACAAATTACAAAAACACAAATGTCGAAAAAATTTCCACGAGCAGGGTTTGAACCTGCACCCTTCTGACATACCGGGTCAGGTGCTCTTCCAATTGAGCTATCGTGGTTCTAACCAGCCCGCCGAAATTATTCAACACTATTTACTTTTTACTTTGAAAGCCAAAGGCGCCCATTCAATGTTAATAACTACCGTCATTAACATCCGATCATAATATTTTTACAAATACTAAAGATCAGTTAAGAAGTAGGCAAGCTATTTATAAATGTTTACATAATTTTTAACGCAAATTTTGTTGCGAACAAATTACAAAAACAGAAATGTCGAAAAAATTTCCACGAGCAGGGTTTGGTTTGGCGGGCTGGTTAGAACCACGATAGCTCAATTGGAAGAGCACCTGACCCGGTATGTCAGAAGGGTGCAGGTTCAAACCCTGCTCGTGGAAATTTTTTCGACATTTGTGTTTTTGTAATTTGTTCGCAACAAAATTTGCGTTAAAAATTATATAAACATTTATAAATAGCTTGCCTACTTCTTAACTGATCTTTAGTATTTGTAAAAATATTATGATCGGATGTTAATGACGGTAGTTGTTAACATTGAATGGGCGCCTTTGGCTTTCAAAGTAAAAAGTAAATAGTGTTGAATAATTTCGGCGGGCTGGTTAGAACCACGATAGCTCAATTGGAAGAGCACCTGACCCGGTATGTCAGAAGGGTGCAGGTTCAAACCCTGCTCGTGGAAATTTTTTCGACATTTGTGTTTTTGGGTGAAATATTGATTGCAAAATTCCAGGACATACATACATGTGAAGTTAAATAAAAACTTTTAAAAAAAATGCTGCGCTCAGACCTGTTGCGAGCTGCCGTTGCGAGATTCCGTGTTCGTGTGAGACAAACAGACCCATGTGTGCGTTGCTCAACGCTATTCAACAATATTGAGATGGCAGAGGTGTTTTTGAAAATCATAATGATTGTGTCAAAATTATATAACTTGAGCAAGCAAATTCTATCTAGATCACAGAACAATAAAAAAAAGTTATTGTTCTGTGATATAAATAATTTAATTTATCTATTTATAACAAAATTTCAAATGCGTTAGTCTTCTTATAAATATATATACTATTCGACGAAAAGTATCTATTTCAGTGCGTCGCATTAAGGGTAAAAGTAACAATAACTCCTTCATTCAGTCGAAAACTTAATTTATACCTATGTTTCTCAAAATTAAACTTTATATAGGATGATGATGAATGATAATAGAAATAAGAAGTGAGAAATGATATACCCCCCAACCCCTCGAGTATCTCAGTAAAGATGCTTTGCTAAATCCTCACGTGACTTCTTGAGAGAATTTGAAAAGTGACGTTGCACTGTTTTGTTTCATTTGCCAACACTCATGCACACTCACGAACACTTAACGGTTAATACCTAATCCACAATTATTTCACATTAATATTCGACATAACACAAATTTTAAAAAATAAAACAAAACCGCAGACATGACACTTCACTTTCCCGCCAAGAAGTCTTGCGAGATTCCGTGTCCGTGGGGTTGCCTGTGTATGTGTGCGTCGCTCGAGCGCGTCATATGCAGAGCTTACCTTCTGCAGTCTGCTTATTTTGTGCTGGCTATGTCCATCGATCGTCTCAGGACTAGTAGGAGAAGGGGGCTATAGCCATAAGCGGTAGCGGTAGAGGTTTTGGAGTTTATTGCTTGCTACATGACTTTCTTAGGAGTTATAGATTATCATAGAAATTAAGAATGGTTCAAAATTCAAAAAAATTCAAAATTCAAAATCATTTATTCAGTTTAGGCTACAAGTAGCTCTTGTGAATGTCACTATGCCATCGGTTTGTAAGTCTACTCTGGGCGGGAGATCTTGTACTGAGAAGAACCGGCAAGAAACTCAGCAAGTGTCCAGCTCTTTTCTCCCTTACAGCGTCAAAAATATTGGAAAATGCCCTATCATAGCAGGACACTTTCCATTACAAATAAACACAAAAAATATATATAAGACAACCACACCATGTAAAAAAACAAAATAAAAAAAATGTAAGTTAACAAATTTACATCAGATAATTATGTAAAAGTTTCAATTTCCACAATGTCATACAGCACCACTACAGTACTCTAGTAAAAGTCAAAAATTGTTTAGGTAAAACAAAGTCAAACTATAATTAATAATACTAAAAATAAGATAAGTATGCAAGAGCAGACCAGCCTCCACAGGCGGCACCCGTTCACGAGCATGACATATGAATCAGCCATCGCTTCGCTCAACCATATTTTAGGGAACGTAACGACCCGACACATACGCCACCACCGCAGAGACAATTAAGAGAGCATGACACACTCAAGATACTCTAAATAAAAACTTAATAATCTTTTTAACGCAACGCTGTTTGTTATCTGTAGGACAATGCTGTTAAAATAAAAAAATGTAAGTTAACAAATTTACATCAGATAATTATGTAAAAGTTTCAATTTCCACAATGTCATACAGCACCACTACAGTACTCTAGTAAAAGTCAAAAATTGTTTAGGTAAAACAAAGTCAAATTATAATTAATAATACTAAAAATAAGATAAGTATGCAAGAGCAGACCAGCCTCCACAGGCGGCACCCGTTCACGAGCATGACATATGAATCAGCCATCGCTTCGCTCAACCATATTTTAGGGAACGTAACGACCCGACGCACACGCCACCACCGCAGAGACAATTAAGAGAGCATGACACACTCAAGATACTCTTAATAAAAACTTAATGATCTATTTAACGCAACGCTGTTTGTTATCTGTAGGACAATGCTGATAAAGGCTATCATATCAGTATAAAAATTATAAAAAATAATTTTAATAAATTGATTCAAATATAATGTGATTGTGTAATTACTAAATGCTTTAAAAACTACAAAAAGAAACAATACATAACTTAACTTGAAAAAAAAAATGAAACAGAAAAATAATTAGAAAATTAAATACTAAAGACCTATAAATAAAAGATGTCCTCCAACTGTGGGCTCATGGGAACGGTCCCAAGAATGCTGGCAACATTGCCCCTTTGGATTGCCAAACTAATGCGCTGGCAGAGGTAGCTGCCAGCCTTCTTGTCACCGGAGGCCTCGATAAGGCGAGCACTTAACTCTTTAACTAGATGCTTTGCCTCCGGCCCCCATGGACCCATTGTTTCCACCGCAAACGGAACAAATAAATAATTTGGACCTAGGTTTGCGTATTTGTGCCGTTTGCGATTTTCAGCACTTACCGCAGCAGCCCCCACATGAAGTGAAGTGGCGCGAACATGCGAGGGAGCCACGGTGTCAGCACAGGTTGCATCCCACACCAACGGCCTGCCAAGCTTCCAGGGCCCAATGGTCATTCCGTCAGGTCTCTTGCCATCACTGCGAGAAATACCAGCTGGTTCTAAGACAGCCGGTAAACCAATGGTGGCAAAAGCACTGCGGATGATGCTGTTTAGCGTCGAGTGACGCATCATACGGCCAGCACTACGAGCGCAAGAGAGGCCGTGGTGGCCAAGCTCGTCAACAGCCTCCCCACACACACAGCGGTGAGGGTGGACTATTTTGGCGCCTAAACGGAGGCAGACCGCTAGAGTAAGAGACGGCCCGTCCAACAAGGTACCGACATTGGCAGATGGCAATGCCTGGAGCCAGTGGCCTGACTCTCTCTCGGAAACGGCAGTGAGACGAGCGAGTTCGATCGTGTCAGCCGATGTGGATATAAGCCCCTCCAAAACTTGTTTGCATAACGGCTTAATATAAATATATTGAGATGCAACTGTCAGGACACCAATCTGCTTAAAAAGATTTCTTAAGGAAGTTCGTGATCCTAGTTTATAGATTGCTCTTATTGCTCGTTTCTGTAAAATGAATATAGTTTCAATATCAGCCGCTGTTCCCCACAGTAGGACGCCATACGACATGACACTATGAAAATAACTAAAATAAACTGTTCTAGCAGTTTCAACGTCTGTTAACTGCCTAATTTTTCTAATGGCATAAGCAGCAGAACTGAGTTTACCGGCCAATTTCGATATATGATGATTCCATTGAAGTTTTGAGTCAAGGGTAATGCCTAAAAAGACTGTAGAATCTACCAAATCTAATTGATCACCGTTTATTCTAATATCAGTTGGTTCATTTCTGACATTTGGTAATATAAATTTAATACATTTTGTTTTCTTAGCGTTAATCTGTAAATTATTAATAGTAAACCAATGGAGTACCTCTGAAAGAGCTTTATTTACATTTTCATAATTAGACCTACACCTAGTCACATTAAAAATGAGTGAAGTATCATCTGCAAATAATACAATTTCACAGAAGTTCTCTACAAAGAATGGCAAGTCATTAATATAAATCAAGAATAGAAAAGGACCAAGAATCGACCCCTGTGGAACTCCCATTTTTACATGAGAACCAGATGATTTAGTACCATTTATATCGACAGTTTGAGTTCTAGAGCTGAGATATGACTGTATTAAATTTAGTGCAAAATCTTCGAGACCGTAATAATGTAGCTTCAACACCAGAGTCCGGTGCTTAACGCAATCAAAAGCCTTGGACAAATCGCAAAAAACTCCAAGAGCATTTTGAGACTTCTCCCAGGCATCAAATATATGTTTTATTAGAGCAACGCCTGCATCAGTTGTAGAACGACCCCTAGTAAAACCATATTGCTTACTATGTAAAAGGTTGTTTGTGTTAAAATATGACATTAACTGTTCGAGTATAATTTTTTCATAAATTTTACTTAGTGGGGGTAGCCGTGTCGCACAAACAAATGGTGCTAAGGGCAGACTTCTGTGTTTAACTATAAATTACTTCTTATTTTAAAATAAATCTAATTGAAATTCTGTATATAATTGGTACAACTACAGACACAGGATAAAGGAACAAATACTAAAACTAATAAGTAGGCTACTATGTAGTTGATACTGATTATTACAGTACAGTACCTAGGACTTTATTAAATTATAATACTGAAATGCCAAAGTTACTTATGCAGTTTAGATGCAAATCCTTTGAATTAATTACAAAGTAGAAAAATAACAATTAATTGGCCTAGTACCTACATTGACACTTACAATTTGAATGAAGTGTTTAGTTAAGATTTACACTTATGTTACTAGTATCTTTAATAAATGGAATGAAAACAATACTCCCCCGGTTTATGTTGATGCAGTCCACGGCAAAAGTATTTATTTCAACAACTTTTTGTAAAGTTTGTTTTAACAGTCAGCTGGCGATGACAGTTGGAAAATTACATTACCAAATAATTTAAAAACTACACAATATTTGTCAGAGAAAACACTAGTAGATGTTATTTGTCACTTAATTTAATCACTAATTACAAATTTAGTAATAAATAAGCATAAAAACAATTTATATCTAATTTTTAATAGGAGCTAATTATTTTGACAACTTAACCGGACAGTGTTGCCAGTCGAAAAATTAACTTAATTATAATAATACTGGTTACTATTTTTAACTTTATAATATAGTTATAATCATTAGATGGAATGAGTATTAGTGTAGGTATAAGAAAGATCGTTATGGAAAAAAAAACCTATTATATCAAACGTTTATATTATGAAAGTTTATACAAAAATAATATTAAATTTTTTTTTCGATTTAAACGCTATAACAATAATATTTACATCAAACGTTTTACACCCATATTTCAAACAATTTTTTTGTTTTAAAGTGTATGTTTTACAGTGTAAATTATAAATATGTGTCACTTTGTCATAATTTATTAATTCATTTCATTTTCATTTATTTAAATATTTATAAAATTTATAAAATACAGTGAAAAAATTAAACGCCTAACCGACCATTTATTTATCTTTTAACCTTTGATTATATAAAGCATTTAACTAAGTAAATTGTTTTCCATCATAAATCCCATTCAAAGAAAATCAAATCGTAAGTAGGGATGTGAAAAATAATTGATTATAGGAAAAATCGATTAATAATCGTTTTTTTATATATATAATAAAATCGTTTTAATTAATCGATTTACAAATCAAAAATAATCGGTTTTTTTTTAATTATTTTATTTTTACATCAAATTTTTTTAATCATACATATCATAGACATATTAGATAAATATCATATTCTCACCACCATCATTATCATATCGTCACTACTATAATGAAAATAAATAGTAATAATAATAACAAAAAAAACAATAATCTTAAGTTTCTCGTACCTTTTGACATCTGGACGCGCTCATTGCTTAGCCTACTATCTCCGCTTAAGAGCGTTTACGCCGCACACTAGCGCCGCCAATGAAAAAAAAAACATATCTAGTTGAGCATAATTTGATAGAAAATCAAATTATGCTCAACAAACTATCTGAATGAAGTAATTTAGCATTTTTACGTCACCTAATGAACACCTGACATGTTATGGTTTAGTTAAATATGGCGTTATAGTTAAAAGTGGCCGTAACGTCTTATTTAACTAAACCATATCTTATCTTATCTTAGTGGGGCCTGCCGAGGTTTCCACCTCCCAGTAACACTTCGACCCATTGGGATCTTTTGTGCAACCCCATCCTTTCACTCTTCCTCCTCTGTAAAGATAGATGCCATAAGTCTGGCAACGTCCTTAAGAGCGAAGAGCCTGAAGTCATCCGGTTTCGGATAGGCTGACCCCAGGAGTCCCATTCTTTTCCTAGCCAGAGAGTCGCAGTCACACAGTAGGTGCTGCATTGACTCGGTTTGCTCTCCACATGCCCTACACAAACTGTTTGTTGAAAGGTGCATTCTGTGGAGCATTTGTTTTGTGGCATAATGCCCTGTCAAGGCACCGATGGTTAGTCGGGCCTGCCATCTGCTGCCTCCGCATATGAACTTACTCCGTCCTAAGGCGTTTTCGCCTAGGAAGGATTTGGAGTGTTTCATACCCGGCAGCTCTTTCCATTCGATGCCGTGCCTGTTTTTAATGTAATCTTTTAAGGCCTTGTTGATGGTACTTTGTGCAAGTGCCACGAACGGCTCAGGACCAATAAGCTGAGTCTCTGAGCCCTCCCTGGCAAGTGCATCCGCCATCTCGTTGCCGTGGATTCCCATATGGCCTGGGACCCAGATCAATCGCACCTTGTTATGCCAGCTTGTTTAGAGCTTTTGTGGTTTCCAGAACAAGGCCCGAGTCGATTCGGGGCGATATGAGTGACTTGAGCGCGGCTTGGCTGTCACTCAGGATGAATATATTGCGCTTTTTAATAGCTAACTCTATATTCTGCTTTGCGCATAGGAGAATTGCGAAAGTTTCTGCTTGGTAAACAATAGCAAATTTTCCCATGCTTTGACTATGCCTGAAGTCGTTATTATAGACGCCTGCCCCTGTGCCCGACTTCATTTTTGATCCGTCGGTGTACCAGATTAGGCTGTCTTTTTCCGGAGACGGTGGCCCTCGTTTCCATTCGTCCCTGGTTGGAACATAAACTTTAAATTTCTTTTCGAACACGAATATGGGGGATATTTTATCGCAACCCATTTCCATGACCCTATCAGGAATGTCACTTGGTTCCCATTTTGTTGTCTGTTGTCCATTTTGAGGTTTAGATGCGTCCCATAGTCCGGCCACCTTTAGTCTATGTAACGCTTTCTTTGCCTCTGTCTCTATTACAATGTGCAGGGGTGGAAGGTCTGTGAGGACCTCCAGCGCTGCCGTTGGAGTGGTTCTAAAGGCACCAGTGATTGCTAGACAAGCTGTTCTCTGAAGTTTGCTAAGAGCATTCTTACAGATCTTCAGCCTGGTTCTGGGCCACCAGACGATGCTGCCATATGTGAGGATCGGTCTCATCATCGTCATGTAGATCCACCTAATGATTTTGGGGTTGAGTCCCCAAGTCTTGCCATATGTAGACCGACACATGCCAAAGACTCTGTAAGCCTTGGCTACGGTTCTGTCCACATGCTGTTTCCAAGTAAGTTGCCTATCCAGCGTTAAGCCTAGATATTTCACTTCTTTGGACCAAGAGAGCCGGGTTCCATAGAGTGTTAGGTTACCCAGTCCCGTAGTGTTTCTCATTCTTGTAAAGGGGATGGCTGTTGTTTTCCCCGGGTTTACAGAGAGGTGATGGGCATTGCACCATTCCTCCAGGAGACCCAGGGCACGTTGCATTAACCCCGATACCGTAGAGGGAAATTTCCCACTGACTGAGATGACCAGATCATCAGCATAACCCACCGTATAGAATGGTCCTTTATTCAGCCTTACTACAATTGAGTCAACCACAAGGCTCCACAGAAGAGGCGAGAGAACCCCTCCTTGTGGGCATCCTCTAGTTGTTCGCGCAATTAGACTGTCACCTAGCAGTTCAGAGTTAATAATTCTACCCTTTAACATGCATTCAATCCAATTGCAGATCGGTTGTGGCACACCATGGTTCTTGGCTGCAACCTTGATGGATTCAAAGGTGCGATCAAATGCACCTTCGATATCTACGAAAGTGCAGTCGCAAATCTCCTTGTTCTCCAGCGCAGATTCCGCTCGACTCACCACATGATGAAAAGCAGTTTCGGTTGACTTCCCCGCCTGATATGCACACTGAAGTCCATGGAGTGGGAATCTTTTCAGAGGTCCCGCTCTGATATATTTGTCTACCATCTTCTCCAGGGTCTTCAGGAGAAAGGATTGTAGACTTATGGGCCTAAAGCTTAAGCTTTGGGTTCTTCGTAATCTGGTTTTCCCGTTTTGGGTATAAAGATTACCTTAACACGCCTCCATGTTCTGGGAATATGTCCAAAAGCTATGCAAGCTTTATACAGCCTGCAGAGATGGGGTCCCGGGATGGAGGCGCCCTGTTGTAGTAGAATGGGATAAATGTTGTCAGGTCCTGGCGCCTTAAACGGTTGAAAACTCCCAAGAGCCCATTTAACCTTACATTCATCCACTACCCTTTTCGCTGTTATCCAGTTATATTTGGAAGTTCGCCTCTGCTGTTCCTTCCAGCTGATTGGATCATGATCGTCCTGGATGACTTCTGATCCAGGGAAATGAGTGTCAAACATGGCCTTCAATGTCTCATTCCCTGTCTCTGTAGGCACTCCATCTTCCTTCCTTAATGTGGTTAATGGAATCGCCTTTGTTGTAGAGATAGCCTTGGTTAGTCTCATTGCTTCCGGAACAGATTGTATCTGGTCACAATGTTTCCTCCAGGCAGATCTCTTTGCCTTACGTACCGCACTACTGTACCGTGTTAAGGCCTCCTTGTAGTCGCTGAAGTCGTTCCTCGCTTTCGCTTCGTTGAACGCCTGTCGTGTAGCTCTTCTAATACGAGCCAGTTCCGGGTTCCACCATGGTACCCTCCTTGTCACTGATTTCGTTTCTGGACAGTTATTTTGCCAGGCCGTCACCAGTGCTTCTGTGATTCTGTCAGCTTCAAACTCTATGTCTAAGGCTAAGTTTAATTTACAGCTGGGACAATCCAGTTCCATTCTGAGGTCCTTTTTGAAGCCCTCCCAGTTAGTGTTCCTAGGGTTCTTCCTACGCACAGTTTCTATGGTTTCACCTAGCCTGTACCTAAAGCATATGTAGTTATGATCGGAAAGGGAGACCTCATCCGACACATGCCAGTTTGTGATGTTCCTTACCGCTCTATTGTTAGCAATGGTTACGTTGATCACCTGTGCCCTGCGGGCGTTGAAAAAAGTAGGCTTGCTACCTTTGTTAAGTAATTGCATGGGTGAACTTACCAGATATTCCAGAAGCTTCTCCCCCCTTTCATTGGTGTCTGAGCTGCCCCAGACGACATGATGCGCGTTTGCGTCGCAGCCGATGATGACATCTAAGTTTTCTCGGTTGCCGTAGGTTACCAGTTCCCGTATCTGTGGTGATACTGGGTCTGCCTTCTCGTAAGGGAGATAAGCTGACGATAAGATTACCGTTCGCTTCGTCCCCCCCTCCCCTGTGTGGATCCTGACAACTGTCAGGTCCCTGCAACAGAACTTGTTTAAAGGCATTGCATGTATGTCATTTCTGACATAAATGCAAGTCCTCATGTCATTAGTGGAACAATTATGAAAAAGAGTACCAGGAGCTCCACCTAAGCCCTTTATCATTCCCCCATAAAGGTAGGGTTCCTGAATTAGGGCAATATCGAACTTGTTCATTTTAAGCTCGCGTGCCAGAAGGGCAGTCGCGGCCTTACAGTGGTGCAAATTAATCTGTACACACCTTATTCCCGCCATTTCTATTGTCTAATGGCCGTCTTCCGAGCTAGGTTCCCCATCCGTTGTCGCCTGCGCGCCCAACGGGGAGGACCCTCCCAGAAGCAGCTCGTCCATGGCGAGCTCTCCTACAATGTCTTCAGATCTTGGGGAGGAGATCCCACCACATTCCATTGGTGTCATCTCCTCTCCAACATCCTCTAGTGCGGCGACTGTAACAGCCAGTTCTGGCTGCACCTTTGCCACTAGTGCGCTTTGGGAGCACTCACCCTCAGTCACTCCCGCCACGCTCACTCCTTCACTACTGCCTTGGGCCTCGACAGGCTCGCCCGTAAGCTTCTCCTCTAGAAGCTTAAAGACGCTCCTGTCGATGCCCGTGTAAAGGCAATAGCCCTCCGCTTTGATGAATGCTGCAGAGGCACCATCCATCAGTATGACCCTCCGTACTGTCAGACCCTCGATCTTAGTGTCGACGATCTTCCAGCCCGAGGTCTTCAAACCGGGATGACACCTCTGCAGCATTCTCAAAACCCTGCCCGTGTCAAGGCGGCTGACGTTTCGGGACTTCCATGCCATCTTTACAGGCTTTGGAAGGTCCTTGGCATCGACCACCCTGAGCAATGCGCCTTCGACAGTTAGGCCGTCCTGTGCTCGAAGCCATTCCGCCGAGCCACTCTCTTCACAAGTGAAGAGGATGGCACCCGCCGAAATGCCTCCCATACTAACTACTGGGATGGGGTCAGGTGTGGCCTCCAACAGGTCCCAAATGGTTCCTTGGATGGCCACATAGTGACTCTCCCCCAGCATGGTTGCCTGGTAGTCATCAGCAACGATGGCCATCTTAAAAGCACTTACTGCTCCCGCGTAAGACCCGTGAGTCTTAACGCGTTTAGCATCAAGCGCCGCCTGGCTCTCGTTGCTGACCTCCCTCTGCCGCTTAGAGCGTTCCACCGGAGCCTGCTCACCTTCGGCTTGCTGCCTAACCAGCTTCGCCTTACGCTTGCGGTAGCCCGACCTGTGGCCTGACGCCCTGCCCTCGCTCACCTTCTCTACATCAGGCCGAGGACCAACAGGCAGGATCCCATCAGGACCCAGTACCTGCAGCCCCGATGGTCCGGCGGTGACGACGGGATGGATCCCATCAGGACCCCGTTCCCGTAGCTCCACCATTCCACGGCCCTCCATAGGGGATTGCTGGGCTGGCGCTGTAGCCCCTCCACTATGCAACGACCTTCCACCTGCTTGGTCCCCTCGCACAAAGGTCGACGGGTTCGGCCCCCTAAGGTACCCAATCCCACCTGACCCTGGCATGGAGCCCGACTGCAGTGGATGCCGTGCCGGAGCACCGGACGCCACGCCTTTCCCTCTACGGTTTCGGCCTCGTCCGCTAGGCAGATTCGGTCCCCGAAGGTGTCCGTCTCCACTTTGCTTCGGAGTAGTCCCGTCCTTTAACGCGCCTACCCCCGTAGGGGCGCGGTGCGCTTTCGTCCCTTGCGGGACCTTAGTTTCGCCGCGCATAGCGGCACTAAATTCTGGCAAATATTTTGCCCCTCCCAGATACAAGGGGCAGCCTGAGCCCGAAGGCCCAGGAAGGGGTTCTCCGGCTCCGCCGGTACCTAACTAAACCATAACATGTGAGGTGTTCATTAGGTGCCGTAAAAATGCTAAATTACTTCATTTAAATAGTTTGTTGAGCATAATTTGATTTTCTATCTCTAATTACTAGATATGTTTCTTTTTTCATTAGTGGCGCTAGTGTGCGGCGTAAACGCTCTTAAATCTTCCTCCTTGCAGCACTAACATGTATGGCGATACTTTTACTGTCCAAGCAGCAAAACTTTGGAATATGTTACCAATACCTCTACGAGAATGTCGCACTGTGGGTACTTTTAAAAAACAACTAAAAAGTTATCTACTATCGGTTACTTGAGTGGCACTGAATCACGTTATGTTTTTCCATATAGAATATATTATATTTAGTAGTATATTCATATTTTTGTGTACATATGTAGTTTAATGTGTGGTTGTCTTTATGTTATATAAATATCATATTTTCTTAATAACTCTGTGCGCAGTGTCTATCTAACTAGCTACTTTCATACTATCCTGCCACCATGGTCTGCTGGAAGAAATCTCTTTTTAGAGATAAGCTTACCTGTACTATTATTATTAAATTAAGATTATTAAAAATAAATAATCTTAATTTATAACTTTGAGCACTACAATACTTTAAACTGCTTGGCGCGTTCGCGGCATTCGGAAAAAATGTTTAAACTCGTACCGGTTGGCGATTATTGTTGTGCGATGTTTCTAGGTAATTATTTAATTACTTTTATCTACACTAATGTTGTAACATTCTACTTATGTTTCCAATACTTGACTTATAATTACTACTGTTATAGCGCAGACAACAAAACACTCAATTTAAGCAATTTCACATGATGGTATAATATCCACATCGATATCGTAAAATCTCATTATAACATCAATAGAACGCGACCAATTAACCTGGCGAACCTTATGTCAAAATCCTCATACAAGTTGTATAACATTTTGATATTAGGCTGGCTTTTGAAAACAGTTGGGTTATACGTGAAAACTTCGTCGAAACTACTAAATACTAAACTTACATACACAAAACTCTTTGGTAAGATCTTGTGCCAATTAAATAAAAAAAGAACAGCGCGCGCTCGCTCCTGATTGGCCCTGCGCGCGCAGCTGCGCTCTCATTGGTTAGATTTTAATGGCGGCAAGTTCACTGTGACAATACACGTACGCGTGAATTTAATGTTTCGCAATGTGTTTTGTTTTTAAAATACAAATTAAAAGTTAAAAATGGACAGCGACGATGATATTTATACGCCTCCGGATATTCTAGAATTGGCAACAAAAGTAACTCACAATCTTTTGCCAAAAAAATCTAGAAAATTATATGAAAAAGAATATAATAACTTTTTGGCATGGAAGATTGAAAAGAAAACTACATCATTTTCTGAAAATGTCATTCTTGTGTATCTCAAAGACCTCTCCGACAAATTCAAGCCATCTTCTATGTGGGCTAAATATTCTATGCTCAAGTCCACACTGAGTATCTACAACAATATTGATATCACGAAGTATTCAAAAGTCATAGCGTTCCTGAAACGCAGTTCAGAAGGACACAAGGAAAAAAAGTCCTTGACGTTTACATCAGGTCAAATAAAGATGTTCCTGAAAGATTCACCAGATATTTTGTATCTTTTTGAAAAGGTAAGTGTATTTTAGTTCTGTTATTTAATCTACCTAGTACTTACGTACTACACACGCAAGTTATCTAGACACTCCGTTTAAGCGCTTTGTGTATAAATTAGGTAGTAGGTACCTACACTTTACTACTTCATAAATCATAGTTTTTGCCTTGGCTATGTACCTCAAGCTTATTATATCGTTTATTGTTACAGGTTGCACTAATCTGCGGCATAATGGGGGCATGCCGAAGGCAAGAGCTATACAACATCCAGTTCGATGAAGTCTCTAACATAGACGACAGTACAATCATGGTGAAAGTTTCGAAAACAAAAACGAAAATAGATCGTTCTTTCGTTGTGACGGGCAACTGCTATGCCGTATGTAAAAAATACATGGAACTTCGACCCACCCCCTGTCGAAACCCTGCCTTTTTCTTGAGCTATAGATCGGGGAAGTGCGTCGATCAAAGAACTGGTATTAATAAATTTGGTGCTCTGGGAAAAACTATCGCAAGTTTTTTGAATCTGCCTAACCCAGCGTTGTACACGGGGCATTGCTTCCGGCGCACCTCGGCGACCCTTCTCATAGATAGCGGTGGTGATTTGACCGCACTGAAACGACACGGGGGGTGAAAGTCTTCTACTGTGGCTGAAAGCTACATTGATGAGTCTTTAATGAATAAAATTCAAGTCTCAAATACGATCTTGAACAGTATAGAAAACAAGACGAATGAAGTAATTATAAATATTCCAACTCCGTCTACGAGCTCTACTGCTTGCCCCGCGACCGCTACAGCTGCTGGATCAATAATTAACATTAACTTTCAAAATTGTACCATCCAAAATTTGAACAATTATTATAAATAAACTATTGTCAGCTTTTACTCTTGTTGTTTGACTAATTGCATTAGTGAAGATAAAGTAGTGTATGCAACTGCATATAACACGGGTATTAAAACACTCGTTACTATTATGAAACTCGCTGCGCTCGTTTCATAAACTCACACTCGTGTTTTAATACCCTTCATTATATGACAGTTGCATAAACTATTATATATTCGTTAGATCATCATAATCATAATTAATTATTAATTATTATCTAAATTTAATTAATATCATTGGGTTGGGTTCTTGATTGATACAGTAAGTTTTTCTATCTAATCTTTGACGAGACACTGATTGATTTGATTAGCGACAGACAAGACAGAGAGATTCATAGCCTCAGACACCTCAGACTAATAACTAAAGCTATAGAAGGAAGGTTAAAATATAAAACGTGCAACTATGTTTAGTTCCGTTCTATCCTATGGCTGGAAAAGGAGGTTGGAGTGAGACAAATGGTTGACACTTAGTTTTTATTTTTCGTATTGTTGTGTCATCGGTCAGTCAGAGGTTGAACTCTCAAAAATAAGATCTTGAGTTCCTCGGCCCCGGCCAAATTCAGAAGTACAGTCGGCGGCAGATCAACCTACCCAAATCTGTAAAATTTCTCCAATGAATATTGATCCTTAAAACTAAACAATAAAGTTCAAAATTGATTGTAGAAATTTGACAGTTTTGGGTAGGTTGATCTGCCGCCGTGTGTACATTGATTATAAAGCTGACAGTTCGTCTTAGATCTATTATAAAAAATAGGGCACCTAGAGTGCAAAGAAAATGGAAAAGTAACGAGTAAATAGAATAATAAATTGTGCAGTAAAAATGTAAGCGCCAAGCCGTTAGTTTAGGAAACCGTATTAGGACGGTGTAAAGAAAATCTCCGACATGGCCCACGTCGGGGGACAAGTTTAAAAAAAAAACCTTTTTTCTGTATACATAGGTACCTACCTACTAGCCCTACCTCTTTTTTAATTATTTTTTAAACTTTAATTAAATTAAGTTAATTTGTTTTGAGCAAAAATTCAATGTAAAAAATAAATACCTCCTAGTAAATTCATTAATATTGTTTCCTTTTCAATGAGTTCGCTGTTTGATAGTGCAATTTATTTACTGTTATTATTATTATTATTGTCGATTTATTGGCAATTTAAAATGTATTTTTAATAAATATAGTGACAAAACAAGTTGTTAACGCCACCGCCCGCCCGCCCGCGCGTGGCAATCGCCAGGCCGCGCTAGCACCCGCGCATGCGCCCCGCGCTCCGCGCTCCGCGCGACACGGCGACACGCGCTGCCTCGCAGTCTGGAGGTCAATTCTATTAGAAAACTGCAACTGCACGTTTACGCCTGTCATTTGTCGCGTGTAGGAGTAGTGCCGTGGAAATAGACGTATTCTATTAAAATTCTCTGCACCACAACTACACTAAAACTGCGCGACTACTACACTACAGTTGCACGAATCCTGCAATAAAACTAAAAGAACTAATGTTACAATACGCTAAATACGTAAAATGCTTATAAATACGCTGTGCAAAAGTTGCTCACGATCTACTTCAATAAACCTGCACAAAAACTGCACCAATACTGCTGTCATTACTACAAAAATGTCAAAATATTTTAATGGAATAGGTACGATTATTTTGCAGTAAACGTGCAGGTGTAGTGCAGTTTTGTTAGTGGAATACCTATTTGCGTTACTTCTCCGTCTCTGCAACACTACGGCAGCAGCGCTGCATAACAGAACACCGAAACGTCAAAATTTGCTCATTTTGACACACGCGACTCTGCAGTTTAGTTGCAGTTGTTTAGTAGAATCGGCCTACTGGACTCGGTACGGCACAGGAGCACGCGCGCCGTTCATACAATTTTCAATCACTTCAGTTTGCTCATTTTTGTAATTTTATTCAACAAGTAAATTCGTTAAAACTCGCTCGTTGTCTTAATTGCCTCGCCTACGCCTTCCCATGAATCTTCGAGCCGAATTTTGGCGTAATTTCGCTTCGCAACCATCGTGAGCGGCGGCGTATGTCGAGCGTCGCAACCGCCATTTTCGAACACGTTTTCACCACCGCTGGGAAGCAACGGCAGGCGAGAGTTTTCGAGGCGAACGACATCAATTCAGCAATTGAAGAACCGAGTCCAGACTCCGGCACAAGCAGAAAACTCAAACATTTGTACCGTAATCATCATTACACCAAGACGGGGAGTTCGAGTGGTATTGTGAGTTCGTTCCATGTCCCACGTCCCACCTTTTCCCGTCAATTTTTCAATTTCATAGTCCACAAGATATCACATTAAAAAATTTTTGCTTCGGTACCTACCTAGATAACCTGCATCATTAATCAAATAGTTATTTTCATTATAAAGGTCAATCATTAAAATTCTACCACATATCAATTTCATGCTAATCACAGGCTAATCATTATTAGAATAATTTCAGAGGCCTAGTTTTAAAAGCCCAACACTTGTACCCGAAATTTGTTGCTTCACTTATTTTTTTCTCATACATTTCGTTAATTTCAGAATTCGGTTGCGAACACGCGGCCTCCGTTCTTGCGCCGGGGCGGTTCCGGGTTGCCTACGATTGCTCGGGCGGGTCCTGCTTGCGCGCATCGCAAGGGGTCACGTCGAGGCCGTGCGCGCATATGCTGACCGCGTGGCCGCCACGCGGTCCGTGCACGCTCATGCACATTGCACGTTGCACGACAAACGCGTGGCTTTCTGCTTGCATTTAAATTTAAGTACCTATTGTTTTTTGTTACATTTAGCAAATCATTTTAGCTTCTTATTTTGAACTTCAGTAGATTTCAGTTTAAATCACAATGGATCTTAAAGCTTTGAGAAGGACTCGAGGTACATATAAAGCAAAGTTAACCATGTTCGATCAATATTTAGAAACTGTTTTGTCACATGAGTGAGTGAGTATAGCAATTTACAAATTCGAGAATTATCCAACCGTCTTCAAATAATAAAGTCCATGTAAAGTGATTTTGAGAATACACAAACTAAAATAGAAACTTCATGCGACATTTCAGAAGAGCAACAAAGGGAATCCTTAATAACCTACAGGTTCGCACACGAGTGGTGTTTTCTATGTATTATAAATATGTATTTAAGTATTTTAAGTATGTTTATCCGTTGTCTCATAACGAAGCTTCTCTTGGGCTAGATAATTGGTGTGAGTGTAGGAAAGTTTATTTAGTTTAGTTTAAAGCCAAAGGCGCCCATTCAACAACAAAATTTGAGTTAAAATTATATTAAAAAAACAAAAACATTTTAATAACTTACTAAATAATTAAAATTTACTTATACAACTTCATCATCATCATCATCATCTCAGCCAAAAGACGTCCACTGCTGGACAAAGACCTCCCCCCAAGGATCTCCACAACGACCGGTTTTGTGCTGCTCGCATCAAGCGGCTTCCCGTGACCTTCAGCAGATCGTCGGTCCACCTTATTGGAGGCCTGCCCACACTGCGCTTTCGGGTACGTGGTCGCCACTCAAGGACTATTCCACCCCAGCGGTCATCAGTCCTGCGAGCAACTTGAGCTTAGCAATTCTTCGGGCTATGTCGGTTACCTTAGTTCTTCTGCGGATCTCCTCATTTCCGATTCGATCACGCAGATAAACCCCGAGCGTAGCCCTCTCCATTGCTCTTTGAGTGACCTTGAGCCTTTTTATGAGGCCCATAGTGAGGGACCACGTCTCAGTCCCGTAGTATGTTTACAATCATCGCACTGGTAACAAAATTATCCTGTATGTATTGGGATATATCGCATCTATAAGATTTTCCATACCTATTATGTACTTTGCGAGCCAATCTATTGTCCAGTATGATTTCAGCGTCACTGCCATTAGTGCTGGAGAAGGTATTTTTCCTTCTCCAAGTTAGAACAGCAATCGCCTCTGGGGTCTACTGGTTGGACAAACGGTCCTGGTTTCGATTTTAGGTAAGGATGTTTTAAGTCTGTAAGTCTAGTTACATCCATCTTATCTAAATCTATCGTAAAAACAACAATGTAATGGCCAAAAAAGTCTTATTTTATCTTTAAGTAGGTTTCACCATGTACATGGTACACAAAATTTGCATGCATTTACACACTTTAAATAATGTTCTCCTCCTGTACAATATTTCCCGCTCTTCATCTCAGGGAAAGGGGGAACGGCTGAAAACCAGCACTGTGAAAATCTCAGTGAAAGCTGAGCCATTCCCTTTTGCCTCTGACATTTCATTATTATTCATTATTATTCATTATTATTATGTAATTCTCTGTGACTTATTTTTGATTTCGCAATATTTCCAGAACTAAGCTACCAAATTAGACGCAGTAAAGAACACATTTTATCTCCATAAAATTCCTCGGGTGATGAAACTATTTATTTTAGTAAAGATTTAAATATTGTGCCTAATAAAAAAACTTTAAAACACCTTGAAAAATTAAATGATTTTTTAACATTAAAAACGTTATTGTGGTTTAAATTTATAAACTAAGTATATCGTGCCGCTGATTTTTTTTTAGATCTACTGATGACTAATATTTTTGTTGTACATTATTATCATGTATAAACAACCGTTTGGTTAGCGCACGCTGATAAAGCAGCCAAGTTGCGCTTCTTTATTCTGACTTCATGAAAATTTTATGATTTGGAAGTGTACCTAAACTATTGTTTATCAAAATAAATTATAACCGATGGTCACCCTGATATTTTATTGTGGACATTGGAAAGTATTTTTTTTAAATTAGATCAGTAGTTTCGGAGATTACCTCATAAATCCAAATTTACGAACTTCATCTCTTCATAACATTACTTAGTGTAGATAAATAACGTTATTGTGGCTGTACTATAAAAGCTAGGTATATCGTGTCGCTGACTTTTTTTTCATCAACTGATGCATAACACTATTTTAGTACATTATTTTCATGTATACCCATCCGTTTGATCAGCGTACGCCGATGAAGCGGTTAAGCAGCGCTTTTTTTCCCTCAGGCTGAGAACGACAACTTCCTAAAACGACAAGTTCCGAAAACGACAACTTCCTAAAATGACAACATTTTAGAATGTCAACTTCCAAAAACGACAACTTCCAAAAAACGACAAGTTCCGAAAACAACTGATTGATCCGTCGGGCGAAAAACTGTACCTTTACCGACTTAATTTACAAATTTAGAGATTTCGAGATGAAAACCCCGACAAACAAACTAACAAACAAACATAGAAACGTTACCTTTTTAATAATAGCAAAGAGTATAGCTTTATCAAACTCCATCGATAATTAACAAAAATAATCTGAAAAATATATTATTAAATAATATAATGTACCTAATAACATAATTAATAATATTACATAATTATATTATATTATGTAATATTATACATATATATTCAATTCAATATTTAATATTATCAATAAAATCAAATAATAACGTTGCTCAAGCCTTACCAGAATGTCGATTATGCAAAATCCGTTACCTACTTCCACAAACTGATAATTAATGCGTCCTAATCAACTTGTTTCTGAAGCAATAATAACCAATGTGCAGTCAGAATAACACAAAAGTATTTAATTTGTAATAATAATCTTTGTTTAGAAGTTAAATAAATGAAAATAGTTTCCTAACATGAACTTGAACTTGTTTACCATATATCGGCACTAGATGGCGCTGAACGTACCCTCCTGAATCGCGCTATCGAAGTTGTTCGCCGGCACTGTATAAGCTTCGGGCGGTCATATTAACAGTAACTCTGGTTTCCCTTCAAAACGTATAAATCTTTCGCCTTTTACTAAAGATTTCCGTGGAGGGGAACACTCAAATGAGTCTGTAACTATTTTTGAAGTCCTACGTAAGTAGGACAATATAAGCTATAACCTCAAGCTATGGAAGGAAACCGTACTATAATAGTAAGCAACACAAATATCTGTTCGTTTGTGCTCCGAAACAGGTATTTGGGTTTTATATTATTAAATATACTATTTTAAATTTTTACTAATGAACCTAGGTGTTGTATTGAAAAGAGATTGTCCCGGACACGCGTCTAGGCGCTCTGTGACAACTTCTTAAAATGTCCCCTTCTGGATACGACTAATTCTGTATTTGACCACCGGACTGTCTATCTCTTTTCAATACGCAAAGAGATAGACAGAATACGGGTAGATGGCGCTGCCAACTAGTAAACATTAGCTCCGTATTGATATAACATTTAAAAATACCAAGAGTTGATTATAGTCAGCATACTTATGAACTTTGTGTGTAGTGCGGCCTAAATATTGTGCACAAGTGTTGTTTTCAACAATTTCCAGACGTGTGTGTGTAAAGTTGAGTCTGAATAGTGCTAAAGATAAACTGACTTATATTCAATGTTATTCGACATCGTGCTAAAAAAAACAGTTATGGTCATATTTGTGATAATTGCAACACAATACAATCAAGTGATCAACTTATAAGAACTCAGTGCTCAAATTAAGAACAATTGTTCGGCCCGGACGGTTAATTTTTATTTAAAAGTGATAACGTACTACAGCATTGTCAACCTTCTATCGTCGTGTCTAAGGTTATTCTTACTAAAATTTTAATTAACGCCATCTACTGAGACACTTTCACATTATTGTCATTGATCACGGCATTGCTTGCTGAACCAGTAGCGACTTCTGCTGACATCTAGTGAAACTTGATCAGGTGTGTAGGGAGAACCAAAACGTCACTACTAAATTCGTCGCTCATCGCAAGGCACCGGTGGCGCAGTGGCAAGTGTAGTTACGGGTATAAAGTACCCGGAGGTCGACAGTTCGAGCCCTCAACAAACTTTCACTTTTTGCAACAAATATTTTATATTTAGATAATTATATTTTCATCTTACAATGGCATCTTCTGCACCAAATCAGAAAGCCAAAATAACCGGCCGTAAGTTGTCAACGTCGGTTATTTGTAATAAATGTAAATCTTCCGTGTCTTTAAAAGACACTATTCAATGCTCCAAATGCAAAAACAGATACGAGTTTGATTGTATTGGTTTGTTAGAAAAGTTGTATCGTATCATGGATAAGGACAAAAAGAAAAACTGGAAATGTTCCCCTTGCTTACATGTGCGAGTAAGATCTATAGTAAGTACAGACCAAAGCAATGTGATGGCAAGGCGGCAAAAAGCTACGAAGACTATAATGGATGTGCAGTCCCCGCTGCCGGCGGAAAATGTTGTCCAGTTGAATAGTACTAATCCATCACAGTCTTTCAATCTTGATAATTATTGCGATTCTCAAGCCGTACCAGAAGAGGATATATTGTCCGATGACTCGTACTTAGCTATAGAAAGGACATCAAGAAGCGCTGAGCACACCTTATTAAACGACACTATTACCGAATATGAACTTCGCGAAGAAATAAATCAAAAACTAAACAAGTTGCTCCTATTGAGCAATGTTTAATAGACATAAATGTCAGTAGTGTTTCTACTGACATTCTAATCAATAATTTAAATTAAATCATAAGACAAAAGAGGAATTCTCTTTCAAAATGTTTGGTAATATTTTAAATAAACGTAAAATTAATTCTAAGAACAGCCCATCCCAACCTACAATTATTAAAAATGTTCACTCGATTAATATAGTTCACCAGAACATTCAAGGGATGACAGGCAAAGATCTGGAGATTGAATTGTTCATGAACGATAATAAAGTTGATATTTTATGTATTACTGAACACTGGCTTAAAGATCATCAGTTCATGTTCAATTTTAATAATCATTTGGTATGTAGTTCGTTCAGTCGAGTAAATTCAATTCATGGTGGCTCCTTAATTATAGTTAATAAGAAATTAAAATTAAAGGAACGAAAAGACATAGTGAGCCTCTCTATATACAGGCCGTATACAGGCCTCCGTCAGCATTGTATGATTATTTTGAAAAAGTAATGGATGAAGCATTATATAAAATCCGCAATGTAGGTAAAAAGATAGTTATTTGCGGTGATTTTAATATTAATTTGTTAGAAAAGTCTACAGGTTCTATCAAAATTATTTCAATCGTATAATTTAAATAATTTATTTTTGGAGCCAACTAGAATAACTGCCACTTCGGTCACTTGTATTGATAACATATATACCGATCTAGTACCACTGTCTAAACTCATTATTAATAAACTGGACTCTGATCATTGTGGCCAAATGGTCAGCCTTCCACATCAGTGTAAGCAAGTGAAGAAACAGAATATCACTGTTGTACCAAAAACTGCAGGTCGTCTAGAACGGTTTAAAAACAATCTTTATGATAATATATGTTTTTTAAAGTATAATGATAACCCAAATGAATTTTATAAAGATTTCTTTCATAAATATTGTACAGAATTTAATAAAACTTTTATTCCAAAAAGGATCTCGGTTAGTGGTACTGTTACTTTTAGTGAATGGGCTACAATTGGTATCCACAAAAGTAGAAAGCGACTTTATGAGCTATATGATGAACGCAACTATAACACCAGTGAAGATTTTAAATTGTATGTCAAAAATTATTCTAAGTTATTTAAAATAGTATGTCGATTAGCAAAGGCAAAGTTCCTGAGTTCAAAGATTAAGCTAAGTGATAACAAAATAAAAATGACATGGAATATTATAAATAGTGAAACTGGAAATGTCAAAAGTCGTAACAATGAGTACAAATTGAGCTACGAAAATCAAACCTTAACTTCCGATGCTGATGTTGCTGCGGCATTTGAGAAGTTTTTTACTGATATTCCAGTTTCAACTACAAAGGCTTTGGACTCCTCCCCCACTGTAGCTGAAGCGGTTCTAAAGGAAAATGTCAAACCTAGTGAAAACTATTTTAGTTTTCAAAAAATTGATTTTAGAGATATAATTAAAACTTTTAATACTCTTAATAAAAAGAAGACTGCTGATCTGTGGGGTAATTCCGTCGACGTCACTAAATCCGTTATTGAGAATTATCTCCAGTTTTAGCTTGCATATTTAATGAATGCATTGACTGTGGTGTTTTTCCTGACCTAATGAAGCACAGTAAAGTAATCCCATTATTCAAATCAGGTAGCAAATGTGACCCCTCTAACTTTAGACCAATTTCTGTGTTACCCACATTTAGTAAAATATTTGAAAAGATAATTCTAGACCAAATTCAAGTTCATTTTTATAGAAATAAACTTTTACATTCTAGACAATATGATTTCACTAGGGGTCGCTCGACTACTGACGCTGGTGTTGAGCTTTTACTTCAAATATTTAATGCCTGGGAAGATTCACACGATGCCGTACAGGTTTTTTGTGATTTATCCAAGGCCTTTGATTGTGTTTTACATGAAACCCTGGTCAGGAAGCTCTACCACTATAGAATTAGAGATGCATCACTGAATCTTCTTATCTCATATTTGAGTGATAGGGTTCAGAGGGTTGATGTTAACGGTAAAAGATCTCCGGGATCGGTGGTTACAATGGGAGTTCCACAGGGTTCAATTCTTGGTTCTTTCTTATTTTTAATTTATATTAACGACTTGCCTTACTTTGTAAAAGACAAACATGAGATAGTATTGTTTGCAGATGATACCTCACTTTTATTCAAAGTGAAACGACGACAGCCGATTGATGACGATGTGAACAATGCTGTCTCAAAGATAGTTCATTGGTTTAGTGTTAACAATTTGCTATTAAATGAACAAAAAACCAAATGTATAAGATTTGTATTACCCAACGTTAAGGAGGTAAAAACCAGTGTAAGAATTAAAGATAAGAGTGTGGACCTTGTGGACACCACAGTGTTTCTAGGCATTACGTTGGATGCAAAGCTACAGTGGGGCCCACATATAGATAAATTGTCGAGTAGACTGAGCTCTGCGGCTTATGCAGTAATGAAAATTCGTCAGATCACTGACATTGAAACAGCTAGACTTGTTTACTTTAGTTATTTCCATAGCGTAATGTCGTACGGCATTTTACTGTGGGGCAATGCTGCCGATATTCAAACTATCTTTGTGCTGCAGAAGCGGGCTATTCGAGCAATTTATAATCTAAAAGCTGGTAATTCTCTTAGGGAGAGATTTAAAGATATTAATATAATGACAGTTGCATCACAATATATTTACGAGAACCTAATGTATGTATATAAAAATATTGAAACTTTTTCTAAAAACAGTGATATTCACAATGTAAACACTAGAAATAAAAACAAACTAGCAGTACCTAATACTAGGCTCCACAAAGTAAATAATTCATTTAGAGGCCTGTGTGTACGTTTTTACAATAAAGTTCCAAGTAATATCCAAAAACTAGATATTAATAAATTTAAAATCGCTATTAAAGAAAAGCTTTATAAAAAAGCTTATTATAAAGTGTCTGATTACATTGAAGACAAAACAGCATGGGTTTTAAAATGCTCCAATCTATTTCTAATCCAAAATATTGTTAAGATTTTTTTTTTTTAAACTTGTATAACTTGGTAACGTAACGGCATATAATTTTGTAAATGTCGTTACATATTGAATTAAAGCTGTGGAGTTTCTTGCGCCCATTCTTCTCCACAGCTAAAATATAGACGTCCTGAATGGGTAGTAGGTAAAAAAATTATGGACGATTCAAAAGCACTTTTCTAAAGTTTATTTGAATAAAGAATATTTGACTTTGACTTTGACTTTGACTTTGACTTTGAACTAAAAATCAACCTAATTTCTACTGAATCAGAACTGGAAAATACAATATTAGAAAATAACACTCATAAAAAGTGCATTGCGAGGTTGAACAAAGAGATACAATTACTTAAAAGACTCTGTAAAATCCCTTTAAAAGAGGACTATACTCATAACAACGAACGTTCGTCTCAATATTTAAATTTCGTAACCCCTTCGAAGGTTCCTATGTCAGATGGAAAGAGAAGACAATCACATAATTTCATACACTTTCAAACAAAAATCTCAGAACTAAAACAGTCTTTATTAAGTGCAACATTAGAAATAGATAACCTGAAAAAACAAAGCTCTGACCTCCAACAAAAGTTAAATAAATCAAGCACAGCAACAACATCAAGCTTCACTAACTTTTTAAACTACTCGCAGAGTATACCAGAAACAGAACATAGTGTACTAAACGAAAACAAGAGTAGAGAATGTGTCATATCATCATATCAAAAGGCACATACCATATATATAATAGGAGATGAACAGCTCAGAGGCTTGTCTGCTAGTATATCACGATCCAGGTCAGGAAGATGGAACGACAAATACAGAACTTCTGCGACAATACTCTCGGGCGCGTCAAGCTCAGCAATATTGCCATATTGTGAGAAAATAGCTGCAAATTTATCCGAGGACGATATTGTGATCCTAGGCTTTGGTTCCCATGACAGGGATTTACACAAATTCCATTCTAATCTTTGCATAGCAATCAATATGTTAACCAAAATCTGTATCTACAGAATCACCAAAAAAAGGTACTATACCTTTTTACTTTAACTTAGAACGTAAACATTTCTCGAAAAAATCAAATGCTCCGTCACCCTTGCAGTGCTCCCCATCGAATGTATCATCGGATAATAATAACATAAAACAGTTTTTTCGCGACTAATGGTTCTAAATCTGTGACATTGAATAATTTCAAAGTGCTTCATCAAAACATTGCAAGTATCATGTCTAAAAAGGAAATATTAGATTTAACAATATTAGAACTAACAGACGGAGGGAACCAACCTGATGTAATATGTTTAACTGAAACTTTTTTTAAGTCAGGACATGAGAGTTATGTTAAAATCGATAATTATGAGATGATATCTGCTTTCTCCAGAAATAAAAAAAGAGGCGGCACCTGTATCTTAGCAAAAAAAGGTCTTATTTGTAAGGATCTAACTTATTTAAAAAACCACTCATCAGAATTAACTTTTGAATGTTGTGGTATACAAATCGAATCGAATAAACTAATTATAAGTTGCCTCTATAGAACACCAGCATCCGATCCTAATATATTTATAAAAAAACTAGAATGCGTTCTTCATAAAATATTTAATAAATATAAATTCAAAATAAATATAGTTATTGCAGGTGACTTTAATATAAACACCTTGCTCAAAGGAAAAATTACAGAAAATCTTCAGGATTTAGCTATTAATTACAACTTAATATTCCACATTAATGAACCCACTAGAATGACATCTTGTATAGACCATATACTAAGCAATATTAAAAATGCAACGGCATCAGTATGGACCCTCCATCTCTCTGATCATGACACAGCCCAATTATTAAGTTTTCCCGTAAGATACAAAAACATTAAACCACGGTCTTACTTTGTTTTTAGAAGAGATTTTAATAATGAAAATGTCTCAAAATTTAAAGACTGTTTAAATAGCCTCTCTTGGTCAGATATCTACGGAGAGACCGATTTAAATGTAGGGTTCAATACATTTCACGAGTTAATATGTCTTTTCTATACACTTTGTTTTCCAAAACTTAAAATAAATATTAATGCTTCTAAGAAAAGACAAACTTGGATGGGCTAAATGGGCTAAAGTTGAGTTGTAAAAATAAGCGAAATTATCGTTACAAATATTATAGACACACATCAGAAGCAAACAAATCTAAGTACATAAAATACTCAAAGATATTAAATAGATGTATTTATAACTCAAAAAGAAACTCTATTATTAAATTTATTTGTAATAGTAACAATAAATGCAAGGCTTCATGGGCCATAGTTAAAAATGAACTAAACACAACACAATTTAATAATAATAATATAGAAAAAATCAAAATTAATGAAACCATATTGACAGACCCCTTAAGCATATCCACCGCATTTAATGATCATTTCATTAATATACCTGACAAGGGAAATACTGACTATTCAATTAAAAGTATAACTAAACGACAGGTATTGAATTCCATATTCTTAATGCCGCTATCTAAAGATGAAGTGAAAAAAGAAGTCATGTCACTTAAAAATACAACATCTAAACAGTATGATGAAATCTGTACAAAAATTATTAAAGAATGTATTAATGAAATCTTAGCTGTTTTGACGCATCTTATAAGGGCATTTCTACGGGTAGAGCAGATTGAGCTACTGGAGCTAACAAAGTACCTTTAACGTCTAATCACGTACTTGAAAAAAATCACACATGTTTATAGGACTCTTGACCTGATGGAGAGCATATCTAGAAAACCGTCAAGCTTTATATAGCGCCAAAAAAAATCCTAAACTTTAAAAACGGGCAGAATTTGGTTTAAAATGTCGTGTCCGGTTTCCAAAATAGACTCGTTAATGCTTCATAACTTTCAAAATAATAAGTTGCTAATTATAATTCCGCCATTTACAGAACAAGGGATAGATAATAAAGCCACTTATGTAATTATATTTATTGTGAATTCATGGGTTTTAATACAATAACATGTTTTGATCTTGTCCGAAGCGTATGCCTCAATTCGGTGTAATTTAGTTTTATTTACCTACATCACTAACTACGCGCAGTACGAACGTCACTAGCTAGTTCCCGCAACCTGCCAGTTGCGCCCGAGCGGCCGAGCAATGTGGACGGAAGGACTGTGCTGCAAAGGAGCATTTTTGGAAGGAATGAAATTATTCGGTGCTTTTGGGGTCGGGTCATTTCTCAAATCGGTGGATGACATTAATTTTGTTTATGAAGTATTTATTGAGATGTGTGCTAAATTAATTGAATATTCAAGTGATGTCTACCAGTATGTTTTGTAGAAATGGTTTCAATTTATAAAGTTTACAAGTTATTTGATGAAATGTGTTATTTTCTCAATTCGGTGGATCTCAATTCCATGGAAAATGCTACACCGAATTGAGAGAACTTACACCGAATTGAGATTTGTCAATAATAGAATAGAATACTCTTTATTGCACACCATATTCATAATAAGTAAAGCGGGCGACCTTATCGCTAAAAAGTGATCTCCACAAGGCAATAATGTTGAAATAGGTTGTCATGATGTTTTATTAAGATTTTAGAATTATTTTTTTGGAAATCAAAGGCGAGAGCTGCTTGAGCGGTTTTATTTCGATATTTTTTTTTGGATGGGCAAACTGAGTGAAGCCGAAAAAAAGGGAAAGAAAAGTATTGCGGAAAAAAGGAAAAAGGAGAGAATAAAAAATGGTTCGATATTATATGAGGGACATAAACAAAAGTACAGGGAAAGATATGCAAAAAGAAAGGCTGAAGGTAAGGTAAAGAGAATGAGTGAAAGACCTCATCGTGAACAAAAAGCTTTAAGGAAGTATTGCAGAGAACATTCGAAGAAAAGTTACGAAAAGAAGAAAAAAAACTTACTCAAAGTTCTAGACAAAAAACCCATGTCGCTTCTTTCTGATCCTGAAGTTTTAAACGATCACGATTCTTTGAGTGCATCCCGTACCCTTGTTACGAATTCTCCAATATGTGTTACAGAGCCTCAGTCTCCGATAAATACCTTTACTAATTCTTTAGTACCCGTTTCTCCTACTATTTCTGATTTAGAATCAATTGGAGCCCTACGTAATGTTACGCCAACTTCACTTTCATCGGAATGCTTAAGTCCAAAAACAGCCACTTCACCAAACTCTTCAAAAATTCGCAGATTACGTTCGAAAGTTCATAAAGACTTGATTGATGACGCCAACAACAGTATCACAGAAACACCCAAGAAACAACCGCGTGCGCGAACGTCATTCTTTACAAATATAGGGTAAATAAGGAGTTTAAATTACTGCATCATAGGATAGCTGAATTACAAAGAAAGAATCAGACATGCCAAAGAACGATACATAGATTAAGAAGTAAAAAAAATAAAGTCTTGACGACATTGCCAAAAAATACATCAGAAAGTTCAAGTAAAGAAGAATCTGCGGAATTGAAAAAGAGATTTACGATGTCCTCGGTAAATATAAAAGAAGCAGTAGTAAATTTTTACGAAGACGATGAAAATAGCCTCATGTATCCTGGAAAAAGAGACTACAAAGTTTAAAATAAATTAAGAATACAGAAATGATTATTAACAATTAAGATATTAAGATACCTACGATCTCGTGATTATTAAGTTTTAAAATTAGGTATAGCGTGAGGTATATATATTTTATTACTAAAATGGAAATAAAGACTGATCAAGCTAAAGTAAAATAAGTACCTAGGTAGGTAAATAGTACAAGAACACTTAGTACTCACACAAGAACATTAATTAGTACAAGATTATGACTCCTTTCTTTGTTCTTTATTGAAAAAGAATATGCACACTGATTCTAATTTTGTTTTTTTTAAATTTATTACAGAAACATTACTATAGGCACTTAAGCATGAAATTAACCATCTGACTAATAGACCAGAGTAATAGTCAGTAATCAAAAACGTTTTTAGGTATTTGTAGTTTTGGTCATTCATCACATAATTTCTATATTAGGTGACAGCGTTTCTAGATTGGCTAGGCTATTTCTAAATACGGTGATTCATTTTCTGAAGTCGCTGGGCCACTTCTCAATTCGGTGATTCAATTTCTCAATTCGATGCGTTCGCAATTCGGTGATTAACTTTTTTCGTAAACCACTTCACAATATTTAGTCCCATTGTCATCATTAGATTCAGAATGGAATATACTTCAATCTTTGTCATTAAACTGCTTAAAAAAACCAAATATTAATTTAACCACCGAATTGAGGAAAATAATACCCTTCTGTAGAACTGCCCATAAACCTATCTTTATCGTTGGGCATATTTCCAAATGTTCTTAAGCGGTCTATAATAAAACCCTTATTTAAAAAAGGAAACAGCGAGGATTTGGATAGCTACCGCCCGATTGCGCTGATATCGATATTCTCGAAAGTTTTTGAAAAATGCATGTACAAGAGGCTCGAAGACTTTTGTAATAAATTTCACATATTAGATAAGAATCAATATGGCTTTCAAAAAATCAAATCCACGACGTTAGCTATGCATGAACTTATCGGGACAGTTATATCGAATCTTAATAGCAAAAACTTAACAACTACCTTATTTATTGATTTATCCAAGGCATTTAATCGCGTTTCACACCAACTCCTGTTGCAAAAAATAGAATTAATCTGTATAAGAGGACCGGCTTATAAATGGATTAAGTCTTATCTGAGCAATAGGCAACAATGTGTTATTATAAACAAATTAAATAAAAATAACGAAGTAATACCATACTCGTCGGAGTATAAAATCAATGAATTTGGTGTACCGCAAGAAAGCGTATTGGGCCCAATATTGTTCCTCTTATACATTAATGACATCACCGATGTAACAAAACACAAATGTATTATGTTTGCAGATGACATCTCAATGTAGTGACATCACAAAATAAAAATTCAATAATTGAACATGAAAATGATATATGCAATACTATAGACAAATTAATGAAATGGCTTGACATCATCGATGCTTGACATATGCTTGACAAACACAATAAACCTATACAATTACACATTCAATATAATAATACATTAATCGAAGAAGTAAAACAAATTAAATTTCTAGGATTAACTATAGATCAACACATCAATTGGATAACACACATAGATAATGTTTGTAGTAGAATAAATAAATTTGCATATGCTCTTAAGCAGGTCAGGAATGTAACGAATGTAAAAACTGCCATTACAACATATCATGCTTATGTAGGATCCATACTGCGTTATGGATTAATAATGTGGGGTAATAGTATTCATATCAATAGAGCTTTTATTGCCCAGAAAAGATGTGTGAGAGCAATATGCGGTGTTTCTCCGATGACGTCTTGCCGTCCACTGTTTGCAAGACTTGGCCTACTTACATTGACATCTTTGTATATTTACGAAATATGTGTATTGGTACAGCAAAATAGTAACCTGTTTAAAAAGGCTTGTCAAATTTATCCAAGAAACCGTAGAAATCCGAACAGATTAGTATATAATGACACCCCTAAAACAATGCAATACAGCAAAAGCTGCACAACTATGTGCTCAAAGATTTATAACAATATACCTGATAAATTAAAATCTATGAATAGCTATCCGTTTAAGACTGCCTTACGTAACTGGTTACTGTCGCACACATTTTATAATATCAACAAATTTTTTGATATTAAGAATTAGTTATTGTGATTGTGATTGTCGCTAAGGTATACCTACTATAAGTTATTATTAATTAATTAATTTAATGTTATCAATAATATTTGCATGCCATTTTGTTTCGGCAAAACACGATTGTTCACATTATTTTATTTTACCACCATGTATACCATGTTTTTATGCAATTAAATCATTTATTTATTTATTATTATTTATTTATTATTTATATCGATAATAAAGTCAATAAAGTTACCACATTACCCAAATATGGCGTCATAATTTCTTGTGAAAGAAAATGAATGAAAGAATGAAAAGGGACAAATTGTCCCTTGTTGACAAAGATGATGTATTGAAAAGAGATAGACAGTCCGGGTCCGGTGGTCAAATACAGAATTAGTCTTATCCAGAAGGGGACATTTTAAGAAGTTGTCACAGAGCGCCTAAACGCGGGTCCGGGACAATCTATCTCTTTTCAATACAACACCTAGGTTCATTAGTAAAAATTTAAAATAGTATATTTAATAATATAAAACCCAAATACCTGTTTCGGAGCACAAACGAACAGATATTTGTGTTGCTTACTATTATAGTACGGTTTCCTCCATAGCTTGAGGTTTTAGCTTATATTGTCCTACTTACGTAGGACTTCAAAAATAGTTACAGACTCATTTGAGTGTTCCCCTCCACGGAAATCTTTAGTAAAAGGCGAAAGATTTATACGTTTTGAAGGGAAACCAGAGTTACTGTTAATATGACCGCCCGAAGCTTATACAGTGCCGGCGAACAACTTCGATAGCGCGATTCAGGAGGGTACGTTCAGCGCCATCTAGTGCCGATATATGGTAAACAAGTTCAAGTTCATGTTAGGAAACTATTTTCATTTATTTAACTTCTAAACAAAGATTATTATTACAAATTAAATACTTTTGTGTTATTCTGACTGCACATTGGTTATTATTGCTTCAGAAACAAGTTGATTAGGACGCATTAATTATCAGTTTGTGGAAGTAGGTAACGGATTTTGCATAATCGACATTCTGGTAAGGCTTGAGCAACGTTATTATTTGATTTTATTGATAATATTAAATATTGAATTGAATATATATGTATAATATTACATAATATAATATAATTATGTAATATTATTAATTATGTTATTAGGTACATTATATTATTTAATAATATATTTTTCAGATTATTTTTGTTAATTATCGATGGAGTTTGATAAAGCTATACTCTTTGCTATTATTAAAAAGGTAACGTTTCTATGTTTGTTTGTTAGTTTGTTTGTCGGGGTTTTCATCTCGAAATCTCTAAATTTGTAAATTAAGAAGGTAAAGGTACAGTTTTTCGCCCGACGGATCAATCAGTTGTTTTCGGAACTTGTCGTTTTTTGGAAGTTGTCGTTTTTGGAAGTTGACATTCTAAAATGTTGTCATTTTAGGAAGTTGTCGTTTTCGGAACTTGTCGTTTTAGGAAGTTGTCGTTCTCAGCCTGAGGGAAAAAAAGCGCTGCTTAACCGCTTCATCGGCGTACGCTGATCAAACGGATGGGTATACATGAAAATAATGTACTAAAATAGTGTTATGCATCAGTTGATGAAAAAAAAGTCAGCGACACGATATACCTAGCTTTTATAGTACAGCCACAATAACGTTATTTATCTACACTAAGTAATGTTATGAAGAGATGAAGTTCGTAAATTTGGATTTATGAGGTAATCTCCGAAACTACTGATCTAATTTAAAAAAAATACTTTCCAATGTCCACAATAAAATTTCAGGGTGACCATCGGTTATAATTTATTTTGATAAACAATAGTTTAGGTACACTTCCAAATCATAAAATTTTCATGAAGTCAGAATAAAGAAGCGCAACTTGGCTGCTTTATCAGCGTGCGCTAATCAAACGGTTGTTTATACATGATAATAATGTACAACAAAAATATTAGTCATCAGTAGATCTAAAAAAAAATCAGCGGCACGATATACTTAGTTTATAAATTTAAACCACAATAACGTTTTTAATGTTAAAAAATCATTTAATTTTTCAAGGTGTTTTAAAGTTTATTTATTAGGCACAATATTTAAATCTTTACTAAAATAAATAGTTTCATCACCCGAGGAATTTTATGGAGATAAAATGTGTTCTTTACTGCGTGTAATTTGGTAGCTTAGTTCTGGAAATATTGCGAAATCAAAAATAAGTCACAGAGAATTACATAATAATAATGAATAATAATGAATAATAATGAAATGTCAGAGGCAAAAGGGAATGGCTCAGCTTTCACTGAGATTTTCACAGTGCTGGTTTTCAGCCGTTCCCCCTTTCCCTGAGATGAAGAGCGGGAAATATTGTACAGGAGGAGAACATTATTTAAAGTGTGTGTGTGTGTGTGTTTGTGTGTGTGTGTGGTGTGTAAGTATGTATAGGGTGTAAATGCATGCAAATTTTATTATTTCCTTCTTTGACCATGTACATGGTGAAACCTACTTAAAGATAAAATAAGACTTTTTGGCCATTACATTGTTGTTTTTACGATAGATTTAGATAAGATGGATGTAACTAGACTTACAGACTAGACTTATAGATGCGATATATCCCAATACATACAGGATAATTTTGTTACCAGTGCGCAAATTTTCTGGAGCGACTCAGTATACATACTTACGTAAAAAAACAATACATACTTACGTATTGTAAACATACTACGGGACTGAGACGTGGTCGCTCACTATGGGCCTCATAAAAAGGCTCAAGGTCACTCAAAGAGCAATGGAGAGGGCTACGCTCGGGGTTTATCTGCGTGATCGAATCGGAAATGAGGAGATCCGCAGAAGAACTAAGGTAACCGACATAGCCCGAAGAGTTGCTAAGCTCAAGTGGCAGTGGGCAGGGCACATTGCTCGCAGGACTGATGACCGCTGGGGTGGAATAGTCCTTGAGTGGTGACCACGTAGGTACCCGAAAGCGCAGTGTGGGAGGCCTCCAATAAGGTGGACCGACGATCTGGTGAAGGTCACGGGAAGCCGCTGGATGCGAGCAGCACAAAACCGGTCGTTGTGGAGATCCTTGGGGGGAGGTCTTTGTCCAGCAGTGGACGTCTTTTGGCTGAGATGATGATGATGATGATGAAGTTGTATAAGTAAATTTTAATTATTTAGTAAGTTATTAAAATGTTTTTGTTTTTTTAATATAATTTTAACTCAAATTTTGTTGTTGAATGGGCGCCTTTGGCTTTAAACTAAACTAAATAAACTTTCCTACACTCACACCAATTATCTAGCCCAAGAGAAGCTTCGTTATGATACAACGGATAAACATACTTAAAATACTTAAATACGGTACTTAAATAAAAAGGTACTTGTTATACATAGAAAACACCCAGACCCGAGACAATTTAGAAAAACAATAATTTCTAAATTGATCCGACCGGGGATCGAACCCGGGACCTCAGAGATGGCGACACCATGAAAACCGGTGTACAAACCACTCGACCAAAGAGGTCGTCAAAAGAAAATAAAATAAGAATAATAATAATAAAAAGTAAATAAGTAGTGTTGAATAATTTCGGCGGGCTGGTTAGAACCACGATAGCTCAATTGGGAGAGCACCTGACCCGGTATGTCAGAAGGGTGCGGGCTCAAATCCTGCTCGTGGAAATTTTTTCAACATTTTTGTTTTTGTAATTTGTTCGCAACAAAATTTGCGTTAAAAAATTACATAAACATTTTATGAACACATAGTCAAATAATACCTTCGTAAAATACTCCAGCCCCGGCTGCATTAGCAGTCATTAACAACCACCAATCCGCACTGGGCCCGCGTGGTGGCTTGTGGCCTGTTCTCCCTGCCCATCCATAGGGAAGGTTCGTGTCCCAGCAGTGGGGACATAATGAGCTGGTGATGATGATGATGATGGTGGTGGTATATGTTTGTGTACTCGGTTTGGTTGGTGGTAGGGTTTGTTTGTCCGCCTAGACTAGCTACCACCATCTTATTGTATTGATATAGTGTTCGAGCATTGTTGTGTTCCGGCGGCTAGAGATAAGATAGCCAGTGCCTCAACAGGTGAAGATTCCGGGTGAATGCGCTACTACATTCGGCTTTATCATCACTCAACATCAGGTGCGTTGAAGGTCAAGGGCTTTTCCGTAAGAAATTTAAAAAAAAGTTAAACAAAGACTGCTTCCGCTCACGCTAACGCTAACGCCTATGCGCTGTAGTCTCACCCTTACACGTTCAGGCATCACTCGCCTCACACGGCGCAGTCATTACTACTTTGACTCGCACCAGTCAATTACCGAGATGAAATTATTAACACACCGTCGTCGTCGAGTTGAAGAGGACCTTTTTAAGCTGCTTTTACACACGAGCTGTGCGAGGTAGCTAAGCGAGGAAAGAGTCCATTAAACCTTTTCACCGCCCAACTATCCTGCACGCGATGTCCCGCTGTACGCCAACGTATAAATGTATTTTAATAAAGTAGGTACAAAGAAGAACTTCTATAGAAGTGCTGGCGTGGGCGGCACGAAAATCTCGAACTTCTATAGAAGTTGTTGGCGGTAAAAAGGTTTATTATCCTTTTTACCGCCAACAATCATATAATAAGTAAGTAATCATATTTGATTACTCCATTTTACAGCGCAAGGAATAGGTCACACCGGATCCTCAAAATGCCACTACACGCTCAAAAACACTCATGCACTCATAGCTGCGTGACTAGCTACCAACATATATGATCTAAATATGTCGCTGTAACGTCAATGTTTGTAGCATTAATTGTTGTGTTCCGGTAGCTAGAGATAAGATAGCCAGTGCCTCAGCAGTTGAGGATTCCGGGTGAAGAACGCTTCCACCTTTGGCCTTATCATCAAGTAAAATGTAAGCCAAGTGATGCTTACCCGTAAGATATAAAAATATATATCCTAGGTACTAATATTATAAACGCGAAAGTTTGTAAGTATGAATGGATGTTTGTTACTCTTTCACGTGAAAACTACTGAATGGATTTGGATGAAATTCGGCATACAGATAGTTTATAACCTGGATTAACACATAGGATACTTTTTATCCCGATATTCCCACGGGAACGGGAACCACGCGGGTGAAACCGCGAGCGGCCGCTAGTATACATATATGCACAAGACAACGAACTCGAAGAACAAGAGTGCCTTCCTGGATGCTTCTCTCCACCCTCACCCAGTGAACCTGAGTCAAGGTCCTAGCCTTTTAGAGGCACCCTCGTGTTGTTTCGCTGCCGATCCCGGCATATAATTTTGTAAATGTCGTTAAGTACATATTAAATTAAAGCTGTGGAGTTTCTTGCGCCCATTCTTCTCCACAGCTAAAAAATAGACGTCCTGAATGGGAAGTAGCTAAAAAAATTTTTGGACGATTCAAAAGTACTTTTTTAAAGTTTATTTGAATAAAGAATATTTGACTTTGACTTTGACTTTGATTCCATCCGAACCCCCTCTGAGGGAACGAGGACACTGATGTCATTTGGTCTAGAAACCCTCTTACGGTGTTTCGATAACGGCTTGAGGAACCCTTTAAGTTTCTCGTCGCCCCCAAAAAAGTCCGGTGACGCTGTAAAGGAAGTTTGACGACAATAGCCTCTCTCAAAAAAAAATAAAAGGAAGCAATTCTATTGGTGGGTAAGTAAAGTGCCTTGATCTCACCTGATGTTAAGTGATGATAAGGCCAATGATGGAAGCGCACTTCACCCGGGATCCTCAACTAGTGAGGCTATGGCTATCTTATCTCTAGCTGCCGGAACACACTGGACACAACAATGCTACAAACATTGATGTTATGGCGACATAATATTAGCTTCGCAAAACTCTGGTGTAGAGGCAGCTTTATCAACACACAACGGTACCTACTGCCGATTTGACAGCTCAACTTGTTCAGATTTTTACAGTGGTAGGGGAATTCATTATGATCGTAAATTAATGATAACATATCAAGGTCGAACGAGAATACGTGAATGGAGCTGAAATATAACCGTGTTTTAAAAAAATTACGATTATGACGACTGGTTTTCTGAAGTTTACGCGAACACTACACGATGGAACGAAACGAATCTGACGACAAAACGAAACGTGATAGCTATTTATTTGAACGTAGATAAAGTGCTCGGGTAAAGCAATCAATAGTTATAGAATTTTAATTAATATTATTAAAATATTTCCTTAGTAAAAGAATAACTTCATAGTTTCCTAAATGATATCACTTATTAGCTCTTTGTGGACATCTTATAGTCTAAAACTTAATAATTTTTATCTAGTGTCCTCTACAAAAGCACCGCAGTTAACATCCGTATTCATTCGATTACGTTTACGATAACAAAAATTAGTATAGCATTGAAGCAGCGTCTCCTGGCGACATACGACAGGAGTTACAATTTTGCCATACATAAATTCGCTCTTGACACCCAGGATGAAGACCAACTGATCCCACCTCCTAATCACTTCACTTTGTGTTATGTATTTGTTTATATATAATACCTAAAGAGCGTTTACGCCGCACACTAGCGCCGCCATTGAAAAAAAAACATATCTAGTAATTAGAGATAGAAAATCAAATTATGCTCAACAAAGTATTTGAATGAAGCAATTTAGCATTTTTACGTCACCTAGGTAATGAACATCTGATATGTTATGGTTTAGTTTAAATACGGCGTTATAGTTAAAAGTGGCCGTTTTTAGCTGTAACGTCTTATTTAACTAAACCATAACAATAACAGACAGATGTTTGTTCATGATGTTGATATGTTTTTTTTCATTGGCGGCGCTAGTATGCGGCATAAACGCTCTTACAATACCCAAAATATCATTTCATTCGAATCTGTAAACTTACTAACGCCCAAATTGAGAATCTATTTTTCTAAAGTCGGTAAGTTAATAGCCTATTACTGTCCCACTGTTGGGCAAAGGGGCTATAGGTTACATCGAACAATCCGAAACACACTCTGCCTGACCTTCGTAGGTATTGAACCCGGAACCTTCGGGTATCGGGCCGAGTGCATTGCCACTCGGCCATCGAGGCGTTTAATAAAACATGATTAATTTCAGACGACCCAACATTACAGAATAGAAAGTCGAATTAGGTACCTACTCGTACACATACTTTCAGATCGGTCCGGCAATATAATAGATCATTGTTTAGCCGGCACGGTAGGCAATCATTATGGCTTATGCCACCCGCGAGATCTGCCCTCTCGCTCACTTGCAAGGTGGTCTGTAACAAGGGGCTTATGGGGAAACTGGGCGAGTTTCCTCACGACCGACCTTCAGACTTTTTGGAGTGTTTTTTTGTTGCTTTTACTGGGAAGCGATTGGATTTCGCCTTAGTGCGTGTGTGTGTGTTTATAAGATCAAAGCAATAGCGATAGTTACTTTTGGACATTAAATAGCAAAGAAAACATATCTCAACACTCAAAGTGCTGTCAACAAAGCGAGAATTTGTATGGCAAACATTTATATAGCCATATTTAAAATGTCGGTGATAAGTTGAGTTGCAGTTTTGACATACACACACAAAAACGAGAATTTCTGTGGCATTTGATCCGTCGTCTGCCGTGAATATAGACAGACACAATAGAAGTTTAATTGTTTGGCAGCGCTCTGATCAGCGCTTGCGCATATCAAAGGTTGCGCCTCCTAGTGACAAACGTGGTCAGAGGAAAGTCGGAATGCCTCGTGTGAGTTTAATTGACTATCCGTCTTCATTCAAATACGTTGACGAAAACGAAAATTTGTATGGCAAAATTTTAACTTATCTCATAATATGTCGCCAGGAGGCGCTCCTTCAATGCCATACTAATTTTCGTTTTCGTAACGTGATCGTTAATTTTGCCATACCGACGGGGATAGTTCAAAACCGCGCAAGTAGCATTGGTGGATTCCGCACAATCATTCTCAAATATGGATAAAGCAAAACAGCGTACCTAAGTGCTTTTATCTATGACTTAAATAGTTGTTACAGAAATAACTTCATTACTTATTACATAGAGGAGCCAGAACAATTGCTATGTTCAAATTGGTACGTAAAACCACCAAGTAAATAATTATATAGGTACTTAGTTATCCATCCTCTTAAAAAAATCAGGTGCTTTGACGCTAACGCGATATTCACCAAATACAAGTAGTATTTGGTGAATACGCGCTTTTGAACCATCCCCGACGATATGTAACTTTTTGTTTACGCCAAAGTGATCAAATGGGGAAGAAAATTTGCACTCTGAATAATTAAGATACTGAAAACATACAAATGGAAAATAGAGGCAGTAAAAAAAGCGACAGATTAATAACAGCGCTTCTTGGATAATAATAATATGCGTTACTAACACTCGCATTTTGAGGATCAACTTCGATTGATTCATGAATAACATTCCGCCCTAACAGGAAAAGGCGAATCACCACAACACGACGACGATCATTTTTATATGAAATCTGTCTTAATTTTCTCTTGGTTACACCATCAAGAACCAGAGGTACCGGGTTCGATTTCCAGCATTATGCATAGTGTATGTTAGTAACATATAAATCCTTTTTTGTACATAGAAAATACTTATTGAATCACACGTTACAAAAGACACACAATGGAGAGCTTATCTGTTGGTCGAGTGGTTTGTACACCGGTTTTCATGGTGTCGCCATCTCTGAGGTCCCGGGTTCGATCCCCGCTCGGATAAATTTAGAAATTATTGTTTTTCTAATTTGTCTCGGGTCTGGGTGTTTTCTTTGTATAATAAGTATGTATTTAAGTATTTTAAGTATATTTTTCCGTTGTCTAGTAACCATATAACGAGTTTCATGACGAAGCTTCTCTTGGGCTAGATAATTGGTGTGATTGTAGGATATTTTTTTTTTTTTTTTTTTTGACTGATTTTAATCTTTAACACCAATTGAATACATTGTTCAGATTGCCTGCCTCTTCAAGATTTTGCCCATAAATAAGTTTAAAAGAAAATGTAAAACTTGTTTCGTTGAGAACTGTTTTTACTCCATTGAGGAATTTATGGATTACTGTAAAAGACAACGATAGGGAATTAGGCTTTTATAAAATCTATTATATGTATTTATTGGTACTATGAAGGTGCCTAATTTTCAATAATTATTGTGTGGAGATATTATTAAATTTGCATGCCAGCTTCTGGTGAATAGTGAGCGACTCAACATTAATGTATGTAAGATCTTTTGTAGCACTCTTCATGCAAATAAATATATTTGATTTGATTTAGCTGACATCCCGTACAATTTCAATGGAAATCAATGTTTTTTTTGCCGATGAAAACTATGTCGACCGCTGGCGCTACTACGATAGGTAGGTTTATAAGGTTGTACGTAGTACTTATTTCTTTCCATGAAACAGTTTTTTGCAGGAAATACTAAGATCGACTGAATTTTGACAAAGTCAACGTTTCGTAGTTTTCATTTCTCCTCCAAAACTGGACTGATTTAATTACTTTTTTCATTAAAAATTAAAGAAAGGCTTTGGCTGTGTCCCTATGTTTTGCTTTTTTTATATAATCTCGTCAAATTTGGGAAACACAGCGGAAAATCTGGCCAATTTTTAAGGTTTTTAAAGGTTCAGATCTTTTTTAATAATCAATTTACAAAAAAAAAAGAAAACATAGGGACACAGCCAAAGCATTTCTTTAATTTTTAATGTAAAAAGTAATTAAATCGGTTTAGTTTTCTACTTTTCATACATATTTTTCAATTCAGTCGACCTTAAGAGCGTTTACGCCGCACACTAGCGCCACTAATGAAAAAAAAACATATCTAGTAATCAGAGATAGAAAATCAAATTATGCTCAACAAACTATTTGAATGAAGTAATTTAGCATTTTTACGGCACCTAATGAACACCTCACATGTTATGGTTTAGTTAATTAAGACGTTACGGCCACTTTTAACTATAACGCCATATTTAACTAAACAATAACATGTCAGGTGTTCATTAGGTGACGTAAAAATGCTAAATTACTTCATTCAGATAGTTTGTTGAGCATAATTTGATTTTCTATCTCTAATTACTAGATATGTTTTTTTTTCATTGGCGGCGCTAGTGTGCGGCGTAAACGCTCTTATAGTGTTTCCTCTTAATGTAACGCCTACACTTTGGTAGTGAGCTGCCCTTGCTGAGTTTCTTGCCGGTTCTTCTCAGTACAAGCACAGAATAACTAATAGTACTATAGTACAAGGTCTCTCATCCTGTGTAGATTCACGAACTGATGGCATATAGAGACATTCATAAATACTTGGACGCCCAATGTAGGTAACCACAATGCCATAGAGCAATTGAATTTCTATTGTGTCTGGTTTAAGAACAATAAAGTAGATAAGAGCTATTTGTAGCCTAAACTGAATAAATGATTTTGAGTTTTGAATTTAGTGCGTACTTACAATGGTGGCATTACCCCAAAGATAAGATAAAGGTAGCCAGTTCCTCGGTGGTTGACCACTTCTGCTCAAGTGCATATTATCCCTAATTATATTATCCTAATCCTATCCTAATTGTATTATCCTATATTAGCCCTAATATAAAGTGAGATAAAGGTTATAGAGTTACCCCGTTTTATAATAAAAAACAAAAGAAAAATGGATACGATTATCACCGAGTGTTTATAATAAATCGTTCGAACGTAATCGATGGGACTGATTTAAAATTGCATCAATTCGTATACTTACTATACGTTACTCAATACGAGGCGAGTATTAATCGAGAGGTGAGCTTAAGTGATTTATTTTTAACGGTTGGAAAAGAAAATGAAGGTGAGACGAGACGGCACATATTGTATTGTAATTAATGGTGTGGTTGATCTGGTATGATGAATAATTAAGAGCCCTATTACAAATTTCCACTCTGCGAGAATAGGTATCGTTCGGACGGCTGGCGCATCGAATTTTGTAGTAATTTTGCAGTTGTATTTATCGTTTTTATCGAAATAGGATAAAAATGCATGCTTAAAAATTGTAAAATCTTTATTCCTCATGAAGTGACAATTGTTCTGGTATAAATTTTGCTTAATAAAATTATCGTAGATAGGAGAAATTCACAGTTTTCGAAGTTTTTTGGTTTAGAATAAGACTTTTTTTCTATATAAAATCAATGATATCTAAAAATTCGAGGCCGCTACGAACTACGACTAAGTATAAAAGAGATAACATTCGAATTTTTCTATTTCATTTGTTTAGAACAGTAGTTTAATCTAGGAGCTCAAAAAAGTGCCTTCGCGCATTTTATTGAAAATCTTTCTCTGCAATTTTGGGTTTAATTAAAAAGTTAAGCAAAATTTAAAAAAAAGCGAGGCCGCTACGAACTATGCCAATAGCTATTCTACACTATTCAATAAGTCAAATTTGTTAATGTATTTTTGTTTCTGAGATCAAGAACGCCAAAATTGGCCATTTTACGCAAAAATCACAGTCGTGATGTTATTATGGCTCTTCTTAATACAAGCTAGGCGGGGAGGTACAAACTTGGAATTCTCACTATATTCTATGCATTAACTTAACATCATCATTTAGGGCCATCTTCATACTGAAGTTTGGAGATCAGAGAGCTCCGGGACGTCCGCGACGCAAATGGCTGGACGACATCAAAAAGTGGACTGGACTTGGTAGTTATCGCCAGTTAAAACAAGCTATATGGGATCGCAGAAAATTATGTATACTGATCTCCGAACTTTAGTAACTTAGTAGGTACACTGTGAAATAATTTTGATTCTTGCATTATTTAATTTAGCTAATTACTGTTCCGAAAAAGTACTTGAAAAGTCACCGTAAATACATAAACGTGTAGGTTTCTGCGCTACTGCACACTCCCGCTGCATGATGTATCTAACCAATAGACCACAGGCTGGTTGAGGTAGAATGATTATTAGGTACCCATAGGTATCATCATCATCATCATCATCATCGTCTCAGCTAAAAGTCGTCCACTGCTGGGCAAAGGCCATAGGTATAATATGTGGACGCAATTCTGTGCTTGCTGTCGTGGTCCCAAACGATTTTCGTGGCAGAGAAGGAATAGTAATAGGGTACTTCTTAGGGTAGGGTTTTTAGGGGGAGGCCTCCCCTCCCGCCGTGGAGCTTTTTATAGCTGAGCGGGAGAGGAAAGAAGAGTCCTTAACCAGCCAGCCAGGAGCTAACGTATCACGACTGAAAATAGCCATAAACATTTCCACAAAGCTTTTTTAGGTAGGTAGGTATAGGTAGTACGACTGAACCTGTGTGGCGACCCAGCTTTTTTAAAAAGCATTTTCCCTAGCCATGAAATTTATTTAAAGAAATAAAAAAAAAGTTTTTTTTTCTTTTTCAGATATGTATGTATGACTAAGTGTAGTTTACCAAGAAGTATTTACTGCGAGCTGTGTCGATAGCACGCTCACCTTCATGATCACATGTCCGAGTGATTGATCGCGATTGAAGGCATGACTCGGACCGTCCCACCAGTGCCCAAACAAAAGAATCGCTCCGAAGCGTGCGAATGAGCGCTATGATTGTCATCAATGGTTGCAACACCTCGATCGGCGCGATAATAAGATACTTTGTGGTTAAATACAAATTGATGCTCTCGCTTCTAACCTTTCGGTGCTTGATCGAAGGTTGCTTGCGAAATATCGTGTAGAATTTAGGTATACATTACCAGCTTATTTTTATCTCCCCACTGCTGGGGCACGAGCCTTCCCCATGGATGGATAGGGAGAACGGGCCGTAAACCACCACGCGGGCCCAGTGCGGTGCGGTGTTTGTTAACGACTGCTATTGCAGCCGGGACCAACGGCTTACGTGCCTACCGAAGCACGGATTTATGATAAGGTACCTGGTATATGCTAAGATGAAAAACGCTTCAGTGACCGCGGAGGTCCTAGATTCAATCCTCAGGTCAAGCAAACGCTGTTTTCGATTTTTCGATGCCCGGATTTTGAATACCCGGTTATTGAATTTGAATTTTTAACCGCCTCTGTGGTCTAGTGGTTAAGACCACCGGCTTAGACCCAGAGGTCCCGGGTTTGATTCCCAGCGGGGGGTACATGTTTGTGTACTCGGTTTGGTTGGTGGTAGGACTTGTTAGTCCGCCTGGCTAGCTACCACCATCTTATCTAAATATGTCGCCATAACATCAATGTTTGTAGCATTGTTGTGTTCCGGCAGCTAGAGATAAGATAGCCAGCGTAGTGCCTCACTAGTTGAGGATTCCGGGTGAAGTGCGCTTCCACCAATTGGCCATATCATCACTTAACATCAGGTGAGATCAAGGCACTGTGCTCACCCGTAAATATTAAAATAAAAAAAATAGCCAACTTGTATTTGGTAAGCTAAACCCATGAATTGTTAGTAATGATTAGGTACTATGATTTCAATAATGGTAGTTTCAATTCGCCTGCGCGGGCTCAGTAATGGTATGGTACTCTGACGACGAGTTTTCCACTTTTAAAAAAAACGGCTATGTTTCTTCTTAATCTATATACGATGGAAGTAGTGCGAGCTCTATTCACCATTCGAACGAGTTAGCTTTTTAGGGTTCCTTACCCAAAGGGTAAAACGGGAACCCTATTGCTAAGACTCCGCTGTCCGTCAGCCGTCTGTCCGTCTGTCACCAGGCTGTATCTCATGAACCGTTATAGTTAGACAGTTGAAATTTTCACAGATGGTATTTCTGTTGCCGCTATAACAACAAATACTAAAAAACAGAATAAAATGAATATTTAAGAGGGCTCCCATACAACAAACGTGATTTTTTTGCCGTTTTTATAGATAACTAGCGGCCGCTCGCGGTTTCACCCGCGTGGTTCCCGTTCCCGTGGGAATATCGGGATAAAAAGTATTGTATGTGTTAATCCAGGTTATAAACTATCTGTATGCCGAATTTCATCCAAATCCATCCATACGTTGCAGCGTGAAGAAGCAACAAATATACGAACATACATACACACAAACTTTCGCATTTATAATATTAGTGTGATGCTACGGAACCCTTCGTGCGCGAGTTCGACTCGCACTTGACCGGGATTTTTGGAAAGAGTTTGCTGCGCCTCAGGCGGTATTTTCAGCGTCAAAGGACTTTAACCAAGTTAGCGTAAACTAAAACTTGTATGGTATTGAAGCAGTTGATTACACAAGTGCGTCGCTAGGTGGCGCTACTTCGATCCGATACAAAGTTTATCAACCTGTCGTAGCAGTAAGATACAGTACCTACTTTTAAATACGATATAAATTTTGTTATGCATTTTTTTGGATCATGGAGTCAACAAAGTGTTTTATCTAATCTATCTTATGATAAATGTATGTGGTGTAATTGTGCCATATAATAGAAATTATTTATTAATATTTTCTATTATATTCTATTGTAATAAGATTCATAACAATGTATAATCTTCCTCCTTTTCACACAATATATGTAAAATAATATTTTATCTTATCTTATCTTATTATAAAATTAAGTTTCCAAGAAAATAACTTAATTTTTAATAAATATCTGGTGTCTAATGAGATGTACCGCCAAAGTGCGAGAGAGACGCGCGCTCAGCGCTCACCCCTCTCTTTCAAGGCGGAGCCTGCGCCTGCGATGCCCAATTGCCCACGACATAGTTCCATGTGGGGTCTCTTAATTTATAACCTCGGCTCGACCCCACAAGCGCAAACAAACTTTCGAAAAATCCATAATAGCATTGGTTGTTTTAACCAACACACATACCAATTAGGTAGGTAAATAGGATGACACTGTCTTAAGATATGCAAGTGTTTAATTTAAGCCACAGAGACACGATTTTAGATCTTATAATATAGCAGAATCGAGCTGTACAGTCGGCAGCAGATCAACCTACCCAAATCTGTCAAATTTCTCTAATGAATATTGATCCTTATAACCAAACGATAAAGTTGAAAATTGTTTTTTTTTTATGTTAAAAGGAGGCAAACGAGCAGGCGGGTCACCTGATGGAAAGTAATCACCGCCGCCCATAGACACCCGCAAAACCAAAGTTATCGCAGATGCGTTGCCAACCTTGGAAAGGAGTTGGATCTTGAGGAGGGAGTAGGAATTGGGAGGGGGGAGGGGTGAGAGATGGGCCTCCGGTACTTTCACTCACCGGACGAAACACAACAGCAACGCCGTTGTTTCACGCCGATATTCTGTGAAAGTATTTTAGAAATTTGACAGTTTTGAGTAGGTTGATCTGCCGCCGCGTGTACAACTCAGCATTTGTATGTGCTATTCGTGGACAAAAATGTAAAAATAAATTTGAATCCACGAACAGCACATGCCTAAAATATTGATATGTGCTGTTTGTGGACTAGGCCTTGTGCTGTTCGCGCATGTGCTATTTGGTTTTGTGGACTACCTCGTTTTTTTGCCTCTATGCCCAGAGGCATTAGAAGAATTGGGGTAGGGTAGTGGCACCCAGTTTTAGACACTATATCCTTTAATCGTTAATGGGAGTCAGCAACTGATTTGTGACTTAAGCAATAATTGAATACGACTACCTGCTTCCTGACTGTCATCTAGTAAAATTTCAATTCAATTCTATAATTATTTTTTACAAACGCGTAAGCAATAAGCAATAAGTAATAAGCGGTTTGTCATCATAACTAATGGAAATGTAAAATATGGCGTTAATGGAATCTTGTCAATAAAAATAATATATTTATTTCTGATCATTTCATTAAAAATAAAAAGAACAACGATATAAACTAACTTCGTCTGTTTCACCCATAGAGCAACACGAGCCTCCGCCGGAGGCCCGTGTTGCTCTATGGTTTCACCTATCAGAGCTTATTGCAACGTCGTGAGTTCATACGTCATTTATGTGAAATGGTTTTGTGTAAAGATGTTTGGGGAAAGTTTTAAATGGCTCTTTCGTGTTATGTGGTCATCAAGTATGTATTAGACTAATAACACACTACACGGTTATGTTGAGTAGATAATTTAAAATAACGAGTTTTGACAAAAACTTTTCAGAAACAAATGGTAACTACCTAAAGCTAATTAGATTTATTTATGTGAATGTTCAAATAGTTTATACTTAATATTTTGCTATCTCATTTTTAAAGGATAAGAGATTCATTTGATGCTGTTGTAAACGCAGTCATTATTTTTATATTGAAATAACAAAAATAATTTAAAAGTGTTAACGCCATCTCTTGTAGATAATGGCAAATAAATATTAACCCGAGTGTAGTGACATCTAGTGGTTGTTTGCACACCGTAGTTTAATCTAATTTGTAGTTCTACTCCGTCAGAGATGGCGCTTAAAGTTTTATTTAGTGATTCTACCAACGAACAGATGGCGCTGGTAAAAATCTATGATTGGAAAAGAAAACTGTTTATTCTGTGTCAAAACTAAAACTATTATCTGTCAATGTCAAATACAGCTGCTGTGGGTGTAAGCAATACCTACAAAAAAGCATCTTTTCTTTTCCGTTTCTTTCTTTGTTTATTGTTGTTGTGAGCTCAACAAATTGTGTTGAGTGTTGTGCTGTGCGAAACTGTTTGTTTAGTTTTTACAAGATAATCATAATTAAGGAGCCATGAATAATCAAATGATTGAGAAGATAATACAATCAAATGGTGAGATGTGTCCAGAATTAATATATCAAAATCCAATCATCGACAAAGACGTCGCTAAAGCTTTATCAAAAAGCTTTGTTAGGATACTGAACATATCAAAAGAAAATTCGAATATAAATAATAACTTAAGGCTCTCTATATTGGAAAATATTCGGAAACTATGCACTGTCGAGTCAGAGGGTCACCTTTCGGTTGACGAAAGTGTCACAGAAGCACTTTCCGGACTTTATATTAACCAACTTCAATCAACTTCAATGGAATCAAATTCAATGGCTTCAACTAACAAGGAGCTAGATGCTTTTTTAATTAGAAGATTCAAATCACTTAACATTGACTCACAGTATCAACCAGCAATAAACCCTGAAATAATTCAAGCCCTCATCAACCTTAATGGAGTTGGTGTGTATCTTGAAGTACTGTCAAAAGATATTGTTCACCTGAACACTGACAAAGATAATACCCTGAATCTCATGAAATCCTTGTGGAGCTGTGATGAAATAGACAAAATATTGGATCATTTTGATGATGTTGCCATCAAAATGAAGCCTGAGATTGAGAAGTTGCTACTCAACAACTGTCACAGTATTCTATCAGATGCTAATATTATTATAGAGAATTTGTTTAACAACCCCACTTTAGTACAACTGCTAACAAGGTCTTCGGCTTCTGCTGAATGTTTTCAAATCTGTTGCAGCATATTAAACTATTTGTTCATAATGACCAACTTCGATTCTAAACTGCAAATGTTTATCCAGTCATTTGTTAGGCAGGTCAAAATGCGTTGCCCTAAAATAACATTTTCTGTGTTATACCCTGTTCATATTAACTATGTGGTTGTGTTACTTGACATTGAGATAAACGAATTGCCTGAGCCATTTAAAAGTAGTTATGTGGCACCGACAATGAAGCATTTACAGAATGTTCGTGACAATAATGAGAACGACTTTATAATGTTGCTTTCCCATTTTCCACAGTGGTTTGATATTTATTTTCAAAGCCAAATGTAATATTTTAAAACAGACTATTTTGTGAATTAAAAACTTAAGATTTTGTGATATGCCTGTAGTACAAATTGTATTTCTATTTAAGGTATACCTTTGTAGGTAATAAATGAACCTTTTTATAGCATTATTTTTTGTGGATAATGTTTCATACATAATAATGAGCTCTAAGGACCTTATGAGGCTCAAGCATATATTGTCACCTTGTTTGTAGCTAATAACTTGTCTAAGTTACATATTAAGAGTAAAAGACTGTTTACATAGGAACTTTCTTTTATAAGTAATTGTTGACAATTAAAATATTTAAGTTAGATAACGTAAAGCCATTAAAAACTGATTTATCAATCCACTGTTAAAACTAGTATTAGTCTGAAATTACCGAATTATTTTGAAAATATTATATTGTTATTTCATTTAGTATTTATACATTACAGGATACCTTTTTTATTTGATAATTAATTACCTTATCAGATAGCTAAGCTGTCTTAGCATTGAAAAATCTGCCTGAAATAAAATACACGAAAATATAAAAATAACTTTTATTAACCTTGACCTAATTGACATGTGATACTTTACAATACAGTAAAAAAACTTAAAAAAACAATAACAAAAAGCTCAACTTGCACAAACACTAGCCAAAGGAACACACCCCTGGATTCGACCCTGAGAATTTAGTTTTGATGCCAGCCCTTTAAAATTTTCCATATGAACCATAGAGACCAAAATTTTGTAAACCCCGTTATGCTGTAAAGGCTACAGTCATATATAATACTCACCTAAAAACATCTATCTGGTAGTGGTGCATCTGAATCACTGGCAACTAGGAAGCTACATCAGCCAAGATTTATTCTCACAACCAATGTTACTTTCCACAGAAAACACTAGAGCACATTCGTACTAGGCGATACTTAAGTAGGTATCCTACTTAAAAAACAAAAGTATATTATAAAAAAGTAAAAAAAAGTTTTAGAATGATATCAAAAAAAAATACCGAGATTAAGTAGTTGGACATACAAAACGTCCGGGTTTTCGCTGCTCTTGACAAGGACATTATCATTGAACCACTGGGTGATTAGGCGCTGCACCACTACGGTGTTCCTCTTCCTGTGCAAATGCTGGAAAGTGTTCAGATGTTTCTCCATCTGCTCCCAAAAGGGGAACACCGTACTACAACACCCACAGTGGTAAACGTCAGGGCGGATCTGTAAAACAATACGAGTAGAAATAGGAGTGTAGGAGTTATATCCAAATAAAAATTTAACTAGCTTTGGTTGATCAAGAGACCTCCGATTTGATATTGGGGGTGGTTCAAGTAAGCCTGCACGAAGTAAGTACGCCTCCGTGACAAATTTAGCATGTTAAGTAGTGCCTATTGTCACTTACCATAATAATATAAGCCCTTCCCTGTTTAGGCATCAAAAATAAAAAACTTAACCCTTTAACAGACAGAACATGTTTCAATATTTCATTGGTATTCATCTTATATTATTCACTTAAAGTTCAAATTGTGGTGCGAATATAGGGATGTATATTCTGACTGTGAAAGGGTTAGGTAAAAATGCATTATAGGGCGATCGGCATCAATGTAGATAATACATCGTACTTTCATCATCATCATCATCAGCTCATTATATATGTCCCCAGTGCTGGGCCACGAGCCTTCCCTATGGATGGATAGGGAGAACGGGCTATAAACCACCACGCGGCGGGCCCAGTGCGGGTTGGTGGTCGTTAACCTTTTCACCGCCCAATCCTGCATCCTGCACGCGATGTCCCGCTGTACGCCAACGTATAAATGTATTTTAATAAAGTAGGTACAAAGAAGAACTTCTATAGAAGTGCTGGCGTGGGCGGTACGAAAATCTCGAACTTCTATAGAAGTTGTTGGCGGTAAAAAGGTTATCGACAGCTAATGCAGCCGGCACCAACAGCTTTACGTGCCTTCCGATGTACGGAGGAGCTCTAGATAATAAATTTTTGATCACCCATCCGATGACCGGCCTTTGCGAAAGTTGCTTAACCTCAGCATTCGCAGACCGGGCGCGTTAAACACTGCGCCATAAAGCTCCACGTATTGCATCGTACTTTAAAGAAACAGATTTAAGATGCATAATTTATTATACCTCTCTTATTAATTCGTTTTGTATTTCAAACACTTTGGCAGCTAAAAATCTTCTCTTATGCTCTTCCGTCTGATAGTGCATAAGATCGGTCCCAATCGGATATTCCACATCACAAGCAAGGCATCTCATTTTTGGATAATTAGGCTGATGTTTTATAGTAGATACTAGAATAAAACCTGGCACATCGAGACAAATGTCCTTATTTATCCATATAACTCTCATTGATCTTGAATAGTATAAGCTGTTTAAATAGTAAATTAAGGGTACGCTTTTTATTTTCGGATTTTTGTGTTCCTTCTTACTTTTAATGCCCTTCAACTCTAAATGGCCCCTGTGTCGAGAACCCCTTATATGCTCTTTAAAAACACGCATGCTCGCGGACAAGTTCGAGTGGCACAAGCCACAGTAACCCCGACTTCCTCCAGCATTAAGTCTGATGTAATTCTCCTTGCCAAATTTCGATAACTCAGATCTACGTTTCCCATGATCCTGGACAGCACAATAAACCACTTTTTCTACCTCTTCCTCGTCAGAGCTACCGGACACAGGTTCACTGGTAGGTTCTTCCAGTATTTTCTTACTTCCATGACTCTTCTGATGGTCCAACATAGTTTTAAACTCTAAATTTACAGCCAGCTTGCAATCTTTGCATGTGGCAGTTGTTTTTGCTTCATCTATGTGGAAGTAAGCTCTTTGTGTTTCAATGAGCTTCCTAGCTAGTTCCTTTTTTTTCTCTTGCTCAGTGTTACTGGTAGTGATGCGACTGATTGCAGCAGTTCTGTTAAGGCAGTGCTCTCGGCCCGCCCAGTGAGCGTTGAATGCTTCGTAAGGAACAATGCTTTTACAAGTGAAACAATAGAATATTTCATTGTTCACCTGAAAACAGCAATTGATAAATTAAATAGCTATTAATACACACGCGTCAGCCTTCCTGGTATCATAGCGGTCAGTGCAGCCGCCCGGATTGCGGAAGACCCAGGTTCGATTCCTGGCTGGGTCGGGTGGGCGTTTAATTTTTTCACTGTATTTTCTAAAATTTTATAAATATTTAATTTAGCTTCAGTGCAGCAATTAGCACTTGAAAATAAAAAGTAAATATTTTACTATATCGTTGTGTTATCAAATTTGTGGTATTTCATCGGCAATAGATGTGCCGCTATTAGCACTCAAAAATATAAAAAAGCAGTGACAAAATTCAGCGCTTACGTCAGCCTTCCCGGTAGCATAGCGGTCAGTGCAACCGCCTGGATTGCTGAAGACCCAGGTTCGATTCCTGGGTCGAGTGGGAGTTTAATTTTTTCACTGTATTTTCTATAATTTTATGAACATTTAATTTAGTTTCAGTGCAGCAATTAGCACTTGAAAATAAAAAACAAAAATTTTGTTAGATATAAGATAGCCAATTCCTGAGTAGCAAAGGTTCCTGGTAAAGTGCACTTTGGCCCCTTTGGCCTTACCATTTGTGAAATGAAGGCCAAACGCTTTCCAGTCCAAACAGTTTTAAGTCTTTCCAGTCAGAACAGATGACTACAAAGATACCTTGGTAAGTCGGTGTGCGCTCCCTTGCAAAGTGTTCTGCCGTGTGATTTTTATTTGCCATAGATTTTATTTAAGCTACATTTACCTAGTCTAAGATTTTTATGTATAGGTATGCTCTTAACTCACTAATAATTTTTATAAATATATTGAATTTGAATAAAACTCACACTAGGCACCCTGAGTTAGTATATAAAATAATCAAAGGACACGGGTGTCCTTACACCGTGCATGTAGAATCAGGCAAATATTACCTTTCTATAATATCCCTCCTTGTGCTTGAGTATTTTAGATCTTATTATGTTCAGCACATGAGTGGTTGTATTGATGTGGCTTTTAGCTTCTTCTATGTTGCACCTTGTATTGCATAGCAAGCACATCCTATTGACAATGCAATGCCACTGCTGGTCAGACACGATTATATCCGAGACTATTACATAGCCACTGTCGTAGCTACATAATGTATTCTCAATATCTTTATTGGAGACTGGTGTTTTCTTAATAGTTTTATGTGCATCTTCCTTTATATGTGACGTCACGGATGTAAGATCTGCCAATAAGCAATTACAGGCCTCACAATAGTAGTTGTTTTCCAGCTGTAAAGGATAAAATAAAACATAATTTCGTACGGATGACTAAAATGTAGGCACTCTGACTACTTACCTTGTTGATCCAAGAGTGATGCTGTCTGTTTAATATGCCATAATTGGGAAATTAAAATGAACAACAAAAATAAAAATATGAGATCACTTTTGAACCAAGAAAGGTTTAAATGTTCAATATGTTTATGTTCATGCCTACGTTTTGGAATATACATCAATATCAAACGGCAATAGCTTTTTAAATATTTCGCAAATTAAGTTTAAAAAATATAATATATACCTACCTTGTATAAAAAATCTTTCTTGTATTTTGGAAAATAGGTATGGTCTTTCAGAGATTTCCTGTGCTTCTCCCAACGGATATGTTTGTCTACGTCTGCTATGCCTTGAAAATTCTCTTCGCAAAGAATACAATAGTAATCGACATCTCCACATAATATGAAATTCTTGAAATATTTGTTCATCTTGAAACTGGTTGCTTATGTACCTAGTTACTTACTTATATTAAATTATTTTTACATCCCTTACCATCAATAATAAAAAAGAACAGTTGGGTAGTTATAATAGTTATTTCTTTCTTTAGATGAGGGTAGTCTTCTATCAAAAGTTCTTCGAAATTGGCAAGATACCTACCAATACCTACCTACTAGCCGAGTCGAGTAGAATTGGCGATGGCGGTAGTTTTCTCTTCCTAAATTAATGTACAGACGCCAGCACATCATCCTATCAAATCAGTCAAATTTATTCAATACATTTTCAACCATATGTCTGACGTATAAGGTTAAAAAATTATTGAGGAAATTTGACAGTTTGTGTTAGGTTGTTGACGTGCAGGCGTGTGTAGCCTATAGTAATTTACTCTTTGTTAATGGCTTCGTGCGGTTAGCACATTTAGCCAGTGTCAAAGTTATATTTTTGCATACAATATTTATTTTCTTTTTTGATAATAAAATTAATGATACCTAGTAGAAAAGTGTCGAAAGCCAGAAACCCTACCGGGGTTGAGCGCATAGAGAAATATAATTATACCAGAAGAAAGTTGAGCGTCGACCGTCGCGGTAATCTGCGCGATATCGTCGTCCACATTGACATGCTTACTCTAAGACATTGACAAATATAGCCGTCACAATTCTTCATGAACAAAATCCCGTTTATTAGAGTAGAAAAGACCTATTCGTTTTTAAAATATAAATCGAACAACAACACTCTTCCTATCTGCCGACTGTCAGCACTCGACGTTCAACGGGTTTTTACTCAGAATAATAACTAAAGCTATTAGTTCTTGTTCTAAGGGTTTTTAGACCTGCCGATGGTCGGCAATCGACGCGCAAGAGACTAGCTACATAGAGGTTGGCTCTTTTTCTGATACTTGTCATTTCATCAAGCTATATTAGGGTATACGTTAAGCTGGCGTACACATGGTCTAATTCACGTTTGTTGTTATGCCCTTGTCTTGCCCTTAGTGTGTAATTACTGTAAACATAAAATAATTAGTGCGTCTTTAGTTTTTTTTAAATTAGGGTCATCATCATCATCTCAGCGAAAGACGTCCACTGCTGTACAAAGGCCTCCCCCAAGGATATGAGGGGTATTTGCCGTAATCCCTACGCTTGGCAGGCGGGTTGGCGATCGCAGTAGGTTGAGGGTAACCTCAGAGAGATGCTGCTGCCCATCCTCTGGAATGGTCCTTTAGTCGGCTTTTACGACACCCACAGGAAGATGAGACAGACAACTGAGACACTCTCTCTCTCTAAGACAGAGAGATGGGGTGGTGCAATTCTTATCCCCGGCACCACAAAGGGAAAAATTAGGGTATTTTATTTAAATTTCACCAATTATTTGTAATTCACTCAAGACATACTACTGTAAATGAATGACATCACCAATTCACCATCAACAGTTCATTTTAATGTTCCCACTGCATACGAGCCGTCAGCATACTGGGTACGAGCCTTCTCAGTAGATGGAACCACCACAGGGAGTACGGAACTTAGGACTCTTTCAATTTAGACGTTTCTTGTCGATCCGCTGACCGTTTTAATATGGAACGCAGTGCAAACTTGCAGCAGCCATCCGACAACAAACATCTATATTATTATTGAAGGAGCCCTTACACTACCTCGCGGGACAGAGCGGATTGGTGGTTGTTAACGAATGCTAATGCAGCGGTATCCAATATATTTGCGTGACTTTTGAAGTACGGAGGAGCACAAGATGATAAACTTTTGGTTGTCCATCCAGCTAGATCCTATCAGCCTTACAAATAAAAATATTTAAGTAATTAGTTAGCGTTAATCAATGGATAACTAATTAGTTAGCCAAAATTGTTACAAATAAAAGTTATTTAGCGCTAAGCAATTGCTTAAAAGCGGCCTAACTAACTGTCAAATTTAAACACTCCCAGCCTTACAAATAAAACATTTTTAATCATCATCTAAGCAATTACTTAAGTAATCATTTGCTTAAATTTTAAGCATCTGATTAGCAGCGCTCACAAATAAAACACTTTAATCATTTGGTTAACTAAACATCGTTATTGAGTTTGACTTAAGAAATAACGTTATTTTAACGTTAATGTTTGGCATAATTGTGTAGAAGTCTGCTTTTTCGCACATAAAAGTATATAATGACTTTTGACATATTACGTTTGAACCTATTGTATTCGTTTACTGTTACTGGCATTTTAACTGGTATTCCACCTTCACGAACCGCATAATAACTGGCGACGAGACATGGGTTTATGAATACGATATGCAAACAAGTCAACAATCTTCAGAATGGCGCCTCGAAAACGAGTCGAAACCCAAAAAACCGCGTCAAAGCCGCTCGAAAATCAAAGTTAAGTTATGCCAATAGTTTTCTTCGATTGCCGCGGTGTAGTGCACTACGAATTTCTTCTAGAGGGACAAACGGTGAATACAGAATATTATTTAGGTGTCATGAGGCGTTTGAGAGAGAATATCCGCCGAAAACGGCCAGATTTATGGAACGACAATTAATGGATTTTTTTTTTTTTTATTTTATTTTATGATGATGATGATGACACCATGATAATGCACCATCGCACAAAGCCATCATTGTGCAAGAGTTTTTAGCCAAAAACTCGACGAATTGTCATCGACCAAGCGCTGTACTCTCCTGATATGGCTCCGTCTGGCATTTTCCTGTTCCCGAGGTGAAAATTACCACTTCGAGGAAGGCATTTCGATTCGATTGAATCTATAAATGAAAATTCGCTGAAAGAGTTGAAGACCATACCTCAATCAGTTTACAAAAAATGTATGGAGGACTGGGTCAAGCGCTGGAGTAGCTGTATTGCAAGCCAAGGGGCCTACTTTAAAGGCGACAAAATAAATTTGGACGAATAAATTACTTTTTTTGGTTTTATTGAACAATTCCCGGTAGTTTTACACAAAAGGTATATCGGTAGATTTAAACGGTCACTGTAAGTTTTTTCCCTCCGAAATCTAAGATATTTTAGAGCCCTTAATTCTCTCAATATCACTACATAGTACAAAACAAAGTCGCTTCCCGCTGTTCCTATGTATGTATGTATGCTTAAATCTTAAAACTACGCAACGGATTTTGATGCAGTTTTTTTAATAGATAGAGTGATTTAAGAGGAAGGTTTATATGTATAAATACGTACGTAATATAGTAGAGAAACACTGATAATTTTAGAATTTAGAGGTTTCACATTTTTTTGCGCTTACATTGCAAACGCTGGCTGAATCCTACGAGATAGATCAAAATAATGTACTACAGTTTTGTACACCTTAAAAAGGTCTACAAAAAAGTCCGCGATGGTATATGTCTATCTCTTAGGGATAACCCAATCATGTTTTATCCTTTATTTTTTACGAGAAATAATGGCTTATTTACGAAGCGATTTTATGCAATACAGCATTAATCCTTATCCAATTAAGTACATTAAATACATTGTGCATTTAATATAGATCAATATGACCCTTTACAGCATGTAATTTAAATGAATATTTTCGAAGATATTACAGATTTAAAATGCAGGGACATAGCGGTTCGTGTATCAGCATTGCACCCGTGCGAAGCCGGGGCGGGTCGCTAGTTAATAATTTCTTAGAACATCAGTGTTGGCGGGCGTTTTGTCATTGTCTATCATTTCACAAAAACAGCTGTTGCGACGTCGCCATCTTGCTGTTTAACGAGATAATCAGGGTCTCGGAGTGTTTAAATTTTACAGTTAGTTAGGCCGATTTTAAGCAATTGCTTAGCGCTAAATAACTTTTATTTGTAACAATTTTGGCTAACTAATTAGTTATCCATTGATTAACGCTAACTAATTACTTAAATATTTTTATTTGTAAGGCTGTCCGAGACTCCGAGACCCTGTTTAACTCGTTAAACAGCAAGATGGCGACGTCGCAACAGCTGTTTTTGTGACATGTTATACAATGACAAAACGCCCGCCAACCAACACTGACGTTCTAAGAAATTATTAACTAGCGACCCGCCCCGGCTTCGCACGGGTGCAATGCTGATACACGAACCGCTATGTCCCTGCATTTTAAATCTGTAATATCTTCGAAAATATTCATTTAAATTACATGCTGTACAGGGTCATATTGATCTATATTAAATGTAGTAGTATAGTTTAATGCACAATGTAGGTATTTAAAGTACTTAATTGGATAATGATTAATGCTGTATTGCATAAAATCGCTTCGTAAATAAGCCATTATTTCTCGTAAAAAATAAAGGATAAAACATGATTGGGTTATCCCTAAGAGATAGACATATACCATCGCGGACTTTTTTGTAGACCTTTTTAAGGTGTGCAAAACTGTAGTACATTATTTTGATCTATCTCGTAGGATTCAGCCAGCGTTTGCAATGTAAGCGCAAAAAAATGTGAAACCTCTAAATTCTAAAATTATCAGTGTTTCTCTACTATATTACGTACGTATTTATACATATAAACCTTCCTCTTAAATCACTCTATCCATTAAAAAAACTGCATCAAAATCCGTTGCGTAGTTTTAAGATTTAAGCATACATACATACATAGGAACAGCGGGAAGCGACTTTGTTTTGTACTATGTAGTGATATTGAGAGAATTAAGGGCTCTACTTAGAAGATTTCGGAGGGAAAAAACTTACAGTAACCGTTTAAATCTACCGATATACCTTTTGTGTAAAACTACCGGGAATTGTTCAATAAAACCAAAAAAAGTAATTTATTCGTCCAAATTTATTTGTCGCCTTTAAAGTAGGCCCCTTGGCTTGCAATACAGCTACTCCAGCGCTTGACCCAGTCCTACATACATTTTTTGTAAGCTGATTGAGGTATGGTCTTCAACTCTTTCAGCGAATTTTCTTTTATAGATTCAATCGAATCGAAATGCCTTCCTCGAAGTGGTAATATTCACCTCGGGAACAGGAAAATGCCAGACGGAGCCATATCAGGAGAGTACAGCGCTTAGGCGATGACATTCGTTGAGTTTTTGGCTAAAAACTCTTGCACAATGATGGCTTTGTGCGATGGTGCATTATCATGGTGTAAAATCCATTAATTGTTGTTCCAGAAATCTGGCCGTTTTCGGCGGATATTCTCTCTCAAACGCCTCATGACACCTAAATAATATTCTGTATTCACCGTTTGTCCCTCTAGAAGAAATTCGTAGTGCACTACACCGCGGCAATCGAAGAAAACTATTAGCATAACTTAACTTTGATTTCGAGCGGCTTTGACGCGGTTTTTTGGGTTTCGATTCGTTTTGAAGGTGTCCTTCTGAAGATTGTTTTCTTGTTTGCATATCGTATTCATAAACCCATGTCTCGTCGCCAGTTATTATGCGGTTCGTGAAGGTGGAATACCAGTTAAAATGCCAGTAACAGTAAATCAGTAAAATCACGAATACAAATAGGTTCAAACATAAGTCAAAAGTCATTATATACTTTTATGTGCGAAAAAGCAAAGACTTCTACACAATTATGCCAAACTTTAACGTTAAAATAACGTTATTTCTTAAGTCAAACTCAATAACGATGTTTAGTTAACCAAATGATTAAAGTATTTTATTTGTGAGCGCTGCTAAACAGATGCTTAAAATTTAAGCAAATGATTACTAAAGTAATTGCTTAGATGATGATTAAAAATGTTTTATTTGTAAGACTGTATGTCTTTTGCCTATGGTACTTAGTAGTACTTAGAAGACAACCTTGAGACAACCCACTAATGTCAAACTCAAATGTCATTAATTTGACAAATCGACTTTAATCGCGACTGACACTTTGTTTGCACGCGTTTTGACGTTTTCGAAGCGACGGACGCTTCCACTGAACGCTGAACGCTTCTTTCTATAATACTCTTTTTGGACGCCATTTGGACGCTTCGCTTCATTTATGATCAAAATAACTGACTACAAAAGTTTTTTATATACTAGAGAAGGATTTAAATTATGTAACTAACTTTACAATTACATTACACATCTTATGCCTTTGCCTGGACTCGGGCAGTTTAAGGTAGCCATTTCAACGCACGGACCGTGTTTCAACGTTGCAATGAGTAAAAGGCGCCGGGCGTCTTCGGTGGCTAGCCGGGGGGCTGATGATGACAGTGACGATGCGCTAAGCAACCCTGGTCCACCGCCTTCATCCAGGAAGAAGAAAAAACTGGATCCCGTAAGTAGCAGCTTGAATTTGAAGACTTGTTTGTTAGTAAATATTTACTTTTTATTTTCAAGTGCTAATTGCTGAAACTAAATTAAATCTTTATAAAATTTATAAAATACAGTAAAAAAATTAACGCCTACCCGACCCAGTCAGGAATCGAATCTGGGTGTTCCGCAATCCGGGCGGCTGCACTGACCGCTATGCTACCGGGTAGTCTTCCCTGTATTTATATATTTCATAAATTTTATAAATGTTTATTTGTTAGTATTGGCTTGTCACTGTATACCTATAAAAATTACACCCCACCAACAGCTTACTGCATCGACTTCGACGGCAATAACTGTTTTGTAGTCTGTTAATCTCTTACTTAAATAATTAATTGTTAAGAAGATTTTTTTTTTATAATTCCAAAACAAAACAACTGCCAAGTTATTAAATGATCTTTGTTTACCCTCTTTTGTTAATAAATCAGTTGGTTATAAATTTAATTGTTTGGTTAATTATTTATTACACTGAAATTGAAATTATACATGAATTAAACTTAGTAATTTAAATCATTTGATTAAAAATTTATTTAGCAATGTGGATTATTAAGAATATTAAACTTTATTTTTATTTTAGGGTGAAATATGCCAGCAGCTGTATGATACAATAAGGTCACACAAAAAGGAGGATGGGTCATTACTGTGTGATTCTTTCATACGTGCTCCTAAAAGGCGTCAAGAGCCACAGTATTATGAAGTTGTTTCAGAACCTATTGACTTGTTGAGGGTAAGATTTTTTTATTTTTATAGATAGCTAGAATTATTTTCTTTTTATTTTAACATTATTTTATTTGACATATTAATATATGTTAAGACTTGCTAATGACAATAAAATCTTATGATGGTTGTCAATTGTTAGTTCAATTTATGGATTTGGTGGAGCTGTACTAATTTCAATTAATTACAACATTCCTTGTTTTCAAAACACAAATTGGCTACCCAATTCTATCCAAACTTCTATAAGTTTGGGCCCATTGAGCTTCTTCTGTTTAGTCTAAGTTTTGTTGCTAGGGTAGCAGTGCATGATGATTGCTCACTTTTTGGGGCTTTTCGCTATGTGACCGACAAATAATCAAATGTCTATTGTGTCTAGGTTTCATGGCAGTCAACGTGTTAGCTTAGTATTCTATCCTGTCATACAATTTTTATTCTACATATTTCAGTACTAATTATTTTCATGGTTCTAGGTCCAACAAAAGCTTAAAACTGATACATATGAAGACATAGATGAGTTGTCAGCGGATATAGAACTACTGGTGAACAACGCAAAGGCATTCTATAAGCCTGACTCTGTGGAGTACAAAGATGCTACCGAGCTTTGGAAACTGTACACCCAAACTAGACAAGCTCTTGAGAATGGTATGTCTATTTTATCATGCATGTTATAAAATTTTTAAACTATAATTGGGATTTGTAACCCATAAAACTTTGAAAATGTAAATAGAATATCTTTAATTCGCTTATCAGAACTGAGGATATAACATTCCTAATCTTTTAAGGTAAACATTTACAATCATTTGAAAAAGAAGTGTTGAAAAAATTTCCCTAAGCAATATTGTTGGTTTTGTTTTTGTTTGCAACAAAATTTATGTAGAATTATTATATAACACAGTATTATTTACTTAAAAGTAGGCATCTATGTTAAAATCTGTATTTATCATATCAGTGTCTAAGCACAAATAAGTATTAACTTCACATAGGCTAGTTGTAATTCTTTTTCTTTTTTTTAGGAGAAGATATTAAACCTCCCAAGCTGTCCCGTAATGGCTCTTCAAGCAGGAGGTCAGACATTGCTGAAGATCTGTCGGAGACCTCCACAAATAATGATGAAGATAATATACTTGAGGAACTTTTCAATGCTGTAAGTATTTTATATGAAGAATTATAATCATTCATGATTATCAGCCTACACTAAGTCCACTGCTGCTGCTGGACAAAGGCCTCTGCAACAATAGTATCATTGTAAAGTACAATTTACTTTCTAACCAAAATTTATAAAGTTAAAGTTAAATTGGTTATGTGGCAAAGTGTTGGGCCCAATATCCAGATGTCCAGGATTCTATTCCCAGTTTTGGCTAAATGTTTTTCTTATTTTTATTCATCAACCTGTAGTGAGTAAGCAGATAATACTCCTGTTAACCTTTCAGTTGTAGTAATAACTTGAATAATGGAGGTCTTTGCCTAGATGGTATTGTAGTTATATGTATAGGTGTCTATCTTTTATATTGATTTCATTTATCAACCAAAATTTTAAATTTTATTTTATGAATGTTTACTTATATTCTATAATTCTAGGTGATGCTCGCAAACGTGGACAGCCGGCCGCTTTACCCCGCTTTCCTATTTCTGCCATCGAAACGTCGCTACCCCGAATACTTCAGCTTAATAGAAAACCCCATTGACTTGAAAACGATAGCGCAGAAGATCCAAGGTGGGGAGTACTCCAATCTCAATGAGCTGGAGAAAGATCTGCAGCTGATGGTCAGGAACGCGTGCAATTTTAACGAACCTGGCAGTCAGATCTACAAGGATGCTAAGGCATTGAAAAAGGTATGTAAAATCAATATTAAAGTCAAATCATTTAATCAATATAAGCCTTCACTTCACTTTATTGTAGTCAAAACTATAAAATCCAATAATAAAAATCCTAAGTATTTGTTAAACTAAACTACTGAATCTACCACCAGTTTGTTTGTTTGTTTTTTTTAAATACAGTGTTAAGTCATAAAAATAAAACTAATTACTTGAAAACTTCAATGTTTACTTTTTAATGAACTGCATTTGTTAAAAATTTCGTTTTGTACAATTCTGAAAACTTGTTGTTGTCTTATGTATGTAATTATTTTTGTTGATTAGTGTAGAATAGAGCATATAATATTGTTGCTTTCTTTTTTTGTTTTTGATATCTGGAATGCTTTTCTCCTCTCTTTGTTTATTTTGTAGCCTTTTTGATATTGGCACTTTTTGCGATTAAAGGTATATGTCCATTACATAGAGAACATTCTCATAAGATCTATATTAGAAGCCTGTATTGAGAATTTTATTGTTTGCATCATTCAATCAAATGTACTAGATAGAAAGTGGTCCTGTTTGCTCATACATATACATTGAAATTTCGAATATAAAATTCTGAAAAACATTGGATAACATCAACAACTTCAGCTTACTATGAACCTTAAATCTTAATAATAAAGATTAAATTAAGGTAGAAAAATATTTGTACTCAATATTTACTGTCATCGCCACAAACACCGTGGTCCCAAAATCGCCTACCGTTTTTCAAGCGCTTGTCGCTAGACATAATTGACCGAAGTTTGCATCTTTTTGAGCCGTCTAAGAACCATAATAAAATAATTGTTTCCGCCCTAGGTGATACAAGTTCGCAAGCAGGAGATTGACCAGCACGGTCGCAGCGGGCCGGCGAAGACTTCGGAGCGCATACGCAGCAAGCGTACTTCCCGGGTAGGGCCGGTGCCGTCCAGCAAGGCGCTGGCCATCATGGAGCCGCCGGGCTCCGAGCCGGAGCTGGATGTTAAGGTGGGTGGTTTACAGTTTAAAACCTTTAAAAAGGTTTTGTATATGATCTATACAAAACCTTTTTAAAGGTTTTAAAACTTAAACCTTTAAAAAAAGGGTTTAAACTGTAAATAAATTTATTATTATTTATTATCATCATCACCAGCTCATATACGTCCCCTCTGCTGGGGCACGAGCTTTCCCTATGGATGGATAGGGAGAACGGGCCATAAACCACCACGCGGGCCCAGTGCGGGTTGGCGGTTGTTAACGACTGCTAATGCAGCCGGGACCAACTGTGTTAAACTGTTTATTTGTACGGGAGTAAAAGGTCATTTAAGTAAAAATATTAGAATTAGAATCTAAACTATTAACTTGTAGCTCACTTGGTGATTAGCGATTATAAGATTGGATAGCCCCTGTACAGGCTAAGTACCTATAACGTTGACTAGTAATTAAGTTAAAAAAACAACTTTTGAAAATGTGGAAATATTATTGGGTATGAATAGAGTTTTGTAGCAGGGATTAACAGTGCAACTTAATCGAAACGTCCGTCGTCTGGTATAAAGATATGCCTATGTTACACTAAGTAGTAATTACTGTAATAAAACTGTTTGAAATTTAATGCGAAAATTTAAAAGTGGATTTGAATGGGTTTTTAGTTTAAATGACTATCTGATGACTTCTTTCTATCTGACAGCATTCAGAGGATAGTGACAGTGACGAAGAGAAAATGAATGAAAACGAAGACTCCCCACAGTGGAAACTACTAGAAACCGTCAAGAATCAATTGGGCCCTAATGGTAAGGACGATGGAGATTAGAATAGGAGTCCGACCAATTTACAATATATAAGCTTTATCTCACTGTAGTCTAAAAAAAGAAAAAAAAATGTCAGTGTAATTTACCAATCCAAAACAACTGATTCTATTTTACCATCTTATGGATATGGGACATAAATCTTAATGTAATTTACCTTTGAAAGAAACTAAAACTTTTTGTTTTAGAATCGTACATTACAACTTAACATTAAAGTAAAATAGAATTAAAATGAAGGTAAGCGTTGAAGGTTTCCAAAACTTACAATGCTGGAAGCTTACTCTTACAAAACACAAAATTGCTCTATATAGTTTAGACAATGTCTATCACATACTTCTAGAATGTGTTAAGTATACTTCGGGCAGAGTCAATGATGCAAACAGTAAGGTAAAAATAAATAGTTGACATGTCTCTTCTAGCAAAAAAAATTATAAATAGATAAAGATTTTAAAAACCACGTCATAAACAATCGTTTGACAGGCACCCCGATGGCAGAACCGTTCTGGAAGTTACCATCTCGCCGCGCGTACCCAGACTACTATAAGGAGATCAAGAATCCGGTGTCCCTCAACCAGATCAAGAACAAGATCCGACGGGGCAGCTACGGAACGCTATCCGAAGTGGCTGGCGACATGAACATCATGTTCGAGAACGCTAAGCAATACAATGTACCCACATCAAGACTTTACAAGTATGCTGCGAAGTTACAGAGGTGAGTTTAGTGTTATAAGGGTGTTTTTAACTAAAACAATTTTAAAAGATAAACCAAATTAGGTTGTGAATGAATATGGGTGTCATGTTCGAGAACGCCAAGCAATACGTACCCACATCAAACCTTTATAAGTGCCCTGCGAAGTTGCAAAAGTGAGTTTAGTGTTATTTGGCTGTTTTAATTTAAACATTTGAAGAGATTAACCAATTAGGTTGTGACACGCTAGTTGAACATGAATGTCATGTTCGAGAACGCTAAGCAATACTTACCGACATCAAGACTTTATAAGTATGCTGTGGAGTTGCAGAGGTGAGTATTGGTGTTATATTTAAATTTGTTACGGTTAAGCACTTTGGCCTTAAAACCTTTTGAGCGCCACGGTCTTCTAGGGACGTCTTTACTAGAAGACAAAATCTTATCATGACGTTTAATAATAAAAACACGTAAGCAAATGCTTTGTTTTATTTTATGCGTACTTTTACTATTGCCTAAAACCATAACCATACATTTTTATGTTAACAAGGGCCTTTGTTTTTTTAAAAAACAGCGAAATAATACTAGCCAGAAAATTTGTAGTGCCCTAGGCGCCATAATCTTTATAGGAAGACGCCTAGTGATGTGGTTACATAATAAGTTTCTAAGGCTTCCATCGACACTATAAATGTTTAAATAAAACACTTTTACTTTAATCTCACCTTATGTATATAGTGATGATAGAACTGAAGTTAGAAGCGCACTTCACCCGTAATCCTCAAATACTGATATCTCTAACTGTCGGAACACAACAATGCTACTAACTTTGATGCTATGGTGATGATGGTGGTAGCTAACGACCGAATTAAGGCAAGACTTACTATCAACCAAACCGAGTACGAACATGTACAGCCTCGATTGGAATCAAACCCGGGGACTTGTGGGTCATGTTCGTGACCCCAGCGGGATAACCCCTTCAGATCGGCTTTAAATTTCGCCATGATTTTGTTGATATTAGCCATGATTTGGCATTATGATCGGTACAGGTGCAGACACAAGCGATAGACTATTCTTGCGAAATAAAACACCGATGCATTTTTGTTATTATTTATTAATCACTGATTGTTTATTGTATTATTATGTAGCTAGTTAGTATAGTTTGATTAAATCAAGTAGTTATCACAAAAAAATCACTATTTATTTCAGTTTCGTTATGAACTATCAGGTATGTAGGTAATGTGTAATAAGCAGCAATGTTTTTTTTGTCATACGACTGCATATTTGAACAAAATGTAATTATGAGAAAATGTTTATCTTCATAAAGATAAAAAAAAACGTTGTACCTAACCTACCTACTAACAATGGTTTACGATTAATAATCACAAATATAAAAAACATTATTACAAATCACAGATCAGTATAACTGCACAATCAAGTAGCGGCGTAGTCAATCCAAAGACACGGCCCAGTTAAAATACTGTAACTGTATAGGTACTTATTTATACTGTGGTTGTGCAGTGTTGGGTAGTGTTGCCATATAAGGAAGCACGATAAGAAAGTAGATAAAAATTTGCCACGTGTATGCGCGCTCTTTTTCTTTTTGCTTATCCAACGTTGCCAGCGCAAATGACAGTAAGTAGGTACAGTATATGTGTGTGTCAGTGAAACAGCGTCGATGAGGAGACTATAATAGCTTGTCAAGATCGTGCTTACCGCGCCCACGGGGTACAGGGGTTGGCGGGGACGAAGTAGCACGCAGTCCGCTGCACGCGGTGCGCTCGCTTGCCCTCCCACTACACCGCCCGCGTCCCTTCCGAAGACCGTTTTACCTCGTCCCCGCCAACGCCTGTAGGCGCGGTAAGCACGATCTTGACAAGCGATAGGTTTCTTATTTTTACGTTTCATGTAGATTTAGGTTTAATTTCGACGATGGCGTTAAATGACTAATTTCAGTTCGCTTTCATTATTCATATATTCATTCATATATGGGTTTTCATAGCAGAAAATAATCTCGGGCAACAAGCTTGAGGCCCGTACCAGCCAATGGCTAACGAGATCTGTTGATGTTAAAGAGCGAAGGTCGCTGAAGCTTATTATTATACTTACGAAAAAGTCGATGTAGGTACCTACATTTTGAAAACGAATTTTATAATATAGTGCTGCAACGTCACCTTGGTGCTTGCTTGGTTACTCCAAAACTGTAGCAGTTGTGCTGTTTATGGTGACTGTGTTCAGAGGTATCTTTGTCACGATAAGTATTAATACAATAGGGAACTTAAATTCAGTGCAAGTCACTCAGTAGGAGCATGGGGGCGCGAGTGCTGACTTGCCCAATAGTTTTTACAAGCACGACCTCTCATTTTGTGGACTTAAAGTTTGCACCAAAATATCCTACAGTTAATATTATTACTTATATAAAAACATAAATTTATATGACATTTTTACATTATAAAAAACAATTATAAACGATAATTTACGCACATACGGGCTTTAATTTAAAATAGATAAGATTACATTTAAAAGTCAAAGTTAAAAGTCATAAAATGTTAAATAATGAATCTTTACTTTACGAATTGTGTAAACGTCTGTACAAATAATGCCATCAATTTTAGAAGGTTAGCGTCATGTATGGCGCGGCCGCTTTTTGATATTCATCTTAACTTGGTCGGTTTATCACTGTATTTCGCTTCATTTACCATTTTTACTATAAATCTTTAAATAATAGGTGGATTGGGCTGAAAATTTTCAAATGGCTAGTTGAATGAAGGCACTAATTATTTGCTTAATAAGTGATTTGCTGGTCCATACCAAACTCATGTAAGCGACGACCAAAATAATCTCACGGGCCAGTGACATTTAAAGTGCCTAAATCATTAACGACTTGCAGTAAGCTTTTAAGATTTTAATAGACGTTGTAGGGTATTATAAGGTACGAATCACCATCAGAAATTAGTCTCTAGGGTTAGCATTTAGGGAGCTAGGACCGATTATCCTTTATCTTCAAAATAAATATATCTTCAGACGATGCATTTTTTTCAAATTCTGCTTTTGCTGAAATTACGCACAAATTTATTACATTGTGTGTAAAAAATCATACTTGTGCGCCTCACCGTTCGCGAGATACAGCAACCACCCAAAAGTTACCCCAGCGGTATTTTGAATAACTTCGGAATTATATATAAGACGCACAAAGGAGACGGAATAAAAATCCCCTAAGAAGCAGCTGGCATAATGAGACTTGTAATCGATAAAGCCTTTAAAACGTAATGTCCTTACGTTATTATTTAAATTCTAAAGCTAGCCCTTTTTTTATATTTATCTTTCAAAAAAATACAAAATTACTCATAGTTGCGTTAGAGAACGCAGCTATTCTTGGTTTGAAGATGAGAACATACCCGATTTAAAAAAGTATTTGACTGTCAATTATTGTCATTGTCAAATTGACAATGTCAATGCATGACATAACTATTTGTTAAAGATGAGCCAAATATATCCTTAATAGGTACTGAGTTGAGTATCGATTCATTAGCAACCGATATGCGGTGACATTATATTAATTCGCGTTAAAAATCATGCTCTTAACTAGCTCTTAGTTTTAATAACTCAACAATATCTATAATATTAAGGCATTGTTTTTAATCTCGTAACGAAATATCGAATGAAATACAAAGCTGTTGCAAAATATAAAAAATCTATATAATTGCCCGCGATACTGTATAACAAATTGATACACTGTTACTGATTGACTCTATCTATTCTCTACTGCTTGTGCTAGTGCTGCCATAAAACTTAAACAACATGATGGCCGTGTAAAAAATGAATAAACATTTAATTTTTAATAATGAATTGTGAAAAATTGGCTAGACTAAGATTATTTTTTTTAACTCATACGAGTTCTACATATTGCATTCTCACGATTTTCATTAATTTTGGTCCAGCTGCATTTTAGTGAAGACTCTACATGTGTTCTACATGTACATTTGTAAATGTGCGTGTTAGTCTTAAAGGAGACGGTCTAGATTACCAAATCTAGACCGTCTCCTTCCTGGGTACGTTTTTTTTTATAAGTTCCACAGGGAAAAAAATGTGCCGCTGGGGTAACGTTACCCCAGCGGTATCTGTTTTTCGCGAATATCTCAAAAACTACTGGACGCACAAAGAACAATGGCAAAAAATTGTCTGACTTTTTGAAAGCGCCCATTAATGTTATTTACACCAAACGAATTTATTGTTTTTCGCATGTTTTTACAAATATCTAGATATTCCCTTGAAAGCCGGCGTTAAATCGAGTTTTTAAAAGAATATCAGAGTTGTTTTTTCTTAATCCATCATCCATGTTGAAAATCGGGATGTGAATACAATTATTTTTTATTGACTTCAATATTCAATTAAACGTTATTGATTAATCGAAAGTCGATATCCACCCTGGAAACAGTAAGTAAGTTTCTTGTTCCCATCATATTAATAGTGATTGGTGTCTGAAGAAGCCGCTTTAATGCCATTCAAGCATCTACCGTATTTGTATTGAGTTAAAATAACCAATTACTGTGATGTATCGATACTATAAGTATCGAATCAAGTTGTAGTGAAGTAGCCCTATCTACCTATCACTTTGGCAGATAACAAATGGACAGATTGCTCCGCACTTTTTCTCAATTGGTTGTTTTATGTGTTTTTTCGGTTTTGTTAATATTATTCTTTACCGCTATGCGACATAATATAAACCATTTTAATTTTTACGACAAGTCGAAAATTACATGCCGTGGCATCTTAAAATTGAGACAGTACTTAGACTTTCCGTATATACAAGTTTCTTTATGACTTCTAAGTCAAAGTCTACTTTAGACTAAGTTATTTTTGACACTGAACTGAAACTGACAATTTCGTATAAGTGTGTTTTGTTAGAAGTCATAATAAAAAAAAAAAACTAACCTAGCCTAACCAAAAATCAAACCACAATATCTTTTAATTCCGGCTTTCTCAGATGAAAATAACTTTACATACAGAATCTACAAGTAACGCTGAATCTGAAGACATATTTTTTGTTTATGTGCGCTCATATTTTATATCAGACAATTTTTAGTATGTATATTTGCCATTGTTCTTTAAGATTTCGCGCACAATTACACGAGATGGAGCACTAATTATTGTATATCAAGAATCCAAGAAATTCGACAACATTCCGCTGGGGTAACGCACGCTTCTTATCGCCAATATAGTTGCCATGCAGTTAACTTTTCATTGAGGGTAGATTGGAAAAATCTATAGCGAGCGTATTTCTTATATTTACAAGATATGATTTATGAATAGTACCTATGAGCTAATTAATAAAAAACTGATTAGGAAAATTAATATGAATGGAAAATAACTATTTTAGTATGAATCTTCCACATTTTGTTCATTTTTAAGTGAATTAAACGTTGGTTTTTATAATAATTGAAGTGTTTCTTTTTTCTCATATTCTCGTAATTGACACCTATTTGAACTCGTAAACAGTTGATGTAGTTAATTGTTGACAAAATAATCTGTTGATCTAATGAACCGTTGATATAACAAATTATTGATACAATAAATGGTTGACCTGTTACACTGTTATTGGTGTTGTTGATATAATGAAAGTTGATCTAAAGAATGTTGATTTTAGGTGCCAATCCCATCCATTTTCCCGTCTAGTTAAGAACATGACATACTGTCCGTGGATTTATTAGAAATTGAATGAATAGGAAATAAAAAGATTCTTCTTATACAATTTTATTTATTTTATAATGTAAGGTATCAAATTAATTATTATATCTAAAAACAACAAAATTAAACTTAATTACTTACTAGAGATGAAATAGTTAAAGATTACAATCAAAGTGTTTTAACAAAATATTGTTATTGACTTTATTTATAATATATATGCCACGATGTAAAGTATATTGTTATGTCACCGCACAACCCCACATTCCAATATCCACGACACAACGTCCTGACACCACTGACATTGCTATTTTGTATTGTAATCTTAATTATAATTGTATCGCAATACTATCATCCTGGCGCCAATGACCATTATTCTATTTCGTATTGTTACTGTATTAGCAACCCGGCGCCGGCGCCACAAAAGATGTCGCGCCCTTAAAATAACAGTAGCCTTAAGATAATTGTACAACTTCCTTTGTTATTACGTATCATTGTATACCCTTAGATTATGCATAATCCACACGGTTTCCCAGTAGATGAGTCATCCACTACCAATTGTAAGGATAAGGTTCCTAATAAAATCGAGTAAACCAAGTATCGCCTACTGACTCATTACAATTTTAACAAAGTATTACAATTGACTTTATCTTTATGATCTATGCGATTTGGGAACAAACATTGTATTAGACTGTCACTTTTCCCGTAAAGCTAACTTGTTTCTCATCTACTTATGTATTTACAAGTAAAACCATAAGTACAGCAGCAGTAGTATAAATACTGTATTTTGAGATGCTTTAACAATATGTTTACTTTGTTTAACAAAGTTTTACAATTGACTTTATCTTATGATATATGCGATTTGGCATTAAAAGTACCTATAGGTGGCCGGAAGATTGACGTCCAAAAGAAAAAATTAGGTCTCTCGTGTCGTGGGGTATCCGAATCACCCCCATGTATGTTCCGCGATTTTTCACGGTTTTCGAGTTATGAATTTTTTTCTAAATTTTTGAGAATTTTCGAGCGATCAACTTAAAAAATTTCTAGAAAAAAAAGTAGAAGACTTTTTTGTATTTTTTTTTTTGCAACGAAATCTTCATAAGTTGTACTTTTATGCATAAAACAATTAGCTTCGTAACTTTGATGAAAATTTGGAAATGCAGGTCTCAAGAATAAAAAATACGATTATTGAATTATGACTAGAACATTAAGATTAAAATTAAAAATCTAAACAGATGACTGCATGGTTTTTTAGTGATCCTAAAACATGCGACATACTCTCAGCTTTCATAATTATTAAAAAATGCGCAATGGGTAGTCTGCAGGTAGCAAAGCTTGAACTCGTCGGATATGGAAAGGATGATATCCTTCATCGTGAAGTATGGCTTGAATAGACGTTCTTGGGATGCCCAGAGCACGAGCCATTCTTCTCGTACTCGTGGACGGATTTCGCTGAACTTCTTCGAGCACTCTTTCTCTGCGATCTGGATCGACTCGAGGGATTCCTTCACGACCACCGCGTTGACCATGAATGTGGCCTGCTATCAACGTGTTGTGCGTGTTAATAAAAACACGATGGTCGGGATAATGTGCAGGTTGCGGCCCACCACGTCGTTGAAGTTGTTCGCGATACAATCGCGCTGCTTCACGGCCGTTGCCTTGTGCAACTCCATAAAAATAATGCATTTCTGCATATTCACTTAATGTGTAACTCATCTCTTTCACTTCCAAGTAAACAAAGTCCAAATCAGAAGGCAAAACAGTCCAGTAAACGAGCAAAGTAGTCAAAAAAGTAGGGCAAGCAAATTTGGGGTGAGCGATGGCGACACGAGTAGCAGTAAACACAAAGTGAGTACGACTGAGATAACATTTTGGCGTTGGCTTGGGTTGTCGCCCGCGCTACTGAGAGTGAGAGAGATGGCAATTATTCCGTCTGTTATATTATAGTACCATATTATATTATAGTTCTTTTGTATACCTATAAATACCTATTGTCATATCAATACCTATATTATATTATTATCAACATTGTGAACATTCTAGTGTCTATAATCTATCTAATAATAACAAACTCATTATCATTAGGTTAATATTGGATATTCCATAGATTACTAAATAACGTGTTATTTACTATTCCCACAAACATTCTATTATAAATACCTTTGTAACTGTATACAACAGTCAGATATAATCAATCATCGAAGTTGTACACTACTATTCTTGTGTGTTAAATAAAGTATATATTTTTTTTTAAAGTGTCTTGCTATTCGCCACATAACAAATTTGGCGCAGTCGGTAGGATCGCGAGTGAATTAAAAAGACAAAGTCATAACGTGATAGTATTCGCAACGGAATAAAAATCGCCGATTAAGAAGAGACCACGGTAGCTGAAGGCTTTCAAAAGACTTTGCCGAACATGAAACTCCTGATCACGCTGTTATGGTGAGTGGCTGATACTTGAGCTTCCATATCCTTTCTATTTCCTACAATATCCTATATCTTATTTATTACATACTCTTTCTATCACAATCAAACACCTAAACATGATTAAATCAGAAATTACTACCACGGAAATACAACTTCCAACTCTACTCCAACTAATCCCGGACTTCGATACGAACCAGCCCGGACAAGTTTATAGATTCATTCGTTCATGCGATTCGGCGTTCCAGTTAGCCAGCTTAACCCAAAAGGAAATCCTGTTAGTATACACACTAAATAAAATAACTGGGGCTTCATCTTCAGACGTCCACGCAAAACAATTTAACAAATGGGAAGAGTTAAAACCATTTCTAATACAAAAATTTTCACAGACAAAGACTTTAGGACTCTGAATCTAGAACTTCAGACAATGTTTCAAAGACCAAACGAAACGGTAACTGAATATTTTCACAGGGTAGATCTTTGCCGTAATAAAATCCTAGAAAAATTATCCGCTGAATTAAACGACGAAACAGTTGTAGGGCGTCAGATAACTGCAGAGGAAACTGCACTAAATGTATTCATCAACGGGCTTAATTCTGATATAGGAACCATGCTTAGGACTAAAGACTTCCATAAACTGTCTGACGCAGGTAACTTTGCCATGCAAGAAGACAAAGTTCGACTAATGAATCGTGCTAGACAATCCTTTTACAAACAAGCTATAACCAAGCCTACTCATCTAAACACTTCCAACGCCTACCAAAAGACACCGCCACCACAAACAAAGATTTGCAATTACTGTAAAAAACCAGGGCATTTAATTTCAGAATGTCGAAAAAGAGCGTTTAATAATAATAAAAATAATGTTCAGCCCCACACAGCTTTACAAAACTATCGTACACTCCCGGCACTTCCTGCACCTCCGCGTTTCAACAATCTAGCCAAGATCAACCATTTAAACTCGCAAGCGGCCGAGGGAATGGCGTACCCTCCGGGAACCGCTTCAGCCAATTACTCGACCGCCCAGAGTCCGACAACGATCTCAGAGAATCAGATGTCAGATTCATATCAGCAGAGCGACATCCAGTTTCAAATATAAAACCACCAACACGGTCAATATTAAAATATTCTGGTACCAAGCTTCAACCAGTCCATCGAAGACAAGCTGAAACCAGATTACAAAACAAAAACACATTATTACAAAATAATGTAGCTCACTCGACTAATCATGCACCTCCAGTCTATCGTAGACAATATCGCGACATCAGTACGCAAACTGTCGAGGAGTCTTCAACTCATCCTAGATCACTAAATCAACCCACTAAATCGTTGTCTTCCGAAACAGATCAATCTCAAACTCAATTAAATATTCCTACTAAAATACAAAGCTCTGTTTCCACTGAATCAATACAACAAAACACCAATTCTAAATCCATACTAAAATCCAATCCTAAATCAAAAAAAAAAATTAAACCTAAAAAACCTAACTCTACTAAATCCAAATCCAACTCTGAATCATATAGGATTTCATCTTATAATATACCTCCTGAAAACCTATTACACTGTAAATTCCATATTGACGGTAAACCGATAACACTGTTAGTTGATACCGGAGCCGCAATCTCCATATTACGAAAAGACAAAATTGGTACCAATCCAATCAAATCGACAAAAACTGTTTCTATTATAGGAATATCAAATGGAAACTCTAATATTCAAACTTTAGGCACTTCTCAAATTTCCCTTGATCATTTCCCAGCGCATACGTTTCATATCGCTGATTTAAATATAGTAGCTGACGGCATATTAGGTAATGATTTTATGTCAAAGTTTAATGTCAATATCTATGTAAAATCCAAAACAATGCGCATACGTGACACATCCTACAAACTTTTTACTTGGGACGAACAAATAATAAAGACTGACAATAATGAACAATACTTAGCTAAACGTTCCGAGACACTAATTACATGCATTGCAAAAGACCTACAAAATGGTCAAGCCATCGTCGAAAAACAACACATCAGTAACGACCTAACAATCCCTAATGCGTTAATTACAGTCGAAAATAACAGATTCCTAATAACTTGTATCAACTCGAGTGATGTTGACAGAACTATAACAACTCCTATCATTCAAGTATCATCATTTGAAATGCCAACCTCAAATAAATATTCAGTAAATTCAATAAGCAACGATAAAATCGACCCCGAAAAACAAAAACCAATTAGACATCTCATTCGTAACGATCATTTAAATAACGAAGAACGCGAATCCCTTGATAGAATTATAACTAGTTATTCGGATATATTTTATTTATACCAAAGGTGAACCTTTAACATTTACCAATCACACAAGGCATTCCATACCTACTACTTCTGATACTCCAATAAATACAAAGACTTATAGATTTCCGCACATACACCAGCAAGAAGTAAAAACCCAAGTTCAAGAAATGTTAGACCAGAACATCATTCAACCCAGTACTTCACCATGGAGTAGTCCAATATGGGTCGTACCCAAGAAGTTAGACGCCTCTGGAAAGCAGAAATGGCGAGTCGTCATAGACTATCGTAAACTAAACGAAGTAACTGTGTGTGACAGCTATCCTCTTCCTAACATCACCAATATCCTAGACAAATTAGGACACTCTATATATTTTACAACGCTCGACTTAGCATCAGGATTCCATCAAATAGAGTTAGATCATAAAGACATTCCTAAGACAGCATTCAACACACCTTTCGGACACTATGAATTTCGTAGAATGCCTTTCGGTCTTAAAAATGCACCTGCTACCTTCCAACGTGCTATGGATAGCGTCTTATACGGCTTACAAGGTGAACGTTGTTTTGTTTACCTTGATGATATAGTTATCTTTGCTTCGAGTTTACAAGAACACGAAGACAAACTTAAAGAAGTTTTCAATCGTCTTCGGCAAGTTGGTCTCAAGGTCCAACCAGACAAATGTGAGTTCCTTAGGAAAGAAGTAGCATACCTAGGCCATATTATTTCAAGTGAAGGGGTCAAACCAAACCCAGAGAAAGTAAGAGCCGTTCAAGATTTTCCAATACCAGTCATGTAAAGACATTAACCCCTCGCGCGATAAGGCACCGCGGTGGTGCCTAACTTTTTTACACCGGACGCGATTAAGCACCACCGTGGTGCCTAACGGCATTTGTTTATTTATGGCGTGTTGTGAATTTATTTTGTATCTGTATCCGGTCATGAGTATTGTAAAAGTTATCCTCTGTCGAATAGTATAATAATCATAATGCTTTGCCAAATAAAATTACCGGAAGAAAATAAAACAAAAATTTGCTGTGAAGGCCTACGCGCCATTACTAATTTCGCTGCTTGACGTGTTGTGTTTTGGTGTAAATTATGAGTTCCCTTCGTAAACGGTAAGTGAATTGTATATCAATCTATTGGAAATTTAACGTAGAATGTGTTTTAGTTATTAGTTTGAGTCGTTTCTAGATTTTAGTCCAGTAAAAATGTCTGCAACTTTTTGGTTGCGGTTTTGCAATGTCGTTAGGAATTGCGTCATGTCTTTGAAAAAAATATTTATTTTACACATTGTGTGTTCAGATATAGATAAGTTTGTTGTAAATTTATCCAGGAATCAGAAAGTAGAATCAGTTTTGTGATATATAATATGAATGTAACACAATTGTGTTTTCAATTCAACACGGTCCCAAAATTCATTACAATACGGTACTATTGGACGAAAAAGTGTTACTAAAGTGTTATGATAAAAATTTATTTGATAGTTATTTGGTATAAAATAAAGTCAGTTTGTGTTTGTAAAAAGTAAAAAACAATTTGTGCACAATGTTTTTTTTCTATTTACATAATTCTTTTTATAATTAATTAATAATTAAAATTATTAATTTTTTATTATGTATTTTTTAGATCACGGTTGAGGTCAGTTACCCCGGGGGCCATTGAGGCTCCCCGGCCGATCCTGGCAGCTCGGCGGCAGCTAATTTTAAAGTTCTAGTTATAAAGTTTGTCTGTACATATGAAGCTGTATATTAGATTGTTTCTTATTTTTCATACCATTGTTTGCCGTATTGCAGTATGTACAAAACTGCAGGATAATAATGTCATAAAGTACCTACTTGAAAACATGTATTATGTTATGATCACCTCTAGTTATAAAGTTTGTCTGTACATATGAAGCTGTATATTAGATTGTTTCTTATTTTTCATACCATTGTTTGCCGTATTGCAGTATGTACAAAACTGCAGGATAATAATGTCATAAAGTACCTACTTGAAAACATGTATTATGTTATGATCACCTCTAGTTATAAAGTTTGTCTGTACGTATGAAGCTGTATATCAGATTGTTTGTGTTGTTTGTTTTTTTTATTATATTAATATTTTACCCTTTTTTTGTCGTTTTTCTTACACGAGTACCTTTTCTTTCTTTATAATATGTAGCAGACAGCGGCAGAAATATGTTCTAATGCTTCTACTGACTGTTTCGTAAGTATCTCGTAAGTATTTATCTTTTAATCTTGAAAACGTTATGTGGATTCGAATCCCGCTACTAAGCACGTACCAATCTTAGACACGTACTGGGCGTTCGACCCCCCCGTAAGTACATTGTGTAAACTTTTGTTATGAAAATTTATTACTACTAGGTATAACCAAATTTGTTTCGTAAAAATCTACTAATCTTGACGTAGTGTGGGTTCGAATATCGCTACTAAGCACGTACTAGGCGTTCGCCCCCTGTAAGTACATTGTGTAATCTTATGCTAAAAACAAAAAATATAAAACCAAAGTTTCATAAGAATCACTAGTATGGAAAACGTAGTGTGACCCCACATGTAAGTACATTATTTTATAAAAACTTGTGTACTACATTGAATGCCAATAGCGTATTGCCAATACTCTTTCATCTGTCCCTTCATAACAGAATATCAAATATCCATACGTTCAAATTAGTAAGTAATTTATCGACCGTTATCCATTTTATAAAAAAAATCTATGAAATCGAATATTACTACATTGCTTGTAATAATTTGTTTTTGCAACTACAATCGTAAAATAATGAAAACAATATAAAAAGTTAACTAAAAAAAACACATTGATATTTACTACCAAATTTGAACAGAACGTGTGAATGACTTTTGCAGTGAACAGTACTCTGAACTCCGGCTATGAAGTTCGCGCGCAAGCGGGCTCGAGAAATGGCGGTCTGCATTTGTTTCGCAGTAAAATTGTGATTGTGAAGTAATTAGAGTGTTTTGTGATGATGTGAGTTATGTAAATGAAAGATGAAGTGACAATAGTGATTTTTAGTGATAGTGGCGATGTGAAATGTGCGTAGTTTCTTCTCTTCGAACCTTGGGTGAGTGTAGGCATAAAAAAAAATAACAACATTAAAACTTTGTAAATTATTGTAATATTTTATATAAATAATTATGTATAAATGATGTTTTTGTCGCAAAGCTTATTCTTTTGCCAATCTAACGATATATGACACTGTCTCTTTTTATTTACGGAATTGGACAAATTTCGACAATTTCCTAGTGAAGGCGTAAAATATTTTTAAATTGAATAAAACTATATCGTGCTATGACTATTAGTACTGGGGGTTTTGTCGTTCGAAGGGTTAAGTCATTCTTGGGTCTCGCAGGTTATTATCGACGGTTTATCTCTAACTTTAGCAAATTAACCAAACCTCTTACTAGTCTTTTAAAAAAAGATGTTACCTTCAAATGGGGTGCCGAACAACAACAAGCCTTTGATTGCTGTAAAGACATACTTACGAAAAGTCCCATCTTACAATACCCTGATTTCAGTAGAGAATTCATCCTCACAACGGACGCGTCTATACATGCAGTTGGTGCTGTATTATCACAAGGTGAAGTAGGCAAAGATTTACCAATAGCATACGCCTCACGTACACTCAATAAAGCCGAATCTAATTATTCTACAATAGAACGCGAACTTTTAGCAATTGTATGGGCTGTAAAACATTTCCGCCCCTATCTATTCGGAAGAAAGTTTAAAATCGTGACCGATCACAAGCCATTAACATGGTTATTTTCAATCAAAGATCCTGGTAGTCGTCTTGTACGATGGCGATTAAAACTTGAGGAGTACGAATACGAGATCATATATAAAGCTGGTAAAAATAACACTAATGCTGATGCTCTTTCGAGACCACCTATAATGAACTCCAACATCATTGACCTAACAAACGAAATCGTAGACTCTCCCATTCACGAACCACAAAATGACGACTATTTAGAACTAAATTATGAACATTTCTTAGAACAAAGACGAAGTTTTGATACTCCTAGGCTCAAAATCTCTCCAGATAGACTGTTAGATTCGCGACATAAAAATATATTTATACCTGTTTTTTGTCAAAACTCAGATCAAGATTCCTTATTCAATGAAACCATAAGTAACTGTTCTCAAACTAAAAAATATGTAGAAAAATGTAAAAAACTTTATGATGTCGATCTTCTTATATCCAACACTGGTCAAAATCTATTCTTCTGTTGCTCCAAACCAACTCAACTCGACTCTTTTGTCTTGCCTACAGAAAAACGATATAAAAACCCTTTACGTACCCGATTTGAAATCCGATAAAACATGTAAACTACAAGGTAATGAACAGTTACGTATTACTGCATATTTAGCTGATACTTTTGAATGCGAAATTTGTATATGCGAAAATAAAGTAACTAATCCTAATCCTTCTAATATCCCTAAAATCTTAAAAATGTATCATGATGACCCTCTTTCTGGACACCGTGGCATCTTAGAGACTACTAGGAAAATCCGTGACCTCTATTATTGGAAAGGTATTACTAATGATATAAAAAACTATATTGATTCATGCCTCACGTGTCAACGCAACAAAATACAAAGAAAAACGTTTCAAGCACCAATGGTCATTACTTCCCAGGCCACCGAACCATTCGAAAGAGTCTCGATAGATCTAGTATCATATTCAGATATAAGTGATAATAATAATCGATATGTTCTAACATTACAAGACGAGCTAACTAGGTACGTCCAAGCTTATCCTATCCCAGACAAAGAGGCTATTACCGTGGCAAAACAATTTGTTCATTTTTGTCAACACTTCGGAGTTCCTAAGCGATTCCATTCTGATCAAGGTACAGAATTTATGAATAATCTCATGAAACAACTAATGAAATTCTTAAACGCTAATCATACATTCAACACCGCTTACCATCCACAGACAAACGGTGCTCTTGAAAGATTTCATGCAACACTAAGAGACCACATTCGCATGTATAATAACCGAAGACTCAAGAATTGGGATCAGATTATCCCCTTTGCTATCATGTGTCACAACACCTCGGTTAATCAATCCACTGGCTATACTCCTCATGAGTTGCTCTTTGGCTACAAGCCACGTCCTTTTTATTCCCTTAAGGCTTAAGGTTATCCCCGATTACACAGCTTGCGATTATCTAAAGGATTTAAATGAACGGTTAAGAGTATCCAGAGATTCTGCTTTACGCAACCTAGAATTAATGAAGGAAAAAGCTAAAGAACGCTATGATAACCAAATAAAAAATATTGCTGATTTTAAATTAGGAGAAAAAGTAATGTTACGTGTTCCATCTCCTAATAACTTAGATCCTAAATGGGATGGCCCTTATGACGTAATCCGTATCGGGTTTAATGAAAATTATTTAATTAGGAAAGGAGGAAAAAACCAATTAGTTCATGCTAATCGACTTCGACCGTTCAATACGAATGACTCCGCAACATAAATCTAGAACGTTTGCCGTATAGTGGCCGGCAATATAAAGAATAGCACTAACGCCCATTCAAAGCGTGTCGTAAAAGGCGACTAAGAATCTAGATTAAGATTAGGTTAATTTCATACTCTAATAATTTAATTTAATTTAATTACAGGACCTGTTGCTTGTCAGCAGTAAATGCCTCAACCATGGATACCCTTCATAAACTCATGAATAATCCATATATTAGCTTCATTATTTGTTCTTTTATAAAATTATTATTCTACATCTTATTATACAAATCATATGTTTTAATTAAAAATTATATTAAAAAACATAAGTCTAACAAGACAATTTTGTCACTTCCAGGGCCTTCGGCGCCGTCATATCCTCAAATGGTATAGAAGTATTAGAGAAACTTCCGAACCACTCAGGGTTATTTTTCAAAGAAGAAAGCCTTCTTTTTCCGTCAGATGAATCATGGAAACTAGTAATATATCGTGATCTCAAACCACTATTTGTAGCTCAACAATCATTAGTAAGACTTTCTCAAAAATTCCAATCAATTGCCTCACAACACGTAGATTTTCCTAATATACGATCAACAAAATCTTTTTTGAATACTAATCTAAATAAAATAGAAAAACGACTCTCAGAACTTAACCTGTACTTAGGGAAAAATCACAGACAAAAGAGAGAAATAGCCGATGGTCTTAGTTCACTTTTAAAATGGCTGATTGGAACTCCCGATGCGAAAGACGCTAAGAAGTATGATGAATGCATCGATAAACTTGAAAAACGCGAACTCGATATAACCTCATTAATGAAAAATCAAATCCAAATAACATCATCGACTATACAAAACTTCAATGAAACTATTTTCAAGATATCCTATGATGAACAAATAATAAATGAAAACCTTAATCGCCTAAGCACATATTTAAATACTACTGAAAAAATAATTTTCAACATTGAACTTAGTGAAGAAATTACAACAATCTCCTTACAAATTTTAGAGTCTGTAACCAGCTTAGAAAACGAAATTAATGATTGTTTAATGAGTATTTTATTCGCCAAATCCAATACCATACATCCTTCTATAATAAATATAAAAACATTATATGAAAAACTACTCTTATCTAACCATATTCGTACTAGTAAACGTTTAGTCACTTCAGTTACACTAAACAATATTCATACCATAGTAGATTCATCTACCTTATCTGCATACGTCTATTCCAACCGCTTAGTATATATACTCGATTTTCCTCTTATACAAAGCGAACCATTTAAATCATATCATATATATTCAATTCCCATCCAACATCCTAATTCCTCATACTATACAACCATCCTTCCCGAGCACATTTATCTTGCCACAAATCCAAATGGACAGCAATACATATCTACGAGCACCCTGGACAGCTGTAAAACCTATGCATCAAAGAAGAAAGTCTGCACTGATCTTATCGTCTACGATTCCGTTTCACGCCCCATCTGCGAACTTCAAGTATTATACAACATCTCAGCATCACTACCGAAGACATGTACTACTACCACGTTTGCCGCAACTATAAATACATTTCAAAGCCTTGGTAATAACAAATGGCTCTACATAATTACGAATGAAACACAGTGTGTTTTACAATGCTCAGCAGATGTCTCTCAACACAAGATACATGGAACTGGTATTTTAAAACTGCCAGAATATTGTAAGCTGTACACTGGATATAGCACGATAACAGCATTCCAATCATCCGAAGAAAATATCACTTACCCTATTGTAGTTCCTGATATAAGAACAGACGACTGTTTCAAAGAGATAAGTAACGTAGAAGCTCCGAACCTGATTCCTATCGCCATCAACGAGTTACCACTAGATTCACTAAAACAAATTCGTCACCATCTCGACCTGCACAAAGAAAAACTAAATAAAATTATGACAACACCATTCATTGAAAAACATAATCGAAGCTTCTTCTGGATTCAATTTACAATAGGAACAATTCTACTAACATATTTGATCTACAAATGTTGCAAGCATTACCCCAATGGATTTATAAGAAGACATCATTCTACCAACAACCACGAAAACAGTTGCATTCAAATATTTAACAACTGCTTCGACAACTCTTCAAGACGACGAACAACTCAAGTTGCCATGCGAAACTTACCACAAACCTCATGCATATCAGATGACGAAGACGAAAACATCCCAACACCATCACATTCTCAAAGATCCGACATTAATGCCCAATCTTTATTCTAAGGGGGGAGGTGTTATACTATAGTACCATATTATATTATAGTTCTTTTGTATACCTATAAATACCTATTGTCATATCAATACCTATATTATATTATTATCAACATTGTGAACATTCTAGTGTCTATAATCTATCTAATAATAACAAACTCATTATCATTAGGTTAATATTGGATATTCCATATTGTATAACGTGTTATTTACTATTCCCACAAACATTCTATTATAAATACCTTTGTAACTGTATACAACAGTCAGATATAATCAATCATCGAAGTTGTACACTACTATTCTTGTGTGTTAAATAAAGTATATTTTTTTTTTAAAGTGTCTTGCTATTCGCCACATAACACGTCTCTATCCTCGCGGTCGACCTATTGTTATTGCAGGTAAAATAATCGCGTTTACTTTTACAACCCATGATTCGCAAGAATGCAACGCGCAGAATTGATAAAAATTAACGGTAAATTTAGAAGGTGGACCGATGAGTCACGATTTGAGCGATTTGGAATATTCAATATTCATAATTACCACTAGTGGGCAATCGAGAATCCACACGAAACGAGAGATTCATCTTTTCAACACCGGTTTAGTGTTAACATGTGGTCGGGTATCCTCAACGGCGAACTTATTGGCCCGTTTGAATTGCCATCCAGACTTAATGGAGATATTTACAAAAACTTTTTAGAAAATGAACTACCATTGCTGCTGCTAGATGTAAATCTTCAGCTTCGACGCAGCATGGTTTTTCAAAATGATGGCGCCCAGTGTCACTACGCAACGCAAGTCCGAAACCACTTAAATGAAACTTACCCCAACAGATGGATCGGACGCAGCGGACCAATCAGATGGCCTCCACGCTCACCTGACCTTAACCCAATCGACTTCTTTGTGTGGGGCTATTACAAGGAAATCGCTTACGCCCGAGAATGTTCGAGTGAACAAGAACTTAGAGAAAAGATTACAGAAGCCGAACGTGTTGTGAGAGAGAATAGGGAAGCTTTTAGACGATTAAAAGGCAATTTTTTACGAAGGTGTAGAATGTGCATTAATGCTGGAGGTGGCCACTTTGAAAACCTTTTGTGAATTTAAAAAATAAATTTTCTTTCTGATTACCATCTCTGATTTATTGACAAAACCACCTCTTACTTAAAACGTTTGTTAACTAATTTCTTAAGAATTTTTAGTTATCAACAAATTGACAACCTTAAAATTAAAAACTCAAAATGTTATCTAATCTTAGCTTTTTTGCGGCAATTTTTGGTTAGTCAACAAACCAATTTAACATTAGGAACCATAAAATAGCAAGACTTTTTGTTTTAATCACATGGATTTTTTTTTAAATGCCACGTGGCTGTCTTTGAAGGCCGATTCTAGGAAAAGTAGCTCATTAAGTACTACTTTTTTTTAATGATTATGAAAGCTGAAAGTATTTCGCATGTTTTAGGATCACTAAAAAACCATGCAGTCATCTGTTTAGATTTTTAATTTTAATCTTAATGTTTTAGTCATCATTCAATAATCGTATTTTTTATTCTTGAGACCTGCATTTCCAAATTTTCATCAAAGTTACGAAGCTAATTGTTTTATGCATAAAAGTACAACTTATGAAGATTTCGTTGCAAAAAAAAAATACAAAAACGTCTTCTACTTTTTTTTCTAGAATTTTTTTAAGTTGATCGCTCGAAAATTCTCAAAAATGTAGAAAAAAATTCATAACTTGAAAACCGTGAAAAATCGCGGAACATACATGGGGGTGATTCGGATACCCCACGACACGAGAGACCTAATTTTTTCTTTTGGACGTCAATCTTCCGGCCACCTTGTATTTGAATGTTACTTTTTCTGTAAAGATAACTTGTTTTTCATAAACTAATATTTTTAGTTGCAGTTGACTGTGTTTTGTTATGCTTTAACAATATGTTTACTTTGTTTAACAAAGTTTTGCAATTGACTTTATCTTATGATATATGCGATTTGGAAACAAACATTGTATTTGACTGTCATTTTTACAGTAAAGCTAAGTTGTTCCTCATTCACTTATATTTTTACTTGCAGTTGACTCTATTTTGAGATGCATTAACAATTTGTTAATTTTGTTTAAGAAAGTTTTGCAATTGACTTTATCTTATGATATATGCGATTTGGCAATAAAACTTATATTTGACTGTTACTTTTTCCTTAAAGCTAACTTGTTTTTCATACACTAATATTTTTAGTTGCAGTTGACTATGTTATGATATGCATTAACAATATGTTATTATTTTCTGACAAAAGTTTTGCAATTGACTTTATCTTATGATATATGCGATTTGGCAACAGTATATTTGCCTCTCACTTTTTCCATGAAGCTAACGTTTTTCCCATTCACAAATATTTTCAAAACACTAAGTAAATACACTTCTATTATATGCATCACTGTGACATAATACTCCTTTGATGAAAACCACTTGCAGCAACATAGATTTTATATTCTTCTGCAATATCAGTGACGCATGATGGAATCGTGATGTTAGATTTTTCTTTCGAATCTGGAACAAAGCATAGTGCTCTTATTAAAATATTTTTTAAAGTCAACATAACCACTAGGATTTTATCTCCGAAATGTTATTAATTCGGAGTTAATTAATTGCATAGAACTTCTGTATTAGGCAAGTAGATGCCACGACCTTTCGCAATCAAGGCGACAACAGCTCTTTCAAAAGAGCTACTGAGACATTGTTAGGTATGTTAGATTTTGTCGCGCGCATCTATATCACTAAATGTGACACAATGCAATAAACAACGAACATTTGCAATCGAATAGTCCATTTAAAAAGTAGACCTCAAGATAATATACACCTAAAATTAATGAAAGAACACTGGCTAATAAAGTAATAAGCACTTAACATTTTACAGAGAACCCAATGGTTCGGTAAGTAAGTTGGTAGAGCTGTCGATTAGGTTAATAAAGTTAGTTTTCTTTTAAGTGGTATATCAAGTAGGCCCCAAAATTTTCAAAGAAATAAGTACCATTAGAAAATTAAGTATATTGGTAACTTAGGTTGTTAAAATTGAGACAGTGCTATTGACATTAACATTTCGATTATATTATGTTAAAAGCCATATTACATCTCCACTGTGATAAAATACATTAACAATTTTGACTTATTGAATAGTGTAGAATAGCTATTAGCGGCCTCGCTTTTTGTAAATTTTGCTTAACTTTTTAATTAAACCCAAAAATTGCAGGGAAAGATTTTCATAAAATGCGCGAAGGCACTTTTTTGAGCTCCTAGATTGATCTACTGTTCTAAACAAATAAAAAAAAAAATAGAATGATATCTCTTATACGGGGTGTCTCATTGAATTGGGTCAGTATGGGAAAGTCTGAAACTATAAGACATACGAAGATCTGTTCTTAGAACACCTACTAAAATAAATTAAAGTATGTGAAAACAATGCATTTTATTAATTTTAGACATCATGTTTCATAGAGCCATTTACTGCTTAAAACCTACACAATCGATATCTAAATAGACATAGTGTAAGTTTATTTTTTTAAAACAACCGGGTTTGATTCCCGAGCTGAGTACAGGTTTTTTTTAAATGTATGAATGCAGTTTTTCTTCTTATTCAAATCGATGACATGGTTCCTAAGAACAGATCTTCGTATGTCTTATAGTTTCAGACTTTCCCATACTGACCCATTTCAATGAGACACCCTGTATAGTCGTACAGTTCGTAGCGGCCTCGGAATTTTGAGATATCATTGATTTTATATAGAAAAAAAATCTTATTCTAAACCAAAAAACTTCGAAAATCACTTTGAAGGTAACTGTGAATTTCTCCTATCCACGATAGTATTAATGAGCAAAATTTATACCAGAATCATTGTTACTTCATGAGAAATAAAGATTATTTAATTTTTAAGCATGAATTTATTATCCTATTTCGATAAAAACGATAAATACTACTGCAAAATTCGATGCGCCGGCCGTCCGAACGATACCTACCTATTCTCGCAGAGTGGAGATTTGTAATAGGGCTCTTAACAATACAATTTCGGCTAATTCTCAATTACCTATACAAAGACACACTCAATTTTTAACGATTGCAATTGAAGTGTTAATTAAACTATAAATATCAGCGCATTAAACACAAATCTGCTTTCAATTTAAAATATGGTTTCAAAAGGTAACCAATAAAATGTAGAGGTTATGTAGAACTACTTTATGAATTCGTTATACTTAAGTGTAACAATGAAGCATCTCATACTCTCATGAATCAAAATAGTAATATGCTGTGTCTTTTACGAGTATACCTAATAAATAATACAAAAAAGTCATCGTATAAATAAAACTTACGATTATTGATTTTGTTTCACGTCTTATTGTTATTAAATTCGGTGTCTCCAAGTCCACAACACAAATTCACAATTGTAATTTAAAATTATTGTGAAGATAACAAAGTGATGTTTTCGCTCTCAGACAATATTTCGTTGCGAACACTTCCTGACTCGAGAGTAGAATGAGCTGTCAAAATAATGCCGCTGCTTTTATACGCGGCGCGTCGCGCGGCTTCAGTGTTGCCAGTGCAAAATATTATTTTCTAAATATAAAATTGTATTATACAGAATGTCTCTCATAATTTTAATGGTGCAACTTTTTAGTTAAACTAATTTTGTATCTTTTACGTAAAATAGAAATAATAATTTGTAAAGTACCAGTTTGCGCTACTTACCTACAAACTAATTATTTACATAAAAAAGCTTTAAGAAGTCAAAATTTTAATATTTACATACCTAGAATTAAAAAATTACCTAGATTTTCATAATTTTTCATAACTGTTATCATAGTGTACATAATTCATTAAATACAGATATGTTATCTTCATTGTACTTTCACTTGAAATCAATCATTTGTTTTGATTATGACCTTTTCTAAATTATTCAGTGATTGTGTAATTCGATTGATCATTAAATAATCGAACTCTTTTTAAAAAGTTTAAAATTACACAAACTAGATATATTATAGGTAGTGAAAATATAACTTTTAATTTTATTCAATTTAATTTTATGAAATACTAACGGCCGCTCGTGGTTTCACCCGCGTGATTCCCGTTCCCGTGGGAATATCGAAATAAAAACTATCCTATGTGTTAATCCAGGTTATAAACTATCTGTATGCCGAATTTCATCCAAATCCATTCAGTAGTTTTACGTGAAAGAGTAACAAACATCCATCCATACTTACAAACTTTCGCGTTTATAATATTAGTAGGATAATCATATCGCATGGATTTAAATACCACGTGCAGATTACTTTCAAAAGGCTAAGAGCCGCCTTCTACCATTACCAGTTCATGTTTATGTCCCCACCTCTGGGGCACGAAACTATCCTTTGAATAGAAACAACACAGGGAGAACGGCCCGTAAACCACCACGCGGCCCAAGTGCGGATTGGCGATTGTTAACGACTGCTAATGCAGCCGGGCTTTTCGTGCCTTCCCAAGCACGGAGGAGCTCGAAATTATACATTAGTGCTCACCAATCAAATGACCGGCATTTGCGAAAGTTGCTTAACGTCAGCAATCACAGACCACGTTAACCAATCATTTAAAATTGCGTCATCGATCTTCTTAAATTAATGAGTATGTTATCAATGAAATCATGTTTCACCAGGTTGATGCAACAACGCGTTCAAGAGCTACTCGACATCGTTCAGAGTTCGTCCAGCGACGACGAGAGCCTGTCCTCGGTGAAGAACCAAGTCAATACTCCTCGACCCAGAGGTAATTATCATCAGCCTTTATACGCCCTATGCCGAAGCATGTAGGTGCTCGGAATATGTAACTTTGGTCACCCATCTGACGATTCCGGCGATTCGAAAGTAACTTTACTTGCATGATCGCAATCACGCCACGCCGCCGCCGTAGCTCGCCACTAACCAAGCTCCTCAAGAAGTAGGTACCTAAGCATAATAATAACGAATTCCATATTTACACCAATGACGGATACAAAACTTACCTAAGTATCTCCTCTTGTATCTAATAATCCAAAAAAATATGTCGCCGCCCTTTTTTTCCCGAATTATATTCAAAACCATAAAAAAACCATTATTATTTAAACTTATTATCTGTGCCAACTTGAAATGTGTCGGACGGCTTCTTAATTACCTACCTACTTAAGCTTACCCGCCAGTTTGTTACCCGTTACTTTACAAATGTATTGAATAGATTAAGGTTATTAATAAATATTACTATGAAGATTAGAAAATCTTTTTGGACAAAGATATTATTATAACGAATCTATTGTTCTATTGAACCATTCACCGAATGCTATTGTAATAAAAACATCTATTCTAATTGTAAAAAAAACCCCACGTGTAGATTTCTGGAAATGATTTCAGAAATTTACACGTGGGGTTTTTTTTCTATTTAAGTACTTCAAACTTTTATTAAGTATACTATTTCAAGAAATTATAATATGTTTCAAGATGCGGTGTTTACGTAATTTATAATTTACTATTTTGAAAATCATAATAGTTTTGAGAAGTACCATGCTGCTTATAAGATTATAACCAATTCTGTGACTTAAATAATGTTACACAATACTAGATTTAATTCGGTTTTCCGTTTCCATCAAGGTGGAAAAATGGGTAGGGTAGTGGCACCAGTGTTCGACAGGAGCCAGTAATCAACATTTATTTATTTACTAGTAGCCGCTCGCGGTTTCACCCGTGTGGTTCTCGGTTTCACCCGCGTGGTTCCCGTTCCCGTGGGAATATCTGAATAAAAAGTATCCAATGTGTTATTCCCGGTTATAAATTATCTGTATGCCGAATTTCATCCAAATCCATTCAGTATTTTTTACGTGAAAGAGTAACAAACATCCATACTTACAAACTTTCGCGTTTATGATATTAGTAGGATTTATTTACAAGTTTATGTACACATAAAAAGGTAACAAAATAAGCTCTACGGGTAAATGTAGTACCTACCTAATGTGCAAGGACATTATTTTCTTTAAATCATTAAAATAGGAGTCAACAACTAATTTTAGTCCTTGGCAACAATTTATTATAGACCAGCTGCCCCCTAGCTCATCCCGTACAATTTAAATGAAAATTTATGTTAGTTTTTGGCGACATAAACTGTGTCGAACGCTGGGCTTTTCCCGCGATCGATGTATTAGCCAGATTAGATGGGCCAGCGTGGTGGTTTTTTAGCCCGTTTTGCCTGTGGTTTTTCCATTCATAGGGTTTACGTGCCCCAGAAGTGGGTACATATGATGAGCTGCGGAGGATGTTATGATAATGTTTCCCCAACGACCCGGTCAACCCGAGCCGAGGTCCGAGCCTTTAGAGGCGCCCTCGGGTTGTTCCGCTCCCCGATCCGATCCGAACCCCTCGGAGAATCTAGTAGGGCACGGGGACACGCACTAATGCGTGATGCCGTCCCCTCTAGAAAACCTATGACTGTGCTTCGTTTTACACGGCTTCGCTTCCCCCCAAAAAAACCCGGTGAAGCTGAAAACGCCGTCTGGCATCATCAACGCAATAGACCCCATCTACGCTCACCATCAGGCGATATCGAGGTCAAGAGCTCTTATTTATAAGGCATCTAACAAAAATTATACAATGTTATTTTTAGTTTATACGAAACCTGAAAACTGTTTGTTCAGAATCAGTAATAGAATGGATTTCAATATTTTTTATACCATGTTACGTTTTCACCAAATAATATTTACAAAATCTCAAATAAAGTATACCTATCCTACTAAAAAACACAACGGGACAGCACAAAAAGCTTGTAACTTCGTGAGTTTCAAGATATTTTTTTTTTTTTGTACTGATTCTTTGAATGAAAATATTTGAACCGTGTTTCGATTTTCGTATAAACTAAAAATAAGGTTGTATATATATATAATGTTTATTATTGGTATACAGGTCGCCCCCGCATCAACCCCCCGCCCGCGTCAGCACCTTCTCCCGCACCTTCACCATCAGTTCCGAAACCGAATGTGCCTCTCAAGAAGAAACTTCACTTCATCGCCAAACAACTCCTGGAGTACACCTGCCCTGATGGACGCCAACCCATGCTCCTGTTCATGGAGAAGCCGAGCAAGAAACTGTATCCGGACTATTATAATGTCATTGATAGGCCGATTGATATGCTCACCATTGAAGCTAATATTAAGGTAAGTCAAGATCTGTCTAAGTGGAATGCATTAAAATGAAATGAAGAATTATTTTTTCATCCATTAGGGGAAGCCTATATTCAGCAGTGAACTTCGGTAGGAGATTAATTAATGGGCTATAAATAAAATAGGCTAAGCCCCACACGAGGCACGAAAGGGGGTTATTACAAGGGCTCTTTTGTGATGGGGTGTAGTGAGATACCTATCACGTGTACTATCACGGTCCTTAGTTTCCATAATTAAATCAGATTATCTGTATTTAAAGATAATATTTTGAAAATTTTAAAGATGTTTTGTATTAAAAAATTACACGTGATTTTGGGGGAGGGGGGTCAGTTGTTAGTAAAAAACGTGATTAATGGACGGCCCCTAGGCTGATGGCGATGATGATGACATTATTATCATCATGAGTCTGATGTTACAATTAACAATTTAACGTCAAGTTTAAATTTAAGTATGACAGTTTAAGTGATTTCTTTTTTATAATACACAGAGAGAATACCATGAATATCTATTGAAATTCAAATTGTATGAAAGACTAGCGCTGTATCAATTTCAACACTGTTACTATATTTACGCTAACGGTTAAAGACGATACGGCAGGTGGAAGCGCACTTCACCCGAAATCCTCAACCACAGATATAAAAATGTTCAGTCTGAACTAATCACCAATCGCCAATATAGTTCTAACTGGTTTACCAACTTGCAGAACGACCGCTACGGCGCCCTCGACGAGTTGATCTCCGACTTCCGTCTGATGTTCTCGAACTGCCGTCAATTCAACGAGGAAGGCTCCATGATATACGAGGACGCGAACCTTCTGGAACGCGTCATGGTCGAGCGTCTCAGAGACCTCAACAGCGGGCATGAGCGCAAGACCCCCATGAAGATCATCAAGACGGTCAAATCGAAGCAGCTGTCACCGTTTGAACAGAAGCTGAGGACTTTGTATGACGCCATCAGGGATTATCGAGATCCTAAGGGTATGTACACACTTGACTGCAAACAGTGTTCTTTAAAACTCTGTAACCAACACCATGCCAAAATAGACTAATCGAAATTTTAAGGTTTGTACTACACCTATTTATTTTGTTTTTACTGACCCCAAAAATAGGTCGCATTATAACTTCGCTTCAAGGATGACGTCATCAGGAACTATCAAGATCTTAAAGGAGATCTCATACGCCTTTAAGCGTTATAGTCGAGTATCTCATAGACTTCAACAGCGGCCATGAGCGCAAGACCCCCATGAAATGTCTGTTTAATTTCACTGAAGATAACTTCTTATTTTTCTTAAAACATCATTGTGTAGCAGTTGCCAAGCGGAACAAGTTGAAACAAGCACTACAACCAACCAAACTCTAGGTGTACTCTGGAAAATTAATCCGGAACCTCGTATGTCTGATCGTTTTGTGTACAGTAAATAAGAAAGGCAATTGCTTTTACCATTAGATCTAATTTCAACCTTACAAAACTGTTTTTAGACCACCTATAGACAGATAGATAATACATGAATAAAAAATTAATTGGCCGCTTTCATTAAAGAAAAACTGATAAATTACTAGCGCCTTCTAGCACATTATCATCTGTGTCTATCCGGGCGCTGTAGTATAATAAATACCTAATCCTGTATACAAAAAAGTGCCTTCTAGTAATTTCGTATTTCCTTTGCAGCCAATCGCCAACTGGCCCTTATATTCATGAAGCTACCGAACAAAATCGAATACCCCGACTACTATGAGTTAATCAAGAATCCAATCGACATGGAGAAAATCGCCCACAAGCTCAAGAACAACGTCTACAACTCGGTGAACGAGCTCGCATCGGACTTCATACTGATGTTCGATAACGCGTGCAAGTACAACGAGCCCGACTCCCAGATATATAAAGACGCGTTGATCTTACAGAGGATGTGTCTGCAAACTAAACAGATGCTCAGGTTGGTTTAGATTGTAAGCATTCAGCTAAGAGCACGAGCATTTATCAACAGGTCATTGCGTGTTTTGGTGCATTATCGCACTCGGAATAAGATTTCTTTATGTTATTTTTTAACACCAACAAGATTTACACGTACGTTCACTATAATTAGGGTAGTAATAAGCCTATCATACATAATTATACTATACCACTGCTGGGCAAACCCTCCTATCGTTGAAATCAAGCAATTGTTACAACTGTGGGCTGATGATAATTATCACATATATCATTGCATCCTAAACTATATGTAATGTTAATTACATGGTGTTACTTACAGGCAATGTTAATTACAGGCATTAGACAAAGTTATTAACCGACTTCAAAAAAAAGGAGGAGGTTCTCAATTCGACTGTATTTTTAAAAAAAAGTATTCCATTATAAAAAAACATTACATAAAAGTTAAATTATTAATGTGCCAATTATTGAAAATTTCAAGTTTGATTGTGTCGTGTATTCCCATGTACACGACAGCAAATCAACCTACCCAAAACTATCAAATTTTTCTAATCTATATTAGACCTTATATTAACCAAAACAAATTTTAAAATTTACTTAGGAAATTTGACTATTTAAGCTGCCTTCGTTTGTAGTTTTGTACATGTAAAAAAATATGTTTCTTTAACTTAACTAACTGTTTAAGAGCATTGAGATTACACCGTACCCGTTGTGCAGTTAAATTTTTTATTTTATACAGGGAGGATGAAGACTCTGTGCCAGACGTGCCAGCTGCCGTTCAAGATCTGCTGCTCAATTTGTTCACCACCGTTTACAACCATCAAGATGAGGAGGGAAGGTAAGGGCGACCAATTAATAGAATATAGTTTTTTAATCCTTTCGGGCAAGCACCTGGCCTTCACTGACTTCCTGACCTGATGCTAAATGATGATAAGGCCGAAGGTAGAAGCGCACTTAACACGGAATCCTCTACTTCGGAGGAACTAACTATTTTTAGCTGTCGGTACACAACAATTCTACTTATAATGATGTTATCTATACTAATATATAAAGCTGAAGAGTTTGTTTGTTTGAACGCGCTAATCTCAGGAACTACTGGTTCGAATTGAATAATTCTTTTTGTGTTGGATAGTCCATTTATCGAGGAAGGCTTTAGGCTATATAACATCACGCTGCGACCAATAGGAGCGAAGCATCAGTGAAAAATGTTGCAAAAACGGGAAAAGAGCCTAAAAAATTAAAAATGCTGCCGAAAGTCACTATTCCACGCGGACGAAGTCTCGAGCACAGCTAGTGACGAAATATGTAGATAAGATTTATTTATTTATTTATTATTTGGACAATCAACAAAAACATATACTAGCAAAAACGAATGATACTGTTACAAACATAAGCCTTATCTAAGTATAGTTTTTAATTAAAGACAGCCACGGCATGCGTTGTGGACTTATTAAATAATTAATGAAACTAATCTAATTAATCTAAAATCTAATAAAACATTAATTACTACTACTATATATACATACTACTATATATAAATATAATAAGATATTAAGAACTAACCAGGCGGACTTAAAACAAGCCCTCATCATCATCATCATCACCATCATCGGCCTATCTTAGTCCACTGCTGAACATAGGCCTCCCCTAATGAGCACCATAGCGCCCAAACAAGCCCTACCTACAACCAAATCGTGTACATGTACCCCCGGCTAGGAATCGAATCTCTATTGGCGTGAAACCAGTATTCTTAACCACTATAGTCAAAGTTGTTATCGGGCTTTAATTTGCGGAAATTCTTGGCATACAAAAGTGCAGTTAAAATGTTATATTATTTCCGCCTGAAAGACGTTATATAATGTTGATGACTTTCCTCAGATGCTATTCAGACAGCATGGCCGAGTTGCAAGAGCACGACGAAGCGGCTAACGGCGAAAAGGTCCGCGCTATATCGCTTGACTTGGTGAAGCGCAGACTGGACAAGGGCCTTTACAAGCGGCTGGATCACTTCCAACAAGACATGTTCGCTGTATTTGAAAGGTCAGCGTGTGGAAATAACTAAAGTTTTTTTTGTTTCATTTTTATTTTGATTACGTATCATCTTGAAGATACTTGATATGCAAAATTTTACGTTTACATATCAATTAATGGAAAGCGCTATTTTTCTTAGTATTTAGACTTACTATAAATGCAATAATGCCGATTTTAACCAATGACACTTCAAGTTATATATTACCTCTTAGGTACTCGGTGAAAAACTGTCTCAAAACTAGCTTAATGGGAACTTAAATTTGGACGTCTTCATTATGGAGCACATGTCAGACCTTTACCCTAGATTTATTGTTCTATATTGCCATTTGTGATATTGGCTTGATAACCACGCTTGCGAAATGAAGGGTTCTGTTCTATTCACCAAACAGTCTCAAACAGTTTTGCCTGAACTCAAAACTGAATACAATACGTCCTGATATCAGAGCAGAGCGCTTAGCTACTCGTCCACATCAAAAAATAGATTTTTTAAAATTCGTGACGGTTCAAAGTGTCATTCCGTTTCAGAGCCCGTCGCCTCTCCCGTACCGACAGTCAAATCTTTGAGGACTCAGTAGAGCTGCAGTCGTACTTCATAGAGCAACGAGACCACCTCTGCCGTAACACACTGCAGTCACCGGCTTTGTCCTTCACAAGGGACACCCTCACGACTAGCGTAGAGCTGGTGAAGCAGTGCAAATTGCTACAAGAAAACGAAGACGAAGATGAGACCAGGTAAGGCATGATAGGGTTAATGCTATGCATGCTAAGGCATGTTAGTTTGGTCATTGCTAATTGAAGGCGTACCTCATAGAACAACGAGACCACCTTTGCCGTAATACGCTACAGCCGCCGGCTCTGTGTTTACAACGAACACTCCCACTACTAGCGTGGAGTTGGTGAAGTAGTGCAAACTGCTGTAACAAAACGAAAACAAAGATGAGACCAGGTAAGGCAGGCTAGGGAAGTTTGGTCATTGCTAGTTACAAGCGTACTTCTCATAGAAAAAATAGACCACCTGCCGTACTACGGTACAGTCACCGGCTTTGTCCTTTACAAGAAATACTTACTACTAGAGCGTGGAGCTAGTAAATCAGTGCTAACTGCTGCAAAAGAACGAGGGCGAGGCTGAGGCCAGGTAAGGCGTGCTAGGGGAGTTTAGTCATTGCTAGTTGCAAGAGATTTTAGCGTTCTACATAGAGCAACGACTATCTATGCCTTAACACGCTGCAGTCACTGGCTTTGGCCTTTACAAGGGACACTTACGACTAGCGTGGAGTTAGTAAAGCAGTGCAAACTGCTGCAAGAGAACGAGGACGAGGAACGAGACCAGGTGAGTCGTGTTAAGAGAATTGGATCTTATATTTTTTGATTTCACGGTTATTATATGCAGTTCTCCCTATCCATCCATAGGGAAGGCTCGTGCTCCAGCAGTGGGAACGTTAATCAGCTGGTGATGTGAAATGCAGTTCTTATTATTTTTATTATATTTATTCATTATTATTATTTCTTGATAGATCCAGCACAGACGACTCGATGCCGGCTGGCAGCGCGCCTCTCCAACAGACACAGTACAACAAAGGGGACTTCGTGTATGTGATACCAGAGAAGGGGAATAAGGACCCCGCCATAGTGCAGGTAGAGCGGGTGTGGACCAACAAGGAGGGCGTGCCCATGATGTACGCGAACGTCTACTATCGGTGAGACTTGTCTTTTGTTTTTATTAAGTTTACTAGCACCACTAATGAAAGATATAAAAAAGCTACCGTTTTAAAATAGACGATGCTGGAAATAAAATCATTAATCCTTTATTGTACATATAAAACACATATTAAAACAGACGTTAGACAAGACTTTTACAACATAATACTTATTTATTTATTTTGAGATTTCATATCATACATTTTCTAAATTTTTTGACTCTACTATCGGTTATATGTATGCATAAGATCTAGGAGGCCTAGGAAGCTCTATGCTAACTACTTACTAATACAGTATGGGAAAATTTGGTACAAACTGTAAGTTAACCGTTGTACTTAATAAATAAATAAATAGCTTAAAAGGGCCTTGATTCTGCTATTTTCAAACGTGCCCTGTCCTGTGTTATTAACTTGATTTTTACTTATTTGAAAAAATTCCCTATTTGTCCTACATAAATCTTTAGAAAATATAAATCATAAGTTTATTTAATACGTAAAAGATACATATTGCAAGTCATGTTTAAATTTTCATATTTTTTTCCAACACGATAAACTAATAAAACTATTGGTTCCAGGCCACATGAAACTTTCCACATACTGACGCGCAAGTTTCTACACCAAGAAGTGTTTAAGACGGAGACTCATCGCACCATCCCCTTGGAGCAAGTGAGCGGCCATTGCTACGTTATGAACGTCAAGGAGTACTTCAAGTTTAGACCGCAAGGTGAGGTGATAAGGTTCTTTATTGCGTGTCGCGTATAGTTATAAGTTGGTATTAAATTTCTACGGCCTTTGCTTCAAATCCTAAATTATATTCTTAATATTTATACACTTGCACTTGCACTTGTCTAAACCAACTCTTGAAATTTTATTAATATATTAGGTAAACTCACACACACTAGCACACACAAGCTTCTTATTTAGTTGTTAAATAAAGTAATGTTAAATTTAGATTAAATTTAACATTAACCAAAACAATATTTTTAACATTTTTGTCTCAACTATTGTAGCTTTTGCACGTTTTTTGTAATCTCACTTTCTGTTCCAATAACCTTATTTTTATTAAACGCCGTAGCTACTTGATTTTAAAATAAAACAACAATTGTTAAAATAAATTTTAGGTAGTTACAGAAACAAAATGTAAGAACAATAATCATGATGATTAATTTCAAAATCTTTTCTTTTTTAAGGTTACACTGACAAAGACGTGTACGTATGCGAGAGCAGATACAACACCAAGAACCGCTGGTTCAAGAAGATCAAGGTGTGGGAGGGAGCGGACAAGGAAGCCACTCTCATACCCAGGGAGGTTCGTGTCTCACATACATTTTATTCACTTCGGGGCACACAATGAACTCGCTGCCAGTTAGGTTCAGATTATATGTTACTAGCTTATGTTAGTTTACTGTAGTAAGTTTTATAGGAGAGGTTTATGTGTGTGTAGCAGTGGCGAAGGGTGGATATCTAAAAAAGGGAAGCCACACTAAAAATATAGATGTGCAATCCAAATGCCTAGCGCCAAAAACCATATCAGTCAAAATAAAAGTAGAAACAAAAACTCATTCCAACACTATAGTATATACAGTAGAGTCCGTTTATAGTGACATCGAAAGGAATTGACAAACACGTCATAATAAGCGGACGTCATATAAAGCGTTATGTGAAATGAAAAACTTTTTTTATGTAAATATGTATGTATTTAAGTATGTATTTTAATACAGAAACATAGTACATATGTAATTACATATGTATGTATACATACATATTAAATCAAAATCAAAATTGCACGTAATCAGCACATTATTATAATAACACATACAAATGTATTTTTTACTGTAAGTAATCTGTAATTTTTGTCTGCTTTTGTTTTTTCATTTTATTGTAAAAACAGTCTCTAATACTATTGTGTATAGAAGTCATAGCTATGGTCAAATTATCATTTTCAATATTGCTGTGAACGAGCCACGTGCCGAACGTCGTCGGGAACCAACGAACAATACCGAAAGTGTAAAGAATCATGTCGGTCATTATAACCGGACATAATTTATTAAAAATGGGTCATAATAAGCGACATGTCACTGTAAGGGAAGTCATTATATCCGACTTTTTTATAAAGAATTTTGTATGAAAACCAAACTTCGTAGTGCAATTACGTCATAATAACCGGCTGGTCAATATAGGCGGAGTCATAATAAACGGATTCTACTGTATATACAACTAGTAATAAGGTAACAACAACCTCATGTTTAAACTGAGGTCTAAGACAAAAGCCAAGTCCTCATTAATTACTATTATACATCAAAATATTCAAGGTTTGGCTGGCAAAGACTTAGAGTTAGAATTATTTGCAAAAAGTCAGGCAATTCATATATTTTGTTTAACTGAGCATTGGCTAAGAAGTCATGACACATCATTCTATGTAAATAATTTCCAATTAGCAAGCGCGTACGTGCGATGCTCAGCAATTCACGGTGGTTCTTTAATACTAGTAAGAAGTAATATCTAATATATAAAATTCTCGTGTCACAGTTTTCGTTGCCATACTCCTCCGAAACGGCTTGACCGATTTTGATGAAATTTTTTGTGCTTATCCGGTATCTATGAGAATCGGCCAACATCTTTTTTTTTTTTTTATTTATATGGCAAAACAACGTTTGCCGGGTCAGCTAGTAAAATATAAAGATCGCAACGATATTGTAGGCTTATCAGTGGAGCGTAATATTGAGCTATCATGTGTGGAGCTTAATAGCTTTGTAATAGTGTGTGTATACCGACCCCCATCGGGCAATTTCGGTATTTTCGAATCTGTAATGGAAGACGTACTAAGAAAATTAAAATTAAAAAATAAATTTGTTTTTATATGTGGCGATTTTAATATAAATATTCTAGAAAGCACTTCAATGAGTGTTCGTCTTGTTGCCTTGTTTAAATGTTTCAATCTCATTAATCTATTTCTCGAACCCACTAGAATAACTTCACATTCAGCCACTTGTCTTGATAATGTTTTTACAGACTATGACCCTGTTTCTAAGTCAGTCATTAGTAAGCTTACGTCTGACCATTGCGGTTTAAAGGTGACCTATGATTTTAATGTTAAGGATGAGCCAAAAATAGTGAACTGTAAACCAGTTACAAAGGAGCGAGTAGAGCGTTTTAAAAATAATATATCGAGTAAAATTAATGCATTGCCATTTGGACAAGATGATCCAGATGTATTATATACTAATCTTTTTAACTTCATAAAGACTGAATATGACCAAGTGTTTACACAAAGAACAATCAAAATAACTCATAAACTTAAGTTCTGTGACTGGGCCACGACTGGTATATATAAAAGTAGAAATAAATTGTATGATTTATATAGTCTAAAACAATATAACCAAAATTCTAATTTTACGGAATATGTAAAGAATTATTCGAAAATATTTAAGAAAGTATGTATAGTAGCAAAATCTAATTATATTAAAGAAAAAATTAAAAAGTCCAACAATAAAATTAAAGCCACTTGGGACATTATAAACCGTGAAACAGGTCAATTTAAACCACGGGATAATACTTTCACTTTAAAAGTAAACGACAACTTAGTCAATTCAGATTCACACATTGCTAATATTTTTGATGATTTTTTTGTAAATATACCTGTGCTGACAACCTCAAATTTGGATTCATCACCAGAAGCTGCACAAGCATTACTCCAAAAATATGTACCAAAATGTAATGTTTCATTTCAATTTAAATATATTGATTCAATGGATATTATAAAAACATTTAAATCACTGAAAATGAAAAACACAAGTGATTTGTGGGGCATCTCTATAAAAGTAATTAAGAATATTATACATTCTATTGCACCATATCTTGCTGAAATTTTTAATAACTGTGTGAATAAAGGTATCTTTCCCGATCTTATGAAGTTTAGTAAGGTCATACCTTTGTTCAAATCGGGAAACAAAGAAGACCCCAGTAACTATCGACCCATTTCAATACTACCAACTCTAAGCAAAATTTATGAAAAAGTTATATTGGAACAGTTGATGTCGTATTTTAACATAAACAACCTTTTACATAATAAACAATATGGATTTACAAAGGGTCGTTCTACTACTGATGCAGGTGTTGCTCTATTAAAACATATATTTGATGCCTGGGAGAAGTCTCAAAACGCCCTTGGAGTGTTTTGCGACTTGTCCAAGGCTTTCGATTGCGTTGAGCACAAAACTCTGGTGATGAAGCTAAATTACTACGGTCTCAAAGATTTCGCACTAAATTTAATTCAGTCGTATCTTAGCTCTCGAACACAAACTGTCGATATTAATGGAACTAAATCATCTGGTTCTCATGTAAAAATGGGAGTTCCACAAGGGTCCATTCTTGGTCCTTTTTTGTTTTTGATTTATATTAATGACTTGCCATTCTTTGTAGAGAACTTCTGTGAAATCGTATTATTTGCAGATGATACTTCACTCATTTTTAATGTAAGTAGGTGTAAGAATAATTACGACGATGTAAACAAAGCACTCTCTGATGTACTCAGTTGGTTTACTATTAATAATTTGCAGCTTAATGCTAAAAAAACATAATGTATTAATTTTAAATTACCAAATGTCAAAAATGAACCAACTGATATAAGAATAAACGGTGATCGATTAGATATGGTAGACTCAACAGTTTTCTTAGGTATAACCCTTGACTCAAAACTTCAATGGAATCCTCACATTTCGAAATTGGCCGGCAAACTCAGTTCTGCTGCTTATGCCATTAGAAAAGTAAGGCAGTTAACAGACGTTGAAACTGCTAGAACAGTTTACTTTAGTTATTTTCATAGTGTCATGTCGTATGGCCTCTTACTGTAGGGAACAGCGGCTGATATTGAAATTTATTCATTTTACAGAAACGAGCAGTAAGAACAATCTATAGACTAGGTTCACGAACTTCTTTAAGAAATCTTTTTAAAGAAATTGATGTCTTGACAGTGGCGTCTCAATTTATTTATAATTGTATAGTTCTTGTACGTTGTAATATCAATTCATTTGCTAAACACAGTGATGTACACAATTTTAATACTAGAAATAAGTCAAAACTTGCAATGCCACTGTTCAGGTTACAGAAGGTGCTTGGTTCTTTCTTGGGGCAAGGTATACATTATTACAATAAAATACCAAATACTGTACTAGATTTACCTTTAGATAAGTTTAAAAAACATGTAAAGTCTTCTTTATTAAAAAAAGGTTATTATACAGTCAAAGAATATTTAGAAGATAAAACAGCCTGGCTATAATAAAAAACATATACATAATACTACTTATAAATAGTGTCCTGCAGATAACAAAATAGCGTTGCATTGAACATTACAATTAGTTTTATTTTTATTATTATTAACTATAGTTTTTTTTTACTTTTAATAGTACTGTTTTTTTTTTTTTTTTTTTTTTTAATACTTAGCTCGGCAAATGACTCCATCCCACCTGATGTTAAGTGGAAATGAAGTCCAGACGCGAAGACAACTGGTGCAGCGTGGAAACAAACGTAGCATCAGTTAACTTCACTCTGCCGGCTCACAAGGTGCTTCTTCACGCCTCTCTTGAAGGACCCCATATCATAGGAAGGAGGGAAAACGTGTGCTGGTAGACTATTCCATCTTTTGGAGGTGCGACAAAGAAACGAGTCACTAAATTTCTTTGTGCGTGATGGGATACTTGAGACAGTGAATCGGTGACTCCGAAGAGCAGCACGTGTACTCCTATGAAGAAAGGGAGAAGGTGGGATGAGGTCAAAGAGCTCTTCAGAGCACTCGCCATGGTATAAGCGGTAAAACACGCTGAGTGACGCAACGTCTCTACGCAATTGCAGAGATTCGAGAGTATTTACCACTTCTGCATTGCCGATAATGCGTTCAGCGCGACGCTGCAATCTGTCCAAGGCATCGAGAAGGTACTTAGCGGAACCGTCCCAGATGTGCGAGCAATACTCCACGCAAGACCGTACCTGTGTCTTGTACAAAAGGCACAACTGGTCCGGCGTAAAGAATCGCCGCACTCTGTTCAGAATTCCGAGTTTTCGTGAGGCTGTTTTGATCACGGCTTCGATGTAGTCCCTTTGGTTCAGATCGCAGCGTATCGTCATACCGAGCATGTTGATACTGCTCTGCAGGCGTAGAGATGTACCCTGAAGAGATGGAAGGGGAAGGAATGGTGACTTTTTTGCCGTGAACGCGCACACCTGTGTTTTCTTGGCATTGAACTCAACCAGATTATATGATATTGTATAAAATTAAACTGGTAAATTATGTTTTTACCGACTTAAATATTTTATTTAGTTATTTTTTATTTTTTGTGTTTTTTTACATGTTGTGATTGTCCTTTACATTTTGTGTTTTTATTTGTGATGGAAAGTGTCCTTTATGATAGGGCTTTTTCCAATATTTATGACGCTGTAAGGGAGAAAAGAGCTGGACACTTGCTGAGTTTCTTGCCGGTTCTTCTCAGTACAAGATCTCCCGCCCAGAGTAGATAGACTTACGAACCGATGGCTTAAAATGTCGTTCATAAGAGCTATTTGTAGCCTAAACTGAATAAATGATTTTGAATTTTGAATAGTTACACCAATGCCAGTTATCTGCTAATTCGCCACCACCGAAAGAAACCGAAGGGTTTGACTTTTCAAAGTATTTTTTTATGCTTTAACATTTTGTGTTGTGTTAGTAATAATTAATAATCGACATGAATTTATCCCAGGTCTCATTGGAGCCAAGCCGCACCGTCTCAGTGTTCCGGGAACGCGTGGAGAAGCACAAGGATGAGTTGGCGGAGCTCGAGGTGTTGGAGAACGTACAGGAGAAGGAGAGACCGGTATGTTTATTTATATATAATATTTTATTTTTAAGGAACGTTTACAGCTATTTATACAAGAAATATTGAACTATGTAAAATCTTAAAGCTAATTACAAACTCTCACAAGTAAACATTTGATAAACACATCATAGAACTACAAAAACATAAACAACAAAGTACACTAGCATGTAAGTGTCAAATACTGCTGTTTTTTTAATGTTAGTTGCGAACTAAGAAAATAAATTTTGACATACAGTTAGCCTGTCCAAATTGTAATTTTTTTTATAAGTAGATAGATATTGTATCGGAATGGGAAACTATGACTTCACTATTGTGTTTTTATTGTTTTTTTTTATATAGTTAGCTCGGCAAATGACTCCATCCCACCTGATGTTAAGTTGAAATGGAGTCCAGACGCGAAGATAACTGGTGCAGCGTGGAAACAAACGTAGCATCAGTTAACTTCACTCTGCCGGCCCACAAGGTGCTTCTTCACGCCTCTCTTGAAGGACCCCATATCATAGGAAGGAGGGATAACGTGTGCTGGTAGACTATTCCATCTTTTGGAGGTTCGACAAAGAATCGAGCCACCAAATTTCTTTGTGCGCGATGGGATATTTGAGACATTGAAGCGGTGACTCTAAAGAGCAACACGTGTACTCGTGAAGAAAGGGAAAAGGTGGGATGAGGTCAAAGAGCTCTTTTTGTGAGAGTATTTTTGTGTGTTCCGTAAATTGAATGTGTATTTAATTTAATAACTTTTTGGGATAGTTTAATGTTTTCAAGAATTGTTACGTGATTTCATTTGTGTTCTGGAATTAATTATTGTTTGTTGTGAACATCCCTATAGTATTGGTATCAAACACTTTTCCATACTAATATAATATTATAAAGAGGAAAGCTATGTATTTTTGTATGTTTGCAATGAATAAATTAAAAACTACTGGACCGAATTTAAAAATTCTTTCACCATTAGAATGCTACATTATCCCTGAGTAACATAGGCTATATTTATTACTAGAAAAAAAATTGCTTAATGATGAATAAATAGAAATACGATTCGTTTGTTTTGTTGTCATAGAAACTGTCAAAGCGGTACGAAGTCTGCCGGGTCAGCTAGTTTATTATAAAAAAAATATTGATGTCCTAATAAGATTGTAATTACAGTTATGCAAATTTTAATCTAATATATAACTATAATAATAATTAATAATATAGCTTGTTTTCCATCTTTAGTATTTCAAAAGATATTAACATGGGATGTTGATGACATAGTTGTCGCCATTGAATAAGGCGCCTTTTGCTTACAAAGTAAGAGCAGATAGTGTTGTTAAATTTCGGCGGGTTGGACCGAGCCACGATAGCATAGTTGGTAGCGCACTTGACCCTAATAAGATTGGCTGATAGGACCTTGAAAAAGTGTGTGTGAGTTTAACAGGCAATTATAATGCTTAGAAATAATGTCATATTATGTATGAGCATCTAAATACTTCCTGTAAAAACTTGATATGCTAAATATTTAAGTCTGTTCGTCTGCACTACATGGGAGTTATAAAAAGTTTTAACCCACCTTTTTTTTTACAAAAAAATTACATTACTTGGTTTTGTTTTTTTAAGTGCTTTATTAATTAACTAGCACTTTACCCGCGACTTCGACGAAAAAGAAAATAAACTCTTTTTGTATCAACATGAAATATAGCAACCTATTTTACCAGCAAGTAATGTAGCATTTTTTTTTTAATTTTTTTTATTACTTATTACAACGGTTAACACCAATTACAGTAAATAGTGCAAAGGATAATAAAAGAAATAACAAATATACAAATAACAATAACAAAAATAGAAAAGAATAACTAACAAATCACAAACAGGTAGTCTCACACTCATCTTTCTCGCAAACCTCCTTCCATCCATCCGCATACACATCATTTGATCAGCCAGGAGTGCATTGATTTGAATTCATAGAGGGGAGCATTATATCAGTGTTTTTTTTTGTTATTCGGGCCGGAAGTTTCAGAGATTACCCACAAACAAACTTTACCTATTTATTAATAGTATAGAATAATCATTTATTCATAATAGCATGTGAAGAATGATCCCCCTTTCACCCCAGGACGTGGTGATGTACAACCCCCTCGGCACCGACGACGAGAACACTTACTACGAGCAGTACAACACTGTCTGCTCGGGCGTCATTAAGACCGGCGACTATGTATACGTGGTCACCGACGGCGGCAAGCAGATGACGGCGCAAGTCGACACTATTTGGGAGACGGGCGAGTGAGTTCCCTGTTACGATTTTACTAATGTTATAAAGATCGATGGCGCAGTGGTTAACGCGCCCGGTCTGCGAGTGCTGAGGTTAAGCAACTTTCGCAAAGGCCGGTCAATGGTTGGGTGACCCAAAAATTAATCGTCTCGTGCTCCTCCGTGCTTCGGAAGTCACGTAAACCCGGGTTTTTAACAACCACCAATCCACTCTGGGCCCGCGTGGTAGTTTACGATCCGTTCTCACTATCCATCCATTGGGAAGGCTAATACCTGATTTCACCATTGACCCCTAAGTTTTAGGTGACCCCTAAGCCATGTTAGGTGACAGTTGTTGGAGCAAAACCGTCACCTAAAATGGCTCTAAAACTTAGGGGTCAATGGTGAAAATGGGCATAAGTCCCCAGCAATGGGGACATAAGAGCTGATGATGATGATGATAAATAATAATAAATGTTTCCCACACTCACACCAATTAGCTAGCCCCAAGAAAAGCTTCCTTAAAAAACTCGAGAAACAGTTAACTAGATAACGGATAAACATACTTAATATACTTATTATGCATAGGAAACACCCAGACCCGAAACAATTTAGTAAAACAGGTATGTGTTTCTAAATTGATCCGACCGGGGATCGAACCCCCGGGACCTCAGAGATGGCGACACCATGAAAACCGGTGTGCAAGCCACTCGACCAAGGAGGTCGTCAAATGAATGATGAATGTTATAAATAAAAAAATATTAATTTGACAACAAGATCCTTCATCATCATCATCATCTCGGACGTCCAAGACGATCGATCAAGACGTCCAATGCTGGACAAATGCCTCCCCCAAAGATATGAGGGGTATTTGCCGTAATCGCCACACCAGATCCTTATTTTAGTAAAACTATTAGTGGACTTGTGGGGCGATTTTTGAACCGGTGACTAATTATCATGCTATGATATCAATTACAAATGCTTTTTTTCTCTTATTCAATGACACTGGTAACTTATTTTTGACACAGAAAATTCCCGAAAGATATTTATCTTAATAATCAAACAGTAAATTGAGCAAAAACATTATATTTCCTAGTGTATATCATGTTACTTTTATTTCGAGATCGCCAGTTATATTAAAAAATCGGCCCAGGCCCTACTATCAGCGAAGCTTTTTAATATTCGCCGGTCAATAATAGGCAGTTTTACAAATATTACTAGTAATTCTGTCCGTATTACTAGTTTTATTTATTGAGAAAGCTTTTTAAAAAGTTTGCTTTTTTTGTACGCCTAATAAATTTTTGTTTTTAGTTTTTTTATTAGTAGTAATATATTTGTTTAGTAATATTGTTATATTGCTGTATAAATTGAAGATATAATGAAAATAAAAAGTATATGCCCAGTGTCATTTACAAGTAACTAATAAACCGATTAAGTATACATTATGTCCTATGTAGTGGAACAAAAAAAAAAAAGTTTAATTAGACTCACATATTTTAAGTATCCTCAAAAATATCAAGATATTCTAATTCACGTAATTCTACTAAAAAGCAGAAAACTAAATTTGGGCGGTAATGCTTATTGTCTATTTAAAAAACTTAGGCGGTACTTAAGAAGTCAAAACAAAATAATTACGCCTGTGCCGTAGGAAGGTAGTATAAATAAGTAACCCATAATGATATTGATATTAATTGTTTTTCTTACAGCAACAAATGCTACTTCCGCGGACCGTTCCTGATTTTCCCGTCGGAGGTTTCAAACGCTATTAATAAGGTAATAATATACATACTTCGATTATTATTAGTAAATGTAAACTGTACGTAATAGGGCATGCAAACCGATAATTGACAATTTATCGGTTATTGGTCCATTTTGAAAAACGATAAATATCGAAATAAATTTCGATAAAATCGATGAACAATAGATAGTAGTTTATGCAACTGTCATATAATGAAGGGTATTAAAACACGAGTGTGAGTTTCATAATAGTAACGAGTGTTTTAATACCCGTGTTACATGCAGTTGCATACACTACTTTATCTTCACTAATGCAATTAGTCAAACAACAAGAGTAAAAGCTGACAATAGTTTATTTATAATAACTGTTCAAATTTTGGATGGTACAATTTTGAAAGTTAATGTTAATTATTGATCCAGCAGCTGTAGCGGTCGCGGGGCAAGCAGTAGAGCTCGTAGACGGAGTTGGAATATTTATAATTACTTCATTCGTCTTGTTTTCTATACTGTTCAAGATCGTATTTGAGACTTGAATTTTATTAATTAAAGACTCATCAATGTAGCTTTCAGCCACAGTAGAAGACTTCCACCCCCCGTGTCATTTCAGTGCGGTCAAATCACCACCGCTATCTATGAGAAGGGTCGCCGAGGTGCGCCGGAAGCAATGCCCCGTGTACAACGCTGGGTTAGGCAGATTCAAAAAACTTGCGATAGTTTTTCCCAGAGCACCAAATTTATTAATACCAGTTCTTTGATCGACGCACTTCCCCGATCTATAGCTCAAGAAAAAGGCAGGGTTTCGACAGGGGGTGGGTCGAAGTTCCATGTATTTTTTACATACGGCATAGCAGTTGCCCGTCACAACGAAAGAACGATCTATTTTCGTTTTTGTTTTCGAAACTTTTACCATGATTGTACTGTCGTCTATGTTAGAGACTTCATCGAACTGGATGTTGTATAGCTCTTGCCTTCGGCATGCCCCCATTATGCCGAAGATTAGTGCAACCTGTAACAATAAACGATATAATAAGCTTGAGGTACATAGCCAAGGCAAAAACTATGATTTATGAAGTAGTAAAGTGTAGGTACCTACTACCTAATTTATACACAAAGCGCTTAAACGGAGTGTCTAGATAACTTGCGTGTGTAGTACGTAAGTACTAGGTAGATTAAATAACAGAACTAAAATACACTTACCTTTTCAAAAAGATACAAAATATCTGGTGAATCTTTCAGGAACATCTTTATTTGACCTGATGTAAACGTCAAGGACTTTTTTTCCTTGTGTCCTTCTGAACTGCGTTTCAGGAACGCTATGACTTTTGAATACTTCGTGATATCAATATTGTTGTAGATACTCAGTGTGGACTTGAGCATAGAATATTTAGCCCACATAGAAGATGGCTTGAATTTGTCGGAGAGGTCTTTGAGATACACAAGAATGACATTTTCAGAAAATCATGTAGTTTTCTTTTCGATCTTCCATGCCAAAAAGTTATTATATTCTTTTTCATATAATTTTCTAGATTTTTCTGGCAAAAGATTGTGAGTAACTTTTGTTGCCAATTCTAGAATATCCGGAGGCGTACAAATATCATCGTCGCTGTCCATTTATAACTTTTAATTTGTATTTTAAAAACAAAACACATTGCGAAACATTAAATTCACGCACGTGTATTGTCACAGTGAACTTGCCGCCATTAAAATCTAACCAATGAGAGCGCAGCTGCGCGCGCAGGGCCAATCAGGAGCGAGCGCGCGCTGTTCATTTTTTATTTAATTGGCACAACATCTTACCAAAGAGTTTTGTGTATGTAAGTTTAGTAGTTTAGACGAAGTTTTCACGTATAACCCAACTGTTTTCAAAAGCCAGCCTAATATCAAAATTTTATACAACTTGTATGAGGATTTTGACATAAGGCTCGCCAGGTTAATTGGTCGCGTTTTATTGATGTTATAATGAGATTTTACGATATCGATGTGGATATTATACCATCATGTGAAATTGCTTAAATTGAGTGTTTTGTTGTCTGCGCTATAACAGTAGTAATTATAAGTCAAGTATTGGAAACATAAGTAGAATGTTACAACATTAGTGTAGATAAAAAAACTTTATGCAACGGTGACTGTAGAGGGAGAAATACTACAGAGAAGACATTACCTCATTACCATTAGAGAACCCTCAGAAGAGTGGCTACGGCACGTGACTTTGACTTAATGTTTGTCTTCTCCATGTTCATTTTAAGACCCACTTGTCGAGAGACTCTTTTGAGGACAACGCGCATTGTAAGGAGGTTTTCCAGGGTCTCAGCCATGGCCACTATGTCGTCAGCAAATCAATGGTGAGTGATGTATATGTCGCAGCCAACTGGTTAAAACAGCCGTTTGATTGCACGGCTAGCCTTTTGATTGAACAACACCATTCAACTACATGTTTAGTTTTGTAGTTAAATTATGACGTTTATAACATTCAATATCACGGCTCCGTAACATTGAAGTTTCTTCTACGCCAATTTATTTTAGTATATGGAAGCAGCGTCCAGTGCTGCATAATAGCTTTGTCTGCATAAAATTTTAAACGATGTTATTTTTATAAAAAAATTGCAATTTTTTTTTATATTTTATAACCTGTAATTATCGGTTTTTATCAAAAACGAATCGATAAAAAATTCTATTTATCGTTTATCGATAAATTCCGAGAATAGCATGCCCTAATACGTAGTATGATCAAACGTGGCCACTTTCGAGATTCATTTTCACGTACACCGTAGGTTCACGTACTGGTAGGGTAATTGTAACAGTTTTAAGGAAAAATGGTGGGGTGACAATTACAAAATATTTCCTAAGTAGAACCTTCTTCTTAGTCGTTACACTCTTGGCAGAGTGGTCGTGGTCGTTACTTCGCAGTGAGCCGCCTGACCATAATAAGTAGAATACAAAATATAAAATATTTCCTAAAAAATAAAATTATGTTTTAGCTTTTCATATATTAAAATTAAGAAAAACTTTAGTACTGTTATTAAATACAATTATTGTTGCAGCCTTTCTATAAGCAAGAAGTGTTGCTTACTACAATGCACGATACAAGCCCACTAGTGGGCATTGTCGGCAAGTGCTCCGTGTTGGACTACGATGACTATCTCAAATGTAAGTTTTAACACCATTTTATTTTTATTTATAGCCGGGTATTTCATCCTTAAAAAACTTTTTTTCAATCAAATCTAATAGCCATGTTAGGTGACCTTTCTACCGAGATAACTGTCACCTAAATTGACCTGAAGATTATTCTTCTTTATTATATTTCAACATGGAATCGATTGGCCTTTTCACCCCTTTTAGTAAGTGATGAAGAGTCCTAAGCCGCTGCGCAAACGTAGACTTTTTTGTGTCTTGTGTGGGATACAAGCTACCAGTGAATATGAAATCAGCCCTCCCTGCGCAGACGTAGACACTTTTTGTGTCCAGTTACTTCCACATGACACGAATCAAAAAGTGTTCGGTATTGGTAACTGGACACACAAAGTCGTCAGTTGAAGACACAAGCAACATTAACAAACTTCCTTACAATTGTACTGAGCTGCGCAAACGGACGACGCAATCGGTGTCCGTATCCTGTGTGCGACACAAGCCACGCACACGTCTGACGTGAAACAGATTCATGAGATGAAAATAAGCAACGAATTGTTACCGCAACCGGAACTGTGTCCAATCGCCGCTACCGGACACAGCAACTCGATTTCCTGTGATGGTGTGTCGTGTCGGTAACAGAGTGTCCGATCGCCGCTACCGGATACAGCAACTCGATGGTGTGCTGTGTCGGTAACAAAATGTGTCTGCGTTTGCGCAGCGCCATAGTTGGAAGTTCAAAGTGCGCTCATAATCCTCAACCATTCTGGAACTGGCTATCATACCTCTTAACTTGTACGATCTAAACATCGAACATTTATCTATTCAGCACTTTGTTACTAAGTTAATAATTATTCATTTTTGCATTGTAAACATCTTTTAAGTTAGTTCGCAATCAATCGTACCCCTAGCTAGTATCATCTATACCTTGGTTCATATAAATAAACAATTATCAGTTATATCCGTGTTTCTATCAAGATCATTATCATATCAATCTACCATCATCATCATCGTTTGGTGTATAGCCCGTACATAACTAAAGAAACGAAAACAAATGGTTAAAATCTTAATGATGGCTTGATAATATGACGAAGGCAGCTAGTTTTTTTTTATATTTCTAAGAGGTAAGCGTTTGGCTTTCATGTCACCGGATGTTAAGTGATGATAAGGTCGAAGATGTGAGTGCACTTTACCCGGAATCTTCTCAGGCACTGTATATTTTATCTCTAGCTGCCGGAACACAACAATGCTACTAACGGCGAATAACAATAACATATACAGGCGACATATTTAGATTAAACTAGCCAAGCGGGCAATCAACCAAACCGAGGATACAAACATGTACAGTCAACAGCAAAGGTAACTGATGATTGGTCAAGTTACAAAACATGAAATCAGTGTGAAAATCAAAACTTTTTAAACGCATATCGAAAAACCTTCGAGTGTCTACTAGTACCTGCAGATTTTGACTGTAGTTATATAGAAAATACCGACTTAAACTATCGAAATTTAATTTTGAAATCTAGTAAACATCATCTACTTTTACTGTTGACTGTACCTCCGCTGGGAATTGAAACTGGGACCTCTGGGTCTAACACCGGTGGTTTTAACCACTAGACCACAGAGTCAGTAGGATTTGGAACAAGTTATTTCATCATTAAAACTTACTACGTATTTGGTATGGTGGCAGTAGTATTTAGTGTGGGAGTAGTAAAGACAATGCTTTCTCTTTCTCACACAGGTCGTCCGACAGAGATAGCTGAAAGCGACGTGTACGTATGCGAATCGGTGTACGACGAGTCCAACCGGGTCGCACGCAAACTCAAGTCGGGGTTGCGTAAGTTCGAGCACACGAAGGATGTAACCGTCGATGAGGTGTGTTTTTATCTCTTTTACATGTAGCTTATTAGACAGAGAGGGAGAATATGCTGGGGTAATTTTAGGTGATTGCTTATGGTGATCCCAGAGCACCCTAGTATCACTCTTACTATGCGAAGTTCTCTTGTATATCCTTTCGCCCCGGGAAAGTCCTTCGAGAGAGAGCGTCTTCTTCCTCCGAAGACTTGATGATGATTGGACTTGTGACCAATTATATATTTTTTATTTATGAATCTAAAAGCCGAAACGAAAATGTTTATCTTAATTAAAATATTAATTGAAATGAAACTTACGGATCTACTGGCGTTTATTTTACACATTTATTTTATCAAATGTGTATCCAGACGTTTCAGAATAATTCTTATTTTCGAAATATTAATATTGGTGCGATGTCGTAAGACACAGGCACTTACCTACCCACTTTTTAGCTGCTTTCCTGATTATTTTATTATGATAATAATATATTAGTGTAAGCCGAATTTTGTCCCAGTGATTACAGCTTTCGTCCCATAATCACTGGGACAAAAATCGGTTAATTATGTGCATAAAAAATCGGTTATGGTCTTATTTTGAAGAGCTCCAGCCGTAGATGTGCAGAAAAATAAAGAAACATGTCATAGGTTTCGAAATTCCTAAAAAATCTGTTGAATAAACGCGAAGTTAAGCGGGCAACCCACTAGTAATTTTAAATGCCTAATACGTTTACGTTATACTAGTCTGAGATGGCCCAAATTAAGGAAGAATGGCGTCTTGTTGTGTCGAAGGCCCAGATACGGGTCGCTGAGCTAGCGGAGTAAGTAAGTAATACGTTTACTCGAATAGTTGAGACCAACTCCTTATTCTTGTGACCAATTTGCCCTCATATATAATCCAATTATTTTTGTTATAACTAAAAATGTTGTTGACAGATCTACTTCTTCCCGAAACCCCTGGGCCCGCCCGCATTAGCGACAACCCACGAAGTACAGCCGACGTCCAGCTCTTTCGGCCAGAAACAGTTTAACCCGAGTGTTAATGTTGAATCTATGGTGAGTGTAGTGTACACATATCGAAACACAATACAAAATTGTATTCTAAATTTCCCGAATATAATAAAATAAAATTTAAAAAAAATAAACAGTATCGCATAAAAAATGCTGTTTAGTACTAGAAATAGAAAGAATGAAAATACATTTATTGGTCATTAATACATTTTATTACACAAGAAAAATATAAAATAGAATTAAAAAATATATAATGCACTTGTATCAGAGGCCAAAGCTCACTTGGGGCTACAGCGCCAGAAGTAGTAAAAATAAGTAATAAAATTTTAAATTTGAATTTAATAAATGACAAGTTTACTATAAAATCACACTAGAAAAGGGTCAGCCACTAATTTGAATATTTAAATATTTTTCATTTCATTTCATTTCAATTGTGACTTTGACGGCAATTGAATGCATACTTCGTGCTTTCTAGCTGCCATCTTGTAAAATTTCAATGAAATTCTGTATTATTTTTGGCGAAAAAAAAAAAACAGTGTTGAACACTTGCCACTAGGATACCTCAGAGTTGCAGCTACAGTTTTGGTAATGCCACCTGTCTGTCCAGGACGTGAAGCCCCAGTTCACGAACCTGATCAACACCACCATCGGCAGCCAGGACGTAGAAATGCTGCTGGAAAACTCGCTCGACGACTCGTCGCTCGCCTCGCCCGCCACGCCGCTCTCTGTAGGTAAGCGAAATTATATACCTTACGCGATGTGGTGTAACAAGTGTAAGTAAAGTAAAAATAAAGTAATTAGCCAGTGAATGTCTCACTGCTGAGCAAAGGCCTCCATTGTTGAAATCTGTTCATCACTACAATTAATGAGTAATGGCTTAAGAGGCCTATCACAAAATGCGCGCGCTCGCGCTTTCTCAGTACGACGCATCGCAAAAGTAGCATTTTGTGCAGTTGTTATGTTGTTGTTGTTGTTATTTATTTGAAGTTTAATAATTTATTATCGTTCAAAAAAAGTATATAATTTGAAATCTTATAAACTAACGTTAACTTAATAATATTAATGGAGTAAGGAGATATTTACGCTAATTCGAAAAAAACCTGTAAATTTTGACAATAATTTGCAGTTCAAATAGACCTGTATTGTTATATTTTTTTTGTAAACACGTCACTCCTGGTGGTAGTATAGTAATGACTTTAAAAACATTTAACAAACACTTAAACAATTGCCGATTGGGTATGGTTTTTTCATTTTTTAATGTATATTTTCTTAACATGTTAAATGCCCATTCTGTACATGCTTTATGAGTAGAGTGTAGCAAATTATTAAAGATTTTTCTGAGACTCCACTTTCGTTTATGACCCAGGCGGGAACAGTAACCCGTACAACCCGTCAATGGCGGCGACACCGAGCCAGGAGCGGCCCAGCGGCACGACCTCCGCCACCCCCGCTTCCGGGAAGAAGAAGAAGGAGCAGAAGCAGAAGATCGTCACCGGCTACATACTGTACTCCAGCGAAGTGCGGAAAGCGATCGTCGCTAACAACCCCGAGTGCTCGTTCGGTGAGTTTTAGTACTTATTGTAAAGACTTTGGTGAAGTTAGTTTAGTTAGTAACATAGCTAGGCAAGAAGAACAAGATCGTCACCGGCTACATACTGTACTCCAGCGAAGTGCGGAAAGCGATCGTCGCTATCAACCCCGAGTGCTCTATGGAAACTAATTCAGCCTTTTGTAACGATCGCAAAAGTTAAGCTACTTCTTGTGTGGTCGGTCGGTCTGGATGGTATCAGAAGATTGATGTCGTATGTTTTTTTTTCGGTACAGATACAGTGTTATATATTTTTGATAGATTTTTCATTTTATTGCAATGGTATAAGATTCAACTTGCATTGGCATCTATTTTGTCAAAGGCAAAGGGCAAGACGATGTAATGTCTTAAATAGCAACCTTTTCATTGTGATTTGGTGAGCTTTTATAGATATTGCGCGTTTAAAAACTCTGACACTGATTAAATATTTGACCCTTGAAAATGAAAAGTAAAAATTTTACTATAGCGTTGTGTTATCAAACTTGTGGTATTTCATCTGCAAAGATGAATCTGCATAGTCATCGGTTGCAACGATCGTTGGATAGATGGCGCACTGTGCCGCTATTAGCACTCAAAAATTTAAAAAGCAGTGACCGACAGTGGCCGTCAGTGCAGCCGCCCGGATTACGGAAGACCCAGGTTTGATTCGTGGCTGGGTCGGGTAGGCATTTAATTTTTTCACTGTAAATTAAAATCTTTATAAATATTTAAGGGGGTGTTTAGTATACGTTTAACGTTTCTAAAATATCATGGTCACTTGACGGTAAGTACTTGCAAATCGTGGCTTTAATATAAAGTCTTATCTTATCTATATTACAAAACTATCGCATGTATTTTAAATGTTCTTTCATCAATTGTTAAGAGCTTTTGAAATATATCATCCGACTCATATTGTTAAAATGTGAATGTGTAAAATTCGCTACTATTTTTGCTTGACTTAAGACACTATTTCTATAGCTCTGTACCACTAAATTTTAAAATTATAATTGCTGTTATATATAAATCACAAAGAAGAAGCGAATTTAACTGATGTTCCGTTACTTAGAAACAAGTCAACAAAACCTATCATAATTTGTGAGATGCAAAAGTTATATATTAATTACTCATATTATGTAACTTTGGCATTTTTTTATATACTCATCACAAATCTGTGTAAACTTTAGCATCCAAGGATAAACGATTAAAATTAGGTAGGTGTCTTTCTATATACTCTGCTTTGTTAAACAAATGACTAAGTTTGAAAAAGTAATGCCTGGTATATAAATAATAGTTACTATATAATTGCAAATATTTTATGCATGATGACTTTTGATAGACAATTTTTTATTTAGTGAAATATACGAAATGTCTTAAATTGACTGTATCGATGATAAGCATTGTTGTTTTGATAAACCATGTTTTTTTCTGCTAAAGTTAAAATTGTCAATCCTTTTAAGTAAATACAGAAACACAATTTAGAATATATATGACTGCATGGATCGCAACGATTATAGCATAAAGAGTTTTGTTTAGTGAATAGTTTGCATGGTAAATACTTTGGTGTTATTTATTATGCATATATTTTAACTAAGTTTATCTAAATCAATACAGACATTTATTTTCTTTGAAGCTGTCATATACCATTGACATAATAAATTATGTATTCATAATACACAGTTCCCTGTGTGGTGCCGGGGATAAAGAATTGCACCACCCCATCTCTTCCCGTGGATCGACTAAGGGACCATTCCAGAGGATGGGCAGCAGCATCTCTCTGAGGTTACCCTCAACCTATTGCGATCGCCAACCCAGGCGGGCCAAGCGGAGCGATCACGGCAAATACCCCTCATACCCTTGGGAAGGCCTTTGTCCAGCAGTGGACGTCTTTTGGCTGAGATGATGATGATGATGATGATGATGAATACACAGTGCATGCATGCGAGTGCGCCCGGCATATATGCACGCGTGCTTATATGCAAAACATAACTATTTATTTCGTTTCATTATTTCGTGAAAAGTGACATTATCTACACATCAGTATTAGGTTATTTGGTTCATTTTCCCAAATATTATATGTTTAAAATGCATGCTTAATCTAAAATACTGTTGTTTTAGTAATTAACACAGTTCTAAATAATACAAACACTAATTAGTTATTGGTAATAAATAGGGTCTTGTTACAAGATATATTATTTTAATGTATTTCATAAATTTCTTGCAAATTTATTTAATAAAGTTAATCTAAGAACGTAAAAAATGTCCGCCCACATACGTTGTTTGTTACCTATATTCCGAGAGGAAACATTTATATGTCTATATATAAAATTGTATATAAGCCTGAATGACTTTGTCAGTGTCTGTTTATTGTTCCAAATAAATTGTTATTATTATTATTTATTTATTTATTTAATTAACGCGGTTATATCACCTATTACGTTAATTAATCTATATAAATTACAAATTATGTATTATATCTAGTTGTTATTAAACACCAAGCTAGTAGCCGTAATGATAGAGCGTTCTACGCACTAAACAATGCAATATCAGTCAAGTCATTTACAAATACTCGCCTTTTCCCTATTCATAGTAGTTTTATTAATTTAATTACTATTAAATGATTTGATGAATGAATAATTTTATTGTTGGATGCAAGGTAGCTATTAAAGTTACATAAATCAAATTTATTATTATACAAAATCCTCCATATAATATATAATAATAACAATAATTATAATAAAATATTATTATACTAAATAAAAACTATATACATATAAAATATTATTATATTAAACGAATAAGTATCTATTAAATATTTTACAATTTTGCCTGACCTGTGGTAACTACTCGGCACACAAAAAATCACAAAACTATATATATCTAAGTATTTATTACAAAGTTTAGGACATTATAATATTACTTGAAGTAACATTTAAGGAAAATTTATAATCATTACAGTATTGCATCTTAAGAGCTTACTCAAGTATATCTCAAAGTTTGGGAGCGCTTTATGATGGTGCCAATGCACCTCAACTGTCTGTCTCCGATAAGCAGTCACAACAATTTGTTTCGCTCGCCAGGCGAGATATCTCGCATCGTCGGCAACGAGTGGCGTTCTCTCCCGACGTCGACCAAGCAGAGCTGGGAGGAGCGCGCGGCTCGCTGCAACGAAGAGACGTCCGCCAGACTGGCTGAGGAGATGAAGGAACTGTCACAGCACGTATGTACCCCAACACAAGTCCGATTACGTATCTTATCTTATCTTAGTGGGGCGAGGTTTCCCTCTCCCAGTAACACTTCGACCCATCGGGAGCTTTTCTACAACCCCATCCTTTACTCTTCTTCCTCTGTAAAGATATGAATGCCATAAGCTTACCAACGTCTTTAAGAGCGAAGAGCCTGAAGTCCTCCGGTTTCGGATAAGCCAATATGCAGTCACATTCTTTTCCTGGCCAGAGATTCGGCTTTGGCGGAGTTTGGCTTTTCATAAGCCAAATATATGCCGAATGAATGTATTTTCTGAAAACTTTTGTCTAATTTAAAGTAAACCACAATATGGTGGCAAGTTTAACTTCAATCGTAAGAATCTCTGAATAATGTTTGACTTAAGTACTTCGTACTGATTCTTACAAATAATTTGTGACCATAGATCATGTAAAGGTTTAGAAACGTCAAGAATAAACAATATGTAAAATAAACGTGAGTAGTGTGTGTTTAAAGTGTTTCATTTGAACCACCATCGTCCACAGACGCCAATGGAGCAGACTTTCGAGTGCGCGTGGGACACCTGCGACTATCAATTTGAGGAGCTCACCGACTGCATGGAGCACTGCATCGGCGAGGGCGGCAGTAGTAAGTGTCATATCCACCCTAACAGTAACCAGTGATCAGGATAGGTAGACTATATTCCTCGTTGAAGGAGGCTGAGGTGCGTTTAAGAGAGGTCGAAGCGCACGACTCTTATTCTACGATGAGAGACGGGTAGAAGAAGCCGCCTTTCTACCGTTAGTGCTCGAACATCTGACACAGAGTGCGAAGTCGAAGTGTTCAAGCTTAATGTAGAACAACCTTTTTCGTATACAAAATGTTTTAGTACAATAGTAGTTCACTTCAATAATCACAGATGGCGCTGCGCTGTATGAAATTGAATCCATTAACCATTATCCGGCTCGAAGGACCATGTATAAAACAATAGGTATGTAAATGAGAATTCAACCAAAGCGACGTTAAAGGAGATTGGCAGACTCCCGTGTATTTTCAGAACCACTTAAAGGCTTAGCGTGTCAAGAAGTGAATAGTAGGAATTCAATACTCTAATATAGCTTATCAAAAATGTAATGGTGAGATATATTTTAAAGCTGAGGATATATGTTGATTTTATAACCTAACCTCAAAACTGCCCAACGTATTATGCATGTAATAGTAGTTCAATAGTAAATGTAAAACTATTATTACTGTTACCGTGTTATTATTTCTGTTATCTGCGTAGATAGGAACGACAGCAGGTATTTCGATCTACTTCAGTGAACAGCAGTAGATAGATGGAAAGGTACGTTAACTACAATCAACAATAGTAATACATAGAAGGGAAGGTGGTGAGTGTTAGATCCGCCGCGGGACCTTCTTACCTATCCAATAGTTCCTTTCTACTACTATTAAGTTGTAATTCCTATATTCTAGATAAGTATTATTTTACAGTTACAGAATATGATCTACTAATAATAAAATAAGTACGTAGTGGTTTATTTTTCAAAAAGACAAAATGAAGCAAGGGAGAAAATCAAAGTTCAAACTTCTAACCGGCATATCCCACGTTACGAAATTATGCTAATGTTGTGTCACTGTCAACAATTTTTTTGGGTTGCCAGTTTGAAACGAAATGATAAATCGATTAAAAATTCAAAATCATTCTGATTTAAAAAAATCAATATTGCGCAAAATGGAATCGAAATAAAAATACCGGTTTTTTACTTTTCTTATTGGATTAAAATATTAAGACACCTTTATTATAAATACATACCTAACAAATTGTATTTTAGGTTTTTTTAAATCAGAATAATCGATTTATAATAATACTATTATTCTATGGCAGCACAGGATGATTGACATGTAAAAAACGTTTTGTTTTTGCAAAATAGACTATATGATCGTTTCGTTTTAAGGAAAAAGAAGATTGTACTCGTACAATCATGATTTTTCAACTATTTCCAGCTTCCATAAAAACATTCTAAATTGAAAAATAACTACCTCATTACGACCTTTAAATTTCATATAGTCAGATTTGAGCATGATAACTTTTATGAATTTGAATAGGTGGTTCCCAGTTTGCCATTCTACTTTGTAAATGTTTATGGTTTTATTATGGAAGCCATAGAATAGTTTTACATTTTTACTTATTACTACTCTTAAAAAATCTTGATAGCGTGATTTAATTTCATACAGCGCTGCGCCATCTGTGATTGTTAATATGAACTACTTTTTTTATTAAAACATTTAATAGAGGAAAAAAGGTTTATAAATAACAATTTGCCAGTAGAGTTTTTTTTTTTCGAAATTTTATAACAGCAATGTTTCTAGCAAATTTTCGATTACCCCTTTTACAACACTTATTTTGTTTAATTTATTTAAATCAGGCAACAATGGCTCATAGAAGCAAAAATACCTTACACACTAACTTACATACAATAACAAATATAATCTTTATCTTATATTACCTTACCTTTTCCAGTAAGCACTTCGACCTATCGGGATCTTTTGTGCAACCCCATCCTTTTTTCCCAAGTTTGGAAACGCAGCAATATAGTATTGTCTTCTGTGATACTGATAATAGACGTCTTTCCAATATTTTGACGCTGTCAAAGAAAGGGAGAACAGAAACGCATTGCTGAGTTTCTTGCCGGTTCTTCTCAGTACAAGGTCTCCCGCCCTGCGTAGACTTACGAACTGATAGCATAGTGACATTCATAAATGCTATTTGTAGCCGAAACTCAATTTTGAATTTTGAATTTTGAATCATAAAACTATGTTACACGTAGGGACGTCGACTTGTGGCGCTGCGTCGTGTCCGGTAGCCGTCCCCGGAACCGCCGGTATGGGTGCTAGTGCCAGTTTTATTCAACACTCGATAACGTTTAAGCGAAACCGGAACTTTTTATGGCATTAATAGAGAAAAAGAAATAAACCTCCTCAGTTTCTTGCCAACTCTTCTCGGTCTCCCTAAATCCGAACTGGTGGTAGATTCAGTAGTTTAGTCTTAATTTTTTTTGTTTTTTATTATTATTTCTGATTTTATAGTTTTGACGTCAATAAGTGCCTGTGAAGGTTTATGTTGAATAAATGATTTGACTTTTACTTAAATTAAAGCAGCTTAAATTAATATCATACAAATTCTCGTTTTCGTTAAACGCGATCGAATGGGGACTAAAAACTTTTACTCAGGGGGGCGATTTTTGAATCTCAACGGTTTAAGTGACATGCAATACTCTACGAAATATAAAAAAAAAATAGTTATTTACAATTTCATTATTAAGATACATACTGTTTGAGAATTTTCGGTGTCAAAAATAAGTTACCAGTGACTTTTAATAAGGGAAAAAGTAGCACTCGTAATTGATATGATATCATAGCGTGAGAGTTAGTCACCGGTTCAAAAATCGCCTCCCAGCACTCTGTATTTAGTAGCACGTAGACTAGTTACAGACCAATAATTTGTTGTTGTATTAACACATGTGCGTTTCATTTCACCGCTGCCAGTGATCGGAACTTATATTGAAACGAAGAAGAGTAAATTGGAACGTGAGTATGGTACCGTATCTTAGTAGCTATGAGAGTAAACGAATTAGTGACTGAACTAGCAGTAGAATAATTTTTTAACCGCCGCAGTCGGCTATAAACGACAAGCGATAGCGTGCTCTGTGCGTTAATGACGACAATAATTGACAATACTAATAGTTTATAAAAACACGAGGAGGAGAAACTAGATGGTGCAGTGGTTAACGCGCCCTGTCTGCAATTGAGGTTAAGCAACTTTCGCAAGAACTGGGCATTGGATGGATGACCAAAAATGTATCATCTTGAGCTCCTCCGTGTTTCGGAAGGCACGTGAAGCCGTTGCTCCCGGCTGCATTAGTAGTCATTAACAATCAATTCGTCTTGGGCCCGCGTGGTGGTTTTTGCCTCGTTCTCCCATTCCTATCTAGACTGTGATATATAGAGCCTTCCCTATGGATTTCTCGTCGACTTACTATTTTACCCTTCAATAATGGCTTTGTAAGGTTAATACATTTAGCCAGTGTCAAAGTTATATTACTTTCAATATGAATTATTTTTGGGGGAATATATATTTCCCCCAAACCCTTTAGAGTGTTAGTAAATTATAAGAGCTTTACTAAGATCTCACGCGGGCTTCTTGAGAGAATTAGAAAAGTGAAGTTGCACTGTTTTATTTCATTTGCCAACACTCGTGCACGTTCACGAACACCTTTAAGGTTAATAATCCACCATTTATTTACTTAATTTTTCCAAGAAGTCTGCGCTCTTACTATCACTGTGCAAGGAGTATTGCCATTAGGGTGTTTTGACCTCCTTCCTCCCCCCACATGTACATCGTCAGCGGGCCATGTGCAACAACACTACCGCGGCTCGTTCAACGAGTACCCGTGCCTGTGGAGGAACTGCGCGCGCGTACGCAAGGGGCAGGCGCCATTCCCCAACCTGCCGCGGCTGCTGCGGCACGTGAGGGATCTGCACGTCAACAAGGGGAACGGGAGGCCGCTGCCGATACACGAACGGTCTAGGTAAGATAAAATAAATATAGATTTAGGTAGAATTAGTACTGTCATTTCTTAAGTTGCTGCGGCTGTCACGACAAAAAATACAATAATAATAATAAATAATAATATACTTTCCTACACTCACACCAATTGTCTAGCCCAAGAGAAGCTTCGTTATGAAACTCGTTAAATGGTTACTAGACAACGGATCAACATACTTAAAATACTTAAATATACTTATTATACATAGAAACAAGCAGACCCGAGACAATTTAGAAAAACAATAATTCTTAATTTACCCGACCGGGGATCGGGACCTCAGAGATGGCGACATCATAAAAACCGGTCTTTTTTTTTTTTTATTGGTTATAGGCAGGCATTTGACTACACCTCACCTGATGTTAAGTGACGGTGCGGTCGAGGATGGAACATGCCTGCCTAGAAATAGCCTATTCACTCTAGCCTTGAAGAGGTCCAGATACCTTTCAGGGAACACATTCGCAGGCAGCGCGTTCCATTCCCTAGCTGTACGCACTAAGAAATTTGAACCGAATCGGCTCGTGCGACAAGGTGGCATATCTACAACATAGGGATGGAACTCGCGCCTCGCGCTCCGATAGCGGAAAGTGGATGGTGGGATTAGGTCGTGCAACTCCTTCGCGCACTCCCCGGTGTACAAACCACTCGACCAAGGAGGTCGTCAATGGGAAGCTATTGTCGATCAGGGCTTGGAATACCGGTATTTTCAATAACCGGACTTACCTTTAACTTTTAACTTAAACACGAATAACCTTTGACTTTAACCCGTCACGCGTCAATATACCGCGACGCATCCTGTCGAACAACGTTGATCGATATAAGATTTTATTGTCTTTGACAAATAACTTTACTTTTATTATCTGTGTGGCCGGGTCCATATTTTTATACTGGCATTCGGGGCTCATTGACATTACTAATTTAAAGTTTGACCAATCAAAACAAAGTAAACCGGATGAATAAAAAATAATATGTCTTAGAAAATAAACAGTCCGCCATTGTTTACAATACGTTGTGTGTGACTTGTGCTTGTGTTTGTGTTCTGGAAAAATATCTCTAGCATTTAAACGGTGAGTGATTACTACATGTATTCTATATAAAATTAAATATCTTGATTACTTTTTAGCGTAGTGGTTTAGGGTTAGACCGTGGCGCGGAAGGTTCCAGGTTCGATTCCCGGTCGGGTAAATTTGAAAAATCAACTTTTGTAAATTAAATCGTGTCAAAGTTTTCTAGGTAACGCCCAGTCGTAGTCTTGTGTTGATAATACAGGGACTGGCCTAGCTTGAGATCAGATAATTGGTGTCCAATATTTGGCACATTCATTGCTATTAATAAAATGTTCAAGTTATAAATTACGTTAGGTTTTTATTTTGCTTACAAATTTGTCGTTATATGCTTTTCCCACGTTTTTACGTCTCTTTTTAGTGATAAAAGGACCATGAGCGTCTCCTCACGTTCACAGTCCACGACGCCTGCCCCGAAGGCGGAGGAAAGCAGCCGCAACCCTATCATAAATAAGACGATGGAGTCGAATGTGGAACTATTTTTGGAGCCCGAGCCAAAAATATGGAAACCTCCACTGTAAGTATTTTTTTATATTATACTCACATTTACCTGCACAGTTCTCGCAACACTCCTTGTTTTAGGGATGTTCTTTATAGCGCGACTTTACTTTACTTTACTACTACATCCTCTGGTCTACTTACTCCTGTTTGCTTTTTGTTATTAGAAAAGCATATGCCGCCGAAAGCACCCCAGGCGATTCTGTTCATATTTATGATGACGCCCCGGTTGCCCTGATGCGCACTCCGCATGGCTCACTCCGATGCAAGAAGGAGCTAGAGCAGTCTATCTAGTAAGTTTAATTTTGAATATTACCACAAATGCACAATGGTGGTCGGGGGCGTACGTTTGAGTGATGAGCATAAGCATTCGTTTGAGTCATGGTTGTGTATATACAATATGTAACAAAAACCCTGTCCGATCCGTGAAGGTGTTATTAGATATCGAGATTCAATCTCTTTTACGTAATTATTTTAAAGTAATAAGTCAAAAAAATTTACCCCGATAAAAAATTTGTTAAATGACAAAACTTACATGGCAATACTTTTGTCGGCACTTCGGTAGGTAGGACCTTTAGTGCCGCCGCCATTGATGGAAAATGTGGTCACATTATAAAATTAGCATAATTTTGGGGTAATTTGAGCAATTTCGGTATAAAAAACTTGCGTTTTAAATAACGATACTTAATTCTTTTATTTTCATAAATAATACTTTTATAAGCTAGTCTATATTATTAGTGTGATGATGTCTAATTACAGCATTCTATTACAGTGTTGCTCCACTTGAGCGGGCTGCGGACATGGGCCTGGATGAAGAGGAGGCGGATGGTGTCCTGAATGAACATTTTGGCCACGTCCGGCAATGGCTTGAGGACACGCTATTTCAGACACCAAAGTCGACGCCCTTAAGTAGTAAGCCGATGCTAGGAGAAGACGTTGCTGAAGAGCCAGTACCATCAACATCGGGGATGGTGGCATGGCTCACTACACAAGTAAACACTGGGGATGGCAGCGAATTCGACTCAGATTTTGATGACGAGTTCGATCTGGACGAATTCGCTGGTCAGGCTAGAGACATTCCTGACGAACAAGAGCTTGACGACCATCAGCGTCAAATGGTCAATAGCGTGTCCCAAGCCATTGATGAGGCCGTCGAAGGTTTAGTCGACGTCGACACCGACTTCCAGTGGCAAGCCGACTTTGACTCTTTTGTAGCCGTTCCCGAAGTTTTCTCTGGCCCTACTCCAGGTCCAGTAAGGGACTATAATACACCATACGAGGCCTTTGAACATATTTGGGATAGGGATATTATGGAGCATATCTGTAGGGAAACCAACAAATATGCTCAGTTCCAAATCGAAAGAGTCAAGGAGGCGGGAAATTTTAAATCTACATCTCGACTAAGCAAGTGGACTGACACTTGCGTAGACGAGATGTATCTATTTTTTAGTGTTTTGTTGCTGATGGGCTTAGACCCGAGAACATCTCAGCACGAATACTGGAAGACTAGCGGCTACCTACAGATGCCGATGTTCAGGCGATTAATGTCATACAATAGGTTCATTTTGCTGAACAAATTCATCCACTTTGTGGACAATTCTGATCCACATCAGAATTTAAGACCAAGTGGACGGGTTATTTCAGCGAAATTGAATAAAATTGCTCCGATCATCGATCACCTGAACATTAAGTTCACATCGATGTACAACCTGCATCGAGACATTGCTATAGACGAGTCCTTGACCCTGTTCAAAGGCCGATTGTCTTGGGTACAGGCAATTAGGACGAAGGCCGCACGATTCGGCATCAAATCGTACGAATTGTGTGAGTCAAGAACAGGGTATCTTTATAAATTTGAAATTTACACAGGGAAGAATACGGAGCGTGGCGACGTGACTGCTTCCTGTCTCGAGTTAGCGGGCAAAAGTACCCAAGTAGTTCTGGACCTGTTAAAAGGCCTTGAACACCGAGGGCACTGTTTAACGATGGACTATTTTTACAATTGTCCAGCGTTGGCACGGTACCTGAAGTGTTCAGGGTTTGACTGCTTGGGGACTTTGCGTCCAAGCAGAAAGCACGTACCCATGGAGGTAGCCAAGGCCTCAAAAAAAGTGGCAAAGGGTACACTTATAGCACGCCATTGTGGAGACCTTTCCTGTATTGCGTGGAAGGACTCCAAACTCTTCTATACAATTTCCACTTTCCACAACAATGACACATGTGTAGGTAGACTGGGTAGGAAAGCCGGCAAGGAACTAGTGAAGCCAATCGTAGTTAGGGACTATAATAAATCCATGGGAGGGGTGGATCTTAAGAACCAAAAGTTATCAATGTACCTGGTCGAGCGCAAGAGGTGCGTGAAATGGTATATGAAAATATTTAAAAGGCTTTTAAATATAAGTGTGCTGAACGCCTTTATTTTATTAACAGGGTCTCTAAAACGGCGCGGCATGCCAAAACTGACGCATCGTGAGTTTCGCGAACAGCTCGCCAATGGTCTTGTTAAGCAATTTCATCGCGCTGAACAACCAATTAGCAAGTCTGTTCCTGAACTTACGAGGCTTCAAATGAATTTGGTGCATGTTCCAAAATATAACGCCGACAAAAAGCGTTCCGCGTGTCACATTTGTTACCGAAAGAGCACCGTGAAAAAGGTTTATACCAAATGTGACACGTGCAATGAATTTTTGTGCCTTGACCAATGCTGGAGAGAGTTTCACTCTCTTAAAGTGCTGCCAGGAAAGGACGTAAAAATCCGCAGCAATAGGCGTCGCGATACATAAATAGTGTTTCGAACCCGTTGAAGGGTCCGTGGCCACAGGGGGACTGAGGTGTGTGTGTTGGTCGTCTCGAAAATTTGTTAGTAATTTGTAACTTGCTGGTCGATGTTGAAATTTAATAAAACAAGCTGTGTGTGAGGTATTAACAAAATTCTTTTTCTATTTGAAAGGCCCATGTATGCCATTATGTATGGAATACAATATCGTTTAAATGTCCGCCGCGGCTTCTCACAGTGGCATGGATCCGAGCGAAGTCCAATTATCTATTATTCTGCCGCAAATATCCGGCTGAATTCGAGCGATGGCCTGGGTTATGTTGACTTTGAGGGCATCGGTTGATTGCGGCTTATTGGCATAGACCTGCGACTTCAGAAAATCCCACAAGAAAAAGTCTAGCGGGGTCAAAACGCACGATCTTGGTGGCCAATTGACATCACCACCGCGAGAGATAACCAGGCCCTCAAATCGTTTATGCATAATGTCCATTGTGGCGTTCGCTGTGTGGCACCTAGCGCCGTCCTGCTGGAACCACATGTCATCCACGTCCATAATGATCAAATCATGCCAAAAGAAATTGGTTATCATCGATCTGTAGCGCTCGCCGTTGACGGTGATCGCCTCACCAACGTCGTTTTTGAAAAAGTATGGACCAATGACGCCGCCTGCCCAAAATCCGCACCAAACAGTAACTTTTTGTGGAGGCATTGCCACCTGGTGAACCTCGTGTGGGTTGACGTCGTCCCATATAAGGCAATTTTGTTTGTTAACACAGCCATTCATCCAAAAATGCGCCTCGTCGCTATCGCTAAAGATGATTGTTCGGCCAAGATCGGGGTCCTCTGCCAAACGCTCCGAAGCCCAGTCAGCAAACAAACGGCGTTGTCTATGGTCATTAAATTTAAGCTCCTGGGTCAGTTGGATCTTGTACGGGTGCAAGCCCAATTCTCGGCGCAAAATTCGTCAAGTTGAAGTCGCAGAAAGGCCAAGTTCTTGTGAACGGCGAGGAATTGACTGCTCCAGGTTCTCCTGCACACTTTCACGGAGAGAGGCGATGTTCTCGGCTGATCTGGCGTTCTTTTGTCGTACGTGTGGTGGCAGACTGTTTACTGAACCGGTGGACTCGAATTTGGCTACCAAACGTTGGAGAGTCGACTTTGAAGGGCCACCACGTCCGCCGTAAAATGGCTGCAACGTGCGCAACGTTTACACTAACGAACACTCGTTTTGATAATAATTTTTATCATTTGGACGTGCTGCTCAATCGTGTAACTTGCCATGGTAATTTGTCATCAGTGACTGAATGATAAACAATAGATTTGACAGATGCCGCCAAAACAACATGACCGCCACAGCCTGTCAACATCGACCCGCCCTTTGGAAAACCCTTTATTTTTATATTCCGTAGATCACTATATTGTCGGTCACAGTCTCCCACAGTCTCCCTGTGACCACGGACCCTGCCAAGGGTTCGAAACGTCAGGATAAACTAAAAATATAGTAATATGCAAAATCCATATTCTTCCATCTTCGCTCTTAAGGACGTTGCCAGATTTATGGCATCTATCTTTACAGAGGAGGAAGAGTGAAAGGATGGGGTTGCACAAAAGATCCCAATAGGTCGAAGTGTTACTGGGAGGTGGAAACCTCGGCAGGCCCCACTAAGATAACATAAGATAAGATAAAATCCATAATAAAGTGTTTCATTTCAATGTGTAGTGTTCGCGTAAACTTTAGAAATTAACATAAATATGGTGTAACGACATAACAGTGTGCCTTATTTATATATTTTATTTTTATACCATTTCACGTTCCTGTGTTGTCCGCCCGTCAGATAGGTGATCTTGGTGGTTTTAGGTGGGTTTCTCCAGTTCCTTGCCGGCGCTGTCTCGATAGAATCAGAATTCCGAATTCTCAGTAGAATTATATTTTCCTTAGAACTGTTAAATTTTAAAATTTGTGCCTGAGAAGGTTTATCATACTAATATTATAAAGAGGAAAGCTTTGTATTTTTGTATGTTTGCAACGAATAACTCATAAACTACTGGACCGATTTAAACTTAACCCTTGACTCAAAACTTCAATGGAATCCTCATATATCGAAATTGGCCGGTAAACTCAGTTCTGCTGCTTATGCCATTAGAAAAAACGTTAAACTGCTAGAACAGTTTATTTTAGTTATTTTCATAGTGTCATGTCATGTCGTATGGCGTCCTACTGTAGGGAACAGCGGCTGATATTGAAACTATATTCATTTTACAGAAACGAGCAATAAGAACAATCTATAAACTAGGATCACGAACTTCCTTAAGAAATCTTTTATGGAGATTGGTGTCCTGACAGTTGCATCTCAATATATTTATAATTATATAGTTTTGTACGTTGCAATATCAACTCCTTTACTAAACGTGGTGATGTACACAATTTTAATACTAGAAATAAGACAAAACTTTGTAATGCCACTGTTCAGGTTACAGAAGGTGTACACTGTTACAATAAAAGACCAAGTACTGTACTAGACCTTTAGATAAGTTTAAAAAACATGTGAAGTCTTTATTACATAAAAAACGTTATTATACAGTCAAAGAATATTTAGATGATAAAACAGCGTGGTTATAATAAAAAACACATTATACTCTATTTGAATCAATATTATAAAATTAATTTATATAATTTTTATACTGATATGATAGCCTTTATCAGCAGTGTCCTACAGATAACAAACAGCGTTGCGTTAAATGATCATTAAGTATTTATTTAGAGTGTCTTGAGTGTGTCATGCTCTCTTTATTGTTTCTGCGGTGGCGGCGTGTGCGTCGGGTCGTTACGTTCCCTAGAATATGGTTGAGCGAAGCGATGGCTGATTCATATGTCATACTCGTGAACGGGTGCCGCCTGTGGAGGCTGGTCTGCTCTTGCATACTTATCTAATTTTTTAGTATTATTCACTATAGTTTGACTTTGTTTTTCTTAAACAATTTTTGACTTTACTAGAGTAGGTACTGTCTGTAGTGGTACTGTATGACATTGTGGAAATTGAAACTTTTACCTGATGTAAATTTGTTAACTTAGATTTTTTATTATGTTTTTTTTTTACATGTTGTGGTTCTTCATCTTCTATATTTTTGTGTTTATTTGTAATTTTATTGTACCTCAAAATGTGTAACAAAGTTTTCCCAATACGACTATAATGCATATATCAATTATTCAATCTTTATTACACTACAACTGCTCTCGCTTTTACGTCGGTGATGTACCTGTATTATCAAGCTGTGATTTAATTAATGTTTGAATAAAGAATATATGTTTACTTATTTGCCTTATTTTATTTCTAAAATATTATTAGCTCACTTCCACTGTAGGTACTGTTATTAGTCGCGGTTTTGTTTTGATTACCGCTAGGTGAATTGTCTGTTTCATAAATTATTAGTTACCCACGTTAAATTTTCTTCAGCGGTTACAGTTAGACATATATTTGTTATTTTATTATTACCTATGTATAAATAGGTCGCCATCTATGAGGGGACCCTCATATCAGGGGTTCGATCAATGTAAATAAAAAACAAACTTTTCTATACTGTCTCGGGTCTGGGTGTTTGTGTTAACGTCGTTGTTTTCGATAAAAACAAGTGCCTAGCTACTTAACTGTGGATCGGAGCAATATACAATAATGTTGTCTAATGTATATTTATTTATTTAACAAAATACATGATGAAAAACATCCCAAGTAAACGTAAAGTAAACTAAACTAAAACCTAAACTAAACCTAAACTACAGAAATATTCAGTAATAGGTTTATTGTTTTTATAAATTATCAGCAGGTGTATCTAATCTAAGTTTCATTTCATTTTTATTGTTAGCTTGTCGAAACTTGTTAAGCGTGTAAACGTACCATAACATATCACCAAATTAGTGTTCCGAACACCGGGTTCTGTGTCGTGATAAACAAAAACAAGATGCTGATAAAAATCAACAAATTCTACTAAAATGTTAGTAGATTAGCGTAATTAAACAACGTTATCTATAAAGACAGTTTCATCCTCTTTCTATTAATATATAATATGTCTATATAGTAAGCAACCTAACCAAAAATAAGCTATATCAATAAAAGTGACAAAAAATTTAACCTTTTCACCGCCAACAACTTCTATAGAAGTTCGAGATTTTCGTGCCGTCCACGCAAGCACTTCTATAGAAGTTCTTCAAGGTACCTACTTTATTAATTTATACATTTACGATACATAAAACATTTGTTTCTTTTGTAAGATGGACACAACTGAAGCCCTATTTTTATTTTCCCAGGCAAAACAGGCTTTTTTGTGTTTTAAAATGGATAAAAACAAAAACGTCTCAAATATTTTTATGTCCCGCACGCCAACGACTTCATATGAAGTAGGCTAGTGATGTGACGCAAAAGTTGCATATATTACAATCCTCTATATTTACTTTGTTTTATTCCATCCAAATGTTCATAACTTCTATGATTAAAAATAAATTCCGGTTAGTTACTGAGGACTTTCGATATTGCAACACCCATCTTTACGTAATGGTGCGGTAACTCAGCAGTAGTTAAAAGTCTGTAAGCCAGCCACTTAACCAAAATACGCTGGTATACCTATCAACATTAAAACTGAACGTGAACACATTAGGTACATGAAACGTCGATAGGTTATTTTAAGTTTAGAGCAACAAAACTCTGTAATGAAAAAAATCATAGACAACCCTTTTCCTTAAGAAAGAGCTTCTAACCTCTTTGGCATACCTACATGTCCGCCATTTTGAAAAATACGTGTTTCGGCGGCCAGTGATGAAACGCATGTCAATCGACAGAGTAAGTGATTACAAACAAAAAGTGTTCCGTGATTAAATCTCTAAAAGATACGGTTTCTGAGATATTTGACTCCAAAAACAGAAAAATAAAACAAAAAAAAAAATTTATATAGTGAATCGTCTAACGTAAATGTGTTAACAAAATTCCTCCGTGATACACGAAACTAGTTCCACCCAGTTCGGTGCACCGCGAATTTTGTTAACACATTTACGTTAGACGATTCACTAGGTATATAAAATATATTTTTTTGTTTTATTTTTCTGTTTTTGGAGTCAAATATCTCAGAAACCGTATCACTTAGAGATTTCATAACGGAACACTTTTTGTTTGTAATCACTTACTCTGTCGATTGACATGCATTTCATCACTGGCCGCCAAAACACTTTTTTTTTAAAATGGCGGACATGTAGGTATGCCAGGTTCCATACAAAAATGTTCGAGCCTCTTTATCGTGCTACGAGCGCCTAAGACTTGATATGAAGTAAACGGACGACGTTATGAAATGAATAGTGAAGTGCCTATTATAATATAGATATCTCTAGCAAGTATATGCATGTCTATTTGTCTCTGATAACGGATACTCATTTTATAAGAACTACTTACTAAAAATGTTCATAAAATAAAACAAACTACCTTTATTTTTTTATTTTTTTTTATTTATTTATAAGGACACATAACAGGCAACAGTTAAAAAAAGAGTAACACAAATTTTTATGAAAAGCTTATACACTAAACCATCACCTAAAAGCATGCATCCCTGACATGAGTATAATTTAATGTTTTTACATATTGAGATATTAGGTAGCGATGTTGGTGCCATAAGGCCGTGAATATTATATTATAATTTTATAATGTTAATTTATTTTAGGTATTTTGTTCAATCAAATAGGGTTCTGAGGCTCTTCTTGAAGACATTTGAACTAGAGGTAAAAATATTTATGTCATGATTACTTTGAGTCAACTCGTTGTATTGGCGACACATACGAACTATGGGGTTGTAAAATGAAGTATTATTGCGGTATACCTGAAGAGAAAATAATTTATGATTACGAGTTCTGTTAAAAGTGTTAAAGTTAATAGCTGAAAGAAGCCGTGGAGAATTTAATTTCGAATTAATAATTTTGTGTAAATATATAAGTTGAGTCTGGTTGCGTCTAGCTTCCAGTGTTGTCATGTAAAATTTTTGTAACCTGTCCTTATATGTGCACAATCTTCTATGAAAGACCTGTCGGTAGGAGAGAATTTTTAGGAATTTCTTTTGTAAAGATTCAATGCGACTGGAGTGCACGGTGTAGAAGGGTGACCAAACAATAGAACCGTATTCTAAGTTGCATCTTACAAGAGCATTGTACAAGTATTTAATGGCACAAGATTTGTTAAAATGTTTTGTATTACGCGTTACGAAACCCAAAAGACTAGAGGCTCTATTATAAATATGATTATAATGGTCTCTAAATGACAGTTTTTCATCAAATATCACGCCTAAGTCTTTATAATGTATCACGTGTTTATTTATATTTGTAAATTTAAATACAAACTTAAATTTACACATCTATTTTTTTATTATCGATATGACGTTACCGCCGTCCTTGCTTTTCATACTATAGAATCTGTTATACATTTATACGTTGGCGTACAGCGGGACATCGCGTGCAGGATAGTTGGCCGGTGAAAAGGTTAATAATACCTACACCCCTCGACACTACACGACAATTTTGTTTTTGGAGGCCCGACGCAGGACGGCTTAAGTTGCTGCGGCTGTCAGGACAAAAATACAATGGGAAGCAATTGTCGATCAGGGCTTGGATACCGGTATTTTTAGTAACCGGTACCTTTGACTATAAAGTACCGGTAACGATTAGATAGATACCATTTATTACACTATTATTATTATTTATTTTTTTCCTTTAGTTGATGGCTTCGTGCGATAAGCACATTTAGCCAGTGTCAAAGTAATTTTTCTTACAAGTAATACATAAATAAACAATAATTCCTTCCTGTATGATGATGATGAATGATAATAGAAATGAGAGAGAAGTGAGAAATGATATACCCCCCAACCCCTCGAGTATCTCAGTAAAGATGTGGGGCTTTACTAAGTCTTCACGCGGACTTCTTGAGAGAATTTGAAAAGTGCCGTTGCACTGTTTTGTTTCATTTGCCAACACAGAAATTAAAACAAAACCGGAGACATGACTCTTCACTTTCCCGCCAAGAAGCCCTATTATTATTATTTTTTTGTTTGACAATAGCCAAGGCAGAGGCATAATAAACATGCAGCCAAAAAAAAAAAAAAACATGCATCCGTTTTATATTTTTCTTAATGTATGTGTACGTATTTTTATGTATATAATTTTCTTATTAGTATTTTATGTACGTTATTTTATTACTCCACGCATCGTCACCTCACGTTCAGGGAGCTGTCTGAAAACCAGCACTTCTGTGGCATTCTGTGTATTGCCACAAAAGCATTGCTGAGACAGCTTTAGCCTTGCACGTCATAGTTATTTTTATTGTTTTTTCTCTTTTATTTTTTATGTTTTTGTGATTGTGTTAGTGGTTTTAAGATGTTCTTTTTTGTTATTTTTATTTTATTTTTTCTCATCTGTTTGTATTTGTTTTTGTACAGGTCAATAAATGTTTCTTATTCTTATATTCTTGTACCGGTATTAATAATACAGGTTAACGATGAGTACCGGTAAGTAGTATTGTACCAATATACCGGTATTATACACCATAATACAGGTACTAATACCGGTACCAGGAAACCTTTATTAGTGCATTATTAGTAGATAAATAAGTGGTGCTTGGGTTGGCTAACTGCACGCGTTGCGCTCTCGTTTCGCTAGTTTGCCTGTTTATGTTCATTTTGTGCGGTCGCAGTGCTTTGCTTATCACGTGATAAAAAGACTGGCAATGTCGCAGGTAGTTACCGATATTTGAGGTACAATACCGGTACTCATTGAAGAATCGGTATCCAAATATCGAAATGGAAAATAAAGGTATTTACCGATATGATACCTGTATTTTCGGTACCGGTTGCAAGCCCTGACGAGCGTTCTAAGTGAGAGACAAAAATTACTGCTATAAAGATGGTATAAGGTGGAAAAACACGCATGCGTTAAGGCCAAACGTCATTTCAATATCATCACTATCTATTGTGCTTTAATGTTTAAAACAATGTTTATTGTTTTTAGGAACTTCATTCCGTCGACGAAGAAACCCCTGAAGACCTACGGATTGGGAAATCGCGGCGGAGTCTTGTCTCCTGGTGGTATGTATCTTTTTAATATAATTTTACTAACCTAATAGAGATAGAAAAGGTGGAAAGTTCAGTCGGGTTAATAAAGACGTATACATTTCCAAGGCTTCAGAAATATAAGTACAAAAATGTCTAGTCGGTGTGAGAGATTATGGGTGAAAATACAAACCACACCACACCGCACTCGTGAAGCAAAGTTTCCAATAATTGTTAGTGGGCAACATCTGGTAGCAAAAAGTATAGTAAATGTTGCTGTGATAACAAACGACCTATTTCGATACAAGTCCGCTGCCTGCAGAAAATTCTGAACATATGCCGCGTAACTCGCTTGTTGCTGAAAGTTTCACTTTGTTATATTTTGTTAATTTATGGAATTGGCATTTTGGATGCGATGAGCAATAAATGAGGAGCTCGATGGCGCAGTGGTTAACGCGCCCGGTCTGCGAGTGCTGAGGTTAAGCAACTTTCGCAAAGTGATCAAAAATGTATCATCTTGAGCTCCTCTGTGCTGCGGAAGACACGTAAAGCCGTTGGTCCCGGCTGCATTAGCAGTCGTTAACAACCACCAATCCGCATTGAGCCCGCTGGTGCTTTGTAGCCCGCGCTCTCCCTATCCATAGGGAAGGCTCGTGCCCCAGCAGTGGGGACGTAAAATGAGCTGATGATGATGAAGATGATGAGCAATAAATATTGATAATTAAAGTTAAAGAATGTCACCTGTTAATAATAATAAATAAGTTTATTTTTTCACCATAAAATAATGTTATAACAAAGGTTTAATTAGGCTAGCTGAAAATACAATTACACGGATTATATTGTGGAAAACTGGTTTGTGGTGACCTAATGTTATCGCGTTGCATAAGGATGCATCATAACCGTTGCACTGTTCCCGCAGCATTCTCGGGGCTATCGCCGATGGCTCGCAACACGCCGTCGCCGGGCGCGGGCACGGGGGGCGAAGTCCCCGGCGCTCTAGTGACCGGCGCGCGGCCGGGGCTCGAACCTTTGTTCGTAACCGCACCTCCTAGAGCGCAACGGGTCACGCACTCCGAGGCTTATATCAGGTGAGATCATATGCTCGGTATACTATACATACAGGGTGTTTTGTAATACCTGTATAACCCCGAATATGGAAGATAGGGTACAGTGAATAGAACCCCGGAAAATTATAAACATACCTGAAAAGCACCATATGGCCCAGATATTGAAGTTTTTTGTTACTAAGTAAAATTGCATAGTTACAACCCGAGCTCCAGCTGATAGTGTTCTTAGTCGTCTACCTCATGGTCCAAACGAACCAGTGGCGGTAGCCAAAGTAACGTTAAGAAAACGATAGCGAAGTTCGAAAAGAATAAAATGTATGGGATTGACATAAGATTGACCACGTGATTTAGCGCGGCTTATGTCAATCCCATACATTTTATTTTTTTCGAACTTCGCTATCGTTCTTAATGTTACTTTGGCTAAGCTTACTGAAGTCAAAACATGTCAGAGTTAAAAATTTTTTTAAATTTTGATTTTTTTATGAAAATGTAAATGGTCTTAAATATGATTATGCATATTATCACGGTGTTCTTTATACTTGGTTGCATGGCTACGTTTCGGGATTATACACATATTACTAAACAGCCTGTCCACATGCACACCAGAATAGGCCCAAGATCACAATAATAAGGACACTGCATAAGGTAATCTTCAAACCTGGCGCGCTCGAGCAACGCACACATACACCGTGAAAGGTTGTCTATCCCATCACGCGTCCTACGGACAACCGCCTGTCTGTAATGTTGCGTCCACAAGTCCACTCCTGATCCGATCTGAACCCTTTGGAGACTCTGGTAGGGCACGGGGACGCGCACTTTTAAGTGTGCGATGCCGTTCCCTCTAGAAATCCTCCGAAGGTGATTCGTTTCAACACGGCTTGAGGTACCCTTTACGCCCCCAAAAACCCCGGTGAAGCTGAAAATGCCGTCTAAGGAAATCAGCAATCTCTCTCAAAAAAAAAACACGTCCACTTAATGACAATTTAGTAGAAAGCCACGCCTACCGGGGAATGCAAGACGTGCGGGAGAGGCGGTTACTTACTCAAAAAATAGACTCGATTCTATTCTACTTGTTCACTTGACCTAAATCTACTAAATCGTTTACTTACCACTTGTGACTAAAGAGCTTTTAAGTATCTTTTAAGTATTTCAAGTATTAAGTTAAAATTTAGTTAATTACTTCATTACTTAATACGTGTAAGAGGCCCATCAGCGACAATGTCGCGTCCCGCAGACGGACGTCTGTCTGTACGCTAGGTACGTTGTCTTTGACGCCTAAGATCACTCATATTGTGTGATTCGACGAGTGTATAAGTTTGTATAGCCAATTAGAGCTAACATGTTTACAAATGTCAAGTACTGACGACCAATCGAAAAAGAGTGTTGAAATTAATAAAATAATTTTTGTTTTATCCGAAACAAAATATCCGCCATTACTTGTTTAGATGCGGATATCATGTGAATTGTGTTGTGAGTGCCAAGTGAATTATGTCTCAAACATTTAAACGGTAAGTTTTTATTACTTTTTACTATTAACAACAATTCTACTCATATTTATTACTTTACAAATCTCACATAATATTGTAGGTATCGTCACACCTTAAATACTAGAATTGTATATCAAATTATTGGGAAGGAAAGGATGTGTAGAATATGCATTAAATATTTGTTTTAGCCGTTGTAGGAGATAGGATGGTGAAAAAAATGCCGATTTCTTCCACGAAGACATATTCGCAACTCAAGTGTGTCTTGTTTACTTCTAGTGTAATTTTATGTCAGATGATCTGAAAAAATTATAAGTTGTTGCAAATTTATCTGAATTCTTAATTCAGTGCTAGTATTAGATTTTCCTAAATTTGCATACATTTTCCAATGTTATGACTTTTGTGTGTGCAATAAAACTATATGCCTACTTTTTCTACTTATCTGTGTTTTATTTGTGAACAATTATGGTGTTTCCTAGTTTGGCTATAGCGAGCGGTCAATCCCACCACAATCGCAGGATATTAATAGTGCACAAGTACGTGTGCAAGCACAAGTACACTCTATTCCGTTACTCAAATATCCGATAAAACATCAATAGACCGGAGTGAGATCAGGAACGGGTATATACCTTTCAAGGCAGCGTCGTTGAATGCAGAGTCGGTTTGAGCTGTCAATCAAAGTTTGTTTAGAAATCCTAGGTACACATTATTTACCAGGCTTGTGGTCGAAATCTGAGACACCATGCACAGCAATCGCATTATAGTGCAACCAGATGCAAACTACTTGATTGTAAACTATTATTTGCTTACTTGTACCGTACTATGTATAAAGTTAACGGTTTCGTTACCCAAATAGCTACCTATTTTATTTGTTACTCATACGTAAATATCTTTAACTGACAACTCATTGTCCGACTTTCATAAGGTGTATTTTATGTAACACATTTAACATACATAAGTTTTATATTTGTTGTGATTCTACAATACCTATTTTAAATACTCGTAATTATTTCAAAAACCTATGTAAGTAGTACATAGGTTCTATAAATTAATGTCAGTCAATTATCATTTTATTAGCATATCAGCTCTATAAAATCAAAAACAAATAAAAATACGTTTCTACGTTACTGGTGTTGACGTTACTCGCCCGCGTATCGGAACCGGCAGTCCGCCATTGTGATTTCGCGGTCATTGTCACTGCGTAAATAATCATTGTTTGTGAAGTCATTTGTTTTTATTAGCAATAATCTTTTTTGTGAAAATTAATGTAAGTAAGTAAATAAACAGCCTATAGTTGTCCTACTGCTGGGCAAAGGCCTCCATCATTGAAATCAAGTCATCGCTACAATTGATAAGTAATGGCTTAATCACCACGCTTGCCAAATGCGGGTTGGTGATCACAAACCCGGGCTATGCATCGAAAAATCCGAAATACATTTTTTTGCCCGACCTGGGAATTGAACCCGGGAGCGCTCTGCCACTCGGCCACCGAGGCGTTAAAAAATGCAAAAAATAAAAAGTGCATGCGTGAAGAAAATTAATGGCAAGTAGTTAATCTTTAGAATGGTGTAGTGAAAATGTGTCAATACTATCATAAAAAAAACAAAGTAGTGATTTATATGAATGGATTTGGAAGTTTTCAAACTCAATTTCACTTTATTCAATGTACTGGCAATTTCATGTACTTACTTTATAAGGGTACATAATGTTTGTATCTCAACTTAACCTTAAATATAATATTTTGATAAATTCCGATGTAGGTCATTAGAAATTTAGGTACTCAAATGAGCTTGGACACTACGTGCATTTTCGTTTGGGAAGGCTCGACGCGTAACGGGATAGCCCGTATGTGTTGCTCAAGCTCTTGTTTCGTGCCAAGACACCATACTCGTTAAACAAGACTACGTAGACCCAGTTCACACGCGTAATATTGGGGGGCGGGCAATCTCACCGGTGATCTCGAAATTGAAAGTGGCATGTTATTACACTATGCAATACGAGTTAAATCTTCTTGGCATAATTTGTAATTTGATAAGTGACTATCCTACAAATATTATAAACGCGAAAGTTTGTAAGTATGGATGGATGTTTGTTGTCTGAAAGTTTGTAAGTATGGATGGATGTTTGTTACTCTTTTACGTAAAAACTACTAAATGGATTTGGATTAAATTCGGCATACAGATAGTTTATAACCTGGATATGAATGACCAAACAAGTTTAGGAATAGTAAAAAGCTTTGCGGCATTTTTAAGACGTATAGTTTGTGCGCCAATGACAATTAAAGACAAAAATGACAAAATATTTGGCGTTCCAATATACACCCTAGTTTCAATGGGTCTTATGTTTGCCTGCAGTTCTGATGTACTGGAAAAAGTTGATGATGCTTTGGACTTGACCGATGAAGAGGCGGAAGATTTGATGGAGGTAGCACCTTGGCACGAGCGTAGGTGGGTCGGTGAGTTACCCAAGGAATATCCTCTTCAGTCTCTCTCTCCCCACGCTACTGCTGAGGAAACCTCTGGTTCTAGCGATTTTCCCTGCATACTAGAGGTTTGCTTAGCAGAAGCTGAAACTCGTCCGTCAACGTCAAGTGTTAAGGCAACATCTCTGCCGGCTGTTGGCAAGAGTGAATTGAATCACGACAGCGATTTCGACAGTGAGTTTGACGACGAGTTGGACGTATATCCTGATGAAACCAATGCCTTCAGTGGGATGAGCAGGGATATTCCAATGGATGACGAACTGGAGGAACCCGTTCGGGACATGATTAACTCTGTGCAGAGGGCAATGGACGAGGAAATCGATCGTCTTCCTGGCTTATCGAACGTTTTCCAGTGGGAAGTGGACTTTGGTTCGTTCAGAGGGATTCCTGAACAATTTTCAGGACCCGAGCCTGGGCCAATCAAAGACTACGATTCTCCTTATGATGCTTTTACTGACATTTGGAGTAGAGACATCATAGAGAAGATCGCCCAGGAAACCAATCGGTACGCCAGGCAGACTATCGATAGTATGAAAGCGAAGGGGACACTGAAACCATCATCTCGTTTGCATCAGTGGTCTGACACTGATTCAGACGAGATGTTGGTTCTCTTTGCTGTCATGATGTACATGTGCATAGACTTACGAACTTTACAGAACGAGTATTGGAGCGGTTGCGACTACTTGGAAATGCCCAAATTTAAAGCGATAATATCATATAATAGGTATATTTTGTTGAACAAATTCCTTCACTTTGTTGATAGTCGTGATGTCAGTCAGAATTCACAACAAAGTGAAGAATTTGAAATTTCGCCTAAACTTGCGAAAATAGCGCCCGTAATTTCTCACTTAGGCTCAAGGTTTTCCTCGCTGTACAACATGCAGCGAGAAATTTCATTGGATGAATCTTTGACCTTATTCAAGGGCCGCTTGTCTTGGGTCCAAACTATAAGGTCAAAGGCTGCTCGATTTGCAATTAAATTCTATGAGCTCTGTGAGTCACGCACGGGCTATTTGCACAACTTTAGGATTTATACGGGGAAAGACGACGTCACCGACACTGGTGTCGATGCCGCTGATTTAGGAGGCCAAAGCACTAAGGTAGCAATAGATTTACTGAAAGAATTACAACATCGCGGGCATTGTGTAACGATGGATAACTTTTACAATAGCCCATCGTTAGCACGATATCTTAAAAGTTTAGGCTGTGATTGTTTGGGAACATTACGTGTTAATCGCAAAAACGTGCCGAGTGATATAGCGAAGGTTCCGAACAGTGTGGCTAAAGGGACTATCATAGCTCGCCACAGTGGAGATATTTCAATATTATCATGGAAAGATTCCAAAGTGGTCACTATGATATCCACTTACCACACTGACGAAACTTACGTTGGCTCAAAGGCAGGTAAGGTTTTAGTCAAACCCGTCAGTGTAAGGGACTACAATAACACAATGGGAGGCGTCGATCTTAAAGATCAAAAACTTTCAATGTATCTGTTGGAACGAAAACGAGGAGTAAAATGGTACATCAAGATTTTCAAGAGGCTGCTGAATGTGAGCATACACAATGCTTACATATTGTATATTAGCTCACGAAGAAGGCGCAACATGCAATCACTGACGCATCATGAGTTTCGCTACGTGTTAGCTAAATCTTTGGTTGACCGGCACCGCCGCCAGTGTCCTCCAGAGATTAGTGAACCAGTTGGGCAACTGATGAGGCTGAGGAAAGATGTTGTGCATGAGCCTAAGTACGAGCCAGGTAATAAAAACCGAAAACGTTGTGCTGTTTGCTATCGGCTAGGTAAGAACAAACTGGTGCACACGCAATGCGTCACTTGTGAGCAGCACTTGTGTTTCGAGAACTGTTGGAGAGAGTGGCACTCTCTACCACAGCTCAAAGGGCAAGAGATCCGCGGGCGGAAACGGAGTCGCGTTGCGAATGACTAATTTGTTTCATTTTTGTGACTCTTGACCGTCATCTCACCTGCCCCCCGACCGCCTAACCGATTGCTTTGACTACGCGTATAGTTTATGACGTCATCTTGCCACCTCACACCGCTATGAAAGCAATATCAAAGCTAAAGGCTATAGCTTTCGATATTGCTTTCATAGGCGGCACGAAACGACAAGATGTCGTCATAAACCACACACGAAGTCAAAGCGATCGGTTAGGCGGTCAGGCCCCAGATAGTATGTGACCCGTTGGGAATTGACATCTGGCCTTCATTCATCTCACTTGAAGGTTATTAACTCGTTAGGAATCGAATGTGGGACCTCTGGCTTCCACCTCACCTGATGGTTAGTAACTTAATTAAACAAATTTAAACGGGGATTAACGCAAACTAATTAGTAAAAAGGTATCATACCTTCTTTATATCCGACGTTTCGACAGAGTTACAACGGCCGTGGTCACGGGCTGACTGCTGTCGCGATGTTGCGCCTTCGTTTGCGCGGCAAAGTTTTCATCCACCTTCACATTATTTTGCCAACTACCGCCACACACAACACTAACGGTGTCCCTATTACGTATACAAGCCTTATTCTGGTTGTTTACCGACTGCGAAGAAAAACGAGGATGTCTTTTTTGCAAATACTAGATTCCACACTGAAGATAGTTTATGGCCGTCTTCCCGATTGAAATTATAAGGGTGCTTCTTTATTTCAATCGCTTCACGCACTACTCTTGAATAAAAGTGGCGATCTGTGGAGAGGACTTGCGTACGGTAAAATTCAATCCAGTGATTTGTGCCTCTTTCAAGTAGATGTTCTGCAATCACTGATTTATTAGACTGCCTGTTCTTTATAGCTGCGATATGTTCTTTGACCCGCTCATGTATAGTCCGCTTTGTTTGGCCTATGAAGGAACTACCACAGCTGCAGTCTGAAAAGAAGTCGGGTATAAAGAAGGTGTGATACCTTTTTACTAATTAGTTTGCGTTAATCCCCGTTTAAATTTGTTTAATTATGGTTAGTAACTTGTTTGGAATTGAATCTGGGACCTTTGGCTTTCACCTCACATGACGGTAAGATACCCGCTGGGAATCAAACCTGGGATCTCTGAGTCTGTCACTAATATTTCTTGCAGTTAATGAAATGTTCTCAAACAATCTTTGCCCGCAGAAGCCTTTTACTGACAGGACGCTTCTGTACCCCTAGCACGAACCACTATAGTTCGGGTTATAGTAATCGTAATCGCATTATTTTGTATGAAAACCAGAGCAGCGCCGCTACGGTCGTTTAGGGAACTTAAATTCAGTAACACGAACTAACTAGTCTCGTAATCGTAATGGTATATGTAGTTAATGACAGCTAAAGTATGGGAGTCGGCAGCACGAACTCGCTTTTGACGGATCGTATCGTTAAACGATATCTAGCCATAGTAATATCTCTCGCCGAGTATTTTGCAGTGAGAGAACTATCGTTACGGTTGTTGTGGGATAAAATAATTTTATTTAATTGATAATAGGTGATTTTAGTGTTCAAAAATTATGTCTATATTATTCAGAAATCGTCCGTTACGTAGTTATTACTTCCTTTGGCGTTTAGTAAATAGCCTTAGAGAAGAAAATTACGAAATCAGCATATTAAATTGATATACTTTTATTTACTTATCAATTTGTTTATTTAATTAATACTATATTTGCAATAGTTGTCGTAGCAACGTAAATTGTTACTCTTCCCGTAACTCTGTGTATTATTATTACTGTCTTAACTATATTTGCTTCCTGCAAATGTGTTCCCCGAGCATTACTACTTGGTCTACAATAGTCGCAACCATTCCAGTCTCAACTAAGTAACATTGTCTTGTATTGTGTAGATACTAAGAATCTGTGATGTATGTGCTTAAAAATATTTAAATGTTTTCTAAAAACCAATGATATTTATAATATAAACACTAGAAATAAGAATAAAGTAGCAGTACTTTATACGAGGCTCCACAAAGTAATTAATTCTTAAACTCTGTGATGTATGTGCTTAAAAATATTTAATTGTTTTCTAAAAACCAATGATATTTATAATATAAACACTAGAAATAAGAATAAAGTACTAAGCAGTACCTTATACGAGGCTCCACTAAGTAATTAATTCTTAAACTTTAAACTTAAAGGTCTATGTGTACGTTTTTAAAATAAAGTTACAATTTTTTTTTTTTATAAAATAAATATAATAATAATTGTAATGAATTTGAGATGACAATAAAAGAAAAGCTTTATATAAAGTGACTGATCACACAAAAGGCACAGGTATTTCTAATTAAAAATACAGTTTATAATTTTAAATGTGTATTGCATGAATAGCGCACATATTATTTTGTAAATGTCGCTACTTTTGTAAAAACTGTGCAGTTGTTTGAGCCCATTCTTCTCCACAGCTAAAAGACGTACTGAATGGGCAGTAGATAAAACTATTTGTTGGACGATTTAAAAGTACTTTTTAATTTTATTTATTTGAATACAGAAAGGAGATGTTTGTTTTTGGGCCCTTATTTTATTACAATTTTGAAGTGATGCTTTTCTGATAGATCTGCCTTCTGAGATGATGTTTCCAAAAAGAAAAAAATATAAAAAGGCCCCATAATAATTTAAAAAATATTGAAAAACTTGAAATCTTGTTTTCTTCATCAAGCTTTTCTTATTATTTTTGGGTTCCAATTAAAGTTTTAAGTGTTTATTATATATTGCTGAACTTATTTATACATTCTAAAAGGTATTTTAAGGTTTCAATGCAATTTCCTGAAAATGAAATCATGCGGTTGCTGGCTGTAATGGATAGTACCATTGCATTACTAATTTACAAAAGAAGTTATATTTTTTAAAACATACATACATTAGAAAACCGAAGTCGCCAAGGTAGAAAACGTTTAGGGTTGCTATTTTATGAATTTTGATTACCTGACCTTTTTTATTATATAATACAATGTTTGGGTATGTTTAAAAAATATATTAATACATGGAAAGGTTCCTTATTTTGCGCTCTTTTCATAAAATATAATTTCATCACTGTAAGAATCGGGGGCCCAGCCTGCGTATAAAAATGGAACATCTTTTGACTTTGACTACCTACTCCAGTCTATCCGAAGATTGCCTGGGAGAAATTACATTTTAGTGATAATACCGCCGATTGTATTCTTTTGCAATTGTAAAATAAAGTATGGTATTCATCTGAACAGTGTATAAATAAAGTATGTACTTTTAAATTTTATTTGTTTTTATTCTTAACCCTATTCATGAATCCAAGGCTGTAACTTTTTTAAACAACTGATTTGGTAATCAATACGGTGTTTAGATCACACCTCTGATAGCTAGATTTGGAGCTTAAACAACCGTAAATAGCACAACACACGCCCATTACAAAAACATTTGTAATTATTCAGTCTTGTTTTCATTCACTGCGCCCCGCGTCCTTGTCAGTCGGTAACTGTGAGGTAACGGGAAACTGATCGCGCGGGTGCGGGTGGGTCGCATTCAGCAGGGAGCGGCCATACTGTATGTACGTAGTACTCATTATTATACTGTGGTTTACACATTAAAATCGGGGATGCTGTTGATTCTATAATGTTTGACACACAATTCATTGGCCAGTAGCCATCTTGAATCTCAAAATAGATGTTGTAACTGTCGAACTTTCGAATGGTAACCAATAAATGACATCTTTATTTTGAGGTGTGATGGCGGGGACTTTATTTATTTTTATTAGCTCCGATAGTCTTTTTAACTTAAAAACAAAGTCAATATGAGTATCGATTTTAAGGTTTTCGTGGGTACCAATTATAAATATCACATTTAAATCGAGATCCAAGATTACGGACGTATTTTTTTTATATCCCTGCAGTTGAAATATGAAACAGGTTTTTTACATCTTCTTTAATATTGAAATGCTGGTGTGATTTTGGGAGTATTTTTTTACCTACAAATCGAACAACGCCAGAAAATACACCACTTTTAGTCCAAAGAAGTCGCACAGAGCAGAAATTGTCTCGAAGGATTTTATGTTTAAATTTATTCATCTAAGAAGATATTACTAATCTGTATATTTAATACGTAAAGAAAAAGCTCTGAAGAAAGATTTGGCATAGAGTAAAACAAAAAAAACCGTTGATTTGAACCTGTTAATGTCAAACATTAGTCTTTTATTTTAATACGGTCGAATTTTGGCTTCTGTGCGACCACTACTATTATTAAACGGGTGACGAAAAATTTAACATACTACTTTAATTTATCGTCACACGTTAAATATCACTCGTGTTTAGATCATCGATCTCAGAAACCGAAAGCCCAGGTTGGATTTAAAAGGTCACATGTCTGTTATCGGTTTGTCTGGTAACACGGCTCGTTTTAAGAGCGTTTACACCGCTCACTAGCGCCGCCAATGAAAAAAAACAGCGTTATAGTTAAAAGTGGCCGTAACGTCTTATTTAACTAAACCATAACATGTCAGATGTTCATTAGGTGACGTAAAAATGCTAAATTACTTCATTCAAATAGTTTGTTGAGCATAATTTGATTTTCTATCTCTAATTACTAGATATGTTTTTTTTTCATTGGCGGCGCTAGTGTGCGGCGTAAACGCTCTTAAGTCCTGATGGCTAGCTACCACTTTGTCGGCTTTTTATGTTAGTGTCGCTAAAACATCAATGTTACTAGCATTGTTGTGTTCCGTTAAGAGATAAGAGTGCCTAGCGTGTTTCATTCGCTATTCCATAATGTTAACAAAAACGAGAATTTGTACAACAAAATTATAACTCTCTTAATTTTCCACCAGGCGGCGCTGTTTCGATGCCATACTAATTTTCGTTTTCGTGAACGTGATCGAATGGCGAATTAAACTCGCACTAGGCACCAAGATACCCAGTTCCTTTCGGAATCGCGCTTGTTGTGTTGTGAACCCAGCCTACTTTGGCCCATCATCGTGGCGTACTATGGCCACATCTGCTATGGTTTTTATGGAAAGGCCTGCCCCCTGACTATGAACTCTTATAGCAGTATTATTGCAGTTGTGGAAAAGAGACCCCAGTATATTCGCCGCTACATGCGTCTCGTTATTACAACTGCAATAATACTGCTATAAGAACTCGTGGTTACCCCCCTGAACCTACCAGTTAGACATTCATAGGCTGACGTTAATAAGATAGGCAGTTTCAATCTATTCTTGGAGGAGCTCGATGCGATTCGGTCTGCGATTGCTGAAGTTATAGGCAAATTTTCCAAAGGCCCGGTCAAACGAGAAGTGAAATTTTATCTCGAACTTCTCCGCGCATCGGAAAGTACTTATAGCTGTTGGTCCCGGCTGCATTAGTGGTCGTTAACAACCACAAACCCTTACTGGGCCCGTGTGTTGTTTTATGGCCCGATCTCTGTGGTTTCCACCCGTAGCGAATGCTCGTTCCCCAGCAGTGAGGATTTAAAATGAGCTGGTGGTGACGATAGAAGTTTGTTCTAAAAATATGTCATCATTTTTCGTACAGGTACATCGAGGGTCTCCACTCTGAGCAAAAATACATCACTCCTTGGGAGAAGTCGCTCACGCCGATGCCTGCCAACCCAGACCCAGCACAGTACAACATGCACAAGTTGCCTGCCCACTGGATGACTGAAGAAGCAGTGAACGGATACTTGGCCCAAGACAAGAGCCTCTCGGAAACAGACCTTCAGAAAATGGACCATGGTACGAAAGTACTGAAAGGCCTTTGCGCTTTGAGGGATTTCATGATGAGAGATGCCTTGAACATCTACAAGAATATCTGATGACGCGAGACGGTGAAATGACGTTAAGTGCGTTTACGCCGCACACTAGCGCCACTAATGAAAAAAAAACATATCTAGTATTTAGAGATAGAAAATCAAATGCTCAACAAACTATCTGAATGAAGTAATTTAGCATTTTTACGTCACATAATGAACACCTGACATGTTATGGTTTAGTTAAATATGGCGTTATAGTTAAAAGTGGCCGTAACGTCTATCTCTAAATACTAGATATGTTTTTTTTTTCATTGGCGGCGCTAGTGAGCGGCGTAAACGCTCTTAAACGTGGTGGTTAATGACGTGGTATTTTTTAGATGTCAAATCTGGTAGTGAGTAAGTTGCAATCATGTATTTTCGGTATATTCTCTTGACTAATAAATGGGTAGATTAATCATTTGTGATTTTGTTTGTAACACTTTAGGAAGTTTGCTATTTTATACAACAGCTCCTTTTAAGTTTCTCAAGCAATTTATAGATTTAGCTTAAGAGCGTTTACGCCGAGCGCGAGACCTTAAGTTTAGGTTTTTAAGTCCAAATATCACGCACACAGAAGCGGGCTGTGAGCGCGCGCGAGTGTGTGCGTAGAGTAGGCTAGTTCTGCTCACTATAGTCAAACTCACTACTTTGATCCGTTCAAATTTAGTTTTTCGGTATACTTAGAAATTATTGGAGTGAAAACTTCTTTAGCGGCGTTGTACACTTTTTTTGTAATGGGTAAAAAATGTTAAATTCGCGTCAGGACACGTGACCTGATCGAAATTGTAAGACGTAAAATCGTAAGACGGATGGAGAGTAGACAGCCGGCGCGGCGTAGGAGAGGAAGTATCCCCCTCTCTTTCTACAGCGCGGCGAAAATGTATGCCTGCTGTTTCATTTAGGCGGCGCAGGGCGCTTGCGCGAATAAATTGTCATGTTTGTGTACGATAGCACAATAAATAAATATTGTATTCTACCACCTAAATGATAGTACTTTTATACTGATAATTGAAGCAATTCGTGCAAAATTATTCCCTAACCATTCCAAAGTATCAAAAATGCACAACGTTAATATTCAAGTTTTCACTTCTGCCGGCACTCCCGGGGTGCAACCCGTCGTTTTTTTATTTTTAACTATGGGCGTAAGCAGATGACTAAACTACGGATACACGAAATAAGTACCTAAGTATAATATAATATTGTATGTATTTTTATTAATGTTGTAATTAATCTTATATCACAAAATTATAATCAATACCTATCTGTTCCTCAACGATTTATTTTGGACGAATTTGACGACGACACATTTTATTTTATTTTATTCATAGCTCGGCAAATGTCTCCACTCCACTTGATGTTAAGTGGAAATGGAGTCCCTGTTGTTCCCTGCATGACGTTGACAGTTGACAGTTTGTTGATGGTTTGAGATACGAAACATTTAAGAATCCTTCTTATTTAAGTTTTTCTTCCAATATTTTACAAAGAAATTATTAATTGTATGGGCAGTCAAATAAATTGACCGATTTTTTAGAATATATCAATAATAATATGTTGTCTATTACCAAGCCCAGTTTTGCTAATCTCCTTTTAAAATAAATTTTGTATAAAAACTACTGGGAAAATATGAGCCACATAAGCACAAAGCGCATCATGCAGCAATAAAATAAGTGCTGTCAAAACTCGGTCAAGTTATTTGACTGCCCATACAATTAATCATTTCTTTGTAATACATTGGAAGAAAAACTTAAATAAGTAGGATTCTAAAAAACATAATAATAGCTAAGAATACTAAAAAAAATTAAAAAAGGAAAACACTTATTAACAAAATAAATAATTAGTCTACAAAAGTCGCACTGCTAGGATATGGCGAGGAGATTGGGCCATAGCCCATAGCGCACACTGGCACGGGTGCGGAGCAGTCGTGACAAAAACTGAGACCAACGGTTTTACGTGTCTTGCAAAGGAGGGGAGAGAGAAACACACCCATAGATGGTATTTCCCACCCATCCCGTAGGCCAGCATTGCGAAAGTTACTTAAAGCTCACTTTAGTTTAGGTGGAAGCTTTTTACCTACATACTTACACCACGCCCGTTTCGGAGGGGGGTGGGGGGGGGGGGGGGATGTTTCGTTGAATTTGTTACCCATTATCTCTGCAATATAATACGTTGTCAATTTAAAAAATTTAATTTGTTTATGCTCTCACCAATTACCTAGCTCAAGATAAGTATTCTTAAAAAACTCGTTAGTATAGTAAGATAATGGATAAATATGCATAAACATAGAAAAAACACCTAGACCCGAAATCAATTTAGAAAAACAGTCCTTCTCTAAATTAACCCGACCGGGAATTGAACCCGGGGCTTCGGAGACGGCGCGACGCCCAACCCGGCGCGCTAACTACTCGACCACTAAGGTCGTCCAATTTAAAAATGTTGCAATTCATCAAAAGTAACATAAAATAATTTATTTACTAAAGTACTAAGATTTGCTTATCGCGCTATAAATTTGAACTATCTTTGAAATTACGGCAATTGTTCGATAATCGTCGGGTAGAGCGTCGAGCGACGTGACCACTCTCTCAGAGGCCTCGCGGCGGACTGATTTGATACTAATAGAACGCAGAGTTTTGTAGTAGTTTTAGAGCAGTTTTAAAATATTTATAGAAAAATTATAGAGCTAATTTAGTAAAAAGAATTTTGCGCATAATTTAAAGAACACTTTTTTCTATAGTAAAAAGCTTTTATCTTATATTTACATAGTAAGTATATTAGAGAAAACAATTATTTTATCACCTATAATTTCTTTAAAAATTCAAAATGTTTGGATTTTTATAGTTTTTGTTAGTAAAGCTGGTAATTCTCTTAGGGAGAGATTTAAAGATATTAATATAATGACAGTTGCATCACAATATATTTACGAGAACCTAATGTATGTATATAAAAATATTGAAACTTTTTCTAAAAACAGTGATATTCACAATGTAAACACTAGATATAAAAACAAACTAGCAGTACCTAATACTAGGCTCCACAAAGTAAATAATTCATTTAGAGGCCTGTGTGTACGTTTTTACAATAAAGTTCCAAGTAATATCCAAAAACTAGATATTAATAAATTTAAAATCGCTATTAAAGAAAAGCTTTATAAAAAAGCTTATTATAAAGTGTCTGATTACATTGAAGAGAAAACAGCATGGGTTTAAAATGCTCCAATCTATTTCTAATCCAATATATTGTTAAGGTTTTTTAAACTTGTATAACTTGGTAACGTAACGGCATATAATTTTGTAAATGTCGTTACATAATGAATTAAAGCTGTAGTTTCTTGCGCCCATTCTTCTCCACAGCTAAAAAATAGACGTCCTGAATGGGTAGTAGGTAAAAAAATTATGGACGATTCAAAAGCACTTTTCTAAAGTTTATTTGAATAAAGAATATTTGAATTTTGACTTTGAACCAAAATCTAAAAATGTTTTCAACAAACTATTTTGCTGAAGATCTTTCAAATTGAAATAAAATTTTTGTTCTTAGGTTTGTCAGTAATTTAAACACATTTTTAAGCTTCGAAGTTGACGCGGAAAGTCAAATTATGAAAACCTCTGTTCAATTATCTCGTTATAGATTTCAAAATATCCATAAATCTAAAAATGTTTTCAACAAACTATTTTGATGACAAGATCGCCTAATGATATAAGTAATTAACATATTTTTAAAGTAAATATTCATAGATATTAAAGAGGTTTGAAAAGTACAGTTTTTGAGCAAAACGGCGTAAACGCTCTTAAAACATTATATTTTAAATAAAAAATATAGAATAACTAGGATGGCTTATAAAGTAAATAATACTTACAAGCTTGCAAGAGTCAGACCACGACAGCTTGGCAGTAGGGCACTATGGCGGTAGCCAAAGTAACATTAAGAAAACGATAGCGAAGTTCGAAAAGAATAAAATGTATGGGATTGACATAACATTGACGTGATTTAGCGCGGCTTATTCTTAATGTTACTTTGGCTAAGCCTACTGACCAGGAATGCCGGTTCGAAACCCGCTTGTAGAAAAAACTGGTCATAAAATCTATTTGCAATAAAATTAATAACATTTAAAATAATGTGTTGCACTATGTTCTGGTAGGAAATAGACAATCAAACAATTGTTTGTTTAAATGTAAAGCTTATATTAGGTATGTAATAATAAAATATAAATACAATGTATTGAATGGCATATAAGTGGCTAGCGCAGTGATACAGTGAGACGGGCTTATGCGGACTCCACTTCTTCCTTTATAAGCCTTATAAGGTTATTGAGTTTGGAGCCGTCAAATATGAGGACCTGCAAGAGAAACAGGAAATTAGTATTAGTTCTAATTTATGAACTCGTAGGTTAATTGAGAAAATCCTAGCATAATACTCAGCGGGGTTTAATGCTAACTGGTTAATAGATATCTTAAGTAAGGCTTTTTAAGGAACCGGTGTTTTAGCAGAGTTACACGGTTCTAACCCACTAGTCCCAAGTTCAATTCCCAGCAGGTAACATTTTACGTTTGGTGTAGATGCACTAGTCTTATAAAATATAAACTCCAATATGCAGGGTTATTTTTTATTTACTATCAACATATTAGAAAGTGTCTGTATCAATGAAAATAAACAAATTTTGTGGTATTGAACCAACTCAGAAATCTTCAGAAAAAAATCAGATGTTCAAATGTATGGAACAGCTGATTTTAGAGATGGTTGAATCATCATCATCATCATCATCTCAGCCAAAAGACGTCCACTGCTGGACAAAGGCCTCCCCCAAGGATCTCCACAACGACCGGTTTTGTGCTGCTCGCATCCAGCGGCTTCCCGCGACCTTCACCAGATCGTCGGTCCACCTTGTTGGAGGCCTGCCCACACTGCGCTTTCCGGTACGTGGTCGCCACTCCAGGACTATCCCGCCCCAGCGGCCATCAGTCCTGCGAGCAATGTGACCTGCCCACTGCCACTTGAGCTTAGCAACTCTTCGGGCGATGTCGGTTACCTTTGTTCTTCTGCGCATCTCCTCATTTAAAAAAAAAAAAAAAAAAAAAACTTTCATGGGTACTAACACTTTTTAAAGTTTAGATAGTGACTAAAAACATAACACCTGTATATTGAAGTTTAGATATTTTACTTGCTATAATTTGTATGGGGGTTAAACATCGCCCTGTATTTTGTCTATAATGGAACACGAAATCTTGTATTTACCTTTCTGCACGGCGTCAACGCGCCTCCCTCATAGTCCCACTGCGAGAGGTCCGCCTGCTCCGTCACGTCCACGTCAAAGCTGGCGATCGCCTCGTCCGCTATCGGCTTCTCCTCTTGGTTGGCGAACAGCACCTCTGACGATTGCTCTGTGCCAATCAACAATCAATGTGTTTTTATTTTTTTTATTTTTAGTTCTAGTAACGCCTCGATGGCCCAGTGGCAGAGCGCTCGGCCCGATACACGAAGGTTCCGGGTTCAATTCCTAGGTCGGGCAAAATGTATTTCGGATTTTTCGATGCATAACCCGGGTTTGATTCCCAACCCGCATTTGGCAAGCGTGGTGATTAAGCCATTACCCATCAATTGTCATCATCCCCATCAATTGTCAAATCAAGTCATTGCTGACTTGATTTTAATGATGGAGGCTTACTTTACTTATTTTTAGTTTATTTGGGAAACAAACAATTTTTATAAGTACAAAAAAGGCACATCAAAGATTTCACATAAATCAGTAAAGTTTTCACCTAAAAATACACAGACGTATCATGTTTGTATCTTGATCAGTAAGGCATCAAGTGTAGGCCACACTACACTGTATAGCGTTATTTACGATGGGGCTGACACGTAAAGAGAAAAATAAAAATGTGATGTGTGGTGACTGTAAAGTAGCCTTACTATAAATCAGTGTAAAATTAGTAGCTCAGAACGAGAAGTACTTAGAACCACAGAAGTACTGCAAGGTCAATAAAAAGTTCAAGTTTATTGATGTGACTCAATTCAATCATTTTATTGCCACTCCATGTATGCTAATACATGATTGTAAGAATACAATATAAATAAAAAAATCAAAGTGCCTGAACATGGATGACTATTTTGTCTTTGTCTCTCTCTCTACCCTGTCTTTTGTCTTGTACACTTTGATTGGAACATCATTAAACAATTTAAATTGTAAATAAATTATATTGCCATTGAATAAGGTTTAATTTATGGTGGCATCTATATTGGCAATGACAGCTAAAGGAACATTTGTATAAGTATCCTACTAATATTATAAACGCGAAAGTTTGTAAGTATGGATGTTTGTTACTCTTTCACGTAAAATGGATTTGGATGAAATTCGGCATACACATAGTTTATAACCGGGAATAACACATAGGATACTTTTTATCCAGATATTCCCACGGGAACGGGAACCACGCGGGTGAAACCGCGAGCGGCCACTGTAAGTAATAAATAGGAAAGCAGCAATTACCTCCTGTGTTGTAAGTCTTACAAATCCACACTAGGTACTGGAATGTGTAAGGCATGTTTTTTCTCACTGCCTTATCTAGCTCTGACTGTAGTGATGCAAACAGGGGGACACTGATAGCGGCTGGAATGTTTAGAATCCTGGAACAAAACGCTTTATAAAGTTAAAAAGTTTTTTTGTACTCATTTTCTCTAATTGTAAAATAGTTTTGTGATACATAAGGCGACTGATTTAAATACCATGTATTTATTATATTATTAAATATTATATTATATCTTTATTGCTTTCCCATATGTATTACAAGGATCTTAAAATAATATCAAGAACAGTATGGACCCTGTGTCGTTTCATAGAATTCATTAGAAATCAGATTGCATTTTTGCTGGTTGAATGAAAAGGTAATTTTAACTTTACTGCTATTGAAAGAAAACTATTTTTACGGATCTACTCATCTTTAAATTTCATTTTATCCTGCAATATTAATCAGTGCATATAGTTACTCTTTTGATTTGACAAACAAGCATACTGCCCACGCGATAGGGTATAACGGACGCGTTTCCGACTCTGAAGCTTTGATTTGTATGCCTTTATGCACAGTAATTTTACTGAATATAATAAATATCCTTCAATCTGGAATACAGCAATGTTAAACAATGTCGTCCAGTTGGTTTCTTGGTAATATAAGATTTTAATAAATAGGTAACCTTTTCAACAAGCTTGCATACTATTTGTGCATTTACCTTTCATTTATAACAAGGCCTACTTGTGCAGAATCTTCTGTAAGTATCTTTTTGATGAGAGCTTTCGTTTTGTCATTCGCATTTTCATCAGCAAGAGTCATAAGTAAGGTCCTAATTTGATCTACACATTTTTGATCCTGAAATTTGTAAAAAGTAATTAATAATAAATGGCTATTGGATGATCCATATTTATATTTAAGTGGCAGACACCTTCATTGATATGCTATTCTGTTGTTGTCACATTGTTTGTTATTTTCCTAAATGTTTGTAAGCAAATATAATATTACAAGTGTGATAAACATTTAGTTTTATTGTATTTAAGAGTTAAGAATGCTAAATAAGAAACACCCGTAGTGTGTTAAAATTTTGCAACTATTGAACAATTTTATGACCATGAGAAATAATTAACTTAAACCTTACCTTTCTCTTTGTAATGTTGATTATGGTAGTTATTCCAAATACCCCATCACTGCCATCATCTTCATCATCATCTTCCTCTGGTTCATTATCCAGACACTGTTTCACAACACTACCAATGTAGTTTTGAGCTAGAAAAATAATTGAAACTAATTAGTTTTAGATTTATAAGAATACCTATTGATATTTTTTCTACTAGTTTTCTGTTACTTTGGTAGGCTTAGCCAAAGTAACATTAAGAAAACGATAGCGAAGTTCAAAAAGAATAAAATGTATGAGATTGACATAAGCCATGCTAAATCATGTGGTCAATCTTATGTCAATCCCATACATTTTATTCGTTTCGAACTTTGCTATCGTTTTCTTAATGTTACTTTAGCTGCCGCCACTGGACCAGCATCACCTAGCATCTAACAGAGTGGAGAGGCTGATCCAGTTCGTTGACTTATTGCTGATATAAGAAAAGACTTACATATAATAATTTCAGCTAAAGAACCAAGATCAACATTAGATTTTAGGAACAGTTGGCGCAACAGTTGTTTGATGCCATGAAAGTCACAATCCTCAGGGTTGCGGCCCTCGAAATCGGCTTGGAGCTCCTGAAAACAAGGTAGAGGTAAATATGTATAACCGCAAAACCAAAATTGGGGGGGTTTGGGGGGAGAGGGGTCACTCTCTCCCTACCTCCGACCCTTCTTCACTCTTGATTAACGTAAATTTAATGTAAAAAAGTTATTTAATCTGAATTCTTTAAACCTAAGGACTATCTATTCAAACTAATGCTTTTGAACATCTCCGGTGCTGCGGGAAGTGTAGCCCCTCAGCCCTTGCCTAACAAATCTTTATGCTCGCCTTTACAGCTCGCATGGATGTGAAACTTTGCACAAATTACTTCTTTAATACAGATCTTTTCAATAAAAAAATTACAAACATTCTACTTTGGTTTCGCAGTTGTATATTAGATGAAAACAATCCATTTTTAATATAATATGTAACTATTGTAATCAGTTCGTCCAACTATCTCAATCAAAAAAAAATCATGTTGGTCCGTTGTTAATTTGTAAAGGACGAAAATTTTATTAATCGATATTCAATACAATTTATTCCACATAAATAAAATAAACTTAACTAAAACTATTACTAAATTAAAATATGGCGTTAAAAAATTCCTCCGCGTCGCTGTCGACTGGTAATGTACCCAAGAGACTAGAACAGAAACTTTTGCATTTATAATATTAGTCGCGATTTTAAATAGGTACTTTTTATATTCTTCATACCATCTTCAGTTAAAAAACAGGAACAGGTGAGGTTTCTTTGTTGATGGCAGGTTTTTTCTTTATTTATAATCTTAGGATTTAATATATATGTAAAGATAGTCCTTGTTATTGGGCAAACCGCATATAATCTTCAATTAATTCAAGTTCGTTGACTGTAGTAGTATTCTCCTTAGTATTCGACACACTTATGAAACCAGATTATAACCACTGTGTTCTTAAACCAGACAATAGAAATTCAATTGTTCTATGGCACTGTGGTTACCTTGGGCGTCCAAGTATGTATGATCATATGATGTTTAATTAATTGATGTAGAGTGAGAGCTGACACAATAGCACAATGTTGAAGTTAATGACGCATTGTTTAATTTTATTATGAAAATCTTGCGAGCAAATGTTACTCCGATAGCTAAGCTATTACTAAGTCAGGTATAAAACTAACAACGATACGATAACTTGCAACTTTTATAGTATAAAAAGGAACGTTTAATAGTTGCATGATTAAAAAAGAATTTGTTATTAAGGAACGCCATGTGTCTTTTAGGTTATGCTTGTTAGGTACTTACTTTGTCGCCGACGTAATTTCCATCCGAATCGAAATCTGAATCTTTTTCGCTTCCCGAGCCCTGTTCTTCGTCACTATCACTCTCTTGTTGTTCGATATCTTTGTTTCTTTTGTTAGACATTTTAATAACTGTTAAAACAGCCGGCGACACAACAAACACACTCGTGGTCGTGTCGAGATTCGTGAAAACAGAGGTGAAAGAAAACACGCGAAATGAGACAAGTGACAGGCAGTTTGACATTGACAGGAAGAGAAAAACTTTTTAGTTTTTTTCCATTTGATGTAGGAGTAGCAAAGTGATCTTGTTCATACAACCATCTCTTCGGTATTGTTCGTGATGAATAATGATGAGGGATCATAGGATTTCATCATCATCATCATCATCAATGACTGTATGATCAGTTATAAATGGATAATGAAGAATGATTTTTAATCTTAACTTAATAAGCTTTAGTAAAGCTGTAGGAAATTACTAAGATCTCACGCGGACTTCTTTTGTTCAAAATGTAATGTGTGGCACTTATTTTTTCCCAGTCAATATATTATTTATTTATTTATTTATTATATATATTGTTAGAGAAAATTCCAACGCCAGAGGGCGTGGCTACAGACTGACGTCACGGCGGTGTGTCTGGTGGGGAAGACTGTTGGGGCATCGCGCTCTAGCTCGAGCACGGAGAGCGGACCTGACTTTTGCTGCTGCCTCGGGACCGATCGGACGTCGCTAACTCGCTAGGACGCCGCCGATATCATGACGTGATATTGAGCGCGGTAACGGTAACACGTTTAAAGTGCTATTCCGAACCGAGCTGCCAACTGCAACTGTCGACAGCACGTGCAGCGACTGCATGAAGTCGGCCGCAGCTGCACTACTGGTTTGTATGTATTTATATGAAATGGCTTCCAACCAAGCGCCGCGGCAGCAGCGAGTGCAACAAAGTGCCGCTGCACGTGCTGTCGGCAGTTGCAGTTGGCAGCTCGGTTCGGAATAGCACCTTTGTTGGGTGACTATTGACAATGAACTAAAAAAAAATGTAAGGAAAACTTTATTTTGTTTTAGATGAAACTAATAAATATGAATAATAAACATGACAAGGTATTGTTTTATTACCTTTAATGGTTGTTCATAATTATATTGACAAATTTAATAAAAAATATGTAAGTAGGTATATTGTTTTGATTTCCATAAGCTCTTCTATTGGTCGTAAAGATTCGCAAGCAATGTAAAATATGACCACGCTGTGTTTATTAACTGAAATGAAAAAAAAACAATCGCTTAAATTAAATATAAAACTGTGAAGTTTTAAAGTGACAAACCAAGACATGTAAAACAACATTGCTAAGTAACACAGTAAAACCATAAAGTTAAGAAAGGAGGTCTTTCTTCACACCCGCATTACTTTTTAGAATGGAGTCTTGTAGTCCAATTCTGTGGCTTAGCATAGTTAGCCTTGGTCCGAAAAGGGGCTTAGTAAACATGTCTGCCAGTTGGAGATCAGTAGAAACTTGCTTAATAACGAAGTCACCATTCTGCAGACATTCTCGAATAAAGAAGTGCTTTATTTTTATGTGTTTCGTTCTTTTGTGAAACTCATAAGGTGGGTTCTCAGAGAGCTTGATGGTAGACTCGTTGTCGACGTAAATGACTGGCTTCTCAATCACACCTACTAATTCCTCTAGGAGTTCTTTTAGCCATAGAGCTTCTCTCGCAGCTTCAGTTAGAGCTACAAGTTCCGCCTCTGTTGACGAGATTGCAACTGTTGATTGCTTCTGGCTTTTCCACATAATAGGGCCAGAAAACAGGAAAACCATTCCCGATGTTGAATGTCCCGTAGATGTGTCGCCACCAAAATCAGCGTCACTGAAACATATTAGCTTCTTCTCCCGGCTCTTAGCGAAAACAAGTCCATTGTTTATGGTACCCTTAAGGTATCTAAAAATTCGCTTGACTCTAATTACATCAAGTTTTGTAGGTTTTTCTAAGTTTCTTGATGCCACACTCACCGCATAACTTATATCTGGCCTTGTAGCGACCATCAGGTACGCTAGAGCTCCGACGGCTTGACGATAGGGAAAGGAAGAATCTAAATCATCATCTTCTTCATCTCTGTCAGATTTTACTGCCGGGGTTGGAGTCGATTTACAGTTGGCCATTCCAAATTTTTCTAAAATCTTCGCAGTGTATGACTTTTGGTTAAGAGTTATTTTGCCATCGCAGGTTTTATTTATTTCAAGTCCGAGAAAATACGAAGCCGGTTTTGTAGTTATTTTAAATCTGTTTTGTCTCTCTACTCTTCTAAAAATTCTTTTCCAGACTTTACATTAATTAAAGCAACTAAACCGTCATCTACGTAAAGCGCAATCAAAACTTGTTTACGTAGGTAAAGGCAAGGGTCTTTAGCGCTTTGCTTGAAACCTGAACTTATTAGGTACTCTGATATGCAATCGTTCCAGCATAGTGGAGCCTGCTTTAAACCATAGAGGCTTCTTTTCAGTTTACATACTTTCTTAGTACCATCATCAAATCCTTCTGGTTGCTTCATATAGATTTCTTCTTTTACAGCTCCGTTCAGGAATGCTGTAGAAATATCGAATTGCTGCAGCACCAGGTCTTCTTGAGCGGCTATCCCCAAGACAGCTCTTATCGTACTTAGTCGGGCGACTGGACTGAACGTCTTCTGATAGTCAACTCCAGGTTTTTGTAAAAACCCTTTCACTACAAGTCTCGCCTTATAACGCTCGATAGTACCATCAGGATTTCTTTTAATTTTGTAGACCCATTTGCAAGACAGAGGTTTGCGATTTTTAGGTTGGTCGACTAGTTCCCAGGTTTTCATTTCATTTAATGATTTCATTTCACTCTGCATGGCTTCTAACCATTTAGTTTTATCATTGCTGTTGATAGCAGTTTGAAATGTTTGAGGTTCTGTTTCGTTTTCTGTATTCATCGCTGCCAAAACATAGTCCTCAAGTCCTTTCGGAATTTTTATCTCCGACCTATTACGGAGATCGTATGGCCTCCGTTCCTCTTGCTCTTGTATGGACCCATCGACAACAGGTTCTATCTCATGGTTTTGATCTGATAAATTTTCTCCATTCTCGTCGATTTCAATGATGTCATAAAATGGTTCGTTTTCATTTGGTTCATCAAGATCTTCTATGTTGTCTATATCGTTTTCATTTGCGACGATGTCATAAAACAACTCATTTTTGTTTGATTTGTGATCCGACAATAGGTTTGGTGAATTTTGTTCGTTATCGTAAAACATTTTCTTCAGAATACGAACATCTTTGGAAATCATTGTACTTTTCTTTGATGGCACATAGATTCTGAACGCTTTTGAGACTTCGGAGTAGCCAGCAAACATTCCAGGTAAAGCCTTTGACGAAAATTTGTTTTCACGTTTACCTTTCTTTAGGACGAATGCTTTAGCACCAAATACGTAGAGATGGTTTACACAGGGTTTTCTTCCCACCCATCTTTCAAATGGTGTTTGGTTATCTATATTTTGATTAATGCTCCGGTTTGACAAATAATTAGCAGTATAAACCGCTTCTGCCCATAAACACATAGGGGCTTTTGATCCCAGCATCATGCATCTCGCTTTTTCAATTAGGGTTTTATTTTTCCTTTCCGCGATGCCATTTTGATGAGCAGTGTATGGAGCTGATAACCTTCTTGCTATTCCGTGTTGTTTCAGAAACGAGTCGTATTTCTGGTTTCGGTATTCTGTACCATTATCGCTTTGTAAGCATTTAATTTTATTTTCTGTAAAGTTTTCGACTTCTGCTTTGTACTCTATGAATTTTTGCAACACTTCGTTCTTATTTTTAATGAAATATACTCGGCAGTATCTACTGTAGTCATCGATAAAAGTTACGATGTATCTGTTACCGTTCAGGGAAGGTTGCTTAAATGGACCACATACGTCACTGTGGACGATTTCAAGGCGTTCAGTCGTACGTGAGGTGTTTTTGTCAGATGGCTTGCTGGGAACTCTGCTCAGTTTTCCTTGTATGCATATTTCGCATTCTCCCAAAGAACTGTCCTTGTCAAAATTGAGTCCAATTAGGGTTTCATTCTTCAAGGCGAGCTTCATGTCTTTTTCATTCTTATGTCCCATTTTGCAGTGCCATTGCTTAATATCTGTTGGCTCACGTTGTTTTTGGTCATCTTTACATTCTGCTTCTGCAGCATTAGCTTTATGTCTTCTAATATTATTATTTTTAGTTTTCAGGTAATAAAGGCCATCTTCTTCTCTTATTGCTTCCATTTGTACTTTTCGCTTATGATCTCTAATTATTGCTTTATTCTTCGTGAATAAGACAGACAATCCCTTATCAGTAATTTTTCCAACAGAGAGGAGATTAGCACACAAGCTTGGTACATAAAGTGCATCAGTGAAAGATATTCTTCCTTCTTTAATTTCAATTTCTGCAGGACCTGAACCTTTTATCTCTGCAGTTTGGTCTTTTGACGCTAGTCGTAAAGTCTTTGATATATTGTTAATTTCAACGAAGGGTTTGTCCGAAAAAGTCATGTGCGATGTGCATCCACTGTCAAGTATCCAGCTTTCTTTTGTTTTTTCACTAATAAAGTAGCAACTGTAGAGGTTTGTTTCGCTTTTGTTTGTTGCATGAACTGTTCTTAGGTTTTCTATACTTTTTGCTGGTATTTTTATTTTTCGACCAACATTTTGATGTGTCATGACCTTTCTTTTTGCAGATTTTGCAAAAAGCGTAGAAAACTTCTTCAGTGCTGCTGGAATTGCTTGTACCAGGGACATCACGGCGACGAGCATTAAGCATTATCTCTTCAATAATTTTAATTTTTAGCTTTTCAGGATCTGGCAGCGAATCTTGAGATTCGATTGCAGTTCTGAAATTTTCATAATTAGGAGAGAGGCTGTACAACATCATTATAGAAAGTAGGTCACTGTTGATGTCTATGCACATGTCTTTTAATTTATCGACTGTGTCCATCATTCTATTTAGGTGTTCGCGTATATCATCGCCTTCGTCAAGTTTTGCTAAAATTAACTGTTTTAAAAGAGTAGCTTTCCTAGCGGGACCCTTGCTTGCATATATTGATTCGAGGGTTATCCAGACATCTCTAGCAAATTTGCAGTTTTTAACTTGCCTCAGTTCACCAGGTGCTATCAGCAGCATCAGCTCTGATTTCGCTAGTTCGTCTTCGTCGAGTTGGGCTTGTGTCGCGTCTTTTTTCGGATACTCTGACACATTTTTCCATAGCTTATTTTTAATTAAGTATGCTCTGGCGTGTATGCGCCAGGTGTCATAGATCTCTTTATCGAGGGCTTCCAACCCTACTTTAATACGTATAGTTGACATACCCGTTTTGTTTAAATTCCTTTTACGTTGAAAACTTCATATTTTATTTTTTATTACACTTGAACCACGCTCTGCTACCATGTGAAGTTTTAAAGTGACAAACCAAGACATGTAAAACAACATTGCTATGTAACACAGTAAAACCATAAAGTTAAGAAAGGAGGTCTTTCTTCACAAAAACAAGTACCTGCAAATGAACTCTTACGCTTAGTTTAAAAATATAAAACACTAGCGGCCTGCGCTATATTACATGTCAGCAAATAATTATTTACTGCATCTTTATTATTTGAACAAAAAAAATAAAAGGGTAAAGAAGAGAAATAAAAGGCTATGGTGGAAGTTATCTATACACAAAAAAGTACTTTTATATTAAAAAAAAAACAGTGTTGAAAAAATTCTACAAGCGGGACCCGCACTTTGATTTGAACGTGGATTTTTTCAACACTTTCTCTTTTTTCAAATTGTAATTTGTTCGCAAAAAAATTTGCGTGAAATTATATATTACTTACCTACCTTAATCATTACTTTTATATTGTTTACTTTACTTTGCTGAAGTTTGCTAGTTTTGAATAAGTACTTCTACTTAACATTACAAACTATGAAGGGGTTCCTTCATAGTTTGTAATCATAATATACTTGTCTTTTTTTCAGGCATTTCATGGATAATATGTTTATGGAATTAACGGCTGAACCTGAACAATTTTTTAATTTTGTCCGTAGGTATGTCTACGTTTGATTTTGGTTCCTGTCGAACTTTGGTGCCTCTACCCTATCTGTAGGTAGGTACTTATCATTGTTTATTATTAAACTGTAGTTTGTATTTATATGTTTAGATATAATTACTATTATAATTAAAGCATCTTATCATGATATAAATAACTAGGAAGAAAAACTTTTGTCTCAGGTGGGTTTCGAACCCATGACTTTTCGCGTTCCGGGCGACCGACTACGTGCGACACACAAAGTGAGATACATCAGGGAAATTGGATTCAAATTTCAGATTACAAAGAAGGTTTCAAGGTTCCAAAGAAAGAAACAAGGTAATACTTTACCACTGTGAAGCTTGACAAAGAAATCACTGAAAATCCATAGGTGGTGACGTGTGCTGCCTTTTGTGATCTGAAATATAGGAACCTTTATGCGATTAAGCACTTATTATATCGATTAAAAAGGACATGCTGATGTTTCAGAATGATTTGCTGTAACACTTTTCACGTTCCATTTTAAACAAAGTTTTATAATAGGGAGAGAAACTGCGCGGTTTTGCAAACCCTAATGTAATAGCTTTAAAAAGTGACTTACCTAACAATGATCATTAGTAAGGAGGTTCTAATCCTTTTATTGGTTCTGTACCATCCGCTGTTATACACAGCATCCGCAATACTTAGGCTCTGGAAAGAAAAATAATAATAATAGCGGTACACATACTTAGTTTACCATATAATAGTTCATATAACCGGGAAGAATATTGGGTCGGAAACTGCTTCATGAGCAGTTGAACCGTTCCTAGCCCTCGCGCGGGGGAAGAGTATCTTCCCCACACTCCCCACAGTCTCCAGAAGTAGAGGTTACCCTTCCGCATCATGAGGGTAGTGCTCAGTTGACGTTTATCCTCAAGTTGTGTCCTCATGGACCACTGCGGCGGGCTGTGAACGACTCCTCGAGTACTCGGGGTCCCGCCCAGCGGCCGTCGGATCTTCCTGGGTTAAAGTGGGTCAGGCAGACCATCGCCCATCCCTACACACCTCCCAGCGTTTGCAACAGCGGTCGAGACGGTCTGAGAGCAGATTTTCTAAAGTAAAAAAAGGAGGCTCATTGCGAGTTTTATTAGCACTCAGATGACATTTCTTTTTATATTTTACGGGTAAACACAGTGCATTGATCACACCTGATGTTAATTGATGATAAGGCCAATACCTATATTTATATACCTACCTATTTGACCGGAATACACACGGTTTAAACTGACAGATAAGCATTCAGACAGTTTAAAACGTAAACTCACAGAATCGAGCAGCTTTTGTCCGTACCAGCACAGCAATAAAGCTTCCCACAAAACGGCAGACAGAAAGCATTTGTAGCTAATCTCATTCCACTTCTCCACTAGCTGGAATTAAATAACTAAAATAAACATTGAGCTATGTTACAGAAATATCTAATAAGTATTACTTTTATCTATGTTTTCACTCGTTCTATCGTAGCGATTATTTCATTATTTAAAAAAAAAAGTAGTAGGTAAGTAACTAGGGTGTGCATGGGGAACCAGAGTGGCACCAGAGTTAGACACAGTTTTCGTCGCCAAAAAATAATAGATTTTCATTGACGAGATGACAAACTTCCAAACGCAAGTGGTCTGTAATCAATAATCACTTGATGAACTTTCTTTTTACCCGATTGCGTCAGGAGAGTTATGTTTTTCGAGTGTATGTATGTGTTGAGGACGCCGAGTTTAGCTAGTTAGAACCTATGTAGAATAAGAATATTTGATTATTTTGTTATTATTTTGTATGTAAAACTCAATGTAGAAATAAGCAATAAGAATAAGTTAGGTTTGATCTTGTCAAAACACGTCTAAACAATCACGTTAAAGTACACTTATTTGTTTGTCTAGTTAGTATGGGATTTTGTAAAGATCGCAAAATCAACTGTGTCAACGCGTCGCTAGTTGCCATACGTCCAAAACGGAAATATTTGTATGAAAATCATGTTCAACGTTCAGTATTCAATTGTAACCTGGGAAATAAAGAAGATACTAAATACATCGAAGAGGAGTTTAATTCTACAAAAAATACAGTCCACCACAGTATGTATATGTATGTATGTATGTATGTATGTATGTATGTATGTATGTATGTATGTATGTATGTATGTATGTATGTATGTATGTATATATGTATGTCTGTTTCTTTGGCACGCCCTACAGCTTGTTTTCGGGAATATTAGCAGATTTTATTACCATGTTTAAAAAATTCAAAGAACTTGTCAGTCAAAAGTACTAGACGTCAATAGTTTCGTTTTTACGCCAATTGGTGTATGCGCTATGACTTTGCTATTAAAAAGAGTAAGGCGTTTTAATATATGTAATTATTTTATGTAGGTTTTGAAATGCTTATGGTTATTTATGTTATTTACTTTACAAAACTAAAAAGTTTGAAATAAACCAAATTATTAAAATAAAACAAAAAATCCGACTGCTAAAACAACTATATAAAAAAAATAACTGCAAAGAGAAAAAATTGAAAAGATAAAAACAAGCTCTACGATCCCAGAATTCAATTTGAGCAATGTTGAAAGCAACATGAAATATTTCTAAATACATTGGATATTGATAGTTGTCGCAGACAACGGGGACAATCATCAACCAAGTGGCCGTGGCTAGCTCAATTAAATCCGTACCTACTCTCTTTGGTTGGTGATTGTCCCCGCCTGCGACAACTATCGTATTCAATGTATTTAGAAATATTTCACGTTTGCATTCAACATTGCTCAAATTGAATTCTGGGATCGTAGAGCTTGTTTTTTTCTTTTCAGTTTTTCTTTTTGCAGTTATTTTTTATATAGTTGTTTTTAGTTATTAAAAGTAAAAAAATTACAATCATTGGTTCCTGTCGAAAACTGGTGCCACTATACCCTATAAATTAAAACATAATCATTGGCAAGAAAGAACGCAATAAAAAAGAAAACATGAGATTTTGAATGAATTTATCATAGTAAAATGGATCCCACTTGAGCCATTTCTACAGTAACCTGGCTGCGTAAGATATATCATTTGTTCCAAATAGCTAATCACTAAGCGAGTCCTAATACGGGAAGTGCAATGCAACTCCAAAATTTTCTTATAAAAAAAATAAAACGAACTGTATTTATGACTTATAGGGTGTTTGGTAATACCTGTAAACCCGTAATAAAATATATTTGAGTTTTTTTTAACACAGTGTTCTCTATATTTGGTTGAATGGCTATGTTTCGGGAATATACACTTATTTCCAAACATCCTGTATAATATTACTCGTATCAAACAATTCGTGCCCGTACAAAAGTTAAATCGGCTGGTGCCTAAGCTGTCGCAAGGCTAATATAATAACCAATAGAATACCAACCAATAGAATACTATCTACTTACGACACTGCAGAATCCAGAGAAGCAGACAATAATGGAGCTGTTGAAGAAGTGCACGAGCAGAGCGAAGCTGTACATGTCTTCAACGTGACCAGCTAACCTGGAATGGTACTTCAAAATTACATCTACCTAATATACGAAAATCTGGCTAGTATGTATGTGGTAGGTAGGTGGTAGATAGGTATGAATCATTTCTTTATCTCACAACCAAAAATCCGGCCAAGTGCGAGACCGACTCGCGCACGACGGGTGCCGTACCATTATTTATAAAAAACGGCAAAAAAATCATGTCTGTTGTATAGGAGCTCCCTTAAATATTTATTTTATTCTGCTTTTTAGTATTTGCTGTTATAGCGGCAACAGAAATACATCATCTGCGAAATTTTCAATTGACTAACTATCACGGTTCATGAGATACAGCGTGGTTACAAACGGACAGACGAACGACGTTTTTCCCTTTGGGTACGGAACCCTTAAATTTGAATGCACTCTTCCAGCACACGTATTCCCTCCAACAAGAGGTCCTTTAAACGAGGTATGAGATCTTGCGGGTCGGCAAGGTGAGGACGCCTGGTGAGGCACCTGCTTCACTAGCTGTGGAGCATCTAGGTTCTGCTTCTGCTGGACATCAGGTAAAGCGGAGGCATTTGCCTGTTCATGACGATCGATAGCGTTAACTAGATAGGTAGTTACATCTTAGAGTGAGTTAATTCTGCATATTTTAAATATTTTTTTAAGATAAACTTTTACTAGAAAAATCAATCAGTCTCAAGAAGCTCGAGTAGGAATCGAACCCTTGGATAACCGGTTCAATGCTCTGACCGCTGAGCTACCGAGACCCCTGAAGGGTAAAACGGAAACCCTATTATTAAAACTCCGCTGTCCGTCCGTCCGTCTGTCCGTCTGTCACCAGGCTGTATCTCATGAACCGTGATAGTTAGACAGTTGAAATTTTCACTGATGATGTATTTCTGTTGCCGTTATAACAACAAAAACTAAAAAACAGAATAAAATAAATATTTAAAGGGGCTCCCATACAAAAAACATGATTTTTTTTGCTGTTTTTTATACTTAATGGTACGGAACCCTTCGTGCCCGAGTCCGACTCGCACTTGGCCGGTTTTTTTCTAGTAGTTTGTGATTTACGCTGCAAGCTAGCAATATTACGTCACTGTGAAGTTACCCTCACAGTAGTCGAAAGAAAACCATTCAATGTGATACACCTAGGTACTTATTTACCTGATCAAATCGTGATGCCTTTTTATGATGTTGCCCAACTCCTTCTGATGTTCATCTTTATTATTTCCAAGGTTTGTTTCACTGGAGACAGCTTTAAAATAAGAGACATCATCAATTAATCATTATCATCGGCCTATAAATGTCGCATTGCCAGCAGAGGTGCATTAAAGTCATCTAACTACATGAACAATAGCATAGGATGCTACCCTTGTTGGCTTTTCGAAAGCCTTGGTGGCCGAGTAGTTACGCGCTCGGCTCGATACCCGCAGGTCCGGGGTTCAATTTCCAGGTTGGAAAAAGTGTGTTTCGGGTTTTTCGATGCATAGCCCGGGTTTGTGATCACCAACCCGCATTTGGAAGCATGGTGATTTAGCCTTACCCATCGTTTGTAGTGATGGCGTGATTTCAATGACGCAGCCAACGCCCAGCAGTGGGACAGTTATAGGCTATTTTACTTTACTTACTAAATCTACTTGTTGGCTCCATTTTCCTGATTAAAACTTACCTAATGGATAGCACGCAACCAACTGGCCATCTACGGGGACGTAGACCAGCTTCCTGATCCTGACTGCGAGGAGGTCGAACTGCGTCGTGATGTGCTCCACGAAGGTGCAGAACATCAGGTCACCGCATAACGATAACCAAATGCTTACAAAACCTGCAAACAACGTTTTTTGGCACTGAGCTGATAGGAACTTATTTATTTATATAAGAAGTACCTGCACAAATACGTATAAAAATAACAGAAAACAAAGTTTTAAGGATCACAAAATTCATAAACCCAGACAGTAACCTACGAAAAAATAAAATAGCTCTAAAAAAGCAAGATATACCTACCTAATATTTGTCTGTTCTCATCCATCTGTTTTACTTTTTTTAAATTCGTGTTTTTGAAATCGGTTTTTTTTTGTTAAAAATTATTTTGTTTTATTGTTTTTAGTAATGGGTAGACCTAACAAGGATGCTTCTCGGATGTGGAAACGACGGCCTAGTAGTTAGGTTGTTCTTTTAGTGGTATTCGTAACTAGGTATGTAAAACTTCAATCTTAATTAGATAGGTAGGTACTTATTATTTTTGTACGAACTGAACATTTTGGCATATTGAACCGTATGAAGTAAGCCCAACAAAAGGTAACTGCTGTAAAACGTTGAGAAATTCCCTCGACTGTCTATGGTCTCCATCATCAGACCTGTAATAACCCATTTTTATGAGTGCAAATTTCTTATCAATAGAAATGAATTAAGTCCAAGCACAAGGTAGCTACTGTAAAACGTTGAGGAGTTCCCTTGACTGTCCTTCGTCTTCATCATCAGACCCCTAATGACAGTTACAACCCATCTAAGTGTAAAGTTCTCATCAATACAAATTAATCAAGCCCAAACACCATGTAATTGCTGTAAATCATTGAGAAGTTCCCTCGACTGTCTTTCGGCTCCATCATCAGATCGACTCCAGACCTTCATTAAATAGTAGTGCTTTACTCTACTTGCAGGTAGTAAATGTCATTCCACAAAAGGTAGCCAGATGTTAGACAATGCTCTAATAGTACTGCATATTCATCAGGCATATCTTGTTCCGCTAGGCGTTTTTTTGGTAATATTAATAGAGATGGTTGGAATCTACCACCAGCCTGGGATCCCATCATACAAAATATTAAATCCCAGCCCCGACACCATACTGCCAGACCAAAAGATACTGTAAGCTCTTTCTGCGTAAAACGGAACGCACCTGATTAAATTTAAATGACGGTATACAAGCTACCAACTAATTATGAGATGACCAACACCTCAGTCTCCCTGTGACCACGGACCCTGCAAAGGGTTCGAAACGTCAGGATAAACATTAAATAAGTAATGTGTAAAATAAACGCAAGTAGATCCGTAATAGTTGTTTCATTTCAATAATAATTTCATTTTAATAATCTCTCCTGATGAACCTAATAATGTGTGGTGACCAAATTGCTGCATTATATTCCAACAAGCTGCGAACCAATGCGAAATAAAGAGTTAAGTATGATGATATATTTTTTAAATCCTTTGTCACTCTGTAAATAAATATCCGGTTAACATATTTACATAGTAAATAAGTTATCTGCTAACACACATAAAAAAAATATATTTATATATACGGTTGAATTGAGAAACCTCTTTTTTTTAAGTCTGATAAAAATAAATCACAAATGTTGATAAAGAATGACACTAAACATTAAGGTTTAATTATTTTATTAATAACAAATAGATTTTATTCTAATAAATGTATTTTACTTTTTTCCTTTTGAATGATGCTTCATCCAGTACTTAATATCTTGCTTGTCTGCCCTTACACCTAAGACTGCTGATTTAGAGTTAACATCTTTCATAACAAATGGTGAGAAACCAGCCATGTAATCAGGATCCATAGCATTTGTTTTATTTCTAGCCAACTTGGTAGCAAATCTTTTATGAATGTGTTGATCTTCAGTAAGAATTGGATATTGGAAATGCTGTCCACCTTTAGGTGTGGGTAAACTAAACCTTTTTCCTCGAGCTGTCAAAGGTTTCCGCCCATTGATGTGTATATGTTGGTTTCCTTCATCATCAATGCTAACACCCACCTTTTTGAGAGTGGAGTGACCACATTTAGGACAAAACAATTTAGTCATCACACTGGTAGTCTTGAAACATGTTGTGCAGCGGAAAATAAATGTTCGCAGCTGTCTTATTATCCGACCATCAATTGCTGTCACATTCAGGCCAATCTGTTTTAAAACATTTTGCATTGCAAAATCAGATGTGATACATGCAACTTCCACTTCTTTTTCTTCAAACTCTCCCAAATCTATTTCCTTTTTCTTTTGTGCAAGATTTCCAGGTGTTATCCATTCTCCTCCATCACTGTCCGAGTCCCCTTCACTACTATCATCCTCTTCATCTTCTGAATCAACTTTTACCATTACATTTTCAATCTCTTCATCTTTAAGATCTATATTTTGTATTTGTTCTGCAATATCTTGAGTTTCTTTATCATCATCATTTTGAGCTTTTGACTCTTGAATTAAGAAAGAAGGTGGACTTTGAGTTTTGTTTGCTTGTGTTTGATCAGGGTTGAGTATCTGTTCTGGTTCTTCGGACTTTTGATATTCTGTGACTTTGATATTTTTAGCTAGGTTGTTTTCAGGGTGAGGATTAAAACCAGCTAATCCAGTCACTTTGACAGTCCTTTGCATAGTTGGTTCAGATTTGAGATGTTCGGTACCAATCTTCTCCTTTTCAAGTTGATAAGTCAGGGCCATTACCTTAATGTCAGTCGCCGATAAACTCGTATAGTCTCCCGTCTTCTTTGAGAAATCTGTGATAAATTTGACATTCTCTGTGAAAACATCTTTGACTATCAAATCATACGGTAATACTATAAGTTTTCTTATTTGCCTGTTGTTTGTGATCTCATCTATTACTTCTTGTATCGTGTATACACTCTCAGCCATTTCTTGTAAGTTTCCTGCTTTAATAAAAGCCGTCGTATCCACTACTAAATGTTTTATTTTCTTCGACATTTTAGTAGTCGATGATGGAACGATTAATCCACGTGTTTTTCAATGAATAAAATATTATTTTCAATTTTGACAAGTGTCAAGTTAGTTGATTTGGTTGGTTTTAAAATCTCAACTAATGCAGACAAAGGAGTCAAGCTCATACAGTCGAACTAGTTGCTTTTTAACATTAAATCATAAAACTGTTTTTATTATCAAATGTAGTATTCAAATGTAGTATAGTATGTAAATAATACGTTCTTCGTCTTGTTCGTACGTGAAGCAAAAACTTTGTCCCCCTTTTTACGAAAATCGTGCGGATGGAGGAGTTTGAAATTTCGCACACTTATAGTTTTTAAAGAGAAAGAGTACAGAATGTATTTTTTTTAAATTATGCATAAAACATACATTAAATCAATAAAATTGTTGACACACACGCTCATAATACTATTTCAAAATTTCAAAAATGGAAGAGGAGCGGCCTACATCTGTCCATGCCCAATCCAAACCCCAACATTATTATTCTGAGACCCAAACTCACATTCTATCTTTTTTAATTTTTCATTGCTTAGGATAAAATCAGTGCAGCCTTAATAAAATTACGGTCGAATTTCGACCACTGGGCGATCACTAGTCGATTTTGCGCGCGCTTCCGACTCCGTCTATTTTTTTTACAATAAATAGTAAATACTCATTTGAAGACGTGTCACACTGTTATCCTATCCTGCGGCGCAAGTTTCGAGAAAATAGATCGTAATGTCAGCACCTCAAATATCACAATCACAAACACAGTCAGCTGTACTTACTGCGTTCATAAATTGTGCGGCAGTATCACAATCACATTTCTACGAAATTAAACACTGCCACAAATTGTATATTTAGAAGGCGAGCGGAAAGATGTTACACATCAAAAATGCAAGAGTTAGATAGGTACAACCTCAGAACAATAACTAAAGCTACAGAAACCGGACTAAAATAGCAACAGAAATTCATCATTTCGCACTATTTCAACTAATGAACCTAGGTGATGTATTGGAAAGAGATCGATTGTCCCTTTTCTTTCGTTATTTCGAAGGTGTCACAAGATTTGTGACGTCATATTTGAGGTAATGTGATGGATGACTTTATCTACTTTATTATCAATATAAATAATTGAAAACAACAACATAGTATTTCTTTTGTCACTATATTTATTAAACATATAAATGTTAATTTCACAACAAATACACAAGAATACAACCCAAACCATCAATTGCACTATCAAACAGAAAAGAAAGAAGTTATTGAAAGTTATTGTTTATTGTTTATTGAAAGTAAACAATTTTAATGAGTTTTAATAATGAAAGAAAAAATACTCGCATAATACTAGTCTTTACATTTAACTTAAATGTAAACACTAGTATTATGCGAAATAAAAAAAAAAAAATTATGTAAATTAAAGTTAAACCTTAATAAAATCTTAGTGATATATATTTAAAGATGGGCTAGGGCCGGTATGTATACAGAAAAAGGTTAAATCATCATTGAAAAAACAATACGATATCAATTTTAGCAATTACACAGAATTTGTTATCGGAAAATATGATTTCGTAAATATTAATATTATTTCAAAATTTGATTTTTTTTAATGAAGTTCTGAATATGTCTGAGTATATTGTCATCTGTGTCAAGCGTTTCTGCAAAAAAATAATTTCACATTATAATAAATGTTTAATTGGTTCAAAATATAAGTTAAAAGCTTTTTATTAATTAAATTACTAACCGGACTTCGGTGCGAGATGGTTTGGCAAGATAAAAATATCTGTTGGTATGATATCCTGAAATTGCATTATTTCTTTCGACATGTCTTTGTTTCTAATTAATTAATAATTCTAATATTCTGCTAATTTCTGAAGAGTTTCTTGAATCTGCAGACCTGTGCTATATTTTCCTTCACAGGCACGTAATACTGTAAAATCTAGTTTTGACGGTTCACCGTTTATGTTAGGTTTCTTTGCAATTAATTGCTAACATGAATTGAATGAATTAATACATATCATACCATTTCATCAGATCCATCCTTAATAAATAATGTAAGAACCGCATTTTCTCTAAGTCGCGTTCATTTCACATTTCCCTTACATACAAATGAATCCATAGTAAAATGCTTAGAACAAATGAGATTAAATGCCTTTTTGAAGTCTAATACAATATAGCCACTATTATTATTTTTCCATTCGTTTCTAGCATGGAAATTAGTGTAAGGGATCGCAGTAAATTTTGTATACTGATCTCCAAACTTCAGTATGAAGATGGCACTAAATGATGATGATGATTAGTGCATGGTCTTTAGGAAATCTGTAAAATAAAAGTGTCGATATATCGATTTAGAAAAGTATGCACATTGTTTATGTCACTATACATGATATAGATAATCTGATGCCATTTCTAAATTATTGCTAAATCTGCCATAAAAATTAAATCAACGGCTGGTTTTTGCTACAAAATAGTTCTACCAAATTTTACTTGTATTTTTATTTGCTTATCAGTTCACATTCGACAAATAATATAGCAAAAACATACCGATTGAAATTCAATATTCCATGACTATTTTCTTTTCGAGATTATTAGAAATTGCAGCCCCCAACTATAAAAGAAATAGTGCCCCATAGACCATACACTCACTATTTCTAGTAATCCAAAGCATTCGTGCAATCTAGACAGAAATACTATTAAAATCTGAAATAATAAATTAAGACAATGTTATCATCCGAAGTTATTGACAGTCGATACTAGTGTTGCCGCATAATCGATCGAACATCGATTATAATTGATTATTAGATGGGCCCCAAAATCACCTATACAATTGATTGGACTATCGATTCGAAATCGACGATTATAATCAATAGTATTGCTGTATAATTGACATCGATAGTATCGATTATATCAAGAATATCGATACTATCGATAGTCTAATCGATAGTACAGTGATTCTGGGTGAACACAATCGATTAATCGATAGCCGATTATTTTGCAACACTAGTCGATACTATTAATACGCGAACAAGTCAAGTATATCTAAAACGAACTGTTTTTAAATCAATGTACCTACTTCTGAATTTAGCCGCAAAAGGACTCAAGATCTTATTTTTCTGATGACCGATGATATAATAATACAAAAAATAAAAACTAGGAGTCAACCATTTGTTGCACTCCAACCTCCTCTTCTCGCCATAAGATGCAACGGAACTAAACATAGTTGCACGTTTTTTATTTTAACTTTCCTTATACTATAGCTTTAGTTATTATTCTGAGGGTACGTTAGACAACGTTTACATAAACTTATACTATAAACAATTTTATCTACACTAATGTTGTAACATTCTACTTATGTTTCCAATACTTGACTTATAATTACTACTGTTATAGCGCAGACAACAAAACACTCAATTTAAGCAATTTCACATGATGGTATAATATGATTTTACGATATCCACATCGATATCGTAAAATCTCATTATAACATCAATAAAACGCGACTAAATTAACCTGGCGAGCCTTATGTCAAAATCCTCATACAAGTTGTATAAAATTTTGATATTAGGCTGGCTTTTGAACAGTAACAGTTGGGTTATACGTGAAAACTTCGTCGAAACTACTAAACTTACATACACAAAACTCTTTGGTAAGATCTTGTGCCAATTAAATAAAAAAAGAACAGCGCGCGCTCGCTCCTAATTGGCCCTGCGCGCGCAGCTGCGCTCTCATTGGTTAGATTTTAATGGCGGCAAGTTCACTGTGACAATACACGTACGCGTGAATTTAATGTTTCGCAATGTGTTTTGTTTTTAAAATACAAATTAAAAGTTATAAATGGACAGCGACGATGATATTTGTACGCCTCCGGATATTCTAGAATTGGCAACAAAAGTTACTCACAATCTATTGCCAGAAAAATCTAGAAAATTATATGAAAAAGAATATAATAACTTTTTGGCATGGAAGATCGGAAAGAAAACTACATGATTTTCTGAAAATGTCATTCTTGTGTATCTCAAAGACCTCTCCGACAAATTCAAGCCATCTTCTATGTGGGCTAAATATTCTATGCTCAAGTCCACACTGAGTATCTACAACAATATTGATATCACGAAGTATTCAAAAGTCATAGCGTTCCTGAAACGCAGTTCAGAAGGACACAAGGAAAAAAAGTCCTTGACGTTTACATCAGGTCAAATAAAGATGTTCCTGAAAGATTCACCAGATATTTTGTATCTTTTTGAAAAGGTAAGTGTATTTTAGTTCTGTTATTTAATCTACCTAGTACTTACGTACTACACACGCAAGTTATCTAGACACTCCGTTTAAGCGCTTTGTGTATAAATTAGGTAGTAGGTACCTACACTTTACTACTTCATAAATCATAGTTTTTGCCTTGGCTATGTACCTCAAGCTTATTATATCGTTTATTGTTACAGGTTGCACTAATCTTCGGCATAATGGGGGCATGCCGAAGGCAAGAGCTATACAACATCCAGTTCGATGAAGTCTCTAACATAGACGACAGTACAATCATGGTGAAAGTTTCGAAAACAAAAACGAAAATAGATCGTTCTTTCGTTGTGACGGGCAACTGCTATGCCGTATGTAAAAAATACATGGAACTTCGACCCACCCCCTGTCGAAACCCTGCCTTTTTCTTGAGCTATAGATCGGGGAAGTGCGTCGATCAAAGAACTGGTACCTATTAATAAATTTGGTGCTCTGGGAAAAACTATCACAAGTTTTTTGAATCTGCCTAACCCAGCGTTGTACACGGGGCATTGCTTCCGGCGCACCTCGGCGACCCTTCTCATAGATAGCGGTGGTGATTTGACCGCACTGAAACGACACGGGGGGTGGAAGTCTTCTACTGTGGCTGAAAGCTACATTGATGAGTCTTAATGAATAAAATTCAAGTCTCAAATACGATCTTGAACAGTATAGAAAACAAGACGAATGAAGTAATTATAAATATTCCAACTCCGTCTACGAGCTTTACTGCTTGCCCCGCGACCGCTACAGCTGCTGGATCAATAATTAACATTAACTTTCAAAATTGTACCATCCAAAATTTGAACAATTATTATAAATAAACTATTGTCAGCTTTTACTCTTGTTGTTTGACTAATTGCATTAGTGAAGATAAAGTAGTGTATGCAACTGCATATAACACGGGTATTAAAACACTCGTTACTATTATGAAACTCGCTGCGCTCGTTTCATAAACTCACACTCGTGTTTTAATACCCTTCATTATATGACAGTTGCATAAACTACTATTATGAATAAAACCTTCGGGTGAAGCAACTCATGAAATTGGGTAGTGACGTTAAGAGCACGTTAAAATACAGGAGGGTGTGACTTTGCGGCTGATAATAAAGTTCAAATGTATATAAATGAACAGACGGTCTACATACAACATGAGTACATTGTTGTATGCTTTGTCGCCAAACATAGCGTGGATCTATTGTGAGTTTTATTATGGCGCTGCTTCAATGCCATAAACAAAAATATTTAAAAATAATTTACGTTATCATTAACGTAAATTATTTTTAAATATTTTTGTTTTTATAATCGAATTAAGAAAAAAGTTCAGACTCAGCACTCTGGTCTACTATATAGATAATTGTGGCTGCCTAAATAAAAAAATCACAGATTTCGTGTCTATCGAGCACTTTGGAATTCGAAAAAATATTGGTGAAAAATGTCGTTCTGACTTTTTGACTTTTTTCAAAAAGGTTAGGCTATAGAACAAACCCTTGACCCGATCGTCTTTGTTTCAGACTCAAATTGTAGCTGATTAAATTGTCCAGAGGAGTTTTTCTCAAATTTTTGATATCATTCTTCGTTTCCAAAATATTTATTTATTTTAAAACTTTTGCAACATATATTACATGGCGGACTTAATGCCTGAGGCATTCTCTACCAGTCAACCATAGGGTGGTGCAGAAATAACAAGGTAGGTGCAATTGGGTGAAGACAACAAATGCTCTCTTTACTGTCTCTGCGGTGGTGGCGTGTGCGTCGGGTCGTTACGTTCCCTAAAATATGGTTGAGCGAAGCGATGGCTGATTCATATGTCATGCTCGTGAACGGGTGCCGCCTGCGGAGGCTGGTCTGCTCTTGCATACTTATCTATATTTTTAGTATTATTAATTATAGTTTGACTTTGTTTTTACCTAAACAGTTTTTGACTTTTACTAGAGTACTGTAGTGGTGCTGTATGACATTGTGGAAATTGAAACCTTTACATAATTATCTGATGTAAATTTGTTAACTTACATTTTTTATTTTGTTTTTTTTACATGTTGTGGTTGTCTTATATATATTTTTTGTGTTTATTTGTAATGGAAAGTGTTCTGCTATGATAGGGCATTTTCCAATATTTTTGACGCTGTAAGGGAGAAAAGAGCTGGACACTTGCTGAGTTTCTTGCCGGTTCTTCTCAGTACAAGATCTCCCGCCCAGAGTAGATTTACGAACCGATGGCATAATGACATTCACAAGAGCTACTTGTAGCCTAAACTGAATAAATGATTTTGAATTTTGAATTTTGAATTTTGAATTTAGAAATAATAATAATATATTATAAAACGCACAGTACTTATATACAATTTAGACAATTTGACATATACAATTTAAATAAATATACTTACATACACCAATATAATGTATATTATTACATAAACTACTTTTAGAAATATAAAACAAAAATAAACATATAATACATAATTTATAAATAGGATTTTACTGAGATGATTCTGCCAAGGTTTTATCAAAAAAGAGCATACGGACTTTTTTATCGAGCGCCAAAATCAAAAATTCGGAAAAAATTATCATAACGGTCATAACTTTTTTTCGTTTTTGACTTACTCGAATAATTATTTTTGCACCTTACAGCTCTCGTGACTAAGCGTCTTTTGAGCCTTTTTGAATATCATATCATCTTCACAACTCTCCGAGATGTAAGGGGATCGCACTTTTTCGTGAAATCGGAGCATAAACTGGAGCGAACGAAAAGACATTTCCAATGTCAGGGTTGGGATTGGGAGTCGATCCCAGTCCTCCAAGAATTTATTACCACCCCCTCTACGGTTACCCTGTTGTGGGAATGAAAATCATATTTAAATATTGAAGGTAGTTTTAATAATGTAAGGTAAGTTTATTTTTCGAGATTTGTTTAGTGGTATGGAAATAACATTAGCTTTAGCTTACGTTATTTAATTAAAAAATTATAATTTTGAATCTATAGAAATTGACTAGATAAGCGCCGGTCTCCTTATGGGTATTTTGTTTGTATGAATAGTAAGTATTGTTTAATTTTTGTTAAGCTTTTTTTTTTTTTTTTTTTCCTCATTAATGGCAGTTAACTTAACAACACTTCTTTGTGCGAGCTCTGTGCAAATAATATAATTTTTAATAGTTTTTAATACAGTTGTTTACTTTGGCAATAATAGTTTGATACGTAAAGTGCGTTAACGCATATTAGTGATATGAAAAGTCGTAATAAAACGTATGACCAATTGAAAACAACATAAACAATATCAACCAGTGACTTTTGTGAAAAATTGTGCGGTCAGTTAAACATTACACAGTGATGGTATTGGGAGAGCGAAAGCTCGCGATATACACGGTTACGCGTTGCGCATAAGACCTAATTTCGAACACCCAACCTAGTCGTGACGCTGCGCTGACGTTATTCATGCGTGTCATACATAACTAAGCGTTGCAGGCAAGACACTTACATTGCACCATACGCGATTGCATCTGGGAGTATAAAAGTGTCAGTTTTTCATTATTTACAATTAAAATAATACAATAATAATATAAAGATGTCAAAAGCGAAGTGGGGTTGCTGTATACCGGAACTAAATAATTATGACAATTATATAAGATGTATAAAGTGTCACAAAAATTATCACTATGCATGTATGTCTCTTGATGAGACATTACTCAATTCGGAAATGCAAGACGTCTGGAGTTATCCCGAGTGTATTCGTAACGCCCCCAAAACAACAAGAAAGGATAGTACCCCAATTCACAACGTAACTAATGTAAGAGGAAGTAAAAGACAGGCCCTGACTTCTCCGCCGACACAGGGAAACCAAACTGTTACTCGGGATGATGTGCGTGATGCAGTGCAAGAAGTCATGAACCAAAACATAAAGGATATCCTATTAAAAATGCAAGAAAGCATGGGCAAAATTTTAGATAAAGAGTTGAAGCCGATAAAAAATGAGTTGCTTGAGATAAAAGAGTCTATGAACTTTATTAGCATTCAGTACGAGGAGATAAAACAAGACAATGAAGCTTGTAAACTTAAAATATTTGAATTGGAGACTAAGAATGAGGAATTAAACAGCACTGTCAATGATCTGAATCTACGACTGAATCAAATGGAGCAGCAAACGCGACAAAATAATATTGAAATGCAATGTGTTCCTGAAAGTAAGAACGAAAACCTAATGAAAATAATCTCGGAGCTTGGTAAAGTGGTCGGTTGTCAATTAAAAGAGAGTGATATAATGCATTGCACGCGCACTGCAAAACTAAATCGCACCTCTCTGTGCCCACGCTCGATAATTGTACAGCTGGCATCGCCAAGATTACGCGACGAGTTTCTTGCAGCGACTATCAAATACAATAAAGGGAAATCACTTCAAAATAAATTAAATAGCACACTGCTTGGGATTTCTGGTAATTGTACTCCGATATTTGTTGCTGAACATTTATCTCCCACAAACAAGGCTCTTCACGCAGCAGCTAGAAAAAGGGCTAAGGACATTGGGTATAAGTTTGTATGGATTCGCAATGGGAGAGTCTTCATGAGGAAAAGTGATGAAGCAGATTATGTGTTAGTGAAAAATGTGGACATGTTAAAAAATTTAATTTAATTTGTTTTTTATTTTTCTTATAATTTAAGTGAGCTTGTATGTTAAATTTAAAGATATAGAATACGATAATTTAAAGTTATATTATCAAAATACACGTGGTCTAAGAACGAAAACGCACAGTTTTTATCGAGCAGTTCTTTGTAACGATTATGATATAATTGTTCTCACTGAAACATGGTTAAATAATTCTATCTCAAGTGGTGAGCTTTTTGACGAAAGGTATGTTGTCTACAGGAGAGATAGGTGTGATGCTGAACTTGCTTGTAAAAAAGAAGGGGGTGGGGTTTTAATAGCCGTATCCAGACATATACTTTCCAAACGCATGTTTGTCTGGGAATCAAAATTGGAAGACCTTTGGGTCACTATTGAAGTACGGATATCGCATACTATTCGTCAAATTGCTCTCTGTGCAGTGTATTTACCTCCACCTGTACATAGTTCAATGTTGGACCACTTTATAGATAATTGTAATTTTGTTCTTGAAAAAACTGTTTGTCATTGTATTTTGGGAGATTTTAATCTGGGTAGTATTGAATGGAGCTTGTTGAGTGATACTTCCATCGAGTACAAAGTTCCGGGTTTGTATCAACCTTTAATTGAGTTGTTGAATATGAATGGACTGAAGCAGCATAACTTTATAGTAAATAAATCCGATAGAATTCTTGATTTGGTACTATCAAATTTGCCAGTTTGCAGTGTAGGCCAATCTCACAATATACTTGTTGCCATTGATCAGTTGCATCCTCCTCTAGATATTAGTATCTCGTTTATTAATGAACCAAAGCTTCCGTTTAATACTGAAACTCTAAAATTTAATTTCTACAAAGCAGACTACGCGAATATACACAAAGAGCTTCAAGAGTGTGATTGGGAGGCTTTGTTTAATGGTAACGATAATGTCAATGATAAGCTTAAAATTTTTTATGATACCATTAACTCCCTGGTTCATAAGTTTGTGCCAAAACAGAAACTTAGAAAATCAAAATACCCACCCTGGTTCGACAGAAATTTAATACGATCTTTAAAGGAGAAGTACAAGCTAAGACGTCGTTTTAAAAAGTATAAAAACCCTATGGATGAACTACAGTTACGGCTTTTGAGTTCACGTTGCTCACACTTGTCTACTAACTGCTATAATAAATATATCAACAAATTAGATAATAATATTTCCAAAAACCCTAAACTGTTTTGGAGCTTTGTTAAAGCTAAGCGGGGTGGTACAAGCTCCTATCCAATTTCAATGACGGATGGATCGGTAGTAACATCAGATGGTAAACATATTTGTGAATGGTTTTCCTCGTACTTTGCATCTGTGTATATCGATAGTGATAATAAAGCGTCCCAAAATTATGAACTCAGTGATTATATAAAAAAAAAGAATATTACAATGAACATCTATTGCTGCCTCTTGTAGACTCTAAAACTCTTTTGAAAAAACTGAAGAGTCTTGACGAGAATAAGGGTGCAGGGCCTGATGGGATTCCGCCTATATTCATTAAAAGATGTACGAGTATTTGGTTGCGCCTCTTCTAACTCTTTTTAATGATTCATTGCGAACAGGTGTGTTTCCTATAGAGTGGAAGAAAGCTAAAGTAGTCCCCGTTCACAAATCAAGTGACGATGCGTTGGTTACCAATTATAGACCCATTTCAATTTTGTCAACACTTTCTAAATTATTGGAATCACTAATATGTCCCTTTGTACAGCGGCACTTTAAACAAAATTTGACCATTCATCAACACGGTTTCATCCCATCTAGATCAACATGTACTAATTTAGTAGACCTCACTGAATCTTTAATCGAGTCATTGGATTTTTAGTAAAGCTTTCGATCGGTTGTCTCATAGCATATTGCTGAAAAAGTTATCAGCCTATGGCATCTCTGGTGCATTGTTGAAATGGATGAAATATTATCTAGAAGAGCAGACATTCACTGTAGCGGTTAATGGGTTTCGCTCAAAGTTCGAAATGAATGAATGATTGAATGGTGTCAACACAATGAAATGGACCTTAATTCTAAAAAATGCTTTTTTGTGCGATATGGGCGTAAAAGAAAATTAGTTACATACCAGTATCGTGTTGGTCAAACTGGAATGGGTGAGTTGGAGCACCTGCTCCAACTCACCCATTCCAGTTCACGTACCTACGTGACCTGGGAATTTTGTTTGATAGAAAACTAACGTTTGTATCTCACATGGAACATATTATAAACCGTGCCTCAAAAGCCCTTGGTTTTGTGTTAAGGAATGTTAAAGGGTTGCGCAATAATAAAACTAAGATACTTTTGTACAATTCCTTAGTGCGAAGTATTTTGGAGTATTGCTCAGTTGTTTGGAGACCTCATTACGCTACTCATTCTCTGAAACTTGAACGTATTCAAAAAAGATTTGTACGGCATCTAATGTTCTCAAATGACATTTCGAAAAAGAAATTACCGTCTTATAAGTCACAATTAACACACTTTAGAATGAGTTCCTTAGAGGAAAGTAGAAAGACCATTGATTTGATTTTTGTGTCCAAAATTTTTACTAACAAAATTGACTGCCCCCAACTATTAAATTCATTTAATATACGTGTCCCAGTAAGGTACCCCCGAAATAAATTAACTCCTCTCTCTCCACCCTTTTGAAAAACTGTATTTGGCTCAAATTCCCCCATCCCAAGGCTGTGCAAGCTGGTGAATGAACATAGTGATCAACTGGATATTCACGCTGACTCACCTAACAGGATTCGTTCTATTGTAAAAACCTCTAATTAATTAGTTAAGTTTTTTTTTTGAATGATTACACCTCAAAAATATTTTTTTGCTATTGGTTTTAGACTTTATTGTTTTTCATTATAGTTATCCATAGTTTGTAAGTTATCTAGCAGGTTGTATTTACCTATAAATGTTTGTTACATTTAGATAATGTTGCAATGGAATATGCTTTTTTTTAAATGTATTATTGTAAACAAACGTTGGTGAATTAATAAATAAATAAATAAATAAATATAATGTAATTTTTTGGTTACCTAATTATTGTAATTGACTTTTGTTACCGTTTTAATTAAATAAATAAAGGGTCTTTTTGTTTTAACCGGCCTCCCTCGATAATGATTAGTGTTTCACATTTACAATGCCACATATGCACGTGCAGCACGATCTCGAAGTTCTCTTTCAGCATCGGGTCGAAGGGGAACCAGTACTCGAAGGGCAGCTCGGCTACCACGTCGTGGCCAAGGATCCACCTGACGCCCGCCACGTAGAACGGGCCCATGAAGATGATCATGGACACGTTGTTAGCCCAGAAATAGCCTGAGAACAATGACGTATATTTTATTTTTCTTTTGCTTTATCAGACAAAAAATTACTTACTCTATTTTATACTTCTAATGTAGGCGTAGGCAAGTACCATGAAGCTGTAGATATAAGGTACAAATACTACAAATTTAACGAAAGTTGCTTAACCTCAGCATTCGCAGACCGGGCGCGTTAACCACTGCGCCATCGAGCTCCTCAATATTATATTACTCGTAGTAAAATCACTTTCATAATAAACGATTTAATGTTACTTTAGAAGTACTACTCTAGGTAGGTACCTATACATCTATATCAAAATATATTTTGTCTACATAAGCATACATAGTTTATTTATTTTATTCTACAACGGAGAAGTGGACGAAGATCCTTAATCTTAGTATTTCAGCGCCGCCGCGCCGGCGGCGGCCCTAGGATTGCTGGGTGTATAGAGTCATGGAGAACGAGTGGCACGGTGCCTGAGCGGTCGATCAAGATCTTAAAAAAATTTTTTTGGCGCCTTTTGAGATAAATGGGATATCGTGTTTTATTTTAATTCTTGCTCTACCCTGATCAAGGACAAGGGCCGGCGCTGAAGCCAAGCAAAGGTTAGGTGTATTATGCTATACTGAAACTATCCGCTCATACATAGTTATACGATTGGGATACCTTTAAGGACGTATTTAACATGAAACAGAGAAGACTTGATGATGTCGTGCTCCTCCTTGGACACCGCACCACGAGGCCACATCTGTCGCAGTTCTTCAATCATGCGCTCGTACACTGGACGGTTACGTATTAGTTTATACGTCTTCGCCATACCTGTGACCAGAACGTTGGATTAGAGAAAAATATTATCCCTATATAGCATCACCAGTTCATTTATGCCCTCACTGCTGGGGCAAGAGCTTTCGATATGGATGAATATAAAAAACGGGCCATAAACCACCACGCGGGCCCAGTGCGAAATAGTGGTTGTAACGACTGCCAATGTAACTGGCGACCACCGGTCCGATCCGAACCCTTCGGAGACAGGGAGGGCACGGGGACGCGCACTTTTAAGTCTGCGATGCCGTACCCTCTAGAAATCCTCCGAAGGTGATTCGTTTCAACACGGCTAGAGGTACCCTTTACGTACCTCGCTGCCCCAAAAAAGCCCGCTGAAGCTGAATATGCACCCTGTGGCAATCAGCAGTCCCTCTTCAAAAAAAAAAAAAAAACTGGCGACCAACACAATTACGTGGCTTCCTAAACACGGAGAAGCCCAAGATGATACGTTTTGGGTCACCCAACCGATGCAAAAGTTGCTTAACCTCAGTAATTGCAGGCCACTGTTAACCACTGCGCCATCGAGCTCCTCAATATAAATCCAGACATATATCTGTTCTAAAACTCTTAGGTGTGATGTCTCTCCTAGGTTGCCGGTCGTGCTCCTGAGCCATCCCCGTGGCAGAGAAGGTAAGGGAGGTACTTAGTGGCAATGGTGGCCTTCCCTCCTCCCGTCGAGATTTTTGTGGTAGGCTCACCCAGAGCGAGAGATCCTTTCAAGAATTTCTCTCTAAAACCCTCTCCTGACGTGAACCCATACCTAACACAAGCGTTAGTTTTGTGGACAGGCTTACGGGATTATTCAGTAGTTAAAAAAATGTATAGGTTAGGTATAATTGAAATTACATTTCTCCAACTCTACAACTTGTAGATAGAGTATAGAAATATGACGAAATTCAGTAAGGTATTATTGGTTTAAATCTAGTACTTTGCAGAACAATTACACCTTTATTAGTATTTGGACATGTGTAATTTATGTTTCATCAATTTTGAATTTGTTGACTTAAATAATTTTATATAACTATTAGATATAAAAAAAAATGTTTAGTTTAGTTTATTTGTACTTATACCTTGACGACGAAGGTGGAAGTGATGTGAAACTAAATCATTGCTAACCTGCATTTCACAAATAAATATTATTCTATTGTATTCTTTCCTATTCTATTCTAACAATTAAGTTTCTCGCCGCCCATACAAGGTATTATCTCTTATGTGAAAAGGTTTCGCTGTAAAGATAGTTAAGTGAATCAGGTATTACTTTGTGAAAATTCTTGGCATACAATTAAATTATTATGCAGTGTTCATTAAGCTAACGTATTTTAAGCTTTGCTATGCAAGCCAAAAGCTTGTAGCTTGCTGCGCATTGAAGCTTGGAAAAACTGAAAATAATTTTGGGGAATTATCACTATAAATACACATTTTCATTGCCTTTTTGTAAGCTGTTGTAATTGCTGTAATGCTCTTTGTAAGCTGTCAAGCGTGTCGGGCCACGCGCAGTGTCGGGTTCCGTAGCCCATCTCATTAATGCGGACTCTGAGAAGTAGGGCTTTTATGAACATTTATTTAACGATAGTAGATACTACCGGTTTCACACACCTGACCACGTTATATAAGTAGTTCCCAATAAGGAATTTGTACTGCACCAAGTACATTTTATAAGTTGGTCGACTGTTACTCGTAAACTTGAAAGCTTACTTAGCTGTGATAGTTTTCCTTTTAACTTCGTCATATATACAACTACCGTGAATTTTTTCACGTATCCAAAAACAACCATTTGGCTGGCAGGGGGGGGGGGACACTTGACTCTAACAAAACTTTGCACTTTAAAGCCTAATAGTTCACAAACGGATAAAAAAACTGTTTCCACAAACCCGCAATATTTTTGAAATTGCTATCCAACCACACCCCGGGGTAGACAAGAAAAAAAAATTATATCCCCACTTCAAGGGGAGGTAAGTAACATAAAAAAAAATCTTTTTCAAAATTTTGCTTCACTACTTTGTCGGCGTGATTAATATGTATATCTGTGCCAAATTACAGCTTTCTAGTACTAAGAGTCTATGAGCTATGCTGGGGACGGACAGACAGACAAGCAGACAGACAGACATGGCGAAACTATAAGGGTTCCTTGTTGACTACATACATACATACATACATACATACATACATACATATAATCACGCCTCTTTCCCGTAGGGGTAGGCAGAGACCACTTTTATCCACTTGCTACGATCCATACATACTTGTTTCGCTTCGTCCACTTTCATTATGAACGGAAATATTATTTATTATTATTTATTTTTACTTTCATTATCGTTGACTACGGAACCCTAAAAAGCATTTTGCAAGCTTTTTCAACACTTTGTCTTTTTTCAACCTGTATGAAGTTCGATGGTGGTGGTAAACATGCTCGGTCTGAATTGCTGAATTTAAGTAACTTTCGCTAAGATAAGACCGGACATCGGATGGCGGACCAAATATCGTGAGCTCATCCTTGCTTCGGAAGGCACAACAAGTCATTTATGGCTTTGTGGTATTTGAATCGGGAACTCTCGTGCCCCAGCAGTGGAGTCATAAAACGAATTTGTGATGACGATGTAGGTACAGGCCACAGGTAGGCCAACAAAAAGTATTTAAAAAGAACTCCATATAAAATGGGTCGTTTATTGAATAAGGTTGGCGCCACGTTCATCACGTCCCACTACTTATTCAATTTTCTTTTACCTTTTCTAATTCACAAGTAGGTAAATTAATTTGAAAGGCCTTTGACAATAAAAAGTAAAGAAATTACTGTGAAAAAGGGAGGAAGCTCGTAGGGTAACTAACGTCTTAATGAAATGAAATGAAATGAAATTAATCTTTATTCTAGTAAACTTATTAGTTATGCGCTTTTGAATATTCTCAAATTATTTTGCCTACCCTTTCAGGACGTCTTTTATGATGATGATGATGATGATGAACGGGCGAAAGGAACAGGGTGCCTAGTGTGAGTTTTGTTTACTATCCGTATTATTTCGATTACGTTTACGAAAACGAAAATTAGTATGACAATGAAGCAGCGCCTTCTGGCGGCATACGAAAAGATTTTATAGCTATTGAAACTCGCACTTGGCCCCCTCTGCACATCTTTAAGTTAGGTAGCGACATTTACAAAAACCTTACAAGTTCGGTTGCGATCGCATCGGGCCAACAAGATTAACACCAAATTAAACTAACTAGTGGTCGCCCAGTGGTCGTAATTCGACAGTAATTTTATTAAGGCTGCACGGATTGTATCCTGAGCAATGAAAAATTAAAAAAGATAGAATGTGAGTTTGGATTGACATTGACAGATATCGACTGCTCCTCTTCCATTTTTGAAATTTTTGAAAAGAGTATATTATGCATGTGTGTCAAATACATATGCGTGTGAGTCAAATACATGGTAGTGTGTGAAATGTTTGTTTTTATAGATTTAATGTATTTTTTATGCATAATTAAAAAAAAATATTAACATTCTGTACTCCTTCTCTATGTAAACTACTTATAAGTGAGCGAAATTTCATACTGCTCCGTCCGCGCAATTTTCGTAAAAAGGGGTACAAAGTTGTTGCTTCACGTATTAATATAACGATATTATAAAGAGGAAATCTTTGTATTCTTGTATGTATGTTTGCAATGAATAAACTCAAAAACTATTGGATCGATTTAAAAAAATTTTTCACCATTAGAATGCCACATTAGCGCTGAGTAGCATTGGCTTAACTAAAAAAAAATGTCCAACCGTGCGAAGCCGGGACGGGCCGCTAGTACGATAATAAATTACTTACGCAAATCTAAATGCAATCTTAATTACAGGTGTTACACAACAGCATTACACAATGATGAACTTTAATTATTACATTAGAAAAGAAAAAGAGAAAGAAATCATTCCATTACAAAATTGTTTGTGATTATAAATATTATAAAATGATTAACCTTCATTACTTACTGTAAGATAAATACGATAAATACACTTCATTGCACTATAAATAATAATATAATAATTAATATTATTAACATTAAATCATAATTAAGTGAATAGAATAACAACAAAATAATATAATAAATGGAGCTTGATGGCGCAGTGCTTAACACGCCCGGTCTGCGAGTGCTAAGGTTAAGCAACCTTCGCAAAGGCCGGTCATCGGATGGGTGACCAAAAATACTTATATCATCACGAGCTCCTCCGTGCTTCGGAAGGCACGTAAAGCCGTTGGTCCCGGCTGCATTAGCAGTAGTTAACAATTACCAACCCGCACTGGGCCCGCGTGGTGGTTTATGGCCCGTTCTCCCTATCCATCCATAGGGATGGCTCGTGCTTCGTAACCTGCATGACTTTCACACTCCTCATGTCATGAAACTTATTTATGTCACTTTAATAAGAAGTACCTAAACTGGAAACAAGTTCATGTGTGTGGAACCCACATGAAGCTAAATATAAACTAATGATCGAGAAAGTGCAGAAGGCCTTCGTTAGATATTTGTATAAGAGGGTATACGGCTATTACCCTTTTCTGTATCCAACTAAATTCTTGTTGGGAATGCTGGGTATGTGTTCGCTGGAGGTAAGACGTCACAGGGACTTAATCCTGGTAGCAATTAAAGTTTTGCGTGGTAACATCCAGTGCCCCGAGCTCCTTGAACAACTATCGCGTTTGAATGTGTCCGACAACTACGTTCGGCGCCGCGCTTGTCGTCAACGCCGCCTGTTCGCGCCACCCTTAAGCCGCACTATCACGCACGACCACTCGCCAATCGTTCAAATGCATACCGGCCTCAATGCGCTCCTGTGTCAGCAACCTGACTGTGATATATTTGTAGATGGCTGGGCAGCTATCCAGTCAGAGTGTTTATGTTTCTGTGAAACTAAATGTCCTCTATAGCGTTTTTATGTATTAGGTATATCTGTGTTTAAATGTTTTTATAATTTTGTATAGTTAAGTAATAATAATAATGATGATAATTTTTATATTCTGTATGTTAGTTATGTAATTGGGTCCGTCCCGTGTAACTAATAATAATAAATAAATTAATTAATTATAATTGATATTGGTTGAGGCCAGTGCAAATTTGTTCTCCATTCGTACACATTAACGAAAACGAGAATTAGTTTGGTGTTAAATCAGCGCCATTTTATGACCCTGATCTTCTCATTTACAATTAATATTCATGTAAGAAAGCCTGAGCCCAGCCGTGGGACGCTTACAGGCTGATGGTGATTCTTTTTAATAAAAATAAAGTATGGAAAATACTTTATTTCCGACGAATTCGTGCGTTTGAACGGGAATACTGTTAACTTAATTTCTGAACTACTGAATGATAATCAGACTCAGGTGAAGTGAAACAAAACGCAACGCTTAAATAAATAAATTTGGAAAATACTTTTTTTATACTAGTTATTGATAGATTTACCTACTTACTTTATTTTTCTGAAAAATAGTTGGCAACCCTTTCTTTGGCGTGTATGATTAAGTGAGCCATTACCCATCAATAGTACTGATGACTTGATTTCAATGATGGAAACGTTTACCCAGCAGTGGGAAAATCATATGTTATTTGACTATAAATGAAATAAAAAAATTTAGTACCCTAGTTTCTGAATAACAATAATAGCAGCATCCTCCTTATCTATACAAGAGGAAACTCAGTTTTTCTTTGGGATTAGCCCGTCTTGAAAGCGTGACAGGCTTAACGGAAGATAAGGCGGCCTTGGTCTAGCTAGAGAAAGCATTATCAAGCTTGAATCGGAAAAAGGATTATTAAATATTGTAACCTACTTTATTGCACAAAAACAGAAAACAAATGAAAAGTAATGACTTTTTGGGACCTGGGCTATAGTCTTAGTAATGTTCAGCTTTTCTGGATGCCTCTTAAAGTTGTTTTTTTAAAGATTAATAACAATGCCACATTGTGTACGGGTTGACGTCAGTAGCATAAAAGCGATTTAGTTTGACGGCGCGGCGCTCTATGCGGATTGAACCAAGGTTTTCTTGCATTTATGCAACCCAAGCATCTGTCCGTTCGGCTACCGACGACGGACGTTTCGCCAGGGGCCCGACCGCCTAACCGATCGCTTTGACTTTGTGTGTGGTTTATGACGACTACTTGTCGTTTCGTGCCGCTTATGAAAGCAATATCGAAAGCTATAGCCTTTAGCTTTTGATATTGCTTTCATAGGCGGTGCGAGGTAGCAAGATGACGTCATAAACCACACACGAAGTCAAAGCGATCGGTTAGGCGGTCGGAGGGCAGCAGAAAGAAAAAAAGTCTACTGGTGGAAAACGAGAGTTAAAAAAATGTCAAACAAATTCTCGATTCAGTTAACTCGTTATAAGCGATTCCACAAAAGTTATAGTTTTCCGTATAAATAGATTTATTTATAATTAGAAAACGTCAGTCTTATTGGATTTAGCCATTTAGCCTCTCAAGCTCAACCTATCCAAAACGGTCAAATTTCTTCAATAAATCTTCAACCATATGCCATGTTAACAAGCAGTTAATCAGTCGTTAACAACCACCGCACCGCACTGGGCCCGCGTGGTGGTTCATGGCCCATTCTATCTATTCATCCATAGAGAAGGCTCGAGCCCCAGCAGTGGGACATAAAAATGAGGTGATGATGATGATGATATGCCATGTGCCCACGTCTGCACATCAGATTACCACAAAGTGTCAAAGGAGATTGACCAATGAAGTTTGGACCTACCCTCGTCTTGTATTGAGAAAAATTTCCTCTGCCGCACTACGTAAAATAAGGATAAAAATCGACCACAATGACGTGTGTAACGCGCTACATTACGCGTACGTAGTCAGTCGTACGTAGTCGGCATACTGACGCTCATCATGGAGCGGGTTACGTAATTTACTCGTGGTCGATGTTTGTACGTACGTACGTAGCCCGACATCCGGTTACGTACGTACGTAACCCGACATCCGGTTACGTAATTTACTCGTGGTCGATTTTTGTACGTACGTACGTACGTAGCCCGACATCCGGTTACGTAATTTACTCGTGGTCGATTTTTGTACGTACGTACGTAGCCCGACATCCGGCTACGTATACGTAGTGCGCAAGTCGAACTGAATACTCCTGAAACTACGACTGCAGCACCCGTATATTATTGTTGCGGGCACAGTAAAGCATGGTGAGCCATACGTTTGCACCACGGCGGCATACTTACGATACTATGGCGGGTACAGTGAATCATGGTGCGCCATACGTCTGTACGTATGGCTCACCATGCTTTACTGTGCCCGCCACAGTATCATACGTGTGCCGCCGCGGTGCACACGTATGGCTCGCCATGCTTTACTGTGCCCGCCACAGTATCATACGTGTGCCGCCGCGGTGCACACGTATGGCTCGCCATGCTTTACTGTGCCCGCCACAGTATCATACGTGTGCCGCCGCGGTGCACACGTATGGCTCGCCATGCTTTACTGTGTCCGCCACAGTATTGTACGTATGCCGTCATGGTAAACACGTATGGCTCACCATGCTTTACTGTGCCCGCCACAGTATCATACGTGTGCCGCCGCGGCGCACACGTATGGCTCGCCATGCTTTACTGTGCCCGCCACAGTATCATACGTGTGCCGCCGCGGTGCACACGTATGGCGCACCATGCTTTACTGTGTCCGCCACAGTATTGTACGTATGCCGTCATGGTAAACACGTATGGCTCACCATGCTTTACTGTGCCCGCCACAGTATCATACGTGTGCCGCCGCGGTGCACACGTATGGCTCGCCATGCTTTACTGTGTCCGCCACAGTATTGTACGTATGCCGTCATGGTAAACACGTATGGCGCACCATGCTTTACTGTGTCCGCCATTGTATAGTAAGTATGCCGCCGTGGTGCATACGTATGGCTCACCGTGCTTGACTGTGCCCGCTACAGTATCACACGTATACCTCCATCGTCTGTACGATGACGACATACTTACGATACAATGGCGGACACAATAAAGCATAGTGCGCCATACGTGTTTACCATGACGGCATACGTATAATACTGTGGCGGACACAGTAAAGCATAGTGCGCCATACGTGTTTACTATGACGGCATACGTGCAATACTGTGGCGGACACAGTAAAGCATGGTGAGCCATACGTGTTTACCATGACGGCATACGTACAATACTGTGGCGGACACAGTAAAGCATAGTGCGCCATACGTGTTTACCATGACGGCATACGTACAATACTGTGGAGGAAACAGTAAAGCATAGTGCGCCATACGTGTTTACCATGACGGCATACGTACAATACTGTGGCGGACACAGTAAAGCATGGCGAGCCATACGTGTGCACCGCGGCGGCACACGTACGATACTGTGGCGGGCACAGTAAAGCATGATGAGCCATACGTTTACACCACGGCGGCATACTTACGATACTATGGCGGATACAGTGAAGCATGGTGCACCATACGTGTGCACCATGGCGGCATACGTAGGATACTGTGGCAGGCACAGTAAAGCATGATGTGTCATACGTATTAACTGTCGTAGTAGAGGTAAGGTACTGTTGCCGGTACAGTAAGGCATGATGAACCGTGCGTATGTACCGCGGCAGCGTACGTACGATACTGGTGCGAGAACAGTAAAGCACGGTGAACCATACTTATATACCACGCCAGCGTACGTACGATACTGCTGCGGGTATAGTAAGGCATGGTGCACTATACGTGTTACGTATGGCACACCATGCCTTACAATACTCGCACCTGTATTTTCCTTATGCTGGCATGGTACATACAAAGGTGTTCAGATAATTATTATGAATATATTAACCAATCAAGGCAATGAAAGTTTGTAGACACGATCGAGAAACTAATATCTAGGTCTGTGGTTTATTACATTTTCGTAAAAATGTATAGTTTAAATATTGCAGAGAGTTTTGAATGAAAAATATATTAAAAACCGCTGCAATATTTAAACTATAAATTTTTACGAAAATGTAATAAACCACAGACCTAGATATTACTTTCTAGACAATGTCTACAAAATTTAATTGATTTTGATAGGTTAATATTCAAAATAATTATCTGAACACATTTGTATGTACGGCCAGCGTCATAAATGTATGTCTAATAGCCATCCAGCTATGTACGTATGGTGCATTATTGTCCCGCACTAGTATCATACCTCTTAGTTTTCTTCTCAGCATAAATATTTGTCCACTGCTGGACATAGATATGCCTCTCCCCATGGTTTTTCTGTCGTCCCCGATGCGGCGTACCTGGTCGTGGTCGACACTGTCATCTTAGGAATGGCGGTCTGCCCACGCTTCGACTTCCCGTTCATACCTCTACTATAACAGTTAATACGTTTTATACATATTATGCTTTGTAGTATTAAGTAGTACAACCTGCACTGGTAACATAGATATCAACTTATAAATAATGGTGCGGGTACGGTAAAGAATGATGTATCATTATAAAGCAGACCAGATGTTTTAAAACCCGCGTACTAGTTAATTTCTTTTACTGGCAATAGTTACGTCATTGCCATTATGAATTCATTTAAAACTCTGGTCAGGCTTTATCTACTGTTGTACTTGTACGATATTAGTGCGGCTATATTATTATTATTATGCAAAATAATTTTATAGCAAACTTAACAGCTGCACCGATATAGCACCAAAGTGCGGACCTGTAAGTGAGAAGCATACAATAATTGGTAATTTAGATTCACGATACATATACAATCAGTGTACACAGCAATGATACAACATTTTTTAATTTTTTAAACTTTTACAAGGTTAATAACAGAAGAAATTTTGAAGAAGTTCTGTTCTCAAACCACATACAAGTTTTATAGGCTTACGAGGTTAAAAGTAAATAGACATAAAAGATTCATATTATTTATTTTCAATCGTAAAATTGAGACATACAAAAAAAACACAACAAGCTTAATTAATCATACGATTCTAGAATTACATGGTCGTCAACTTGGCGTACCCGTGAAACATAATAAATGCTTCATACTATTAATTTTCAATCGTAAAATTAAGACATACTGAAAAACCACAACAAGCTTAATTAATCATACTATTCTAGAATTACATGGTCGTCAACTTGGCGTACCCGTGAAATTACGATCGATGACAGGTGTCCACCATTGCAAGATTTACATTACGTATTACGGGAAGGACGAGATGATTGGCGATAACAATATAAGGGCGTCAGTAGATATCCTATCTTTTATAGATTTCGTCTGAGTGTTTTAGGGCAATTAGAAATAATTAGGTACAACAACAGATAGTCCATTATCAACATAAACATAAACAATATCTCAGATCTCAGGTATTTGTTGCACGAGCCGGAGGCGGGTAAGTAAGAGCAACCTAGGATTCCCGACCAAAGAATCACTAGTAAGGGTACCTTGGCATCATTGGAGTCCGCGTGGTCGTCGCTGGAAACCAATGCGTCTAGGCCTACGGTAAACTTCACTTAAAGCTTGTTCGCATACGAACGTTAATACATACGCATAAACCTAAAAAGTTGCGGAACCTATGTCGCAAGGCCCGACTTTAAACTGATATAACCGGTATTCTACGAAAAAAAAATAAAAATAATTACAAAATGTGGGGATCGCCCCGTTATGGTAGCGGATCCGAGAGCCACCTTTTGGCAGTAGGGGCGGTGCTCCCCTACCCCAGGGCCTAGGTGAAGGTTAAACATCAGTACAGAGTTTCGATATTTCTACTTTTACGAAGTTTGAGTGATTTTAAAAGCTTAAATGACACAATACTATGAAAGAATACAAACAACAAATGAAACTCAGTAGTTACTGATGTTTAACCTGAAGTTAAGTTAAAGAGACAAATTGGTGGTGGGCCCGCATTCACGTTTTTGCGTGGGGTAAGTAAAATGTGTAAACTGTATCACCTGCGGGCAACAGATCCGCACAGGTGGGTGTGTTCCTGAATTTCTGCACGCGTGTTGTATGCATGTAAGTGTGTGATGAGAGAACAATAAACGAAGAAGGTTGGTGATAATATGAAAGTTCGTTCGCATACGAACGTTAATACATACGCATAAACCTAACTAGTTGCGGAACCTATGTCGCAAGGCCCGACTTTAAACTGATATAACCGGTATTCTACGAAAAAAAAAAAAAATAATTACAAAATGTGGGGATCGCCCCGTTATGGTAGCGGATCCGAGAGCCACCTTTTGGCAGTAGGGGCGGTGCTCCCCTACCCCAGGGCCTAGGTGAAGGTTAAACATCAGTACAGAGTTTCGATATTTCTACTTTTACGAAATTTGACTGATTTTAAAAGCTTAAATGACACAATACGATGAAAGAATACAAACAACAAATGAAACTCAGTACTGATGTTTAACCTGAAGTTAAGTTAAAGAGACAAATTGGTGGTGGGCCCGCATTCACGTTTTTGCGTGGGGTAAGTAAGATGTGTAAACTGTATCACCTGCGGGCAACAGATCCGCACAGGTGGGTGTGTTCCTGAATTTCTGCACGCGTGTTGTATGCATGTAAGTGTGTGATGAGAGAACAATAAACGAAGAAGGTTGGTGATAATATGGTGGGAAGTCCTAGCCCAAGGGTACGTATGTCATATGTGATGTGTAATGGTTGTTTCCTCGTTGCCAAATTAGTTTGGCCACGAGGAATCTTGTGTCAAGGTTTTGTACTAACAAACTATAAATCGATGCACTAGATCGTGCATCGATTTATTCACCGCTTTTGAATGTTTTACAGCTAAATATGGACCCGGACAGATATATGCGTCCAATAGCGATATATTCCAAAACACTAAAATAATTTCGGTGCCTAAAAAAAATAAGAAAACTACAAAATTGTCGGACTTTTTTCAGTTTTTGCTGTTTTAATTCATAAACTGTAGGATTTTGACAATAGTTGTTATTATCGTTCTGAAAGTATATTAAATTTAAGACAATTTAAGTCCACCCACAGCTCCATGTCCACTAGTTTTTGAGAAATGATTTTTTGATATTGTCATTTTTTTAATTACATTTGAATTCCAAGTTTCGTTTTTGCTTTCAGCCTAATATTGGCATAACCGCATATGATTGACATTAGTAGTTGCTAACACTTTAAAAGTATATTAAATTTGAGACAATTAAAGCCTGCCCACAGCTCGCAGCTGCATAATCTCGTCTTTTACTACGGCAACTTTTAACATGAAAATGTTTTTGATGGGATTCACTTCTTTTTGTAAGTTAGTATTGTTTATGACAATTTTTTTATTTTGGTAAAAGTTTCAAGTTTTAGAATACTGTGTAATAAAACTAGCTTAAATAGCAAATTTAAGCTTTCTAGGACTTCAGGAAATCATTAAAATCTAAAGTATAAGAGCTATGCAATTGAGACTTTATATGTTTTATATGTCAACCATGTGCGGTTATGGCGATATTAGGCTGAAACAAAACTTGAAATTTAAATGTTATTAAAAAAATGACAGTATTCAATGTATCATTTTTTAAAAACTATTAGACATACGGAGCGGTGGACTTAAATTATCTCAAATTTAATATTTTTTCAAAACGATAGTAACAACTAACATCAAAAACCTATAGTTTATGAATTAAACAGCAAAAACTGAAAAAAAAACAAAGAATTTGAAGTTTTTTAAAGATGGCGGGTTTTCCTCACGATGATCTTTTTGGGAACATTGGAATATCAATCAGAACACAATTCTTTAACATTTCCACCAATTATTATAATAAAATATTAGTCAGAGGTTTCAAATGTCCGAATGCAATGGGAAACATAAATAGTTGTATAGCTTGCCGTAACAAAAAATCGGCGAATTTGCTCAATACTGTAAAACATTCAAAAAAGGGGAACATAGATTGTACATTGATTTATATACTTTGTTTATTTTATCTGTCTCACCTTAAACACATATGTTTTTAGCACAAGAATAATACATAGTTTGACCACGAGGACAAGTAATTCCTCGTGGTCAAAATAGATTGACAAATTAGTTTGGCTACGAGGAAACAACGGACGGAGGCGAAAAGTTATTCTAAAGTCCATCGAACAGTGACATAAAGTTTTAAATTTGACATTATGGTAATTGTGGCCGGTACAGGCGAAACAAGGGTGTTATAATTATGCAATAGGTAATCGTTGGTTCTCTGCACCTGATACGCATAGTAATGCTGATTAAAATCTATACACTCTAATGAAACACACTCAAATGTAACTTCATCATTGTCAAGTAAATAAATATTTTTTATTTCACCAAACTTTGGTAAGCTTGAAGATTCTGAAATATCTAGAATGACAATTGACGACAGCTCAAATCGGACACCATGTAGTTTCACCCATGATAACGAGTACCAACAATTATTATTATTGATTATATCTTGAGAATGAAAATTAAGCCTTACATTTTCAATTTGAGCTTCTGTCATATTTGCCTTTTTACCATATGAGATCGTCGTTAAAGTTTCATTTTTAATAAAAGTATCGTTTAAAATTAATTGATGTTTAATAGCTATTGTTTTACAAACATTTACTCTGTTGTGCGATGCTCTGGCCACAAATTTAGAAATACGATGCTTGGCTTCAAACCTCATTGTCCAGATTTGGGTAAGTGGGCCAAATTTTTTTAACATTTCTGGATAATGTGTAAGAAAATGAAACTTTGGCTTTAACACATTCATTGCCAAATACACGGCGCCGTGGGAGACACAATAGAAATTCAATTGTTTGTCGTTTAAGGCAGTGAATGTGTTAAGTCTGTTTCAGTTAATTGACGATAGAGCTCGTTTAATTCAGCTACTGAAAATTTTACTTGATCAATAGTATTTTCATGGACTCTATGACTCAAAAGTTTATCCAACAAAAGTCTTAATTTGATGTATAAGAACCAAACTTCGTTATCATCTGGGACATTATATCCAACAATTAGCCCAAAATATCGAACAAGAGTAAGCATTTCAGAAGCCGAACATTTTAACTTTAATGTTGAGCCTTCTTTTACTAAAGAAAAGTCAAAAGAAATTAGCATCTGAGTGCGCACTAGATTCTCTATCACAAATGACATCACATATCGACTAGCACCCTCGAGATAGTCATGTAAAACATCTACGGCGACGTTTTGAAATAAGTCAAACCCATCTAAAGCAAGCCACGAGCATTTTTCTTTAAGACCAGTCATATAAATGTCATTTAAATGTAAATCATTTTCATAATTCACATTATTTCTCAACAACGTTTTATCTTCATAAAGCAGTGTTTTGATTTGTTCTTTATTAGCAGTACAAATTCTACATGGCCGATTTGCAGAAAAACTTTCAACAAAACCTAACATAGCATTCAATCCTAAATTATCTCCCGTCACAGCTGCAACATAAAACTTAACTTTGCCGTTATACACAACAGTTTCAACATGAATACCATTGATCATTAAATCATTAAGAACATCAAAAACTTTTTGAAAAATTATGTTATTTCCAAAGCTTGTTCTGTCTGATGAGTGAAAAAGAGCCAATAATAAAATATTTTGCAAAAGCGACACGTAGTGAGGTGGAAGACATGGTACTGAGACATAAATAGCTCCAAGTTTATGAATCCCAGCGTGGCTTCCTAAGGGATTGCCTATTTCAAAATCGTCAAAGTAGATTATTAATGGTAAAATCATTGCATCATGCTCTACAGAATTTTCTGTCATTTTTTTCCATACTGAACCCTGAACAATATTCTCAATACCGAAAGCGTTATTTTGTACAGTGTCCAGATATTCAAGAGTATCCTTCATGAAAGTTTTTGATGAAAAAATTCGTTTTAAATTTTCTTTTAACGGAAGCACCTGCATTGTACAATTTACTTGTACTAATAACGAACCAGCCGCTGTTTTTTTAGCCTCATTACGTTGGCCCACAACCACTTCAAGGTGCTTAGAATAAGTTCCTATTTCGTTAAAATATTTTAAACGTTTGTGTTCAGAATCTAAATTCTCAAAAGCATCGCTGAACGCACTAAATATTTTTTGAACAGCATTTTTAACATGAACATTATTTTGGTCTGGTGGTACCAAATCATTAAACTGTCGCTCTATAATGCATTGTGATTTAAAATGAAATAATTGAAGATTTTCTACAAGAACTTGTACGGCTTTACGCGGTATTATCGGGTTAGCATATAGAGTGGAGACGAGACTTGCAGCATGGTGCCTAAGAGAGTTTTCGTCTCTTTGAGTTGGTAGAGATTCAATTCTTTTTGCTGTTTCGTAAGATTCTTTGCTTGACGTTGAAGGTAAATTTGAGATATTGGCTTCTGTATCTGTATCAATCGCATTGTTACTATTTGGATGAGGCAAGACTGACAATGATGACTGGTGGTCTCTAACTAAGTGCTTTTTGAAAGATGCAGAGGAAATATAATGACGATAACACCCTTGTTCACCACAGCGAAATCCGGAAAATTCTACCGTTAATTTACAGAAAGTTCGCACATGAGTTATAAGTAAATTTGGAGAAGCAATGGCTTTTTTGCAATAGTAACACGTAAACATTTTTAATGGATTAACTCTAGATCAGTTAAAAGAGTATTCACAGCCTGCGTGGGCCTGTCAAATTTAGTTTTAATATTGTAGAAACCCAATTGAATAAAAAGCCATATGTCTCCAGCTTCCTCCGGGTAACAAGCTCCTGTCGATTGAAATATTTTAAATGCACAGTCTACTGCTGTCACTAATTTGTTAAAACTATACAATGTGTCGTTTATAACTACATACGCTACTTTTACCTCAATAACGGTAGGGCCAACAAAAATAACGAATGGTTGAACTGTGCGGCCTAGCCTCTGCAGGTGCTCCTTTTTTTGAATGATCTTGTTGGTTACGTCGGCTTCAGAAGCAGCTTGCGATATATAGCCGTCGCATACCTCTGCTCTGGATGGCTTCCACGCAGGCTTTCCTTTTATTTTCCGTGCAGGTGAAATGTTGATGACATAAGCCAGCAATATCAATGCAACATTGCTAGATGTCTCTGGTTTATCTTCTGTATTCAAAGAAAAAAAGTTTCGGTTAATTTTTGAGACTTAATTTTATGAAGGTTTCATAATAAGAACTAATATTTGAGAAAAACTTCTTACCGTCAATCAGTGCAATTACATTTGCTATTTTAATTCTCGTGTCTTGGTCTCTAATTTTTTGTAATTTTAATGAAGCATATTTTATAATTTCTTCATTTTTGAGGGTGATAGAAGAAAATAATTTGTTTTCCTTTCCCGGATACAGACAACTGAAATCGTTCATTAGCTGAAAAAAAGAATACAATATGTACGCTATGTTATTTCCACTGGTGAGAAAGGGTGGCAGGACGTTGTGCAAGGTCCGTCAAAAGGACGATGATCTTTTTTGCCCTCACCACATATTCACAAATAAATAAAATTCGCAGCTAATTCTCTTCAAAATTTAATGCTCTTTTATGTCTTTAACAATGAAAAAAAAATATAAAGGTTTTTATATTTGAAATGAACTTTCTAATCTAAACAATAAAGCCATTATTTCGATGAACTATTTTGTCTCATATTTCTGTTCATTTAAACTGAGGAGAATACAATGGCTTTGTTCAACAGTTGAGCTCTTATAAGCAGATCGGGCCACCTTGCAACATTCACATTAAACAAACCTTCCACACTTTGACATGCAATATGAGCTAATATCCTAAAGTGCCCTGTACTAAAGCGCTCATCGTCCTTTTAATGTGTATACTACCATCAAACACTTACCAAATAAACACTATACATACGGATGTACTTACATTTTCGCTGGTTCTACAATATACTACTAACTATGTACATCCTACTAGCACACTAACTTTGACTATTGCCTTGTCTAAATACTCAGATAATCTACTAAAAGAAAATAACATTACATTTAGTAGTTTCAATACCTGAAACCAAAAAAGCGTGATCATACAGTGCTCTGAAGCTTAAGAAGTCATTTACATATGTGATCAATCGATTCTGTCATGCTACGTTAGAATTTACATTTTAGTGTAGATATTTTTTTGTAAATTGTATAAAAGGCTGGTTAGCATATACCAGTGGCGTGGCGTCCATACATCCCGATTCCCACCGGCTTGCCCACTTTAGGACGATTGAACACCATTCTCTATTGCTACCAAAGAAAAAGTAGCCCAAAATATGCTCCAGCTTGCCTAGAGATTTGCTTGACGCCATGCCACTGGCATATATACCATAAACACCTAGAGAGGCTCTCGCTAAAAGGTTGGGTCAAGGGCTGACCCTTGCATCTGAATGCAAAAGGCAGTACTCCTTGACACGGCACGTATTGTCAGGAGGTTCCTCACTCTGCAGCCCTGACCACCGGTAGCTTGGGCCCTGCCCTGCTGCTGGTAGTACTCTAGGATTAGGTTTTTATAATGTTTTATTGTTTTTATATTAAAATATTGTAAAAATCTAGTTTTAAGAAAGAAAATAAATAAAGAGTATAATAATAATAAATACTCTTTATTGGCACCACACAAAACAGAGAAAAAAACACAGGGAAATAACAAAAAACAAAACAGTAGATAACAACAGGCGGTCTTATCGCTAAAAAGCGATCTCTTCCAGACAACCTTAGGGTAGTGAGCATTATCAGGCATTATTAAAGTAGGGTGCATTAGCTATAAAAACAGCAAAAAAAACATATTTGTTGTATCGAAGCCCCCTTAAATGTTTATTTTATTCGGTTTTTTAGTATTTGTTGTTATAGCGGCAACAGAAATACATCATCTGTAAAGATTTCAACTGTCTAGCTATCACAGTTCATGATATACAGCCTGGTGACAGACGGTTAGCGAAGTCTTAGTAATAGGGTCCCATTTTACCCTTTGGGTATGGAACCCTAATAAGGGTGAGGTCGCCTGTCAGAATTGTATTATAATTGTACAATATTGTAAACTTGTAACTACAATTACTAATGCGTTTAATAAACTAGTTCTGACAAATTTGTAACTTATTGCCCGTCAAGTGAAAATCTTTATTAAACAGAAATATTATGTAAAATTGTCGCTACAATTCGACAATTTTGTATATTTTCCACCATGACAATATTGTAACTTATATATATTTTTTAACAGGATATAAATATAAATATAAATTGTAATTGTAATTACAAATTGTAAATAGTAAAAGCAGTAACAGACGATCGAATTTGGTACGGGCCGGACACTGGATTTGGTTCGCTCCGAACCATATCCTGTCCGTCTGCAAAAGCAGTTTAAAATAACTTCTATATTCATAGGTAGCCTGTCAATACAGTGATATTAGTTACGTTTTGTTATTTAACTGAGTAATGTTATGATTATCAGTAACTCACAGTGTTATTAGCTGCAGTAGAACCGTCTGTGGAGATTTTTGCATCATCACCAACATCAAATTCAGTGTCCCGTACAGCGTTTTGAGTTGAGTCGTTTGGCTCAGTATTCTTAATTTCAGGGTTCTAGAAAAATAATTTTAAAACTTTATTACAAAGTATACAGTTTAGATCTTTTATTCTTAAATATATAAAAAAATGAAACTATAGATATAGAGTTACTTTGCAGATGTCCATGAGAAAAACACAAAGATTTTTTTTTTGACATTCTATTACCTAAATACAAGAGGTACAAAAAACAAATACGTACATTGCATTGCTGTTGTAGCCAATTTTTAAATTTTATTCTGGGGCCAATCTTTGGAATCATTTCTTTTAATTCTTCATCGTTTAACAGAATGGCAGTGTGGGCACCCAATATAACATTTATTTATACATTACATTTATTTTATTATAGTTAATATTACTGCACACTACATAATATACATTAAAATAAATATCATTTACTTAACATTACTTATTTACTTATGAATTAACACAAAGGTATATACTTACAACATTTACTTAGTCTAGTTATATTTATTTAAATAAACTTAAAACTATTTTAATCATATTTACACTTACACTAAAATATCTATTTACACTAAACAATAATAATAACAACATATTTATTCCTAATTCTAATAATTACACAATATTTACAATCATTATAACACGCGACAATGTTATCTACCAGACAGCGAGGCGCCGTGCTTTGGAAACATGCATCACCAAAGCAGGCCTATTGTTCGGCGCACTAATGAGTTTCGGGCCCCGCTGCCCGACCGCTGGGTGCGCCTGCGCACGTACGCCAGTCGAGACCCTAACACGACGCGAAGCGCATGACTCTCAGCTGCCCGCTTTTATTGTCGCGACAACGTACTGCTTGTGCTTAAAACGCTTTCCGCTTTTGTTGGTTGTAATTGTACTTTCTTCCTTCCGCTTTCCATACTGTGCTGTGTACGTTTGTTAATTCTGTTCTCCTTCTATATGTGAGTGTATTCCGTGTACTGTTTTATGGACAAATATTATACCACCTTACGTAAGTAAGCCAGACTATTATTTGTACATCAACGCCCAGTGTACATACCTACACGTTTACCCACACTGGTGACCCCGACGAACACTTTTTGAAGACAGTGAATTTGGAATAATGAGTGACAGCAGTGAATCGGCAAAATCCGCGGCATCGCGCGCAAGCCGACGTCACACACGAGAGCGCGTTTCCACTGCACCATCTGACATTTGCCGTGTCGGTGTACGAGTGCCGCCGTTTTGGCCTGAAGAACCAGAGATATGGTTTGCCCAGGTTGAAGGCCAATTCGCTATATCTGGAATCACATCAGACGCCACAAAATTTAACTACGTGATCGGGCACTTGGATCCGCAGTTCTCAAAGGAAGTAAAAGATATTATCGTACACCCACCTACAGAGGACAAATATGAGAAGCTTAAGTTTGAGCTCATTAAGCGTCTGACGGCATCCAAGGAGAAGAAGGTTCATCAACTCCTCATGCACGAGGAACTGGGTGACAGGAAGCCGTCACAGTTCTTAAGGCACTTGCAGAGTTTGGCCGGTTCAGAAGTGCCGACGGACTTCATCCGCACTATATGGAGCAGCCGTCTACCCAGCAACATCCAGACGCTGTTGGCATCGCAGCCGACTACTTCTTTGGAAGCGCTAGCAGACCTGGCCGACAGGGTGCAGGATATTGTAACACCTACGCGTCAAGTCGCCGCCACAGCCACACCTGTAGCATCGTCGAGCTCTATGGAGACCATGGCACTAGAGATAGCGGAACTGAAAGAAGCTGTGAAGAACCTTACTCTTCACCTTAATCGTCGCGATCGTGAAGCTAGACCACGCCGCCGTTCAAGAGACAATCAGCGAAGCCGTTCAACAACTCGCTCCAGCTCTAACTACCGAAAATTTCCCTTGTGCTGGTACCATTTCAAATTCGGATCGACCGCGACTAAATGTGTGAAGCCTTGTGACTACGCGAAGCCGGGAAACGCTCAAGGCAGTCGGTGATGGCGACAAACGATTGCCCTTCCTCCAGCGGTCGCCTTTTCGTCACGGACCGCACAACGAAGACCCAATTTTTAGTGGACACCGGAAGCGACCTCTGCGTATTCCCACGATCTGCACTACGCGAGCGACGTTCGAAAACTACGTACCAACTGTCAGCAGCCAACGGAAGTATCATCGACACGTATGGATTCCTACAGTTAAATCTAGATTTAGGCCTAAGACGAAGCTTTGCTTGGAATTTTGTAGTCGCTAACGTAACCAAAGCCATAATTGGCGTAGATTTTCTTAGATTTTATAATTTGATTGTTGATGTGCGTAACCACCGCTTAATAGATGATACAACTTCGTTATGTACTGTGGCTAATGTAAATTGTGCATTAAAATCTGTGTTGTCCGTTAAGGTTTTGACTGGAGATTCGCGGTACCATTCTATTTTAAGGGAATACCCAGATATCACTCGCCCGTCTGGTACACCGCACATCACACGACACAATACAGTGCATCATATTCGCACCACTCCAGGTCCCACTGTTTTTTGCACTCCTCGCAGGTTAGCTCCCGACAAGTTAAAGATCGCGCGTAACGAGTTCCAGCTGATGTTAAACAACGGCACCGCACGTCCGTCGGAGAGTCCTTGGGCATCAGCATTGCATCTAGCGCCTAAGAAGGACAACAGCTGGCGACCCTGCGGAGATTACCGTGCACTGAACGCACGTACCATACCCGACAGGTACCCTATACGCCATATCCACGACTTTGCTCACAGCATCGCGGGCTGCAAGGTGTTCTCTACAATCGACTTGGTGAAGGCGTACAACCAGATCCCAGTCTTCGAGGAGGATATTCAGAAGACCGCCATCACCACCCCCTTTGGCCTGTTCGAATTTCCATTCATGACCTTTGGTCTAAGGAACGCAGGCCAAACTTTCCAAAGGTTTGTGGATGAGATGACTAGAGGGCTGGACTTCTGTTATTCCTACCTCGACGATTTTTTGGTGTTCTCCAGGGATCAGGCCCAGCATGAGGACCACCTGCGACAGCTGTTCGAGAGGATGACACAGTACGGTATCCTGGTAAACACCTCAAAGTGCGTATTCGGCGCAAACGAAGTCACCTTTCTGGGATACCACATCTCAGCAGAAGGCACCAAACCTCAGGAGACCAAGGTCCAGGCCATAAAAGACTGTCCACCCCCTAAAACAGTTAGGGAGCTGAGGAGATTTTTGGGGATGCTCAATTTTTACCGGCGATTTTTGCCTAACGCTGCGCAGAACCAAGCTCCTCTTAACGCTCTTCTTACTGGTTCGGTAAAAGCCAAACACCCGGTCGATATTACCGGTTCAGCACTTGCAGCATTTGAGCAGTGCAAGCAGGATCTCTGCAATGCTGCTTTGCTGTCTCATCCCGACTGCGACGCTCAGCTAGCGTTAGTCACGGATGCATCTGACGTGGCATTAGGAGCGGTTTTACAGCAGTTGAAAGACGACGTCTGGCAACCTTTGGCGTTCTTTTCTCGCAAGCTTAGTCCAGCTCAGCGTAAGTACTCGCCTTATGACCGCGAACTTCTAGCTATTTATGAAGGCATAAAGTACTTCCGCCACATGCTAGAGGCTAGGCATTTTACAGTGTTTACCGACCACAAGCCGCTTAGCTTCGCATTTAGTGACCGCAAAAGCAACTGCTCCCCACGCCAGTACCGACACCTCGACTACGTATCGCAATTCACGACCGACATACGACATATATCCGGTCGAAACAACGTGGTTGCTGACACGTTATCACGTATAGAGGAAATCCACCCAGCCATTGACTACGAAGTGTTGGCAAAGTCTCAATCATCGGACTCTGAACTTGCCAACCTTCTTAAAGAGGAGACATCAATACGGCTGAAAAAGATGACACTAGAGGGCACCCGTCATGAAATATATTGCGACATAAGCAAGTCACCTCCAAGACCTTTTGTGACCAAACCCTTGCGAAAACAGGTTTTTGACTGTCTGCATAGTTTAAGTCACCCAGGCCCAAACGCAACTGCTCAATTGGTAGCAGAGCGATATGTTTGGCCCGGCATACGCAAGGACTGTCGGGAATGGTCAAAATGCTGCCTAGCTTGCCAACGCGCCAAGGTGAATCGCCATGTGTCTGCTCCATTGGGCACGTTCAATTTACCTCGCGCTAGATTTGCAGTGGTACATATCGACCTAATAGGTCCCTTACCACAATCGCAAGGCTACCGCTACTGCCTTACGGCCGTAGATCGTTTCACCCGATGGCCAGAGGTGATACCAATCATGGATATGACAGCAGAAACGGTAGGCCGCGCACTATTATCGGGTTGGATTGCGCGTTTCGGCTGCCCAACCGACATAATAACTGACCGTGGACGTCATTTTGAGTCCAATTTGTTCGCATTCTTGGCAAAAATAGCAGGATTCAAACATTGTAGAACCACGGCCTACCATCCCGCGTGTAATGGCTTAGTTGAGCGGTTCCACCGCCAGCTAAAAGCCGCCATCGTATGTCACGCCGATGGTAACTGGACCGAGTCTTTACCGTTGGTCCTGCTTGGTATCCGCTCAGCGTTCAAAAAGGACTTACAAACCTCTTCCGCTGAGCTGCTTTACGGTGAACCCCTGCGTCTACCTGGTGAATTTTTCCAAAACCAGGTGGAAGCCACTACGGATATAACCGACTTCACCGCACGCATCAGACTATTTGCTGAGAAATTAAGGCCATCTCCCGCTTCTCGCCATAGTCATAATAAAATTTTCATTTATAAGGACCTCAACTCCTCTAGTCATGTATTCCTTAGGGAAGACTCACTAAGAGCTGCATTAAGTCCCGTATATTCCGGTCCCTTTGAAGTAATAGAACGGGGGGACAAAATATTTAAAATTTTAGTAAAAGGGAAACATGTCACGGTATCAATCGATCGCCTTAAACCGGCATACATATTTATTGAACCCATCCCTAACACCAGCAGCAGTAATTACCCGAGTTCCAGTGAAAACTCTAAACCCGAACAGGTAAACACTAAAACCACTCGCTCGGGCAGGCGCGTCAGGTTCCCCGATTATTATCGCCCGTAGTGACGGTCTCTGGAGGGGAGTGATGTGGGCACCCAATATAACATTTATTTATACATTACATTTATTTTATTATAGTTAATATTACTGCACACTACATAATATACATTAAAATAAATATCATTTACTTAACATTACTTATTTACTTATGAATTAACACAAAGGTATATACTTACAACATTTACTTAGTCTAGTTATATTTATTTAAATAAACTTAAAACTATTTTAATCATATTTACACTTACACTAAAATATCTATTTACACTAAACAATAATAATAACAACATATTTATTCCTAATTCTAATAATTACACAATATTTACAATCATTATAACACGCGACAATGTTATCTACCAGACAGCGAGGCGCCGTGCTTTGGAAACATGCATCACCAAAGCAGGCCTATTGTTCGGCGCACTAATGAGTTTCGGGCCCCGCTGCCCGACCGCTGGGTGCGCCTGCGCACGTACGCCAGTCGAGACCCTAACACGACGCGAAGCGCATGACTCTCAGCTGCCCGCTTTTATTGTCGCGACAACGTACTGCTTGTGCTTAAAACGCTTTCCGCTTTTGTTGGTTGTAATTGTACTTTCTTCCTTCCGCTTTCCATACTGTGCTGTGTACGTTTGTTAATTCTGTTCTCCTTCTATATGTGAGTGTATTCCGTGTACTGTTTTATGGACAAATATTATACCACCTTACGTAAGTAAGCCAGACTATTATTTGTACATCAACGCCCAGTGTACATACCTACACGTTTACCCACAGCAGTATCTATTGAGTATATAAGGTTGTCTGAAAAAAAGCAAATCCCGGGGTTTAAATGAACTAAATTATGTTATGACGCAACCTATTTCAAGGAACCTTAGGCACAAAGATAGATCTGTCGCCCGTGTGCCTTTAGTAGGCACGAAATGCGCGCGAGTTCGCTTGACTGACACGCACGCCTTTTTTTTTGCCGAGATAAGCACTTATGCTGGGGCCACACTAGCTTCGATTAACAATAAAGCAATTAATTGATCGAAGCACAGGAAGAATAGGTTTTTGTTCCATCCGACCGACTAGTGTGGCCACAGCATTATGATCTCTTATTTCGTAGCACTAAGAGTGTCGACAGTGACAGAGTAGAACTTAGCGCGCTAACCGAATAAATTGTTTCGTACTACCTATTGAAAAGTATATAAAATTACCTTTCTAATGATATATAACACATACAGTGGTATTCTACAATAACCATCGAATAAATGGGTTCAAAATACCTAAAATCAGTCATAACACGTGCCGTTTCTCAGAGCTATTATTTAATACCTAACCTACTGGAAATCTAAAACTTTGTCTTTTAGATTCCTTATAAATTTATCTTTCTAATGATTTAAAACACATACTCATTGTCAAGGATTTTATCGTTCTAATAACTTTCTAATGGCTTTGGAAACGGTAACCTAAAATGTAAAATAGGATTATTGATGATCAAAATGGCCGGCCTTCATCTGGTCTTAAATTTGTCTAGGACAATTTTCCATGGTCTTAAGTGTAATAGTGGTCTTAGTATAATTGGACAAAGCTGTTTAACATGACAATAATGAACGATGATGATGCGCTAACAAATTTTAACCGCCACGACAGATCTAAGACAATTTATAATCATCTAAGTAAGATAGATAAGTATTGGCTTACCTTCAAGAAATGGCAATACGTCACTCAATCCGGCCTGGCTCAATATTTCTGAAATTTCCATGGCCATCACTTTTTATACCGGACTGCTCGCTCGCTCAGTGCTCGCTGACTGGAGTGTTGGTTAGCGCCAGTGTTGCCAACTCTACATGTCAAAAAGTCGTTAAACGTACGCTTGAAAAGTCGCTAGAAGTCGCTAAATTATCCCAGTAGACTGAGCGCTAGGGATGGAAACAGCGCAATTCTTTCACGTACCTCTAATTCTATATTGTTTTACGCACGGTAGAATAGGGCACAGTTTTTTGGTCTGTTAGAATAAAATAAAATAATTTGTTAACTTACACAGAATAATATTTGTAACCGGTATAAAGTAATTGAAAATTATAAAAAACAATTATTAACAAACGAAAAGTCAAGAAAAACTAAGGGAAAAAGACAGACTTGTCAGAATGATATCCGATTTCGAAACGTAGTTCCGAATATAGATTTCTGGGCTGAGATCTTGCCATATTTTAGGAAGATAGTTAAAATACTTATTTATTTTTATTATTTAAACTCTAGCCCCCTTACAAATAAACAGGGAACTAATTTGAAATTACGTTTACATGACAGGAACAATACACGGAATAGCTATTCGAACCTTGTTCTTTGTTTATTTCTAAGGCCCCAGAAGTCGTTAGAATAGTCGCTAGATTTTTTTGTCGCTAGACACATAATTTAAGCCGCTGTAGAAAACGAAATGTCGCTAGATCTAGCGACAAAGTCGCTAAATTGGCAACACTGGTTGGCGCTTGCCAAGCGCCATTGGCGTGTGGCGTGGCGTGACGCCGCGTCAGGCAGGGTTGCCAGCCGTAACAAAAATTCCCTCGTACATATGCAGCTGAAAATCTCGTATTTTGACTTTTAAACCTCGTACATTTAATATGCATCGAAAACGTGCTAAAACCAAAATTATGGCATATTGAACTACTGGATTTAGGACTTTTTACTCAATGAATTAAACTATTGCAAGTTTCCTACTAAATAAAACATCACTTTGTGTTGTATTTAAAAAAAACTTTTTTTTTAAATCTCAAGTAAAATTACAAAAAAACTAAAAAATGTGTCTATATTGTTACGAAAATTTGTAGCATAGTTTACGTCTCCTCTCCAAATATTACGTCAGGAACATTCTCACTGTCATCGTTTTTTCTCCCGTATCTACCTATATTTTATCTGTTGTCATGCGGCTATACATTTCTTTTGTGGGTTCAAAATTGACGCAGTCTCCAGTACGAGTTAAACTTTTTGCTCTCTCTGCAGCAAGAATTGTGGCGTTCACTATTTCCACTGTTAGTCGGTTTCCTCTCAGTCTTTATTAAATTGACTTAGGTACTAAAACCCCGCTCGCAGTCATCCATTCGCATTGGGTAGGGACAGTGTAGATAAGGCAAAATGAGAATATTTCAAAAAAATCCAGCAGTCGGCTACTAAAACGCATATTTGTTTATTACGTTAGAAAGCAATCTGCATCTTACAGACTTATTTTGTTTCGCTTATATTTTTACTCAACTGAAGTCGTTGCCCACTTGGTTAAACATAAATGACCACCAAACAACATAACTATGATTTGATGGCAACCCCAGTAAGGCGCAATAGTACCTATAATGTACGCGGTTACTTATTTTACGTATAGCGTTAATTGTGCAGTATTAACGACTTCAGTATGCGGCTACCTATGTTACGTATAGCGGCTCTTTTTTTCCGGTTCCAGGGTATCTATTAAGTAATGCGACTACTGAAAGCGTTTCGGGATATACGTTGAGGTATATACCTACAAAGAACATAATTGTGATTTACCGGTGAACTCGTTTTCATGGTTTCTCATTTTACTAAATGTTAACAATAACATGCATTAACATAATATAGTTTTTTTTACTATATTCTATACTGTTATACGAACAACATTATGTTTATTTATTATCATAATAACGATTTTAATTAAGTTTCGAAAAGGTATATCGATGTAGCTAGATCTCCTGGGAAAATTAGTTTCTTCGGTATTTTTGTAGGTAGGCTCGTAGGTACTTATGCAGAGTTGGAACGTTTTTGAAAGTGATTGAATTTCGCTTGACTGTTCATCGTGTTAACAGCGTAATGGCGAATGGTCCAGTCATATAAGGGTTTCACCTCGGAATGAGAGATAACAAGCTGAAAACTCGTAGGTATACGCCTTCATTTTGGTGTTCTAAAAGTTCTCTCAAAAGTCACCTCAAATCACCTGACTGCGTCGTAAGTTATTCAAGGTCAAATGTCACAAAAATCAGTTTTTTGCTATTAGTATCTCAAAAACGGTAGGTAATAGGATAGGTATAAGGTGCTCGAACAAATGTCTTAAACTTGTAAACAAGCTGAATTAGTGTCGGTAATAATAAAAACGATGCGTCGATAATAATAAGTTATTCTAGCTCCTTTAATTAATTTTAATTTAGTTAGGTACGTAATTATACCAAAGGTTGACTTTTATTTTGTTATTATTACATTAGTTTGACAGTCCAACACCTGTTAAGTGTGATGGAAAGCTTATCATAGCCTTTGCTGTACGTGGATACTTTAGGCTTATTAGGTAAGTAAGACTGAATAATAAAATAATGCTTTTAACAACAACATAACATAGGTACTTAGAATAATAATAACGCATAGGTAATACTTTGTCATCGATCGGCCGTTGCTTTTTAGATAGGTATACCTACCTACCTACTTAAATAAGTTTATCTAGGTACTTATATGAATTGAATATACATAGGTACATACATACAGTGGAGGAAGTTCCCAGTGCGCGTAGATAGGCAAGCGAATATCGCCGAAAAGTGGTTTTGTGTAGGTAGTAGGACCTACCAAAATTTCTTTACTATTTAGGTACCTAGGTATCACAAGATAAAATTAATGGCCTAAATGCGCACTGAATATAGGTAAATACCTACATACCTACACACCTACAAACCAATGATTAGTCATACCTACGCAATACCTACATGTATAGGTACATATATACATATAATCACGACTATTATCCCGGAAGGGTTAGTCGGGACTAGGCAACGAGGACAGCAAACGCAGTCCTCTATCATAGTCCACTTTACACCAAAAAGCGACTGCACATGTGTTTAGCTTGACAGGTGGTGAGCCCATCACCGCTCATGCTGTTAGAAGTAGGTACCTACCTATGTACAGTCTTTACTCCGTTAGTCGCCTTTTACGACACGCAAGGGAAGAAAGGGAGTGTACCTACTATGTATTCTATGGTGGTAGTATTGATAGTGGTGGCGACACACTGTTACGCAATACCTACCTACCTTAGTAAGTAATGCATTTGATTAAAAACACTTTTTACTATAATTAATGAGTATTTAATATAATAAGTGTTGGTAGGTATATAAGCTACGTAAACAAAGGTAATGAATGATAGTATTTTCAGGCCACCCCGTGTTGTCACCTCGCTCGAGCTAGCGTTATATTTACCTACCGGCAAGCGGATCGGATATTCGTACCTAGATAGGTACCTACCTATGAGATCAGAGGCGCGCCGCACGCTTACGTGCACGGCAGTTGTGTTGTTTTAAATAAAATAGTTTCCTTTTAGTAGGTACCCGTACCCTTACGAGTATCAATCTTACTTACGTACGATATAAATATAGAGTATTATAATAACGCGGGAACTATGTTGTTGCTACACAGCGAAGGCGCATTACCGCGCTCTTACCTATTTGCCTACACGCACCGTCCCGCCCCTTCCCTCCGCCCGCATCCCGCGCAATAGCGCACGGTCCGCAGGCTAGCAACAGAGAGCCCTCCGGTTGCCCAACGTGGGGCGCTAGTTTAAAGCCAATGTCTTTAAAGAAAACTTTTATTGCTAAATGTTTACACAACAATGTTTAAAACACAAATAATATGAAATAGCGTCGCGACGAGAGTCGCGGAGGATTCGCATATATCGACCGTTCCCGTACTTCCCGTCGGCAACCGGAGGGCTCTCTGTTGCTAGCCTGCGGACCGTGCGCTATTGCGCGGGATGCGGGGGAAGGGGCGGGACGGTGCGTGTAGGCAAATTATTCTATTTTTTGAGGCTCGATATTCCAACGCTGCTTGCGTGGTTTACAACAAACGTCCACATAGCGGGCCGCCGGTGGGTTTGCAGCAAGTTTTCAACGCGCGCCCGTAAACCAAGGTCGTGGAAAGGTCAACCGAAATTTCGTTGCAAACAACTGTCCGCACTGTTGTAAACCGCTGTTGAAAACTTCGGTTTACAAGTCTGGTACCTACACGCTTAAGAGCGCGGTAATGCGCCTTCGTTGCGTAGCAACGACATAGTTCCCGCGTTATAGTATATAATTAGAGTAGGTATATCGCACCTATGGAACAAAGGGTCATTTTTCTGCAATTCTTTATAAAATCGACTTAAATATGTAGAAAAAACCGCGATAATCGACTTTATATACACAGTAAAAATGGTGTTAATCGCATGAAAAACATCCTATTGAGGGTGCGGGATACCTACTATCTATCAGTATTGTAACTTCATTTATTTAAACGGACCAAGCGCGAGCTATACCTACGCGCCTCAATCTCGGCATTCGCTTGGCGATACAAACTAACAGTCTGGTAGGTACACGCTTTAGTGAGGGATCACGCACGTTTATGTTCTATTTGTTTCACCGATTGCCGATAATGGATGATGAAAAAATAATAGAACTTGTCCGAAAAAATAATAGAAGTAGGTACCTACATTTGATCTTTGATTTGTAATGAATGAAACTTCTTTTAATGTGTAAATTATGTGATTGACTTATTTTGCAATACCTACATAACCTCGGTAACCTACATAAAATCGAATATTTGTGATTTGTAAATCGATTAATTAAATCAGTTTTTATAAAAAAAAATTCGATTAATAATCGATTTTTCATAAAATCGATTATTTTTTCACATCGCTCCAGAAAGCAATCGACTATCACGCTACTAAGGTTCACACCCGGCCCTGCGCAAATTCTTTTTATGTTGTTGTATAATAAACATATACCTATTACTCGACGAACAAGATTTATAATTATATTATTACACGACTGCCCAAAGAAAAAGAGTGTATTGTTTTATTTATTATATTAGGTATATTTATTTATATACGGGTTCTGTAGCCAGATAGATTTTGAGATCGTGTCGAGGTGTGAATTTTGAATGTACTTAATTATGTAGTAGGTAGGTACTTATTACATGTTTTATTTCAAAGGAACTCAGCAAAAACGTAAATGCAAGGAATTCACAACCTGTGAATTTTTTTTAAGTGTCTACAATTAATTCCAAACCTAACACACCCTAAGTAAAAGAAAAACATGAAACAATATATACAATTAAAATAATACATTGTGTCTACCGATATCAACGCCATCTATCGGATAATTTAAACACTTCAGCAGCTTCTGAAGTAACCCATCGATAACGATAGGTGCCCCAGGAGTGCCCAGAAATAGTAAAATATCAGAATAATTTAAATATTATCATTTAAATTATGGTGTTATTAGGAAGTCCGATAAAGCACCAGATTAAAAATAATAATAATAAGACGTTGGATTTATTTTATTCTCTTGACGTTTGTCATACTTTGACTTTCACACTTGTAATGCCCCTCGTGCCAACAGATGGCGCGCCATCCTTCGCACGATTTTGACGTAATACAACTAAAATGAAGACTTTAAAATCAAAGCTTTTAAATAGTTCACCTCGCGTCCGCCGCCACCCGCACTCATAGTGTTTATTGTTGTGTTTATATTTCGAATTTTCCCGAACCTGTGCGTAATATAGTCTTTTTATTTTGATATATAAGTCTGATCAATCTGGCAGGGCTTGGCTCCAATGTGTTTGGGTGAATTCGACTTCTTTGATTTTAGCTGAACGAGATGTAGTACAAGCGACTCGTAGGTATTTTACTATGGTAGGTAAAAAGGTTCAATATGGTAGTTGACTCGATTCGGTGCAGTTTATTATGCATGTATGTTTTCTATGATGATGTATTAATAATCCAGATTCCAGATTTTTATAAACATTTGTTTTTCTAATCATAAAATACTATTAGACATGTTGCAAAATCTTTTATTTGTTAAAAGCTTTTATTAATTTAATCAAAGATGCCTCTTTGTATTAATATAAGTACATTTATTACGCCATGACATTTGCAGCAACAAAAAGGCATATTTATGTACCTATAATAGTAGCATGACTTTTAACAACAAACATCAGCTGACAAAGCTAAATCTTTCACATTCACTCTAATTTTCTAGCCGACAATCTGCATTTGGCCCTCGAGGAGGTTCGTGTCATGGCCCATTCTTCCTATGGTGTTTTCTTTCTGCTATAGGAAAGGTGTACACCAGCAGTGTAAATATGTAAACAACCAAGATTAGATTGCAATTATTCGTAGCTATGGCCAAGAAACAAAGTGCCTAGTTAATAATTAATAGCAATGCCAATGATCTGCCAATGCAAACTGTTAAATGAAATAAAAAAAACAACAGGCACTAATAGCATTTCAACCGGTGCTTTACATGACACCTAGAGACCTGCATTCTGGGTGTTCCTGGGGCTGAGCTCCATACTAATTTGGGCATTGTCCTTTGTGTTATGTCGAATTTAATGTGAAATAACGGTGGATTATTAACTGTTAAGTGTTCGTGAGTGTGCATAAGTGTTAGCAAATGTAACAAAACAGTGCAACGTCACTTTTCAAATTCTCTCAAGAAGCTCGCGTGAGGACTTAGTAAAGCCCCACATCTTTACTGAGACACTCGAGGGGTTGGGGGGTATATCATTTCTCACTTCCCATTTCTAATATTATTCATCATCATCATATAAGGAAATATTGTTTATTTATGTATTATTTGTAAGATAAATTACTTAGACACTGGCTAAATGTGCTAATCGCACGAAGTCATCAATTAAAAGAAAAAAAAACGATAGGTCATTGCGAAGTTAGTTCGAATGGAAACATATAGATGGCGCAATGAAATGTACATAGTTACCAATACCAATGAAATAGATGAAATAACTTCAGTTCATTGATTTGATTTGACGGGATAATATTAAGTTTTAACGTTTTGCAGATTGTGTATTGTTTGTGTATGAAGTCTATTCCGACAATTCCGTTGTGTTAAGTAAATAGACAGCATACGTATGCTTCCGTAACCGGAATGCGTGTAAAATGATGTGTAATTATGTGGCAACAAGACTAGTTTAGTGTTACGACGGATGAACAATCCGATTACTTAAATTAAGTTTACTATTAATTAAGTATATAATAAGGAACGTAGTCAGTAAGTAAACGGAGTTCGTAACATGAACCAGGATACTACTGTTTTAAATGTTAAGATTGCGCCACAGTAATTTCATGATGCGGCGTACCGAACGTAGTCAGTAAGTAAACGGAGTTCGTAACATGAGCCAGGATACGTAAATGATGATGTAGGCGGAGACATTATTAATTATCCAGTTTGCGTAAAATGTATCGGCATATCCCCGATCCTGCTCGTACATTATGTACGTAACCGGGTACATTATTTAATGAGACGGAGTTAAAGCAATGATTTGGCAAGCAAGCCTGATAGGTTACTGTTTTAAATGTAAGATTGCGCCACAGTAATTTCATGATGCGGCTGACGTCTTATAGATGCTACGTACCGAACTTAGTCAGTAAGTAAACGGAGTTCGTAACATGAGCCAGGATACGTAAATGATGATGTAGGCGGAGACATTATTAATTATCCAGTTTGCGTAAAATGTATCGGCATATCCCCGACCCTGCTCGTACATTATGTACGTAACCGGGTACATTATTTAATGAGACGGAGTTAGTGCAATGATTTGGCAAGCAAGCCTGATAGGTTACTGTTTTAAATGTTAAGATTGCGCCACAGTAATTTCATGATGCGGCTGACGTCTTATAGATGCTATGTACCGAACACAGTCAGTAAGTAAACGGAGTTCGTAACATGAGCCAGGATACGTAAATGATGATGTAGGCGGAGACATTATTAATTATCCAGTTTGCGTAAAATGTATCGGCATATCCCCGACCCTGCTCGTACATTATGTACGTAACCGGGTACATTATTTAATGAGACGGAGTTAGTGCAATGATTTGGCAAGCAAGCCTGACAGGTTACTGTTTTAAATGTTAAGATTGCGCCACAGTAATTTCATGATGCGGCTGACGTCTTATAGATGCTATGTACCGAACACAGACAGTAAGTAAACGGAGTTCGTAACATGAGCCAGGATACGTAAATGATGATGTAGGCGGAGACATTATTAATTATCCAGTTTGCGTAAAATGTATCGGCATATCCCCGACCCTGCTCGTACATTATGTACGTAACCGGGACCATTACTTAATGAGACGGAGTCAGTACAATGATTTGGCAACCAGTTACTGTTATAAAGAGCCTGCATACTGAAATAATGCGGCTGTATAACTTTCGTACGTATAGCGCATACATATTTCCTGTTGCGGGTTATGTAAATTACGTATGCTGCTCTGTTAATACATACGCGGCTTCATTAAACTGGATACGTAAATTTTAACAGAGCGGGCACAGTAATTTCATGGTTCGCCATACGTAGTAAGGATACGGCCTCATTACAAGTAACTCGTATACATTGTCTTTACAGAGCATTAAGCCGCATATTTACTTAACATGGTGTCGTTGCATTATAAGTATGGCTCTTATAATTTACGTGTAAAAAGCACGTTATACGTATCTGGCATCCAGTACATTACAAATTTGCCCACCGTAAGTAGCCCGTTTTTCTCAGTGTGGAGTTTTATCTTAACATTAAATTAAAAAAAAACCTCAATTTTCTAGTTCGCCACACAATCACAATCACAAGTTCATCAAATTATAGGTATTTTTCAAATCGAAAACTACGTTTTTCGATTTTACTTATCTTCTTTTGCAATTCCAGTGTCAAAACATTACATATAATTTGAATTTCTATTGTATCTATTACCGCCGCAGACAAAATAGGTTAAGAAAGAAAACGTTATTATCTGAAGGTAAATCCAATATAGTAAATAAAAAAAATATTAATTAAATGTACAACAATATAATAATAATAACACAAGCTACACGTTTCACATAACGGCTTCGTCAATTCATTTATTGATTAGTAGATTTAACAATCGATATAAGGTTTTAAATACTGGCAACATTGAAAGATAGTGTCAAAGATGGTTGATTTTGGGATGGAAGGAAGTGATAAAACTTACATATCTATCATTATTTTTTTTTTCCGTCGAAGTTAAGACTTAATTCTAAAAAAATATACTAATGTTCTATATTTAATTTACTTTTTGATACAAAGCGATTTAAATATGTACCTATAAAGTTTATAAAATACAGTGAAAAAATTAAATGCCCACCCGACCCAGCCAGGAATCGAACCTTCTTGGCTGGAAAATTCCTGGCTGGGTCGGGTGGACGTTTAATTTTTTCAGTGTTTTATAAATACTATAAATATTTAATTTAGCTTCAGTGCAGCAATTAGCACTTGAAAATAAAAAGTAAAATTTACAAAGCGATTTCATAAATGGTCAATCGCCTATCCTCGATAGACTCTAAACTTTATTGACATATGGTTGAATATCCATTGAAGAATTTTGCCAGTTTTGAATAAGTGGATGTGCATGTGTGTGTACATACCGAGCGGTAGGTAGCCGATACACGGCACCATCCTGAAAGTGCCGACCACGTCTTCCAGCGATGCCCAGTCGGCGGTCTGCGCAGTGCGCACCATCTCGATTGCCTCCAGCCACATCGCGATGAACATGTTGGCGACACTGAACCAGTAGTAAGCATCCCAGAACACCCTTGAAGGAAGAGAATATTTAGAGGATTAGAGGATATTTAGAGGATAAAGCTAAAGGTAGTTTTTTTTATTAAAATTTTTACACTCAATGCTAGTGCTGTAGTTATAAGATTGGTTGATTTATCTAGTGAAATATTGTTTCAGAACGAACGAGTGGGAATCGAACACGACCCTTGGATTACCAGTCCAATAATCTGACTTGTTACTACTCGTACATCTAGCATTGTAAATGCAAAAATTTAAATAATAAAAAAATTATAAGAAATTACGCCTTTATCAATTGCTAAATGTGTTCTTTTGATTGTGATTTACCGCTGGCTTGCAGCGTAAATCACAAAGTACTAGTATAGAAATAAATATTATTATTATTAAAATAAGGTCACATTTTATCACTGCAAATATTTTGACAAAACATCTAATTATATCAGAGAATTAAGGCCCTAGCATTTAAAAAAAAAATTAGGCTAATTTTTTTTTGCTTTTCCTGACACAAAAATAGTAATATTTTAAGAGCGGCCTCTGTTTCGGCTCCTTTGAATTGAAACTACCGAAAGTGCTTTATTTTACTTTTTAATAGAAATGTCTTTTGGCGTTTTTCTTGAAAACTAGCGTATACAAATTTAAGGTTTTTTCATAAAAATAGTATGTTGTTGAATTTATCCTCAAAATATTTGCAGTTGATAAAATGTGACCTTATACATAATATAAGCCATAACCAACAGAAGCATATCCTGAACGCGCTGTCTGACCGTTTAGATTCACCGATGTTGAAACATTGGGTGCCACTACACACCGTCCTCTAACTGTGGGTGGTCGTACCCAATGCGCCAAGGTCGTCTATGTTAGTTTTTTTGGCAGATGTGATTTTTTGTTTAAGGTCTATTGTAATTACTTACAGTCTATGGAATTATTCTGAAATAAATATTTATTAATATTATTATAACTATCCCATTCCTGGACAAAGGCTTCCCTACACTGTTTCCACACCTTCTCGTCCCCTGCAACATCATGCCAGTCTTTCTTAAATAGGTCGTCCCGCCATCTTCGTCACGGTCTACCTGATCGTCTACCGCATACCGAACGATATGTGGGCGAATATCTTAACGACGGTAGAAAAATAAGCACGAAAAATCATAAAAAACAAAGAATAAGCAAAGTCATCGATACTTCAAAAAGTAAATAAAAAATTTCATTATACAAAAATGTTTGCACTGCACCCGGGGACTTGACTTTTCCACCTCCTCGACCTCCTCAAGGGATAGAAGGGTTAACCCGCTTAAAACCAAATGCACTAGCCTTCATGCCGCCAGGATGATCTGGAACCTTTAAGTATAAACAATCACCGGAGTATGTTTACAACTCCTGATTTAGATTTTACCTAGTGTCGGCGCCGCCGCCGTCGACACTCGCACAAACTTTTGTCTAAGGTAAACAATTAGTATGGAAACTCGCTTGCCTGATGAACTGATGACATTCCCTCTGGAAACCGTCTGACGGTGTTGCGATCACACGGCATGGGGAACCCCTTAAGTTTGTCGTAAATGGCCATCAGCAAACTATCTCAAATAAAAACATAATTGTGTTTTGTTTGAGAGAGTGTTTTTTTGTAAATCGTTATTTAAAAAAAAAACATATTTAAACAAATGCGTGTTGCATCTATATGTACTCGGACGCCCATGGTAACCACAGTACCATAGAATTGAATTTCTATTGTGTCTGGTTTAAGAACAACTGAGTGATTATGATCGAAATTGTTACCTGAACACCGCAAAAACGAAAACAACAACATTTCCCACTCGCAAGCATTGTGGCTAATATGACATTATTTTTATCACCCAACCCCCTCGAAAGGGTTTCATTGCTCAACGTAATCAGGTTAATAGGAGTTAATGGTTGGTTCTGCCCAATTCGCAGCTTGGTTCCGACTGAGTGAAATCGTTAATTGAAACCTCATAACGGAACAACAAGTAACTATTTAACTTTTATAACGCAATAAATGTCGGAACGTTGCTTGCATGTTGGTGTTTATAGAGTAACATAGTATATGTAGATATCTATGAAGGAAGGAAGGACTTTGTCTTTCAGTGGGACAAATAAGCTGATGATGCCACTGAGAATGCTGTGATGGTTCTATTTTTTTACAACAAATTAGTTTTTTATTATTTCACACTACAACTAACACTTATGCTACTGATTGTGAACGTGAGACGAGTTGCAGATTGAAAATATAATTTGATGCAGATGATGATGATGATGATGATGATGATGATGATGATGATGATGATGATGATGATGATGATGATGATGATGATGATGTTGTTGATGGTGATGATGATGATGATGATGATGATGATGATGATGATGATGATGATGATGATGATGTTGATAATGATGATGATCTAACAGTAGTGCCACTACGATAGCTATCTAAATAAAGGTCGCGCTCAATGGCTTGGATGAGGCCTATGTCCAGCAGTGAACTACGATATATTAATGATAACGATCAAATTAAACAAGAAGGCTTGTCTTTTAGTGTTATATGAATAAGCTAATCATTATAATCTTTAAACTTAACCTGCCCCAGGGAGAAGTAGTTCTTTCACAATGCGTTTTCCATATGTTTGTTATTAAAAACACTAGCATTTTTAAGCTTCCGCAAATTCTAGATAACTACACAGTAAAGATTTAAACAGGCGCTAAATCTATATGACTGAGATTGATGATGATTAAGATTGCTAGAAGAGTGCGAGTTGCTTTTATAATATCAATATCTTATTAAAACGTTTCTTATCTTATCTCCTTAACTCATTCTGTTTTATTTTTTCGCAGAGTATCTTCTCAAATAGAGACAGGGTACGATAACTAGTAAAATTTTATCTTACAAATATAACAAGACCATATTTTTTACAGTGTTATTCTCGTATCAATCCTTAAAAGCTGATGTAAGTGTGGATTTGGGCGCACTTTATAAGCCTATTCATCCTTTCAATTGCCTTATATCGGTCTTGAGAAGTATATTTTTTATCTTACAAAACTCTTGTTGATGCTTTTATAAGAACAAACAAACTTACAAGTGACTTACAATAGTGTGATTAAAGGGCAAATAACCTATTGTTTTTAAAAATAATTCAAAGACTCGTTAAAAACGTAAGTATTATGTATTAATTGTGGATAATTACAAAACGCTAGTGTGTATATTTTCTTACTCTTGTATTTGTCACACACTATATACGGCTATTTTGCAAAGTAGTTTTTCTCGATTGTTTTGAAATTTTAATAACAATATCTTTACGGGCCTTTTCAAAAATATGTTTTCAAGTTTTTAATAAATTTAATTGTTTGTGAAATATATCAAAATGTCGCCATTACCGTCAACTTTGACTTACTTATAAATCCTTTATCAGAGTAGTATAAGTCCAGTATTCTTATTAAAGCTTATATTAGCACTCGATAAGTCAATTAAACTCATCTACGAGGCCATATTGCCATATTGCCAAGTCGCTTGTAAGACTGTTAACGTGCTACTACTCTGTATTCGGTCCTAAATTACATTTTAAATACTGTAAGAGTAATATAAGACTCGCAGTCTGCAAAAAAAAACTTAGTAAAGTCACTTCTAAGACCGAATGTACTTACAAATGCATTTAGAAGTGTTAATTAAGAATCAAGTGTAATAGGACTTATAAAGTGCGCTTATAACACCACTGCTCTAGTTAATATTGTATACGATTTTCTTACACACGACTCAAGAACATGTTACAAGTATTAATGCTATACAGCTTAAATAGACTTACAACATGCTTTTATAAGGGTTTCTCTCTTAACTAAAACACATCTAATCCTTATATGAGACCATAGCTTTTATAAGCTTTTGTTTGTAAGGGTACTTTGTTAGTTGGGGAGCTTATCATAAATGGGTGTCTGAGGGGTGACTGAGGGGATATACAGATATAGAAATGGCTCCCGGAGTCAGATCTGATTATCAAACAAACAGTGTAACTCGGACTTTGTAGCATATGCGCCAGTAAAAGCATTCGTAAAGGCCCTTCTTACACGATGCTACTGAAAAGTGACGGAACCAGTTAAGGCGCTGACATCTACCCAATATTAAACATGTCTGTGCTGTAATAGCTAATGAAACAGCGCTCACTGTCGATCTGTATACACGCAAAAGGGATGCTAATAGTGCAGAAACCGCACTATACTCAAGTAAGGAAATTCGAAAAACGCTATTTATTTATGTAAATAGATACTGTTTAGTTTAGAGGTGACTTTGGACTTTTTTCTATCAAGGAAATTTTGTAAATTTTGTAATTCTGCATTTTAGAAACAAACATTGCGGCAAATATAATCTATTGTAACATCTATATTTCTTGGCGTTGTATGTTGAACACCTACTTTAATCAACATATATGAAGTGCATAGTGAAGCGCATTTCGCAGTTGTCAGCACTTTAAGGTGAAAACTCATTAGTAACGCGGAATCGTACCCGGCGCTACCTAATTTGTTGGAAAACCAACTTTACAATTTCCTGTATTCAGTGGAAATCAGTACCGCGCGATGCATGGCGAGTCGCGGGTGAAGTTACTCCTAATTTTGTAACTAACGTATACGAACCGCTATTGAAATTTGAGTGCTGTGACGAAAATTTCAATGGTTTTAGATACTCATTATTATAATAATCGAGGAGCTTGATGGCACTGTGGTTAACACGTCCAATCTGCAATTGCTAAGGTTAAGCAACTTTCGCAAAGGCTGGTCATCGGATGGGTGTCCAAAAGTTTATCATCTCAAGCTCTTCCGTGCTTTTCTAAAGCAGGCAGGCACGTAAACCCTTTCCCGGTTGCATTAGCAGTCGTTGACAACCTTCAATCCGCACTGGGCCCGCGTGGTGGTTTATGGCCCATTCTCCCTATCCATCCATAGGAAGGCTTGTGGACCAGCAGTGGGGACATAAAATGAGCTGGTAAATGAAAATTCAAGTTTGTGACTTCGTTTTGAATAGCGTCGTGTAAGAAGGGCCTAAGAAGGTTGAAAGGCAGGCGACTTGAGTAAACCTCATAGTTCTAACTATGTTTTTTGTTTTACACTTTTTGTTGAGACCTTTACAGAGCTGTTAGGAAGTACCAGGAGGTACAAAGAAAACAACATAATGTTTTATTCTGAAAGTAGTAAGAATGCAATTTGGCATTCTGTGAACAGTATGAAATTACAAAAAAAAAAACAACAAATGTTGAAAAAAATTCCACGAGCAGGATTTGAACCTGCACCCTTCTGACATACCGGGTCAGGTGCTCTCCCAATTGAACTATAGTGGTTCTAACCAGCCCGCCGAAATTATTCAACACTATTTACTTTTTACTTTGAAAGCCAAAGGCGCCCATTCAATGTCAACAACTACCGTCATTAACATCCGATCATAATATTTTTACAAATACTAAAGATCAGTTAAGAAGTAGGCAAGCTATTTATGTAATGTTTTTGTTTTGTTTATATAATTTTTAACGCAAATTTTGTTGCGAACAAATTACAAAAACACAAAAGTTGAAAAAATTTCCACGAGCAGGATTTGAACCTGCACCCATCTGACATACCAACAACAAATAACAAAAACATTTAGTATTTGTAAACATATTATGATCGGATGTTAATGACGGTAGTTGTTAACATTGAATGGGCGCCTTTGAATTTCAAAGTAAAAAAGTAAATACTTACCCCCTTATTCATAAAAACTATTTAAACATTATTTAGTTAATCATTGTTTTGTCTCTTTTTCTCAAATTCAAAATGACGTTTGTGTGACGTTGACAAAACAGTATTTAACTAAATAATGCTCAAATAGTTTTTTATGAATAAGGAGGTTTGTGTCGAATAATTTCGGCGGTGTGGTTAGAACCACGATGGCTCAATTCGGAGGTGCAGGTTCAAATCCTGCTCGTGTAAATTTTTTCAACATTTGTGTTTTTATAATTTGTTCGCAACAAAATTTGCGTTACAAATTATATAAACAAAACAAAACATTTTAATAAATTACAAGATAAAATTTTGCGGTCATAACATTGGACCGATTATCCAACAAAGGTCGTGGGTTCGATTCCCATTCAAGCTTCCTGAGGCTAGTTGATTTTTTCTTGTAAACATTTTATCTTGTAAATATAAAAACAAATAAATTATTTAAGCTAGCATTGAGGCAAAACTGTTGGCAAATACTACTACTAATTACTTTTACGGGTAACTTGTATTCGTAACGGTTCAATTTAGAGTTAAGTAATAACTTTTCTTTGCACTTAATCAAAGTGCCGTTTGATTACACAAAGTAATTTGAATGCTAATGAAATGATTTTAACTTCGGTATTTGCGTCTGACACACGGTTTTACTAAAACTAGCAAGGGCGCTTTTGCTCGAACCATTTGAATCATTATTTCGTTAAGTACGGAAAATATATATTTTATATAAGAAAAGTCCTATGATAATTATTAATCATTAAGCGATCTATATTTACCTACCTATCTACTCGTAACTATAATTAGGATGTAATATTTAATAGCAATAGACGCGACGCTTCACATTTTATATAAGTTATTATTAAATGTGGTTGTAGTTAATTTTACTATTATTATTAGTAATTATTAGCTTTACTATTACATGATTTAACAGTTGAAATTACTTATAATTAAGCCAATATAAGCTAAATATCAACATTATAATAAAATTGGAGACTTACTAAATTACAGATAAACTGATAAATTATTATTTTGTGTGGGTGGTCTAACCAAAATTACAAAAAAAGACACATACGTATCTATATTTAATATTATAAAGCTTAGAGTTTGTTTGAACGAGCTAATCTCAGGAACTACTGGTTCGAATTGAAAAATTATTTTTGTGTTGGATAGTCCATTTATCAAGAAAGGCTTTAGACTATATAACATTACGCTGCGACTAATAGGAGCGAAGCATCAGTGAAAAATGTTGCAAAAACGGGAACAAGAGCCTAAAAAATTAAAAATGCTGCCGAAAGTCACTATTCCACGCGGACGAAGTCGCGAGCACAGCTAGTATCTTATATAAACGGTGCTCTCCAAGCATATTTTTTAAAACATTTTAAATAGTTTTTTAGCGGTCTGATTTTGACATTTTGGTCTATTGTATTTTTGTCCTCGCGTCAGGCGTGGGTGGAGTCATTTGCCGCGCTAATTATAAAAAGAAAACTGGCCGCTGAGACACTACAGTAGCAGTCTTAAAATAGCAGAATGGAGGCTGTAACCCAGCTCATATAGTTACCTTGCTAAATTTGAGTCCTTCCTCCCCAGTCGGAGCCCAACCCCCGTGAGGACCACGCGTGGGATGTCGTAGGTGCGGTCGTAATCCTCTACACAGCAGCACAGTTTCTAACAAAAAATAAATTATAATATTTATAATTAAGGCTGAAATCGAATATGATTCCTTTGGCTTACATAAAAGGGCACAGAATAACTAAAAGTATGAAGAAGAAGAAAAACATTTATTGACACTCACACACGCACACAATTTAAAATAAAAAAAATATGCACAAAGCAAATTGAATACGAGAAAAAGAACCAGAAATAAACAGAGTAGGTACGGGTTTAAGCTTCGAATAGTTCTTCCGTGTTTTGTTTCTCTAATTTAAAACATTACAGGAACAAGATACGGAATATCTATTCTAGGAATAGGTATACTCTGTGCGGCGGCGGTAAGAGTAGATAATGTTGATTTAAAAAATTTATTGCCTTCTTTTGTACAAACACATATTTAAAAAAAACATAAGGATAGTAAAAAAATCACATCTCTTCTGGTAGAACTTACTTTTGGTCCTAAGTGTTTTTTCTTTGTTAACAATTTTTCCAAAGAAGTCATGTTGTTTTGTGTAAAGTAACCTGACAAAGGTAGTGACATTTCTTCAAGAGTTTTTATATCATTTTTTTAGGGATCCATCATTGGGAAACCTAAGCCCTTTCACAATAATACTTACTGGCAGAGCTAAAGACAAATGCAGCTCTTACGGAACTCGCATTTAATGTAACAAGAGTGCATACTTTTAAATTAAGTACTTAGGTTTTTTTCTTATAATGTAACTATAGTTAGTAACGCCCAGTGGCAAACGTCGCAAATCGACCGTAGCTTACAAAATATATTAAGCTTATACAATGTAATGTGATACATAAAGTATTATATGAAACAGGCTTAACAGCTTAAAAGGAGACCTCCTGTCCCTAAAGAATGTAAAACAAAAATATTGTTACAGAAAATATACATACATTTTTTTTAAGTATTATATAATTTTTACGTTTCCCAACTCCTTTTGCATATCCACTTCAAATATGCCATATCTCAAACTTTTCCGTGGACGCAATGTGCTTAAAAAGGAGCACGAAGTTATCACTTCACATTTCAATATATAGATAGATAGATATTATATTTAGATGAGCCAGCAAACAAGCATACGTCTGAAGGATTCACCCCAGCCTCCATGAACACTTTCAAGAGTACGATTGATTGTGCGTACGAGCAACGCACCAACGTACACGTAATAGACAACCTCTACGGACACGGAAACTCGCTACAGCAGTGCTATTCTTTGAGAAAAACAGCGTCGACCTCGACATTGAATTCGCTCATAACTTGCAAACGAATGTAGATTTTATTACTATATATAAAATCTACATTAATTTAATATATTAATTAATATATGAGCGAATTCAACGTCGAGTTCGACGCTGTTTTGCTTAGAGAATAGCGCTGCAGCTGTGCTTGGACTGTTTTGAGATGGTTAAGTGTTGATTATCAATAAAAATAAGGTTTTGAACGTTCGTTGAATGGGTAAAACTACGATAATTTGAAGTTGTGTTTACCTTGATTCTCGTAGGAGACACTCAACCATTGATAGTTTCTAACTTTGTAGATGCGAACTTTTCAAAATACAATTGTTAGCGGAGTAGTTGTAGGCGTTGCCCGTACCAACTTTCACTAACTTTGTTACTCTTTTCTTTGTTTTAGTAGTAGGCGATCTGAGTTATGTTACTATTGATATGTTTTTTGGCTAAACGTGCCAGCCTCGAATTTTTAAACTTCTTTTGGCCAAACTTCTTTACTGTAAAAAATAATGCAAAGATTTCCATGAACTGAAAAACCTTCTTACATTTTATTCAAATCAAATCAAATCAAATCAAATATCTTTATTTGCGAGAATACAGGTCACAGGTACAGTTGTTGGGTTATTTTACTTCGAGCCAATGCATTCTACCAGTTTACTGGTGTGAAAATATTAATTAAAATTTTATTCATGACAATACTTATCACTATTTCAAATCATCCCTCTTAAACATAAACAAGGCAAAAATCATAAAAACACAATAAATAGCACATAAATATGAAAAAATAAAAAAATAAGAAATCTATGTCACAATCTCAATAATATTGAAATAGTCATCAATTACACAATAATTTATTAATGTCTATTTAACCAATGTTATGTTTATAATTATTAAATTCATTCATGGTATAAAGTTTTCAAGGAGCCAATTGGATAATTTATTTTTAAAAGTGACAAGGGGTAAGTTTTTAAAAGTATTTGGTATCTTATTATAAACATGAATAGCCATTAAGTAAGCATTCCTTTTATAAACCTCAGATTTACATACAGGTAAATAAAGTTTATCTACATGTCTTGTGTTCCTAGAAACGGCATCGGACTGTTTTTCAAAGTAATTTGGATGTAGCTTTACAAAAGTACACAATTCCCTTACATACATGCAGGTCAATGGAAGTATCCTAAGTCTCTTAAATAATGGCCTACAGCTATCCATGAACCATGCACCACATATGGCTCTAACGCATTTTTTTTGAACCTTGAAAACTCTATCTGCTTCGACTGAATTACCCCATAACAATAATCCATACGCAAGCACAGATGAGACATGATATGCGCTGTGCGCCACTTCCTTAGAAACGGTAATACGTAAGCGGCACAGTGCATAAACAAATCTGTTCAATTTACCACAGATAAGCTCAACATGCGCTTTCCAATCACAGTGTTCATCCATAACTATACCCAAGAATTTGTTAGTTTTTACTTGTTCAATTGTATTGTTGTTGTTTTTTATATTAAGTTTTAATTTTTTGGCTCTATTGGTTTGAAATTGAATCATTTTTGTTTTACTAACATTAATTTTTAAATTATTATCATTTAGCCACTTCACAACACTAGCTAAAGCATCATTTATATCACTCTCATAATCATCTCTCAAGTTGCATTTTATAAGCAATGTATCATCGGCAAACAATATAGTTTTATGATGAGTGGCATTTGGAAGATCATTAATGTACATCAAAAACAAAAATGGTCCTAGTACGCTCCCCTGTGGTACACCAAACAAATTTTGTTTATTTAATGATTGGAATGTGGTTTTTTTACCATTGACAATTTTTGTAATTTCCGGACATTGTTTTCGATCTCTTAGGTAGTTATAGAGCCACGTATTCGCGTTTCCTCTTATGCAGTATCTTTCCAATTTATATAATAGAAGCTTGTGGTCCACAAAATCGAATGCCTTGGTCATATCAAGGAACACAGCTGTTATTGGTAATTTTACATTAATTGCTTCCGTTATGACCCCTACTAAATTAAAGCAAGCAAGAGATGTAGTGCTATTTTGACGAAAACCATACTGTTCATGTTGAAGTAAATCGTGTTTATTTACGAAATTCCATAACCGTTTTAGAATTGCTTTTTCAAATATTTTTCTTTAATACACTTGGAAACATACCTTGTTCAAACGATAGATTAATACTATAACTTAATGGTTTGCATATGTGTTGTGCGGACAATTTGATAATTTTTGTACAAATGCCATCTGGTCCCGTAGAATTTGTACTATTCAGAGATCTAATAATTCCCAAAATTTCATTTTCGTCAGTTGGTTGTAAAAATATAGTATGATTATTATTTATATTCAAAGATTTATGTATTTCATTCTGATCATATTGAAATGTATTTGTCAAATTAATAAAAAAGTCATTAAAAAGTTACATATATGTTGAGGATTGTCATAAGTATTATTATTAATAATGATTGAATCAATTTGATTAACTGATTTACTATTAATAACATTTTCTTGAATAACTTGCCAAGATGCCTTACATTTATTTCTGTTCTTATCAATAAATATTTTATTTTGTATTTGTTGCGATTTAAGTATGCATTTTTTTAACACACTATTATATGCTTTATAATGCTTAGCGTTACTAAATTATTTAGCTCCTGACTGTTTTTATTTTAAATAAAGGTACCTTTTACGTACACAAGACAATTTGAGACCTTTAGTTATCCAATTAATTTTTACGTTTACGATTTGTTACTTTAATTCTTATCTCAGGAAAACATAGTTTATAAAATAATGAAAATAATTGGTGGAATGTTTCGAATGCCCCATTTAAAGTTGAGTTTTCATATACATCAAAAAATGTAAGTGCTGATATACAATTAATAAACTTTCTGATATTCTCATCACTAAAATCTCTTCTCGTTTTCAACCATTGTAATAACTTGTATTTTTTATTAACTTTAATTGTTAGTACATGTCCAGTTTCATGATCAGATAAAGCAAGATGGTGGACACTAGATTGAACTAGTTTGAAATTACTTGCAAACTGGTCAAGACAAGCCAATTGCCTTGTAGGTGATTTTATATGTACTGCCATGCCATAATTATTTAAAATACTAAAGAGTTCCTGTGATATTTTGCTGATTTTTAAAGTGTCAATATTCCAATCTCCGCATAAAATTACCTTTTTATTTTTTTTCGTTAATTTTGTAAGTAGGATGTTAAGTTTGTTAAAAAATATATCCGGATTGCTGCAAGGGGTTCTATATATACAAACTATTATTATTTTATGAGTCAAAAGCTCCACACCAGAACATTCAAAATGATACTGACAAGCCATTTCATTAATGCAATTGATATTCCTATATTCCATACTATTTTTTGCCAGAATGCAGGTGCCTCCGCGTCTTTTCTCACGTGAGTAAGACGCAACTAACCTATAATTAGGTATTTTAAAAAGTCCTTCCGTTCCCTTTTTAATAAAAGTTTCACTGAGACATATCACATCTATTTCACTATTTTGTTGACTTAACTCTATTAATGCTAATGTAATTTCCTCTGATTTATTTAAAGCTCCCGCAATATTCTGATGTAGTATTTTTATTGTTTCCAATCTTTTGTTATTTGTTTTATTGACGAAAAAAGTGTTGGACATCATTTTTTGTAGCATTTTGTGTCATAAAATAGTAGGGTATAGTACCTCTTTTTGGAGGCTCACAGGTCGGTTTGGCATTAATTAAACTAGAAGTTGGCCTTAGCGGTGCAGTGGTAGTAAGCATAATATTATCTTCATTTATGTTATTACAAAATATATTATTATTAAATTCAATGTCCTTAATTAATATAGAAATGTCATAGAATATTGTACGTAGTCCAAACCTATTTATATTACCAGTGTGTCTATAAAACATATTATAGTCATAGGTTAAATTTAAATTTGAATCCAAAAGGTATGCATACATGTGTGTTATTATGTCTCGATATAATAAATTATTAAAATTCTCAACTCTCCAATTAAATGCCGTTGAATATTTGTTACACTTAAATGATGGCGCACAAATTATAAAATTAGTATGACTAAGGTTTTTTAAACTATTTCTGATAAAAGTTATTAATTTTACATAATTACTAGTCACTTTAAAGTCCTCGGGCCCAACAAATATTATACAATAGTCGTTCATGGTGAAATTCGCTAGCTTCGTATGTAATCCTTCAAGCAACTGTTGTACACCTCCGTTAGGAATCACGTAATGGCAAAGTTCATAGTTACTGTTTATATCTAGAACATCTTCTGCTATCAATCTCAAATTGCTTCCTGTGCTGGTACTCAGCAAGCATAATTTGTTCAGTTTTAGTTGTAATTTTTCTTTGATCTTTGTGCTCAAAATACTATTTTTAGACGAATCAAACTCTACGCCTTCATTTTCCAGATATTTTTTTCTTTGCGACTCTTGAGACAATATATTAATGTTATCTATTACTTCTACCGGCCTCTCGTAAAACTGTTTATTTAGCAATAGAGTTTTACTTTTTTTAGGCGTAATTTTATTTGGTGTGTTCATTAAACTTTTGCTTAAATTTTTTGTAACTTTTTGGACAATTCATGTTTTGCATCCAATGCTTGTATTGTTCTCTTAAGTTGTGTATTCTCTAGAGACAAATTGTCAATTTCTTGGTTTGCCGATAGAAGTTCTACTTTCAATTTATCTATTTGATTCTTTAGTTCCTGTATTTGTTCATCCATCTCACCGTCAGTGGAAATATTTGGTAAACTATTTGCAGTCATGTCTAACGTTGTATCACTCATTTTATCTTCATCTTTTTTTTCGCTCAAAGATTGTGTACGTGGTCTGCGAAACGTGATATTTTGTAGAAAACTCATTTTAGAGTTCAAAAAGACAATTTTGCTGTGGCGGGATTTGAACCACGATCCGCCGGTTGTCAAGCACCAAGCTTAGCCGTTGCACCACGGAGCTCTTTGATAAGACGACCAAAGTTCCGATCACGTACCTGTGATTAAACTTATATACAGGTAGATAGGTAGGTACCACGGAGACTTGCGGAGCTTTTATGTGGATATACCGTCTACACAATTTTAAAATCTGAACTACTGGCACTATCACTAGTTAATCGTTTATTTAAGGAAGAAAACAAGACAGAATTGTCTTTATTTAATGTTTGTTGATTGCCGAATATAGTGCCAAAAGAGAATAAATATAGCACTTCGATTGAAATTAGTTTTAACCACTAATAATAATTTTCTTCTATGACTAAAGTTGTAACACTACCGCTTCGTATCACAATCTCGGACGAACTTTATACCTAATATAACTTTATACCTACCTATTATAACTTTATACCTAATGATTTTATGAAAAACAAAAATGTCTTACTTTAAAAACGCTTTGTTTGGCGAGTGGTAATCTGGGATGAATTGCCATTGCCAGGTCGTCGGCAAAGTGTTTCGATTTTTAATGCGCGCCCTGCAGCGCTATTCTCTAAGCAAAACAGCGTCGACCTCGACATTGAACTCGCTCATAACTTGCAAACGAATGTAGACTTTATTACTATGTAAAAAAGAAATAAGAAATTCGTTTGCAAGTTATGAGCGAATTCAACGTCGAGTTCGATGCACTGCTGGCATGTGATCACCAACCTGCATTTGGCAAGCGTGGGGATCAAGCTAATATCCATTAAGAATTAATTTCAATGATGGTCAGGCTTTTGCCAGCAGTAGGACACTGGGATAGGTACTTTAGCAACAGAATAAGGAGTCCCTACTTCCTCATTTTATATTAATACTAGCCGCCACCCGCCCGCTTCGCTGTGCGAAAATAATGGATCAATGAATGCTAATCAAAATAATAATTATTTTTACCAACATGATAATATAGCTTATCATTTACCAAATCTCATGTTCTTACTACATACAAATTTTCATCAAGAGCCGTTACCCGCCTGCTTCGCTGAGTGTAAACTTGTGAATAAAATTTTATTTTATTTTATTTTTATATCCCATCGTTTGTACAATCTCATGGTTCTTACTACATACTGTAAGCCTATTGTAATATTATTTGTTTTATTATTTGTTTAAACCTGATGGAATATTGTTTTCATAGTTCTACTGACCCGGATGTGATACGTTTATGATTTAATAAAAACAGCAACAATTAATTGTAAAAGTCATTATGTATTGGATTGATAAAATTAGCCTAATTCTAATAGTAATTATTTGTGGTAAACATTATAAATCATAAATGTGTAGTTTTAAGAGAAGTATATTTTATAAAAGATCGTGTATTGATACTGACGGTACCCTCTTGCGTGGCGAGAGGCTCCGTCACTATTCGTTGCGGAATTGTTTGGTCGGGTTGAAGTGTGAACATTCTGGTGGAATAATACAAAGTGTGCAAGTACAACGACTTTCATTTGAGCATCGTACAAGCCTCAAGCTATCCCTATAACTTCAGAAGTGGGATCGACGAAAATTTTCTTTGTTTTTGTTCTACGCCTACAAATATAAAAACGTAAGTAAAGTAATTCTATCGTTTATTTCATGCACTTAATTCATTTATTTTCATCAAAAATAAGAAAAGTGATCTGAACACATCAATACACCTACTGTGTATCTTTTTTTATCTACTTCAAATTTGTAAAGTATGACTAACTGTTAATAACGTTAACGTCATTTTAAAATGCAAGAAACAGAATTAAATAAAAAATAAAAAACATCTGTTGGTTGAATGTTGTAGATTAACCGCTACAATTGTAAAAGGGTCTACTGAGCAGTCTTTCCATTTACCTGTGTGTATATTTAAAACGCAACATTTCTTTTTCTCCTATAATGTGAATGTAAAATTAATGTGTATTGGTAGTGGAATGACTCATACAGTTTGCGAGTGGATAAATAAGTACATGATAACAGATGATAGTAAATGAAGTACATGTATTTTAGTTTTTATTTTTTATTTTTATTAACTAATAAAATGAAAACGGTGTTACATGGCTATAGTACCTTAGGAAACCAGTGAATTTGAGCGTCACTAAGGGATTAACGTTGTTTGGTTCTTTATGTTTTATTTGGTTTTTGTCAAGAATACCCTCTGTCCGAATAATTATTTTTCGTTATTGTTGTGCTAAAGTGAGAAAACAGTTGAACCTAATCGTTATGCTAATAATAGAGAAATAAATATAGGAAAACCTTGAAAGGGCTAGTATCAATTACGACAACGTTAACATCTTTGATTACGTGTTTAATTAAGTAATTAAGATAGTTGAGAGAAAACTATTATCATTTTTTATAGTAGAGTGATAAAGAATTTTAAACAATGGTTTACTAAGCTGTGTTCTGTCAGTTTCAGTTTTCTGACAATGGATCGTGATGGCAATGAAAGCCGAGACTATGAGCGTTTTAGTGCAGACCCAGGTGTGCCCAGGTTTGAGGGCCAGGGTCAGGAAGCACTTAACTTAAAGAGACGTGAGACTAGTCATGCGACCTGGCCAGGAGAACCTAGGTGTAAAGGTCAGGCCAGGTTAGCATGGAGGCAGTATTCTGAACAACCAAGGGTATCACGGGAGCGTTTTACCGAGGTTAATAATAATTATCGAATCGACGGAGAGCGTCGAGGACGAAGTGTGCGCCATTCACAAATGGCAGGGGAGAGGTCACTCCGTACACCGGCTAGAATGTTGAGAGATTGTACGCCTAGCGTAGAAGCTGGTAAATATGAGGGCGTGGATGTGAGGAGCTCCAGTCGGCGCTCACGTAGACCCTCGGGCGAGAGGAGTCAGAGGCCTGAAACCAGTTTTGGAAGGAAGCGAAGTTTATCAAGAGACTCAGGTGAGCTGCAACCATCTTATCCTAAGCAATATAAAAGTGCAAGTTCCACAGACGCTATATTAGATAAGTTTTTGTCAATTTTGCAATCAGTCAAGAGTTCAGACAAGTCCAAGCTGACTTTCAATACTAATATTGTCCCCGAGTTTGACCCTATGTCAAAGGAACAAACAGTTTTGACATGGCTAACAAAGGTGGAGGAGTGTGCTGAAATATACGGCTGGGAGGACAGGGAGATAATTCATTATGCATTACCAAAGTTGACTGGTGTGGCTAGGTCTTGGTACCAAAGTTTGCCGACGATGATGTTCACGTGGGTCGAATGGAAAAAGAAATTAATAGAATCTTTTCCTGTCCGCGAAGACTATGCTGAACTGTTGACTGAGATGCTTGCCAAAAGAGTTAAATACGGAGAATCATTAGAACATTATTACTATGCCAAAATAAATTTGTTAAATAGATGTAAGATTTATGGACGCCAGGCTGTTGATTGTCTACTGTACGGTGTTGAAGATAGAGCTATAAAAGTAGGTGCACAGGCCGCTCAATTTTCTGAACCGGAACAAGTATTAAAATATTTTAGAACTGTGAAAGTAGGGCACAGTCGTGAAAGTAACGATTTTAAGTCTCGTAATGACCGCAAGGGTGTAGTTTTTACCGCAAAACCTAGTAGTTCTAAAATGACATGCTACAATTGTGATGAACCTGGGCATCCGAGTTTTAAATGCGAAAAGCCTTCAGCAAAATGTACCACTTGTGATAGATTGGGACATTTGTCTATCCATTGTTATAAAAACAAACCTGTTAACAAAGATCGTAACAAGGATATGAATCAAGCTAAAAACAAAAATGAGAAACAGGTATCTCAGCTATGCTTGGCTGAAGACTTGACCGCCAAATACATGATTTATATTAAGGTCAACGACCAGGCTGTAGATTGTCACTTAGATCTAGGTAGTCAGTGTTCCCTCATTAAGTTGTCAAAGGCTAAAGAACTTAGTTTGAATATTTTGGTGCCGGAGGACTTGCCTGTTCTAAGGGGTATAGGTTCAAATTTAGTTACTCCAGTAGGTATGGCGACTGTTTCCGTTGAAGTCCAAGGCATAAAGGAAATAATTAATTTGTATGTGGTAGATGACTATGTTATCAACCAGTCGGTTCTTTTGGGACATTCATTTACAGAAAAGCCCGACATCATCATCACTAAGACTCCCACCGCAGTCTTATTCAAAAAAATTTCTTGTGCTAAAATGCATCTCGTAACGAGTAAAGATGTAGAAATCCCTACTAATTCTTTACGTGCTGTCCAAGTCGTCACTAGTCCAAGTGTAGATGCCCTAGTTTATGTTGAAGGATGTTTAAGAGGCCCCGAAGGGAAGGAATACTATCTTTTACCAGGCGAATACGAGATTAAAGCTGGTTTTAGTGCACTGTTAATTCATAACGCCTCTGCAAACTCAATTACGCTTAAAAGTGGGACTCTTTAACACGAGTGCAATACAAAAATATAGGAGGAAGTACACGGCTTGTTTTAGACTCGTACAACGTTACCTTCCGTGAAACCCAAAAGAGTGAAATCTTAAATTGTAATCCTAACTTAAACAAAGAGGAACGATTGAATTTAGAACATTTAATAGAAAAATATAGTATTTGTTTTTCGAATGGACTTAATGATCTGGGATTTACAGATTTGACGGAAATGGTAATTGAACTTCAAGACACTGAACCGGTTGTTTATCGGCCTTACCGTATGTCTTACGCTGATAGGGCTCTGGTTAGAAATATGGTACAGGACATGGTTGATCATGGTATAGTTAGGGAGTCTACTTCAACGTACGCTAGTCCAATAGTTTTGGTCCAAAAAAAAACCGGTGATAAACGTTTATGCGTTGACTACAGGGCATTAAACCGTAAAACTAAAAAGGAACACTATCCCCTCCCTCGAATCGAGGATCAATTAGATCAGTTGTCAGGTAATAAAGTATTTACATCGCTAGACCTGGCATCTGGCTATTACCAGATACCGATTGCCGAGGAGTCACGGCATAAGACTGCCTTTGTAACACCAGACGGCCAATTTGAGTACAACCGTATGCCGTTTGGTTTGGTGAACGCGCCTTCGGTTTTTCAGCGCACTATTAACAAAATACTACTCGAAGCCAAAATAAAATACGCTGTGATCTACATGGATGACGTCCTTATTCCTGCCAAGGACGTTGCCGAGGGTCTACAGCGCTTGGAAGAAGTTTTAGAACTTCTTAAGAAGGGCGGTCTAACGTTAAAACTAGGCAAGTGTCACTTTTTTCTCGATACTATTGACTTTCTTGGGTATGAGGTTAGTTCCAATGGGATTAGACCTGGGAACCGGAAAACTGAAGCGGTGTCCAAATTTCCGAAACCCAAAAATCAGCATGAGTTAAGACAATTTCTTGGACTGTCAAGATACTTTAGGCGGTTTATAATGAATTATGCCTTACTAGCAGCACCTCTTACCAATTTATTGAGAAAGGACGTAAAGTGGTCCTGGGGTGACGGTCAAGATAGTGCATTTGAGAAAATAAAAGATATGCTGATTAATAGACCTATCCTTGCACTTTATGATCATGATGCGGAAACACAGCTACATACTGATGCTAGTAAAGATGGAATAGCTGGCATCTTACTTCAAGCCAATTTGAATGGCATTTTCCAACCTGTGTCATATTTTAGCCGCAAGACTAACCCAGACGAACGTAAATTCCATTCGTATGATCTCGAAACACTAGCTGTAGTGGCATCTCTAAACCGATTTAGAGTTTACCTTATTGGCATAGCGTTTAAAATATTCACTGATTGCAATGCATTGCGCTCTACTTTGATCAAACGTGATTTAATCCCGCGAATAGCCAGATGGTGAATACAACTGCAGGAGTTTGATTGCACCATTGAGTATAGACCGGGAGTACGTATGACTCACGTTGACGCACTGAGCCGCAACCCAGTTAACGACAGCAATACAGAACCTGTCACGTGCCTAGATGTTTTAGCTATCGAACACTGTGAACAGGACTGGATTGCTACAGTACAATCAGCCGACGAAGAGGTAAAGAAAATAAAAGAGATCTTATCAGATTCCGATTCGGAACACGTAATTGACATCCACAATAACTATAAATTAAAAAATAATCGGGTCTACAGAATCGTAGGTGATGAAATTAAGTGGTTTGTACCAAAATCAGTACGTTGGCAGATTTTGAAAATGAACCACGATGACGTAGGTCATTGTGGCTTCGACAAAACTTTGCAACGTATTCGTCAGAATTATTGGTTTGCAAAAATGCGTAAATTTGTTAAAAAATACGTCTCCTCATGCCTTGAATGTTTACACCATAAAACACCCGGTGGTAAACGTGAGGGTGAACTACACCCTATTGACAAACCTAGCATCCCCTTTCATACGGTTCATGCAGACCACTTAGGCCCATTTATTAAAAGTAAAAAAAGGCAATTGCTACTTGCTTGTTTTGGTTGACGGATTCACTAAATACGTTAATATCAGACCTGTTAAAGATACGAAATCTGCGACTTCAATAAGAATTCTCAGAGATCACGTCAGTTACTTCGGAGTCCCAACACGACTTATCACGGACAAAGGCACCAGCTTCACTAGCGGTGTCTTTAAAACATTCATTACATCATACGGCATCAAACACGTAATTAATGCCGTATCAACGCCTCGTGCAAATGGTCAAGTAGAGAGGTTCAATAGCACAATTCTAGATGCACTCTCTACTTCGACTCATGGCAAAGACGAAAAGACTTGGGACGATCAAATTCCGGATATCCAGTTAGGTCTCAACACGACAACTCACAAAACAACTCAAAAATCACCATCAGAGTTGCTTTTTGGATTTAACATTAAATGTAGGAGCGAAGGAATTCTAAGTGAGGTTTTAGATGAAACCGTTACCTTAACATCCGCTGAGCAGCTAGTAGATATTAGAGACGAAGCTAGGGATAAAATAAAAGAAAAACAAATTAAAGACAGCGAAAGGTTTAATAGTCGTAGAAAACCGCCAAAACAGTATTCTCAAGGAGATTTAGTGCGTGTAGAGCGACAAGTCCCTCACGACGGACAGTCACAAAAACTCGTTGTTAAGTACCAGGGACCTTATCGTGTCATGAAGATACTTCCCAACGATAGATATATTATCGAAGACACTCCTTTGTCTCGTAAAAATAACCGTCGTTACGAAGCTGTTGTAGCAGTAGACAAAATGCAGCCATGGCTACATTTCAATAGAGATTTAGATAGTAGTAGTGAAGAAGTTAATTCAGAGGAGGAGTAAAAAAAAAAAAAAATGGCATGCAATTAAAGTGAGTTTATTCTATAGTAATTAAATGGACAATTATAAATATTTGGAATGATTTATTACAAGCTAAATTTAATTCTACATAAAAAAAAAATATGTAACAAAATATATTTAGGTACATTGTTAGTTAATTCGTAATAAAAGTAGATAATTAAATAAAAATGTTTATTAATTGTATGAATAAGTTAACTGTATAAATTAAAAACATAAAATCGTATTGAAAAGATGTGTGAAATGATTGTCATATGTTAAAATAGAAATGTACATAATTATAAATTTATTAAAAATAAAAAGCTTTACTGTTAATAAAAATTAAAAAAAAACAAAAAAATAAAAACGAAATATATTAATATGGGTAGAGTAAATAATGTTAGTTAATTGTATGTTATGTTAAGTTTATATAAAAACATGTATAATTTATTTGAAAAATGTATAAATTAGTATAAATTATGTTAAAATAAAAATATTAATTGTAATAAAATCATCAAAATGGCATTAATTATCATTAGGCACATCATTGTAGACAACACTTATTTTATTTAAATAATCATCATTAAATCTTATGCGAAGGGACTCGCTTTTTACAGGAAGGCCGAGCTGTAAGCCTATTGTAATATTATTTGTTTTATTATTTGTTTAAACCTGATGGAATATTGTTTTCATAGTTCTACTGACCCGGATGTGATACGTTTATGATTTAATAAAAACAGCAACAATTAATTGTAAAAGTCATTATGTATTGGATTGATAAAATTAGCCTAATTCTAATAGTAATTATTTGTGGTAAACATTATAAATCATAAATGTGTAGTTTTAAGAGAAGTATATTTTATAAAAGATCGTGTATTGATACTGACGGTACCCTCTTGCGTGGCGAGAGGCTCCGTCACTATTCGTTGCGGAATTGTTTGGTCGGGTTGAAGTGTGAACATTCTGGTGGAATAATACAAAGTGTGCAAGTACAACGACTTTCATTTGAGCATCGTACAAGCCTCAAGCTATCCCTATAATACAAATTTTCATCAAGATCGGTCAAGCCGTTCTTGAGTTATAAGAGGACATACAGATAGACAGACATATATATAGATATATTAAAAAAAATGGCTTTATTACTCAATATCGGTTTAACAAAATGTTGAGACATCCCAGAAAGTAATACAATACTCGTATAATTGGGGTTGACTCGCTCTTCCATAGATAGATATACAGACAAAAATTTCAAAAATCGTAGAATTGGTGTCAGTGAGTCAAAACGAATATTTATCCCAAAATTTGTCAGAAAAATTACATGTACAGACAGAGCCTACAGATTCATATAGTAGTATTAGTATAAGTTTATAGATATAGATAGATAATCTGTGATGTATAATCGTTCTGTTTTCAAATTCAGAACAACAATTAAAAAATGGCGTCTCGCCTGAATCAGAAAATGGCGATCACGTACAAAATCACTTCCCGCGATGGATTTTCCTTGTAGGAGACCGTCATAATTATTTGCATCTACAAGACCCTTTCATAAAATGGAAAGTGTTTTGACTTTTTATAAGCATTCAGATGATTTCCTTGAAATAAATAAATAATAATAATAATAAACTTTCCTACACTCACACCAATTATCTAGCCCAAGAGAAGCTTCGTTATGAAACTCGTTAGATGGTTACTAGACAACGGATAAACATACTTAAAATACTTAAATACATACTTATTATACATAGAAAACACCCAGACCCGAGACAAATTAGAAAAACAATCATTTCTAAATTGACCCGACCGGGGATCGAACCCGGGACCTCAGAGATGGCGACACCAAGAAAACCGGTGTACAAACCACTCGACCAAGGACGTCGTCAAAAAATAAATAAGAAAATAAATAATAAATATAAATAAATAATAAATAAAAAGGTTGATTAAAATAATTTAAAAATACTCTACCTAAACTTGTAAAAGCTTTGTTAATATCATAACTTGTACGAACTTGCATTTTACGATAATTGTATTAAAATTAAAATTAAAAGAAATATATAATTTAAAAGCAATCTGATCAATTCACGGGGATAGTGAATTATGACGACAAGCTATTCTTTTCCATCAACTAATTTTTTTTAATTCAACCGCCTCGGTAGTTTCCCCGGGTTCGATTCCCAGGGGGTGTTCATGTTTGTCTACTTGGTTTTGTTGGAGGTAGGGTGTTTGTCCGCCTACAGCTATCACCACTCATCTAAATATGTCGCCATAACATGTTCATGCCCTCGTAGTTTTTTTTTTAATTATTATTTAACTTGTCCCCCGACGTGGGTCAGTGTCGGAGACATTGTATTTCTGTATATATATATCTTCCTACTGTTTATTTTACATTTACATTTTCTTGGCACGATGTGCCCCATCTACTTATCCTATATCTTATTTACTATACTTATTTTCTAACTTACATACTATTTCTTACAGCAGTTTCTTAATTTCACTATAATAACATTCATGCTTATTCTATACTTATTTTTCTTACATTTTCTTATACTTTAGTTAATACACATTTCTTCTTTATTATTGTTGTTTACCTTACTTATTCTTATTTCTACAATTCTGTCTATTTTATATCTTATATTTTACATCTTGTTTTCTTGTATGTTACTTCTGGTATATTCAAAATACGGGTAAGAACATACATTTTGCTACGTCTTGTTTCTTTTTATTACTTGCCTGGCTATATTAGTACAGAGTTCCAGAAATGACGTTCTCATGTATTTGTGTGCTAGAATTTTGTGTATACTCTCTTTATTTAATTTCATACCTATCTTTCTTTCATACTTCATTCTTTCATACTCATGGACCGGGCACTCCGTAATAACGTGCAGTATCGACTCTTCGTGTTCGGGGTCACAGATGCACGATGGACTCTCCTTGCACTTGAAGCGGTTCAAGTACGAGGAGAACCCACCGTGCCCCGTCATTATTTGAGTTATTACACCAGTCGGCTTGATTTTTCTGACGAGCCTATATGCCGCGATCGCATCTGGAAGGAACACCTTCGTCACGGAGGCCGTCGTCCCCGCATCGTATCTCCGGGCCCATTCGCCAATCGACTCATCACGAATGAATCGCTTGGCGAACGAGACCGGGCATAGGTCGTAGTCTGGCTTCCTCCGCGACGAAGATGCAGCCTCCTTTGCAAGTTCGTCCGCGCGTTCGTTCCCGGGCAGTCCCGCGTGGGCTTTCACCCAAAACAAATTCACAGTTTTGCCTCGCGTGGAGGCCTCCTTCAGGTTTGCCCGCGAATCGTGTGCTAAGCGGTGGAGCGAGCTACGGTTTGTTAAGGTTTCCAGCGCAGATCTGGAGTCGCTGTAAATACCGTAGCTCGTTTCACCCCTCTTGAGAATTTCCGCAGTCGCCCTGAATATGGCGAGAAGTTCAGCTTGGTACACCGTGCAGTAGTTGGCTAGGTGTAATTTAATTGCTTTGGCCTCGGCTCCCCCCCCTCCAAATGGATATGGAAGCGCCGACGCCTCCGTCAATTTTGCTACCATCAGTATAAATTTGAACTTCCTGCACGGCGTACCTATCGAGGGCCTCTTGGTCCCCGAGGGCCACGAACTCACTCCCCACATTCAGTGCGGGGTGCGGGATTTCCGCGAAGCCAACAGGCGCCTCCATCTCCCTGTCATCCGGCAAAGCCCGAGATCTGCCTCTCCTCGCGTCATACAAGGCCGAAGCCTCAAGAATGCGGAGGTCTAGGGGCAGTATCCCGGACAGCAAAAGTGCCGAATTGAGGGAGACTGTGCGGTACGCACCACAGAGCTTTTGCGCGAACCCTCGCTGTACCGCTGCCAGCTCCTTCCGTGTCCCTATCTTTTGGGCCGCGGGGGCCCATGCTGCCGCTGCATAGGTGATAACAGGCTCTACAGCCATTGTGTATATGTGTCTGACTACTTCGGGGTTCAGACCCCAACTGACCCTTGCTGCTGTCCTCAGTTGTTTGTAGATGTTAAGGGCCTTCCTGCATACATCCGCGACGTGGGTGTTAAACGTGAGTTTATCGTCTATAGTTAGACCCAGGACCTTCATCTCTCTTTGCATAACGATGTCCCGCCCCCCCATATTTAGAATTGGTGTGTCGTACTTTAATTTCCTGGTTACTGTCATGGCAACCGTTTTATTGGTTGCGAACCTCAGTTTATTTCCTACACCCCAATTCCAAACATCTGAGAGCGCCCCGTTAGCCTTCATTGAGACTTCCAGTCCTGAGTCCCCCACAAACACCATCACTACGTCGTCAGCGAACGCCTGCACATGGTGCCCTTTCCCGGCCAGTTGCCACAATAATGGGTCCAGCAGCAAGTTCCAGAGGATCGGTCCTCCTATCGACCCCTGCACACATCCTTTGCTAGTCTTCCTTTCCGTTTTCCTCCCTCCGTATCTTACTTCCACGCTCCTATCCTCCAAGTAACTATCCATGACCCTTCTCAGGTTGACGGGACACGACTCCTCTGCTAGCCTAGTTTTGATTTTAGGCCACCAGGCCGCATCAAAGGCTCCCTCTATGTCCAGTGATACTATAGTAATGATCTTTTTCTTTTTTAAGTTACTTTTAATATGGTTCATCAGGACGTAGAGGGAGTCTTCGGTGCTCTTCTGGGGCACGAACCCGTATTGCCAGGGACTGAACTTAGGGACCAGATAATACTTTATCCTACACATGAGGAGCTTCTCATAAACTTTCCCAAGCACCGGGAGAAGCCCGATGGGTCTATACGATTTAGCCTCTGTATAATCTTTCTTCCCGGGCTTGCGCAGGATGACTACTACTGCTTTTTTCCAACTCCTCGGGAAGTACCCTAGCTCAAAACATTTATTAGATATAGACAAGAAGACCTCGGGGTGGCTGGCAATCACTCTGCTGCAAATATCTGAAGTGAAGCCATCTTCACCCGGAGCCTTCTTGGGGTTAAATGTTTTGAGCGTGCTCATCAGCTCCTGCAGCGTCAAGCGTGGGTCGAGTACTTCGTGGAGACTACTGTTATTAACCACCCGCGCCAGCTCCCGTATTCTTCGGTGTTCGTCGGTGTCCCCTTGTTCCCTGTCTTCGGGGTAAAACCTCTCTGCAATGTATACAGCCGACTCATCCAGACCCAAAATTCTACCGTCCCTCCTCAGAGGCAGGTTCTCTTTTCTCCTCTCCGTCTTCTTGATCACCCGGTACACCCCACCCCACACAGTTTCCTTCTCCTGTCTCTGGCAGAACTCTTTCCAACTGGTGGTCTGGGCATCTCTGGCAGCTTTCTGGTAAATCTCCTTTTCTTTTAGATATTCCTGCACCACTCTCGCTCGTCGGATTGGGGCAGCGCCGCGGATTCTTCGCTTCATCGTTGAGACTCTCTTTTTCAGGCGGTACAGCTCGTCGGTCCACCATGGGATGGTAAGTTTTTGTTGTGTCCTCTTCGCTGGAATGTGTAGTGTACATGTTTGTGTGATTGATTCTGTGTATTTGTGTAGTATTTCTTCTATTTGTGTAGTGTTAGTAATTTTGTTTATGTTTTGTGTGTTTATGTTGTCTGCTAGAAGTAATTGCGTGAGTTTGTCATCAAACTCACTCCAGTTTGCCTTCTTTGTGTTGTATTTGCGTGTGGTTCTGTTTAGTGTGATGCATTTCCCTACTGTGAGATCCAGTTCGAAGAGGATGGCGTTGTGGTCCGACCCTGTCATCCCTCTGTCCACTCTCCAGTCTACGATTTTATCCAGTAGGTCCGCTGACGCCGCCGTTATATCCACTACGCTGGTGCAGGTCCTTCCGTTCCTTTCTACCTCGAACGTAGGTGTGTTCCCGATGTTGAGGATATGCAACTGCCATTGATGGAGTGCCCCGGCCAATTCCTGCCCTCTGAGGTCTGTTCTTGCGCTACCCCACCAGACGCTTTTGGCATTTGCGTCGCCCCCGATAACTAGTCCTGCCGTACCTATCTTCGCAACGATCCTCGTTATCTGGGCGACGTAGGGCTCGATAGGGGCGTTAGGCTCGAAGTAAAACGAGACGGCGTTGATCGACCAAGCGCTGGTTCGGATCCTCACGACTGTGATGTTGTTTGTCGTGAGTTCTGGGTGCTGTTCCACATCAAGGTCAGCGTCAAAGACCATGATCGCCGCCTTGACAGCACCTTCTTCCTGTCCTGCGCTTTGGTAGACCCTCGCCGGCCCGTAGTTCTTCATTCTGCCTATACTGCCCACATACGGCTCTTGCACCAGGGCGAAGGCCACTCTCCTCCTCGAAGCTTCTAGGACCAGCTCTGCGGTCACTAGGTTACTTCGTTGGAGATTGGCCTGCGCCACGGTGTACCTCTGGCTTCTGTTGGGGCCGCTTGGCTGCTGGGTCGTTCCCGGGACGCCCTTAACAATAAGCCACCCTTGCTCTCGCTAGGTCGTCCCACCTCTTCCTGACCGGGCAGTCAGCGTCAAAAGCGTTATGATGGACGCTGCCCTTTCCGGCTCTGCTACAATTTAAGCAAGATGGGGGCGATCCTGCTAGTGCCTCCTCGCAACTCGCCTGCATGTGTGGCCCTCCGCAGTGACTACACTTGATTTCGGTCTCCTTACAATATTTTTTACCGTGTCCATATCCCAGACACACAGAGCATTGTATGAGTGGGGACTGGTCCTCCACTCTTACTCTCTGTATGTCCAGCTGTACGGACCCTCGTTCTACTGCTTTTCTCCATATTTGTGGGGAGACCGTCAAAACCACGTGTGCGAGGTGCGGGTTGCGTGCTCTCCTTCTAAATTTGACCCCGATCCTATCCTCCTCCTCTCCGAGGTCACAGAAAAGGTCCCTGTTTTGGTTCCTCAGGGATTCGAGGATCTCCTCGTCTGTATTGGCCTGTAGGACATCCTTAAGGACCAAAAGGGGGTCTTTATTCTTTACCTCCTCTACATGGAGGCCTCCTTCTTCTCCTTCCAATCTTTCCCTTACGCCCCTTCTCGCCTCTTTGCTGCTGCAGCTGATGAGCACTTTCCGTTCCCTAGTTTTTCGTATCCTACTTATTTCCACTCCTCCCTCCTTTGCTTTGACCGCTCTCCGTACTCGCTCGATGACCTGGTCTCCGGTCTCGGTTTCGTCCCTAGCTGTAACTATAATCGAGTGCAGCTGCTCGCCGATCGGTGCAGATTTCTGCATCCTGCCAGCCGCTACACTCGCATATGATACTCCCTTTATGACCTCCTTGTGTTCGGAGAGTGTCTTTTTGAGGTCGTCTATCCTTTCCCTTTCTATTCTCCTCCATTCTTCTTGTTCCCTGACTCTTCGTTCATTCTCTTCCATCATTCTCTCTATTCTTTCTGTCGTAAGCTTCTGTCTTTCTTCTTGTTCCTTACCTCTTCTTTCATTCTCTATCATCATTTTTTCAATCTTCTCTATCATTCCATCATCTTTCACACTGACTCTACTTTCCGACTTTTCTTTCCTGACCCTATCTAGTTCGGCCTCAGCTTCCCTCACAAAGTCGCACAGCTTTCTGAGTGCCACGGTGACTCCCTCTTTGACCTCCGTCTTGAGGTTCCGCGGCTCGGCCAGATATTTCAACCCAGCATCCAGTTGCTTGATCGCCATCTGTAGCCGACTCGCGGGACCTCTCGCGGAGGTTGTTGACGTTGCCACCGGGCTCCTTTACTACTTTGGCTCCAAAGGCCGGCCTACCCTTCAGCTCGTCTACAGTTTCTCCTACGCTCTTTCTGGCTCCGGATGTATAGAGTCCGTTGCCAGTTTTCTTCGGAGAGATAGTCCGGCCCTTGGGGTCGTTTTTACTTGGGCCTGCCGGGGTCCTGACTGTGGCCATATCGGGGAATGTGTCAATTTTGTGTCAAGAATTTAGCACTCTCAATAGAGAGTGAGGTTAAATAACAATGTGTAGTTACACCCTAAAACTAATAAAACACCGAAATAATAAAAGTGTAAGTAGAATGTAAAAATAAAATAAAGTAAAATTAAAATGAAGTTAAGCCGTCAACGGCTGGTCTTTGTATTGCCAGGTCAAAATTGGCCCTAGCGTAAGCTAAGGGCTTCGTACTAGGGCAATTACAATAGATAATACAAAAAATTTTACCCGAAATGGGGTAAGTTCAAAAATTTTGTAGAAATTTTTTGTCTATTTTAATGATCTCAGCTATGGCTAGTCCGGGGTAAGTCCCCAAACAAATTCCCGTTCGAATTGGGCTGGTAAGTCCGGAGATATGGGCGCTTTTCCGATTTCAAAATGGCGGACAAAATGGCCACCGAAAACTTCGGAAATTCGCCCAGACCAAACTATTGGTCGTAGCGAGATGGGAATTTTTGCACCGTGGTGGTGAGGCTCTGGGCTACAACTTCCACTGGCAAGCTTTTACCATTTGCGTAAAGTGCCGCTTCGGCCCTTTCTTTCCACCAGGATGCAAGAGGAGGGTGTAAAAAGCCCTCCAATCGAACCCCAGCTCTCTACGACGTCTATAACCGAAGATATCCGCCCGACAAAATTTTCCTAATTTTACCCTAAAAAACCAAAATGGCCGCCGTATGGTAAAAACGCAAGCTTAAGGCCTACGGCGACTGGATTTTGGGTGGGTAGGGGTATAAGAGCTATGTAGAACCCTTGGTAAAGCCGATTTTACCCCTACTACTACCCTTAATTAATTATAACAAGAAAAAACACAAAAAATTTAATAACTACTAAAATACCTACACTAAAAATCTGAAATTAACACAATAAATAGGACAAATTCGAGCCAGTACACACACAAAAAAAAGATACCAAAAATGTTGATAATAAGCGAACTAGGGCTAAGGGTAAAAACTACCCTGTTGCGGAAACCCACAACACACACTATGCTATTGCTTAAAAATACACATTAAAAATAGAAAAAAATCCACTCACAGTTCAATACCGCTCCCGCCGTCCTGAACGGGATCCATACGGTCCGATGGGGCCCGAATCCGGCTCCGGGTCTTCTAAGGTTCCCTAAACACACCCAAACTACCCCAAAGTGCACTCTCCCCCGAGGAAATACCTGGTTCACTTCAGTAGCGTGGTAGCCGACATCCAAACACGGACGGCGAATTGTACTCCCGATGCGATTCGCTCACGACACACACACACACAACACAGGTTGCACAATATACTTAATTAGAGCAATACGGCTCCAAATGCCCTTATTACTACACAAAACTATTTAATTATCAACACACGATAACCTATCAACCAGCCATATTGTCTTTCCAGAGACAAGTGTATAAAAAAAGAACAACTAGTGATGGGGCCATTATGCCACCAAACAAAATTGAATCTCGATAATCGATTCGTCCATAATACAAATCAAAGTTTTATTTCTAACAAAAATAAATGCCTGTTTATTTGCAACATACCCTAAGCGTCAAAATTCTGTAGCTCCAGAGATTCTCGTGCGATTTTCCAAATTTTTTCGCCAAAAGGTGAGTTTACGTTTATACTATTTTATAAAATAAAGAGACAAATTTTATAATTACAGGAACTTATGAAAAAAAGAATTTTGAAACTTAAAACTTAAATAACTTAAGTTATCGACGGCCGCCCGTGCTGCTCGAGGTGTCGGTGTACTCGCCCAGCTTGCCCCTTCCTGCTCGTTACGTTAGAAGTAGCCGCACGCCTCTGGATCTTTGACCTCGTTTCTGAGAGGTTATGATTTTTCGGTACGAAAAGTTCAATATCTCCCAAACCGCTGGCCGGAAAAATCTGCAGTGTGCACCGTCGTGTAGAAGGCGCGGGGGCGCAACTTTTGGTGTGCGACAACCCCACGCGTCTCAGTAACTTTCTGAGTAATTATCACTTTTATGCCAAAACCACGTGTCAAATTTCACTTAATCACTGAATAACTTTTCAGGAACTAAAGCACTGTAAAAACTAAAACTACCGGCGCGTGCGTCTCGGTGAGACGCTACTTTTAATGTATCGCACGGGTCGCTAGCGCTTAAAAAACCACTTAAATGAATTTTTAAGAGTCGGAACAAGTGTTTTTCAATCCGTTCCGCTCGGGGTGTGACTTTGGTCTCTGCCCTCGTAGTTGAGGAAGTGCGCCCCTCCCCCTCGGCCTTATCATGACTTAAGATCAAGTAAGATGTAGGATGAGGAGCTCGATGGCGCAGTGGTTAACGCGCCCGGTCTGTGAGTGCTGAGGTAAAGTAACTTTCGCAAAGGCCGGTCAACGGATGGGTGACCAAAACTTTATCATCTTGAACTCCTCCGGGCTTCGGAAGGCACGTAAAACCGTTGGTCCCGGCTGCATTAGCAGTCGTTAACCACCAATCCGCGCTGGGCCCGCGTGGTGGTTTACGGCCCGTTCTCCCTATCCATCCTTAAGGAAAGCTCGTGCCCTAGCAGTGGGGATATATAAATGAGCTGATGATGATGATGAAGATGAAGGCCATGCGCCTACCCGTAACTAATTGATTTATTACTGGTTTCTTTAATTCGTATTTCTTCTTAGTCGTTTTACACTCTTGGCAGAGTGGTCGTGGTGGTTGCTTCGGTCGCAGTGAGCCGCCGACGCCATTCTCCCCTGACCGATGCCATCTTTGTGCACGTGTATAAGGGGTTCTCGACCGCTTCCTTTATTTGGTCCGTCCATCTCATCGGCGATCTACCGCGCGCTCGGGTGCCCTCAACTTTGCCCTGGACTAGAAGTCGCTCAATTGACGCATCACCACGCCGAGATATGTGCCCAAAGAACGTGAGTATACGCGCTTGAACAATAGAGGAAAGACGCCGCTTGATGCCGAGTTCTTCGAGTATGGAGACATTTGTGCGAAACTCAGTCCATGATACCACGAGCATCTTTCTCCAACACCACATTTCTAGGGCGTTTATTTTCTTTCTCTCGCTGTCTCGCAATGTCCACGTCTCCGCGGCGTATAAAAATATGGGGAGCACAAATGCTCTGACAAACCGGGTGTTTGTGGACATACTGCGATTAATTCGTATTTAGGTTAAATCAAAGTAAGGTAAATTTTATGAATAGCTATAATTATGGTGACGTCTTTTGTGCCTTAATGTTATGGAATTCAATATTGCTGCTGTCAATCCGGTCAATGTCGCTATTGTTATAAGAGACAGATTGATGTATTAAATAAATTATTAAGCAAATACTTCTTTGTTTAAAGTCTTTGATAATTAGCTCTAAAAGTAATCAGTGAGTTTAGGCGCGAGTCACCGGGTCACAATTAATATTGCTGCATTAGCAGTCGTTAACAACCACCAATCCGCTCTGGGCTAGCGTTGTGGTTTATGGCCCTTTCTACCTATCCATCCATAGGGAAGGCTCGTGCCCCAGCAGTGGGGACATAAAATGAGCTGATGATGATGATGATGATCTCGACGTTTCAAACCCTTGACAGAGTCCGTGGTCACACATTTTACCAATATACTACCTGCTCGCGCCCGAGTTTATGTAGTGTTTGCGTAAACTCTAGTTAATAATTTATCAAATAACAAATATTTATTTCGTTATCAACCCATTTTGATCACTTCAATTGTGGTTAGAGGTTCGTTTTAAACATGGTAATGCCTGTACCGAGACTAGGAGACTCCGAAACCACATTAAATAGATTTAAGGTGTTTCACCCTTATCAGCGGAGCTCGATGGCGCAGTGGTTAACGCGCCCGGTCTGCGAGTGCTGAGGTTAAGCAACTTTCGCAAAGGCCGGTCATCGGATGGGTGACCAAAAATATGTCGCCTTGAGTTCCTCCGTGCTTCGGAAGGCACGTAAAACCGTTGGTCCCGGCTGCATTAGCAGTCGTTAACAACCCGCAGTGGGCCCGCGTGGTGGTTTATGGCACGTTCTCCCTATCCATCCATAGGGAAGGCTCGTGCCCCAGCAGTGGGGACATAAAAATGAGCTGATGATGATGATAATGATGACCTTCCTTAAGCAGATGTTTTTACTTGGCTTTTGATTTGCGTCTATTTCCTCCTAGTCATAAAATAGTTTTTAAGCCAAAAACAAATCGCTCAATCAGTTATGTCGGCGTTATGGATGAACTAGATGGAATTTTCTTGTCGCCATATTTGCATTCGTAATCTGCCATGCGGAAACTACTATGTTGATGATGGATCGAGTTCCACCTTAACTACCTCTATGGTTAATGGCAAGACCATCGTCTCCGATCCAGGTTCAATTCACAACGGTCGGTGGTAGTATTTTCAATTCGTTTTGTTTTACTTTTTTATTTTAAGTGCTAATTGCTGCACTGAAGCTGAATTAAATACTTATAAAATACAATGAAAATAAATTAATTCATCTGTAAAGATGAATCTACATGGCCATCGGTTTCAATGACCGTTGTATAGATGGCACTCTCCTGCTAAAAAAGCATTCAAAAAATTCAAAAGCAGTGACAAAATTCAGCGCTTACGTCAGCCTTCCCGGTAGCATAGCGGTCAGTGCAGACGCCCGGATTGCGGAAGACCCAGGTTCGATCCCTGGCTGGGTCGGGTAGGCGTTTAATTTTTTCACTGTATTTTATAAGTACATATGTCGGGGACATGGCGCTAGCATCGCTTAGAAACGACAAGTATAGTCTATACTTAGTGTGGTCTGCGCAGCCTTATGCTCTATGGTGCGCGAAACGTCAACGTCAGTTGGCTTGGCGCGACAACGGACGGACTGGACCATAAAGAAATGGACTGGACACACATTTGAACGGGAGCGGTTGGAGAGTACGCACGCGCAGAACTTACTTCGTTTCTAAAATCCATTTGCATCGGGCAACTGTTTCTAAATATTGTAATTGTGATATTAAAATAACATTAAAGTGGCTGTAAGGAATACGACTGCGTCTTTATTTTGAAGATCCAAAATGAACTGTGTTATCGACGAATCCGAGTTTGCTCGACCGTCCTACTACAAACCAGCCTCCCCGCCGTCAAGTATTTAATTTTCAATTCGCTTTGGCTGGTTTGGTAGGCTCCGTTATAAGTCCGCCTGCCTAGCTACTAGCATCTTAATCTGTCGCCATAACAACAATGTTGTGTCCCGTCAGTTAGAGGTAAGATAGCCCGTTCCTCAGTGGTTTAGGATTCCGGGAGAAGTGCGCTTCCATCATTGGCCTTATCATCACTTATCATCAAGTGACATGAAGGCCAAGCACTGCCAGTAATATAATATAGTACTGGTCGCCCAGTGGTCGTTTAAAACCGTAATTCACAAAATAAACTATAAAAACTAATAAACAATAAAATTAAAATAATAAAATAAACCTTCCTCTACTCACACCAATTATCTAGCCCAAAAGAAGCTTCATTATGAAACTCGTTAAATGGTTACTAGACAACGGATAAACATACTTTAAAAACTTAAATACATCGTACTTATTATACATAGAAAACACCCCCAGACCCGAGTCAATTTAGAAAAACATTAATTTCTAAATTGACCCGACCGGGGATCGAACCCGGGACCTCAGAGATGGCGACAACATGAAAACCGGTGTACAAACCACTCGACCAAGGAGGTCGACAATGTAAACATAATTATCAAAATAAATTTATATAGTACTTATCATTTTTTTTATATAGTACTCGTAATATTATTTTTGTCAACTGTTTTGTGGTTCACAGATTTTATTGTAATCCTCTCGTTTTTTTTTAATTCAAAATTTTTATATTTTACGGGTAAGCACAGTGCCTTGATCTCACCTGATGTAAAGTGATGATAAGGCCAATGATGGAAGCGCGCTTCACCCGGGAACCTCAACTAGTAAGGCACTGGCTATTTTATCTCTAGCTGCCGGAACACAACAATGCTAAAAACATTGAACCTGTGGTCTTAGCCACTAGACCACAGAGGCGGTTTTGTGAATGATGTGATTATTGTGTATCGTCAAAATGAAATGTCAATGTCATTGGCTGTGTTCGGTTTTAACAGCTCGCGCGTCCGCGTTAATATCGCTCGGTTTGAGATTTTTGCACGGAATAATTAATTCGGTTTATATCACAGCCATCGGTGGCTAGCTTGTGTATAATTAGACGGTACTAGGGCTGATCGGCGCCCTAGATACTTGAACTCCCTCGAGTTTCGGTAGGCGTTGCGCGGTGCCGCCTTGACCTCGTTGTTGGTCCGTGGGAGATCGTGAGTGTCGTGGTTGGTAGTGGTTCTGACCTGCGCGTGAGTCAGCCGTGTGAAGGTTAATCCGCGAGGTTCATCACCAAAGCGCCCAGGGCGTCTTCGCCAGCAGCGTGGGATCCACGAGAGTAGCTCGCATCAGCGCAGGTCAGACAACCTTAGAACTTATTTAGAATTTAACGCTGCGTATCGCAGCAACTTCAGCGCAGCAGCTTCAGCCTTTTGCTCGGAGACCTCCCGTGGTCTCTGGACCACTGTCTGAACAATAGTGTTGTGTTATTTTTTAATAACTTTTTGTTATCAACCTAAGCTGTTGTGTACATTTATATTAGCGTTGTCGGTTTATGTACCGATTAAAATAAAATAAAATAAAATGTGTATACAGTGGAATTCCATTGAATTGAATTGTGGGTTGCAAGTGACTTATAGGGTTCCTTAAGTCTTGTGATCAAAACATCGTCAGCGGGTTCTAGAGGGGATGATTCCCCCTAAATGTTGCGCTGCGTTCATCAGATCGGATCAAAAAGCTGCGTGTAAGTAAACAATTAAATTGTTGTATGAAAGCAATGGCGATTTACGTGTCAATTGTGGTGGCAAACAAAAATTTTTGTTTCGGCATCGCACTGGCCGGTATCGTATAACGACTTTCTTAATTGCGTTCGGACTCGTCATACGCACACTTGCGACTGAGTGCGAGTTTTTTTTATCATCGGGTTCGATTCCCAACGGGGGGTACATGTTTGTGTACTCGGTTTGGTTGGTGGTAGGGCTAATTTGTCCTCCTGGCTAAATACTACCACCATCTTAACTAAATATGCCGCCATAACATCAATGTTTGTAACATTATTGTGTTCCGGCAGCTAGAGATAAGATAGCCAGTGCCTCACTAGTTGGAGGATCCCGGGTGAAGTGCGCTTCCATCATTGGCCTTATTATCACTTAACATCAGGTGAGATCAAGGTACCTACTGGCAGGTTACTGTGCTTACCTGTAAAATATATTTAAAAATCATTCGATCAAGTTTATTAAAAAATGAAATTTTGTATTGATCTTATTTGTCACCAGAAGGCGCTGCCTATTAAGGCAGCCTATTATAGCATTACCTATACAATTTGTGATTAGCTTTAACACGATCAAATATTAGAGAAAGCTATCGTAGAGGCACCAGTCTTCCACACAGTAACCCAATGCTCGACACCAGTGGCGGTAGCCAAAGTAACATTAAGAAAACGATAGCGAAGTTCGAAAAGAATAAAATTTATGGGATTGACATAAGACTGACCACGTGATTTAGCGCGGCTTATGTCAATCCCATACATTTTATTCTTTTCGAACTTCGCTATCGTTTTCTTAATTTTACTTTGGCTAAGCCTACTGTTCTCGTCGCCAAATACATGCTAAAAAACAGCTCGGCCGCCAGGAGTCGGGTGGTCTGTATTTATTTTTGATTTTATTTAAACTTTTGTAACATAAATATTACATGGAGGACTTAATGCCTGAGGCATTCTCTACCAGTCAACCATAGGGTTATGCAGAGATAAAATTGGTAGGTGCCATTAAGATATATTATAAATAATTTAAATGTAAGTACTTATAGAATACATGCATAAATATTATATATAAACCTATATGTGGATTGTAAATACGTAAACTACAATAAATAAACATACAGAAAATACATAATTCTAAGAGGACGTTATTGAGATGATTCAGCCAATATTCTGTCAAACAAGACTCGCGGACTTTCATTTTAAAAGCGTCACGACTCGTAGCCATCCTGATTTCGAGAGGCAGCGCGTTCCACAGGAGAATGGACTGAATGTGAAAGGAAGAATAAACAAAACCAGATGTATGAGAGGGACACAGAAGGAGAAGATTATTTGAGGACCGGAGATTTTTACTATGAGAGGATTCAATTGTAGCTTAAGTCAAAAATCAGTAGTTAGCTCACCCTCTATTTTTTATTATTAAAGGTAAAGGAAAAAAAGTTTTGATCACTGTGATAATCGAATAAAAGGCTGTTGCAAAAAAAATATCGAAAAACCACAATTGGCTTTATCACTGATAGCAATATTTTCCAAACAACATATGGATGTAACTAAGTACAAGATCGGTTTAAAATAATGATGGAGATGAAAAAGTTCGCTAAATATGTTTTCCGTTTTGTTTCGTGTGATGTGTTTGAGAGTGATCCATTTTCAGCGCCCCTTTGTTAAAACAATTTGCGTAGCACAGCTGCATCTGAGAAAATCGAATCTAAACGAATTGCCATTATTACACTCACAAATAATATCCTCCCTTTATCTTTGTCCTTTGAAATGAATCTCATTTCTCTTTTGCAGATTTGTCGTCTACTGCTTAGATAGAATTTGTTGTTGTTTTGAAAAACAATTATGAAGCTGAAGTTAGTCAAAGCATTTTTTTTACGATGCATCGCCCGGGTTTGTTATCACCAACCCGCATTTGGCAAGCAAGGCTTTAATCTAATCCAATGCTGCTCATTAATTTAAGTGATGCCTTGATTTCAATGATAGAAAAAAAGCCACAAATGTTGAAAAACATTTCCACGAGCAGGATTTGAACCCGCACCCTTCTGACATACCGGGTCAGGTGCTCTCTTAATTGAGTTATCGTGGTTCTAACCAGCCCCCCGAAATTATTCAACACTATTTACTTTTTACTTTGAAAGCCAAAGGTTAAAAAATTCAATGTCAACAACTACCGTCATTAACAATAATATTTTAATCAATAATCATAATATTGATAGCTCAATTGGGAGAGCACCTGACCCGGTATGTCAGAAGGGTGCGGGTTCAAATCCTGCTCGTGGAAATTTTTTCAACATTTGTGTTTTTGTAATTGTTCGCAACAAAATTTGCGTTAAAAATTATATAAACATTTCAATGATAGAGTCGTTTTTCTAGCAGTGGGACAGCAGGATAATAACCGCTATATTTAGGTATGAGTACCTTCTTAGTTTTTTTAAATAATTTTCACGGCAAAATTTGTTCACCTGATGTTAAATGGAAATGGAGTCCAGCCGCGAAAACAACTGATGCAGCGTAAAAACGACGTAGCTGTCACCTTCACCACAAAATTAGGGGACTGCAGAGCGTAAGTTTAATACAAACGCGTCCGACCGAACAACGCATCCATAGACAACCTCTCACGGACACGCAGTCTCGCAAGATCCGCCCCCCGACCGCCTAACCGATCGCTTTGACTACGTGTATAGTTTATGACGTCATCTTGCTACCTCGCACCGCCAATGAAAGCAATATCAAAAGCTAAAGGCTATAGCTTTCGATATTGCTTTCATAGGCGGCACGACACACGAAGTCAAAGCGATCGGTTAGGCGGTCGGGCCCGTGTCCGTGCGAGGTAGGGTTGCCACCTTTTTTCAGGACGAATAAAGTATTTTTTCATTTTGTTAGAATAGAACAAAAATAAAGTACATAGCAGAGTATTTATTTATTTGTCCTTAAAAACGTATTCTTTGTTGCTCTTTGCGACATTTAACAAATATTTTGTGGCTGTGGATACCAGTTTATTTAATCTTATAAGTACTCATAACCAGTAACGAGCCAGTAACAATTAGTTTTACGTAAATAGAGTGTTTTAGCGTACTTTATTTGTGTCTTAGATTATAAATTACGCCTACCTACCTGAAAAAGAGGCCATTACTCTATTTTAGAGTACGGGTGGCAACCCTAGTGCGAGGGGTCTATGTGTGCATTGCTTAAACGCGGTATGTATTAAGGCGACGCATTGGAAATTTACGTTGCGGGATTACAAAACATATGAAAGTGCTATTTGATGACATGATTTTTCATTTGATTGACTTCGTTGCAGAAACACGATTTGTCAAATTTTATAACAGAGAAAAAAATATCAAAGTAACCTCTTTTAAAACTTAGATTTGCATTTTACAGGTTAACTAGACCGATTTAAGCATCTAAATTTTCTAAGTAAATTAGTCTTAACATACATTTCAATATTGTAGTTCATTTTTTTAAAATAGTTTTAATTTGAAGGGAAAAAAACAGTTTTTCTTATGGTACGGGGCGCAAACGCTCCGTATGAGATTTATTGTTTAGCGGTGCGTCGCCTTAAGCGTACTTTATGGGTTTCCTCATTTTGAGCCCATTTTGCATTTTGTGTGCCGGCAGGCTGCCTGCCGGCACACAAAATGCCTCTAAAAATTAGTATATCATAGAAAAGCTATGGTAGATTATTCCATCTTTTGCGACAAAGAAACGAATCACCAATTTTTTTTGTGCGTGATGGAATATTTCAGATACATTAAGTGGTGATTTCGGGGTTACAGACCGATTTACACTTCAATAAGTACAGTAGCGTGTTAAGAAATCAGTCAGTTAAGTAACAAGTAGTAAGTTGTAAGTAGCGTCCATACGTAGGCGAGTGAGTAACCATAAGTTGCCGTTCCAACAAGAAGAAAAATTTAGGTACCTATGCACTGTACTAAACTCGCCCGTCTGCATGCCCGCGGGTTAACTTGGCGGGGTGCGGGAGACGCGAGGGAGGGGCAGGCCTACTTCGCACTGGACTAGCCGAAAAATCGGATCGTGATTTGTTCAAATCAACTTAATAAACCTCTTACTACTTAACGCGCTTTTGCCGTTCAAACGACAATAACAACTTAACTCGCCGATGTCGTAAGTTAACTCTCTACTGTGCTTTTTGGCTCAGAACACTGAAGCTGTATGTTATGCGGACGATACGGTTGTTCTGTTCCATGATGAAACCTGAGAAGGAGCACTGATAAAAGCTGAACAGGAGATGAACATTCTCAAGGGCTGACTCGACAGGAATCTATTGACCCTGAACGCTTCCAAATCAAAATACTTATGTTTCCACAAAACCAAATCATCAGCACCTCATTTTCCACTCAAACTCCCTTTGCACTCCGACAGGGCAACGCACATTAGATATCTGAGGGTGGTCTTAGATGAAAACCTCTCTTTTATAATGCACATTGAGGCTGCTACTGCTCGCATCAGGAAGTTAATCTATGTGATGAAGCTACTTAGGTGTTCAGCAGACTCAGAGACTCTCCGATTGGTGTACACAAGTCTGGGGGAATCTCTTCTTAGCTTCTGTATCAGTCTGGGGAGGTTTTGGTGTCACTGCCCTGCTAACGCTAGAAAGAACTCAGCGTGCAGTCCTAAAGACAATGTATAGCAAACCATACCTCTATCCAAAAGCGCTGTTCGAGGAGGCAAAAGTTTTAAGTGTCCGCCAACTTTACATACTCAGATCTTGTCTGAAAACTTACCGGAAGGTCTTAAACTCCCCTGAATATCTGGATTTATGTAAAAAAAGAGTGTTTAAGACTCCACTGTCACTGTGAAATAAGCGGATTTGCATTTGCACAAAGACTCTCTACATACATGTTGCCACATGTTTACAACTGTGTAGCTAAACAATGCGACATTAAAGCTCTCACAGTTAAACAAGCCAAAAAATTAATTTCCTCCCTGATGTTGTCTATGTCTTACCACCAGACTGAGAGCCTTATAAATGACCCTACATAGCCATGGTAGGCTTGAACAGCGGTTGACTCGTTATTAATCTTAGCAAAACGCCATAGTGCATAAGAGAAGGAATGCAATTTGCCACAAATATGGGTGATATGATTTGTCCAAGTGCATTTCGCATGTTTAATGGAACATTGTCCCATTAGTAGATAGGTCAGAATTGAGTTACGTACAGATACAGGCATTTTTTCAAAATCAGATCTTGTCAATAGTTTATTATTCTTTCTAAATAGAATCATTCATGATTAATTAATAAATCAGTTTTAATTTTATGCGTCAACAAGTAGGATAAGTCCTCATAGCAAGATCTTCTGTAACAATTTCCCAAAAATCGTCTTTTTTGAGTTGAGTCAGTGTTCCATTAAGCATGCGATTTGTCATCCAGAGTGATTCCAAGAAATTTTGTTTCATTGGACTCATTTATTATTTGATTTCTAACTGATCTCTGTGCGTATCAGTCGGTGTCTTAGCATGGTTTTCACCCATATTGATACATCTTTATCTATTCCTTCGCGGCTAAGGGTATCCTCTATTGACTCGGGGGTCGCTCTATCAAAAGCGCCCTCCACGTCAAAGAAGCATCCCATTGCGTATTCTGTATTGCTGACTGATCTTTGCACTCTTATCACCAAGTTGTGGAGGGCCGTTTCGGTGGATTTGCCCTCCATGTATGCGTGTTGATTTTGGTGTAGTGGAGATCCGCTTTTCTCTATTTGTTCTCTAATTATTCTATCTAGGATTTTCTCCAGTGTCTTTAGTAGGAATGAGGAGAGGCTAATGCATCTGAAGGCTTTGGCTTCCTGGTAGGATACCCTGCCTGGTTTTGGGATGAATACTGCCTTCACTTCCCTCCATTTTCTTGGTATATACTTAGTTCTGATGCTACCATTGTACAGGGCTAGCAGATCCTTGCTTATATACTTTATAGCTATCTGTAACATTTTCGGGAAGATTTCATCCGGTCCCCCTGCCTTGTATGGCTGAAAGGATCGGACGCTCCACAGTAAATGTTCTTCAGTGATGATTAACTTTGGCTCCCGGTCCACCGTGGGACCTGGGACGATTGGTACGTCATCATCTGTGTATTCCTCACTGTCCGGGAAGTGTGTTTTCATCATAACTTCCAGTATCTTTTCCGGATTAGTTATTAGTTCTTCTCCGTTCTTAATACTCTCTAGCCTACGCGTGTTGGCTTTGGAGAACGTTTTTACCAGTCGCGCAGCCTCAGGGTATCTTTCAACCCCTGCGCAGAACGCCTTCCAGCTATTCTTGTTCTCCCTTCTACATTCTTTCTTGTATAGGTTCCTTTCTTCTCTGTATGTTTGCCAGCTCTCATCATCGTTCCTCTTTAGGGCCTTGTTGAGAGCTCGCCGTATCTTTTTTCTCTGTTTCCCCAGTGCCTTTGTCCACCAGGGTTGTCCTCGGTCTGGTCTTATCTCTCTCAAGGGGCATGCCTTATGATAGGCTTCCCTTAGAGCTTCGTCCAGTCTGTTCGCTTCCCCTTCAATTTCTTGTGCATCAACTAGCGGGGTTCCTCGTCCTGGGACCCACTTCTCCAGATGGTGCTGGTACGTGTCCCAGTTGGTTTTCCTCGCATTTCTTATCAGAATCTTTTCAGTCTTGGCCTCCAGACTGAAGGTGATGCGTCTATGATCTGACATAGAGTCACTTTCGTCTGTTTTCCAGTCCCTTATGTGTCGGCTTATCCTATCTGTAGCAATAGTTATGTCCAACACTTCTCGTCTTGCCTTGGTTACGAATGTGGGCGTGTTGCCTGTATTCAGTATCTCCAGGCCTGCTTCGCTTATGAATTCTAAAAGTAAGTCACCTTTTTTATTACAGTTAGTGCTACCCCATACCACATGATGTGCGTTGGCATCGCACCCTAAAATAATAGGAATATTCTTACCTTGGTATTTTCTTACGATTTCTTCCATTTCTCGGGATGGCGGCTCAAAGTCCCCCTCGCTGGATTGATGATTGAATTTTGGTGCATACTAGGTATGTAACAAATTTTTGAAAAATAATTATTTGTATTTGTATTTGTATTTTAAGTGTAAATCGGACTTAAGTCGCGAATGTGCGTCAAGGCAGTGGACGTCGCGTGCCGCCCATCTTCAATTAACAGTAGCCAAATAGATTGGGTCCTTGTGTTGCTGCGCGCAACTGCCGCGATGTCCTCGTGGCTGCTACACAAATTCTTGTGTCTCCATTGTATGGCGGCACGAAGGTTTTGTCTGTGATGTTTATTGGAGAACGCCTATATGCGTGTTGTAGGTACGTTTAGTATTCGATCATAAAGAGAATTTCTAAGTCACATTTTCAACTCTGCCTTTTTGTCACCAGCGTGCCTAGTTAACGTTAACGAAAGCGAAAATTAATAACGTTAGTGAATGGCAAATAAAACACACTAGCTAAAACTCACACTAGCCCTTAAAATCCGCTAGGCTAGCTAGGTTAACTCAATAAAATCCGCACTCTCTTTGGTTGGTGATTGTCCCAGTCTGCGACAACTATCAATATTCAATGTATTTAGTTATATTTCACGTTGCATTCAACATTGCTCAAATTGAATTCTGGGATCTTAGAGCTTGTTTTTTTCTTTTCAGTTTTTTCTCTTTCTAGTTATTTTTAATATAGTTGTCTAAGCAGTCGGGTTTTTTGTTTTATTTTAATAATTTGGTTTTTTAATTCTATAAATTGTTTATCCATAATATATACTCGTATATCTATTGTTCAAATTGTGTTGACGTATTTAGTTACAAACAAAGACTTTCACATAACATCCTCTCTGTTTTAGTTGTTCGATCACCGGTCTCAAACCCGACGTCTTAGGTTCGAGCCGAACGAACATATCCCTTCATCCAAAACTATGCTACATAAACTATGGTTAGAGAATAATCGAAACAGTTGGTGCCAACACTTCGTACACAAGGCTAGCGTCGTCAAATGAAGAAAAAGTTTTATAAATATCAATTTTCTCGTCCCGTGGCCTTCCATTGCAGACGTTTAACTTCTGATTGTGGCGTGGTGCTTGAAATCTAGACTCACATATACTGTAGTTAAGGCTCCAAACAAAAAGACGAGAGAAACAAAATAACTTTATATCAAAAAAGTATTTTCGTTAGCTATGCGTACTAACTTAGGTGTGCGGTGCCGACAATATAACAGTGGCGGTAGCCAAAGTAACATTAAGAAAATGATAGCGAAGTTCGAAAAGAATAAAATGTGTGGGATTGACATAAGATTGACCACGTGATTTAGATGAAATCCTATACTTACATTTTATTCTTTTCAAACTTCGCTATCGTTTTCTTAATGTTCTTTGGCTAAACCTACTGTAATGTCAATTCTGTCATTGTGTAACTATACCAATTTTGAGGAGCTCGATGGCGCAGTGGTTTACTCGCCCGGTCTGCGATTGCTGAAGTTAACCAACTTTCGTAAAGGCCGGCCATCGATTGGGTGACCAAGAATTTATCATCTCGAGCTCCTCTGTGTTTCGGAAGGCACGTAAAGCCGTCGGTCCCGGCTGCATTAGCAGTCGTTAATACCCACCAATTCACACTGACTATACTATAAATTTCTTCCCATAATAATCACTACATAGTATAAAACAAAGTCGCTTCCCGCTGTCCCTATGTATGTATGTATGCTTAGATCTTTAAAACTACGCAACGGATTTTGATGCGGTTTTTTTAATAGATAGAGTGATTCAAGAGGAAGGTTTATTTGTATAATTACATGCATAATATAGTAGAGAAACACTGATAATTTTAGAGGTTTCACATTTTTTTGAGCTTACATTGCAAACGCTGGCTGAACCCTACGAGATAGATCAAAATAATGTACTACAGTATTGTACAACTTAAAAAGGTCTACAAAAAAGTCCGTGATGGTATATGTCTATCTCTTAGGGATAACCCACAATAATCATTTTTTAGCCTTTGCTATTACGAGAAATAATGGCTTATTTACGAAGCTATTTTAAGCAATACAGCAATAATCCTTATCCAATTGTATGGCCCTTTACAGCATATAATTTAAATGAATATTTTCGAAGATATTACAGATTTAAAATGCAGGGATATAGCGGTTGCGTGTATCAGCAATGCACCCGTGCGAAGTCGGGGCGGGTCGCTAGTTAGGGTATATTAAAAAAGGGGCTTCTGAAACACGGAGGAGAGGAGATATTTTAATTGGGATGTTGACTGGTTACTCAATGGAAAATGTTTTTAGCAACTGTCAAAACGTCTTTTTTATAAAATTGTATAGGAATGGTGACGTGGTGAAAATGGTGACGTCATAGTGTTATGACGTCACTATCTTTTCCGTCAATTGGAGTCGTTTTTTATAAGTTTTTAAGCTTACAAAAATTTATGTTAAGTTCAAATAAAAATAGGTTAATGTTTTAAAGAACTGTTACGTGATTTCATTTATATGTTTAAAGTTCTGGAATTAATTATTGTTGTCATCGACATCTATTAATGGGTTATTTTTCCGGTGCCCGGCTTGTTAAAATGGCTTAACTTGCATTTGCAACATTGAACTTGAAGTAGCAACGTGTAAATAGTTGCCTACTTGCGGGATCTTAATTGGAATATTGGAATTTAATTTACTGAATTAATTTTGTGAACACATTAAGGCTACTTTAACCCCACTGACCTTCTTCGAATAGTTCAGGAACGCGCTCAGCCAATGTTCTCACGTCTGTGCATCAGCAACCACTTGCACAAACCAACACCAGGACACAATGTCTGAAGATTATAATTTGATAACAGCACAATCACCAATATTACGTGAAACGGCTTTTAGAACACTCATTTAACTCAGAGCATCCCGCAATTAAGTTATATGGACAACTCGTATAATTCAGAGAAACGAGCACCGGCACGAAGAGTTCAAAAAGACCGCGCGAAATTACACACGATCACCGATTCTTTTCTTCGCGCGTAGGCAGAAGGATCGAGATCAAGCAGCCTTAATGATTATTAATTTATAAATGTATATAAATTAATAATCATTAAGGCTGCTATATTTATATCTTATGGGTACTTAATGTGCCCAACCATGCTCCCCGCCTTGGAAGTTCGCAGAACTTTCAAAAAGAAATAAAATAAATAAAGTTTACGTTAGCAGGTTAACATAGTTGTATATATTTTTTTTACGAATCTAAAGCTAATTTATAGGTTTAATTATGAAAACTTTGATAAATATCTTTATTTATTAACTTATTGCGTTGGAATAGGATACAACTTTACTACAGGACGTTTGTAAATTCCACACTTAGTTTTTACAGTTGCAACGCGAACTACCTTATCAGGACCTGGATGAATTTCCGTAATTACACCTAAAGGCCAACTTAACGGAGGACAATCACTTTGTCCCACAAGTACAACAGTTCCAATTTCAATAGGACGGTCCGTGGCAGTCCACTTTTGTCTGACTTGCAACGTGTGCAGATATTCCAGACGCCACTTTCTCCAGAAAGACTGAACCATATTGTCCAGTAATTGTTTGCGTTGGACAAGACTGATACGCGCGTCGGTCAAGTTCACAGCAGGTAAGTACTGCAATGGAGTAGACATCAAAAAATGAGCAGGAGTAATTACTTCCGGAGACGGATCAGAAGATAATACGGTGAGTGGGCGAGAGTTCAGAATGCACTCTATTTGTACCAACACTGTCTGTAATTCCTCATAAGTGAGAAGCTGAGTCCCTATTACGCGGTAGAGGTGAGTCTTTAAACTCTTTATATTTGACTCCCAGATACCTCCGAAATGTGGAGTACGTGGAGGAATCATTTTCCACTCAATACGCCTAGCACTAAGTTCCCGCCTTAAAACCGATCCGAATTCGGAATCGATGAGAAACTTAAAAATGTCATCTAATTGAGCCTTGGCACCAACAAAATTGGTGCCATTATCAGAATATAAGCATGACACAGGGCCACGCCGAGAAATGAAGCGCTTAAATGCAGATAAAAAGGCATTTGAAGTCAGCTCTGAAACCAACTCTATATGAACGGCCTTCGTGACGAGGCAAATAAATAGGCATATATAAGCCTTTTGCGAATGTTGCTCTCTTCTACGAGTAAGTGTGATGCGAAGGGGGCCTGCGTAGTCTACTCCAGTATGAACAAAAGCCTTAGCTTCTACCACACAATACGATGGCAAATCTGCCATTCTTGGAGTAGGATGTGATGGCTTAACGCGAAAGCAGTAATTGCATTTCCGCACTTTAGCCCTAATAACTGTCCTGGCATCTAATATCCAGTAACGCTGACGCAATATGGACATAAGGAGTCCTGCGCCTGTATGACAGTTCCTAACATGGAAATGATCAATAATGAGATCCACCACAGGATCGTGTTTAGGAAGTAAAACTGGATGTTTGGCCTCAAACGGCAAGTCCGAATGGTAAAGTCGACCTCCAATACGTAACAACCCGTCTTCGTCATAGGAGAAACCTTCAATTTCGCACACAAGAACCTTACTTTAATGTTGCCAACAAAGTCAGTAGTGTGTAAATATATAACACTACCATAGCCATTCATACTAGCGTCACAAAAGGCTACTATCAACACAGTGCAGCCACGGAAAACACCCACATGACGAGGAATTTTCAAAGATGATATTAAAGGGAATTCTTGTGTTAACGCCGAAAACCGTTGAATAATACTTTCAGGAGGCGTATCATCCCACCCTATATTGCACAGCCACAGCTCTTTAATAAGCAGTTTAGCATATAAAATAACAGGCGCTACCAAACCGAGGACATCAAACAAGCGAGCGACCACTGACAGTATGCTCCGCTTAGTACACTTTTCCTCCACAGTATGAGTCGTGAAGAAAAAGCTGTCTTCAGCAGGTGCCCATGAAAGACCTAATACCTTGGTGGCATTGTTAGATCCGACACAGAAGTCTACAGCGCTGCGATGAGAGGCCGGAAGGTTGTCATGTAAAACTTGCGAATTACTTGTCCACTTTACCAACTCAAAGGCACCGGACTTAAACAACGAGATCAGTTCTCGTGAGAGACGAATAGCGCAGGTCTCATCTTCAATAGAATGGACCAAATCGTCTGTATATAATTTAGACTCTGCCACAGTGGCAGCGTCCGGAAAATGTGGTCTCATATCATTGGCTAATTGACGCACGGTCCGCATTGCCACGAATGGACTCGACTTAAGTCCAAAAGGAACTCGATTGAACTGAAAAGATCGTATAAAATCGTTTTTTTTAAACCGATACAAGATTTTCAAATATTTACGGTGCATACTAGTGCAACTTCAATCTGTAAATACATTTGTCTAAGATCTGCAGTCATAGCGACTGGAAAAAGACGAAAGTTAAGTAACAGTAAAAATAAATTTGCTTGCAAATTAGACCCAGCATGCAAAACGTCATTTAATGACAAGCCCGTATGGGTTGAAGCACTAGCATCGAGCACGATCCGAGGCATAGACTTATCCGGGCGAGTGACGTAACCAAACGCGGTTAATATAGCGGGAGGTGCATTAGTGCCTGATAAGACTTTGTTACCTAAATAAATATATGGAAATAATTGAGCACCTATCACTAGATCCACGTTCCCGGGAATATTCCATGTCAAATCAGCGAAGGGCAGTCCCTCTAAGTAGCCCACATCACCCTTGGTTATATAATGTGTAGGCAACTGATCTGTAATACAGTCAACGACGAGCGCATGTATACTGTATTTGTTATTAGGGTATACGCGGGATTCAATATCTAAATTCACGTATCCTAAAATTGGTCGCGAAGCGGAACCAATCCCTTTAACAAAAGAATTACTCAAAGGAGTTACAACTAAATTAAGCGTCTTACAACAATCGACCGTAACTAAATTATTTTGAGAACCATTATCAATAAGGCATCGAATTAATTTCTTAGTACCATCCTGAGTCTTAGCATAAATTTGAGCGGTTGACAACAAAATAGTAGAAGTTGGTCGCACTTCGGCACCAAATGACACCGATGGATTGTGGTGCGATATATTATTATTATCGTACGACGCATCAGTGCACGCTTTAAAAGTAACAGGTGCAGGTCCACTAGGCGCCATGTTGGTCTGAACCAATTGCTTCGTGTTCGCGACAAGCGAGTTCATATTTAAGCCGGGTTGGCAGGGAAAAGAATGAAGCGGAGGCGAAGGAACAACAGAGGTCGACGACCCATCACCGTTAGACATTGGCGACACTTGTACGTAATTATTCGAACTAACTTCTTTATCATTAAAATGTAACAAAGTGTGATGTCTTTTCTTACACACATTACAAACATGTGTAGACTTGCAAGACGTAAGTGTATGCAAACTAATTAGACAATAATTGACACACCCATGTTTAGATTTAATAAACTCAAATCGGGCATGTGGAGAGATCTAAATTCTTAAATTGAGTGCAAACAATAATTGAATGACCAGTTTGTTTACAAAAGATGCACGATTTTGCGAATGACATTATTGTTATTATTATTACTCGCGACGAACGACTGGTAAGTATGACGGGACGGCTGAGTGGCGGCGGGAGGTTTATTTACGCTTACGCCGCTGTTCGATGCCCGCGTCGAGATATTATTATTTGACCGTTGTAATATTTTTACTTGATCTTGTAAGAAAGAAGCTAACTCATTATACGACGGTATTTCTTTGTCACGAACACTTAATTCGAAAGTTTGGGCTGTTTGGAAATCAATTTTCCTAAACGCACAATGAAACAATATAAAGTCTGTTAAATCCTTAATATCTAACTGCCGCAGTGCAGCCACGGAGGACGCGTATTTTTCTATAAACGAATCTAAACTGTTTGGTGTATTTGTACAACTTTTGGAATCAAGAATATTATTTAAATAATAAGTGCCTAATGCACGTTTATCTTGGAACTTCTTCACTAAATTATTCCAGATGATGTTGTAAGTCTCACCAGTGGGCATAATACCTGCGGTGACCTTTAAAGCGCTGTGAGTAAGTTTGCCAACTAAATACTGCACACGCTGCGAGTCAGTCAACTGACAATTATTATGAACATTGGCCTTGAAAGACTCATAGAACATGGGCCAATTATCCGTTATGCCGTCAAAGCTAGGCAATTCGATCGGAGGCAACTTAATGTTGCATGTAACATTAGAACTAGTTGAGTTATTATGTGACGATTTATGACGATTGTGACGCCTGAATTATTTTATTTTGAACGCGCTTTACTATAAGATATTAATCTTCAAACGCATCTAATGACTCATAGTCAGGCGTAAAAGTTGAATCAGAAGACAACTGGAGGTCATTAATATCATCAATTAAAGTTTCATACTGACTATGCATTAAATCTATACGTTCAGACTTGGCCATGAAAGTTTCATTACTTCTAGATGCGAAATTAGAAATGTTTGTTGAAAGATTATATAACTCATTCATACGTGAAAAAAGTCGTTCTTTTTTAGCATTCAACAGAGCGAATTGCTTGTCAAATTAATCTTTAGACGTATTTACTTTAGTTGTAGACATTTTTATTTAAGAATTCGCAATAGAATTGTTAAAAAATGTGAAACAATATATTTTCTATGAAATTGTTTTAAATGACGTAAACTTATGTGGAATTTACAAATGGCGGAATTTAACACTAATGGCGTGGCTCGAGAATATTACCAAAAATTACGTAAATCTGCGAACATCCAAGTATTAAATTGATAAGTATTACTTGTATTAAGTAGGTAATCTAATGATATTATGATATGCTAGAACAATATTCGAGCTCGTCAGGACCAAATTATGAAGTAGCAACGTGTAAACGTGTAACGTCGTCCTGAATGGGTAGTAGGTAAAAAAATTATGGACGATTCAAAAGCACTTTTCTAAAGTTTATTTGAATAAAGAATATTTGACTTTGACTTTGACTTTAAATAGTTGCCTACTTGCGGGATCTTAATTGGAATATTGGAATTTAATTTACTGAATTAATTTTGTGAACACATTAAGGCTACTTTAACCCCACTGACCTTCTTCGAAGAGTTCAGGAACGCGCTCAGCCAATGTTCTCACGTCTGTGCATCAGCAACCACTTGCACAAACCAACACCAGGACGCAATGTCTGAAGATTATAATTTGATAACAGCACAATCACCAATATTACGTGAAACGGCTTTTAGAACACTCATTTAACTCAGAGCATCCCGCAATTAAGTTATATGGACAACTCGTGTAATTCAGAGAAACGAGCACCGGCACGAAGAGTTCAAAAAGACCGCGCGAAATTACACACGATCACCGATTCTTTTCTTCGCGCGTAGGCAGAAGGATCGAAATCAAGCAGCCTTAATGATTATTAATTTATATACTATTTATATTTATATCTTATGGGTACTTAATGTGCCCAACCAGAACTATTGTACACTTATAGAGCGTATCTATGTAACACCACCAAATAAAGAGACTCTTTGATGTGTAACATCTTTCCTCTCGCTTTCTTGCAATTTGTGGGAGTGATTTCGTGAAATGGGACGGAAGTGTGTAACAGGAAGTCGGGGAAGCGCGCAAGCGTGCGCCATTTGATTTGACGAATGAGCGCGCGGTGGTAGAGTTGGCCGTTGGATGGTGCCAACCAATCGGGGAAGCGCGCGCCATTTTATATAATGAATGAGCGCGCGGTATTGCGTTAGGTACTCTTAGTGTCAAATAAACAAAATACAATTTTCAGTAAAAAGAATTATTCTTTGTTATGAAAAACATTTCAAATAAGACCTGACCCATTTTTTTTCAGAATATAATGTTAAAATTGCTTATTACTAAAGTGAGATGTCAAATGTTACACATCATACGCGACTACTGTAAGGCTCGCTTGTTTTTTATTTGTATAAACTCAACAACCCCCATAGACAAGTGGCATAAAGCCAATAGAATAGAAATTAAATATAATGATTATTGTACGGGATTGACATAAGTCAACGATACGTATAAATGACGTTTACGTCAATCCCATACATTGTATGTATGTATACATTGTATGGGATTGACGTAAACGTCAATAAGTAATGATTGCATTATTCTATTTAATTTCTATTCTATTAACGTTGTGCCACTTGTCTAGGGGGGTTGGTCAACTTATTGAAATCATTTTGAAATCTATTGATCTATATGCCTAGTGCGATATAAACAAGGAGATTTCATATAAATTGTAGTTAACGTGATCGAATGGCAAATAAAACTCGCACTAGGCACTCTCTCTACGATTTTAATTAACTATTATCCCTTAACGTAAGAGTCGATATGTATTAACAAACAAGGTAACAAAATAAAAGGAAAATAATTTATTGAGCATCACTTCCACTGTGTATACGTACATGTTATTGGCAAGAGGAAATAATATCAAATTTATTAATACATTTTATTACGTAATGGCTTCTCCTGGTTCATTTCACCATTCTGGTCCATTGAAATACAAAAGGAAACTATTAAATTTGTGTTAACCAACAAGTAACAGTACCACTACCTATGCAAATCTCGACTGGGAGAGGAGCGCTATCCCCTACCTAGTACACAACGCTTGCATATCAGACAACCACAAACTCAAATTTTCTCTAAAGACTTTAAACGTTATTTCTTAGGCGTAGAGTTACATATTAATTGAAGACTTTTCACAGGTTTGGATAGTCTGAGGGTCTACTGTGAATTTCATTCGCCATTCGATCACGTTAACGAAAACGGGAATTTGTATGGCAAAATGTTAACTCTTCTCGTATGTCTCCAGGAGGCGCTGGTTCAATGCCACACCAATTTTCGTTTTCGTAAACGTAATCGAGTGAATAAGTACGGATAGTAAACAAAACTTACACTCTGACGTGCAGGCGTCTGTGCGGGTCCGTGGCTTACGCCCCCAGTGGTGGACGCACCCGTGGTCGACGCCCCCAGTCAGTTTAATTTACTTTGAAGAAATTTTTAATCAAATGTACTGGCAGGCATAAAAGGCATAAGATTGTAATAATATTATATCATAACGATTCTTATTAGAAATGCTTTAATTTGGATTTATGTTTTAAAAAAACTTTAAATTATTTCGAATCATAGATTTATTTAAAACGATAAGTAATCTAGTAAAAATTGGTATTTTAATCACAGTTTTGATCGCCTATATCAAGAACATTATTTTACTTACTTATTTCAATAATTAATCTTAAAAAGTAGTGTAGAGCTACTAACTTTACATGTAAAATGTTCTTTTAAACTTTGTTACAATAATAACTATGGAATAAGTATCCAACTTCTTTTAAACTTTGTAATAATAATATTACAAAATACTTAAGTATTAAAAATTAAACAAATATAAAATAATATAAATACAACTTTACATGCACTATCTTTTTATTATTTTTATAAAATTATGATACGATCTTCCAAGATCGAATCGATATCGGCATCATATCATTCGATATCGGCAAAATATTTGAAACTAGGGTACACTTTTGACATTAACTTTACTAAGTGCAAAAGCACAAAAAAAATTATTCATAAAATTATTAGAATCGGGGGCGTCGACCACGGGTGCGTCCACCACTGGAGCGTAAGCCACGGACCCGCCTGTTCAATCCCTTCTCTGCCGCGGGTATGGCTCGGGACCACGACCTTCCCATCATTGATTACGTTTTTGTGGTAACCATGACTTAGAATTACCACATTTTTTTTGAGGGAGTTTGCGGATTGTTTCAGACGGATTTTCAGCTTCACCGGGCTTGTTGGGGGGCGGCGAGAAACTTAAAGGGTTCCTCAAGCCGTGAGAAACGAATCACCTTCGGAGGTTTTGTGGAGGGAACGGCATCATGCCTTACTAGATTCTCCGAAGGGTTCGGATCGGATCGGGGAATTTGCAGTGCCAAACACATTGAATACATTGGGAGTAGCATCATGCACCAGTGTATGACATGGAGCAGTGATCGACACTGATTCGTTAAACATGGGTCAGCAACAAATTTTTGAATTTTAGCATCAATTGAATATTTATTATTTATATTTATTTAATTATTTATTTCCACTCTTACAACTATTTTTACAGGTAACATTAACCTAATGCTATAGTGTAGCTAACTACATATTATCATAACTTAACACGAATAGAGCTGTTTTTGTGAATTCATTCAGAGAACAGCAGAACAAGTCAATTTTGTTTGCAATGCGGTTTAGGGCGATCAGTGCTTGCAAAGCAGGTTGGTGCGGCGGCGCCCCGCGTATCCATTGGGGACACAGGCTCACCGAGTTGAGTACCTCACTGTTGCTAATTTTGCCTCTAATTAAATTAAACACTTAAGTCACTAAACAAAGTTCTCTCCTCACTCTTAGCTCATTATACTACTACTACTATAATATAATTATACCACTTCCTGCTTCCTGGAGTCATCCAGCAAAATTTCAATAAAATTCTATTATTTTTTTTTGGTTTCGAACACTAAGTTACACTAAGTTGAGTTGAGGAGCTCGATGGCGCAGTGGTCAATGCGCCCGGTCTGCGAGTGCTGAGGTTAAGCAACTTTCGCAAAGGCCGGTCATCGGATGGGTGACCAAAAATGTAACATCTCGAGCTCGCTCTCGCTCGGAAAGCGCGTAAAGCCGTTGGTCCCGGCTGCATAGCAGTCGTTACAACCACCACTCCGCACTGGTCCCGCGTGGTGGTTTAAGGCCTGTTCTCCCTATCCATCCAAGGCTCGTGCCCCAGCAGCGGGGACATAAAATGAGCTGACGATGATGATGATGACTAAGTTACTGTGTCAAACATTGATGCCATTACCCAACATAAAAAATATATAAATCTTCAAAAATAATCCAATTTCGATAGACAGCTGAAAAGAACAAAGCGCTGGCACAAAACAAGAAGACTGCAGCAGGCAAGCTTCAGAAACGCACGCATTGTCTCGATCCGATCCGAACCCTTCGAAGAATCTAGTAGGGCACGGGGACCCGCACTAGTGCGTGATGCCGTTCCCTCTAGAAAACCTCCGAAGGTGATTCGTTTCACACGGCTTAAGGAACCCTTTAAGTTACTCGCCGCTCCCAAGTAAGCCCGGTGAAGCTGAAAATGCCGTCTAAGTCAATCAACATACTCTCTCCAAAAAAAAAAATCAATAATCATTCTATTTAATTTCTATTCTATTGGCTTTAAGTATTACGTACTAGTGGACCCGGCGGACTTCGTACTGCTTTGATAGTTTCCATCAATTGTCAGATTTCTATAAGCGATTTTGATCTTCATACCCAAACGATAAGGTTTAAAATTTATTAAAGAAATTGACATTTTGTGGTAGGTTGATCTGCTGCCGTCTGTACCTCTCACGGGCATGGGATTACGCAACGCAACGGCAGTGCTCGGACTGTTAGCGGTGCCAAGTGTGAGTAAACTTAATACATACACGGATCTCGGAAAAAGGTGCCTAGGGTGTTTACTATAGCATGTTGGCAACACTAACAAAACTAAAATTTAATTTTCTACATTGGAAACTTTTTGTCGCTCTCCTTGTTCGGGGTGCCTAGTGCAAGGTTCATTCGCCATTCGATCACGTTGACAAAAACAAGAATTTGTATGGCAAAATTTTAACTCTTCTCGTATGTCGCCAGGAGGCGCTGCTTCAATGCCATACTAATTTTCGTTTTCGTAAATGTAATCGAATGAATACGAATAGTAAACAAACTCATACTAGGCACTCAGATCGCCAGCCACGCCGGTTGATTTTGTATGTATTTTATATGATTAAATAGCTGTGCCCCGCGGTTTCACCTGCATTAATTGATTACCATAAAAAAGGTTATAGCGAGTCAACCTTTAAAGCTAGAATATGCTGTTGCGGACTTTTTTTTAGAACTTTTAAAGGGGAACAATTTTGTAATACATGATGGCAACATGGAACAGGGTGCTTGGTGAGTTCTGTTAACTATAGAAACAAAACTCACCAAGCACCCTGTTCCGAGATCCGTGTATGTATTATGATTACCTTCTGGCTCGCCTTGCTTATATTGTGGCCGGGCTGGAGTGTCCCGCTGCTCAGCCTCGTCATGTGAATTAGGAGCCTGTAAATTTTATCACGATCTTCATTATCGGATTCTGAGTTGATTGGATGAAAATCGCCTTCACTGTCTTATAGATTTTATTGAAAATACTTTTAAATAACCTTTTATTACTGACGTTTCGGGCTTGTTTACGGATAAGTTAAGATTTAGTTTTAATTTTCGAGTGCAGAGTTCACGTTATACTTACGTTAACTTTAGATAAAACAAAAGGTACGTTAAAATTGGAAAAGCATCAATTTATATTTTTCTCGTTAAGTAAAAAGTATATAAATACTAGCTGACCCAGCAAACGTTGTTTTGCCAATTATTTCTAGGAAATTTGGGTCACTACCAGAATACCCACGTTGTAAAATGACAATATCACCCAAACGTCTTGATATTAAAACGCCATAGTTACTAAATAGACATGGACGCTAAACGCCATGGTAGAAAAAAATAACTTACTTATTGTAAGTGTGTGAGGATGTGGTATATGAGTGAAAGAGGCATGGAGCGCTGTGAGCGATGATGGAATATAAAAATAACAAAACACTAAACATTTATTTTTTTACGGATGGGTGACCAAAAGCGTATCATCTCGAGCTCCTCCGTGCTTCTGAAGACACGTAAAGCCGTTGGTCCCGGCTGCATTAGCAGTCGTTAACATCCACCAATCCGCACTGGGCCCGCGTGGTGTTTAAAAACCCGTTCTCCTTATCCGAAAAAATGATCTGATGATGATTATAATTTCTTTCTACATATATATATCATTAATTACGACAATAACACTAACAAACAATATCAATCCATTAATGCTACAGTGTGTACAATATTTGTTGTTAGCCCATCTTTAGCTAACATCTTAGCTAACACAAACAAACTAGATGGTTTGCCCACTCGAGAGCATGCCGCGTATAATTTTCCGTGTGAAAAACAATGTTGTGCCCAAATCTAAGTCACAAACAGACATCGTTTGGCCTTGGGACTTATCGATACCTAGGCATTCCTACTCCGGTGCTGTTTACTGGGTGAGAAGTGACACCGGTAGACGCCTAGCGGAGACAACTGATCAAGTGATTAATATGGTATAAAAAATAGGGGTTGGTGATAAAAGGGTGAAAACTTAGGGTTTAATGTATTTTTTATGCCACATATTTTAAGCAAAAAAAAAATCCAAAAACTAAAAATAAAATGTTTGGGGCGGATTACCCTTATCACTAGGGGTATAACAAAATAGACTACGACCGATTGTCAGACCTACCGAATATACATATAAAATTTCATCAAAATCGATCGAGCCGTTTCGGAGGAGTATGGCAACTAACTTGTGACACGATAATTTTATATATATAAGTAGAAGTAAGATTATGTAAGTAATTAAGTACCTATGTAAACTTACTAAAAAGTTCATGTTTTCTTTTCAGTCTCTGTTATACTGAGAACTTTTTTTTTACTTACTTAAAATTGCCATTTCAGCTAAGTAGGTAGTAGCTGCTCATCTTTGCACATCATCATCATCATCATCATCATCGGCCTATCTTAGTCCACTGCTGTACATAGGTACCTACAAACTTTAATTGGGTTACTGAGAGAGAAGCCAGGATCATAAACGTCTTATAAACGTCCCACTCCTGGGCACAGTCCTTTCACGTCTCACTGCTCCATGCTGGTTGGAACGAGACAAGCTCCGCGTTAGATATTCCTACATTACCAAATTTTATTATTATTACTGTAAAGGTTTGACAAAGTAACTAATTGATTTTGTCTCTAATAGCAGAATGTGATAATAAGCTTAATCATATTACAATACAAAATTTTCCCTCAGTTATTAACTTAACGGTTTGTTATCATACTTCATTCGCCTTTTAAAAAACCGTAAACAAGATTTGACGGAAAGGAAAGTTACTATCCATACTTAGATAATAAAAAAAAGCTTCCAAGGTCGCAAGCGAACTTGACGGATAACCGCTCGCGCTGACGGCAAATCGCTGCTGTGATACGATAATAATTACAAAGGTCCGCGCGATACGATTCGCGCCTGCGGAGCCAAAGTCAGAAATTCGCGTTCATTTTCAGCCAGTCAGTACTGCGTCTGCCGCCTTTGACGCCAGTCTGGCCAACCGGTCCGGTCATGACGTTTTGAAGAGTACGTGTATGTTCGGGAGCGCGCGAAATTTTGAATTTGGAACTCGGTTGTGTATTTGTTTTGTTTTTCTTAATAATTTATTTTTTAAATTTAGCTTCCGTGTTTGAGTTCTTGGTTTACAATTTGATATTGAGTGAATGTAATACCGTGTTTAGTGGTTGTGTTAAAAAAGTTTACTTCGACACTGTTTGAAGATTTCGTAGCAGTTCGTTCGGTTGGCACAGCAAACAAAAGGTACTGTTTAATAAATTTTAATTGTTAATGTTAAGTAAAGTTTAAGTTGTGTTTAAGTGATTTTTTTCACTTTGTTTATTTTATGAAAAGTTTCCTAATTTTTTACATTTCATAGGCCATTCAAAAGATATCTTTTAATTTCTTTCTATTTTTGGTTTTTATTTTTACGACTAAACTAAAACTACATAAAACTTGATTATTTAGTTAATTTTCTCAAAGGCAAATTCACATAATAAAAACGTTATTATGTTAAAAGTTATAAAACTGTATAAGATGCGTAGGTTACATATGTAGCTGAACAGTGAGCTACATATTAATTTAGATAAATTAAATAAGTACCTACAGCCATCTTATTTTTTAATCAAGGAAAAAAATGGTATCTGTATTAGATTACATCATTAAATAATATATTAGAAGCAACGGAAGCAACATAATAAAACTGCTTTAAAATATTTTGGAATAGACAAACAAACAAACCTTACTCAAACGTGATTAGTTGAGAACGTGGAGTTGTTTTCACAAACTCTGTCAATAGTGTTGATTCAAGCATAGCATCCTTATTAGCTACGTCTGTTATTCAAGCAAATCCAGACTTAAAACGCAGAGCTTTATTTAATTTAAATGGAAAATCTTTATGAACATTTAGGAGTATTTTGTCCAATATTAGTTTTATTTCGATTATTATCATATAATCTTTATTTAAATAAATCTTCTGTGCGTGTGTTTGTTTTGTAATTGAATTACTTTTAAACGGCTGGACCGATTTTGACGAAATTTTTTGTGTGTGTTCAAGTGGATTCGACAATGGTTTAGATTTACAATTGGGCCCGGAAGGTAGCGCTGCGATAGGGGTCATCACGGGATACGGGTGTTCTTAAGCGGGCGAAGTCGCAAGCGGGCCACTAGTAGGTAATATACAACGTGTGACTGAAAGGTGTGATCAAAATTAAAAGATTTGAAGTGTATCCGATCTAGATCTTGTATGCAGAGTTACTAAAGCATAATTATTAACTTTAACTTGTTACGCAATTTTTCATTAAATAGTTCTATTGTGACGTCACATCAGAATAAACAAGTCACAGCCCTAGTGGTTTAGTAACCTCTGTGTTCTTATATTTATGATTACTGCTGCTTCCTTATGCGCCTGACATGCATGACTTCACTAATATAAATATTTAATTTAAAATTGCTTGACAAATTAAAGTCAATAATTAGGTCTCACAACACATAGAATATCTATATCGGATACACTTTGGATCTTTTAATTTTGACCACACCTCTCTGCTACACGTTGTGTATTATCTACTAGTGGCAGGCTCGCGACTTCGTCTGCTTAAGAACACCCGTATCCCATGATGGACCTCTATTGCAGCGCCACCTACAGTCCAATCGTAAATCTAAACCATTCTCGAATCCACTTGAATATCTAACAGAACACATATTATATTTACTTGCAATCCACTTAAAGAAACAAATAAATAAAAAATGTACCGTTTGAAATTGCTCACGGACCTCTAGAGAGAAATTGTAAAGTGACGTGCACCTTTGTGTTTCATTTTTCAACATTCACATCCACGAACAGTTAACCGTTAATAATCTAGCATTATTTTACATTAATATTTGATAACAATACGGATATTACAAAATATAAAACAGAACTGTATACATATATATTTTCATAAATTTCCCGCCAAGAAGATCTTTTGACCCATAGAGTTAGCATGAAAAAAAATGTGTTTACTAAAACACATTGATATGTAAGCGACTGTTTATGGTATTTGTACAATAAATTATTGTGGACATTTCACTCACGTTTTTTCCCTATTCCCCTCCTTGGTTCCTTTTTTACCCCATTTCACGTCAAAGAGCTACCCGTTTTGTATTGTCAATGATAATAATTTACAATGTATAGTCACGTAGGTAAATATTGTATGTCGTAACAATAAAATTGAATAAGAAGAGTATGTTATAAAACATTTTGAGGTAATGAGGAGCACCTGGTCTGCGATTGCTGAAATTAAGCAACTTTCGCAAAGGTAGGTATATCACATTACCAAAAATATATCATCTCTTGCTTCTTTTTGCTTCGGAAGGCACGTTAAGCCGTTGGTGCATTAGGAGTCGTTAACGACCACCAATCAATTACCATCAATATTTTTCAGTTTTAACAGCTATAATAATAAAATATTAATAGTAAAAAATATAATATTTGTTAGCAACCTGCGAATAATATTTACTGCTAACCTTATTTACATAATATTTTTTTTATAATTTCAGTTTCTCGTTGTTTTATTTCGTTTGATTGGATTTATTATTTTAGAGACACAACTGTCTAAAACCAATTTAACTAAGCTAGCACGAATGGATTACGTTCAAAGGACGAGTGCGACAAGATAGAGTATGTATGAGATATTGTTCCTAAGAAAATGAGGAAATCTATTTAATAAATTATATAGATATTTGGTTAACTAACTGGTAATTTATAACATAAGGAAGATCTCGACGGGGCGCAGTGGTTAACGCGCCAAGGCGACGCATTGGGACACGCGGCGGGGATCTTGATTTTTCCCAACAATTACAAAACATATGAAAGTGATATTTGATAACATGATTTTTCATTTAATTGACTTCATTTTGATATTTGGCCACTTTTATAACAGAGAAAAAAATATCAAAGTAACCTCTTTTAAAACATAGATTTGCATTTTACAGGCAAACCAGACCGATTTAAGCATCTAAATTTTCGTAATAGGTTAGTCTTAACACACAACACTTTTTTTTAAATAATTTGTAGTTTTTTTAATTTGAAGGAAAAAAAACAGTTTTCGCAAAGGCCGGTAGTGCGGTCGGTGCGGCCGGCGGCGGTGCATTCAATTAATGGGTGACAAAAAATGTTTTATCTCGAGCTCCTCCGTGCTTCGGAAGGCCGTTGGTCCCGGCTGCAATAGCAGTCGTTAACAACCACTAATCCGGACTGAGCCCGCGTGGTGGTATATGGCCCGTTCTCCCTGAATTGTATCCATCCATAGGGAAGGATGGATTAAACCGATAGGCTAAACGTGTTCTTGAGTGGAAACCGCGTATCGGCAAACGTAGTGTAGGACGCCCTCAGACTAGGTGGAACGACGATCTTCGCAAGGTGGCTGGCAAGAGCTGGATGAGAGTAGCCGCGGGTCGTGCTCAGTGGCGTGCACTTGGAGAGGCCTATGTTCAGCAGTGGACGTGTGTAGGCTGATGATGATGATGATAGGGAAGGCTCGTGCCCCAAGTGTAGGAACAAAAAATTTACTGGTGATGATGAATAAATAACATAACTATGAAAGACGTATCGCTCTAACGAAGCGGAAGTTAACATCAAAAAGTTGCAAGCAATAACAAAAATTAACATCTTTAACTGCACACTTATAATGTAACAGAGTACAATGGAATAAAATGTAATTATAAGATCGTCACCAACAAAAAAAACGATCAACAAATGCTAGTTAACAAATTAAATCGCGTAATTAAATAATCCATTTGTATCGACGTGCGTACGCGCCCCACATAATCGTCTATCATGAGCAATGGCGGACAGGTGCCCGTAATAGGTGACCACGTAGCTGAGATACGTTCGAATAGTCGCGCTACCATCGCGGACAATGATTTAATGCTATTATACGGATATGGCAACTTTTGTGGCTATACCCTGTGACAATGGGCGAGCGTCACTTGTTTCTAATCTGTAGGTACGCAATGTCAAGGTTGTCAGGTTGTTGGTGATTTAAGGAATTTTAACCGACTTAAAAAAAAAGGATGAGGTTCTCAATTCGACTGTTTTTTTATGTTTGTTACCTCAGAACTTTCGACTGAGTGAACCGATTTTGATGATTCTTTTTTTATTTAAAAGTTGGTGCTTTCTGTGTGGTCTCATTTTTATTTGGTCCAGTTCTGATGATGAAATTCTTAAGGAATTGAGGGAACTCTTCAAATATTGAAGGCATACCTATAGCGATTTTGGTATTTTCAGCAATAAGTCAAGCATTCAGAAAGTATCATTTGATGAAGTGTAACTGATGAGAAAGACCACAGTTTGCCACCGGAACTCCTCAATGAGAAGTATTTCACGGGTGGCGATAAGATTATATCGATTAAGATAGTTAAGCGACTACGACAAAGCAAAAGAAGGCAGGCACCGGAACTCAGTTTTTGATTTCCTACTTTGAATTAGGCGTTTCTCTTTTCTTCGCTTATCTCATTTAAACGGCGCTGTCTCATAAGAGCAGCGCGTTTAGTAGGTCTATCCCATATTCGCTTTTGATAAATAGATCGAAACAACTCACTAAAAAGCGAAAAATACACAAAAACATTAACAAAATAAAAATCGACTCCAAAAAATTTTACTGAAAAAATTGCACTAAACAGTAAATATAATTGGTAAGCTTTGTTCAGTTTACTTGCAATTAACCATTATTATACTCAATCTTATATTCTTAAAAACTATGCGACTGCCATAAACTTAACTTCACATCTAACAGAACACATATTATGTTTATGACAAACAAGCAAATACCAAATATTTACTTGCAATCCACTTAAAGAAACAAATATAAAAAAAAATTTAGACTGCTTATATAGACAATAATTTTATTAGGAATTAAAAAAAAAAAAAAAAAAAAAATTAAAAAAAAAAATTAAATTAAAATTATGTTATTTTTGGAGTCGGTTTGCAGATCTATTCCAATCCAATACCATGAATTTAATACCAATGGTATTATTATTATTATTATTATTTCTCTTGGGGACGTCGCCAGCCGAACGGATGATCAGCCTGCGTTGTTGCGGGCCATTTCATCCTATTCCCCGTTCTCCCTTTTCTAGGGAGTTAAGGTTAGTCCAGCTTTCACGGCGCCCCGTCGAATCTTTTGGTCTCTTTGGTAAATCTTACAATCTGCTCCACCTTCAGATCCTTTAGGTCCTCTATGTGTAGTGTGTCCGACCCCCAGATTTCCCATCTTATTGGTGAGTACATCGGGCATTCAGCTAGTAGGTGGAGGCTGGTCTCCTCGCTTTCCATACACTCCGGGCATATGGGGTCGGTTTTCACTCCTATCACTGTCAGATGTCTGTTCAGCCGACAATGTCCTGTTATGATTTCTATGACTAGCCTCATGTTCCCTCTTGAGAGTCCCATTAGTTTGCTGGTCTTTTTCTTATCCATGCCCTTGATGAAGATCTTCGACTGTCTCATACCATTCGAGGACCTCCATCTTTGGTTGGTTTCTGATGTGATACTGTGGCTGATTACTCCCTTGGTGATGTTGTGCGCTATTGGCAGCCGGGGTTCCGGTCCCACCAAGTTTTCCTCTGCTCCCATTCTGGCTAGTTGGCTAGTCTAGTACCAATGGTATTAGTTTACTGTCACATTTATTTGTATTCCAAATGAATACCACTTTCAAAACGAATACCAAAACATGCTTATTAGGGATTATGTACAGCAGTCTATTTATTCTTAGCAAATAAAAAATATACCTACATACGTTGTTATATTCTAATCTATTCTATAAATGGTGTTTTACCGAACATTAATGCGGAAAAACAGTGGATTAAGCCGTAAAGTGTGCACCGTGATACTGAAGAACATTCTCCAAGAAAATGTCATTATTGTAAATATACACATGGAGCTTTTATATTGAATGAAGCTTCGTAGCGCGATTGTGATCCACATATTTTTTATTACATGGCAAAATTTGTTTGGTCTGACACTGAATAAGTTTTCCGGAGAATACGGTACATAACGCGAAGTAATGAGGTGTGAAGAAGCAACTAGCAGGTTGGCAATGTATGAACGGCGACTACTCAGGCACAAATCCACAGAACAACCTCCATTTTTTTATTGTAAATCAAGTAGGCTAATTACTCCGCTTTGATGTTAAGTAGGTATACTAGCGGATTCCAGATGCGAAAACATCTAGTGCAATAGGATTTGTGCACATTTTTAAATCCTACTACACTATATGTCTTCGCATCTGGAATCCGCTAGTACCTACTTAACATCAAAGCGGAGTAATTTGCCTACTTGATTTACAATTAAAAAATGGAGGTGGCATATGAAACAAAACAGAAGTATGTACGACGTCACTTTTCAAATTATTTCTAGAGGTCCGCGTGCTAACATCTTGATTGAAACTGATTATTGTTCGATGAGATATTTACACATTGTTCAATGCTTGAACATAACAAATTACTTTGGTTTTGCGGGTGTCCATGGGCGGCGGTGATTACTTTCCATCAGGTGTCCCGTCTGCTCGTTTGCCTCCTTTTAACATAAAAAAAATTGAAAATAAATACTCGTAATGAAAAAACTATTACATTCCATATTTAAAATACAATACATTAATTGTGAATACCGATACAATTTTATAAACGAACATATACTTACATTGTAGTAATAATTGCAAATAGTTTATAATGTACTATTATATTGAATCTGTCCTGATTCGTCGTATTCCTGTTTTGTCGGATTTCTGATTCGTCGTAAGTATTCTTGTTTCGTCGGAATTATCAATATACAATAACTAAATCTATCATGCGGTAAACCAGTATTTACTACCATTTTTTATTTAAAAATCACCCATGAGATTTAAAAATCGAACTTCTAACCCTTTCTCGTTTTTAAAAAAAACAAAAGAGGTTTTAACAATTTTCTCCAGCCAAATGTCCGGCAATAATACAAACTCTTTACAAACTACTCATAAAATATTGTATTACGTTCTGAACGAAAACTGCTGAATCACAGAAATACTCATGAAGCTGTCCTCGGGAGAGCCAGTCGCTGGCTTAACGGATAATCTTGAAAATAGAAAAGGAACTACGTACGCCTCGTCCGCCATTGAAAAAGAATTTCGTAAAGTCACTCTCAACATCGAAGCTGGCAAAAGCTTTAGACAAGGTTTTTTGATTGTATTACAAAATAATTTAAGTTACCTTTATATAGTTAAGTTAAGTTTACCGCCTCTTTGGTCTAGTGGTTCAGACCACAGGTTTAGGCCCAGAGGCTCCGGGTTCGATTCCCAGCGAGAATTACATGTTTGTGTACTCGGTTTGTAGGGCTTGTTTGTCCGCCTGGCTAGCTACCCCATCTTATCTAAATATGTCGTTATAACATTAATGTTTGTAGCATTGTTGTTTTCCGGTAGCTAGAGATAAGATAGCCAGTGCCTCAGTAGTTGAGGATTTCAGGTGAAGTGCGCTTCCATCATCGGCCTTATTTATCACTTATCTATAACATCAGGTGACACCAAGGCTAAGTGCTTAACCTTATGACATAAAAAAATACCTACAACTCCACAAAATCTCACTGATGGGAATACTTAAAAATCTTCTTTGTTTATAAAAAGAAGTCCGGACTGAGTGACTGAATGCAGAACCATCGCACAATCAAAACCGCTGCACTGTCGGCAGGTGCCTTTTATGACGTGACGTAGGCAAATAGATGACCAGGGATTTTTCGAAATTGCCTCCTCGTGATCAGGTATAAAGACAGCGCTTGAAAAAACAGCTTGACACAAATATTTACAAGAGACAAAAAAAGAAAACAGACGGTCGCTAATATACATACTTACCAACTTTATTAATCCAATTTGTTATTGTGCGAGTTAATTACAATTTTCTTACGACAACAGACGACATCAACGGCTTAAAGTATCTTCCAAAGCATTACCGACCGGTGACATTATAATTTTGTCACCCATCCGGTTACCAACGATTGTGTATGTAGCTTAGCTATTGACGATCGCACCAACGCACTAGCTAGTACAACATAGAGTTTTCTCTCTATCTCATAGCTACTTATATGTGTTCCACAATTTCCGATTCTAAGAACCATGTGACGGAATACCTTTGAAGTTGATCTGTTTCCGGAAGAATCAAGCTTAAGCTTAATAACTTAAAATGTACTTACATAATCACGCGTAGGTATACTTCATAGCCTTTAAATACATTTCGTAATCACATACAAACATCAAAGTTTATTTTTTTCTAATCAATAATATTTTATTTTCAATTAGTTATGTCCTTGGTTATTAGTGTACCTAAATATGTTTGTTAGTAAGTATAGTATTATTTACAATTTATTAGTCCCGCATGCTTGTTTATTACACCACAGCTAGGGTTGGCTGGAAGAGGTCTCTTATAGAGATAAGCTCACCTTTGTGTATGTCCTGTGTAACGTGTGTTTAAATGTAATTTCTTTGTATAATAAAGGATTCATTAATTAATTATGTCAACTTTAATGAAAATTTCTACGCGAAAGGAAAATACAGAGAACCAAATAATTAATAGAAAGCATATTTAAAAAAAACATTGTTTACTTATATGAATTTATGTGATTTAAAATTCACCTCTCCACTGTCGAACGACAGGCCACCACCGGTCGCTTACAAAATAGCCTAACTGTCGCTGTCCGGTCACCGGTCGTTTTTCCCTTCCGTCTTTACACTTCGACAGTTGCGTGAATACTATGCCTATCCCGCTCTAATTTATACAGACTGTAGTTTAGTTTCAAATTAATGATGGCGACGATTCCATTTCCTCAAAATTAAAATGTAAAGTCACATCATTATCATCATCATCAACATCATTTCAGCCTATGAGCACCCATTGCTAGATAGGTATCTTCTTTTTCACATAGTAAGTAAGTAAAGTAAGTAACAGCTGTCCCACAGCTGGGCAAAGGCCTCCATCATTGAAATCAAGTCATCGCTACAATTGATGGGTAATGGCTTAATCACCACGCTTGCCAAATGCGGGTTGGTGATCACAGACCCGGGCTATACATCGAAAAATCCGAAACAAACTTTGCCCGACCTGGGAATTAAACCCGGAACCTTCGGGTATACTGCCGAGCGCTTTGCCACTTGGCTACCGAGGCGTTCACATAAAGAAAAAAAACAGTAGGAATCACAGACCTCGAATGAACCGAATATCCCGGATTCCCTAATCAAAACTAATGACGTGATAAAACAACACCTCCCTTAATTTGAACCTTATGCTAGTGTTAATAACGACACCACTTTCAAGGATTTCCCTGTCTTTTCTTATCTCAATGCTAAGTTCAAGGTCTGTTTGTCTGTTGCCTTACCCGGAAGATTTAAGAGTCTATCTATTTCGGTGTCCTATACAAACTTTAAAGTTCAGACTGTTTCAAACGGAAAAGATAATAAGTATACTGTCCCATTGCTGTGTCACTATTTTTATGCTGATAGAAAATACTGAGATCTATTTTGAATTGTTTTGTTAAATCATATACGTGCCTAGAACTTTTAAAATGTCGTCTACTCTAGATCTCTAAATGTGAAATTAGAAAAATTTTAAAAATATTGAACTGTTAAATTTGAATGAGATTTTACAAGATGCTTTATGCTACTTACATCAATGTAATATTTACTTTAACGACTACCGTATACCATATAACTAGCTTTAACGTGCCTTCTGAGTCACAAAGGAGTTTCGATGTTTATATTGTTGTTTAGTTAGAGAAGATAGCCAGATCCTCAGTTATCCAGGCTCCCAGGGCGCAGTGCGATTGCACCTTCAGCTCTATCGTTGCCTACCGTCAGCTGATATGAAAGCCCAGATTTTACGAAAAAAACAGTTGTTTTACTCACACAGTCCCAAGCCAAACGCTCTAGATCTACCGCCGCCAATAAAAACTAAAAGCTCAAATATATCTTACGTTATTACCATAAAGTTACTATACCTACGGAATAGAGCAACAAAGGGCTGAGCGAGCGAGATGTCACCAGTAGCAACACTGTGTGTTTTAAAGAGGTGCATGATGCGACGTAACATAACTGTTTTTGGCAACTGTTTGACAGTTCGTCAGCACTTATCCGCACGCTTAGAATTTGAGCTCTGTGAATTTTTCTGATTTTACGTGAAATCGTGGATATTTTTGAGAAATAGTACTTCAGAAACATGGCGACTTGTTCAGTGATTGATTGTTGTACAACACAGCGAAATAACCCCGAAAATGTTCATTTGACAGGTAAATTATTCTAAATCGACACCTCCTGATCTAGGATTTATTTTTGCCAATGCGCATCGAATTTTAAGCACTATAATTCTCTTCTATAAACATATTTATGTAAAAAGCAAAGATCGAATACACATAATGCAGAATTTACGAATATTTTGTGTAAAGAAATAATTTTCGTTTTACACTAAGGCTGCATCAAGTTATCGATATTTCGTGTCCACTGTCTATCACGCGGTAAACGAATATGTATTACTGTTGTTAAAGTACCTACCTATATGACGTTTAGCTATGAATCATCTGGGAATGTAATCCCATTTAAGATACTTAGCCGATCCATAGGTATCAGTTTTTAACTGTTAGAGTAGGTCTAAAGGATATAGTATCATAGGATTTAGTATCATTAGTAATTAAAGAAATTTGATAGGACGGTTCTAGATATCATTCGTCATATTGATTTGGGAAATCATTTTGTTTCTTTGGTTGTCCATTCATTCGATCAAGATCCACTCAATAGTCACAGATATGAAACATATTTGCCTGTAAGATTGAGGTACGAAATGAAATTTAAAAAAAAATATTTTTCCGAGGGCAATGAGAAATGTTAAATAAATTATTTAAAATATCTTCTGAGTTTTTCTTAAAGAATCGTAGTTTCAGTCATGCGAAATCCCATCCCATCCTATTTTAATTCTATTAATACTGTTACTAATTAATATTATCGATATCGATATTAATGTAAAAAGCAACATGACATACATCACTGACACGCATTCATTAACAATTTTACACACACAAATGTCATCCTATTTCCGTTTCGTTTGACAGCTCGTGTTTGTTGCTCTATTCCGTTGGTATATTAACTTTATGGTTATTACATAGTTTTTCCTTTCATATTATATCAGGATTATTGATATTTATGGTAGTGATTGGTAATCGAGCGAGGCTACACCGGACTGAAAACATCTAACGACCTAGACTGCTGGGTTGTCGAAGCGATGATTAAGCTTTTTTAATTATTTTAGTAAATAGCCTATGACTGTCCCACTGTTGAGCAAATATAAATAAATAAATAAATAAACTTTCCTACACTCACACCAATTATCTAGCCCAAGAGAAGCTTCGTTATAACTCGTTAAATGGTTACTAGACAACTGATAAACATACTTAAAATACTTAAATACGTACTTATTATACACAGAAAACACCCAGACCCGAGACAATTTAGAAAAACCATAATTTCTAAATTGACCCGACCGGGGATCGAACCCGGGACCTCAGAGATGGCGACACCATGAAAACCGGTGTACAGTACAAACCACTCGACCAAGGAGGTCGTCAGTGCAAAGGCCTCCAATATTGAAATCGTCAGTACAATTGATGGGTAATGGGTTAATCACCGCGCTTGCCAAATGCGGGTTGGTGATCACAAACCCGGGCTATGCATCGAAAAACACGAAACACACTTTGTCCGACCTTGGATTTGAACTAGGGACCTTTGATTATCGAGCCGAGTGCTTTGCCAATCGGCTATTGAGGCAAATTGTTTTATTAAATCTATATACGGTTGCATAATATGCAGATACATTATTTTACACTGTTAGAATGTTATACAGGGAGGAATTATGTAATGCCACCTGAAGGGAAAGTACTCTTAATACTGTAGATAGAACATTTTACTCAAAGAAAAAATTCCTTTATTTTTGAAAAGAAAGAAACGTTTTCTTTGAGTAAAAAGTTCTATCTACAGTATTAAGAGTACTTTCCCTCCAGGTGGCATTACAAAATTCCATCCTGTATAAACACAATGTTTGTTAGTTTAATTAAAGGGAATTAAGTCCGAATAATTTCAGGCCTAGGTTTATTAAACTTAATAAAATCAAAGAAGTTTAAAAGTTTAGAAAAAAAACAATTACCTAACACAGTTGTTAACGGAGCTTAATGCAAACTAAATAGTTAGTTTATGCATCGAAGTCATACCTTTTTTGACTATAGTCTTTTTTGCATCTAAAAGTACAATCGGATGTAGAGAACAGCTTGTAGCAGAATTGTGCCTCACTATAGCCATCCTCTGCCAACCCGTAAGTTGTTTCTTTACACCTCGTTTTAAAGAATGTTGTAGGAAGAAGGGTCTTACGCAACACAGGTATGCTGACAACATTTTTATAACGACCTTCTTAGCGAAACAGTGAGACTAGCCGAGCGAACTTAGAACAGGGCTTTCAACTAGCAGTGCTTCTGTCTCTCGGTAACCATCGCCATTTCAAATGCAATCGAATATTTTGTCATGTCCATTAATTATAAGATTTATCATACATAAAAGTTTGAATTCAGAACAACGTACTTTATTGTTGTTTTGTTTTTTATTTTCGTGTAAACTTTAAAGAGCATATAGGTATGTAGAGCAGTTATATAGAGCAGCTATGTAGAGCAATCTAGTAAATCAATTACTATATAATAAATTACTAATATAGTAAAAGGAGTAGCAACTGTATATACTCTATAACTGATAGAAATCCGGCAACCGCCGAAACACGAACTTTGACGAGAGATATTCAGAAAATAGATGCACTATATCTTTAGAAAAAAACCATTGACCTCTGAGTCTGACTAAAACACTACAGAGGCTGAACAAAACTCCGCTTTTCCTTTTGTACGTACAAAAATTCCGTATATTAAATCGCTCCATGAGCGAAATATTCAAAGAATCCGGGGGTATCTATTTATTTCTCCCGCTCTAAGCGAACGAGACTGGCCATGTATCGTTCATTCAACAAAAGAGTAAACAATTTTCACTGTTGACTGGCTCGCAGGATTTTTGTGCGATTTATTGGACCTGATATTGACATGCGTAAACATTTTATGGAACTGGAGGGTTGAGTTAATGTGTTTTGTAATACCACATTGAAAAGCCATTATTTTAAATATTGTAAAAAAAATACGTGTTACTTTGTTATAAAGGGTTTTCTTAAATTAATATACTTATCAAGAAAACTCTTCGGGGTCACAGATTTGAGTCCCGTGTTGAGTATGACGTGCATTTATGACTTTACATAATCATATATTACTTTTGAAGTAATTTATGAAAGAAATCTTCCTAGATGATGGGTTGATTCAAAGTATTGTCAGATCTTAAAGCACAAATTGCTTTCAAATGATGTCGCTTAATTACGTTTATATTAATGTTATTTTAAGTAACATGGGGTTTACCATGTAGAATACAAAAACAATATAGTTTTATATTGTTTTTGTTATTGTTTTTTTTATAGCTGATGATGATGATGATGATGATGATGATTGTTTCTAAAGAGCACGCTAAATACTACACATGTTAATAAAACAAATTTTACGGATCTACTCGCCTTTATTTAGGTACACATTGGTTTGTTATCCTGACATTTCGAATTCTGCAAAGGGTTCGAAAGGTCAGGATAAAATAATGTTTAATTTAAATATACTTAGTTTAACTTATGTACTAAATGACATTGACAATGTTAACAATATTGCGGACATCGTAGAAAATTATGTCTATATTATGTCTTGCTTAGCTAATAGAATTTATATTCCTTTTATAGTAAGTTAACAACCACCAACCCGCACTGGGCCCGCGTGGTCGTTTATGGCCCGTTCTCCCTATCCATCCATAGGGAAGGCTCGTGCCCCAGCATTTGAGACATAAAATGAGCTGATGATGATGAGGCAATGTGTATCAATGACTTACGAATATATCTTAAGCCTATTACTTGATCTTACATCATCATCATCATCATCATCTCAGCCAAAAGACGTCCACTGCTGGACAAAGGCCTCCCCCAAGGATCTCCACAACGACCGGTTTTGTTTTTTTTTGTTTTGACCGATCTTACATACACCTACTATAATGTTAAAGAATATTGAAATCTCTCGAGACATCTCAATGTATTTCTTTTATAAAACAGTAATACTTGATAATACTTACAAAACAGTAAGAGTCATTATTTTTATATCTCGCAAGATATTTTATTATTTCAAGTCTTAACGAGACTGTAATACTACGCTCGTTTGCTAAAAATATCGGAGCTGTATTCCCGATGGAAATTCATGCCACAAACTGATTTATTAATAGAGTTTCGTTTATTTAATTATCCGCGTGTGTGTAGTGCATTCAACCTATGCAAAACTGTCAAATTTCTTCAATACATTTTCAACCATATACTTAAGGCATACAGTTCAAAGACGAAGAAGTTCGTGGTAGGTTGATTTCGATGTGCAGGTGTGCGTACCTACTGACTTTTTTATATCCACTATTGGTCGCCCGCGGTCAATATTTGACTGTAATTCATAAAATATACAATGTTCGCATATGCAAAATAATCATCATCATCATCATCATCATCATCAGCTCATTTTTATGTCCCCACTGCTAGATCACGAGCCTTCCCTATGGATGGATAGGGAGAACGGGCCATAAACCCCACGCGGGCCCACTGCGGGTTGGTGGTTGTTAACGACTGGCAGCCGGGACCAACGGCTTTACGTGCTTTCCGAAGCACGGAGGAACTCGAGATATACATTTTTGGTCACCCATCCGATGACCGGCCTTTGCGAAAGTTGCTTAACCTCAGCACTCGCAGACCGGGCGCGTTAACCACTGCGCCATCGAGCTCTACAAAATAATACATATTATAAACTTTATTACTCTACACTCCTTCTCCAAAATTTAAACTATGCCAATTCTCACACTTGTCAATCAATGTGCTTAAAAGAGGTATAGACGCCAGAAATATGTCGCATTTGGGTCGGATTGGGATTTTTGTGCTCTCTCTTTCTATCTTTAGCACTATCTTTCCTCCATCGGGGAAAACTTCAATGCTCTATTGTCATCATACATATGAATAGGTGTTGCAAATATTATGGTGTATCTGTACAGACGCCTGCACACCAACTTGTCTAAACCATCAAATTTCTTCAATAAATATTCAACCATATGGCCATACATATAAAGTTCAAAGTCTATTGAGGAAATTTGACAGTTTGTGGTAGTCAGATATTTTAGTATACAACGTGTAACAGAAAGGTGTGGTCAAAATAAAAATATCAAAAGTGTATCCGATTTAGATCTTGTATGTCTTAAATTAAATACTTATATTAGTGAAGTCATGCGCGTCAGGCACGCATAAGCAAGCCGCAGCGATCATAAATGTAAGTACACAGAGGTTACTAAACCGCTAGGGCTGCGATTTGTTTATTTTGATGTGACGTCACAATTGAAATATTTAATAAAAAATTGCATAACAAACTAAAGTTAATAATTATATCTTAGTAACCAGTGGCGGATTTGCAGTCCTAGCCGCTCTTGACCCCAGGCCATGTGCCGCCCCTCTCTCAGCACCCATCATATAGACTAGATACGATAAACAATACCAGAAGCATCAATTAACGTAAGGGACATTTTAGCCAAAAAGAGTTTTATATATATTAGGATTCAGAATTTTCCGCTCTATCGATTGCAATTCTAAGTGAATTGCTTTATCGTTCAAAAAATGTCCCTTAACGTTAACCATGTTCAAGCAAACTAGAACGATTTTAGCAAAAATATTTGATTATTATTCACTTACATTAAATTTCACCACTAAAATTATCCTTTACAGTAAATTAACGTATATTTTCCGAAAGCTTCTAGCCGCTTACATTATTTTTAATTATTTATTTTTTATTTACACCTTAAATTTCATTAACATAAGATGCATGTTAACATTTTTTTTTAATGTAACGGACATGCTATCTTTGAAACTACTAAGTTTTATGAAATTTAACAACAATGATAAGAAAGAGAAGATAAAACTACGAAACTTTGTCCTGTACGTCAATAAAGTCGGATAAAACGCTAAAAAGTTACAGAGAGTTATCGAAAAAAAAAACGTTTTTTGGCTCTCCTGTAAAATCATGGTTTGTCCCTTACATTAATTGATACTTCTGGTATCGATAATTAATGAATTTACTTTATTTCACGATTTGCCGCCCTTAATATCTGGCCGCCCTTAATATCTGGCCGCCCTTAATTCTGGCCGCCCTAGGCCCGGGCCTACTGGGCCTTAGGGCAAATCCGCCACTGTCAGTAACTCTGCATACAAAATCTAGATCGGATACACTGTGGATCTTTTTATTTTGACCACATCTTTCTGTTACACGTTGTATATAGATACTTTTTGTCTTATTTAAAACATCCCTGTGGCCGAGTGGCTAAGCGCTCGGCCCGATCACTGAAGGTCCTGGGTTTAACGGGAAAAGCTGTATTTTTTTTAATATTTTACGGGTAAGCACAGTGCCTTGATCTCACTTGATGTAAAGTGATGATAAGGCTAATGATGGAAGCGCACTTCACCCGGGAACCTCAACTAGTAGGAGTGCCTTATCTCTAGCTACCGGAACACAACAATGCAACAAACATTAATGTTATGGCGACATATTTAGATAAGATGGTGGTAGCTAGCCAGGCGGACTAACAAGCCCTACCACCAACCAAACCGAGTACACAAACATGTACCCCCCGCTGGGAATCGAACCCGGGACCTCTGGGTCTAAACCGGTGGTCTTAACCACTAGACCACAGAGGCGGTTGTTGTTGCTTGTTTCGGATTATCCCATTCACAGCCCGAGTTTGTGATCACCATCCCGCATTTGGCAAGCATGGTGAATAAGGCAATACTTATCAATTGTAGCGATGACTTGATATCAATGATGCAGGCCTTTTCCCAACAACGGGATAGTAAACAGGCTATTTATTTACTTACTGAATTATTCGTACCCTTTTGCCCCAAATGAGATAATAATAAAGGAAGCAAAACCTGCAGTGATCCGACGCCATGTCAAACCTATTTAAACCCCGATTTTATCAGTAAAATATTGTTAATGTAGCATGAACTCATAATGGGTCAACGCATAATGGGAAAATTAAATGTGCCCGAGTTACACTTTCCTCATCACTGTACTTAATTAACGTAGGTGACAGTACCATTTTAATTGTGTGATTTTTGTTATAAGTATTTTTTATTTAGCTTCAGCTTCAGTGATCAGTAGCCACTGCAGCCTATTAAGTCTGCCTATAACGTGGGTTGCCGGTCCTTGGTCTTAATTATTCGGGACGAAACTTCATCATCATCACCTGTTAATTTTATATCCCCCCCCCCCCCACTGTTGCGGCACAAGCCTTTCCTATAGATGAAAATGAAAAAAAAATGTTTTTATTGCTATAAACACCAATTTACAAATTAATATTGGTTGGCTGGCCCTGGCTTCTGTAAAAAAGTAAACTTGTGGAACAGAAGCCAGTTCCTTCCTGTTGGCAAAACTCAGTTGGTATAGTTGAAAAACAATAATGATCATTAACTAAGCCAAAAAATCAAAACATGAGAAAAATAAAGAAAGTTAAAAGTGAAACGTAAAAGATATGTGTATGTGTGCGTGTGCGTGTGCGAAGGTGTGTGTGTGTGTGTGTGTGTGTGTGTGTGTGTGTGTAAGTGTGTGCGTGCGTGTGCGTGCATGTGCGTGTGTGAGATGGATAAGAAGAACGGGCCATTCACCACCACTCGGTCCTCGGGGCGGTGCAGTGGATGGTAACGACTATGCAGCCGGGACCAACGGCTTTACGTGCCTACCGAAGCACGGAGGAGCTCGAGATGATACACTTTTGGTCACCTAACCGATGACCGGCTTTGCGAAAGTTGTTAACCACTGCGCCATCGAGCTCCTCAGACACTTATAAAAAATATAAATTGATTAGATGCCTCCGATCCTTTCTTTTTTGTGAATAGAATTGACCATGTAATTGCAATACCGAAAACAAAATGTTTATATAATTTTTAACGCAAATTTTGTTGCGAACAAATTACAAAAACACAAATGTTGAAAAAATTTCCACGAGCAGGATTTGAACCCGTACCCTTCTGACATACCGGGTCAGGTGCTCTCCCAATTGAGCTATCGTGGTTCTAACCAGCCCGCCGAAATTATTCAACACTATTCCCAATTGAGCTATCGTGGTTCTAACCAGCCCCCCGAAATTATTCAACACTATTAGAGCACCTGACCCGGTATATCAGAAGGGTGCGGGTTCAAATCCTGCTCGTGGAAATGTTTTCAACATTTGTGTTTTTATATCGAAAACACTTAATTAAGAGAAGAGATTTCATAAATCGGCAACAGTCTACGTCTCAAATCAAATTAAGTACCTACTTTGGTGCATGCCTCATTCAAAACGAAAGAAAGCAACATCTGAATGCTAATTAATTCTTGTTTTCTTATATATTTCTTTGTGATCAATAAGTCTGCCTAAAGGCTTCTGACAAACATTTTACACTAGCAGTCTGAACCTTCAAAGTGCTCTGCGCGTACAATAACATCTTTAGAGGTATTTTCCAATTCAATTTGATTGTTAGACTGCCAGTGTATCTGGCAGGTTTGCTTATGCCAAAGTAAAGGACTTTAATGCACTAATGCGTATGAAGGTTGCGTCATTATTATTTAATCCTCAGAATAATTACTAAGCTTTAGTTATTGTTCTGAGATTTAATCTGCGTCCATAGACCATCTGTTGTTTAACCTCCACAGACGAAGTGTAGATTGTAGATCTGTGGTTGCGACGGACGTGTCCTTAGGACTTCTTGGCGGGAAAGTGAAGAGTCTTTAATTTTATTTTCTAAAAATGGGCGTTTGTTCGAATTATACTATCGCTATCCAGTACTTTATTGCACGAATTTGATAAGAGCAATACTATCTTTTTAAGTTTAGTTTCACAACTTAAAGCATTAACGTAGCATTGCATAAAATATAGATAGTTACGCAAATCATATTTTTAAGTGATAAAGTGACTGTCTGAGTGTATGAACAAGATATTAACTTAACTATTTAAATATGTGTGCATGTAACAATGTCATTATTAATCATGCAGTTAATGTAATTAAATCGTACAATTAGTAACTATAAATTTGATCATAATGTTGTGGGATCTAGATGAAAAGTGTTATTATATATAGTACGATTTATATACATATTAATAAGAAAGCTCATGAAAGTGTACAAGACTTTATAGTTTACGTTGCTTTGATTAATGAAAACCACGAAACCAGTGAAATTAGAAGCTAACAATGATGAAAAATGTTTTACCATAATGAACTAGGGTTTGAAGGCTTTAAATTCTCTAATAAAAGGTTCTGTGGTGAGAGAAGAAAGTTTTAATGGAATGGATTGGGATGATAAAAGAATGAGCGCGTTTCACCTTTAAGCTTGGGTTAATGAGGCAGCAATGGTTTAAGTTAAGCCCGGTCATATTGAAGAAGAGAAAATTTAGAAAGAAAGAAAGGACTTTTATATGAGAAAAAACTCTATTAAGTACTATTATATAATACAGCAAAAAAAACAAGAAGGCTGTTAATATTTTGTACCAATACTGGCCATGCTGGGACTCTTCCAAAGCTGGGCAAAGACCTTCATTATTGAAAACAAATCGACTCTACATATTTAGTATTGTCTTAATAATTACTCGTTCAACATTGTGATCTTATTTATAATTATATAATCCTGTAGGAAAGTAAATAGCCTTTGCCCCACAGCTGGGCAAAGGCCTCCATCATTGAAAACAAGTCATCACTACAAGTGGTAATGCCATACCCGGCATTCAAAATGCGGGTCAGATCACAAACCCGGCATCGAAAAATCTGAAACCAAGGAGGTATACACCCGAACGAGTTAATTTCACAATTAAAAAGTTGTGTCTGAACACAAAAGTATCGAGAAATTGAAAAGAGCGAGAAAGGGAAGGTAACTTCATAAAGACACTGACACTTCTGAAGTTCAAGAAAGGTAACTGTCAAACTGCCTCACTCAGAGACAATTATGAATAAACTTGTTGGCGGAAGAGTGAAGTTTCATAAAGTTGGCAGTTTTGTTTTAATTTGTTTTTTACAATACGTTTATTGGCGTGAATATTAATGTGATATCATGGTGGATTAAAAAAAAAAGCACAAAACCGGTCGTTGTGGAGATCCTTGGGGGAGGCCTTTGTCCAGCAGTGGACGTCTTTTGGCTGAGATGATGATGATGATGATGATGATGATGATGATGATGATGGTGGATTAATAGCTGTTAAGTTTTCGTGAACGTGCATGAATGCAGCTGAAATAAAGACAAAGTAGAGAAAAGTCACTTTTCAAATTCTCTCATAAAAATGGTCTGTCAATGATTCAGTACTTACCTAGTTCAGTTTCAACAATTTGCGGGTCTGCACGCACGATCGCAGACGCACGACCCTGCTCCACTAATGGTCCCCGCACCTGGACTCTCTTCTGTTTAACATTAGAGTCTTCGCACACGGCGTCGGTCGTATCGTAAACGTATCGTAATACGCGCGCAGGACGAGAGCAATACAACCGTTTACATGTTCAAACAAGTCCGCACACGAAGCCGTGTTGCAGCGAATCGTAGGAGATGTTTATTGTCATTACGATAGTCGTAGCATAATGGCGTAAAAAAGCAAGCGTAAAAAAATACTGTTCATAGCATTTAGCTCTCACAGTGTGGAACGTTTCTGGAACGATCACCTTGTAAGCGATAGTTTGTAGAACAATACGCTTATGATACGACTACGCTTACGACTCGTATGCGAAGAGCCGCAGGTCTCGTATGCGTTGCGTCGTAACGATGCGCTTACGATACGACTACGCTTACGACTCGTGTGCGAAGGGCCTTAGATAAAGCAGAGTCATTTGCCAACGTATCTATAAAAAATAGCATTAGATTCTGCTGCTGTAGCTCGACCACAAACCAAATGTGTATCCGACTGTTATGTCTGTTCAAAATACCCGGCGCAGGCGGCAGTCAGCAGTCGCGGCGGCTATACGTGGGAATATCCCCTGATGTTAAAGGGGGACTACAACGCTGGGGGGTAATAGTTTTTTAACCTTTTTACCGCCAACAACTTCTATAGAAGTTCGAGATTTTCGTGCCGTCCACGCAAGCACTTCTATAGAAGTTCTTCTTTGTACCTACTTTAATAAAATACATTTATACGTTGGCGTACAGCGGGACATCGCGTGCAGGATAGTTGGGCGGTGAAAAGGTTAATATTTTTTATTGGCAAATTTTTGACCGCAATCTTACCTGGTAAGTAATGACGCGGCCTAAGGTATAGCATACTTGCCTAGGTAATGCCTGTTCACTCTTGCCTTGAAAATGTCCATGTTGTAAGTGTCAGGCTGGTCCGCGAGAACAGTTTAAAACTGATGTCCGCAGCCCGCCCATGGTTGTATGTAGAGTATCTACCCGCAGTAACTACAGTAGGTAATAGCACCAGTTTTTAACCCTTTGTGCCGAGTGTTCGACATATTTTTTGTCTCTAAAAAATAACATAGTTTTTCATTGAAATATTACGGGATGACAGCAAGAAAGAAAGTGGTCGTTATTTACGAAGGTGGTTATTATGTACTATTTTGTATTGTTTGTTTCTAAAATAAAATAAAATAAAATAAAATAAAATAAAATAAAATAAATAAAAATAAAATATTTAATTGTTGCTAAAGACTTAAATCAGTTGCCGACCCCTTATGTTAGGCCCTTACCCATGAAATTGACGTTTTACTCTCACTTATTAATAGGTGTATTACTTCTAAAAGTCAATACCGGTTGTTAATATTATTATACACATTCAATTAGGACTATGTTACTTAGGCTTCCGTAATAACAATGATTATTCATTTTGTATCTTTATCGCCTGAATTTTTTTTTAATTAACTTCTTTTTTTGTTCGCGGAATTGACCTTTTGTGTCATTGTAGCTTTGAAGGGTCTTGATTTTTTTTCTTTTTAATGTCTGCTGTATTTAATCACATGCGTTATACTTCACGATACTATCTTAATATTTTATTCTATCTATCTTCTATACTATCTCGTTTCTTCATAGTCGCGTTTAGAAATTAAAAAAACAGACTGCGTGAGTCGCTTTTCCCGCGGTAAAAATGATCATGGTCGCGAGCTTTAAGTTATGTGAACGGAACACCTAATAACGCATGTGATTAAATTCAGTTGTGTGGAATTCATATTGTGCAGAATCGCGAATAGGAAGAAACAAGATTGCGTAGAAATAATGACTGTGAATCATTACGCATGTGATCAAATTCAGCTGTGTGGAATTTATTTTGTGCAGAATCGCGAATAGGAAGAAACAATAATGGCATAAACCTCGTATAACCCGACATCACTGCCACAGGGACATTTATGAAGAGCGCAGACCGGAACCCCGAGCCGTAGACAGGTTGCGATTCGGAGCGTGTCAGGCTCAAGAAATGTTCCTGTATTTAACGATGGGTACGCGTGAAGCCAGTAGCCGGCCTCATGCGTACCCACGGCCAAAAGCCTAGCACGCGCCGAACCTGTACTACAGCTCAAAAGATTGTCATAAGACAATTTGCAGATTATATCGTCCCAGCTCCTCTGTGAATTTGGAGAAACTGAAAAATTTTGACCTGGGCATGCAATTAAGAAAGCGTTTCTTGCTTCTTCCAAGCCAGCAATCTCAAAGTTTGAAGGGGATGCCCTTAACATCTTACTTATGAGATTTGCTGAACTATGGACAGAAGATAGGAAGGCTGGTAAAGCGACACTGGAAATTTTGCGAATCCCTAAACCACCATAACGGATGGGTAGGGATGCTATTTTTATTGTTAGTGAGAACATTTATGTATACACTTAATTTTAAGATAAAGTTTTGGAGCCAAATTTTCTGTATAGGCCGTAAAGTGGTTTAATGAACGCTTCAGAGCTATGTCTAGGCGCGGTCGACAAATACAGTGCGCTAACTTATTACAAAACCGCCTCCGCAAACTGCCACAGCCTATTTAGTGACGGTGGTAGTACCACGGAAACTGTCCATATGTACTTATCATGCTAGCTGACCCGGCGGTCCGCCGCCGGTTCGGGCGGCCGACAATTTCTATGTCAACAATACAATCAAATTGTTTCTATGACAACAAAACAAACAAATCGTATGTTTCACAGCTAGGAACATTTTGTATTGGAAAGTTAAACAAACAATTGGAGTGGACCACCTACCACTACATATATATATAGGTATAACAAATTGATTACGACCGATTCTAAGACCTACCGAATATACATATAAAATTTCATCGGAATATACGTATAAAGTTTCGGAGGAGTATGGCAACTAACACTGTGACACTAGAATTTTATATATATAGATTTTCATTTTATATAACATCATCATCATCATCTTTATATTTGAGACTTTATTACGTAATGAATTACCACTATAATTAATTAACTACTGATATTTTTACTACACATATATTATTACATACTCTCCTCCTCTTTAACGTGCAATGTAACTGTTGGCGACTGGCTGGTCCAAACCTTTTATATAACCTTTTATATATTCAAATTAAGATGTAATGTATTAACTTTTTATAAGACCTTTTTTGACATTGATGTTTTGTGCTTTAGTCATTGGTTTTCGTTTGAGTTGTCAGGTTAATTTCTTATGTATTTGTACTAAATTATAGCTAATAAATGTTTATAAGATACTACGTGTTTCCAACAATTCATTCATACAGTCCACTACTTCATAACAGTAACTGTCTTGGATGTGGACCTGCCCCCCGACCGCCTAACCGATCGCTTTGACTACTCGTATAGTTTATGACGTCATCTTGCCACCTCGCACCGCCTATGAAAGCAATATCAAAAGCTAAAGCCTATACCTTTCGATATTGCTTTCATAGGCGGCACGAAACGACAAGATGACGTCATAAACAACACACGAAGTCAAAGCGATCGGTTAGGCGGTCGGGCCCCTGGTGTCGTGTATAACAGATTGTCTCAATCCTTTTCAAGCACCAGTCTTCACAGCAAGTAATTAAAACTAGCGAAAGAATGCAAATTAATGTTTCTCATGTACTTCTGTTACTTTTGTAAAAAAAAAAAAGTTTTATTTAATAACATTATCAAACTAGGTATGTTACTCGTAGTCCACAGCTGGACATACGACTCTCCAAGTGCATGTATATAACCTATCCATTTAAGTGGTGGGACCAGTTTTCGACAGGAACCAGTGATCAACACTTTTACCCTTTATCTATATATTAATACGAGAAGCAAAAACTTTGCACACTTTTTTACGAAAATTGCGCGGACGTTATACAGAGAAAGAGTGCAGAATGCTAATATTTTTTTTAAATTATGCATAAAAAAAACATTAAATTACATAAATATTGTTTTGGACTTCTTGGCGGGAAAGTGAAGAGTCATGTCTGCGGTTTTGTTTTATTTTCTAAAATTTGTGTTATCTCGAATAATAATGTGAAGTAATGGTGGATTATTAGCCGTTAAGTGTTCGTGAGTGTGCATGAATGTTGGCAAATGAAACAAAACAGTGCAACGGCACTTTTCAAATTCTCTCAAGAAGTCGCGTGAGGACTTAGTAAAGCCCCACATCTTTACTGAGATACTCGAGGGGTTGGGGGGTTTATCATTTCCCACTTCTCATTTCTATTATCATTCATCATCATTATCAGGAAGGAAATATTTTTTATTTATGTATTACTTGTAAGAAAAATTACTTTGACACTGGCTAAATGTGCTAATCGCACGAAGCCATCAATTAAAAGAAAAAAAAAACATTGTTTCATACATTTTTCAAAAATTTTAAAAATGGAAGAGGCGCGGCCGAATTCTGTTAATGCCAATCTAAACTCACATTCTATCTTTTTTAATTTTTCATTGCTTATGATACAATACGTGCAGCCTTAATAAAATATTGTTTAATAAACAGCTTTTTATAAAAATTACGGTCGAATTTCGACCACTGGGCGACCACAAGTCATTAGAAATACCGTCAGCAACTGATTTGTGACTTTAACGACAATTGAAAACCACCTGCATCTTAGCTAAAACAGTAGTCATCCCGTAAAATTGTACATTATTTTTTAGCGACGAAAACTGTGTTGGACACTGGAGCCACTGCTCTACCTATATGGTTATTTGAGAACGGAATGCTGTTGCCCACATATGGCCCTAAATAAGCTTCTTTTTATTATAGAACTAGCGGCCCGTCCCGGCTTCGCACGGATGGACATTTCTTTTTTATTATAGCCTACGTTACTCAGCGCTAATGTAGCATTCTAATGGTGAAAGAATTTTTAAAATCGGTCTAATAGTTTTTGAGTTTATTCGTTGCAAACATACAAAAGTACAAAGCTTTCTTCTTTATAATATTAGTATGAAAAGCGCTTTCTATAGCGCTTCCGATACTGCCCATCGTTTCATTTTGTTGTACTCCTCAATATACACACGCTGGACACATTGGACTACCACAAATTGTGATATTTCTTTAATAGACTTTGACCTTAATGTCTCAGAAATTATGGTTGAACATTTATTGAAGAAATGTTTTAGATAGGTTGATGTGCAGTCGTATGTACCATAATATTTGCAACGCCTATTCATATGTATTAGGGCTGCCATACGTCCCGGTACACCGACATGTCCCGGTTTGAAGCGTTGTGTCCCGGCCTATAAGTCAGTGGTCCCAGTTTGACCTAAGAAAATCAAGTTATTGTTTTTTCTATAGATATTTATTGTTGATTTTTCACATTTTATTTATTAAGTAGTAAAATGTCTATTGAAGTCGGGTGGTTGGCGGTCGGCTGGGGGACAATTTTGTTTCATTTAAACTTTTATAGTTGTTCAATTATCTCCACTTTTTTATTGTAAATGCCCCACCAGACTATTTTATTTTACGATTTTTATTGATGGGTAGATGTAGAACTAACTAGGAGGTTTTTGGATGAGGAAACAACGGCCTAGTAGATAGTCCTCCAGACCTTCATTAAATAGTAGTGCTTTAAAATATTTAATGAAAACATTAACAAACGCACTAGTCGCCACTACGATTTTCGAAGGTTCCCCTCGATTTACCTAGGATGCCATCATCAGATCCTGGTTTCCTTATCATGGTACCACCCTTAGGATATCTCCTTTCCAACAAAAAAATTATCATCAAAATCGGTTCATAAACGACGAATTTATCCGCAAACACATAAAAAAAATATACGAGTCGAATTGAGAAACGTCCTCCTTTTTAGCAGTCGGTTAAAAAATTAAACTTAATAGTTCCTAACCTTGTAAAAAAGTCTGACTTTAAAAAAATCTATTAAAGTATCTTTATTAATAATTGGGTTTTTTTTAATTATCCATGGTTTTCCCTATTTCTAATCCAAATGTCCCGGTCGGCATTTCAGCATTTATGGCAGCCCTACGTATGATGACAGTAGAGCATTGAAGTTTTTCCCGATGGAGGGAGGGAGAGAGAAAGAAAGATAGAAAGAGAGAGGGAGACAGAAAGAGAGAGAAAAAAAATGCCAGTCCGACCCAAAAGCGACATATTTCTATTTGTGCCGTGTAACTGTACACGTGTTGTTATCCCCAAAGAGCAATCGGTCGGCTTCGGTTACAAAAAGTAGCTATTACCTTCCTTGTTATTAGAAACACAAGGACATGGGAGGTTGTAAGAGACCTAACACATAAGTCGTAGTGTTAACCGTTGAGCGCCATAATGTAAAGTAAAGCGAGTAAGCAAAATTTTGTAATATGAGTCTCAGAATGGAAAATAATATCTTAATGTAAAAAATTGTTTTTATTTATGTAAGCTTTCATCTAAGTATTTCCCACAGAAGAGGTTCTAAAAGAGTCAACATAAAAGTTAGCCGTTACGAGTTACAAAACCATGTATGTATGTATGTATGTATGTATGTTGTGTTTTGTAAAATGAATTGAACAATAACAAAAGATTTTTTAATGAATAAAATGTTTATTTTTAAGGTAAACTTCAGACAAGTGAGAGTGTGCCGCCACACAGTGTTGAATTTTTTAGTAATAAACGATATTAAACGACAGTGTTGAATTTTTGATTGACAAACGTTATAAAGGGCCGGCAACGCATCTGCGATTCCTCTGGTTTTGCGGGTGTCCATGGGCGGCGGTGATTGCTTCCCATCAGGTGACCCGCCTTCTCGTTTGCCTCATACTAATATAAAAAAATATAACTAAAAGTTTGCATTGCCGATTATTTTAGTTCTTCAAATAGAATTTTATAAATATATTTTATGAGCATCTTTATCACATTACCAACACATCCTTTACCGATATCTAAGGGTGTATACATTTATTTGTAATAGAAAGTGTCGTTCTATGACAGGAAGGGACGGCATTTTCCAATATTTAACGCTGTTAAAGAAAGGGAGAAAAGTAATACCCTTGTTGAGTTCCTGCCGTACAAGATCTCCTGCCCTGTACATATAAACGGATTGTAGTCCAAAAGGAATAAAGCATTTTTTTCATCAATATATGGATAAAATGTTTTTGTTTTGTTTATATAATTTTTAACGCAAATTTTGTTGCAAACAAATTACAAAAAACACAAATGTTGAAAAAAATTCCACGAGCAGGATTTGAACCTGCACCCTTCTGACATACCGCTATAGTATTATGTTTTGGGGTAATAGTTATAAGTATAATATTGTGGCAGCATTCGTCCTACAAAAGCGAGCAATCCCTACCATGATGCGTATTTCCCAGATTGAGTCATGTAGGCCACTTTTTGAAAAACATAATATTTTAACAGTCCCTTCTTTGTACGTTTTAGTTTTGCTTACTCATTTAATCAAAAATTTGAATAAAATTGAATGTAATGCAGAAAGGAAAAAGAGAGAATTAACGCGTCGAAAGGATCTGAAATGTGATTTCATACCTAAATTGAACGTTGCTGGTCACTGCGTAAGATTCCAGTCCATCAAGCTGTATAATGCTCTGCCTATAGGCCTTAAATCCATATATGATGTGTATAAATTTCAAAATAAACTCAAGGCGTTCTTGTTAAAAAAGTGCTATTACTCAGTTGATGAATTTCTAAGTGATTCTAAATAATCCTAATAAGTTTTAATATTTGACATAGGTACCATTTTTATATTAGTTATTAAGTTAATTTTCATTATTATTGTATATTTGCTAATTTATTTATAATAATTTGTCAATGTAATTAATTTTCTTATTGTAATCTGTATTATTTTATTTTTATGTAATTTCCAATACAATGTAATTGTTTTATGGAATAAATAACTATGAACTAACTATGAACTATGAACTACCGGGTCAGGTGCTCTCCCAATTGAACTGGAAATTTTTTCAACATTTGTGTTTTTTTATTTTTCGTTAAATAGTTTTTTCAATAAAAATAAAGGATGAGAAATAAGGGTGGAAAGTTTGTATGGAAATCGCGAGCAAAACATCACGCGTTTACTGATTTCTACACGTGTGAAGAAACAGAACAAACATAATTTTGCGCACGTGAGTAAAGCCGCGAACAAAAGCTAGTAATATATATAAGTACATTTTATAGTACAAAGTCTGCCACACTGTTGAATGTTGAGTATCGAAATAGCAACTTTTTTTTTTACACTTATTTGTACAAAATTTGACAGCCGTACAATGTGTAAACTACCTTAGGATGACGGCACACGTGTATTGGGACTTATTTTGTTAGTATTTTACCTTTTTTGTTATAGTTACTCTGAGATTGATTGATTGATTGATCCGGTTCAATATTCTTAAACCAAGATTTTTTTTATTCCTTACTTATATCTCACCTGATATGGCTGAAAGCAAAAGCACATTTCACCTTTTTTAACCGCATCTATGGTCTAGTGGTTAAGACCACCGGTTTAGACCCAGAGGTCCCGGGTTCGATTCCCAGCGGGAGGTACATGTTTATGTACTCGGTTTGGTTGGTGGCAGGGCTTGTTTGACCGCCTGCTACCACCATCTTATTTAAATATGTCGCGGGTGAAGTGCGCTTCCATCTTTGAGATGAAGGCCAAGTACTACGAGTACGAGATACGAGATTTAAAAACCCCTAAATTCCAACTACTGAGGTTTTCTGGCTATTTATCTCTAGCTGCCGGAACACAACAATGCTTCTAGCATCGATGTTACGACGACATCAATCAGATGGTGGTAGCTTTCCAGGCAGACCACCAACTAAACCGAGTACACAAACTTGTTACGCGCTGGGAGTTGAGCCCGGGTATCTCTGGGTCTGATACCGATGGTTTTACCTACTAGACCATAGAGGCGGAGAAGCAGATCCAACACGACTGTTAGATTTTTTTTGTCCCTAAAAACAAATGAAAGCGCCTTTGAAATGTTAATTTAGCCTTAGGACCACCAACTCGAACTCTCATATGTTATTACAAAGTTAATTTATTCCTTTCAGCTTGGAAGCTTCGGGCCTCCACAGAACAAAGACATTAATGAGTTCACTTCTATTAGAAATGGAATAGTGCCACGTAGGTGCTTAATTGTAATTTAAACAATGGCGATGTTGAGACCGAGATTAATTAATTCCAAAACATTAAAAGCACGAATAACAACACGTAACGAACTTCTGGGCTGGAAAGTGAAAAGACATGTTTGCAGTATCTTTTTAATTATGCTAAAATGTGTGTTTTGACGAATAATAATGTGTAATAATTACATGTTCACAAGTGCAAGTTGAGGTGCAAATTGAGAAGCTCGTTGGCACAGTGGTAGAGCGCCCGGCGAGTGCTGAGGTTAAGCAACTTGCGCAAAGGCTGGTCATGGGATGGGTGACCAAAAATGTGTTATCTCGAGTTCCTCCATGCTTCGGAAGGCATGTAAAGCCGCTGGTCCCGGCTGCATTAGCAGTCGTTAACAACCACCGATCCGCACCGGGCCCGCGTGGTGGTTTATGATGGCCCGTTCTCTATATCCATCCATAGGGAAGGCTCATGCCCCAGCGTAGGGACATAAAAAATGAGTTGATGAAGATGACGAAGTGCAAGTGAAACAAAACAGAGCAACATCGCTTTCCAAAGTCTCTCAAGAAGTCTGCGTGATATTTCAATAGCATCCTACTTCTAACTGATACTCGAGGGGTTTGGGGGAATATCCTTATAATTTATAATTTCTATAATACATTTTTGCCCAGCAATGGGACACTTTACGTAATTATTATCATCTTTTATAGGTATGTCATTTGTTGTCGCTGTGGTGTAGTGTGTGGTTTCCTATGTGGGGAAACCTCAACACCAATAAGTATACCCACATGAATCGTTGGTACTTACGAAGGAGGCCCGAGCCAGATATTGCTGATTTGGTCTACGAAAAGGCTAAAGGGCTGTTGACGCGGCAGTTTTCTGGTCAGGAACAAGATGACGTCCATGTCGCTGACACTAGAAGAAGAAGATCGTCTTTCATAAAGCAAATAACATATTTTACAATGACTTCCTAAATTTACACTGTTTATTTCTACTACCTACTGCAATGTGATAAATCTATGTGCAGTGCTTCTATTTTCTAATGTCTCTTGGTAATCATCGTATTTCATAATGCAACCGAACATAAATTTCCACGTCCATTAATTGTTAGATTTATCGTGTATTAAAAATTGAATTCTGAACATCGTAGTGTATTGTTGTTTTGTTTTTGAAGAAGTAGTAGCAACTCTATACATATACTCTTTAACTGATAGAAATCCGATGACAGCCATGTAACAAAATTTGCCGAGAGACATTAAGAAAATACATGCACTGACTGTAAGAAATAGAAGAAATTCTATTAAAACTTGATGATTACACGTTTACGACTCGAACGACACATTTCGGAGCCGCGTCAGAGATTTATTACTGCTACTTTATAGTGTCTATCACAAGTAGGTTGTATATATAGAGCGATGAGTTCATCTTTGTATCTATGTATGTATATAGTGATGAGTAACCTATCGGCCGGTAGTACTCCCTGTTCCAGCCGTATCCGTTTGCAGCTATAAAATGGACAGCGAGAGGGGATCGATACAGTTCAAATCGCCTTATACTTCCTGATGCCCTAGTACATCCATGTACACTGCTATTACACATCCATGTAAGGTGGCTGACAATAGCAGCTTTATGACAATGAAAATAAAGCTTAGTGTCCAACGGTTATGAATGTGCAAATATTTCAGAACCCGACAGACTTGCAACTTTGCAACATTCATAATTAAGTACTTGGCGATTTTGCTTGTCACAGAAACTTTTATCTGAACTTTGAAGTTTAACCTTAAGGCAAGGTAGGCCGCGCTTTTGAGTTATTTCAAACCATCTTAGACATAGAAAATAATGGTTTAAATTCTGGAAAAAAAGTATGTATTAGTTAAGATACTAATCTAGTCAAAGTCGCATTCAGTTACAAGATCTAATGAGCTTCACTCGATAGAAAAAAAAACCAAAGTTCCCCTTTTTTGTAATGTCATTTCACTATTATGACTAAACTACTGAAATTTTACATTTATATTTTGTACTCAACTAAAGACACTAAATAAGTCGCAGATAAATTCGCAAAGTTTGACTTGATAAAATGATTGTCTTATTTCGAATATTTAAATACCTACTAAATGCGCGAGTACGGCTGCTCGGCAAACCCGATTTTCCTACTAGGCTACTTTTGCAGGAATATTGAAAAACCTACATAGAATGTTACACAAAACAAACGCAAGAATCACAAAAAGGTTATAAACTTTATGATTAATATTAAGAGCGTTTACGCCGCACACTAGCGCCGCCAATGAAAAAAAAAAACATATCTAGTAATTAGAGATAGAAAATCAAATTATGCTCAACAAACTATCTGAATGAAGTAATTTAGCATTTTTACGTCACCTAATGAACATCTGACATGTTATGGTTTAGTTAAATATGGCGTCATAGTTAAAAGTGGCCGTAACGTCTTATTTAACTAAACCCTAACATGTGAGGTGTTCAATAAGTGCCGTAAAAATGCTAAATTACTTCATTCAAATAGATTGTTGAGCATAATTTGATTTTCTATCTCTAATTACTAGATATGTTTTTTTTTTCATTAGTGGCGCTAGTGTGCGGCGTAAACGCTCTTAAAAGACGTCAATAAAAGTCGGGAAAAGAAAAATTTTGTTGATAAAACAAAACACAACATCAAAACAATAGCGAACGATAAAAAATTCCATTTCTAAAAGTAAAAACATTGTAGAAAAAGAAAGCCGAAACGAAGTATGTTAGGAAAGAGTTCTTAATTTATTCATTGCGAAAGTCGCGTAATTGAATAGGGAAAATACAATACTCGTACCCACACAAGTACTTTCTTAGCAGCAAAGTAATTGAAGCCTGGAACAGATTGTCTGAAGAAGGGGCACAAAGCATTAACCAATTTAAAAGCAGGCTAGACAAGCATTTAAAACTGTCGACAGCATTAGTATTTTTTTATTAAAGTGCTATAATAATAAATAAATTAAAAAAATGTCGAGCTTTTAAGGTTCACTATAACCTATTTTAAGGCGAAACCGCGGGGCACAGCCAGTATAATATAAATCTCTAATAAAATAAACAAGAACTTGAGGTAACTTGCAACAATACTCATTATAGTAACGTTAATTAAAAATAAAACATTCCGTTCCTTACAACTTCAAACAATAGCAAGAATTAATATCTTAATCTTAATAAAGACATTAATATCTTAAAATGTTTAGTTCTCATAGTATGTAGTGAATTCTGGCACAGCAAGCAAGTAGTCAACCAGATTCTATAAATACTGTAGATGTAGAGCCTTAGCTTCGCAGTGCAAGAAAACAAAGATGTTGTTGGTCCATTTTTTTGTCGGAAAGCTACAACCAATACGCTTTTGACAAGGCAGTTTTGATTTCACCTTTTTTTTTACTAGCTGGTTTTGGTGGAAAGGTGGGACTCGGCAAAATCTCACTCACCCGGAACCTAGAACTAGTGAGGACTGGCTATCTTATCTCTAACTCCACATAATAAGCTACGGAGTGCCCAGCTACGGCCCTTGAACGTGTTCAAAAACAGTTTGATTGTAGTCGCTACGTGTGTAGCATCGCAGCGTCTACGGCGTAGTCGTTACTCGTCTTAAAAGGTATACCGCGAGAGCTATAACTACTTACTGGCTGTTATGGTATTTTTAGTACGTTCTCACTCTCGCAGCCGGCACCTAAAGCAGCTTTATATGTCTTTCGTTTTCAGTTCTAATTGGTATACTTTTGTATTATGCAATTGTATTAGTATTTTTTTATTAAAGGAGCTCCGCGGTCTGCGGTTGCAGCTGAGGTTACTTTCGCAAAGGCTGTTTTTTTTTAATTTTATTTATTTATTTATTTATCATTCCAATAGTTATTACAAAAAAACATACATGCGATAACTTTAAAAACCACTAAGATTTAAGCTTAAGTTATCGAGAGTTTACAAAATAAGTATAACTTATTATAGTTTTACACACACATACAATTAGGTCTTATAATAATATAATTATCCACAAATAGTTCGTATGTAAAGAGTTACAATAAGTCTAGAAAGTGTTTTTTTAGTTTAAATTTAATGTTTTATGTGACACTGTTTATTACTTCGGACGGCAAGTTATTGATGAGTCGAGGTACAAGGTTGCCGGTATTCCGCTCGCCGTTCGCACGCGGCGTGCATACGGCGTGCATACAGGCGTGTATACAGGATGCTCAATTGGAGTTTTTAAAGACTCATTGAAATATTGTTGTTTCAATAAAGTTCATTGTACTTGAATATGAATTGGTTTTACAGTGTTTGAAAGGACCATCAGCGTCGTCCCGGAATTTATATATTTTTTTTGGAAACTATTAATTTAAGTATTTTTAGTTTTAGATTATTTATAGAATCTAGATATGATTTATAGGTTCGGCCGTAGCTGCTAAGGCCGTATTGGATGTACGACTCTGCTAATGCGTTATATGTATAATATAAGTTTTACTTTAAATGGAATGCGATTTTTAGGTATAGTAATATTTGCCAGAAACTGTCTTAATTTAGTACAGTCGGCGGCAGATCAACCTACCCAAATCTGTCAAATTTATCCAATGAATATTGATCCTTATAACAATAAAGTTCAAAATTGATTGTAGAAATTTGACAGTTTTGGGTAGGTTGATCTGCCGCCGTGTGTACAAACATGCTCGACGTGATCGATCCAATAAAATTTGCTGTCTATAATTATAGTTAATATATAATTAATCCAAGATATGTTTGTTTGTCAACTATCTCTATTTGTGGTAGCAACATGCACTATTACTATGTAAGCAACTGTGATCGTGCGCCACCAGTTTATTGACGGAAGAGTCCTTGATGTACGGAGACTTTATTATTAGTAATTTTGTTTTGCTAGCATTAAGAACCAGGCCAGCGTCATGACACCATCTAGTTAGGGCATCAAGGTCCGACTGCAGAAGATCACTGGTGATTTGCAATTTTTTTTCCATCGATTACAAGGAAAGTGTCATCAGCAAAATGGTGGCAGGTGTTGTTTACAATGCAGCTGTTCATGTCATTGACATGGTCGTCGAATAGGAGGCAAACAATTATGATCTCGAGCTCCTCCGTGCTTCGGAAGGCACGTAAAGCCGTTGATCCCGTCTGTAATGCAGCCGGGATTAACGGCAGTCGTTAATAACCACCAATCTGCACTGGGCCTGCGTGGTGGTTTATGGTAGGAAGGCTCGTGCCGCAGCAGTGGCAGCTGTGGGGGACATGGTGATGTTTATTCGTATTATTTTTAATTCATTGTAATTTACGATGAAACTTGTTTTTATTTATGAATACATAAGAAAACTATTGATGAAAGCCTACCTTATCTCTTGCTTATGTTTTCAACCGAATTGCAGCGTTCTAGTTTCGGCGGTTTGAGCTATGATGTTAAAAAAGTTAGGTTTTATTTTTTTATACATGGTCATTCATGGTCAGTCATTTGGACGACCTCCTTGGTCGAGTGGTTTGAACACCGGTTTTCATGGTGTCGCCATCTCTGAGGTCCCGGGTTCAATCCCCGGTCGGGTGAATTTAGAAATTATTGTTTTTCTAAATTGTCTCGGGTCTGGGTGTTTTCTATGTTTATTATGTATGTATTTAAGTATTTTAAATATGTTCATCAGTAGTCTAGTAACCATTTAACGAGTTGCATAACGAAGCTTCTCTTGGGCTAGATAATTGGTGTGAGTGTAGAAAAGTTTATTTATAAGTTTAGATAAATATTATTGGAAATGAGATTTTTTCATAAATAATATAAACCCAATTTAGCCAAAACCCATCAATTGTAGTAATGACTTGATCTCAATGATGGAGGCTTTTGCCCAGCTGTGGGACAGTTATGGGCTATTTACTAACATAAACCTAATATTAAGATGTCTAATATCGCAATGGTATAAAATCCACTCATTCTAGCCCCTTTGCAATGGCACATTCAATTAATAATAAAATACCCGCTCACATTCAACGAGAAAATATCATAACAAAATTTATGAAAGCACTAAAAGAATTTTCATTATGAAATAGCTTTTACATGTTGCAGGATTTTTTTCATTGAATAAAAATGTACCTATTCAACATTTTTTTATTTAGTATCGTACAATTTTTTATTTTACATTCTGTTCATACTTCAAGCTATATCTACTACTTGTGCCTTACCAAAGTGTATGTTTGAGTAATTAGTTAGGTAATTAAGATTTTAAATGTACAATATTATAAGACAGTGTTTGATACGGAGACGTCCGAGTACAATTAGAGATTATTGGCAAATCTCAGGAGGGCGTGGACGCATATAATGTGTAATCTTCAATTATTGTAATTAGTTTTTTTGATACCGTTTTAATTAAAGTAAAATAAATAAATAAATAATACAAAAAAAATACAAAATATTTATTTAATTACTAGAGTCAAAATACATTTTTGAGGAATCTTAGAAATAAGAACCAGAAGACCCTCTTCCATAACCATAAAAAAATCCAGTTTTTTTATTTACACATTGTACACAATAATGTGAGTGGCGTGGGCTCACGTGGGCTACACAGCTTGTGTATATAGATCAAATTTATATAAAAAACAATAGCAATACAATAGCAATAGCAATAAACAACAACACAACTTCAACATTTATACGATATATTTTGAAAGATATTTCGCTTCACTATACTTAGTTCAAAGTTTTTATCCATTTAGCATATATACAACAGAAAGTCAGACTTTGATTTTGATTTTATTGCATTATTTGCATGACTTGCATAAGAACGCGTAGGTAATGCGACAACCTTACGCAAGTTTTAGTCGTAGTGTTATTTTGCAAAATAGACTGTACAAAACATAATTATTTAAATGAAATAAAAAATAATTCACCATCCACTGCTAAACGTTGGCCCTCTCAATGTATGCCACTAAGCACGATTTATTATATATTATTATTTGCATGGTTGTCTTTTTGTAAATATAAAAAAAACAAAAATTAAAAATCGTTTATTACATTCTAGTGATTGGGACCATCCTAGTAGGCATTCTAAAATGCCTGTTACAGGCATTAATAACCTTTTTATTATTCTTATTATTATCTAAATTTCTAATTACATTTTAGTGTGTTTATTTATATCCGAAATCAGAGTAAGCAATATGCCGAGAAATCAAATCTTGTATATTAATAATAATTAGTATATATAAATGCGAAAGTTTGTGTGTATGTATGTGTGTATATTTGTTTCTTCTTCACCCTGCAACGGATGGATGGATTTGGATGAAATTCGGCATACAGATAGTTTATAGGATACTTTTTATCCCGACATTCCCACGGGAACGGGAACCACGCGGGTGAAACCGCGAGCGGCCGGTAGTATTTTGTATATAAAAAGGACAAGAATGACTGACCCAGGAACGAGCAGCGACGACATATTTGCATTTAAGCTTTCTAGGACTATCAGCTGAGGCCGTGCACTCCCTTTAATGCCCATTCTAGGCAAGAGATAAGACGGTAGGAGATAGAGATAAGGGATAATCACGGGATTTGGGTGGACGAAGCGGCCGCTAGTTTGAGATAATTAATATAGAATTTAGTTGAATTTTTAAGGTAGTTTATGACTGATATAATATAACGATCAAAAATAATATTTGAATGATTACAAATATACTATTAAAAATATCATTCTTTAATTATTTACTTTGGTTACTAAATATGGCGTCAAAAAATTTTCTCCGCGTCGCTGTTGACTGGTAATGATCTCCCGCCCAGAGTAGATAGACTTACGAACCGATGGCATAAAATGACGTTCATAAGAGCTATTTGTAGCCTAAACTGAATACTTAAATGAATTTGAATTTTCATTTTTTTTGAATTTTGAATGTACCCAAGAGACTGGCGGCTTTTTTAACTTTCCCATACAAACCATGCTCGGTCAATAGAGGCTTTGTATAGAAAAGTGTGTAGAAAAGTGGTGTAGTGGTAAGACCACTATAGGTTTCACATCAAAAGGTTTCAACATCGATTCCTAGCGTGTGTGTCTAATAATAACAATAATAATAACTGTCCGCCGATTTCTCTCTACCTCGTGCCCTGACGCCCGCCGGCCAACCGTGCTATTACCGGACTTAACCGCCCCGCCATAGGCGAGAGGTATTTTAACGATATTAGTAATAATAATAAAAGCATTTATTCATTGCCACACAAAGAAAAAGTGACTGTGCTTGATATGTTTGGTGGTAAGGTTGATTTTAAGTACGCTTGGTTTGTACCATTCAAGTGTTTAGTCTGCACTCTGCAGCAAACAACAAATTCAAAAGCATTGGTATGTTGTGTCAGTTAGACTATAAATTATAGCCCCTCCAATGTCGTCAAAGAAACGAACAATTGTCGAGCGCTTTACGGAGAAAATGCCGCGTGTCGCCGCGCGTCATTGAAATGACTATATCTTATGAATTATGTATTGTATAGATGTAAAACTTATGTCGTAGGAATCGTTATTAACTAAGCTAAAAACTTATCTATTAATATGTACAGTTTTATCTTCACTAGATTAAAAATTCGAAGGTGAAAGTAGGATGAGCGATTTTTCCAATTTATTTTCCAAAAAATGTGATATTTTTAAATAAAAGCCTTCATTTCAAAAATGTTTCGTACCCCACCGTTTATCGGATACCGGTGACTCAACTGCTAAACCACATCACGCACTTATGTGCCCACTAGTTGGACACGAGCCATCGAGAATAAGGAGAAAAGGGCCATAAACCACCACTCGGGCCCAGTGCGGATTGGTACTTAACGACTGCTAATGCAGCCGGGACCTTTCCGAAGCACGGAGTAGCCCGAGATGATGAACTTTTGGTCACCCATCCGATGACCGGTCTTTGCGAAAGTCGCTTAACTTCAGCAATCACAGACCTATTAATTCCTACTCCCTCCTCAAGATCCAACTCCTTCCTCAAGGTCGGCAACGTATCCGCGATTACTTTGGTTTAGCGGGTGTCCATGGGCGGCGGTGATTGCTTTCCATCAGGTGACCCGCCTGCTCGTTTGCCTCCTTTTAACATTAAAAAAAAACCAAGCGCGTTAACCACAGCGCCGCCGTCGAGCTCTTCCTAACGGTTACAAGGTTCCACAACATTAAACAACATAGGCACACAGATTTTCATTTATCGTTTTATGATTTTTTTAAAATGTTTTTTTTTGTTTATATAAATTTTAACGCAAACTTTGTTGTGAACAAATTACAAAACACAAATGTCGAAAACATTTCAACGAGCAGGATTTGAACCTGCACCCTTCTGGCATACCGGGTCAGGTGCTCTCCCAATGCTTCTGTGGTCTAGTGGCTAAGACCACCGGTTTAGACCCATAGAGGTCCCGGGTTCGATTCCCAGCGGGGGGTACATGTTTGTGTACTCGGTTTGGTTGGTGGTAGGGCTTGTTTGCCCGCCTGGCTAGCTACCACCATCTTATCTAAATATGTCGCCATAACATCAATGTTTGTAGCATTGTTGTGTTCCGGCAGCTAGAGATAAGATAGCCAGTGCCTCACTATTCAAGGATCCCGGGTGAAGTGCGCTTTCATCATTGGCCTTATCATCACTTTACATCAGGTGAGATCAAGGCACTAAGCTTACCCGTTAATATTGTTTTTAAAAATTGAGCTATCGTGGTTCTAACCACCCACCTCCTACCTTGCCTACTTCCTAACTGATCTTTAGTATTTGTAAAAATATTATGATCGGATGTTAATGACGGTAGTTGTTGACATTGAATGGGCGCCTTTGGCTTTCAAAGTAAAAAAGTAAATAGTGTTGAATCATTTCGGCGGGCTAGTCAGAACTACGATAGCTCAATTGAGAGAGTACCTGACCCGGTATGTCAGAAAGGTGCAGGTTCAAACCCTGCTCGTGGAAATTTCTTCAATATTTGTGTTTTTGTGTTTTTTTTTAAATTAGTAGGTTTCATGAGTTGTGTTTCTAAAATCATTTCATAATTCTGAATTGAATTTAATGCAAACGGAGTAGGCTGCAAAGCTAACGAGGACATAAATAACACAAGGTCTCAAGTGAAGGGTCAAACCAATTATGGAACGCCCGGGCCGAACCAGCAAACAAATTGATTTTGTATTACAGCAAATTACTTACTGTTTTTGAAATCGTCGAGTATTAAATATAGAATTATTATTATTATTAATTCTTGGAGATCACTGATATTTGCGATAAAATGTTTTACATCAAGTGCAAATAACCAAGTCATTTGCCTGCTAATATAAAAAATAGAATTTAATTCACAATTCTGGGTCAATCCAACTCGCTGAAATTAATCAACACTATCCAGTCTTACTCTGTAATCCAGTAAGTTCCCTATAGGAAGTGTTTATACGATTTCTGCGACTGTTCCACGCAAACATTAATTTGTTTCTATAAATAACTTTGTGACATGCCGCTTATTAGACGAGCCCAAACAGTAGTGCCAACCAACCCTTTCCTGATAATACAAAGTTCAAACGTTTCGGGGCTTAAGCGCCATTTTGTATTTTCCGTATCCCAAACTAACTTTAAAATTCTATTTCCTTCAAACAAATAAGCCAATTTTAATGTAACTTACTATGCATAAGGGAAATACGTTAAAAAATCGTTTTTATAACTGAATTGAATGCATGACTGTTTGCATAGTACACGCGGAAGCTGTGGGTTTTGTCATACAGAATGGACGCACCTTTAGTAGCATTTGGGTAATTGTTTTGCTGGAAATTGTGGACTAGGCTTTGAACTTAATGTCTATGACGTAATTGGTAGGACATTTTTTTAAGAAGTTTATTAATTTTGGATAGGTTATTGATGTAGGCGTCTAATAAGTAGTACGTCAAATAAATTTGTTCTAACAAAATTATGTAAAAAAAAAAAAAATCTAGTATTTAAAACGTGTCGGTCGTCAAACCGTTCTCGAACAATTGAAATTCGAAGAGAAAAATTTCGAAAGTATGACAGTTTACCCTTATAGAGGGCCGCAGTCGTTGGCTCCAACTGTCTTGTATCTGTTCCGCTTGCTCGGACCAGAACACAAATTGAATCTGTCTCACACCGAAATAGTAGGGATTTGAGTTGTAATAGTCAAGTTAAAGACGGCCGGAGGGCGCCCTTTTTATCGTTGGAAGGGATAAAAGGTTAAGGTTTTTGACCGTGAATATGCTACGCTGTTGGCGAGAAGGTCAAAACTGGCGGTGCGGAAGATGTTATGCTATTTAGTGAACTGTATTTTTTGTTGGCGTTACACTAGGTTAGAGGAGGTTTCAACTGAGAGGGACGGCGATATGAATAAGGGGGTGAGCAGTTCAAGGAGGTGGAAAAGGAACATACCTTTGAACAGCGACAGCGGCCGACGACGCGTGGTCATCAGGCGGGCGAGCAGTCGTAACCGGCACGAGGTTGGTGGCCGGTAGACGCATTTTGCTGGAGTACGGTCTTGAAACACCAGCGCGTGGTCTCTCGCAGGTGTAACACTCCTAACGCGGATATTCGGATGGCCGAAATCGAAATTCCCAATGGAGGCGCGGCGCGGGTATCGCCCTCAATCGTTGTCATAGCACGGCGGGCGGCGCGGCGCGGGCATATCCCTTTCAAGCGTTGTCAAAGCAAACCATACACTAACTATAATTTATTATACACTAAATAATAATGAAATGAAATGAAATGCGTTTATTTCAACCAACTTCGGATCATAGTACAGTATTAAATAATTCAAATTAAATTTAAAATAAAATTAAAATTAAAAAAAAAATAAAAATTACAAGATATAAATCAGAGAATAAAAATTAAAATTAATTACACAAATAAAATTATTCAATTTTCAATTAAAATTATAAGTACCTACTCAGAAAACAACAATCACATAAATAAAATAGTAAACTTAATAAAATAAATCAGAATTCAAATAGAAATCAGCATTAAAATGAATAAACTAATTACATTAAGAAATGTCAATTATAATATAATATATTTTTCCAAAAAAACTAAGAAATCGACCCTAAAACCAAATCTATTAATTATAACACATCAGTTGACGCATTCAACTTACATGCGACAAGCAATTTTTGGTCACCCACCCGTGTACAGACAACGCTATAGAAACCTTAACTTGCGCGATCGTTCGGCAGAGCTATTGACTACGTTGCCATGCCACCGACCTCCTTATTACACACACAATAGATACGAAGTTCTTATGTTAGTTTTGTATATCTTTAGCCTAAGAAAGCACATCAATCTTGGAAGCCATACTAATACTGAGTTTATGCAGCTGTGGATAACTCTTAAAAGTTTTAGTAGAGTTATATTAAATAGAAAGATAAACTTGACTTTGCTAAGAATATTGACCTCCGCACACGCCTATACATAAACACACACACACACACCCTAACACACACTCTTTACAATATTGAATAAAATCGTATAAAGCAACACATGATAAATACAAACACTTATTCTATTCCACGTGCAGTTTTTAAGTAAATAAAATTAAATGAAATGAAATGAAAACAAATTTATTTCGGACAGAACATTCAAACATACAGATAAAATGGAAAAAGCATAGAAGTGTCCCAAAACGGTTCATACATACATACATCAAGTACGCTCATTATAAACCAGAAAATAAACCCTTCCGATAAAAATAACTGACAATATGCATATAAATTAATTATGTGACGGCTACTGCCGGATAACACAGTACACACTCTTGCGCCTAACATGGTCTCAATTGTGTCCCTTTCGTTGTCACCAAAAATACGCAAATATTCACAAACCATCATCAAATTGTTGTAAAGTGAATGAATGAATATTGATGTTTTGTATGGAACAGCTGAATTTTATTTTCAAGTTAAGGAGTTGGTCCCTAACTTGAAAATAATATGGTTGGTAAGAGTCGTTCGTTTGTATCACGGGAGTCCTCTCAGAAGGTTTGGACGGTGATAAAACAGTAACCGTGTATGTCTTTAATTACAATGTGTAGTTAGTGTTCGTGTAAAGATGAGAAAACAACTTAACACAACACTCTCTCAAATAGTAAAAGGTCTTGGTTACATACTATATATTTTAAATTTTGAATGTATTGTTCGTATTGTTTTTATATAACATTATTGTCTGCTCAGTAGAAATGTTAAATAGTATGTAATTATTTAAGGGTTTCAACCTAGTCTTAAGTTTTTAATATCGCATGTGGTTTTGTAACCTTTTGGTGGCTGTCACCTGTTTTGTGCATCAGAATAAATAACTAAATAAATAAATACTATCTGCAAAATGCAACAATAAAAAATAATCAATTTTTTCAAAAATGCATATATATCCTGCATTCGTAAGGGAGGATTCGTTTTAGAATCGATTTCTTTGTTTCTTTAGCTCGATAGCACAGTGGTTAACGTGCCCGGTCTATGATTGCTGACGTTAAGCAACTTTCGCAAAGGCCGCTCATCGGATGGGTGACCAAAAATGTATCATCTCGAGCTCCTCCGTACTGCTCCGGCTGCATTAGTGACTTTAACAACCATCAATCCGCACTGGGCCCGCGTGGTGGTTTATGACCCGTTCTCCCTATCCATCCATAGGGAAGGCTCGTGTCCCAGCAGTGGGACATTATGAGCTGGTGATGTGATGATGTGATGTGATTCGTAAAACAAATGCTTGCAATTGGTTTTTTGATAATCCCACGGCACTAGCCTACCGGGCCATTGACCGACTTAACTTCTTATCCGCACGTAGGCGATAGCTCAGATGGACTATAGTTGTACGTGACAAAGATTATGCTGATTGTAATACGAACACTAGATAAGTCCAGAATATACGTCGTCACGATGAAATAATCTCGGTGATGTATTGGTATAATAACATAAATCTCTAAATCTACTAACGAAAAGGCGTGATTATTTTATTATGTGCACATGACACGCCAGCCCCTACCATAAATTGTCAAATTTTCAATAGACTTAAAAAATATTTTTTTAAATCGGTCCAGTAGAGAGTGGTTTGTATGGGAAAAGAAAATTGTTGTTTTTACTATTTTCCTCGTATTTTTTTACGTTTTTTCTCTCCATAAACCTTCCCTAGACTACATCAATTACAACAAAAAAAAAATCAGCCAAATCGGTTCAGCCGTTCCCGAGTTTTGCGATTAGCAACACATTTAGCAAACATTTTTGTTTATTATGTATATAGAATATATGTAGATATATAGATTAGTTGTATTTACAATTTGTTTTTTGTTTTCTACAATTTATTTTTCATTGATTACCTACCACAACATAGGCAACTCTTATATTTACAATTTAGTACTTTTAGTTATTAAATCTCAAATATATGAATGTTATTCTCTTGAGAAACATGTACTACAACAGTACCAATAAGTAACTATTTAAGAGACATCGTCATCATCATCATCTTCATCAGCCTTTAGACGTCCAGCGGCTGGGCTCAGGCCTTTCCACACGTACGATAGTACATTGCGAGATTGGGCAACCAATCATGGTAGCACAATGCGGATTGGTGTATTTTAACGACTGCCATACTGTTTAACAACTGGGACTTAACGTGTTTTTCGAAGCAGATGTTAGAATTTGGTCACCCATCCGGAACCCCGTCCATTTCTAAAGCTGCTTAACTTGTATGATCGTAACCTGAACGAGCAATAATATACATCATAATCGAGCTTTACCTCTATTAAAGAAGTACATAGCATAAAGTAGGCTTAGTAATTTGTTAGGGCCGTAAAACCAAAACGGCCTTTATTGTTTTTATTTTAGTCAACCTAAGGCCATAAAATGGCTACATTTTGTTCTTAAGCCGCAATATTGGCGCGTTAGCCCGTTAGTTCTTACATACCACGTTCAATAAGGCTGGACAAAGAGGTTGAATGTTGTGAGCGCGGCAGGATGATACGAAAATTTATTTTCTATTGCCTTTGGACGAAGCCTGGAGTACTCTATACATTATTCATAAATATTGACAGATTACGGCAAAGATTATGACAAATAAAAATATTTACCATTATATCACGTTAACGAAAACGTGATTTTGTATGGAACAATTTTAACCCTACTTGTTTGTCCCGAAGGCGTTTGTTTGCCGATTAGATCCAAACCCTCGGAGAATCTAGTAGGGAAACGGGACACGCTTACTTGTGTTTCGATTTAAAGGCTTTAGGAACTCTTTAAATTTCTCGCTGCCACCAAAAAAAAATTGTAGTGATGAATTTTCAAAGATTTGGATCTCTTTAGGGATGGCATTCGCAAGGAAGACCGGCGAGAGTCGCCCTAATATTTTACGAAGTAGTACACTTTCGGAAACATGAAAATTAAATTAGATTAAATTCCTACAATTTACTTTTACGAACGTCTGATTTATTAAAGAAGGGGATAAAAAGATAAATTATTTTCAAATCGCAAATAATTGAATAAACAAAACGCTTTCTATAGTGTAATAACTAAACGATTAAAACACTTTATACTCGTAAATACGTTTCATTTAACGCAGTAGTCATGTAACCAAGGCCATTTTTATTTACTTAGATACATCAAAGAAGGTACATATCATAATATTAAAAACTAATTAATATTTTGATAGAACACGGTAGGTCCGCATTTTAAATGAAGTATAAAGCATGAGCTGCTGATGAATTGGCTGTATAAACATAGATTCTTTTGCTTTTCTTATTTAGAGACAGACATTGACCAATGAGTGACGTGACTGTCAGTCACGTCACGTCATTTGACTTGACACATTTTCAGTTTCTTTCTGTGATAAGTTGTTCGTTGTGTTGAAAGTGTTTTTTTTCATTGGATTTTCGCGTGTTTTATGGACTTTAGATTCTTGCCTTATTGCCCCCTGGATTTTGATTTGCAAATTATGTATCGTATGTTAACCCTCTGAGTCTCCGAGTAGGTAGATACCAACTATGTCTCTGATAGAATAATGGTTACTTTCGTTATTTGTCTTTGTTATTTATTACCTACCTATTCATCTATTTTATCATTTAATAATTATTTGCGTTGTTTTTAAATAAAAAGTTATAAAATAATTGATTTTTACCCGAACTTCTATATTTTTCGGTTATTTAACATAATATCTCTGTTGTCCCAACTTAAAAAACAGAAACAATTAACTTTTTTGTTAGTCTAGCATAGTTCTTAAAGTACCATTTGATTTCACCCATGAACGGGACATATAAATCGAGGTCTGAAAATACATAGAAGTTCGCCAGCCTCCTTTAGAAAGTCGCTTCTTTGACAATTTTTCTCATTCTCTTTGTACGATTGGGTGTTCATTGTAATTTTTATTTATTAATTGTTATTTTTTTTTAATTTATATTGTAATTTTATTCTCTCATTTATTATTCAATTATGTATCTTTTTGCTTTTTTTAACGAATGTGGTCTTCTCCTATGATTATAATAACATTAAGCTTTCCTAAACTGTACCAAAACCATAATTGTATTAGTTGATGTTCATTATGTTGGTAATCAATAAATAAAAATAAAAATAAAATTTATTACAATGATGGAGGCCTTTACCCAGCAGTGGGAGATAGGCCACTTTCTTTTTTTTAAACGTACGCGAGTGACAAATAATGCGAGTACACGGGCAGTAGAGTAAAGTGATTTCATTCCTCTGAGCGCGACTTTTATTACTATCTCGTTCCTTAAAGACTTTAGTTAGCAACTTTAACTCGATTCAACAGTTTATAATACTCGCACCACTTATGCAACTATTTAGAATAGCATAGAACAGAATAAAATAGAATACTTAGCGTCGGTCGTCGTCTTTAGCGTCTCTAGTCGCCGGAAGGAGGAAAAAATCAATAAACACTAACGAAATTGATTAATATCTTAGCACGTTCGGGTGCTGCCAGCAATTTATCAGTTTCACTTGAGATGTATGTATAGGATTTGCTACTCCGCTGGGATAAGCACAATTTTATTGTTTGTTTTAGGTAAGTACTGTGTTTTCTGTTTAATATAATGTTGTACTAAATCGAAAAATTAAAACAAGTTGTCGTAGCAATTGTAATGCAACGAATTGATATTGTGATAAACGTGTGCCTTTTGGGAGATTATTTTCTATTCGATAGAGTTAACTTACTACAATTTTTATGGAAAATTGTAATCCTGGCTCGGCGAATGTTTGTATATTTTTTCTAAAACATAAAGTTTGTTATATTGGATTAGGACGGTTGCTTGGGCCCACCCTACACTTCAGTGACACTGTGTAAGTGTATACAAAAACAAAGCTGGAAGCTGATTAATGGAGACATGTGACCTAAAACGAGTATGGCCACGTGATCCGCTGAAGATCCAACCGTTCGTAACATTGATTAATATTTCTGGGAGGTTGGATCGTTTTTCACGGATTCAAATGTTTTTAAGGGCTAGGGTAAGGGCTCCAGTGTTCGACACTTTAAGGCCAGTGATCGACACAGTTTTCGTCGCCATAAAATAACATAACTATTATATTTTCATTAAAATTTTACGAGATGCCAGCTAGGATGCTTCCTAGGGTGGTCTGTTTTAATAATTGCTAAAGACTCAAATCAGTCGCTGACCCCTATTTTTAATGATTACAGGGATTAGGCGATAATCCTAACGTCAATGTCATTTAATATACTCGTAGTAACTTATTAAATATTTACTAAATATAGTGAAAAATTTAAAAGCCTACCCGACCCAGCCAGGAATCGAACCTGGGTCTTCCGCAATCCGGGCGCCTGCACTGACCATTATTTTAATTTTTAATTCTAATTTTGTATTTTAAATGTTTAGTTTTTATAGTTTTTAATTTTAATTTTGTATTTTAAATGTTTTGTTTTTATAATTTTTAATTTTTATTAATAATTTTTAATTTTAATTATGATTCTGTGTTACTAATTTTGATTCTGTGTTACTAATTTTGATTCTTATTTTATTTAATTTATATTTATTGTTATGTTGTCTATATGTTCCTAAGCTGGTCGAAATAAATGCATTTTATTTATTTTAATTTTATTATGCTACCAAAAGGCAAGCCCTGATTTTTTTCACTGCTTTTTGATTTTTAATTGCTTTTTAGCGGCAAGTGCCATCTATCCAACAGTTTTTGCAACTGATGGCTATGCAGATATCTTTACAGATGAAATACCACAAATTTGATAATTCTATTTTTACTTTTTATTTTTTAATGTCAAATGTACCCTGCATGTGTAATGGCGGCTGCACTGACAATTGTGCTACCGGGAGGCTGGCGTAAGCACAGTTATTTTTTCATTATATTTTATAAATATTTAATTCAGCTTAAATGTAGCAATTAGCACTTAAAAATAAAAATAAAATAGTAAGTAATAATAATCCTACATATAGATGTATACTTACCTATTGAAAGAGGGATAACAACAATTTTGTAAATAAAACTTATTCTGTATCACGGCGAACTGGATAGTTACTTAATAAGCATACTTAAAACGGTTTGAATACAGCTGCTCGGGCGAATCGTTACAAAACATTTGAAAGGGATTTTCACTTTGAATGAATATTAATTGTTGCCAATTAGATCTCTTAATTGTTAACATAATTCCAGACCTTGTTGGTACAATTTATATTAAATCTCGATTCGCCTGTGCATATCACCCCTTATAGCTTGAAATGTATACCATCCTAACTCATTTTTATGTCCCCACTGCTGGGGCACACGAGCCTTGCCTATGGATGGATAGGGAGAACGGGGCATAAACCACCACGCGGGCCCAAGCGGATTGGTGGTTGTTAACGACTGCTAATGAAGCCGAGGCCAACGGCTTTACGTGCCTTCCGATGCACGGAGGAGCTCTAGATGATACATTTTTGGTCACCCATCCGATGACCCGCAATTGCGAAAGTTGCTTAAGGCGACGCATTGGAAATTTACGTGGCGGGGATCTTGATTTTTCCCAACAATTACAAAACATATGAAAGTGATATTTGATGACATGATTTTTAATTGACTTCATTTTGCTAGTTGCAGAAACACGATTTGTCAACTTTTATAACAGAGAAAAATATATCAAAGTAACCTCTTTTGTAACATAGATTTGCATTTTACAGGCTAACCAGACCGATTTAAGCATCTAAATTTGTTTGGTAGATTACTCTTAACACACACTTCAATATTGTAGTTGATTTTTTTTAAATAATTTGTAGTTTTAATTTGAAGGAAAAAAAACAGTTTTTCTTATGTTACGGGGCGCAAACGCTCCGTATGAGATTTATTGTTTAGCGGTGCGTCGCCTTAACTTAAATTGCCAACCGAGCACGTTTACAACAGCGACATCGAACTTCTCAAAATCTATATAAAATATAATAATTTTTAAATGCCCATAATTTTCAGCTCAGTGGACAACTTGATAGTATTATGCGGTTTAAAATGCAAATTCTAATTATATTCGCCTCTAAACTAGCGTGTGCCACGCCCCTAAAGTCTGGATCTAGCTCTACAGAATTACCATTGCAAACCTAGATACTCGCTGTCGCGTAAAGGATATCCAGACAAAACAAACAAATGCGGTGCGACGGTTTTCCGATTTACTCCACAACATTCCATTTCGCGATCCAGGCAGTTTACCTCGTTTTAAATAGCTAAAGGAATACTCTTTTGAATACAGCAAATGAGATATTTTTTTAAAAACTTGTCTGAAACTCCTTTGCTTTTAATAAACAACTACGGATGACAATGTTTTTTGCGTGTTTTTTCTGTTCTATTCATTCCTTTGCTTTTAAAAAACATCATTTGACGTTACCACAACGATTTGCTTTTTTTACAAGCTTTTTACAAGCTTATATTACAAGCTTTTATTTAGCTTGCCCTGTTTGTTTGGGTTATATCTAGTAATTGAAATATGACCCCCCTTCATTTTTCGCACAAATGTTACATCGTATCAATAAAGCATCGATAGAATAAAACATCGCACAACTGAATTATCGACACGTCGTGTTCGGTATTATAAAAATCGAATCATCGACTTTCGGAAACACGTAAGGAATCCCTGTTGACGGATTGAGCAGAAATTTTGCATGCATGTGTAAATCGGATGACAATGCAAAATTATTATGACATGTAGCTGATCTGATGATGGACCCGGAATGTGGCCATAGGAACTCGATAGTTAAACGACACAACCCCATCGAGTTTGGACTCGTTAAATCCGTCTTGACGACTACTTTGGTGCTAGATGGTAACCAGGGTCTGATGATGAAGCTGGAAGATGGCCATAGGAACTCGATGATTACACGACACAACCCCATCGAGTTTGGGCTCGTATGATTCGTCTTGACGAGGACTTTGGTGCTAGATGGTAACCAGGGTCTGATGATGGAGCTGGAAGATGGGCCTATGCCCAAAAAAAGAACTAAAAAGTTAAAAATTCGTGTTCCTATGAACACGAATTTTTAACTTTTTAGTTCTTTTTTTTATTAACAAGTAATAAAAGCTTGTTTTTAAAAAGTTTTTTTTCTTTTTTAGTAACCCATCGTCATCATTATCATAGTAATTTTTTACTTATATACTTCCCACTATTGGGCTACTACTTAAACCTTGCTATATGAACAATAGCTCAAGGAGAGATCAGGCCATAACCTACCACGCTGGCCCAAATCGGCCCAATGCAAGTTGGTAAATAGAGATTGAAGAAGAAGATGAGAATAAAGTTCTTTAGCTTAAAGTCGTTAACGACTTTAAGTTAAAGAACTTAATTCTCATATGACATAAGTACTTGTCACTTACTTGAAAACTAATCTAATAGGTAACAATAAAGTTCTCCAAAAGTAATCCATTTCATTCCAATTAGTCACCCATCTAGGACCCGAATTTGCAAAAGTTGCTTAACTTTCAATATCGCAATCGAAACGCGCAAACCGCTGTTTTTCATAGAGAAGATGACCTAGATGGTGCAGCCACCATCTAGGTCATCTTCTCTATGAAAAACAACTTCTGAATAAAAACTTTTTAGAACACAAACTCCAATTGCGGATCTGTGCAATTTTCTTACTTTTAAATCGACAATGGCTGAGTTATATGGGGTTAGTTCCAAGCAGCCTATTACCTGCCCCAGCTAGATGTAATTGCGTCCAGAAATATGGGCCACTCCGTTTCACGACTGGCCAGGTTTACAACACCGTTTGCATACCTGTCCAGTGTTTCAAGGAGATTGGACTTGGGAATAGGGATTAGTACATACATAACCACTATTTCCTTGGAAATAAACTAATATTGCTTAAGTAGTTTGAATGTTGTATTCTAAAATTTATACGAACACTAAATATTGTGGAGAACCTTGGTGAAGGCCTTTGTCCAGCCGTGGACGTCTTTTGGCTGTGATGATGAAATATTATAATGTAATAAAAACCTTTTGACATTGGAAATGTCTTTTCGCTCTCTCCAGTACAGGCTCAGATTTCACGAAAAAGTGCGATCCCTTATCTCTCGGAGAGTTGTGAAGACATGATATTCAAAAAAGGCTCAAAATACGTGTTCACGAGAGCAGTAAGGTGCAAAAAGAATTATTTGAGAAAGTCAAAAACGAAAAAAGTTATGGCCGAAATAATGAAAAAAAAATCAACTTCTTCCGAATTTTTGATTTTGGCGCTCGATATTTTGGAAACGAAGAATGATATCAAAAATTTGAGAATAGCTCCTCTGGACAATTTAGTCAGGTAAAATTTGAGTCTAAAACAAAGACGATCGAGTTAAGGGTTTTGACTTCATGTTTCGCAGAGTTCGTTATCGGTGTTTTAACGTTGTAGTTTTATTTTGTAACCTTTTCCTTATCCCGACATTCTCGTCGCTCAGCGACAATATTTTTTCGAATTCCGTAGATTAATTTCCAATGTGCTCGATAGTCGTGTTTCGTAATCTGTGAATTTTTAAATTAATGAGTAAATGAATTTCTAAGAACTATAGAGACTAAGACGAGGAGCTTATCGAGTCCGGACTTGGATTGCTAAGTGCAACTTTCGCAATGGCCGTACATCGGATGGGTGACCAAAAATGTATCATCGTGCTCCACCATGCTTCGAAAGGCACGTAAAGCTGTTGGTCCCAGCTGAAGCAGTCGTTAACAACCACCAATCCGCACTGCACCCGCGTGGTGGTTTATGTGGACCACCATACACCCTTTTCCACCCATAGGAAGGCTCTTCCCAACAGTGGGGCCATAAAGCTGGTGGTATGGATACATGATAGGCTACGACCTAATCTACCCATGTGCTTTGTTTATTGGGGTAGACTGCAGTGGGTTTTTACAAACTATTGATGATAGCGATGAATTTATAGTCGTTACCACTCGCTATTTGGGTCTACTTGCGGGTTAGCTGTTTCATGAATCATACAGCGATTGATCCCCTAAACACATACAATATAAACAATTTAAATGACGAATGACTAGCATTCTGCTACAAATCGGGACAGTAAGAAATAGACTTAAAAATACGCTTGAAACAGGTCTGTGCTTGAAACCTTATAATTCACTGAGCACATTTATGAAAGTTATCTCAAACTATAAAAGCTTATCTTAATTTCAAGTCCTCGCCATACTATTGGCCGTTTGATTTTATTTTGTAAACACTTTACACCTACGGAGTAAGGTTAAAAATCGCGTAACCAGTCACCATTAAACCTAATCGACTCTTGAAAACTTGCGAGAAAACGGCTGTGGCTATAAAGTTTTATATGTCGCCGCTTTAGTCCGCTTTTGTCGCGTTATAATTTGTTCATGTGCACCTTAGTATTTTTTTATATTTTTATATGGGGATAAATCCGTGTGGTGTCGGACGCAAAGAATAGCACCAACCCATCTCTTCCCGTAGGTGTCGTAAATTGCGACTATAAGGGAGTTTAAGACACCGTGCATATCGAAAAGCACGCTGGGTCACCCGCGCGGTGGCGGGTGAACCACCACTTACTTTGCCACATCATAAGCGAAATGTGCAAGGAAGAAACGGACATTTGGCGCCAACCTCAGGTAATATGGGACCAGGGCAGGAAGAAGAAGATGGCGATAATAGTCGTACACGTATATATGTTATGTTTCAGGAGATAATCACATTTGTGTTGGTTTTTTGTGATAATTCCAATCCATGTAAAAACTAAAACCACAACGAAACGCAACTTGATTAAATGCACTTACCAAACGCATAATAACGCAGACGATCCTCCGCACGACCGATTCGACGACGCAGATGTCCTTTTATGATAGGGCACTTTCCAGTACTTTTGACACTGTAAGGGAGAAAAGAGCTGGACACTTGCTGAGTTTCTTGCCGGTTCTTCTCAGTACAAGATCTCCCGCCCAGAGTAGACTTACGAACCGATGGCATAATGACGTTCATAAGAGCTATTTATAGCCTAAACTGAATAAATGATTTTGAATTATTGAATTGAATTATTGATGATGGATATCATCCTGACGATATTATTGAATTAAAAGAATCTTAATGTCAATTAATAGAGACATTGCAATAACCGCATTTTCAGCGTCCCCGGACTTTATTAAGGGCGGGCGGCTAGAAACTTTCACTTCAAGCTGTTGTGGTCGAAACACCGTCCGAGGTTTTAGAGGGAATGGTGTCCCCGTTCGTTACTCGATTCTCGGAAGAGTCGATTATCGGGTCGGATCGGGACTCGGCTCTTGGCGTTTCAAACCTCAATCGGCTGCACCGCATTGACCAGTCATGCGGATCGTTTGTTTGTTTGCCGACTCGGGCGAGTAAAATAATAATCGCGCACCGAATTTGGGGTTGAATTGGCAATCTTGCGAAGTGATTGCCCTTTTTCCCAGGACAATTGGATCCTTCCTTCGGAAATCAACAATGTGGAACTCGAACGTTGAAAACATATTATGTAATGTTAATGACAGTATCGCTTATATTTCTTTATTGTTTTAGACGACGGACGATAGTATTTTTTATTTAACAAAACAAAATGTCCACAGGTACACAAAGTTGATTATTTGCATGTCTTAAAGAATTCCAAAATGGCTGCCGTGCTTAATAAAAGTGGAATAGAGCTAACAGATGGGCTCGCTAATTGAACCGGTCGACTTAACGAAAGAGTTTAATTAATTTTGGTACGAGGTGATGCTTCTGCTATGAAAACTCTTTTACGTGAGTACTTAAGTTTATGAAGACATTTTATATGTTGATTACGGGCATGTTAACGATGTTTACAAGTAGTTTACATTGACTATAAAAATAACACAGAAGAATGTAAAAGATAAAATTCTCGTAAAATTTTGTTCAAATTTTTTAATTACCTTTATTTTGTCCTCGGTGGCTATGATGTAAAGTGCTCTGCTTGATATCCCTGGTCCCCGGTTAGATTTCCAGGTCGGGCAAAGTGCTTCGGACTTTTTGATGCTAACTAAGCCTTCCCACATAGGCAAGCGTTGTTATTAAGTCAATACCCGTCTATGTAGCGATGTCTTGATTTAAAAAGATGGAGGAATTTGCCCAGTAGAATATTAAGGTTAAGTTAGTATTAAGGCTAAATACTTATTTCTATTACCTTTCTTTAATTAATCGCATTAAAATTTGCGTAAAGGATTTTATTATTGTTTTTTTTTTCCTTACTTTTACAAAACACATCACAATTTAAAACCTAATATATGTTTTCGTGATCGTGGTCGAGTGGCAAATAAAACTTGTAATAAACAAACCCTGAAAGTGTTTAAAATGTTTTCAACGAGCGAAACTCGAACCTTCTGATGACATTCCGGATCATGTTCCATTAGGCCATGGCGATGGCGGTCGTGTCCGGCTCGTGCAAAATCAACACTATCTATTTACTTTGTAAGCCACTTCAACAAGTTTTCTGTAATACTAAGTCGCAATAACATTGCTTATTAAAAAAAATGTAATTGAAATAATATGTAGTGTTAATTCAGCTAAATCTATACTAATAATTTAAATAAAGCTGAATAGTTTGCTTGTTTGTTTGGTTGAACGCGCTAATCTCAGGAACTACTGGTTCGAATTGAAAAAATATTTTTGTGTTGAATTCGTCACTGTAAGAATTAAGGGGCCCAGCCTCCATACAAAAATGGAACATCTCCTTTGTTGCGAACAAATTACAAATTGAAAAAAAACAAAGTGTTGAAAAGTTGGAGGTCGGCGAGTTTGATTGAGCCACGATAGCATAGTTGGTAGTGCACCTGACCCGGCACGTCATGGGGTGCGGGTTCGAATCTCGCTCGTGGATTTTTTTCGACACTTTGTTTTTTTTCTACTGTTATGATTTTATATGTAATCACACTACAATGAATCGCAGAAGTACATAAAGATATTGGCCGTTTCATACCATGGTATGAAACGGCCAATTCAAAAAGCGTCCTGTTGCGATTCATACCGTGGTATGAACCACTCATGGTATGTATCGACGAAAGACCCCTAGATGCCTAGAACACTACAACTTTTTCTATTTTGAACCGATCAGTTAAATACACTTTTTATGTTTTTTTTTTTTATGTAGGTTTATGAACATAGTCTAAAATTTTCCCAAAATTTATTTATAACTTGTAACTTAAGGACGTTTAGTATATATTATGTGCTTATGGCTTATATTTTTATATTTAGCAGTTTCAAGGATTTATAGCTGTATCTAATTTTTATTATTTTTTAATTTTGCATTCACTATTCTATTTAAAGACAAGATAAAATTTTACTAGAAAAAATCAACCAACCTCATGAAGAGAGAATTTGGATAACCGGTCTTTGCTGCTTTGACCGCTCCGCTACCGAGGCCCCAGAAGACTCGTTGAATTTTTCTAGTAGTTTGTGATTAACGCTGTCAGTCAGCCGACCGGTTATCCAAAGGTCGTGAATTCGATTCCCATTCGAGCTACCTGAGGTTGGTTGATTTTTTATAGTAATTTTTTTTAGTAAAATTTTATCTTGTACTAGCGGCCGCTCGCGGTTTCACCCACGTGGTTCCCGTTCCCGTGGGAATATCGGGATAAAAACTATCCTATATGGTTATCCAGGTTATAAACTATCTGTATGCCGAATTTCATCCAAATCCATTCAGTAGTTTTTACGTGAAAGAGTAACAAACATCCATCCATACTTACAAACTTTCGCGTTTATAATATTATGTAGTAGGATGTCATTGTTACACTTAATTGCTAAATACCTCTTCCACGGTTCTTATTGCCTACAGCTCATAGCCATAATGTAGGTCATCAATCTAACGCAAACACGTTCGCTTATTTAACCCCAATTTCGATAGACTCATAAAATATCCTTGACAGAAATGGCATTTTTAAAATAATAACACGAATGCAAAGTAAATAGCCATTTATCAAAGACTTGGATGACGACAATTAATCATTCCGCCTACTGTCGTTCGCAATAACCTAAATTGTAGTCGAATGGAGCAATTGCTTTGTGTATCTGCGTAAACAGATATACAAATGACCCAAAAGGGTTCTTTGAACACAACAATGCTGCTAACATTGATGTTATGGCGACATATTAGGTCCTTACCTATAAAATTGACGTTTTGTATGATTTTTTTTTTATAAAATATATTTGTCATACTAACTTTTTTTTAATTTTCTTAGCATATATTTATGTTAAAACTATAAAAATTGTAGAGTAGTGTGTTTGTTTCACTAGCTAAATATAGCAGACATTAAAGAGAAAAAAATCAAGACCCTTCAAAGCTACAATGAAACAAAAGGTCAAATCTGCGAATAAGAAAAGAAGACAATTTAAAAAAAAATTGGGCGATAAAGACACGAAATGAATGTTATTACTGAAGCCTGAGTAACATAGTCCTAATTAAAGGTGTATAATAATATTAACAACCGGTTTTGATTTTTAGAAGTAATACACCTATTAATAAGTGAGAAAAAAACGTCAATTTCATAGGTGAGGACCCAATATTTAAAAAAGATTTTGGTAGTTAGCCAGGCGGACAAACAAGCCCTACCACCAACCAAACCGAGTGCACAACATGTGCCCCCGTTGGGTATCGATCCCGGGACCTCTTGGTGTGACACCGGTGATCTGAACCACTAGACCACAGAAGCGGTTAAATATGTATTTTTCGCATAGATTTTTATCCGAAAGATATATCACACTAACATTATAAATGCGAAAGTTTGTGTGTATGTATGTGTGTATATCTATTGCTTCTTCACGCTACAACGGATGGATGGATTTGGATGAAATTCGGCATACAGATAGTTCATAACCTGAATTAAAACAAAGGATACTTTTTATCCCGATATTCCCACGGGAACGGGAACCACGCGGGTGAGACTGCGAACGGCCGCTAGTATATCTATATTATATTATAAAGCTGAAGAGTTTGTTTGTTTGAACACGCTAATCTCAGGAACTACTGGTTCGAATCGAAAAATTATTTTTGTGTTGGATAGTCCATTTATCGAGGAAGGCTTTAGGTTATATAACATTACGCTGCTTTTAATAGGAGCGAGGCATCAGTGAAAAATGTTGCAAAAACGGGAACAAGAGCCTAAAAAATTAAAAATGCTGCCGAAAGTCACTTTTCCGTGCGGACAAAGTCGCGAGCACAGCTAGTATACTATATATTGACGACCTCCGTAGCCGAGTGGCTTGCACGCCGGACTTTGAGTGGCGTTAACTCTGAGGCCCCGGGTTCGATCCTCGATCGGGTTAATGTCGAAAAGGAAGTTTTCGATATATTGACGGGTCTGGGTGGTTGTGGTACCGTCGTTGTTTCTGATTTCCATAAAACGAGTGCCTTGGGATCAGAAGAATGTATGTGATGTTGTTTATATTGTATTTATATTTTATATGGAATAGCTATATATTTATCATACGCCTACGTATCATCGTCATGATCATAAGCTATAAATGTCCCACTGCTGGTCACGGGCCTTCGTACATGAATAATTGTATGTGGGGAGACCAGTCATACCCACCTTGCTGTTCCAATGTGGGTGGGTACATTTTACACTTACTGGGACAAATAGCTTAACGTGTCTTCTGAAGCACCGCGGTGTTTGTTAAAATGTTGGTCACTCATTATTTTATTCAATTATTTGTAGTCTTTGTGTTTGTGACAGTTTAACAAAATAATAATTTGATAAAGAATATTAGAATAACAACTTATTTTTTCTGATTTTAATACGAGCTCTAACATCACTGTCTAAGCGCAACACCGCCGGCCGGCGGCGCCGCGCCGGCATGTGATGCTATTCCATTTAACTATTTTTTCATTAGTACCTGAGTGCTTAATGTGAATTTCGTTTACTATATACCTACTATACTTTTCTTTAGGTGGTAATATTAGGTCCTTACCTATGAAATTGACGTTTTGTATAAAGATTTTTTCTAAAATTATATTTTTCATACTAACGTTTTTTTAATTTTCTTAGTATCTATTTATGTTAACACTATAGAAATTGTAGAGAAGTGTGTTTGTTTCACTAGCTTAATATAGCAGACATTAAAAAGAGAAAAAATCAAGACCCTTCAAAGCTACAATGAAACAAAAGGTCAAATCTGCGAATAAGAAAAGAAGACAATTTAAAAAAAAATTGGGCGATAAAGACACGAAATGAATGTTATTACTGAAGCCTGAGTAACATAGTCCTAATTAAAGGTGTATAATAATATTAACAACCGGTTTTGATTTTTAGAAGTAATACACCTATTAATAAGTGAGAAAAAAACGTCAATTTCATAGGTGAGGACCCAATATTTAAAAAAGATTTTGGTAGTTAGCCAGGCGGACAAACAAGCCCTACCACCAACCAAACCGAGTGCACAACATGTGCCCCCGTTGGGTATCGATCCCGGGACCTCTTGGTGTGACACCGGTGATCTGAACCACTAGACCACAGAAGCGGTTAAATATGTATTTTTCGCATAGATTTTTATCCGAAAGATATATCACACTAATATTATAAATGCGAAAGTTTGTGTGTATGTATGTGTGTATATCTATTGCTTCTTCACGCTACAACGGATGGATGGATTTGGATGAAATTCGGCATACAGATAGTTCATAACCTGAATTAAAACAAAGGATACTTTTTATCCCGATATTCCCACGGGAACGGGAACCACGCGGGTGAGACTGCGAACGGCCGCTAGTATATCCATATTATATTATAAAGCTGAAGAGTTTGTTTGTTTGAACACGCTAATCTCAGGAACTACTGGTTCGAATCGAAAAATTATTTTTGTGTTGGATAGTCCATTTATCGAGGAAGGCTTTAGGTTATATAACATTACGCTGCTTTTAATAGGAGCGAGGCATCAGTGAAAAATGTTGCAAAAACGGGAACAAGAGCCTAAAAAATTAAAAATGCTGCCGAAAGTCACTTTTCCGTGCGGACAAAGTCGCGAGCACAGCTAGTATACTATATATTGACGACCTCCGTAGCCGAGTGGCTTGCACGCCGGACTTTGAGTGGCGTTAACTCTGAGGCCCCGGGTTCGATCCTCGATCGGGTTAATGTCGAAAAGGAAGTTTTCGATATATTGACGGGTCTGGGTGGTTGTGGTACCGTCGTTGTTTCTGATTTCCATAAAACGAGTGCCTTGGGATCAGAAGAATGTATGTGATGTTGTTTATATTGTATTTATATTTTATATAGAATAGCTATATATTTATCATACGCCTACGTATCATCGTCATGATCATAAGCTATAAATGTCCCACTGCTGGGCACGGGCCTTCGTACATGAATAATTGTATGTGGGGAGACCAGTCATACCCACCTAGCTGTTCCAATGTGGGTGGGTACATTTTACACTTACTGGGACAAATAGCTTAACGTGTCTTCTGAAGCACCGCGGTGTTTGTTAAAATTTTGGTCACTCATTATTTTATTCAATTATTTGTAGTCTTTGTGTTTGTGACAGTTTAACAAAATAATAATTTGATAAAGAATATTAGAATAACAACTTATTTTTTCTGATTTTAATACGAGCTCTAACATCACTGTCTAAGCGCAACACCGCCGGCCGGCGGCGCCGCGCCGGCATGTGATGCTATTCCATTTAACTATTTTTTCATTAGTACCTGAGTGCTTAATGTGAATTTCGTTTACTATATACCTACTATACTTTTCTTTAGGTGGTAATATTAGGTCCTTACCTATGAAATTGACGTTTTGTATAAAGATTTTTTCTAAAATTATATTTTTCATACTAACGTTTTTTTAATTTTCTTAGTATCTATTTATGTTAACACTATAGAAATTGTAGAGAAGTGTGTTTGTTTCACTAGCTTAATATAGCAGACATTAAAAAGAGAAAAAATCAAGACCCTTCAAAGCTACAATGAAACAAAAGGTCAACTCCGCGAACAAAAAAAGAAGTCAATTTAAAATAAAAATTGGGCGATAAAGACACAAAATAAATAATCATTGTTAGTCCTGAAGCCTAAGTAACATAGTCCTAATTAAAGGTGTATAGTAATATTAACAACCGGTATTGACTTTTAGAAGTAATACACCTATTAATAAGTGAGAAAAAACGTCAATTTTATAGGTAAGGACCTATTACATATATAAAAAATAAAAATTTGATTACGTTTACGAAAACTAAAATTTGTATGGCAAAATTTTTACTTTTCAATGATATACTAATTTACGTTATCGTTAACGTGATCGAATGCCAAATGGAACTCGCACTAGGCACCCTGGTGTAGCTGATCAATGATTAGTGCAATCGATTTGTGTGTATACCGAAGTTGCGCAAGAGTGGATAGCCGTCTGCTCTCTCACGGTGCGTCTGTTATCTTTGGCGTCTACCAACTTCAAAGAACCGGCGCAAACGCAACTCGCGCGATGACAAGCCGGTGTATTCTTAATCAGTTCGCGTCAACATTTGACGGTCAAGTTGACTTTTCTAAATATCATGGCCCACTCGCTGAATCCAATACAATTATACAAAGGTACTTTTACAACTCGAAGAGCTCGATGGCGCAGTGGTTAACACGCTGGCTACGATTGCTGCAGTTAAACAACTATCGCAAAGGTCAGCCCCGCTACACACGACTTTAAAGTTTATACTGACACCCCCCACCAACCGTTAGGTCATAAATTTAGGTGCCATACGTCCTTGCGCAAGCACAAGGGACCATCTGCGTCAGGTCATAACGCCAGATCAGGACGCGCCGAAGCGCATTCTTCATCCGGTACTTTTAAGACTAGTGTCTCGAGCGACTTGCCCCGTGGACACGTATAGTCCACTACCTATATCCAGATAGGTTACCGGAGCTATAAGCCCGCTCACTTCTCGTTGCACTAAGAGTACCTACAACTCGCAGTTTCCACTACTGGGGTCGTCAACTCTACTACCGACAACCAAATGTCCTCTTTAGTGGCGGAGTTGTAAGCCACTCACTTCTCAGTACCCATCCAGGCACCTCGTCAGTTCCACGCAGCTGACTTAACGCAATGGTCAGTCATCGGATGGGTTACCAAAAATGTATAATCATTCATCGAGCTCCTCCGTGCTTCGAAAGGCACTTAAAGCCGTTGGTCCCGGCTGTATTAGCAGTCGTTAACAACCACCACTGGGCCCGCGTGATGGTTTACGGTCCGTTCTCCCTGTGCAGTGTTTCCATCTAGACATAGGGAAGGCTCTTGCTTCAGCAGTGGGGATATAAAAGCTGGTGATGATGACTCTTACAATTGGCCAGGGTGCCAAGCCTGAGTTTTATTTGCCATTTTATCACGGTAACGAAAACGAAAATTTGTATGGCATAGCAGCGTTACAAAACGAGAAGAGTTGCTAATGTTGCTATACTTAATAAAAATATTATTTATTTCAACAAAAATACAGCGTTATCAAATATAAGAAGTATGAGATAAGAAAATAAATAAATACATAAATCGTTTATTTGCACAAAACTTGGTATAAAATGATAACATTAAACAATAAAAGGTGCTCATGTTTCGCTTATAAAATAGCATGCAAATAGTTTACAATGTTAATGATATTAATTTTTATTACATTACATTACATGAAATCAAGATTGCAATAATAAGTAAATGTATAGAATCAAAATTTCAATAAATTATATGTCAGTAAAAATCCAGCTAGTTGTCAATAAATTCCTTAATACTATAAAATTTTTTGTCATTAAGCCATTCAGTTAACCTTTTAAAGAGAAGTGAGAAGTAAAAAGTATAAAAAGTATGAGGTATTCAATCACTTAATAGCATCAGAGAAACAATACAAGCAACGTTCATTTGAATCTAAATTTTAAAATAAACTAATTTAACAATTTGAAAAGAAAGAATGTATTCTCCTTTGTAAATTTAATGAGCAACTGGCAGCTAATACACATAAGAGAAAGTCTTTTTTTTTTTACTTAATCGTTGTTTCAGTCGAGACTTATGGCGAACGAAGTAGAAACAGAATAAAAAAGGTCGACAACCTCCTTAAGTAGCCGGGAACAAATCAGGTAAATGCTGTGTTAAGATAGGAAATTAGACTTCCGGTGAATTAAGAACGGTGCGGCAGAAACAAGACTATTTAAAAAATGTTGCGTACAAGTAAGATACTTACTTATATAAAAATACTTTTCACTTTACTTTTTACTATTTAATCTATAGCTATTAACAAATTAAAATGAACCTGTCCAGAAAAACTAATGCGGCTGTTTTAGGTAGGGTAATGGCACCAATATTCAGCACTATAAGGCCAGTGTTCGAGACTGTTTTCGTCGCAAAAAAATAACATAAACTTTCCTTGAAATTTTACGGGATGACCTACGCCATATCGAATGCCACTTGGTCGAAAATGGTTATGATCGACAACGATTGATCGAAAAATCGAAATTTGATTATACTTATCGAATGTTCATATCATGAATAGCCAGTGCCTCACTAGTTGAAACCTCAACTAGTGAGGCACTGGCTATCTTATCTCTAGCTGCCGAACAATACTACAAACATTGATGTGATGGCGATATATTTAGATAAGATGGTGGTACTCGGCTACGGAGGTCGTCAAAAACATAAATGATGAATTAAAACATAGAAAATTAAATTAAATTAATGTTTAAAATAAACGAGAGTAGATCCGTAACAGTAGTTTCATTTCTTTCAGTGTTCGCGTCAACTTTATAGAAAACAAGATGATAACTAAATGTTTTCTATTCTATTTGATTCTATTCTATCTATTACAAAGTATTAATACACAGTAATGAAACATAACATAGCTAACTACATTAAAGAAAAACAAAATTAAGATAACTAAAGACAAAATAAAACCTATAGATAAAAAATATCCCCCAGCTATGGGTTCATGGGAACGGTTCCAAGAATGCTGGCAACATTACCACTTTGGATTGCCAAGCTAATACGTTGGCAGAAGTAGCTGCCAGCCTTCTTTTCACCGGAGGCTTTAATAAGGCGAGCACTCAACTCTTTAACAAGCTGCTTGGCCTCCGGTCCCCATGGACCCAATGTCTCCACCGCAAACGGAACAAATAAATAATTTGGACCCAGGTTTGCGTTTGCGTTACAATCTATTACAATGTATTTTCATTTTATTAGATCCGGTCTTTATTCTACTTATTATTTACTTATAGTCACCGAATGTAATAAATGGAGCTAACAAGACACTAATCAATTACGCTGTAATCGGATGACCGGATGAAATTCATTCATTTGTCCTCGCTAATTAGGTTCTGTCGTTCAAAGGTTCTTTCGTAGATAGAGAGATGGGGATTATTCTTAAGCGTATGTATTTAAAAATGTTTCTCTGTTAGAAATAAACTGTTGTGTGTTACACAACACATTGAAATAAACTATGTATACCATGGTTTATTTTACATTTTTTTTATCTCTTTTATCCATATTTTTGTTTAAAAATAGCATATTTACTGGTGAACTGGTTAAAGGTACTTATTTCGACTTAAAATGAGTAAAGGTCTCCAGCACAATAGGCAAAATATTTCTTTCAAATTTACAAGTTCGTTGTATCGTTGTGGAACCAGTGTATGACACAGTAACCCAGTCTTCGACGTCAGTATTGGTCGCTGAAATCTTTGTATACAGGATGTTTGGTAATACATAGTATTTATAGAGACATGTTAACATGGGTACGTTTCGGGAATATACACACCTGTATATAAATCTTCTGTGCTTGTGTTTGTAATTGAAATATTTGAAATCCTTATAAACGGCTAGGCTGGACCAATTATGATGAAATTTTTTGTGTGTGTTCAAGGGGATTCGAGAATTGTTTAGTTAAATTTACAATTGGACCCGGTAGGTGGCGCTGCAATAGAGGTCCATCATGGGATACAGCGGGTGCTCTTAAGCGGACGAAGTCGCGAGCGGGCTACTAGTATAATATAGAATTTACAAGGAAGAAGGTGGTCTGCATAAAATTGTTGCTAAAGTAAAAGTCTATCGGCTCTATTGTTGCTAAAGTCAAAAGTCTATCGGCTCTATTGTTGCTAAAGTCAAAAGTCTATCGGCTCTATTGTTGCTAAAGACAAAACGATCTCGGGTAGATCGTTTTGTCTGCTCATAAAAAAGCCACCATCCGCATTAACTTCAGTAATTCCGTGATCATGGAGCAAACAACTGTGCCGAAATATCGGATACTCGAAAATAATAAACATGGTAAGAATCCCGTGAATAATTACTCTAATCTGTTACTGGTCCCAGTTTTTATTGATTAAAGGAAAGAGTGTGGATCGCTGGTTCTTGTCGAACACTGTACATACCACTACCCTAATTAGCAAATTAATATATATGTCGGCGGCGAGTTTGTTTGTAGGTAGAACAGTCGAGCAAACTCGGATTCGTTGATAACACAGTTAATCTTGGATCTTCAAAATAAAGACGCAGTCGTATTCCTTACAGCCACTTTAATGTTATTTTAACATCACAATTAAATTATTTAGAAATAGTTGCCCGATGCTAATGGATTTTATAAACGAAGTGAGTTCTGCGCGTGCGTACTCTCCGGCCAATACCGTTCAAATGTGTTCAGTCCGTTGTTGCGCCAACTGACGTTGACGTTCCGCGTACCATAGAGCATAGGCTGCGTAGACCACACTCAAGTATAGACTATACTTGTCGTTTCTAAGCGATGCTAGCGCCATGTCTCCGACATATATATGTATGTATATAGAATGGAAAAAAAAGACCGTGGTTGGAGGAAAAGTACCCTTAATAATGATGATGGCAAATTTTACTGAAAGGAAACATTCCTTTATTTTCAAAAATAATTAAAACTGCATTTAAAGATTTTTTTAAAATCACCTGCTTGAGCCGGGAATCGAACCGGTATAATGTGAAAAAAAAACATCCTGTATTTTATGATAACAACTGAAAGAGGATCAATTCCTTATAAGCAACATAGTTTCTTAAATTAAAGAAATACCAAGAAAAATATTTCTTTTATTGTAAAGCTTACGTTCATTAACTAAAGAAAATAATTCACTTAACTTATGATATCAAAAAAAAAATATATATAGGTATAGAGATATTCATCTCTTAAAATGTTACATTAATATTAATATTTAGTGCTGGAGATTAATCCTGAGGTTTAATTAAAATTGTAAACCTAAATATTTGCTTTGCACAAAGGAGTAATTACGCTTCACCACACCAAATCTGATTGTTCATTAATAAATTCAACATCCAATCTGTAGGTTTAAGGTGTGGTTTCGAACCCTTTCAGATACAAGGATCACAAATTATTTAAAAGCCTAACAATATTTAGGAACAAGCACTACGAAGTATAAGTCCTTATAAACATTATAATGAGCCATCCACTCTCCTACTAAGCTGTATTGTGACTGAAAGGGTCCGTAATTAATTCCATCGTCTTAAGCCTAGCATCTACTGTCTAAACATAATGAAGTATTGTAGTGGTAGTGTTCGACACTTTAAGACCAATGTTCGACACAGATTACGTCTCCAAAAATAACATAGATTTTAATTTTAAATTTTAGCTGTCACTATAGGTATTAGTATTACTATAGGTATTAATATTGTCACAATGTAACACGCTTTTATTTATAAAGAAATTCTTTTCTTATTATCAGGTTTAAATTACTTTTAACTTTTTAGTTCTATTTTTTATTAACAAGCAATAAAAGCTTGTTTTTAAAAAGTTTTTTTTATTTCTAAAAAGACAAAAGACATCAAATGTTTCACAGCTAGGAACATTTTATATTGGAAAATGAAATTATCGTTATTAGTATTTTCTAGTAATTTTTATTAAAAAAAATAACATTAAATTATTGTCTATTTATTTTTTATTATTATCGCCTTTATTTTTTTTATATAAATTTGCATTTTTAAATATTTTCTAAAAACAAAATAAATAAAACATTTAATATATAAAAAAACAGGGGTCCGCCGGCATCGGGACCAGGGTCCAAGAACCTCCTCACAATGCGTGCCGTATCGAGGGGAACTGACTTCTGAATCAGGCCCTTGATCCAGCCGCCTAACGAGAGCCTCATGAGATGTTGATCGAGGCTCTTGGCCATCTGGCCGGTGGCCGTAACAACAATCGGTACGATGACAGCCGAATCCACATTCCACATGTCGACAACCTCGTGTGCTAAGTAAAGATATTTGATTTGTTTCTCTTTCTCAGCTTTCACGAGGTTCTCGTCATGGGGAATGGTGATACCGACAATCATCGTGCGGCGCGCTAATCGATCTATCACCACAATGTCAGGATTATTGGCTACAATAGTCCTGTTGGTGATGATAGATCGATCCCAGTACAACGTGACATGGTCATTTTCGAGTACTGGGTCGGGCACATACATGTAGTAAAAATCCTCGGAATCCACAAGTTTGTATTTCAAAGTAAAATATAGATCCAAAAAGGTTGGAGCGTTATATGTCGCCAACAATATGAGATTAGTGTGATATTAATGTGTACTAAACTATTAATGGATTAACAATTAAGTGCTCGAGCTCGTTAGCTTTCTTGCTCTCAAGAAGTGAGGCCATAAAGCCTCTTATTTTTATTGTAAATCATATGAACCACTAAATTATACTCATTTATTTCAATCACATGAAGAAAATACGAAAAAAAGTCGAGGCTGTATGTGCTTAATTCCTTTGACTTTAGAAAAGTCAAAGGATTTAAACTTTTCTAATACAGAAAACAAAATGAGCTCATTTAGCAAATTAGTAATATGAAATTACATCAATGTTTTGGTATTTGGTTACTTATTCCATAAATAATGCAGTAAGCACCTTACCTAATACATAGAGGTCGCATTAGAAAAGGTTTCAATAAACTTGTTATTCAGAGGTGATTCCAACTCTAACAAGACGGTACGTTTTAACAAGGGATGTACACAGTATACGTTCAAACTGTAAGACAGTATGTCAAAACTTTAATTATTAAAATATTCTTATTGCAAATACTTACCTAGGTACTACAGTTTTACTAACCACAGAGGTAAGTTGTACCTTTTATTTTTATTTTAATATTAACCGATTACCGTGGTCTATCAAGGAACTATTGTAATAATATAATTTTAAATTTATTTGTAATAAAATTTAGACGAAAAATAAAAATAAAATAGAGACAAATTTTATTTTCATCTTATGCCCAGATATAGCGTTTCGTAGCACTTTCGTAGCGTAGAACTCGGAGAATATTATATGATTAACTTTTCTCGGGGAAAAGGGGAAACGCTGAGAAAATCTCAGTGTAAGCAGAGCCATTCTCTTTTGCCTCTTACCATGTGTTACTTTTTATTGTATTAAATTTAATGTTATGTTGTAGTTTTTGAGGCAATATTTTTTTATTATTATCTCAGTTTTATATTTACTTCTAATTTCTGAAGTGCCTAGCGTGATATAGTATCATAACCTAAATGTGTGTGTGAGTGTGTGTGTATTATTATTAGGTACTATTATTATTAATGGTTGCTTATCTAATAGTGCTTACTAACTTAATAATACAGACAATGTACATTGAAGAATCATTAATGTAAATTTATTGAAGTCTCTAAGAAATTCATATTGAACTGCAGGACGCCTACTGCAATCATGAGTCTACTACGATTAGTCCTAGCGAACATTTTTATAAGACGCTATTATATTGGTATTATAAAAGTCAGATCTGATAATCTTACTAACATTGTCTGTGTTTACAGACCTTTTCTTAAATGCAATTGTCAGAACCGGCAGCTCCAACACAGAACTCTATTTCTGGCGTCAAACTGTATTGTATTGAATGTAAATTAATTTCAGTTCGTATAACGGTGGCCGTAAGCGCTCATATCTTTTTTTCGTATTGTCCATTGTCAATGAGTCAATTAGAATTATTAGCCCTTAGAAAATCTATACATTTAATAAAGCTAAAGAGGGTTGAAAGTCTGTACGTGCAAGATATTGTAAAAAAAGTTGGCAGGGGATACTTAGAATTGATAACAGAACACGTTCCAACAGTTTTTAGAATTTTTGCCTGTCTGTTTATCTGTTTGTCTGTTTATTTGACCGCGCATCACGTGAACATGGCTGAACGGATTTGGATGAAACTTTGCACATAGCCAGACCATGACCCGGACTAGGATATAGGATACTTTTTATCCTGGTAACAGGTTCCTGTGGGATAGTTTAGTCTTCGCGAACGAAGTCGCTGGCGACAACTAGTATTCAATAAAACAGGCCCGTTCCTATTATGGAGAGCATGTTAGAGATGGTGGAGTTTTCAATATAGAAATAAATTCACAACTAGAAGTACCGGAGAGTGAAGACATTTCAGGACCCTTAATTCGTGGTCGTATAAGTTCTCGCCATTCGAGTAAGGTGTATTTATTTATATATTATATAATTCAAATTCAGACACATAGAAGACAGCATTGCTGAATATTGCTGTTACTTCAAAGCAGGTAGTACACCAATTATCTAGCCCAAGAGAAGCTTCGTTATGAAACTCGTTAAATGGTTACTATATAAAGGATAAACATACTTAAAATACTTAAACACATACTTATTATACATAGAAAACACCCAGACCCGAGACGATTTAGAAAAACAATAATTTCTAAATTGACCCAACCGGGGATCGAACCCGGGACCTCAGAGAAGCGACACCATGAAAACCGGTGTACAAACCACTCGACCAAGGAGGTCGTCGATTTTAAGACTTCATTTATTGGTTGAATAGTAAATATTGAACTTCGAAGTTTGTGTAGTAAAAAGGTTCTAACTAACATTTCAAAGTTAGTCTTAGAAAGGTTCATAATTTACAAAGTTATGCTTGTAATGAAAAAAAATAATAATGGCATTGATTTATTCGACATTCAAATTGATATTAACTTTTAATAATGATCAAACTTTGTTACTCCTGCTTTAGCATGCTTTATTCTTTTCCCAATTGCCGGAGTCCAATATCTAGGTACTACAAGTCGCTAAGCCAGCGAAGTAAGTAGGTACTCATTTCTTTTCCTTAGCTATCTGAGAGGAACTGTTTTTAACTAGCTTTAATAAGGTAATAAAATGTTTATTCTCGTATAAAAATCTTCCTAAAAGTCTTCCTAAAAATAAATTCCAGGATAAGGCAACACGCCTGTTCACACAAAACTATGTTAACACCTCCGCCCACGTAAAGCTAGCATCTTAACCCTTTTACAGGCAGAACATTGTTTGAATATTTCATTGGTTTTCAATCTTATCTCAATTACCTAAAGTTCAAAATGTATTGGGAATATACATCCCACTGACTGTTAAAGGGCAAGAACAAAATAAGGACACCCATAAGGTAAGCTATGCGAAGGAAACCTATACAGGTGACTTTTTTATCACCGTTCAAAACTTTTTTTTTGGAGAGAGTCTGCTGATTGCCACAGGGGGCATTATCAGCTTCACCGGAGTTTTTTGGGGGCGGCGAGGTACTTAAAGGGTACCTCAAGACGTGTTGAAACGAATCACCTTCGGAGGATTTCTAGAGGGGTACGGCATCACACACCTAAAAGTGCTCGTCCCCGTGCCCTCCCAGAGTCTCCGAAGGGTTCGGATCGGATCGGGGAGACCGTTCAAAACTACTGAGATGACTCCCGTGATACAAACAAACAACTCTTACTATTGGACCAACTCCCTAACTCGAAAATAAAATTCAGCTGTTCCATACATTTTGATCGAATGAATATTGATGTTTTGTATGGAACAGCTGAATTTTATTTTCGAGTTAGGGAGTTGGTCCAATAGTAAGGGTTGTTCGTTTGTATCACGGGAGTCGTCTGAGAAAGTTTGGACGGTGATAAAAAAGTAAACAAAGTGTCAACCCTACTTTATAATATAGTATCCTACTATTTTAGGTGTCTAACTACTATTATTTTAAAAATATATTACAGTAGGTGAAACGACTATATTTTATCAGCAAAGTCGCTAAAATCAGTCTCTGTTATCTAAAATGGAACGCACAAAATATCCATTTAAGAAATAAAATAAATATTTTTTAATATACTCTATTTAAAAAAAAAACACAAATGTTGAAAAAATTTCCACGAGCAGGGTTTGAACCTGCACCCTTCTGACATACCGGGTCAGGTGCTCTTCCAATTGAGCTATCGTGGTTCTAACCAGCCCGCCGAAATTATTCAACACTATTTACTTTTTACTTTAAAAGCCAAAGGCGCCTTAATTAATTCCCTATTTACTATATTATTATGGGTACTGAATCCAAAAATACTATATTTGGTCTAAAAAAAGGTGGCAACCCTACTGTATACCGCGCTGGGACTTCTTGGCGGGAAAGTGAAGTTTCATGTCTGTGGGTTTTGTCTTATTTTCTAAAATTTGTGTTATGTCGAATATTAATGTAAAATAATGGTGGATTATTAACCGTTAAGTGTTCGTGAGTGTGCATGAGTGTTCGCAAATGAAACAAAACAGTGCAACGTCACTTTTCAAATTCTCTCAAGAAGCTCGCTTGAGGACTTAGTAAAGCCCCACATCTTTACTGAGATACTCGAGGGGTTGGGGGTATATCATTTCTCACTTCTCATTTCTATTATCATTCATCATCATCATCCTATATAGAGTTTAAACGTATAAATTAAGTTTTCGACTGAAGGACTAGTATCCATGGTCTTGAACAAATATAAAAAAAAAACCTACCGCTCTCGAGCAACTCACACAGCCCCTTTCACGGACACGAATCACGGAACAGGGTGCCAAGTGCGAGTTGCATTCGCTATTCGATCACGTTAACGAAAGCGAGAATTTGTATGGGAAAATGTTAACTCTTCTCGTATGTCGTCAGGACCCGAGTGCCTAATGTGAGTTTGTTTACTATCCGTATTCATTCGATTACGTTTACGAAAACGAAAATTAGTACGGCATTGAAGCAGCGCCTCCTGGCGGCATACGAGAAGAGTTAACATTTTGGCATACAAAGTCTCGTTTTCGTTAACTTTTTTTTTTCTACCAACGTTCCATGTAACGAATGACACACGTTCTTACAAAAATAAATTATCTTTATCTCATCTTTATCTTTATCTTTATTTAACGTGATCGAATTGCGAATGAAACTCGCACTTGGCAGTTGGCACCCAGGAGGCGCACCTCCAATGCTATACTAATTTTCGTTTTCGTAACCGTAATCGGATGAATACGGATAGCAAACAAAACTCACAGTAGACACCCTGAACAGTCCAAGCGCAGCTGTAGCGAGATTCGGTGTCTGTGAGAGGTTGTCTGTGTGCGATCCTCGAGCGCGTCTGTAAGAAGCTTACTTTCTGTAGCCTCCTTATTTTGTGTCAAAAGTTATAACTTAATAAAGCTGCATGCAAATATTCCTCTGCCCGCGCCGCGTTCTATTCATCGCTCGTTAATTTCTCATTAGGGGCAGGCACATTGTTTTTGTTGGCTGCGGTTCGCACATAGATAATATTTACGGGTTGCAGTATAAATAACGCTATTACAAAATCACGGGGTTATGGATGAGATTTAAAAAGTTATACACACAGTTGGCTGCTTTATTTATAGCATAACATTCATACGATTCATTTGACTAGGTATACACACAGAAAGATCCAGTAAGTTCTGATAATCTACTAAGTATTATCTTAGTGGATTACCACTCAACTGATCCCATTGGGAAGATTTTAGACTTCATTTGGTTATAGACCCATCCTCAACTCTTAGAAACAAAATGCTCGCGAACTGTGCGGTTTCAGAGGAGCTGTCTCTCGCGTACGCTCAGGTTGTAGAATGAGCTCACCGCCGAAGTATTCTCTAGGGAATACTTACTTACCATCAGACGGGCCATATACCCGTTTGCCAACTTAGTGGTAGAAAAAAAGAAAAAAGATACATTCAAAATTCAAGGTAGCAAATAGGAACTTAGCATGTGGTTCTTCAAAAAGAGCGAGAAGGAGATGGAGTTTTTGCATGGTCAGCAACACATCGGTGTTACCTCTGGCGTTGCAAACGTCCATAGGCTTCGGTATACGCTTACCATCAGATGAGACCGATGGGACCGGCAGACCTTAGTGGTAGAAAAAAAAAGATAGATTCAAAATTGAAGGTAACAATGTATTGACGGTTCCATTGGCCTAGTGGTGTAACGTTGTACCTACCAGTGTGACGTCGCTCCAACAAAACTTTTTCTGAGGCTACGGTTAAGGGTGTGGAACCCTGCTTACTCTGGCGGGCAATTGCCGGGGTGAAGGCCGCGCAGAATGGTTGGCATTGGCCACGGTTCACCCTTGCATAAAGTTTTAGAGGAAGTACTGTTGTTTTAGTGGATATAATCCCCCCCCCCTCCCCCCCCCGAATCCTTTTCACCTGGACGGGGAGATGGGAGCCGGGGGGAGAGTCTCCCAAAACCATCCACGTCTCCCCGGACGCGGTGTGGTACGCGGCAATGTATTTTTCACTAATTACAAAAAAAGAACAAAAGGTAGTAAGTATATTAGAAATAATAGTAGTAGTATTAATAAAAACACACTACGATGTGCACATATTGGAAAATAATGGGAGATGAACAGGATTTAAGTGATTGCAAGGTTTTTATCTAGACTAGGTGGAGCGACGATCTTCACAACGTGGCTGGCAAGAGCTGGTTGAAAGTAATCGTGAATCGTGCTTAGTGGCGTGCACTTGGAGATGCACATATACAGCAGTTGACTAATGTACACAGATGACGGTGATGATGAAGTGTTTGGACCGCACTAAACTGTAATTAATTTTAAAAAAATCGATAAATACAAAATCCAACATTTACCTATTTGAACTCGACTCGATCAATCAGAAGCTAATATTACCAATATAACAAATCACCAATAGCCAAGTTTCTTCTATAACAATATCGATTTTTGATTAGCATGATAGCCAGCGCGTTAGGAGTTCAATTAAACTTTAACTGTTTGATTGAGCTAACAATGTTATTAAGAGATACTTAATAAAGTAGCCGTCTCTATGTTCTAGTAGTTAAACCTTTTGTCTCAGATCCTTAGGGTTTAATCCCGACGTGAGAGATATTAATATGGTCAGTCCGGTTTGTGGTAGAGCGTTGTCAGTCCGCCTACCTGTCTAGCTACCACCATCTTATCTTAGTATGTCGCCATAACAACAAAGTTAGTAGCATTGTTGTGTCCCGACATTTAGAGATAAGATAGCTAGTTTTTTTAGTGCAGTTTTCTGGGTGAAGTGCGCGTCCATCTTTGGCCATGTCGTCACTTAACAACAGATGATTGAGATAAAGATACTGTGCTTTTTTTTCACTAAAACTTTTTGTCTAAAAGATGAAGAAGAGAGATGACTGAAATAGTTGTTTCACAATGTTTTCAAAAGGACCCATGTAAGTACCTATATCAGAATCTCAAGATTGTAAAAAGGTTTTTTAAACTAATAAATTAGGTAACCAATATAAATATAGTAAAAAAATTAAATGCATACACAACCCAGCCAGGAATCGAACCTGGGGCTACACTGATGACCATTATACTACCGAAAAGGCTAAAAAAAAACAATAATAAATATGTTAAATAGCCCGTTTTTATAAAACTCCTTTAAAGACCTTCCCCCGTAACAGTACGGAGAAATAGAATAATGGACTGTATTTAAAAGAAAAGAGGAAACAAAACAACCTATAAAACGAAATAAATAAAATCAAGAAAACGTACCAACTACCAACAACAGTTATATCAACGACAAATATTGATGGAACGATGCACGAAAAGGCACTGATTAACGGAATAAAATTGATGTCAGTAATCGGTCAGTTTGCCAAGTACGAACGAAATGGCTTCCTATATTTTCTTATCGCGCAATAACGGTAAATAATAATCACTCACAGTCAATTACATTAGCTAAGTAAAGCCAATTGTGGACGCGACATACGACAGTTCACTTCGCCCGACACATAGCATAGGTATACACAATATACAGGGTGGCCAAGTGGAAATAAAATTAGATAAGTAGTTAGAATTTATTTGTTTCAGGTGACGATTACGTAAAATAAAGTTTTACTAGAAAAAATAATATCAAGATATAATAATATATAATATAAATAATATTATATATACCCGTAACTCATGCCCTTAGTTTGTTCGTCTTCGTTTAGGGTGGAAAAGTATTATTTTGTTTAAGTAATTTCTCAAAGTTAGCTTTGATACATTTTTCAATTTCGTTTCGAACCTCAATCTTACAGGCAAATATGTTTCCATTCAATGATACATTTGATAATAAGATATCTGTGACTATTAAGTGGATCTTGATCGAATGAATGGACAACCAAAGAAACAAAACGATTTCCCAAATCAATATGACGAATGATATCTAGAACCGTCCTACCAAATTTCTTTAATTACTAATGATAGTACCTATTCTAACAGTCAACAACTGATACCTATGGATCGGCTAAGTATCTTAAATGGGATTACATTCCCAGGTGATTCATATCTAAACGTCATATAGGTACTTTCTGATACATATTCGTTTATCGTGTGATAGACAGTGGACACGCAATATCGATAGCTTGATGCAGCCCTAGTGTAAAACGAAAATTATTTCTTTACACAAAATATTCGTAAATTCTGCATTATGTGTATTCGATCTTTGCTTCTTATATAAATGAATGTTTATAAAAGAGAATTATAGTGCTTAAAATTCGAAGCGCATTGGCAAAAACAAATCCTAGATCAGGAGGTGTCGATTTGGAATAATTTACCTGTGAAATTAATATTTTTCGGGGTTATTTCGCTGTGTTGTACAACAATCAATCACTGAACAAATCACCATGTTTCTGAAGCTCTGTTTCTCAAAAATATTTACGATTTCACGTAAAATCAGAAAAATTCACATAGCTCAAATTCTCAGCTTGCGGATGAGTGCTGACGAACTGTCAAACAGTTGCCAAAAACAGTTCTATTACGTCGCATCACGCATCTCTTTATAACACACAGTGTTGCTGTTGGTGACAGGTCAACCCTTTGTTGTTCTATTCCGTAGGTATATTGACTTTATCATTATAACTTGAAACCATCACACTAAGAAATGCAGTCAAAAGTACTTTTGACCGGCTATTTAGTCAAAAGTGGTTATAACCGGTCATGAGTTTTGACTGTAACATATTGTGAATGCAAGAATTTAAATAATAATAATAAAAAGTTAAAATTTAACAAAAGCATCCAAAAAATAAGATTTGCGTTATTTTGCTGTAAAATTCAATTTCTTTTAACAACGACGCAAAAAGGTACGGTATATAAATCATTTTATAATTTAAAAAAAGATACGATTAAGCTGAAGGTGGAAACGCTCTTCAGACTTCTTGGCGGGAAAGTAAAGAGTCATGCTTGCGGATTTGTTTTATTTTCTAAAATTTGTGTTATATTATATTATTATATTAATGTGAAATAATGGTGGAATATTAACCGTTAAGTGTTTGTGAGTGTGCATAAGTGTTGGCAAATGAAACAAAACAGTGCAACGTCACTTTTCAAATTCTCTCAAGAAGTCCGCGTGAGGACTTAGTAAAGCCCCACATCTATACTGAGATACTCGAGGGGTTGGGAGGTATATCATTTCTCACTTCTCATTTCTATTATCATTCATCATCCATCATCATACTGGAAGGAAACATTGTATATTTATGTATTACTGTAAGAAAAAATACTTTGACACTGGCTAAAATGTGCTAATAATCGCACGAAGTCATCAACTAAACAAAAAAAAAAGCAATCTTCATCTGGATTCCACAGGCAACAATGATACAAAAATTTTGGTTATGGCAAAAGACTCAGATAAGATAGTGGTTGCTAGCCATAGGGTGATATTAATTGTATAGTCGACCATGAAATTGCTTTATCACTTTTGTCAATAACTTCCATTACAATAAAATTTCGCTAAGCCTTATGTCATAATGACAAGTCATAATAACAACGTATGTGTCACTTGAACTTATATACAAAAATAGAACTTGTTGTTTTATTATATGCAAACAAAATTCACTTCTAAGGTGGTAAAGCAATTTCATTGTCGACTATACTTCCATATAATTATTATAATTTTTTTGCTCGCATACCGAATTTAAGTTTTAAGTAAGTAATATAACTAATTGATTTCTCAAAGTAGTATTAACAAGAATTCCGCACGGAATGTAATTGACTTACTACACGATTTAGTTTTTACTGTAGGTAGATACAGTAGGCATCTAAAGCTTAAATAATTGAGAAATCTGTTCCAAACAGAAATATCGTTATCTGTTCAAATGTATTTCTATTCGGCCTCCTTTCGTGGTCTCCAAACAGGCTTATCAAAAAGATACTCATTCTTATTACACGCGAGCATACTTCCGCAATCTGACTTTAGATGGGCTCGCCCGAGGTTCGCCGCGTGTTCTGAATCCTAATCGCGATCATCTCTTTTATATTTCATATAAACATTTCCGTGACAGGTGTCGCCGTTGATGGCTAAATAGCTAATAGTTTGTTCGTCTTCGTTTAGGGTGGAAAAGTATTATTTTGTTTAAGTAATTTCTCAAAGTTAGCTTTGATACATTTTTCAATTTCGTTTCGAACCTCAATCTTACAGGCAAATATGTTTCCATTCAATGATACATTTGATAATAAGATATCTGTGACTATTAAGTGGATCTTGATCGAATGAATGGACAACCAAAGAAACAAAACGATTTCCCAAATCAATATGACGAATGATATCTAGAACCGTCCTACCAAATTTCTTTAATTACTAATGATAGTACCTATTCTAACAGTCAACAACTGATACCTATGGATCGGCTAAGTATCTTAAATGGGATTACATTCCCAGGTGATTCATATCTAAACGTCATATAGGTACTTTCTGATACATATTCGTTTATCGTGTGATAGACAGTGGACACGCAATATCGATAGCTTGATGCAGCCCTAGTGTAAAACGAAAATTATTTCTTTACACAAAATATTCGTAAATTCTGCATTATGTGTATTCGATCTTTGCTTCTTATATAAATGAATGTTTATAAAAGAGAATTATAGTGCTTAAAATTCGAAGCGCATTGGCAAAAACAAATCCTAGATCAGGAGGTGTCGATTTGGAATAATTTACCTGTGAAATTAATATTTTTCGGGGTTATTTCGCTGTGTTGTACAACAATCAATCACTGAACAAATCACCATGTTTCTGAAGCTCTGTTTCTCAAAAATATTTACGATTTCACGTAAAATCAGAAAAATTCACATAGCTCAAATTCTCAGCTTGCGGATGAGTGCTGACGAACTGTCAAACAGTTGCCAAAAACAGTTCTATTACGTCGCATCACGCATCTCTTTATAACACACAGTGTTGCTGTTGGTGACAGGTCAACCCTTTGTTGTTCTATTCCGTAGGTATATTGACTTTATCATTATAACTTGAAACCATCACACTAAGAAATGCAGTCAAAAGTACTTTTGACCGGCTATTTAGTCAAAAGTGGTTATAACCGGTCATGAGTTTTGACTGTAACATATTGTGAATGCAAGAATTTAAATAATAATAATAAAAAGTTAAAATTTAACAAAAGCATCCAAAAAATAAGATTTGCGTTATTTTGCTGTAAAATTCAATTTCTTTTAACAACGACGCAAAAAGGTACGGTATATAAATCATTTTATAATTTAAAAAAAGATACGATTAAGCTGAAGGTGGAAACGCTCTTCAGACTTCTTGGCGGGAAAGTAAAGAGTCATGCTTGCGGATTTGTTTTATTTTCTAAAATTTGTGTTATATTATATTATTATATTAATGTGAAATAATGGTGGAATATTAACCGTTAAGTGTTTGTGAGTGTGCATAAGTGTTGGCAAATGAAACAAAACAGTGCAACGTCACTTTTCAAATTCTCTCAAGAAGTCCGCGTGAGGACTTAGTAAAGCCCCACATCTATACTGAGATACTCGAGGGGTTGGGAGGTATATCATTTCTCACTTCTCATTTCTATTATCATTCATCATCCATCATCATACTGGAAGGAAACATTGTATATTTATGTATTACTGTAAGAAAAAATACTTTGACACTGGCTAAAATGTGCTAATAATCGCACGAAGTCATCAACTAAACAAAAAAAAAAGCAATCTTCATCTGGATTCCACAGGCAACAATGATACAAAAATTTTGGTTATGGCAAAAGACTCAGATAAGATAGTGGTTGCTAGCCATAGGGTGATATTAATTGTATAGTCGACCATGAAATTGCTTTATCACTTTTGACAATAACTTCCATTACAATAAAATTTCGCTAAGCCTTATGTCATAATGACAAGTCATAATAACAACGTATGTGTCACTTGAACTTATATACAAAAATAGAACTTGTTGTTTTATTATATGCAAACAAAATTCACTTCTAAGGTGGTAAAGCAATTTCATTGTCGACTATACTTCCATATAATTATTATAATTTTTTTGCTCGCATACCGAATTTAAGTTTTAAGTAAGTAATATAACTAATTGATTTCTCAAAGTAGTATTAACAAGAATTCCGCACGGAATGTAATTGACTTACTACACGATTTAGTTTTTACTGTAGGTAGATACAGTAGGCATCTAAAGCTTAAATAATTGAGAAATCTGTTCCAAACAGAAATATCGTTATCTGTTCAAATGTATTTCTATTCGGCCTCCTTTCGTGGTCTCCAAACAGGCTTATCAAAAAGATACTCATTCTTATTACACGCGAGCATACTTCCGCAATCTGACTTTAGATGGGCTCGCCCGAGGTTCGCCGCGTGTTCTGAATCCTAATCGCGATCATCTCTTTTATATTTCATATAAACATTTCCGTGACAGGTGTCGCCGTTGATGGCTAAATAGCTATATCTTTTTTGAATACAGGAAAAAATGCATTACGCATACTATGGAGCTTGGGGAGACGCAGATTGTTGTGTGGGACTCTCCCCCCGACCCACTCAAGGGGGTAAAAAGAAATACGAATAAGGATACCTATTAAAAACTCCTGCACTCCCCCTGCGTGCCGCCATGATCCTGCGTGTAAATGCAGGTACATAGTTCTGGTTGTTTGGTACCCAGATTTTACAAAAACAAAACGAAATGGAGAAAGCTGGCGACATGCAGGCGGAGCCGTGGTAGGAAACTTCCATTACAGTTTATTTATCCCATGAACTGCCGCACTAAGGGAAAACTCATATATCTGGTGTAACACACAATTATTGGTTTTCATCATCATCATCATCATCAGCCCCTCTTCACTGCTGGGCATAGACTCTTTGCTTATGCCATTCGCCTCGATCCTGCGCTAGTCTGGGCCATGTGCAACCCACTGTCTTGGTTATATCGTCGACCCATCTAGCCTATGGACGTTGGTTTGGTTTTTAATAAATATAAAATGGTTGAATAGATTATCCTGAATAAAGCTATTCAACTAGTCGTGAGTATTTATTAATGACTTGCGGATCTGTTTCAGACTTGCCCAACCCATTGAAAAGACCACTGTGATCGTTCATTTTCGCTATATTATTTTCTATTGAAATGTATCGCTTTAGATGAAAAATATCTTTATTAAAAATACGAGTAGTTTTATATTGATGTTGAAGGGATTTCAGAACAGCTTAAACATATGTGTTTACTACTTTTATCAGAAAACAGATTAAAAATGTTTATGTTTTGTTTATATAATTTTTAACGCAAATTTTGTTGCGAACAAATTACATGCCATACAAACCGGGAGAGCACCTGACCCGGTATGTCAGAAAGGTGCAGGTTCAAATCCTGCTCGTGGAATTTTTTTTCAACATTTGTGTTTTTGTAATTTGTTCGCAACAAAATTTGCGTTAAAAATTATATAAACATTTTATAAATAGCTTGCCTACTTCTTAACTGACCTTTAGTATTTGTAAAAATATTATGATCGGATGTTAATGACGGTAGTTGTTGACATTGAATGGGCGCCTTTGGCTTTCAAAGTAAAAAAGTAAATAGTGTTGAATAATTTCGGCGGGCTGGTTAGAACCACGATAGCTCAAATGGGAAAGCCCCTGACCCGGTATGTCAGAAGGGTGCAGGTTCAAATCCTGCTCGTGGAAATTTTTTCAACATTTGTGTTTTTGTAACAGATTAAAATTAAAAGTCAAGTTTTAGTTGCATCTTTTGCGTTCAATAGATTTTAGCTTTAAAAGTTCTGTGCGTTAGGGATTTCAGCTTTTGGGACAGGTGACAATAACTCTCACTCTATGATATCAATAAGGTATCGTAGTGCCACCAGTGTTCGACACTCTAATCTAAGCCCAAGTTCGACACAATTTTCGTCACCAAAAAATAACATAGAGATTTCATTTAAATTTCATTCATTTATTTATTTTAGGATAGCTAACAGCTTGCAATTGTAAACAAATAACAACAAGAATTATAACTAAAAGCTATTATCAGCTACCACATCTAAGATATCTACAGTAACAGTAAAACTAAACGTCACAAAATAAAATTAATTTTAAATCGTCAACAACGCGGTAAGCGCGGTAAGCGCCTTTTTTATGCTATTGATGCTGTCGAAAAATATATCTATATTAGCATTAGTATTATTAATACACATACAAGCTCTTACGAAACTAACGATTTTACGGAATAACGCTAGGAAGCAGGTCTGTATTGAATTGTTACTAAATAAAGTTAGTCAAGTAACTTTTGCAGTATCAGATAACCGAATGGGTGACCAAATTAAGATAACTCGAGCTACTCCGCAGCGTTCTTTACAGCGTAACCGGACTTTAAAGGCAGCAAGAAACTATAAAGGTTTCCAAATTCGTAGTGATCGAACAACCGAAGAGGGTCACAGAGGAGATAGCACCACGCAAGCCCCGCCCAATCCTCTAAATGCCACTACACATTTACAGAAACATGCACACTCGCTAGTACGTGCCTAGTGCAAGTTTCATTCGCCATTCAATCACGTTAACGAAAACGAGAATTTGTATGGCAAAATGTTAACTCCTCTCGTATGTCGCCAGGAGGCGCTGCTTCAATGCCATACTAATTTTCGTTTTCGTTAACCTAATCAAATGAATACGGATAGGAAACAAAACCCACACTAGGCTGTCCCGCTTTTGGTGGGACGTCCCGTTTTTTGGCCCTCTCAGGACGCGTCCCGCCAGACCCCTGAGCGGAACGCCCAAAATCCCGCTTTTTCATTATAGTATTTTTGTACTATACCGAGAACCGAGAACTGGACCGATTTAAAAAAATCTTTCACCATTAAAATGCTACATTGGCACTGAGTAACATAGGCTATATTTAAAAAAGAAAAAAAAATGTTCATCCTTGCAAAGCCGGGACGGACCGCTGGCAAAGCATAAGTACTTACTTACGATTTTTTTTCTGTCCCGATTTTTTTGTCCCAGTCCGCTTTTTTTGCGTTGAGGTCCCGATATTTAGATAATCGGATCTAGCAACACTACTAGGAACCCCTCCTGTAGTCTGTCCGAGCACATGTCTCGTACTGCTTTTGTCCCGCGCAGCGGCGCGGGGCAGAAGCAGTACGCAGGGCAGGAGCGCCTGCCCCGCTGTTTGTGTGTCGAAACCTTAATGTTTCGTCACCCAAATTATTATAACGCAACTTAATTTGTAGTGGCTATCCCCGACTATTTTTAGACAACCTCGGACCACCATTGTCATGCAAAAGCCTTTCGCCATTGTACCATACCGGGACAAGAGATACGTGATATTTTTATTCAGTGTATTATATTTAGAAATACGTTTTGAAGGTAGTAACTATTGCAAAACGCGTCAAGTTTAATAACTGCCCCCCGAGACAAGTGGCAAAACGCTAATAGAATTTTATTAAGGCTGCACGGATTGTATCCTAAGCAATGAAAAATTTAAAAAGATAGAATGTGAGTTTGGATTGGCATTCACAGATTTCGGCCGCTCCTCTTCCATTTTAGAATTTTTTGAAAAGAGTGAGTATGTAAGCGTATGTGTATATGCGTATATGCGTGCGTATGTGCCAAATACATATGCGTGTGTATCAAATAAATGGTACTTAGCGTGTGTAATGTTTGTTTTATGCATAATTAAAAAAAAATATTAACATTCTGTACTCCTTCTCTATATTAACTTTATGTGTGCGAAATTTCATACTCCTCCGTCCGCGCAATTTTCGTAAAAAGGGGTACAAAGTTTTTGCATCACGGATTAATTTAAAGATTATTATTATGGGATTGACATAAACGTCATTTATACCGTATCAGTGACATAAACGTCATATATACGTATCGTTGACTTATGTAAATCCCGTACAATAATCATTCTATTTGATTTCTATTCTATTAGCGTTTTGCCACTTGTCTAGGGGGGCAGAAACTTTTGATAAAGTGTCATATCAATTTATTAAAATTATATCTGTAACTTGAAAATTGCTGAATACGTGATACAAGTTTTCCCGCGATAAATTTATCCTATGTCACTGTCAGAACTTCTAACTATGACTGGTGACACCCACTACGCTGGCTCTTTACGATAACTGGCTGGCTATTGCACTGGGAAAGGAGGTCGGGAAAGATTGACAAATCGACGTAGGCAGGTAGGTACCCAGAAAAGTATTACCCCCGTCAAAAAAAAGTGTTAAAACAACTGACAAGGGTTTTCGAGTTGGATGTGATGTGTTATTACACCGACATCTGACGAAGAAGAAGAAGAAGAGATGGGATGGTGACACCTACTCTCAGTTATGCTGGGTGATGCCTATCATCATCATCATCATCAGCCCATACTACTCCACTGCTGGACATATACCTCTCCAAGTGCACGCCACCGGGCACGATCCGCGACAACCTCTCATCCAGCTTTTGCCAGCCACCTTGCAAAGAACGTCGCTCCACCTAGTCTAAGGGCATCCTACTCTACGTTTTTTTTAATGACTTATAGCCTTTCGAAAAAGATTCCCAGCTAGAAGCCGGGTATTTTTAATGAATTTGAACGGGTTCAACAATGAAAAAGGATGATACGACAAACATGTATACATCACATCACCTGCTCATTTTTTATCCCCACTGCTGGGGCACGAGCCTCGCCTATGGATGGATAGGGAGAACGGGCCATAAACCACCACGCGGGCCCAGTGCGGATTGGTGGTTGTTAACGACTGCTAATGCAGCTGGGACCAACGAGTTTACATGCCTTCCGAAGCACGAAGGAGCTCAAGGTTATAAATTTTTGGTGACCCATCCAATGACCGACCTTTGCGGAAGTTGCTTAACCTCGGCAATCGCAGACAGGACGCGTTAACCACTGCGCCATCAGCTCTTCTAGTTTACAATTCTAATGTTAACCTATCCGATGACCGGCATTGCGTGTTATGATATGGTACCACCTTTCGGTGGTACCATATCATAATACTTAAATAATAATCTTAAATATTTTTATTTATATAAGTACATTATTTTTTTTGCAGTGCGCGTCATATGGCTGACGATTTGATGACATATAGGTATTTAGATTAGTATTACGATAAGTATTCGATCTTTTGTCCCGATCATGATACGCCCGATCACCCCGAAGTTCAACGAAACTGGGACGATGTTCGATTCAATTTGACCCTCGCTGAGCTAGCGCATTGGATTTGGCAAGGCTCAGAGCGGTATCGCAACGAGAAGCGGTCGCCTGGCTGCGTTGCCTTCTCCACAATTCATACCTTCATGGACAATGATTCCTTGCGAGTGGCGGTAGCGTTGAGGCTTGGTTGCAACATTTGTGAACCACATCGTTGTATATGCGGAGCTCGGGTTGAGCTGCTGTATATAGATGCGCTGGTAGATTCCAGAGACATCACGCTCTGAACGACATCATCCGGCGGGCATTGGTAACCGCCAATATTCCGTGCGTTCTGGAGCCCCCGGGCTTGAGCCGAACAGACGGCAAGAGGCCGGATGGTTTGACCTTGGTTCCCTGGGAGAAGGGTCGTTGCTTGTTGTGGGATGCGACGTGCGTTAGCACCTTCGCGACGTCGCACATTCAACACAATGCGGACTGCGGGGTCTGCTGCGGAGAGTGCCGCGAGGAAGAAACATTTGAAGTATGCTGCCTTGAAGTCACAGTACTTACCACTTTTTCCCTTTCGCTGTAGAGACTTCTGGGGTATGGGGCACGGAAGCGAAATCTTTTATTGCCAAATTAGGGCACCGTTTAGCTGATCGTGGGTACGATCGCCACTGCGGGTCATACCTGGTTCAGAGACTCTCTCTGTCAATACAACGTGGTAACGCTGCCGGTATCATGGGAACCTTTGAGCCGGGGGTGGCCCGTGGTGGTCTTTTAGATAAAGGTTTTAAATTGGAATGTTTAAGTATTATAATTATTTGATTGTATTAAATACGATAAGTATAATTTTTTATTATTTCAATATGTAATATAAGTGAAATATAACACTTTTTGAGACGTAAAGATTCTACAACCTCATGATTGTTTACACTTACACATCGATTTAGAATCACTTACAGGATGCTTTTCCGATTTCCAACAACAAAACCGACTGCCAATAATAAATATAAAAATGTAATTGAAATAATATGTAGAGTTAATTCCGCTAAATCTAGATTTGTTTTTAATAATGCCTGATTCCATTAATTATTCCATTAATAAACTATCCCTAAAAGGTGAAGTTATCATAAAGGCACACTCTCGTCGTTCAACAATATTATAATAAAATATTATGATCTATATTTGGAAGGCGATTCTTTGCCACAAATGGTATACAAAACTCATTGAGTGGCTAATAATAGAATCGGCTGCTTGCCACGCAATCAATGACGTTTAATGGTTTAGTTTGACCTCTATTAACGGTGTGATAAGGTGCAATCTTGCTATGTAAATTGTAAAGACAATTGAAGGAGAGTTAGATAATAAGGATATTGGTACAATAGGTTTAATTAATTAAATAAAAATAATAATGGGCGATAAATGATCACCATTGAAACTCGTTAACGAAAACTAGAATTAATATGGCCAAATTGCAATGTCGTTTGGCACTGTTAGTTTGGCCACCCATCGGTAGAACCGATTGGCAAAGTAGCTTAACTAGCACGTACTATTCACTAGGTCACGCTTGGGAAATAGGTCACGTTCCAACGTTACATTCAAGCATTTTGACCCTTATCCCATTTGTAATAATGTCTAACGTTATCACTCTTCTAATTATGTGTCAATAAAGAATATCTCTTAATCCAATTTACCGCCATATCAACCGACCACACCTTGACGCCCATGAAACCGTTCAGCCGGTAATCAATTTAGGCTTAACATAATCTATGGTCCTTACCATAGACCAATTAACTGAAAATTATCATTCAAAATTAAATTAACAAGTATTTACCTGGACTTCTTGGCGGGAAAGTGAAAAGTTATGTCTGCAAAAGACAAGACTTTTTATTTCGCTTGAAATAAAAAGTTTTGTTTTATTTTCTAAAATTTGTGTTATGTTATTAATGTGAAATAATGATGAACCGTTAATTCGTGAGTGTGCATGAGTGTTGGCAAATGAAACAAAACAGTGCAATGTCACTATTCAAATTTTCTTAAGAAGTCCGCGTGAGGACTTAGTAAAGCCCCACATCTTTACTGAGATACTCGAGTGGTTGGAGGGTATATCATTTCTCACTTCTCATTTCTATTATCATTCATCATCATTTAAACAAGAAGGAAATATTGTTTATTTATTTAAGTATTACTTGAAAGAGAAATACTTTGACACTGGCTAAATGTGCTAATCGCACGAAGCCATCAACTAAAGGAAAAAAAAAAGTATTTGCCTACCTCCTTCCTAAAACATGGGGTCGTTTAACGAGGTACCTATATGAAAAAGCAACTTACCGGTCAGCAAGGTAAGGAGCTCGATGGTGCAGTGGTTAACGCGCCTGGTCTGCGAGTGCTGTGGTTAAGCAACTTTCGCAAAGGCCGGTCATCGGACGGGTGACCAAAAATTTATAATCTCGAGCATCTTCGTGCTTCGGAAGGCACGTTAAGCCGTTGGTACCGGCTGCATTAGCAGTCGTTAACAACCGCCAACCCGCAGTGGGCCCGCGTGGTGGTTTAAGGCTCGTTGTCCCTATCCATCCATAGGGAAGGCTCGTGCCCCATCAGTGGGAACATAAAATGAGCTGAGGATGATGATGATAAAGGTAAGGACGTGTTGACTTCGCATCTGGACTCTGCTTCAGCTAAACACCAGGCAGAGTGGAATAATTTGCCAGCTATTCAATAATAAAAAAATATTAAAAAACTAAAGGATGTAGGTACTTATTCAGCAAGTCAATGTTTTCAGCATGGTTCTTTACACATTTACGACCTATAGACGACCTCCTTGGTCGAGTGGTTTTTACACCGGTTTTCATGGAGTCGCCATCTCTGAGGTCCCGGGTTCGATCCCCGGTCGGGTCAATTTAGAAATTATTGTATTTCTACATTGTCTCGGGTCTGGGAGTTTTCTATGTATAATAAGTATGTATTTAAGTATTTTAAGTATGTTTATCCGTTGTCTAGTAACCATATAACGAGTTTCATAACGAAGCTTCTCTTGGGCTAGATAATTGGTGTGAGTGTAGGAAAATTTATTTATTATTATTTATTATTTACTGCAGTACGCGATCGGGTAAGTCAACACCTTAAACGCCATTTGACCGACAAACAATTGAATTTCTATTATGCCTGGGCCCAACGGCGTTCAACCTGTTAATGCCGTTAGCTGGATGGCTGATCAAACAAAAATATCTCGAACTCCTAAGTAAAGTTCCGACAAGTTACGTTAAGCCATTGTTGGTCTGAGTTGCTATATTTTCATCATCACATTGAGTTTTAACTCCTAATCTCAAACGGTAGCATTTTAAGCGTAATGCAATAGTATCCTAATAATGCTCCACACTAGCCTAATAACACCCGCCTGATACCTGAAGGTCCCGGGTTCAATTCCCAGGTCGGGCAAAGATTCTTTGTCGCACCTCCAAAAGATGGAATAGTCTACCAGCACACGTTTTCATGGAGTCCTTCAAACGATGCGTGAAGAAGCACCTTGTGGGCCGGCAGAGTGAGGTTGACTGATGCTGCGTTGTTTTCACGCTGCACCAGTTGTCTTCGCGTCTGGACTCTATTTCCACTTAACACCAGGTGGTATGGAGTCATTTGCCGTGCATGGTATATTTTTTTTTTAATGTGTGTTTCGGCATTTCTACGATGCATAGCCAGAGGGTTTGCGATCACCAACCCGCATTTGGCAAGCGTGTTGATTAATCCAATACCCGTCAATAAAATTGTAGCGATGACTTGATTTCAATGATGCAGGCCTTTGCCCAGCAGTGGTACAGTTATAGGATACTAGCTGTGCCCCGCGGTTTCACCCGCGTTCTATTAGTCATAGCATGTAATATAGCCTATAGCCTTCGTCAATAAATAGACTATTCAACACAAAAATATTTTTTCAATTCGAACCAGTAGTTCCTGAGATTAGCGCGTTCAAACAAACAAACAAACAAACAAACAAACAAACAAACAAACAAACAAACCCTTCAGCTTTATAATATTAAAGTATAGATTTACTTACTTTACTTACTAGCCTAGTATGCATGTGATGCATTGTATCGGTATGTCCTCATATGACATGTATAGGAAGGTCTAAAACAACAGTGAGACATAGATTCCAGATGAAGTGCGCGTGGAAGCGCAGCCTTAGGCTTCCAGGTCTTAGGTACCCAGATCTTTGCGAGAAAGCTAAGCGGTACGCAAAAAAAACCACCAACAACATTGCTTTATATCCTTGTCACGTTCAGGCGGTGTTAAATTATGTAATTCTATGGTGGATTGGTTCCTCGCACACCCTCTAACTTCCTCGTACAGCTCTGATGGAAGCACAGCCTTATCGTCACCTCAGGTGATATGAAGGCCAAGTGCTTTCGCGTAGTAAAATTGGGTGGTTGACTGGTTAGTCAATAATATAGAGAAACTTTTTAGTAACTGTCAAAACGATTTATATTTATAGAAATTGTATGGGAATGGTGAACTATGACGTCACTAAAAATCACAAAACTAGGTTAAAATTATTTAATTGTTTCATTTGCGGTGGAAACAATGGGCCCATGGGGGCCGGAGGCAAAGCAGCTTGTTAAAGAGTTAAGTGCTCGCCTTTTCGAGGCCGCCGGTGAGAAGAAGGCTGGCACCTACCTCTGCCAGCGTATTAGTTGGACCGTTCCCACGAGCCCACAGTTGGAAGACATTTTTTATTTGTAGGTCTTTAGTTTTTAATTTTCTAATTCTTTTTCTCTGTTTTTTTTTTTCAAGTTAAGTTTAGTAATGTCATATAATATAACGCACGTCACTATTTTGTTTCGTCAATTTAGTGTTTATTAATACTTTTTAGTTTAGGCTACAGAAATTCAAGTCAAATAAAAAATAGGTCAATATTATAAAAAACTGTTACGTAATTTCATTTATTTTTATAATGTTCTGGAATTATTTAATGTTGTTGTGAACATCCCGTTTAAAATATTGCCCCTCTTGAATTGCTAGCAGTCTGAAAATTTATGCACATATGCAGCCATCGTGAATCCCTCGCATATTCGCGCTATTTCGCTCCATACCTGCACTCCACATGTTGTGGCAATAGCTGAGAATCTCAAAATCGCTTCGGCACAGCAATGCAGGGCAGCTTGTAACAGGCAATTTAAAGAGGTTATTTTGTTATGCCAGCATTCTTGGGATCATTCCTCTGAGCTCTCAACTGGATAATATTTTTATCTAAACGTTAGTTACTTGAATGCGAAACGTTTGTTGTTGCTTGCGAGCAGCACAAAACCGGTCGTTATGGAGATATTTGGGGGAGGCCTTTGTCCAGCAGTGGACGTCTTTTGGCTAAGATGATGATGAACGTTATAACGTTGTCACATGCTGTAAATAAAATATTGTTTTTATTAATATTCTAAATTTCGAGCAATTGTACCGATAAACGTACATATTATGGGGAGATATTTCAATAAACCTACATCATGTAGTCATTAAAACGTAGGGTAAAACAGGGAATTACGTAATCATCATTATCAATCTGAACTATTCTGAACCACAGATTACTTAATAGTTCTGAACCTTTTTTTTCCTTTTAGTTGATGGCTTTGTGCGATTAGCACATTTAGCCAGTGCCAAAGTAATTTTTCTTTCAAGTAATACATAAATAAACAATATTTCCTTCTTCCTCCAGTAATGATGATGAATGATAATAGAAATGAGAAGTGAGAAATGATGAGTGAAATGATATACCTCCCAACCCCTCGAGTATCTCAGTAAAGATGTGGGGCTTTACTAAGTCCTCACGCGAGCTTCTTGAGAGAATTTGAAAAGTGACGTTGCATGTTTTGTTTCATTTGCCAACACTTATGCACACTCACGAACACTTAACGGTTAATAATCCACCATTATTTCACATTAATATTTGACATAACACATTTTTTTGAAAATAAAACAAAACCGCAGACATGACGCTTCACTTTCCCGCCAAGAAGTCCGTTCTGAACCTTTTTTTTTTATTTTTATTTATGGCTTCGTGCGATTAGCACATTATTTTAGCCAGTGTCAAAGTAATTTATCTTACAAGAGTTTCAAGTAATACATAAATAAACAATATTTCCATATATGATGATGATGAATGATATTAGAAATGGGAAGTGAGAAATGATATACCCCCCAATCCCTCGAGTATCTCAGTAAAGATGTGGGGCTTTACTAAGTCCTCACGCGAGTTTCTTGAGAGAATTTGAAAAGTGGCGTTGCACTGTTTTGTTTCATTTGCCAACACTTATGCACACTCACGAACACTTAACGGTTAATAATCCACCATTATTTCACACTATTATTCGACATAACACAAATTTTGGAAAATAAAGCAAATCCGCAGACATGACGCTTCGCTTTCCCGCCAAGAACCGTTCTAAACCTTTACCAGATTTCGGTTAAGTTTTTTTTTAAATAATGTTTTTGTAATTAACTGGTCACTGACAAAAGCTGCCATATATTAAAATATGCTACAGAGAAAAAACAAAGAATTTAAAAAAAAGTTGATTAATGTTAATTATCTAGTTGACTGCCTTGAGCATCTTCCCTCTTATTCATAAAAACTATTTAAGCATTATTTAGTTAAATACTGTTTTGGCAACGTAACACAAACGTCATTTTGAATTTGAGAAAAAGAGACTAAACAATTATTAACTAAATAATGCTTAAATAGTTTTTATGAATAAGGGGGCTTATGTCTTCAGGACTCGAACTCACGACTATACACAGTAGCGGCGAAAGCTCTTGTAGCTTATCGGGTCAATCGTTCCCTGTTGATGTAGTATATCGGAACTGAAAAAGCACTACCAACATTCAGTTATCGTAGTGGCACCCGTATTCAACACAGTAACCCAGTGTCCAACACAAGTTTTTGTCGCCTTAAAATAATATAGAATTTTATTGAAATTATACTGGATGACAGCAAGGAAGCAGGTGGTCTCTATTCAATGGTTCATTATCATCATCAGCTCACTTAATGTCCCCACTGCTGGGGCACGAGCCTTCCCTATGAATGGACAGGGAGAATGAGCCATAAACCACCACGCGGGCCCAGTGCGGATTGGTGGTTGTTAACAACTGCTAATGCTGCCAGGACGTTGGCTTTACGTGCCTTCTGAAGCACGGAGGAGCTCGAGATAGAAAAATTTTTGGTCACCCATCCGATGACCGTCCTTTACGAAAGTTGCTTAACCACAGCAATCGCAGACCGGGCGCGTTGACCACTGCGCCATTGAGCTCCTCACAATTTCAATGCTAATGTCAAAATTCATTTGCTGACCCCTATTATTAATTAAAGGAAAAATATGTCGAACACTGGTCACTGCCCTACTAACAATTTAATACGCAATTTAATTAAAATAAATCAGAACATAAAGAAAAATTATCCATGAATCAGGTCAGGTTTAAAGTAAATGGCATGTAAACAAAGATACCAAATCCTCGTAAAATCAATGACCGTTAATATGATACTGGAAAACAAATAAATCAAACAAAAGATATTTTGGAACAAAGGATTGCTGGATCCATAGAATTTGTCGTAAAATATCGCTCGCTCGTAAAATGGGGTGTGTAGAACTTAAAACCTTCAAGAATTCCAATGTGTGCCGCAAACGATAATAAATAGGTACAGTCAACATGAAATTGATCAATGCAGAATAAAGGTGATCGAAAATATCACGGCGTTTATTTAAAAAAAACTGTACAAAAAAATTCACAGATCTCGTGCCTTTCACGACCTTCTATAGGGCAAACTATATTGAAAACAACTCTTTGCGCAAGAGATACACAATAGTACACGAAACCACTAGTAAACGCGCGCCGCGAAAACTCTGCCGCATAAAGGTAAAGCTTTCTTCAACTTCATTACAGATAGCGAGGTTCCGTTTTTTGCAAACTGTAGCCCAACTCAATACCCCGAGTGCTTTTTTAATTTTTTCGATATCGCTTTTCGTTTTCGAGATATCGTCGATTCAAGTTGAGATGTCGCAAAAAAATCACGTTATTTTTTAACATTTTTGCACTTTTTCGAAAACGTTTTTGACTTTTTTTAATTTTTTTTACACCATCTTGTAGATCTCGTTAAGACACGTCTTTAGATACTCAATTGACCCGCGTAAACCCAAAATTGACGACGCCAAAGCGATGTCGCACTTTTGCTAAAAACGGCCCCCTACCCAACGTGATCAAAAAAACATTTCCAAATTCAAAATTCAAAATCATTTATTCAGTTTAGGCTGCAAGTAGCTCTTATGAATGTATGTGCCTAGTACTGAGAAGAACCAGTAAGGAAACTCAGCAAGGGCTTTTCTTTTGTTAATATTAGCGTTAATATAGCATTAATATAGCGTTAATATATTGAAAAATGTAGTATCATAGCAAGACACTTTCTTTTATTAGAGTAACTGCTCTGCTATTTTATGAAAGTATATTTTTGTTAACACAGTCAACATTAAAATTTACTTGCGAAAAAAAATTTAACAAATTCATTTTAAAGGCAGAGACCAGTGATTTTCAATAAGCTCTTGGCTGACTATGGCCTTTACAGCTTTACTTTGAACTCAAGCCGTGTAGTGTCTAACCAATACCTGGAGATTTTCTAGGGGGTGACTTTTTTTTATATAGTTGGCTGATTGCCCTGAGACGGCATTTTCAGCTTCACTGTGCTTTTTTGAGGGCGGCGAGAAACTTAAAGGGTGCATTAAGCTGTGTGAAACGAATCACCTTCGGAGGTTTTCTAGAGTCCCCGTGCCCTACTAGATTCTCCGAGGGGATCGAATCGGATCGGTAGGGGGTGACATTACGCAGGCGTGTCCTAGTACAGTCAGCAGCAAAAGTAGATGATGTTTACTAGATTTCAAAATTAAGTTTCGATAGTGTAAGTCGGTATTCTCTATATAACTACAGTCAAAGTCTGCAGGCACTAGTAGACATTCGAAGGTTTTTCGATATGCGTTTAAAAAGTTTTGATTTTCATACTGATTTCATATTTTGAAACTTGACCAATCATCAGTTACCTTTGCTGTTGACTGTACCATTGTTACTTTTTTTTATCTTACAGGTTCACCGTACTCGTAGAACAAGGGTACATGGAACCGGTTCACACGCGCTCTATACCAGGTACAGACATGTACCTAGGCTTTGAGTGGTAGAGCCATGCTGCGTTGCAGCACGAAATGGGACTTCACTCACCGGACGAAACACAACAGCACGTAATACCGCCCTCTCACAGAATATCGGCGTGAAACAATGGCACTCGTTGCTGTTGTGTTTCGTCCGGTGAGTGAAAGTACCGAAGACCCATCTCTCACCCCTCCCCCCTCCCAATTCCTACACCCTCCTCAAAATCCAACTCCTTCCTCGAGGCCGGCATCGCATCTGCGATTACTTTGGTTTTGCCTGCTCGTTTGCCTCCTATTATCATTAAAAAAAAAATAGGCGCTTCTCTCCTCCTCCACGGCCCGGTCTACCCGAGCCGAGGTCCGTGCCTTTAGAGGCGCCCTCGGGTGGTTCCGCTCCCCGATCCGATCCGAACCCTTCGGAGACTAGTAGGGCACGGGGACGCGCGCTTTTAAGTGTGCGATGCCGTTCCCTCTAGAAATCCTCCGAAGGTGATTCGTTTCAACACGGCTTGAGGTACCCTTTACGTACCTCACCGCCCTCAAAAAGCCCGGTGACGCTGAAAATGCCGTTCGAGGCAATCAGCAATTTCTTTCAAAAAAAATCTTATTGGTAAGCACTTGGCTTTCATCTCACCTGATGCTAAGTGATGATAAGGCCGAAGGTGGAAGCGCACTTCACCAGGAATCCTCAACTGAGGCACTGGCTATCTGCCGGAACACAACAATGCTACAAACATTGATGTTATATCCACATATTTAGATAAGACAAGGCGGACAAACAATCCTTTCCACCAACCAAACCTAGTACACAAACATGTACCCCCGGTGGGAATCGAACCCGGGACCTCTGGGTCTAAACCGGCGGTGGTCTTAGTGGTGTACCGACGTTTCCGCGGAAGATTACCCGTCAACACCACCGGAACAGCACAAGCTAGTGCTTAATATACTAACATAGTTATAAGTTATATATCTACTAACAAACATTGTTTTATATTGTATGTATGTCTGTAAGGTATTTATTATATGGGCCCCTTTGTGTTTTTACCATCTTATACATTGTGTATTGCCTGAAATAAATGATGTATTATTATTATTATTATTTGTGTCTTGGCTTTCCTGGAATATAAATGTTTCGTGTGTGTTGGCACCTTTAGATATCTATTCAAAAGCCATTAATTAGTTCTTATGAAATTCTATCCGACATCTCGTGAATTTCCAACAGATTAAATTATAAGACTACTCGTAAGTACGTTATTTATTCAAGGATATTGAAATGTGTGTTTGGAAACCAACTAATTTAATTAGACCTTCAGAAATTACGCAAGCTGCTTCATTGAATACTGAAGTCTATTTCTGCGTAATAACTTTAGTTTTTAATAGTTAGGTATTTGGTAGTTAAATTGACTTTAATAAAAACCTCTAGGTGATATTAACCATGCATGGGCAGTATAGACTGTGTTATATCGTCGACGAATTGTCAATAATACCTGCATCCAAACTACTTGTTACTTTTTTTCCAAAAACTAGTTTAGTTTATTCTGCTGCAACTGCAAATACCCAATTCTTAGTATACATCCCTGATTTTTTTTACTTACACTCTTACTCACGAAATAGATAACTCTTACTCATCTCGCCTTCGTGGCTGAGTGGCAAAGCGCTCGTCCCGATACCCGAAGGTTCCGGGTTCAATAACCAGGTCGGGGAAAGTGTGTTTCGTATTTTTCTATGCATTTGGTTTATGATCACCAACCCGCATTTGGCAAGCGTGCTGTTTAAGTAATAATTACCCATCAATTGTAGTGATGACTTGATTTCAATGATGGAGATCTTTGCCCAGCAATGGGACAGTTATAATAGGCATAATATTAAGCATATTATGTTAAATATTATGCCTATTATAATAAGCATAATATGAGTAAGTATAGTATTGGTGAATACACCAATACTATACTTACTAATATTATGCTTATACCCAAAGACATAAAAATTAGTTTTTTATTTAAAACTAGCGGCCGCTCGCAGTTTCACCCGCGTGGTTCCCGTTCCCGTGGGAATATCGGGATAAAAAGTATCCTCTGTTTTAATCTAGGTTATCTGTATGCCGAATTTCATCCAAATCCATCCATCCGTTGCAGCGTGAAGAAGCAACAAATATACACACATACACACAAACTTTAGCATTTAAAATATTAGTGTGATGTGTTGTTTATGTGTAACAAATTCTACTCTCTAGTAATGTCAGAAAGTCGCAAGAAACCAATCAAATGAAATCTTTATAATCTAAATATCTATCTCCGCATAATATAAAAAAAAAAAAAAAAAATATCAGCGTTGCAGGCGATGTTCCATGCTGCAAGATGTGCTGAGTGGGGTCTTTTTCAGTTTCGCTTGTTAATTTTATATTTTATTTTTGTTTATAACTTTAATTTTAAACTGAATAAATATTTTGTATTGATTTGATATTTGAGTTAATTGTCTTAAGTTTCTAACTAACTATATAAAAGGTGTTACATTTTTAAAATAACTTAATACTAAGTCTGCCTTTTATTTTCGGACACGGCAATTTTATAGAATGCATCGACGTTTTTAATAAAGATGTGTAGACTTACCCGTGCGTTTGTCCACCAGGCCTCACCATGTACGGGCTGCTACTGGAAAACATGGCGGAGTACATCCGGCAGACATACGGCGAGGAGCGGTGGGAGGACATCAGGCGGCAGGCTGGCGTCGAGCAGCCATCCTTCTCGGTGCACCAGGTTTACCCAGAGAACCTCATCACCAGACTGGCGAAGAAGGCGCAGGAGGTAAGCGAACCTCTTTTGAGTCAGCTATGTTGGCTGCGCGTTGGTTTACCAATATACAATAACAAATGTTGGAAATGGTAAGTATTCGGTTAGGTGGCAAATTCTCAGATATAAAAAAGCAGCTGAACCTACCAACGTTCAGGTGCTTTTTTATATCTTCGGGTAAGATCACAGTGCGTTCATCAATACGAATGTTACGTGATGATAAGGCCAATGGAAGAAGCGCACTTCACCCGAAATCCTCAACTACTAAGTAGCACTGGCTATATTATATCTAGCTACCGGAACACATTATTGCTACAAACACTGATGTTAAGGTGACAAATGTAATAAGATGGTGGTAGCTAGCCAGCTCTACCACCAACCAAACCGAGTACACAAGCATGCATGTACCCCCCGCTTGAAATCGAACCCGGGCCGGTGGCCTTACCCACTAGACCACAGAGGCGGTATTTATTATTTCTTGTGGGGACATCGCCAAGCCGAACGGACGATCCACCCGCGTTATTTGCGGGCCACTTCATCCATTTCCCCATTCTCCCTTTTGGGGGAGCTAAGGTTGATCCAGCTTTCGCGGCGCCCCGTCGAATCTTTTGATCTCTTTTGGTAAATCTTGCTATCTGCTCCACCTTCAGATCCTTCAGGTCCTCTATGTGTAATGTGTCCGACCCCCAGAGCTCCCATCTTATCAATGATTACATAGGGCACTCAGCCAGTAGGTGGAGGCTGGTCTCCTCACTTTCCATGCACTCCGGGCATATGGGGTCGGTTTTCACTCCTATCACTGTCAGATGTCTGTTTAGCCGACAGTGTCCTGTTATGATTTCTATGACTAGCCTCATGTTCTCTCTGGAGAGTGTTGGATTTATTACTATGTCTGATTGCAAAAATTAATAAATCAGTTAGCTGTTGAATGTATCTGATTATCAAGGCTGCATGTAGGTACTGAACTCCCAGAAAAATCATAAACATTATTTAAAAATAATATATTTGAAACGTCTTTCTTTCTCTTGGGTTTATGCTCTGACAGGGGTAAGTCATATAAACTTCCTAGTGCAAAATAATATTGAATATAATTAATTACATCAGCATATATATTGCATTTCATTTACCCCTCTGACCTACTTTTCAATAGAGAGTCCCATTAGCTGGCTAGTCTTTTTCTAATCCATTCCCTTCATCTTCGACTGTCTCATACCATTCGAGGACCTCCATCTTCAGACACAGAGGCGGTATAGCTGGTAAGTAGTTTGCAGTTGTTTTACGATTCAGGAGTGTAGAACGACCATGGCGCTGGACGTATATTTATTATTTAGTTTGGTCGGCTCTAATTATTGCCTGCTCGTCGATCGTCGACGACGATCGTCTATGAAATGGATAGACTTCGAATGGGTTGCTAAAGTCTGGTGCGTTACATTTGAAGTTTATAGTTATTGCTTTATGAGGATTCATCTTTGACATCATCGTCACTTACCCATTAGACCTAGTCAAGATCCTGTTTTCAATTTTAAAGAAAATACCGTAGGAAATTTACGGTAACTTAAATTAATAATTAACAAACTTTGACTTTTAAATTTTTCTAATAAGGAAAATTAAAAACCGTAGAGGAAAATTGAGTTTAATAACTTTTCAACTCGTCGTATGGATCTACTCGCGTTTATTAAAATCATTATTTTAATAATGATAACGAGAGATTTTTTTTTCATATTTTTATGTATTTTACATTCACATTGGTAGGTATACAGGGTGGAAAGTGAAAAGGTTTTTGAAAAATCATAAGTTAAGTGAACTATTTGCTTTAGATAGTGAGTAAGCTTTTAATGAAATATATATTTTCTTGGTCTTTTTTTTTTAATTTAAGATATTATTTTTCACATTTCACCGGTTCGATTTCCGGCTCAAACAGGTGATTTTAAAAAAATCTTTAAAAGCAGTTTTAATTATTTTTGAAAATAAAGAAATGTTTCCTTTCAGTAAAATTTACCATCATCAATATTAAGGGTACTTTTCCTCCAACCACGTTCTTTTTTTTCCATATATATATATAGTATATAGTTACAAGATAAAATTTTGTGAGAGAATACAACATTTTGTGAGAACAGTTATAGAGTTTAAAGTACAGTTACCTACATTTAAAACAATTTAAAACCAAACAAACCTTTTGACAATGTGGAATATAAATGTCCTTATCAAAAACAGCGTATAAAAACCATAATCCAGAGACGTTGGAGAGCGTGTGACAGTGTGACATCTCCCTATATTTGCATAAGCGTTGTGAATTGCAAAATGCATTACTTGCCAATTATAATAAGATTATATTAGGTACACTTTAGCAGGAATACTTCGTGCCTTCTATTTAACGCCAGACATGAGAGAAGCACTGCTACGCGCAACATAAGAACACCTAATTATCCTAGGCATAAATTTACTGCTGAGGAGCTCGATGCCGCAGTGGTTAACGCGCCCGGTCTGCGAGTGCTGAGGTTAAGCAACTTTCGCAAAGGCCGATCATCGGATGGGTGACCAAAAAATGTATCATTTCGAGCTCCTCCGTGCTTCGGAAGGCACGTAAAGCCGTTGGTCCCGGCTGCATTAGCAGTCGTTTACAACCACCAATCCGCACTGGGCTCGCGTGGTGGTTTATGGCCTGTTCTGCTTATTCATCCATAGGGAAGGCTCGTGCCCCAGCTGTGGGATCATAAAAATAAGATGATGATGATGATCACAGTATCGTCACAGCCGATCCGATCCGAACCCTTCGAAGAATCTATTAGGGCACGGGGACACGCACTAATGCGTGACGCCGTTCTCTCTAGAAAACCTCCGAAGGTGCTTCGTTTCACACAGCTGAAAATGCTGTCAGAGGCCATCATCAAACTCTCTCTAAAAAAAAAGTTGCCGTCACCAAAAAAATCATATTTATTATTTTATTGTAAATAATATTATATAATACTAGCGGCCGCTCGCGGTTTCACCCGCGTGGTTCCCGTTCCCGTGGGAATATCGGGATAAAAAGTATCCTATGTGTTAATCCAGGTTATAAACTATCTGTAAGTATGCCGAATTTCATCCAAATCCATTCAGTAGTTTTTACGTGAAAGAGTAACAAACATCCATCCATACTTACAAACTTTCGCGTTTATAAAATATTAGTAGGATAGTAGGATTATATTATTATTATTATTTATTTTTTTATTTATATTTATTATTATTACTATTTTTTTTTTTTTAGAATTTCGTCAATATTTTACTGAATTACAGCTAGGAAGTAGGCAGGCGCTGACCCCTGCCCAATGATTAGAGCAAAAAAGTGTAGATTGCTTCCTGTCGAACACTGGTGTTCCCTAGGTATCCGGAAATTGGGTAGTTGACTGGTTAGTCAAAAGAGAGACTGTTAATAACATCACCTAGCGGCCGACGCCGGAACTACAACCTCAACGGCACTCCAGCCATCAGCTTGTGAAGCAAGCCTGCGTCTCAAGTATTGACTCAGGCGAGGCAGTACACAGCTCAAGCCATAGAGGGCGCTGTCGTCGGGATGCTGCGCTGTATAAAAAAAAGACGCCGCCACACCTCTTTCTCTCCACTTTCTACCCGATCCGATCCGAACCCTTCGGAGACTCTGGTAGGGCACGGGGACGCGCACTTTAATGTGTGATTCGTTTCAACACGGCTTGAGGTACCCTTTACGTACCTCGCCGCCCCCAAAAAACCCCTAGTGACGCTTAAAATGCCGTTAAAGCCAATCAGAAAATTCTCCCAAAAAAAAAACCCTCTTTCTCTTTATCACCACTACTCTGCTACATCAAACTTGTCAACTCTCTGTCTATTGTACTCACTTAAAATTATGATAAACCGTCATTTAAAATTCATAATAAAAAATTCATTTGACTACGTTGCAACCTTTAATAACAACAACTTCAGTAAAGAACAGAGACTTTTTAACAAAATGTCAAAACTATTTTCTACAACAGAAAATGTATGGGATTAACAAACTATGACGTCACCATTTTGTTCCGTCAATTCAGTGTTTTTTAATAACCTTTATACTTACTCATGTGCTTTTAGGTTACAGAAATTCATGCTTAGCTCAAATATGAAATAGGTCGATGTTAAAAAGAACTGTTACGTGATTTCATTTGTACGGTTAATGTTCTGTAATTTATTATTTTGTTGTCAACATCCTATTCATTCCAATTCCAACATCAACATGTGTCAAAAACCTCCCTTCGTGTACATTAACAATATTGTGGGTCATCGTCATCATCATCAGCTCATTTTATGTCCCCACTACTGGGGCACGAGCCTTCCCTATGGATGGATAGGGACTGAAACCACACGGGCCCAGTGTGGGTTGGGGGTTGTTAACGACTGGTAATGTAGCCGGGAGGCCGGTGCCAACGGCTTTACGTGCCTTCCGAAGCACGGAGGAGCTCGAGATGATACATTTTTGGTCACCCATCTGATGACCGGCCTTTGCGAAAGTTGTTAACCTCAGTCGCAGACCTGGCGCGATAACCACTACGCCATCGAGCTCCTCATTACCACATATTGTGGGTCACTGGGTAGGGTTTATAGGCTTGATCTTACAGTAATTAATATTCTGGTAAACAATTTTAATGGCATTCTGTGGGTAAAACTTTTAGCATTGTAATTTGTTATACCATTTGGGGCAGCACCTTTTCGTTGCGATTAACTGAACTTTTTGAACTTTTGCGTTCCATTTTAAGTCAACAATCAACTAATTATGAGACCGACCAACACCTCAGTCTCCCTGTGACCACGGACCCTGCAAAGGGTTCGAAACGTCAGGATAAACATTAACCAAAAAGTAATGTGTAAAATAAACGCGAGTAGATCCGTAAAAATTGTTACATTTCAATGTTTAGTGTTCGCGTAAACTTTAGAAAACACTATCTACATAGTTATTTCAGTCAAGACAGTATTGACTTCATTGTTATGACAAAATATACTAAACTAGCTGTGCTCGCGACTTCGTCCGCGTGGAATAGTGACTTTAGGCAGCATTTTTAGTTTTTTAGGCTTTTGTTCCCGTTTTTGCAACATTTTTCACTGATGCTTCGCTCCTATTAGTCGCAGCGTGATGTTATATAACCTAAAGCCTTCCTCGATAAATGAACTATCCAACACAAAAAGAATTTTTCAATTCGAACCAGTAGTTCCTGAGATTAGCGCGTTCAAACAAACAAACTCTTCAGCTTTATTATATAAAAAATAGATATTTAGATTTATCTATAATGAATGTATCACCTAGGTACTTAGATATCTAGGTATTCTTGGATACTGAAAACGACAAAACCTAATGGGAGGGACTAATGGAAACTAACTAATGATATTTAAAAAACAGGAAAGATATTGGGTTTAAACTATATAATAAATCACAATTTTACAACACAACGATACCAAGACAATTACCACAGACAGCAGCCAAAAAACATAAATGTCAATATTCAAAAAATATATAAAAATAAGAACAAAAAAGGTATTAAAAAAGATTTCGAAAGAGTCTGCAACAGATACTATAAATAATTTTTTTTTTTAGCCATTCTTTAACAGAAAACTAAAATTTTGGCAACTTGTGAGTTTTAAATAGCTATAAGTAGTAGTTTATTGTAAATTTTGGACTAATACCTAATTAGTCCATGGTTAGACATAGGTGGATAGGTTTTGTCAAGTATAAAAAAGGTATGCCTAATCCTAGATGCTATGTAAATGAAAACTTTGTTCAGCTAAACTTGATAATTTTCATCAATAAAAGCCTGTGTAAGAAGCGACCTCTGTACAAGAAACTAAATAAATCTGAAATTCCGTACTACTTATTACTTGTAGGTGTTGTAGGGAGGTAAGTATCGATTTATTTACAATAATTTACAAAGACCGAAAAAAACGTATGAAAAAAAGTCACAGTGAGGCCTAGGGTTTGTCAACTATTTTTCAGGAAATTAAAGTAAATCTATCAATAACTAGTATAAAAAAGGATTTGAAGAAAAAATAAAGTATTTTCAAAATTTATTTATTTAAGCGTTGCGTTTCGTTTCACTTCACCTGAGCCTGAGTGTCATCTTCATGTTTTCAATTTGCGTTAAAAATTGTATAAACATTTTATAAATAGCTTGCCTACTTCTTAACTGATCTCTAATTTGTAAAAATATTATGATCGGATGTTAATGACGGTAGCTGTTGACATTGAATGGGCGCCTTTGGCTTTCAAAGTAAAAAGTAAATAGTGTTGAATAATTTCGGCGGGCTGGTTAGAATCACGATAGCTCAATTGGGAGAGCACCTGACCCGGTATGTCAGAAGGGTGCGGGTTCAAATCCTGCTCGTGGAATTTTTTTCAGCATTTGTGTTTTTGTTAACGTAGGGTAGGATACTTTACTTTAAAGTATGGTCGGCAACCCTAAGTGAGGCTGATTAGTAACAAATTACAATTTGAAAAGAGACATAGTGTTGATAGAATTCCTCTAGCGGGATTCGAACCCCCACACCATGACTGAATTGTGAATGCATGATACTTTCTCTTTTTCAAATTGTAATTTGTTCGCAACAATATTTGCGTAAAATTATATATAAGTACTTAAGTAACCATAATTATAAAATAACACCTTTAGTCAGTAGTAAAAAAGGAATGACTTGCAAAACAAAGCGATAAAATACGTTTCTACATAAAGCGCACGCTTTTTAACATCAGTCCACTTTCCATAATTCAATTCCATCCCTAAAAGGGTCCAGCGGAAGGGTAAAACAAGGACCCGAGAGCGTCATATGTTACTGACACACTCACACACACGTAATGTTTGCACACACGCCTGCACATAACTGTCAAATTTCCTCAATAGATTTTGAACTCTATGTACGATTGTGTATGGTTAAACTTATGCAGTGAGTGTTGACGTGCAGACATTTGTCTGTACATTTGCCGTGGGTAATCCCACTTGCAACGATGACAAAGTTACACACGCTTAGCGATAGTATCATCATTGATCAAGGATTAGTCCATGATCAAGGTATTAAAAAAATACCGCCAAAAAATATGTTTTTTTTTATACACTACATAAATCAACTTTACACTAGAAAGTGTACATACAGCACAACGTTAAATAGATTTTTTTTTAAGAATTGAAAGCTAGCTAGTAAGTATCCTGTCCTACCTAGGTACCTATGGATTCTTATGGTTGCAAGCAACAAGAACCACAAACTTGTTTAAAGCGCTTATCTTTTGTTTTTCGATTCTCGACATTGTTGCCCTATAATATCCTCATGTCAGATTGTCGTGACATATCTACAAAGTCAACTTGTCAGTACAATGGCTTGTCTTAGAAAGCAAATTTTACAACTTTTAAATTTTACAACTTTTTCGTGAATAATAAATTGTCACCTGTCGCCTGTCCCTTAAAAAGATTTAGAACTGGGTGCCTAGTGTGACTTTCATTCGCCATTCGATCATTAACGAAAACGAGAATTTGTATGGCAAAATTTTAATTCTTCTCGTATGCCGCCAAGAGGCGCTGCTTCAATGCCATACTAATTTTCGTTTCGTAAACGTAATCGAATGAATACGGATAGTAAACAAAACTCACAGTAGGCACCCGTCTATATAGTACAGGGCCCATGTCCCGAGCAAATTCATGTAAACAATTGTAACTCTTAATACAATGGAATAAGAGCTAAAATGAAGTGATACTCGTGACTGTACACGTAAATAATCTAAGCGTAAAGGTATCAAATGTCAATACAAAAAAAAATGTTTCCACAGGTAAGGTATCTTAATATTATGAAGATAATGAGACAATAACAATGTAGTAAGTAGGTACATTTGTTTGGCTACACTTATATAAGATGATAACTTGAATATCGCTAAGTAAGATACCTACCTATAATATCAGGAATTCAGGATCTTTACTTACAACTAACATTAAAGCATAGGTACTGCATAGGTAAGCATAGGTAGGTACCAACTTAAAATAAAACAAGTTCTGAGAAACCAATAACAATCAAATCAATTGGTCAAAGTGATTAAATTTAAATAAAATAAAATAAATCTAATTAAAAATACTGTCTTAAAAACATTTCATTCAGATGCTATTTTATTTAAAAAAACTAAGGAAACTTCATTAGTAATTTATATATTTGTGTGTGAGTCATACAGAACTGGATACTTAATTTCAACATCTTGAGCACTGGCCCATTAGCTCAGTTGGTTAGAGCGTCGTGCTAATAACGCGAAGGTCGCGGGTTCGATCCCCTCATGGGCCAAAAATGATTTTTATTTTATTTTATTATTATTTATATTTAAAAGTTTTTAAGAATATAATATCACATTATGATGTGGATGAGGATGATGACGAATTGATTTTCTTTTCTGATGAATAGCAGCGTTACTGATATTCTTTGCCGAGAACAAAATAAAACTTTATGAAAGGTAGTACAAAATATTGTGTGTAATATTTCAAATATATTATTTTTAATAAAAAACTAAATGAAACATTCGAATTCGGTCTTAATAAAAGTATAACTTATGTGTATAAAAGTTTGTAAAAAAAAATCAGTTGATAATATTTTGTTTGTGTTTAAACTTTAAAAATAAGTTTTAAAAAACCATATTAACATACAAAACATGTTAAGGAAATGTATGAAAAACTAAAAAGGATTTTGGAGGTGCTGGGATTTGAACCCAGGACTTTCAGCATGCGAAGCAGACACTCTACCACTGAGTTACACCCCCCGTATGAAGCGAAGTGAAATTAACGTATCCTATTCAACTCTTAGTATTGTTAAATTAAATTAAATATTTAAATTAAGTTAACCAAAACGTAATTTTATTTTATTTTATCCTTTATTCCACTTTATCACTCGTTATCATTACATTCCACCATTACTATTTCACCCGGAGCCCTACTTTGATAGTGCTAAATGTGGCGTCGAGATCGCTAACGACAATTTTACGCAACATCTATTGTTTTTATTTATTTATTTGTATCACCAACAAACGGTTGATCCAAATAAATACATCACCATATTGACATCAAAACAATAAATGTCTATGTGGTTTACATTTATAGTAACAATAGGTACTATCTAGAAGCATAACTAACTAGGTACCTACTAAAAGGTGAACTCAGCGCATGCATTGAGGTACAGTCTACAGACAGTTTTTACAGACTAAGCTACGTATTTCTAATACCTACTATGTTGTATAAGGTAAATGAGTGATTATTTTGATGCTCCGTGATTGGCCTGTCTTTTTTGAGAGATGAAGTGAGAGTATGTTTGTATGTAAGTAGGTATGTACCTATGTATCATTCATTCATTAGGTACACTTTGCAATAAAAAATATAGGAGTTTAGCTCTTATACAATTTATCATGTTTTTTGTTATTTATTAATTTCTATCTGTGTTGTGTACCTAATAAATAAACAATGTCTTTCTACTCGACACTGGCCAAATATAAAAATCACCCAACTATTATTTAAAATAAGTTTTTTTTTCTCTTCAACAGGTGCTCGGCATATCAGAGCGTGAGTTCATGGACCAAATGGGGGTCTACTTTGTCGGCTTCGTCTCCCAGTACGGGTACGACCGGGTCCTCTCAGTGCTGGGCAGGCATATGAGGGACTTTCTCAACGGGCTGGACAATCTTCACGAGTACCTCAAGTTCAGTTACCCTAGAATGCGCGCGCCGAGTTTTATATGCGAAAATGAGACGCGACAAGGGTTGACCTTGCACTACAGATCGAAGAGGAGGGGATTTGTTTACTACGCTATGGGGCAGATTAGAGAGGTACGTTTGTTTCATGATTTTTTTTGTTTTTCCTAGGTATGTGTTCAATATGGGTTATTTTAATTTGCCAAGTTCGTCACATTTTTGTACTCTCCATACATTGAAAGTAAAATTGTATGCATTAAAAATATGTATAAAAAAAAAGTAAACAGCCTAAGTAATTTTGTCCCACTTGCTGGGCTCAAGGCCTCCATCATTGAAATCAAGTTATCGCTCCAAATGTGGGTACTGGGCCCCGATCGCGGTAAATAATTTAAGATGAAACGCAAATGGAACACGAACGAAACACAACTTTTCGATGTTTTCGTATCGCGGTGCTGATTTGACAGATGATAGTTGAAATGCTAAACGAACTGCGAACGCAGATGAAACACAAGTGCTGTCAATGTCACGTTTATGCTATATTTCGAAAGACGCTACTTTTTCATAAACGTTCTACGACTTTTGTCTGCAAAGAGTAGATGTTGATACGCCTCTTGAGATTTTCTCCCAGTGATTGTGTTGAATTTTCCGATATTTGTTAAAGTTGTTGTTATTTCTCATTTCTGGTTAAAGTTGTTATTTGTTGCTGTTTTCTGTTGGTTACTTGTTTTCATAATCCAGAAAAAATATTGCTCATTTGGCTGTGAAAGCTCAGGTAAGCCTTTTATCATATATTAAAATCACGATACATAACATAATATACTTAGATCAAAGCCGTATTCACTACAAATGAAGTGTTTCAGAATCAAAATCTATGTGTTTAAATACTGTTTCTATGTTTCTATGCTTCCTGCTTGAAATGGGTTCTGTCTATAATTTGTTTCTATAAGCATCTACCTACATATGGCTTAAGAAACAATGTACCTAACCGACATATTGTTTGAAGTGAATATGTTAAGTTTGATGCGTGACAAATTACACTAAACAATTCCCCACTTAAAGAGTGATGTACCTATTTATAGTATTTGATTAAAGGATAAGCCTAACATGACCATAAAATGTTATTCCTATTTCAGTTGTACATGGTGTATCTATTCATCGGTTTCCAAATCCTGAGAAGCGTGGTGAATTGTTCTCTGCTTGGGTTTCTGCTGTTGGCTAGAATCTCTGTGAAAGTGATCCTAAGAAAATTTATAATAACAAGAGAAATGTGATCACCATTTACACCCAAAGTTTAAAACTTCCGCTGGTCTTCTTATTTGGACAACTGTACCAACAATTCTCAACTGTAAGTATAACATAGTCAATTCATGCAATATTATCTCCAAGCTTTTATTATTAAATTACTTATTTTATAAAGTGAACCTCATTGAATATAAATATATGTTGTAGTGAGTGTATTGATCATATTTACCACTAATATTGTATATGTGTACTTTGTATGTGAGATGTTCTTAACAATCCTTACCAACTTATAGAAAGGACATTTGATAAATTTAAAACCCATTAAAGACATGACCAGAACCGTACAAAACAAATTACTACATAATGTATCTAAATAAGAAGGGAAGGTTTTAAACCACATTGCGAATAATGTTGTAGATATATGTATAAGAAAAATATCCTTACCCTTGTGTGTGGTGTATATAATATTAAACTTCTGTCTGGGATCCTTCTTAACCCAGTTGCTCCGACAGGGTGTTATAACACCCCTAAAAGTATTATATAGATATACCCTAATGTAATACATTTAGAGTTTTATTTACAACAACACACAAACACTTGGTCGGACTAAATGGGTTAATAAAACTTTTCTTTAATTTATATCTACAACAGGTTATGGGCCTGCGCTGCTGAAGACAGTATATAAAACATTATGTAAACAAACCAATTACAACCAAAAGTCAATAGCAACTAACATTTTCCACAAGACAACAACTTTAGGTTTATTAAGATATAAGGTTGTTTGAGAATTAATTTGAAATTTAATTTTTAAGTTAGTTATGTAAGGTATTTAGATTAATTAATTCAAAAGTTTGTTTGTTGTTTTTAGTATTATGTGGGTTAGTTAAGTTGGGTTTTAAAGGAGTTGATGGGAGTTATAAGAGTTATTATTTTAGTTGTATTAAACATAAAATTCAGAGGGGATGTTGGAATATAGGTTTTATAGAATTTTATGTCTATGGTAGTTTACTGGCTGAAAGTTATTTGAGTTAAAATAAATATATGTATGGAACATTTTCAAATAGTTGGAAGTTGTTGTCTTGTGGAAAATGTTAGTTGCTATTGACTTTTGGTTGTAATTGGTTTGTTTACATAATGTTTTATATACTGTCTTGGAGAGTTATTTATTAGATATGTTATAATGAAAGAGTTAAATAAATTATAGTACTATAAATTAAAGAAAAGTTTTTTTATTAGATATGTTATAATGAAAGAGTTAAATAAATTATAGTACTATAAATTAAAGAAAAGTTTTATTAAGGATCCCAGATAGAAGTTTGATATTATATACACCACACACAAGGGTAAGGATATTATTCTTATACAAATATCTACAACAAATAAGACCTTAGACCAGACTTGACCAGTCAGTTGCTAAATCATTGTTGATTTATTAATTTTGAATGTGTATACTATCAATCACATAAAAGCTTCTAATCAGTGTTGGTACTGATGAAATATGTTCTTAAATATGTTACAGGTATACATCAATCAGTGGCCACCCTTGTAGAGATAGTACACAACTACTGTCGCCCAAGAAGAGAATCTGTGCAGACTACACCTCTGTCTGATACAACAATCCAGCCTTCTTCAAATGAGATATACCATGCTCACGTTCCAGGGACAAAATTTGATGCAGGTAATGTTTCTTTTTTCCATTTTTATATTTTTTTTAATTCACAACAATTATTCAGCTCTAATGTAAGTCTATTCTGTGAAAAGTACAGCTTGTACTGTAGCAACTAAATAACTAATAAACATCTTTGACTTTGTAATAAATGCTCATTGGTTGTCATGCAAACTTTTGCTCCTGATTCAAACACGGGATCTTTTGGAGCAGTAAGCAGGGTTGTGATGTGTGACAAATTGTAATATTATTTATTTATTTTTTATTTATACTATTATGAAACTGTTATGGGTCTGTGTCAAAGTAAAGTAAAAAATAATCAGTTACTCATTAACGCATACACAATGAATTAGCATAAAATTTTACACATAAATAAGCAACGACCCTAATCAATATGCTTTTTTATTCTGGTAATTAGTTTCTATAAGTAAGCATCACCCATCGGAATTAAAGTGAAAAGTGTGTAAAGTTGTAGCAAAATACTTACTAATCTTAAACTAATCAACTGAGGGCTACTTGCTTTCTCCAATATGACATTTTTATTTGTTTCGATGTCTAATTTTCAAATTTGAAATTAAATTAAATTTTAGACAAAGACATTAGACCCTCTGGTATTTGTGTATTTAGCTGAAATTAAGTAGAAATTAATCCAAAATAAAATTGTTACAGATAAAACATCCAAGTTTGTCCAGAATCAAAAAATAAAAAGGATCAAAAGAAAAGGACTGCAGATGCAAAACGAAATTCGTCGATTGCGCGTAAAAATGTTAAAGTTGAAAACACGTCTCAAGGTAGCTGAGAAACAAGCGCTCAAAAAAGATTTTAATCTTTTAACTGAAAACATGTGGGACTCGTCAAAATTATTCACAATAATGCAATTTGTCGAAGGACAAAAGAAAAAGGAAGGCGGTAATTTAGCCTCGATGAGAAAATGTTATGTCTTTCACTTCATAAGAAGAGCCCTAAATCTTACAGATTAATGTGTAAGCATTTTACACTACCATCAAACAAATTATTAAAATGCTTACTTTCAGAAATTAAATTATAGCGGGGATTAATGAAATCTTTTTTATACAATTAAAACTTACTGTTGAAAAAATGTTACAACAAGATCGTTTGTGTACATTAGTATTCGACGAACTGTCCATAGCTCCACACATTGACTACAATGTTTACACAGACGATCTTGTTGACTTTGAAAATTATGGCAACAAAAAAACGCAACAGAGTTAGGACGCGAACGCCGTCACTCTCTTGTGCAGCGATTGTGGGAAGATAGGGCAGTGCAAAATTAAAGTATTTATGTATTAATTTTTTTTAATATTTTAAGAAAGTGTGCAACACAAATTGCACTATTTATACTTATAAATAAGGATTCCTTTGTGCTGCTGCACAGTACAGAAACAAAAGAGAATGTTTTATGCAAATTTACATTATACAATTTCTCATAATTTAATAGTTGGATACTAACCCCCTTATTCATATAAACTATTTAAGCATTATTTAGTTTTGTAGCGTAAACTGAATAAATGATTTTGAATTTTGAATTGAATTTTTTGAATTTTTTACTTGGAATATGAATGACACTTGCTAGGTCCACGCATGTCCATAAGTCATGACTGTAATGTAATTGAGATAGAAATACGGTTGTTTTTAATATTTAGGGATCTTTGATGAAAAAAAACGCATTTTACAAAAACTGTCTCTTGGTAGGTTTTGATTTTGGACAGCCGATAATGTAAACATTTAGCTGCTGACTCAGCCGGTCTACACTTTCAGCTAATAATTTGAACGCTTCTGATAGCATATTCCATGACTGTGCATTTTGACTTGCAGTTTGTGCATTTTGAAGGGCAGCTTGCGCTCATTTCTTCAATACGCAGCACCATAGCTCGCGACTCTTCTAAAGACACCCTAGTGGCTGAAAAAAAATGAACAACATTTAATTGAATTTGTTTCTGGTAATTTAAATATTAAATATGAGAAGCCCGTGGCGCTGTGGTTAGCGCGCTCGGCCTGCTATCGTTGAAGTTAAGCAATTTTCACAATGGTCGGTCACGGGATGGGTGACCAAAAAACTTTTCTTCTCGAGCTCCTCCGTGTTTCGGAAGGCACGTTATGCCGTTGACCCCGGCTGCGTTTGCAGTCGTTAATTTAACACCCACCGATCCGCATTGGGCCCGCGTGGTAGGTCATGGCCTAATTTCCTTATCCATCCATAAGGAAGGCCTGTGCCCCAACAGTGGGGACTTGTAATGGCTGATGATGATGATGCTTGACTTGACTTTGCTGCCATGGTGCTCGAGGCACTTTTCACTGTACTTAACGAAAATTAGCATGGCATTGAAGCAGTGCCTCCTGGCGGCATACGAGAAGAGTTAAGGCGAGCGTTTCCGACTGTGAGATTTCCAAGGCGGGGTGCACGGGTAAACAGAGATTCCCCGTGCACCCACTGGTGGGTAAAGCTGGTGGGTGAACGGGTAGTGACTAGCTGAAAACATCGTTGTTATGGTGTCAGACTTAGATAGTGGTATCTAGGCAGGCACTGAGAACAAGTCCTACCACCAACCAAACCAACCTCTAGGGTATATATTGTTAAGTTTAATAGTTTTGATAGAAAATCACAGTGAAATGGTGGTTTACAAATTAGTACAATATATTACATACTAGCTGTGCTCGCGACTTCGTCCGCGTGGAATAGTGACTTTCGGCAGCATTTTTAATTTTTTAGGCTCTTTTCCCGTTTTTGCAACATTTTTCACTGATGCTTCGCTCCTATTGGTCGCAGCGTGATGTTATATAGCCTAAAGCCTTCGTCGATAAATGGACTATCCAACACAAAAAGAATTATTCAATTCGAACCAGTAGTTCCTGAGATTAGCGCGTTCAAACAAACAAACAAACTCTTCAGCTTTATAATATTAGTATAGATTGAACTAAAACAACATACCTTTGACCACTCTTTTCCCGTCCTCGCCGGTCTCAAAGCATTAAGGGATTCGGCGCACTCTCGCCACTGTCGCTGTGCAAATGCTCTATTACCTTCTAGGAACTCTTGCATCACCTTGAGCTGGCGAACTGTGTTGTGCCTGCGGTGGTCTTCCATTACCTATGTGTTATACCTTAAAAAAAAGGATTACATGATTATATCTAAAAGTTTAACCATTTTCAATTTTAAACAAATAAGTAGTATAAAATCACATACCAAAGCTGCACTTCAATCACTAAAACTCTACCACTCAATCACTTGAAAATCATATACACCACTTCAAACTTTCGCGCCTCAGAATAATAACTAAAGTAATTGTTCTGAGTTTCGCGCTCTCAAAACAGCTGCCAAAGCCAGTGTGGCGACAAAAAAAATCCTAAGTCGACCATCGATTGTACTTTTAAAACATGTAGCAGTGTCAATACTAGGGTTACATCTCTAACACTTTTACTAACCTTGTGTTCCAGTTGCGTTCCATCTGCGTTTTGTCTTAACTTGCGCATGATCTTTACCGCGATACCAAATTTCGCATTGACTGAAACTCAAATGGAACGCAACTACAGCTGCAACGCGAACGAAACGTAGATATTTAGTCATGTTTTAAATTACCGCGATCGGGGCCCTGATTGGCTAATCACCACGCTTGCCAAATGCGGGTTGGTGATCACAAACTCGGGCTATGTATCGGAAACAATCCGAAAATACATATTTCTTTTGCCAGACCTGGGAATTGAACCCGGGACCTTGGTGTGGTATTGGGCCGAGCGCTATGCCACTCGGCCACCGAGGTGTTATTAGATAGAGACGAATTATTATTATTATTCTGTGACGAATTTACTTTGTGGCCAATGTACAATTAACCCGATTAATTATTGAAAGCAAATAATGTGGGAATAATAGTGTGGGCAGGTCTCCAACAAGTAGGACCGACGACGATCTGACGAAGGTCGCGGGAAGCCGCTGGAGCACAAAACCGGTCGTTGTGGAGATCCTTGAGGGTGGCCTTTGTCCAGCTGTGGACGTCTTCTGGCTGAGATGATGATGATGATGATGAAATAATGAATACAATACAACAACAACATACAAAATGAAGCATTAAAAAGAAAGTCAAAAGGGTCCCAGCAACTAAACTACTAAAAATAAGTTTTAACTTTTAATTGAAAAAAGTGTTAAGAGTTAAATATAAATTTAAAAAGAATAATATTTTAATTGGAGGCGCCGGGTATCGATCCCGGTACCTCTCGCATGCTAAGCGAGCGCTCTACCATCTGAGCTACGCCCCCGGTGTTTACTATGAACGAAATTGCGTAAGCGTTGAGCCAATGCTATCGTTCCCGGTTTAAATTTACTTTAGAATGTTGTTACAAGATGGCACTAGTTGTTATCATAAATATCTGCATTCAGCCATCAGTGCTGTATAATACAAAATCTGTAACTGTTTACATTCAAAATATACTAAAATAATTATTTCCGCTTTTATTTAGCAGTTAACAATCTGACTGTAGCTGCGGGATCAAAGAGATTGTAAATCAAAGATTGTAAATCTTAACTCTTCTCGTATGTCGCCAGGACAGGCGCTGCTTCAATGTTATTTAATGTACACAATAATGTATATTATATTCTTTGATGTCATACTAATTTTCGTTTTCGTAAACGTAATCGAATTAATACTGATAATAAATAAAACTTACACTAGGCACATAATAAACAAAGCAACCGATGTGAAATACTTATTACGAGTATTATAAATTAAGACGGACGGTAGCAGAACATTATCAAACCTTTGTCCTCAGGTAGCCCGGCACTTCTACCACAAAGAGATGAGGATAGAACTCCTGAGAGAGGAGCTACTCTTCGACACGGTCCACGTGACCTTCCAGTTGACTTTCGACAACCGGGCGTTTACCCTGGCGTCGCTGGCGATGACCCGGGAGGAGAAACATCTGCCGATCAGCGCCTCAGTGCTGTTTGAGATATTCCCCTTTTGTATAGTGTTTGGGTAAGTAGGAGTATTAAACCTCTATGCTAATCTATGGTAATCGATCTATTTAGGTAGTGTGAAACCCATCGATTTAGAAATAATCGATGGTGAAACCTTATTTCCTTAGAGCATTAAAATGCTCTAAGCTTATTTCTATTGAATTATTCAGCTTACGGTTATAGGAACTTTTTGGTACAAAACCTTTTTTTTACATTAATGAATTTATAGGTAGCTTGCTACCAGAACGATTGAACGCAATGCAAATTACGCATACGGATTATAATAGATGAGTTAGTTACCTATCATATGTTTGTCTGTATTTATGTTAACATTTTCCCATGATATTTATTTGCATAGGATCGAAGCTAGCGCCACCTAATGTCAAGTTGGATTCGCTGCGCGTTTCGTTTCGTTCCGCGATTCGTTCGCTGCTAAGAGCCTAGATGGCGCTGATTCTACTAAAATTGAAGTTACTTTGTCTACCAAGGAAGAAATCTCTCGCATATCTTACAATTATTATTTGATATAATTTTACGCTATCGTCTAATGAATGGCAATTTTTCAAATTATTTCAGCTAGCAATAAGTATTGAAAATGTTATTTGATTTTATTAGTACACGATGATACGACGAACCAATTTTTAGGCACTGCACTGGGCTGGGGGGCGATAGCCGATACCGGTTGTCTCGAAAATAAAAGTAACATGAAAATATGTACTTAGTATAAAATATAATACCTACCTATGTTGTACACTCTTTACAATTTGATTAATATCGTTCGAGAAATTCTTGGTGACAAAAATAAGTTACCACTGACCTTATTAAATGATAATACACACCTAATTGTGTTACAAAAAATATTTTATTTTTATTTTATTTTATTATCTTAAGAAAACCAAGGTTTACAAAATTTAAATAGGGTTACAAATTGGTTACAAAGTATAACACATAAAAACCACTTCTAGGTTCTCACCAATATATATTTGAATTATAACTAACTTATTTATTTATGAACAACATGTTTTACTCAAAACTAACAATTATATGAAGATCCTTGAATTTTAAATTCATTTTTATTATTTAAATTTTCGCATTCAAAATTTTAATGTACCTAGCTACAAGATAAGTTACGCTACAGAGAGTCCAGCCAGGTGGGGGAGGAAAATAAATGAAGAATAAATTTGTATTTGAAATTCAACTGTAGTAGTTGACTCCCTCCTGTTATTGTTATGCCCTTACGAGGCGCTACATTGTTTATTTTGACACCTTGTAACTATTTATTTAATTACTATGTACACCAATGTGGCATGCAATAAATAATTTTAAATTTGAATTTGAATTTAATAAGAAAAAAATCGTGTCACACAATAAGTTGGTGGTTAATCTTATGATATTTTGTATGTTACTAAGTACTTTTATACCTATATAAATGTAAATTGCTACTAACCATATGTACACTGGGATTAAATGATAATAACATAATAAGAGCTCGATAGCGCAGTTGTTTGCGAGTCTGCGAGTGCTAAAGCAATATTCGCAAAGGCCGGTCATCGGATGGATGACCAAATATCTCCTAAATGACGAGCTCCTCCGTGCTGCTTCGGAAGGCACGTAAAGCCGTTAGCCCGGCTGCATAAGCAGTCGTTAACAACCATCAATCCACACTAGGTCCGCGTGGTGGCTTATGGCCCGTGCTCCCTATCCATCCATAGGGGAAGGCTCATTGCCCGGCAGTGGGGACATGAAAAATGAGCTGGTGATGTTAATGAACAAATAATAATTGTTGTATTGTCATTTTCCAGGTCAGACATGGTGGTGCGCAGTATCGGCAACTCTCTGATGGTGATACTGCCAGACCTGGTGGGCAAGAAGATTACCAACTGGTTCGATCTGGTGCGCCCACTCATCGCCTTCAAATTTCAAACTGTAAGTCTTCAATAGGCAAAATTTTGATGCACCTCGTTTTTCACTAGTGCCCAATCTAACTACAATGTACATCCAACCTATCCAAAACTATCAAATCTCTTCATACATATAAAGTTCAAAGTATATTGAGGACATTTGCCAGTTTGTGGCAGTGATGTGTAGGCGCCTTTACTTGCTAATTAACTTGGACATCGTACCTTAGTACTGCCCCCGTTAGTTGAAAAGACGTATCTAACATTTTTTGCCAAATTGAGTTACATACATTGCCGGAATCAGGCAAAAAAGGCGCTTCTTCCAATATTTTTTATATTTTTCTATCTCATTCCATTGCAGGGGAGACAATCCTTAATATGGGGTAAAGTCCCCTCACTACGCATAATACATTATTTTTGATATGGGAATTTATATTTACGTTTATAACTTTATTTTTTTTAACTTACCGAATGATTTGTAACTCTGATTGTAGCGCCTATATATTTTTTTAATTTCCAAGGTGAACATTGAGAAATAAGGCGCCTATACGTAATGTGTTACTTATTGCCGTTAATTACAATTTGCTTGATTGAAGCAATTCCAAGTTGGCCATTTTTGCCTTGCCTGATTCAAATAAATAAATAAATAAATAAAAAATAAATATTAATTAACAATTTACCCACAACTTAGTCTTTCATATTTCGCTTCAGATCCTAAACCGCACCAACAACATCTTCGAGCTGGTGACCGTGGAGGCAGTCATGCACGAGAAGGCTCCGGACAAGAGGAACGAACTCCTCAGGCTGTCAGACGAGTCGGACGGTACCACGGAGAAGAACCTTAGGCTCAAAGGTACGGTCAAAGCGGTTAGTGCGAATTATTGCACAGTCGAGATAAAGTTAAGAACCATTTTACGTTTCGGTAGGTAACCCAAACAAACTTTAAAGTTCCAATACGTTCAAACCAACAATAAGCCAAAATTTTAATGCTATTTATTGCTAGCGGGAAATACAGAAAACTTGACAGTTAAAAGAAAACATTAAAAATACAATCTTATTTTATGTTTTCTGTTTACTGTAATTTGTATGGGATCGAAAGAGCGCCATCTAGCGACAAACATGTGAAACTACTTGTCACTGGGTTGCGCTGTTTCGCAAATCGCACTATTTTATGCACCCTGACTATAGGTACAATACAACGTAATGTGTATTTGTGCAAAACCCTCAGGTATTAAGCTACGGTCAACCGAGTGTTGTTTTTGCAGGCGTGCCACCGAAGAAGCGATTTGCTTATGACGGAAGAAGGTTGCCCGACATTATAAAGTTACATCTAAAAGGTAGATTGTCCTCACCACGCTATTGGGCATCTCTTTCTAAAAATATACTGAAGAAAGAGATAAAACTCAATGCAACCATGGCACTGTGTAGTTAAATGTTTACTGTTCACAATGACTATCGAACTCTTTGCCTTTAACTTTAATCACTTATTTAATTTATTCTGCTTATCTAGGAAAAATAAACACTTTTTTTATATAGTCCATTGCACTACTTTTTATGTTGATCTTGTAATGTAGATTTTATAATGAGGCGTATTTCAATAAACCTAATGTGTATTTAAATATTTAATTGGAACCACAAACTATGTATCTATGTAAAAACGTAAGGACATGTAATACAACACATGTCGATTAAAACGCCATCTAGTAAAGTGTTGTGAAACCAGTTAAAAAAACTACCCGAAAAAGGTTAAAAGTATTTTTACAATTTAGTTCTGTATCTGTAGCCCACAAAAGTGCACCAAAAATTTCCACTATGTAATTGTAGTTTTTCTTCTTGAAAATACCTAATACTTTAATTTACGTGACTTCAAATAGTTCATTGCTATTATTACACACGGCGGCAGATGAACCTACCCAAACCTGTCAAATTTCCCCAATGAATATTGATCCTTATAACCAAAAGATAAAGTTCAAAATTGATTGTAGAAATTTGTCAGTTTTGAGTAGGCTGATCTGCCGCCGTGTGTTATCATTACAAAAATTATATATTCGTATGCGTTAGCTTATAATGTACTAGCACTTTACTCGCGACTTCGCGTGGATTTGAGATTTAAAAAGAAACTTTTTTTAAATAAAAAGTAGCATATGTTACCTGCAATGAATGTAGTATTCTATCATGATAATCAGTGAAAGAATTTTTGAAATTGGACCAGGGGGGTAACCACGAGCTCTTATAGCAGTATTATTGCAGTTGTGAAAACGAGACGCGTGTAGCGGCGAATATATTTGCGTCCCTTTTTCACAACTGCAATAATACTGCTTTAAGAGTTCATGGTCAGGGGGCAGTAGTTACAGAGAATCTAGGTTTTATATCTATCATAGATTTTTTAATTTTTACATTAAAAACATACAATAGCAGTTACATAGCAGTCCAAAAACCACTGACGTTCGTCCGGAATGCTAGAATATAACATAAAAAACTATATGCAAGAAACTAAATTACTTGCTGCGAGGATTGCATCGGCTCCAGCCTGTGCGCAAAAAACATTTGCGTGTGTGTAATAAATAAGAAAATCATCTACAGGTATATACCTATTGGTTTATGTTTTATGTCTGATACCCGCCTCTGTGGTCTAGTGGTTAAGACCACCGGTTTAGAACCAGAGGTCCCGGGTTCGATTCCCAGCGTGGGGGTACTTGTTTGTGTACTCGGTTTGGTTGGTTGTTCGCCTGGCTAGTTACCACCATCTTATCCAAATATGTCGTCATAACATCAATGTTTGTAGCATTGTTTTGTTGTTAGAGATAAGATAACCAGTGAAGTAGTTGAGGTTTTCGGGTGAAGTACGCTTCCACCTTCGGTCTCATCATCACTTAACATCAAGTGTGATGAAGGCCGAGAGCTTACCCGTTAATATAAAAAAACCTGTCACAGGTCAAATGATATACATGGACAACTGGCGCATGATGATGTACCTGGGCACGCCGGTGATGCCGGACCTGGCGGCGCTCGTCTCCACCGGCCTTTACATCAACGATCTCTCTATGCATGACTTCAGCAGGTGAGTTGTCAACTCATCATCCCTGACATGCTCCACAGCCCTCGTTTGTTCAGCTTTTTACTATCCAATAATAAAGTTTCTCATAACAACAAGTGGTTGGTTCCCCTCCCAATTAACTGCTAGAGCTACATGTACGTTCATCCGTTATAATTGCTATCATTATCATTTAAGCCTTTGAGCACCAAATGCTGGGTATAAGTAACCCTCCTCTGTAAAACACCAACTTAGCCAGTCCCGTGCAAACCTCACCACCCCGAAATCATTTGACCATCTGGCAGGTGTATGCAATTAATGACGTCTTGTATTCTATTCTAGAGACTTGATGTTAGCTGGCACCCAACAGTCGGTGGAGCTGAAGCTGGCGTTGGACCAGGAGCAGCAGAAGAGCAAGAAGCTTGAAGAGTCTATGAGGAAGCTGGACGAGGAGATGAAGAGGACCGACGAGTTGCTGTACCAGATGATACCGAAGCAGGTGGCGGACCGACTGCGGAATGGGGAGAATCCTATCGATACTTGCGAGGTGAGGGATAAGTGGAGGGCATGAGGTTGGTGATGGATATGATAGTGAAGGTCATAGACTAGGACTAGGACTAGGATTAGATTAGGATTTAGAGAGAGAGAGAGCCTTTGAAGTAAGTGGTTGATATAGTGAAGTAGTATTTGCTATATTAGACATTTCTCACTGAACTTTTCGCCCCACTTCACTCCGTCTTCGACGTCGAAACCCGAAACTTGGCACTCTCCCATGTTCTCTCTTTATCTTGTTTTGAGTCTACCTCCAGATCTTCGGCCGGGGATGTAAAGTAAAAGTTGAAGATGTAAAATTTCTTATTTTCTTTTTTTGCTGCAGAAACTCGATAGCGCAATCGGTCTGTGTTTGCTGAAATAAAGGAACTTGAAGAAACTCGCAAAGGCTTGAATGGATGACCAAAAATTCATAACCTCGAGCTCCTCCACGCTTCGAGCTTGCTTCATGCCGTTTTAAATGCCTGTTTCCATCCATCGGGAAGGCTCGTGCCCAGCAGTGGGGACATAAAATGAGCGGATGATGATGATGATACTGGCAACCTCATTTTTTTTTTTGGTTTTTTGGAGAGAGTTTACTGATTGTTTCGCGTCAAAAATATTGGAAAATGCCCTATCATAAAAGGACACTTTCCATCACAAATAAACCTACTTATATGAGGAGATCACATTCCCTTCCAATCCCAAGTCGTGTTTCAATATTTTTTGAATTAATTGTATTTTTCATGTAACCACCGTACCGCACTGGGCCCGCGTGTTGGTTTATGACCCGTTCTCCATATCCATCCATAGGTAAGGCTCGTGCCCCAGCAGTGGGGACATCAAATGAGCTGATGATGATGATGATACTGGCAACCTCATTTTTTTTTGGTGTTTTAGAGAGAGTTTACTGATTGAATCAGTAGGCATTTTCAGCGTCACCGGACTTTTTGGGGGCGGCGTGAAATTCAAAGGGTTCCTCAAGTCATGTGAAACGAAACACCGTCTAAGGTTTTCTAGAGGGAACGGCATCACCATTCATCATCATTCTCCGAGGGGTTCGGAACGGATCTGGGGCAACCTCCTGTTCACGTTAACTAAATGTTGTATTCCTTAATTGCAGATGTTCGACAGTGTCTCGATCCTGTTCTCCGACGTGGTGACCTTCACGGAGATATGCTCTCGGATCACACCCATGGAGGTGGTGTCTATGCTCAACGCTATGTACTCCATCTTTGATACTTTAACAGAGAGGAACAGGGTTTACAAGGTAAGCAACACCGAAGTGGGATACATTCCAAAATTTTACAATTTAATAAAAAAATGGATAATGCCTAAGGACCGAGTTTTGCTCCACATCTCAAAATAGCTGTATTAAACAGAAGCGAAATAAACGTTAAAAAAGACTTAGCTTTACTGTTTACTAATAAAAGAGAACCAAACATAGAAAACGAGCAAAAAGTTTCTGAATGCTGATTTTATGACTACCTACTTCAAAGACTTAGCGACCCAAAGAGAATCTTGGTCTACACCAAAAGACGCCACTCCTTTCTGTCTTGTTTTTATTCCAACTACCATATCGGTTTGCATAATTTTGGCATGGCACACACAACAAAGTAAATTGGTTAAGAATGTAGAAAATTAACAGGCTTCAGCATACAATTCTGGTTACTTAGGCTAATGTCGATCTTTATATTCAGGTGGAAACGATAGGAGACGCCTACATGGTAGTGTCAGGAGCTCCAGAGAAGGAAGACAATCACGCCGAGAAAGTCTGCGACATGGCACTGGACATGGTGGACGCCATTACCGACCTCAAAGATCCGAGCACAGGTAGGAGCGATTGTGGCATGCTTTTGAAAGAATACAAAGAGATCGAGGAATAATTATTGAAGAATTTGCATAATAGTATTCAAATTATTTATTTATTTATTGCAAGTGCACAAAGATCTGAATTTAGTGTACTTGTATCTTTGGAAGACCACCGTTGTGGCTTTCCAAATGTACTATGAGTTATGATATAGGTATGATGAGAGGATGTCCTTTCGGTACGTACTATATATTCTATTTATTATTAACTAGCAGCCGCTCGTGGTTTCACCCGCGTGGTTCCCGTTCCTGTAGGAATATCGGGATAAAAGTATTCTATGTGTTAATCCAGGTTATAAACTGTCTGTATGCCGAATTTTATCCAAATCCATTCAGTAGTTTTTACGTGAAAGAGTAACAAACATCCATCCATACTTTCAAACTTTCGCGTTTATAATATTAGTAGGATGTTTAATTTGTATGAATGTGTTATTTTGTGATACTGAACTTAGCTTAAAATACTTTATTACCTTATTGAGTTCAGGTATTGCATTTTTTCTTAAATAGTACTAAACCTAATAATATCATAACAAACAACATACTTACCAGTAAAATTTCATTTTTCATTATGGCAAAATTTTAACTCTCCTCTTTTGTCACCAGTTAGCTTCAATGCCCATACAAACTCTCGATTCATAAACGTGATCGATGGTAAATAAAACTCACATTCAGAGTTGCAACTCAGCTCGTTTTCACCCTGGACTCCTTCAATAATAGCATTTTTGAAACAGATTCAAAATTCAAAGTTCAAAATCATTTATTCAGTTTAGGCTACAAGTAGCTCTTGTGAATATCACTATGCCATTGATGCCAATGTCAGATGATATTGTGTTCCAGGTTCCCATCTGTCTATCAGAGTGGGCGTCCACTCCGGCGCAGTAGTAGCTGGCATCGTGGGCCTAAAGATGCCCCGGTACTGCCTCTTTGGAGACTCGGTCAACACAGCCTCGAGAATGGAGTCGACATCGGAAGCCATGAGGATCCACATATCACAGACCACGAGGGAGCTTCTATCACCCTCGTATATGGTCATAGAGAGGGGGGAAATACAAGTCAAGGGAAAAGGTATGATTATAGAGTTTTGTTACCGGACTCTTTTCTATAGATGACTTTAGTCTGAACGAGTGCTAGTTTTAGTAATTTCAACATATTAAAATTTATTTTTATAATTGACATTATTATTAGAAAACTATTAATTTATTTTTCTTAAAAATTCATATTGTATGAAGTATCATTATTATTATTATTAGTAACAACCACTAGAGTGGTTTTAGATTATTAACTAGTAAAAAAAATAAACAAGATATTCGATTCTTCGAATTGTTTGCTTACTTAATCACAGCAATCATCACCCAGACTTAACAATGAATGCCTATATAATATACGTTTTACTAATTAACGACTTGATAATAAACAGATTCAAATTGTTATAAATATAACGTTTAAATTTTTTCATTATCAGCCAAGTTACTTTCATCATAATCTTAAAACAGACGTTTCATTTCAAGGCGCAATGAAAACTTACTGGCTGGATGGCAGGGAATCCCGACCTTCACTCACTAAAGTCATATCACCACAAATGCAGCCAGGCACCGAACTAGAATGGGAGCGAGCCGCCGACGTACGAGACAGCATCGCAGAACACTCCGCAGCACAGATGAACAACAAAGAACCTAATTCTGGAATGTTCCAACATTTGCCGAACACAATCATGAGTTCTGGGCCGCTCTCTTTGCTTAACAACTCTGCGAACATGATCGTACCACAGACAATGAAGAGCCAGGGACAGATAGCTGGTAAACCTGTTCCAACGGTGACGTCTCCGGTGGAAGAGAGACGGATGTATTCGCCCGTCACCTTTCAAGATGTCGCTAGGAGGAGTTTAGCGAATTCACCCAATAGAACTGATAAGGATAGAGGGATTGGTAAGTATAATGTAAATTTTCGAAGGCGCAGTGGTTAACGCGCACGGTCTGCGAATGCTGAGGTTGAGCAACTTTCGCAAAGGCCGGTCATCGGATGAGTAATCAAAAATTTTTCATCTCGAGCTCCTCTGTGCTTCGGAAGGCACGTAAAGCCGTGTTGGTCTCTAATCGTTGGTCCATAATAACCACCAATCCACACTAGGCGGCGTGTTTGTTTATGACCCATTCTCCCTATCAATATATACAACTTGCAGATTTGCATTCCCGCCATTTTACAGCTGATCGTAATTGGTATACTTAATGACTATAAAAGTACTTTTAATATGGAGCAAATAATAAGGAACCGATTGATTAATAAAACGATTTCGGTGTAAATCAGAATAGCGACCGTCGACTGACGAGAATAAGGGTGCGGACCGTAGTTAGGTAGATTAGAGCGCAGCGGGCGGACGTTAAGTCGACGAACTTACGTAAAGAGGCTTACGCTTACGCTTACCCTTACGCTTACGCATACGTATACTTTTGTTGCAATATTATTTTGTAATGAGACAGTTCAATTACTTATTAACACAATAAAAAAATAACAGTGGCACGTGTCGTCCGTCAAGCATTACGTCAACTTCGTGCTGCAAAAGTTGCAAATACGAGTTGCTGTTGAGATAACCCTCGATGAAATAGGGCCCGAGTTAATGTCCACCAACAATGCCAGCCCACACATTGATGCTAAACCTATGCTGGAACGGATCTTTTTTGGTCTTATGCGGGTTCTGTTCGCGGTGAGACCACCAATATTCATTGTGGACGTTGTAAACCGCGTAAACATACACTCGTACACGAACAAGCGTTTTTTTTAGTGCCACGCAGACGTGTTGATGGCTTCTGAATTAATATTTACAGATTTTTTAAATATGTTTTTTTTTCATTTTTTTTTATAATTTATTTGTAATAAGTTTAAGCAACGACCGGTTTTGTGCTGCTCGCATCCAGCGGCTTGCCGCGACCTTCACCAGATCATCGGAGATCCTTGGGGGAGGCCTTTGTCCAGCAGTGGACGTCTTTTGGCTGGGATGATGATGATGATGATGAAGTTTAAGCAATATGACTGCTGCTATAAATATGGCGTAAATGCAAATTAGCATTATATTTTGATGGTTTCGTGCGCAGTTGTTTGCACGTTCTAGTTGCAATCTTGCCAGTTTTGCAGTTACAAGTTTTATTTGACCCTAAGCAAGCAAGTTGCAAGTTTTATTTGACGTGCCTCGCAGTCGCAGGGGACCAGCTAAGCTGACGAGTGAAAGGGGAGGCTTATTCGCAGCAGTACCTAACTGAAGTGCTCACTTGCTAAAATGAAGATGATGATAACTCAGAAGCATTTTAATGATTGCAGACTCAAGATCGAACTCGACCAGCTATGGAGTGGTGTGGACTGATGCGGAGTCCGTCGACCGTCCGAAGACCACGGACAGCCTCGACTCTTCGTTCTGGTACTATTTCTTTTGCCAGTTCTAAAAAGAATCGTTTTTCTAAAATCTCAGAATGTTAAATTCGTCTGCAATAAACACTGACTTAAAAATATAGGTACAGACGCCAGCACATCAACCTATCCAACCAAACCTGTTAAATCCTTACTTTATATTTTTATACAGTTTATACAACATTATAAATGCGAAGTAACTCTGTCTGTCTGTATGTTACGCAATCACTCCTAAACTACTGAACCAATTTAAATGAAAATAAAATTTGGTAAAGAGATAGTCTAGAGCAGGCATGGGCAAACAACGGCCCGCGAGCCACTCCGGCCCGTGAATGATCGAAGTCCGGCCCGCGACCATCAAACAAAAATTCAAGTGCGTGTGTGTTTCAGAAAATGCATACATACCTATCAATATTTTTATTTCACAAAAAAAAATTGAAAAAATCCAGCAAAAAATTCAGTAGCCGCTTGCCATTGATTTTGTTAGTAAATATTAACATGCGAATGAAAAAGTTTGCCCATCCCTGGTCTAGAAAAGAAAAGACATAGGCTACTTTTTAATGCGAAAAAAGGATGTAAGGGCACAGATTAAAGAAGAGTTGTAAGGGGTTGAAATAGGGGATGAAAGTTTGTATGGAAATTACGTCATTTTTGAAGCTAGAAGCTTGAAACTTATTTTTTAGGCTTTTGATTAAATATAAATAAATACGGCATTAAAAGTTTGTAAATATTTTACCCTAAAGGGGGTAAAAATAGGGGATGAAAGTTTTTGTGTGATGACGTCGGCAAAAAAGCTTACGACCCCGAAAATAAAAATATAGAAGAAATACAGAGAATAACGGTGTGTGTAAAATGTGAAACTGAAATTTCACATTTTGTAATGACTGTATACCTATGTATATATATGTGCATATAAAACATATACGTGTTTTATATGCAAAATAGTTAAAAAAAATTAAATACTAACTGCCGAAAGTCACTATTCCATGCGGACGAAGACGTGGGCACAGCTAGTTTCTTCAATTAATTTTCAAGCTTACATTTAAGTAAAGGGCAAAGTATATTGAGAAAATTTGACGGTTTGAGGTAGTACGCACCATGTACTGCGCAGTACACATGACACACGACAAGACACGACACGAGCACACCTATTCATTCGATTACGTTTACGAAAACGAAAAGTAGTACGGCATTGAAGCAGCGCCTCCTGGCGGCATACGAAAAGGTTTCGTATGCTCGTTGGCGAATGAAACTCAGACAACTTGGCACCCAGATGTGCAGGCGTGTATACCTACTTATTTTCAAGTCATGTATGCTGTATATTTTATGTCTAGTTTTTATCCTTTTTCACTTTATAAAATAATGCTTTTATAATAATGGTTCAGAAACTGTTTTTTTAAATGCTTTGTATGTAGTACACTAGATCTAGGCCAGGCACTTACTCTTAAGTCTCTCGCTTAATGTGTGTATGAAAAGCAAGCGAAAGTAAACATGACTGTGTTTAAATTCTTTGTGAAAATTGAGACATTATTATTAGTCCACATTAAAGTTGAAATCAATGGCGGTTATTACATTTCGTATTTGTTTAAATCTAGTTACAGTGCAACATCCCCTTGCAGAGTGGGCACTGCGCCAATAACGACTGAACGGGAGCAGGACAGCTTCGTCGAGAAAGTCGTAAGTTCATCATGATTTCTATACTTGCCTGGTGGTAGGATCCTTCCCATAATCTGACTAGATGGCGACACACCTAAAAATTTATCACCTCGAGCTCTCCCACGTAAAGCCGTTGGTCCCGGCTGCTTTAGCAGTCGTAAACAACCGCCGCTCACTGGGCCCGCGTGGTGGTTTATAGCCCGTTCTCCCTATCAATCCATAGGGAAGGCTCGTGCTCCAGCAGTGAGGACATAAAATGAGCTGATGATGATGATGATGATGAAATCTGTCGCTAAAAAATATATAAATATAAATAATAAGCAAGACCGCTTAATTGAGTCCTCGCCTGCGGTAGGTACGCGGGGCGGGAAGTACGTAGTGGCAGAGCCACGAACACGAGCAACTTGCGACGCGGCAAATGGATTTCTTAAAAAAATACACACTAGGTGTATTGACCTTTCCCATCAGATGCAAATGCAATGCAGTTCAATGTAAGAACCCCGAACGATGCTTTTGTTGTGAGTTGCTGTTGTACCTTATTTTTTTAACATTTGCAGTGCCTAGCCCGCATGTCGCCAGCTCACTCCGCCCCGGCAATGGTGACCGAAATCTTTTCCACACTGCGCCCTGACACTGTTTCTATCCAACCGAGTCAGAGCGGAGAAGAGCTAGGTAAATTAAAATTTTAATTTTATTTTCATAAGAATACTTTTCTCATCGTCAGCCTAAATATTGGTCCTGGAGTCGAATCAGAGATCGAATCTCCTGTTTGATAGCGGTGTATTGGCGATTGTATCCTCCCAGTTGTGCCTTCGCACGAACTTTGACTTAATCGAAAAGTACGAATAGTACCGTACTTAATACTACACATATCCAGTCTCGCCCTCCCTCTTAGAGCGGTTGGAAAGGTATTAAAAAAGGCATTTACACATCGATGGTCTAGAAGACAAATGTGCTAATTACAATTTTTTTTATAATGTAACATTTTAATGCCAAATATATTAAATGAGCATGCTCTACCGTTCGCACTTATCCAAATGCCATAAATCCGTTTCTTTCTGTCTAAACTGTATTTGTACATTCATAGTAAGTGATGTCAATTTGAAGCCAAAAAAGTAATTACAGTTATTTATCATTAGTTTAAACTACAAAAAATGTTAAATAGATTTATGACATTTCGCTTGTGTTTACCATGATTGACAAAATAAGCTAAATACTTTTATTACTTTTGACATTCTGTAACTTTCGATACCCATTTATATTAAAGGATGTTAATTTTTTCAAGTGCCGGTAGACGGTTTAAGTTGTCTATGGTTTAAGTGGTAGTACTATTGAACACTCGTCATTAAAATACACACATCAAAAATGTCTAGGGATCAAGTACATTCTAAAGTATCGTCGCGTTATAGAATTAACTTAATTTTGTAGAAGACAGGTGCTGTCTTGCGTGGAGTATTGCTCGCACCTCTGGGACGGTTCCGCAAAGTATTTTCTCGATGCCTTGGACAAAATGCAGCAGCGTGCTATACGCATTATCGGCAATGCAGAGGTCACTAATGCTCTCGAGCCCCTGCAATTGCGTAGAGATATAGCGTCACTCAGCGTCTTCTACCACTTATACCACGGCGAGTGCTTTGAGGAACTCTTTGACCTTACCCCACCTTCTCCCTTCCTCCATAGAAGTACGCGTGCTGCTCTCCGGAGTCACCGCTGTACTGTCTCGAACATTCCATCGCGCACAAAGTTTGGTGACTCGTTTCTTTGTCGCACTTTCAAAAGATGGAGTAGTCTGCCAGCACACATTTTCCCTCCTTCCTATGGGGTCCTTCAAACGAGGCGTGACTGCACCAGTTGTCCTTGCGTCTGGACTCCGTTTCCACTTAACATCAGGTGGAGTGGAGTCATTTGCCGAGCTATGTATAAAAAAAAACTTTTTTGGATCGATTAATTCTATTTAGTGAATTTCACGATATGAATCAATTTTTTTTTTACAATGGGCTTTTTTTACAATGGGAAGAAGACTGGCGCTGTGTTTGCTTCTCTGATGAATCACGTTTCGGTATGAGGCCGGATACAAGACGCACTCAAGTTTGGAGGACCTCTGGACGTCAAGAACGCTTGAGATTTTGTCAGGAAGTTCATCCTGGAGGGGGACAATCATGGTTTGGGCCGGTATTTGGATCGATGGTAGTACCGATCTCATTTGGATCAGGGGCAACCTCTATGCTCAAATCTACGCAGAGAGGATTGTTTCAGATTTCATCATCCCTGTCATCCATGTCATCATGTGATTCGTTTCGACTAATGCATGACAATGCACGTCCACACACGGCTAGTCGTAACACGCTTGCCGATTCTCATATCAACGTCCTACCGTGGCCTGCACAATCACCAGACCTCAACCCAATTGAGCATGCATGGGACATGCTCCAAAGAAGAGCTCTGCCGAGTATGGATGCCGTGCACACTCCACAACAACTTTTTGACTTGTTAGAAAGAACGTGGGCAGCTATTCATCAAAGTGATTTGGATGAACTGATTTTAAGCATGCCAAATCGCTGTGCTTGTGTGATTCGTGTGAATAGTAGAAATACAGATTATTTTTATTTTTACAATAAAATTTAAAAAAAATCAACCTTGTTCTTGCTTTTTTTGCCAATTAGGCGTAAGCTAATTTTTCCCAATTTGTTAAAATTTGCAATTTTTCTTAATTTTTTTCAACACAATAGGGATTAAATTGTTTACTAAAACTTAAAAAATAGAGCAAGAAGCCAGTCTGGAAAACAAGATTAGGTACCTACCTAAATATTATTAAAAAAATGTTAACAGCTAAAAATGTACTTGACCCCTAGACATTTTCGATGTGTGTACAATACACGAAAGTGTTTAGTGAACAATATAATATTAAGTTTGTGTACAAACGTACTAAGTGATCAACAATAGTCGATCATCTTTTGTTGATCATCGATCAACAATGATCAACAAAAGTCAATCCAAAATATTCTATAAAAATAATAAAAAAGAGGTTTTTATTATTTTTATAGAATATTTTGGATATTGATGTTCATTGTCAGTTAGGGTATATTATATACTAGCTGTGCTCGCGACTTCGTCCGCGTGGAACAGTGACTTTCGGCAGCATTTTTAATTTTTTAGGTTCTTGTTCCCGTTTTTGCAACATTTTTCACTGATGCTTCTTGTTGAATAGTTCATTTATCGAAGAAGGCTTTAGGTTATATAACATCACGCTGCGAGCAATAGGAGCTCGCAGCGTGATGTTATATAACCTAAAGCCTTCTTCGATAAATGAACTATTCAACACAAAAAGATTTTTTCAATTCGAACCAGTAGTTCCTGAGATTAGCGCGTTCAAACAAACAAACTCTTCAGCTTTATAATATTATTAATATAGATGTGTGTATTATTGGTTAGGGTATATATAAAGATAAACGCCCTAACTAAGTATAGGCATACACAATTTCTATATACAGTTTTAAGTTATAGTATCTAGAAGTTTTGAATTAATAAAAACAGTCCTCCTGAAAAATGGGTAGGTCTGTAATTAGCATGTTTGTCTTTTAGACCATCAAGTCATGAACAACAACAGGTTGAAAGGAAATATTTAATAGACTCATTTTTACACATTTCAGAACCAGAGCCAGAGTACCTCGACGCACAAATAGGCATCAACCAATCGCACTCCTGCACGTTGTCCGATACAGCAGTGACCACTTTAACGAAACCGGGAAAAGTGGGTAGGTTCAAAGCAAAGATAGCTCCCGGCCACAAGTCCTGTCAGAAGCAGACAAATAAGGATTCAGTCAAAGACAAATACCAGTCGCTGCAAAGCAACGTTCAGCCACATGGACATCACCATTCTAAGAACGTGAACCACCACCAGTGTTGTGGCGCCTTCGGTAACCCTCACGTTAGACACAAATCTAGTAGCTCCAGTTGTAGCCTGGTTTAGTTTACTTAAAGTGAGTACTTTGAAATTAAAAAAAAAGCACCATAAACAAGTGGAAGCTTTTATTGAAGTTTTATGTGCAATAGACACTTTTTTCAGACACTGACAATAGCTGCGCTTAATTGCCGTTACGAAAACTAACATTTTTGAAAAAGGAAAACCAAAAAGTATTGATGTCAATAATTAGGGCAGCTATATAAAGATTTTCCTAATCAAGATTTATCGCAAACTCATTCAAAATATTAACATGTGTACATGTATACTTATTTGAAGTAGATAGAAGGGACAGAACAACGTTCAAAAAAAGATTTACAATAAAGTTTTCATACGAAAACTCTTATACATGCGTATTTAAAATAGCTTAATTCGAAGAAAGTAGTTTTTGGTTTAATTAAATCCTCTAATGAGGACATGAAAAGCTTTAAGTTATTAATAATCATGAATAAGAAAGAAAATCCAAAGGGTTTTCTAAAGTTCTACAAAGAGGTTGATATTATTTGTTATTATTTCTTTGTGAATCATCGACTTAGTGATATAACAAGTATTTTTCGATGTATTTTTTTTTAATGTTAGATAGATAGAAATGTGAAATATCACTGTACCTACTTAGATCACAATTTTTAATATACTCACTTAGGTAGGTATTGAATCAGTATGTAACAAATATTGTTTAAAAAACAGTATTGTTTTTTTAATGTTAGTTATACGAGGCCTATTTTTATTGTTTTGTTTTTCTATTATATTAATATTAATGGGAGCATTATACTCGTATATTATTAACTCATACTCATAACATTTTTTTCTAGTCTACCTCTAGTATTTTACTTAATTAAGTTTGAAAAATATACTTTTATACATATTTTACTCAATATATTAATTGTTACGAAATAAGGTTTTTAAATAAAAATGTACTTAGTATATAAGTATTATTCTAACAGTAGATCTCAGCGAATATACGACATCCCAAAGAATAATTCCAATGACTAATATATCAAATGTTAGTCACTCAATAAGAGCTTTACTTAAGGACAATAGAAAGAGAATTGTTAACAATAAAATATCAAAATACTTTATAATAATAATAATAATAATATTAATAAAAATAACACTGTAAGACAGTGAATAATAAATATAGAAAATTGTAACGAAGTTGGTATGATACAATAGGTGGTTGTTTATCAAAGTTTTTGTTTTTTTATTTATTTTTCAAAGTATTTTTGTTAATACAAACCTGCAAAGTATACGAAACGTTACTTTTCGTATAAATGTGGAAAAATCGTGAGTTATTTTAAGAGTTTTTATGCAATATGTAGAGATCTCGTTCAAAGTGGAATCTAAATGTTCATACTCATTTTTTTTTAATTTTTGTTATAACTTTTATGTTAAAGTATGACTTGTTGAGATCTTTAATGCAATGTGTAGAGTTCTCGTACAAAATGGAATCTAAATCTTCATAGGTACTCTTTTTTTGAAATCTTTGTTATAACTTTTAAGTCAAAGTATGACTTGTACTTAAGTATGAATAATAAAATATTTTTGTATATGGTAAGTTACAATTACTTATAGCTAGCTGAGTGTTGTGAGTCAATTAAGTATTTTTATCTAGTCGTTTTGAGATTTATTAATGTTTCTAGGTACGTCCCTACTTGATTTCCATGTTTACACTTGTGTATTTCTTGACTACACTCGTATTTCATATTGTGGCCAGCACATTTAGTAATTCACTTAAAATTTAAGTACAAAAAAATAAGTATTTAACTTTACTTTTAAAATGTGCACCTAAATGTAAAAGTTACTTTTTATGTCGTGATTTTCCGACTGTTTATATCCATTCAAACATTTATTAGAGACATACTTGAGCATAAAAATAATTTATATTATCTAAAAAGTTTTATTACAAATTCTTAACTTTTTTTCAAGTTGAGTTGACATTTTATTTGTACTTTTTACCGACTTCAAAAGAGGAGGAGGTTTCTCAATTCGACCGTATATATTTTTTTGATAAGTTATAGTTAAGTTACAAATTTTGCTATTTTTGCTGTCAATTGTAAAATTTAGAGTACCTACGCCATTATTGCGGTTTGTTTAAAAAATATCAAATCAGTACATTAATTTACAAAACAGTAACTATATTAATGTATTTAAGTGAATGGCCTTTTGATCGCTTTGACACGTTGAATCTTACAAGCAGTTTTAAGCAAAAGTTGTGAATCTCATTTTGTGTGAAAAATAAAAGATGCAACAAAGAGAAGTGAACTGTTTTACTATCCTTTCATTGTTAAAGAGGAACATTAAACATTTAACATTTTGTTTAACTTCTCTGAAAGCCCTCTTAGTTTCGAAGTATAAAACATCGTAATAAGTAAGCTGCCCTTACTTATCCCATATTTTAACAATAAATAATTTATGATTTAAGATGATAAAAAAGAGAAAATAAAAAAGATATAGAGATAAAGTACCTAAAACTAAAATAAGCATGTCTCATATTATTTTTAACGATATTATGCAACAAATAGGTACGCACCGGAAAACGCAGTGTAGGCAGGCGTTCAACAAGGAACGATGATCTAGCGAAGGTCGGGGTTAGCCGCTGGGTGTGAGCAGCAGAAAACCGGTCGTTGTGGAGATCCTTGGGGGAGGCCTTTGTCCAGCAGTGGACGTCTTTTAGCTGAGATGATGATGATGATGATGAAGCGTCGGTAGATGAACGGATAGTTAGATGCTCCGGGTTGAATGCTGGATATCAAGGTTCCATTCCTATAGCTCGTAAGACTAGTAACATGAGCCCAGTAATAACAACTGCTTAAAAGAATTAGCGAATAGTGGTATAATTTATGACCTTAATAGCACTACCTATGTTGAAAGTCTTAGTTAAAAGTAACAAACGATGCAGAAACACTTTATTTAATGTTAAAACAGAACAATAGACATTAACAAAAACAAATAGACATACAGACCTACTTTAATTTACAATCGCCGTCACCGAAAAACTCAATCGAAATTTAGCCCAGAACCTTCAAGGTTCTTTAGGGCCCACTCATCAAACTTCCTAGACTGATCGTCTGACATGAAGTTCTTCCAATCTCCGATCTCGCCCTTCCTTATAAACCTGAGATCCGTCTGCTCCAAATAGGACTTGCCAAATGTGCGTTCCAGTATAGCTTCCAAGTTGACAGCTCTGTTGGTCTTCATGTTGCTGAAAGATAGATGGTCGCAGAGCTTGTCGACTTCTTCGTCAGTGAGCTTCTTTTCCAGAAACTTGGCAGTTCGACGGACGACTGACGGCAACTCCCGCTTCATGTCTTCGAACTTGATGAAGAGGACGTTGGGGTCGTGACGTCTCTTCCAAAAACCTGGACATAGTTTAAAAACATGATTAGGTACATAGTAATAAAAGGCCTCGAAGTTGATGGGCAATGATTTATTATTAATGTATTTTGTTTAATCAGGATTCTTTTTGAATTAGGTTATCTGGGTTATGTATCAAAAATTCCACAACATACTTTGAGTGATCTGGGAATTGAACCCAGGTCTGCGGAATTTCGGGCGTAGCACTCTTACCATTATTCGGGTTGTGATCTTGCTAGTAAGGCAACGCAATGAATGGAGATTGGTTCCAAGTGTAATAATCATGAGCTCCTCCGTGCTTTGGAAAGCACGTAAAGCCGTTGGTCGCGGCTGTATTAATAACCATCAATCCGCACAGGACCCGCGTGGTGGTTCACGTCCTGTTCTCTCCATCCATCCATAGAGAAGGTTCGTGCCCCAGCAGTGGGGACATAAAATGAGCTGATAGAGCTGAGAAATGATGCGTATGATGATTGATGAGTGAAAGTCAACATTTCTTTATTTAAGTTCACATAATTAAACTTTGTATCTTTGCAAATTGAGGGATTTTGAATGAAGGTAAAAAGGAGGTCCAAAGCAATAACCTAATTGAGTTTTACAATTTTACATAGGTATAGCGAAGCTATTCAGCTAGGTCTCACCAAGTATGTGGCTCCAGACTGGTCCGAAGGGTGCGCAGTCCTTTACGAAGATGTCAAAGAATTCGTCGAAGGTCCCCTTGAGCCCGTGGACGAGGGTGCAGTAGTTGTAGTATGAAACCACCATGTCTTTAGGGTTACGGGCTGTGTAGATAACCTGATATGTCATAAATAGGTTTCATGTATTTTGGTTTTTATTTTAAAATAAGGAATAAGGAGGCTTTTGCCCTGCAGTGGGAAAGTAATGGTTTCATCTCACTTAGTAGTAAAGTAACTAAGGATATGGCCGAAAGTGGTAGCGTACTTCAAAATTTTAAAAAAATCAAAATTCAAAATTTAAAATCATTTATTTAGTTTAGGCTACAAATAGCTCTTATGAACGTCATTTTATGTCATCATTACTTCACCCAGATCATCAAATACTGAGGAACTGGCTAACTTATCTCCAACTAGCGTGGCTGCGGAAGTTGCTAGGGTCCGGCAGTCCATGTTTTACTAGCTCAAGACTCTTCAATAAATTGAGGAAATTCAACAACAATACTTGATAATGACGACTCTTGCAGTAGGAAAAACAGATCTTTGCTTTAAAAGTGCCGTCCTTGATGTCCAACATCAGCAGAGCTAAGTAATTTTGAATAAATGCAGGTAAACAGACCTTCGCCTTAGAAGTGCCGTCCTCATTCTCGACGTCAAGCGGCAGCAGATCCCATGGCAGATGGCTGTAAATGTATCGAGGGTGTAGTAGACGACGCTTCACAAGCTCCAGTATGTGCGCAAAACTCTTGAATAAATGGAGGAAATTGCAAGAAACCTTCGCCTTAAAAGTGACGTCCTCGTTCTTGATGTCCAATGTCAGCAGATTCCACAGTAAATTGCTGCGTATATAGCGAGGGTGTGGTAGACGAGATGTGTACTTCACTATCTATTGACGATTCAAACTCTTGAATAAATGGAAGAATTTCAACAAACCTTCGACTTAGAAGTGCCGTCTTTATTCTCTATGTCCAGTGGCAGCAGATCCCACAGAAGATCTCGATGGATGAGATGGCTGCGTATATAGCGAGGGTGTGATCCGTGTGATATAAGAGATGGGTACTTATCTAAGCTCTTGAATAAATGGAAGAATTTCAACAAACCTTCGCTTTAGAAGTGCCGTCCTCGTTCTCGATGTCTAGAGGCAACAGATCCCACAGCAGATGGCTGCGGATGTAGCGAGGGTGTGGTAGACGGTGCTTCACCAGCTCGACGGACGTGCTCTTCACAGACTCGTTGTGCCACTCCGCGTGGCCGTGCTGCATAATGCAAGACAGCTCCACGAGTGGGCAACGTATCTGGATTAGATATTATAATAGGAATTAGGTGTTGTTTGATATATTTATCAGGAAGCTGCTGCCCGCGGTCTGGGACGTGAAAATAATGTATCAGGGGCCTAATTTCCCGTGGGACAAACGTTCCATGTTGGTCGCACATCAGGGTTAGTTTCGTTTCGGTACCTTCCCAATTCGGCACCCATGATTTTATGAACTCGATAAATTTAAATCACGGAGGTGTACAGTCACCGATAAAAAAGAGTGGTGATTATCAAGCGATCGGCTAGCAATCTGTCACTGATGTTAGCTCTTCAACCTTGGAGCCACTTTGATTATGCTGAATGTGGCGTCGTTGAGGTCACTCACGGCTAGTTTAGTCAAATTTGGTGATTTCGACGCTCTGTCTACCCCTTTTTGGGAGTAGGACGTAAATCCAAAACTGTCAAATGTCTTCAATACACTTTCAACCGTATGTCTTAGTCATAAGATTCAAAGTCTATTGAGGAAATTTGACAGTTTGTGGTAGGTGGATGTGCACGCGTGTGTTTTTTTTTTTTTTATGGTAAAAGGAGGCAAACGAGCAGGCGGGTCACCTGATGGAAAGCAATCACCGCCGCCCATGGACACCCGCAAAACCAAAGTTATCGCAGATGCGTTGCCAACCCTGAGGAAGGAGTTGGATCTTGAGCAGGGAGTAGGAATTGGGAGGGGGGAGGGGTGAGATATGGGCCTCGTATGGTGTACTCGTATGTATGTTGTTTATAAGGAAGATCGACTCATGTAACAAATGAATCTACTACGTAGTCAAAGTCAAAGTCAAATAATTTTATTCAACATAAGCCTTCACAGGCACTATTGACGTCAAAACTATAACCCCCTTACAAATAAACAAAGAATAAGATCCGAATAGTTATTCCGTGTTTTGTCTCTTTTACTCTAATTTGAAATGACATTTACAAGACAGGATCAAAACACGGAATAACTATTTCGGCCTTATTCTTTGTTTATTTGTATGGGGGTAAATCTAAAAAAATTCTTTAGACTACAACTGTTAGAAATCTACTTGAATTCTTTACATATACATACTTATACTTATAAAATACTGTTATTGAGTTATTAATTTAAAATCTTATCTTAAGCATACACTGTTTTATTTTAAAAAGCCACTGAGCGGATGATGTAACATTGGGTTGCTTTAATTTCCCACGTCGTTATTGTAAAATGTAATTTTAATCTTAAATCAAATATTTTTAAGCATTGTTTTTATTTTCAAATGTAATTAAATAGAGTTTTGGTTTTTATTATACAAAAGTTGTTCAAAAGATGTATTTCCGTTACAAATGAAAAGTTGTGAAACGATTCCAAAGTAAAGGAGAAGGGGAAGGCGAATGTAACGTCGGCAACTGGCATTGCCAACGTTGGATTGGGGTTGTTGTGATTTGGATTTTGAAGCGGAATGTAGTGAGAAAAATAAAGTGTTTTATTGAAGAGAACGTGTATCACTTCGAAAGCCCTAATCTACGCACTGGTTTTTATTTTCAGAAGTGGGATGAGCAGGTACGTTCACTTTACTTATTTAGTTTTCAGTGCACCTCATAGTTGTACGTTGTAAATACTTTGATTTAAATTTGATATAAATCGCTACACTATTAATTTTAATTATCAATGTCAGCCATTTTATAATCTTTTTTTTTTTGGGCTGTAGTTTTTAAGCAATAAAACATATGAAAACGTTATTTTCTTAAGCATTTAAAAGTTATGAGACCAATGCATGCAGTGTGTAGAACCCTATCATCATTACCATCATCACCAGCTCATTTTTATATCTCCGCGGCTGGGCCACGGATAGAGAATGGGCCGTGAACCACCACGCGGGTCCAGTGCGGTTTTGACTGCTAATGCAGTCAGGACCAACGGCTTTATGTGCTTTCCAAAGTACTAAACAGCTCGAGAAGATAAATTTTTGGTCGCCCATCCGATGACCGGCCTTTGAGAAAGTTTCTCAACCACAACAATCGCAGACCGGGTGCATTAACCACTGAGCCAGCGAGCTCGTCGGAGAACCCTTTAGTCCAATGAAATAATACATATAATATATTTTATCATTTTGAACATAACTGTAATGCTGTTATTCTGTCACATATATTTTTTTTTTGCCAATGTTGCTTCAGACTGTCTTTAGGGATCGTGTAACCATGCCTCTAGGTAAACTCCGCGGGTGCATGGGGGATCGAAAATTTCGTTATTTTTGCGCTGCGATGCACCGTTTCTGAGATACGATTAAAAATGTAAAATAAAAAAAATATATATTATTATCTATTATTAGTATCTATTTTAGTTTAAATATTTGGTCAGATAACGGTCTTAAGCGACGTGTCCGTAAAGAATAGATTGTGTCCGGTTCTCTTTATGGCATTCCAGGATGGACGACTTCGTGGACAGAGTTAGAAGCACTCTTTCGCGTAATGGCAGGAGGTCCCGCAGTCATCGACGAAGCGACGAGAGGCGGTACAACCACAAAGAGCGCAGCCGTTCACGATGCAATCGTGGAAGGCAAAGCAGAGCGTCTATCAGGAGTCGCAGCCCTATTCTGCCACATACAATTCATAAAGGATGGTCACTGCTACAAAACTCAAGGCAGCGAGTGCAGTCGCCGCCCAGGGATCCTTTGCTGCTGCGCCTGTCCAGACGGCGCATGCGGTCACCGTCTCGGGATTCTCCAGAACGCCAAGCGTGTAGCTCTTCAAGCCACCCAGAAGTATTTACTATCTTTGGTTTTCCCACGAGACTAATTTTCGATAGGGATTTTTTTCAAAACAACAACAACAACAAATACGAGATTTTTCTGGTTCTTTTGAAGTTAAAGTTGTTGATTCTCACGTGAAACATATATTAAATGCATCGTCCTCTAGATCTAACGGACATGTGGAACGTTACAATAGAACAGTTTTAGATGCGCTAACCTCTTACACAGACAAGTTAGGTGAATTCAAATGGGATTAGGAGTTAGGAAAGATACAGTGGGGGGTCTAAATGATACTCTAAATAAAGGGATTGGCCGAAACCCTTCCGAAATACTATTTAGTCATAACCTCACACACGCCAATAAAAATATACATAGATATAACACAGATCTGTTTCAAGAAAACGCGATCCCTATCCGCGATCAGAAGAAATACAATCAGATAACTAAACACTTACAAAATAAATGTATTGATAATAGATATGTGCTTTTACAAATATGTAGGCCTTACCCATTTAAGTTTAAATAAACTTGTCGTAGGACAAAGCCGCTCTTCGTAGGTCTTAACTAGTACATGTTACAAGAAGATAACATGATTTATATGTTAAAAGAAAAATATTAAAAAATTTCCTAGCGTTCATTCCCAAAAGAAAAACAAATATTTATTTCTTTTAGTCAAACCTAATTTAAACTACTTTAATCTAATAACAGTCCCTAAAATATATTAATTTTAAAATGTAATAAAGTAAAATAAAATATAATAAAATAGTATATCACTATAAATTTTATGTTTATAAATAATCCATCTGTTTCAACCAAGTAATTAAAGCTTTTTTTTTTACATTACACCAATCTCTTATAAATATTTAGTAATCTATTTATTTTGTTATACAATGCTATCGATTTTGATTTAAACTGGTTAGACGCGAAATTTTAATTCGTATTACGTGTAAGGATTACGTTTTTCATTAATCGGAAAAAGTATTTTTGTGAGTCTTAAAGGACACATAGTAAGATATAAAGTTGTCTAACAGGCAAAAAAAAACATCACAATTTTCATAGACTTTCACTGTACTGTAAGTAATCTTCTTCATCAATATTACTTCCAGAATCAATCTTTGAGCTCGTTCAATATGAATTAGTGTGGTTTCGTGAGGTCCCCCCCCCAAATAGGTAAACAGTAACTAATAATAATTGACTGCACTAGTGTTATGCATGTAACAAAAGTTGTCGGTCAGCAACATAATGTCCTATCTTAGATATTTAAACAGCCATAGTAACTTTCTACACGCGAGGTACATTTTTCAATTTGCCGGTGCCAATTTAATTATTGATCTAGATATATGCCTAGATACTTTACTGTGGAATTTTTTTAGCGGTGTACAATTACAAGTAAAGACAGTAGTAAAGTTATTACACATATGAGCAGTTAGTTGAAAGTTAGGATGTGGCTGTAAAGAGTTGAGTATGGAAAAGTTATATAATTAGTTTTACTAGTATTTAATGTCAATACATTTAGTAACTATTTTAAGACCGCTCTCCGCTTTATTATTAACTTCATCACAGCTTTCACCATGAAAGAGCAGAGCGGTGTCGTCGGCATATGAAATTGTTGTAGGTATTATTTTCAAGTTCAAGTCCTCACTAAGATCATTGATGTATATGAGGAATGAGGTAGGACCAAGGAAGCTACCTCGTGGGACACCATATAGAGATGTAGAGCTTACTGAACTATAAGTTATCTCATTCAGTTTTACTTGTTGGGCTCTGTTAGTGAGGTAGTCAGTGAGAAGGGCATGAAACGGACCACGAATTCCTATCTTATCAAGTTTTTTTTAGGAGTGGGGAAAGAGACATTTCAATTTCTGATGGGTCCAGTTCAATAACACCAATCATGTTGACTAAAGTGGGGAAATCATTGAGCGATTCATAGACATCGGGTGTGATAGGATCGGGTGATATTTCTTCGGCAAGTTTTCTACCAACATTAATAAAAATGTTTGTTAATTAAGTTGGAAGACTCCATATTTACCAGCTCTCGATTTTTTTTTTCGGATTAGTTACGTTTAGATTTGTTATATTTTTAATAGGGTTCCATAAAAGTTTATTCTTATTTTTTTGATTTAACTAATTGATCTCTCTCATATTGTCGTTTATTAAGTTATTACCATAGTTACGATATCTTCTGTACGTTATTTGTAAAATTGTGGTTGTTAAGGTAGAATCCAGTACGCATATTGTAGCTGAGAGTTTAGTGGGGTCTAAGTTCGTAATAACGTGATCTAAACAGCTGTTCACCCTTGTATTTAATGTATGACCAGGCAAGAGGCCATGGTTTGAAAGTATTTCTAAATAATTGTTAACTTGACCATCCGGAAGTTTGTCCAAAATATTAATATTTGTATATTAATATTTGTACATTTTTATCATATTTTACATCATTAAGAAATACATAATAAATAAAATAAAAAATACATAAAAATACATACATAAAATACATACATATATAATACATCTAACGAGCTCTGGAAATTATTTATATTATTATTTGAAGGCGATCTATATACATAACAGTGTACACTCTGGTAAAGTAACTTCAAGACACGATGCATCTGAAATATATATTTCCTTCACTTTCTGTTGTAGCGAACTATTTATACCTTTTACTGCCACTGTCATTTTGTGTGACCTAAGTGGTATTATAGGCTAAATAACTAAATCTTACTGGTATTGGTATATTGGGGTCTAGTCTGCATTTCGTAAGTATAATATTGTCAATGTTTTGTAAAAATAATGTCAGGTTTTCACTTAAATTGTCGTAGTAGTAAATAATGCTTCTAATATTTTGGTTTATTATGGAATACAAAGGTTTTGAGGGTGGCAGGTAATCATGTAGGTTATTTACGGAACAAGAAATGTATTAATTGAGTGATTATGTTATTAACATGATCTAATTCTTCCATAATCTTATTACTATTTTTTATCCATTATTATGAAGAGTTAGAAGTAGGTCAAAAAAGGTTTCAAATTTAGATTATTCTCATAACTAACTACAACCAGCCGCAATTTTCCAGGAAAAGTTATTATGAGTTTAAAATTATTTTTAATATCGTTTATGATAAATATGGCATTGTAAAACAGTGTCAAAATAATATTATTAAACATTAGATAGCCTTTTGGTGGATGCTTTTTTTTCAAGAGAATGAACTGGGATAATTACTTTGAATGACTGTATAAGTAAGTCTAAGATAATTAAAGGTGAACATCTTATAGAAAATAAACAACAATAACATACGGAAAGAAGAAGTGACAGTAAAAGAAGTGATTTAAATCTTTGAATGAGTGATTTAAAACAGAAACGATCAGCAAAAACAAAAAGCGCGTTTTGATAGTCATAGAAAAAAAACAAATATTTACTCTATAGGTGACCTAGTTAAAATAAAAAAAACAAAAAAAAAACAAATAGTATCAAATGAAGGACAAAGTAAAAAAAAACTTCTTCCTGTTTTTCTGAGCCATACTCTCCAAGATTCTGGATGATGACAGATATGAAGAGGTACTGCTTTAGGAAATAAAAAGTACTGTAATGTGTAGGCCCTTGATCAAATTCAACCTTGGATCAATATTAATATTCATGTTAATAATTTAAGCTCAGATAGTAAAACAGAAAAATCCCTAGTTAATAATTATATTTTTCCCAACAATTAGTAAAATTCCAAATGCTAAATGTTACTTGATGAATGTTTCCAAGCGACAAATCGACAATATTTCACACAAAAAAAAGGCTTAAGAGTTACTTGATGAACTTTCCAAGAAACAGTAAATAGTAACATATAATAGTAGTTTATGCAACTGTCATATAATGAAGGGTATTAAAACACGAGTGTGAGTTTATGAAACGAGCGCAGCGAGTTTCATAATAGTAACGAGTGTTTTAATACCCGTGTTATATGCAGTTGCATACACTACTTTATCTTCACTAATGCAATTAGTCAAACAACAAGAGTAAAAGCTGACAATAGTTTATTTATAATAATTGTTCAAATTTTGGATGGTACAATTTTGAAAGTTAATGTTAATTATTGATCCAGCAGCTGTAGCGGTCGCGGGGCAAGCAGTAGAGCTCGTAGACGGAGTTGGAATATTTATAATTACTTCATTCGTCTTGTTTTCTATACTGTTCAAGATCGTATTTGAGACTTGAATTTTATTCATTAAAGACTCATCAATGTAGCTTTCAGCCACAGTAGAAGACTTCCACCCCCCGTGTCGTTTCAGTGCGGTCAAATCACCACCGCTATCTATGAGAAGGGTCGCCGAGGTGCGCCGGAAGCAATGCCCCGTGTACAACGCTGGGTTAGGCAGATTCAAAAAACTTGCGATAGTTTTTCCCAGAGCACCAAATTTATTAATACCAGTTCTTTGATCGACGCACTTCCCCGATCTATAGCTCAAGAAAAAGGCAGGGTTTCGACAGGGGGTGGGTCGAAGTTCCATGTATTTTTTACATACGGCATAGCAGTTGCCCGTCACAACGAACGAACGATCTATTTTCGTTTTTGTTTTCGAAACTTTCACCATGATTGTACTGTCGTCTATGTTAGAGACTTCATCGAACTGGATGTTGTATAGCTCTTGCCTTCGGCATGCCCCCATTATGCCGAAGATTAGTGCAACCTGTAACAATAAACGATATAATAAGCTTAAGGTACATAGCCAAGGCAAAAACTATGATTTATGAAGTAGTAAAGTGTAGGTACCTACTACCTAATTTATACACAAAGCGCTTAAACGGAGTGTCTAGATAACTTGCGTGTGTAGTACGTAAGTACTAGGTAGATTAAATAACAGAACTAAAATACACTTACCTTTTCAAAAAGATACAAAATATCTAGTGAATCTTTCAGGAACATCTTTATTTGACCTGATGTAAACGTCAAGGACTTTTTTTCCTTGTGTCCTTCTGAACTGCGTTTCAGGAACGCTATGACTTTTGAATACTTCGTGATATCAATATTGTTGTAGATACTCAGTGTGGACTTGAGCATAGAATATTTAGCCCACATAGAAGATGGCTTGAATTTGTCGGAGAGGTCTCTGAGATACACAAGAATGACATTTTCAGAAAATGATGTAGTTTTCTTTTCAATCTTCCATGCCAAAAAGTTATTATATTCTTTTTCATATAATTTTCTAGATTTTTCTGGCAAAAGATTGTGAGTTACTTTTGTTGCCAATTCTAGAATATCCGGAGGCGTATAAATATCATCGTCGCTGTCCATTTTTAACTTTTAATTTGTATTTTAAAAACAAAACACATTGCGAAACATTAAATTCACGCGTACGTGTATTGTCACAGTGAACTTGCCGCCATTAAAATTTAACCAATGAGAGCGCAGCTGCGCGCGCAGGGACAATCAGGAGCGAGCGCGCGCTGTTCTTTTTTTATTTAATTGGCACAAGATCTTACCAAAGAGTTTTGTGTATGTAAGTTTAGTAGTTTCGACGAAGTTTTCACGTATAACCCAACTGTTTTCAAAAGCCAGCCTAATATCAAAATTTTATACAACTTGTATGAGGATTTTGACATAAGGCTCGCCAGGTTAATTGGTCGCGTTTTATTGATGTTATAATAAGATTTTACGATATCGATGTGGATATTATACCATCATGTGAAATTGCTTAAATTGAGTGTTTTGTTGTCTGCGCTATAACAGTAGTAATTATAAGTCAAGTATTGGAAACATAAGTAGAATGTTACAACATGAGTGTAGATAAAATGTTTTATACAGGTTGTAGATTTGCATTCCCGCCATAATTTTACAGCTGATCGTAATTGGTACACTTAATGACTAAAAAATACTTTTAACACGGAGAAAGTAATAAGGAACCGATTGATTAATAAAATGATCTCAGTGTAAATTAGAATAGCGACCGTCGACTGACGAGAATAGGGGTGCAGACCGTAGTAGGTACATAAGAGCGCAGCGGGCGGACATTAAGTCGATGAACTTACGTAAACTTGTAGGTACTATTATGTATTCTGTGGTAAAGTGGCTTACTCTTACGCATAAGTATACTTTGTTGCAATAAACTATTATTAGGTACTTACTGATCATGTTTAAGATACTCGCAGGTACTGCTCAAAGTGGGCACCTTCACGTTCTATGCACAAATGAGCACGGCGCCTTAAGTTTCTAGGTAACTTTTGCAGCACACTACGATTTGACCTTACACTCTCAAAAGCCATTAAAATATTTTGTTTTAACTGCACAACACTCGTGATTTCGTCTTTATAAACCATTCTTTTTATGTCTCCCCACAAATAAAAGTCACACGGAGTCAAGTCTGTCGACCTCGGAGGCCAGGGCACTGGCCCACCTCGACCAATTCACTGGGTTCCGAACACTTCGTCCAAATAATCGCACACTTGGCGTCCATAATGCGGAGGCGCCCCGTCCTGGTGGTAAAAGAGATTCCGGTGAAGAGCTAGTGGCACGTCGTCAAGCATTACGTCAACTACGTGCTGCAAAAGTTGCAAATACGAGTTGCTGTTGAGATAACCCTCGATGAAATAGGGCCCGAGTAAATGTCCACCAACAATGCCAGCCCACACATTGATGCTAAACCTATGCTGGAACGAATCTGTTTTGGTCTTATGCGGGTTCTGTTCGCGGTGAGCCCACCAATGTTCATTGTGGACGTTGTAAACACCGATGCGCGTAAACATACACTCGTCCGTCCATAGAATGCTGGCTTCTCGGTGTTCTAGTACCCAGTGACAAAAAGTAACCCGGGCGGCATGATCTTGCTCGTTCAATTCTTGAACTCTTCTGAAGTGGAACGGGTGCTGTTGCTCCGACTTAAGAAGCCGCCAGACTGTTGTGTGGTGGACATTGAAGTGGCGGCCAGCATCACGAGTACTGGCACGTGGTTCCCTCTCGAAATATTCGAGTATTTGCTCTTGCAAATCGACTGAGAGGCCCACACTGCCGCGACCCTGCGCATGTCGAGGAACGTTGAACTGGCCATGATCCCTCAGTCGTTGCGTGGCAGCAAGCATTACCTCGCGCGATGGAGTTGGTCTGTTTGGAAACATTTCCACAAACATGACCACGGCTCGACGTAGACTGTTCCCACTAATTGCGTATAATCGCACCATCTCCACAAGTTCTACGTTTTCCGTCATTTTCTTTTTTTTACACACACAAACAACACACCTAAGAACACGTTTCGCTCCAAATTCGCTAGGGCTAAGAAATGTGTCACTCGTTCGGGGTTGCGCGGCACACTGGCTTTGATGCGTGCGGCGTGCGCCCGCCGCCCGCCGGCCGCCGGCGCTCGCCGCGCCGACAAAGCTGCGGGCGCGCCGCGAAGCTCGAGCTTGTTGCTACCTACGCGTGGTCGGGTGAGCGGGCGTACGCGAACGAGCGTTTATTTTTTAGTGCTACGCAGACGTGCGATTCGTATTTACAGATTTTGAAAATATGATTATTATTTTTTCATATTTTTTTTATAATTTATTTGTAATAAGTATAAGCATTACGACCGCTGCTATGAATATGGCGTGAATGCAAATCAACAAGCTGTATTGAATCATTTGATGAATTTTTCCAAATGATAAATAAGATCACTTGATGAATGTTTCCAAGTGACAATATTCCACAAAAGAGTTACTTGATGAGAGTTCCAAGTAACAAAAAAAAAATAGTAACATTATAGAATATTTTATATTGAATCATTTGATGAATTTTTCCAAATGATAAATAAGATCACTTGATGAATGTTTCCAAACGACAATATTCCAAAAAAGAGTTACTTGATGAGAGTTCCAAGTAACAGTAAATAGTAACATATAAAATATTTTATATTGAATCATTTGATTAATTTTTCCAAATGATAAATAAGATCAATTGATGAATGTTTCCAAGTGACAATATTCCACAAAAAGAGTTATTTGATGAGAGTTCCAAGTAACAAAAAAAAAAAAGTAACATATAGAATATTTTATATTGAATCATTTGATGAATTTTTCCAAATGATAAATAAGATCACTTGATGAATGTTTCCAAGTGACAATATTCCACAAAAAGAGTTACTTGATGAGAGTTCCAAGTAACAAAAAAATTAATAGTAACATATAAAATATTTTATATTGAATCATTTGATGAATTTTTCTAAATGATAAATAAGATCACTTGATGAATGTTTCCAAGCGACAATATTCCACAAAAAGAGTTACTTGATGAACTTTCCAAGTAACAGTAAATAATAACATATAAAATATTTTATATTAAATCATTTGATGAATTTTTCCAAATGATAATATAAGATCACTTGATGAATTTTTCCAAGTGGCAATATTTTGTATAAAATATATATATATATTAATATTTAATGTAAAAATCACTTGATGAATGTTTCCAAGTGGCAATATTTTGTATTTAAAAAAAATTAATATGTTAAAACTATGTAATGTAAAATTCACTTGATGAAGTTTCCGAGTGTTAAGATTAAAAGAAAGTTGATTGTAGAGTCGCGTGATGAATTTTCCCAAGTGACAATATTTTGTAAAGTTTATTATTCTGGGTTTTTATAGCAATGTGTAAAAAGCACTTGATGATTTTTTATATTATTATTATATTTTTTCTCTTTTCCAAGTGGTAAAAATTTATTATATTGTATTTTAAGGCAATTTCTGTTGAAAGTGCCAATATAAAATGATGGATGTATGTCAGTTGTTTTAAATTATTTAATAAATATTTATCATTTTCTAATATAAGTACCTAAATAGTTTTAATTTTAATAGATAAAAGTTAACTTATAAGTTTGAGGACAAACTTGTTTGTCAAGAAGGCCGATTGTTAGAAATCTACTTGAATTCTTTACATATACATACTTATACTTATAAAATACTGTTATTGAGTTGTTAATTTAAAATCTTATCTTAAGCATACACTGTTTTATTTTAAAAAGCCACTGAGCGGATGTTGTAACATTGGGTTGCTTTAATTTCCCACGTCGTTATTTTGAAATGTAATTTTAATCTTAAATCAAATATTTTTAAGCATTGTTATTATTTTCAAATGTAATTAAATAGAGTTTTGGTTTTTATTATACAAAAGTTGTTCAAAAGATGTATTTCCGTTACAAATGAAAAGTTGTGAAACGATTCCAAAGTAAAGGAGAAGGGGAAGGCGAATGTAACGTCGGCAACTGGCATTGCCAACGTTGGATTGGGGTTGTTGTGATTTGGATTTTGAAGCGGAATGTAGTGAGAAAAATAAAGTGTTTTATTGAAGAGAACGTGTATCACTTCGAAAGCCATTAGGGCTTCATTAGGGCTACGCACTGGGTTTTATTACAACTAAGTACTAAATCTACCACCAGTTCGGATTTTGGGAGAGCCTTCGACCTAGAAGAGCTGACAAGAAACTTAGGAGGCTTATTCAAAATTCAAAATTCAAAATCATTTATTCAGTTTAGGCTACAAATAGCTCTTATGAACGTCATTTTAAGCCATCGGTTCGTAAGTCTATCTACTCTGGGCGGGAGATCTTGTACTGAGAAGAACCGGCAAGAAACTCAGCAAGTGTCCAGCTCTTTTCTCCCTTACAGCGTCATAAATATTGGAAAAAGCCCTATCATAAAGGACACTTTCCATCACAAATAAAAACACAAAATGTAAAGGACAATCACAACATGTAAAATAACACAAAAAATAAAAAATAACTAAATAAAATATTTAAGTCAGCAAAAACATAATTTACCAGTTTAATTTTTTACAATATCATACAGTACTAGTAAAAGTCAAAAAAAACTATAGTTAATAATAATAAAAATAAAACTAATTGTAATGTTCAATGCAACGCTATTTTGTTATCTGCAGGACACTATTTATAAGTAGTATTATGTATATGTTTTTTATTATAGCCAGGCTGTTTTATCTTCTAAATATTCTTTGACTGTATAATAACCTTTTTTTAATAAAGAAGACTTTACATGTTTTTTAAACTTATCTAAAGGTAAATCTAGTACAGTATTTGGTATTTTATTGTAATAGTGTATACCTTGCCCCAAGAAAGAACCAAGCACCTTCTGTAACCTGAACAGTGGCATTGCAAGTTTTGACTTATTTCTAGTATTAAAATTGTGTACATCACTGTGTTTAGCAAATGAATTGATATTACAACGTACAAGAACTATACAATTATAAATAAATTGAGACGCCACTGTCAAGACATCAATTTCTTTAAAAAGATTTCTTAAAGAAGTTCGTGAACCTAGTCTATAGATTGTTCTTACTGCTCGTTTCTGTAAAATGAATATAGTTTCAATATCAGCCGCTGTTCCCCACAGTAAGAGGCCATACGACATGACACTATGAAAATAACTAAAGTAAACTGTTCTAGCAGTTTCAACGTCTGTTAACTGCCTTATTTTTCTAATGGCATAAGCAGCAGAACTGAGTTTGCCGGCCAATTTCGAAATGTGAGGATTCCATTGAAGTTTTGAGTCAAGGGTTATACCTAAGAAAACTGTTGAGTCTACCAAATCTAATCGATCACCGTTTATTCTTATATCAGTTGGTTCATTTTTGACATTTGGTAATTTAAAATTAATACATTTTGTTTTTTTAGCATTAAGCTGCAAATTATTAATAGTAAACCAACTGAGTACATCAGAGAGTGCTTTGTTTACATCGTCGTAATTATTCTTACACCTACTTACATTAAAAATGAGTGAAGTATCATCTGCAAATAATACGATTTCACAGAAGTTCTCTACAAAGAATGGCAAGTCATTAATATAAATCAAAAACAGAAAAGGACCAAGAATGGACCCTTGTGGAACTCCCATTTTTACATGAGAACCAGATGATTTAGTTCCATTAATATCGACAGTTTGTGTTCGAGAGCTAAGATACGACTGAATTAAATTTAGTGCGAAATCTTTGAGACCGTAGTAATTTAGCTTCATCACCAGAGTTTTGTGCTCAACGCAATCGAAAGCCTTGGACAAGTCGCAAAACACTCCAAGGGCGTTTTGAGACTTCTCCCAGGCATCAAATATATGTTTTAATAGAGCAACACCTGCATCAGTAGTAGAACGACCCTTTGTAAATCCATATTGTTTATTATGTAAAAGGTTGTTTATGTTAAAATACGACATCAACTGTTCCAATATAACTTTTACATAAATTTTGCTTAGAGTTGGTAGTATTGAAATGGGTCGATAGTTACTGGGGTCTTCTTTGTTTCCCGATTTGAACAAAGGTATGACCTTACTAAACTTCATAAGATCGGGAAAGATACCTTTATTCACACAGTTATTAAAAATTTCAGCAAGATATGGTGCAATAGAATGTATAATATTCTTAATTACTTTTATAGAGATGCCCCACAAATCACTTGTGTTTTTCATTTTCAGTGATTTAAATGTTTTTATAATATCCATTGAATCAATATATTTAAATTGAAAAGAAACATTACATTTTGGTACATATTTTTGGAGTAATGCTTGTGCAGCTTCTGGTGATGAATCCAAATTTGAGGTTGTCAGCACAGGTATATTTACAAAAAAATCATCAAAAATATTAGCAATATGTGAATCTGAATTGACTAAGTTGTCGTTTACTTTTAAAGTAAAAGTATTATCCCGTGGTTTAAATTTACCTGTTTCACGGTTTATAATGTCCCAAGTGGCTTTAATTTTATTGTTGGACTTTTTAATTTTTTCTTTAATATAATTAGATTTTGCTACTATACATATTTTCTTAAATATTTTCGAATAATTCTTTACATATTCCGTAAAATTAGAATTTTGGTTATATTGTTTAAGACTATATAAATCATACAATTTATTTCTACTTTTATATTTACCAGTCGTGGCCCAGTCACAGAACTTAAGTTTATGAGTTATTTTGATTGTTCTTTGTGTAAACACTTGGTCATATTCAGTCTTTATGAAGTTAAAAAGATTAGTATATAATACATCTGGATCATCTTGTCCAAATGGCAATGCATTAATTTTACTCGATATATTATTTTTAAAACGCTCTACTCGCTCCTTTGTAACTGGTTTACAGTTCACTATTTTTGGCTCATCCTTAACATTAAAATCATAGGTCACCTTTAAACCGCAATGGTCAAGTATCAGTATCAGTATTTAGAAGAAGTCAGCACTGATAGGTTGGGATTAGATGAGACTGTAAAAGACGTTGTTGTCTATTTCAAACATCTGGTGGATCAGTAATTGTTGAAGGGGGAGCCCGGAGGTCCTCCTGGGATATGATTTTTTTTTGTAAAATTATATAGACTATAGTGGCCGCTCGCGGTTTTCACCCGCGTGGTTCCCGTTCCCGTGGGAATATCTGGATAAAAAGTATCCTATGTGTTATTCCCGGTTATAAACTATCTGTATGCCGAATTTCATCCAAATCCATTCAGTAGTTTTGACGTGAAAGAGTAACAAACATCCATACTTACAAACTTTCGCGTTTATAATATTAGTAGGATAAATACATTGTCATGAACCTATAAAAAAAGGCGGACGGAGTACTGTTAAACAATAACTGACGCACCCAAACTAAGTCACACGGACACACACACTCACACAGTCACAACATAGTAAGTCTACCGACCGCCATTACGCTCCGGATCTTACCCGTGTAATGTTTGTTTTGTGTTTTGACAAAAATATTAAATAATGCCGTCATGTGTGGTGAAAAGCTGTCGAAACCACAGTGGTTTCGTCAAAAAATATCAAGGGATTACATTTCACAGGTAAGCAAGTAATTTATTTACCTTATCTTTAGTCTTTAGACTTACAATTTAATGAGATTCATTAGAAACACAAAACCTCGGCGTCACTAGCCAGTGCTGCCAGTAATTAAACATGTAAATTACCCCGGAAATGTGGGAGATTGATAGTCTCTTGTACCAATACAAGTTTTAAGGTTTCGTACTTCAAAAATTGAACATTTATAAGATCACTTTGTTGTCCGTCTGTGTGTCTGTCTGTCATAACCCTTTTTTTCAGAAACGGTTAGAGGTACAAAGTTGAAATTAAAGTCAAATAATAAGCCTCTTATGCGTATTTTTTACCACTATATTTAGGTTAACTTTTTCTGATAAGTAGTAAGACGAAAATATTTTTTTAATCGTTTTAAATTTTATTTATACCAAAATTTTACAGATTTCCCTCGGCAAATGATGTATGGAAGAGAGATTGGATACAAATAATAAGAGAGTGTAGAAATGAAAGTGATTGGAATCCAACTAAGTCTAGTGTAATTTGTAGTGTACATTTCGAGGCCAATGATTTATACACAACTAAAGGTGGACTTCGCCGTGTTATTGCTTACGCGGTACCAAAAAAGGTAAATAATGAAAAATAATTATGTAGGATTAATAGTATACGTGTTAAAAAATACGAAATACTCTCTTGGGTGATGAATGTACCCATGAAAAGGGACAACTTTAGCTCTATGACTTTTAAAAATTCGCAAAAAAAGTCAACGTCCCTTAGTAAATATACCAATCAGCTGATAATTTTGTATAGAAGTTGAAAATATTTCTCGCGAATTTTAAAAAGTCGTAGAACTAAAGTTGTTTTATTTCATGGGCACTTTCATCACCCGAGAGGGTATTTCGTATTTATGAAAAACTACAGAAGCCTAAATTATTAAAACGTATGCCTCCTGCCCATGTTTTATCATAATATTTTGACAAAAAAGGAAGATGCTTAATTTGGTAATATTTTTTTTAGTTTTTATTGGAATCACCTATAATTCAAGAAGAACTAAAAGCAAATAATTCCAGTCCTTCACATGGGGTACGTAATAAAAAAGTATTGTCAATAAATTTAATGATTTTGCGCGATTTTGACTTGCACTTATACGATTTTTATGGTTTATATTCTTTTAGAGCTCATTACTGATTGACGCAGTAGCTTCAAGATTTGGAAAGCAACCACTGGAACAGACTCAACCTTTTCAAGATATTCAAGACTCAACCTTTTCTTTATCACAGGTGCGTATTACATCGACCTATACTAATTATTGTTTCTAATAAAGCCTTACGATTCGTACTTAATACAAAACTATCCCTAAACTTTTTTTTTAGTTTTTATCTGAGCCACCCGGAATCCGAGTAAAACAACCTGCCGATGCTAATATTTCCAGTGAATTACATTATGGTACGTAACTTAATAAATATAATGATTATTAAATTTAGTGATCATTTACCTTAAAATAATAGTTTAGTAAGAACGTTCAGGGTTCGATATCATCATCAACATCATCCTCAATAAGGTATTGTAGTATATTAAATACCTGTTAATCTGTATGTAAAATGTATATACTGTTCGACGACTATTTTTTTTCTTTTTCTGCTAGAGCTCATCAGTGATAGGAATATCTTCATTTTCTGGACAAGAATTGATATCAAAGCGATCTGATTCATTAAGCACAACGTCTTTACCTCAAGTGAGTATCTAGTATCTAATTAACTTACAAAGAAATGTTTGTCTAGTTTTTTTTAAATTTTTAATGGCTTTATTCGAAATATTTCATTTAATTTGATTGAAAGCTGTTTGATATGTGGACTTTATATATTTTTTACAGAAGTCACCCACAACCGAAACACAACCAGATAGATTTGATTTGGAACAGCCATTGTCAGTACTATACACTCCCAGAAAACGACGTTTGAAGCAAAGTCTGATGAGTATGCGTGTTTTAATGCAATATCAAAAAAAGAAAATAAAAACTTTGAACCAAAAAGTACGACGCCTCCAAAATCGGAACAAATCTTTAAAAGATATTTTAAAAACATTGAAAGAAGAGAATTATGTTGATACAGATCTATTTAACAGATTAAATGAAAATATTGCTGCTGCTGATGTGTTCAACAATTTCAATAGAAAAAAACTTTTAAAAAAAACTTAAATACTCGCCTTCCATGAAAAAAATTTGCCTTACACTCAACTATTACTCCCCAAAAGCATATGATTACGTTAGGCAAACTTTTAATACTTGCCTTCCTCACCGAAAGACTCTGTCTAAGTGGTATGGTCATTTCAAAGGAGAACCAGGCTTTACTGAAGAATCTTTTCAGGCGCTAAAAGCAAAAGCGCAAGTAAATCAGCATCGGCCTTTGTGCTCTTTGGTTTTTGATGAAGTTGCTATTTGAGCCCAGAAAATTTGGGATGGGAAGAAATATATAGGCCTAGAAGATATGGGGTCAGGCTTTGAAGATGGTGCAGCTTTAGCTTCACAAGCATTAGTTTTTCTCATCGTTGGAATTAACCACCGCTTCAAACTTCCTTTGGGATATTTCCTAAGTAATACAGGTGAACAAAAATGTAATTTGATAAAAATATGTCTAATCAAATGTTTTGAATCTGATATTGATGTTGTTTCAATGACATGCGATGGTCACGTAACAAATTTCAACGCGTTGGAATTACTTTGTTGCAATTTAAAGCCGCAGTCGTTAAAGACTACGTTTGCACATCCCTCCAATAATTCAGAGGTTGCATGTTTTCTGGATCCTAGTCACGTGATGAAATTGTTAAGGAACAAGTTGGAATCCAAAAGGGAGTTTGTAGACAAAGACGAAAACAAAATTAAATGGAACGTACTGGAAGAACTTAGTAAAGTACAAGATGAAGAAGGTCTGCACTTAGCCAACAAATTGACAAAAAACCATGTCCATTTCAAAAACAACATAATGAAAGTAAAGTTGGCTACCCAGGTTTATAGTGAAAGTGTAGCAATTGCTATAAAAGTGTGTAGAGAAGAATTTAAATTCTTGGATGACCTCAAAGAATATATATTAAACTTGAGAATTAAATATGTGGCAAAGAGGAAAGTAAAAAAAGAGAGACGAGATACATACGTTATTACTCGTTATTATAAACCTATCGTGATATCTAAGTGCAAAACTGGTTTTATTGGGACATTGATCAATATAGAAAGTTTAAAATATATGTATGAAAAGCTTATTGAACAAGAAAAAAGATTGGTTTACCTTCCAACATATAAACTTAGTCAGGATCATCTAGAGATGTTCTTTTCTTGTATTAGAATGCAAGGAGGCTTTAATGATAACCCCAACGTCCGGCAATTCAAAGGATGCTACAGAAAACTGCTAGCACATCTAGAAATAAGATGCTTGACTACTGGAAATTGTGTTCCTTTAGAACAAATAGCTGTACTTAATTGTTCTTCGGCCATCCAAATTATTAATACAACTTCTGCATCATACCGCCATGAAGAACAAGATACTAGCTATTCTTCTTTAACGTTTTTAAATGAAATCACTAAAGAAGACTACGATTTGGCGAAGCGACTAAATAAAGAAGAACTAAATGATTACAGAAAGTTGATAATAGGTTATCTGGCAGGTAGCATTTCGCATTATGCAAGTAAAAATATAAAGTGCTCAAAATGCATCGCGCGGTTATCCTACATACATTGTATACGTTTTACAAACATGTTATTGAAAACGAATAATAAATAAGACAAAACTGCAAAAAAAGTATCACAAGTGGGACTTGAAACCACACCTTCTGAAAATCCTGTGGCGGTAGGTAGCCAAAGTAACATTAAGAAAGCGATAGCGAAGTTCGAAAATAATAAAATATATGGGATTGACATAAGATTGACCACGTGATTAAGCGCGGCTTATGTCAATCCCATACATTTTATTCTTTTCGAACTTCGCTATCGTTTTCTTAATGTTACTTTGGCTAAGCCTACTGGTCAGGTGCCCTTTTGGCTGTCGTGGCTTTTAACGACATACTACTACTACTAGACTACTAGACGACTATGTTGACAAGGTGCGACTTCAATTTCCGTATGTGTAAATTTTTTGAACGCCTTTTCTGAAGGAGGTAATGTTGAATCTCAAGGAGAATATAGTAATCAAGTTAAAGTAATAGCTTAATAAAAAGGAAAACTTTTAGATACGTACTTGCTGTAGGGACTTTGCCCCTTCGTAGTCCAGATCGTGACCGATAAGCCACACCATTTCCTGGCACCATGTCGAACCTGTTCCAGATTAAAAGTGAATATAATAATATTGTTTTCTAAAGTTTACGTGAACACTACACATTAAAAACGCAAGTTTAAAGTCGGCCTCTTCTTAGCCCTAGGGATTAGAATGAGGCCAAGAGCAAGCCCATCTCACAATAAAAAAATAAAAATAAAAAAAATAAAAAAAATTGGGGTTTGAGTAGTTTTGTAAGGAGGGGTGAACTTTATAAAAAAATAATTGATGATTTTATTTTGTTTGATCATTACCGACATAAAATAGGTACTTCAACATAAAAATAATCACAAAGACGAAAACCTCATAGTGTGTGAAAAATTACTCATTTATAATACGAAAATATATAAAAAAATATTTTTTGCTTGTCGCGCCTCAATTTTTATTTTATTTGAGAGAACTTGTCAAGACATAAAAAAATACTATCACAACATTTTCCAGTATTGGGCAGTTTTTGAGATATCGATTCTTGTTTGCTTTCCGTAAACCTGTTTATGTGTAAATGTGGAATTGGCGCCCGCCCGCCGGTAGCATTCCTTTTAGGGAAATGCATTTAAATTTATACTTAATGTCCCTACAAACAAGTCAGACAACGGCTACGCAAGCTTTCCATTTTCGGTCATGTCGCTTTGTTCTCACACAAATAACGCGCATTTGACAAGAGCGAGAGAAAAAAAAGTAATGGGTAGCTTGACCTGCTGCGGTATATCTAATACCTATATACGAGCAATTCTTGTATATATGTATATATAGGTGGGTATTAAAATAAAATGAGGTAGGTATTTACGTGTGTTTTATTACGTATTTTTATGTCTCCCTGTGACCACGGACCCTGCAAAGGGTTTGAAACGTCAGGATAAACATTAATTAAAAGTTATGTGTAAATTAAACGCGAGTAGATCCGTAAAAGTAGTTTCATTTCAATGTGTAGTGTTCGCGTAAACTTTAGAAAACAATATATACGTCATGTTTTATTTTCACATTATATGAAAGTACCAATTATTTATATTTATAAACCTAATAATTAATTAATTTCAGTATATTTTCATTCAGTGTTTTGGGGAATCAAGATAGTTAGTTAAGAAAGTAACAAAACACGCACGCACACGACACTACGGAAGGATTGTAGTGGTCTTATTGAGAAGTGATAATTTAACGAAGTGGTCATTTCAAGAAATGGTCATTTAAGTAAGTGGTCATTCTTAGAAGTGGTAATTTAAAGAAGAAGTCAATACTAATTGCAGTTATTTTTATTTATGGTCCTAAGTCGCCGAAAGGACGCCAACGCCAGCGAGCGCCCGCGCCGGTCGACCACCCTCTGGCGCCAACTACCCCTCATCTCTTACCCCGCAAACCACCTGTTTGAGGACTTTATGAACCGATTTAGAGTGACCAAGAAGTGTGCGATGGACAAAATAATCAAACAAAAGGGCAGATTATGTTACAAGAACAACATACTTAATGATAAATAATTGTACCTATATTTTTTCTTAGTAAAGTATTTTTTACTTTTTAGTACCATTTTATCAGTCAAATTTTTTGGAGTCGGTTTTTGTTTTTTGTTAAAATTTTTGTTTATTTCTCGCTTTTTAGTGATTCGTTTCGATCTATTTATCAAAAGCGAATATGCGTAGACCTACTAAACACGCTGCTCGTATGAGACAGCGCCGTTTAAATGAGACAAGCGAAGAAAACGAGAAACGCCTATCTCAAAGTAGAAAATCAAAAACTGAGTTCCGATGCCTGTCTTCTTTTGCTTCGTCATAGTCGCTTAACTATCTTAATCGAGATATTTTATCGCCACCCGTGTAATACTTATCATTGAGGAGTTCCGATGGCAATCTGTGGTCTTTTTCATCAGTTACACTTCATCAAATGATACTTTCTGAATGTAAATGCTTGACTTATTTCTGAAAATACCAAAATCGCGATAGGTATGCCTACAATATTCGAGGAGTTCCCTCAATTCCTTGAGGATCCTATCTTCAGAACTGGACCAAATTAAAATGGGACCACACGGAAAGCACCAGCTTTCAAATAAAGAAAGAATCATCAAAATCGGTTCACTCAGTCGAAAGTTCTGAGGTAACAAACATAAAAAAAAAAAAAAAATACAGTCGAATTGATAACCTCCTCCTTTTTTTGAAGACGGTTAAATATTTTTTAAATAAGAAATAGCTCAGAATTTGCCCATATGATAGACCTAACGGTTTAATATTTTTTTGCTTATTGGGATAAGATCTATAACATGAAATTTTTTTTTTGAAGCGACATCGTTAAAATAAAAATATTCCCAAATTAGTCATACCCTTTTAAATAAAGCCATTCTTTTAAATTCGCTCAGAGCACAACAGAATATATTTTAAACTGACCCACAGTTGGGCAAACCACAAAATCAAAATCATAAATATTTTTATTTAAAATAAGTATTTTTTGAACGTCAAATCTAAGGCCATGGCTTTGTAAACATAGCAGTTTTAGAATACAATGCTAGAATGCTTTCTAAATGCTGATAAATGCAGCGGCAAAGCTAGTTTTTGTTAGTTTTATTTTTATTTTTAACTGTGGTAAGTAGGTAATTATTTCAATATGGTAAAGTTAGTATAAGTAGGTACTTTAACAATATTACATAAACATATTCCATTGTAACTATATACATAATAGAATATTTTTTTTTTGCCTTAACATCTGTAGCTAACCTAACTGTACCTGCAGATAATTTACTCACCCGTCCTAGGATAAGAGCACATCCAAACGTCATCCTCCAACACTTCCATGTCCAAAATGTCTTGTCCGATGTTTATGTAATCCACTGGCAACACCGCTTTCCCGGGACTCACTTCGATCATACAATCCTTCTTTTCGAACATCCTGTCCAAAGTTTCGCCCATTTCCGTATCCAACTTCGTAAACGTCAACTGTGTTCTCGTTCTCATTTTGAATGCTGTTTCCTTTTTTTTTTGTTATTTATAGCATTGAAACTTTTTGTTGTTTTATTTTTATTTTCTTTTTTCATAAATACACTTTCGTTCTTTTTCGGTCAGTCGCGAAGACGTCCTGCGCAGTCGTCGTTAGCAAATGCATTGGACGCGTGCGGTACGGTACAGCGCGCATTTTCCGCACTCTCTCGCGCATGATTCACTTTCGATTATGTAGAAACTGCATTGCAAATTGAACATGTACACTTGATAATCTTCTTGCGGTAACTTACATGAATTTTGCGGTTCATATGAATTAGCTTATTATTAAAGAAACTAAATATTGAACTTCGTAGTTACGTAAGTAGCTACATTAAAAAACTCTTCTGAAAGTAAATAGTTAATCTGTTACTTGGCTACTTTGGTACATACTTAATTATAAATAGTTAATAATTAAAGCAAAGGAAAGTAATTTAGTAGTATTAATGGCTTCTTCTGCCATAATTTGTATGAGGTGATTACCTGTAATTGGCTGTGCATTCAGTTTGAAACTTTAATGCAATGTACTTTGCAGCGAACAAGTTTAAATGTAAGAGCTGTTGGTAAATCAAATAAATAATCTTAAAAAATCTACTCATTTCATAGTTGTGGTAATATAAACTGAATTGAAGTTCTGTGCTCCGGATGGCACGTAAAGTTGTTGGTTCCGGCTGCATTAGCATCCTGGGCCCGTGTGGTTGTTGATGGCCCGAGCCCCTTCCCTGTGGTGTTACCATCCATAGGAAAAGCTCGTGAGGCTCGTGCCCCAGTAGTGGGCACATAAAATGAGCATATTTGCAGATTGCGGGATCGCATCAGATAGTATGTAGAAATCCCCTAGCTAGCAACTAAAGTCACCTAAAGCTCGAAGAATCACTATTTACCGTTGATGCGTGCACTCTCACTCACACCAAAAGCAGGTCCGGGAGAATGGCTCGTGCTGTTAAGTTAGCCATTTTATCTCGTTACCAAAAACTAGAATTAGTATAGCATTGAAGCAATGGCTAGTTCGAGTTTTAATTGTTCACCATTTGATCACGTTAACGAAAATGATAATTAGTTTGGAATTTTTTTAACCCACCTCGTTAGACGCTGCTCCAATGCCATACAGTCCTCATTTTTGTTAAAATGATCTAATCTATCTATACTAATATTATTAAGAGGAAAGCTTTGTATTTTTGTTTGTAACGAATAAACTCAGAAACTACTGGACCGATTTAAAAAATTCTTTCACCATTAGAATGTTACATTAGCGCTGAGTAACATAGGCTATATTATTAAAAGAAGAAAAAATGCTTAATGATAAATAAAATAGAAATACGATTTGTTTGTTTTGTTGTCATAGAAACTGTCAAAGTTGTACGAAGTCCGCCGGATCAGCTAGTATAAAGTTACTTTATTAATCTGTAGGCTCTGTCTGTACATGCAATTTTTCTGTCATGTTTTGGGATAAATATTTATTTTATGACTCACTGTCACTGACGCCAATTCTACGATTTTTGAAATTTTTTGGTCTGTCTGTCTGTTATGTCCTCTTATAAGTCAAGAACGGCTTGACCGATCTAGATGAAAATTTGTATGTAGTAAGAACATGAGATGCGAAAAGTATAGCCTATTAAAAAAAAATCTCAATTTTCGCAAAGCGAAGCGAGCGGGTGACGGCTAGTATTGTCATATAATAAAAAATCATAATATAATTTGCCATACCTAAGTATATAAATACTAATCTCCGTACGTGTGTATGTTATTGAACTCCTGCTAAACGACTGGACCAATTTATGTGAAACTATTTGTGCTGGTGAGTCCCTGGATGGCTTAGATTTACAATAATTAGAAGGTGGGGCAGCAATAGGGTTCTAGGATTTTTTTCAAGTGATACGAGTAACTTTTCATTCAAGCGCACGAAGTCGCGAGCAGGCCGCTTTTTAACCGACTTCAAAAAAAAGGAGGAGGTTATCAATTCGACTGTATTCTCTTTTAAGTTTGTTACCTCAGAACTTTCGACTGGGTAAACCAATTTTGATGATTCTTTCTTTATTTGAAAGCTGGTGCTTCCCGTGTGGTCCCATTTTAATTTGGTCCAGTTCTGGATGGCGTCGGTACTTCTTTAAGGGGATTGCAAGTAAATTGGTACTATTTGCTTGTTTCTCATAATATGTGTTCTGTTAGATGTGAAGTTAAGTAGGTATATGGCAGTCGCATAAATAAATAAAAAAAAAATCCTACACTCACACCAATTATCTAGCCCAAGAGAAGCTTTGTCATGAAACTCGTTATATGGTTACTAAACAACGGATATAAACATACTCAAAATACTTAAATACATACTTATTATACATTGAAAACATCCATATCATCTCAGCATAGTTTTTAAGAATATAAGATTGAGTATAATAAAGGTTAATTTAACAAACTAAACTACGCAATTATTTTTAACTTTTAGTGCAATTTTATCATTTAAATTTATTGAAGTCAGTTTTTATTGTTAAATTTTTTACTTAGTAGGTATAACTTTTTAAGGTTAAGTGTAATGTGCCAGGTTCTTAAGCGGCCGTAAACAGTAACAAACGAGTGTTTGCATCAGTTCAGCGCGCCACGCAGTGCGCGTGCGGTCGAGCGGGCCCGCGCGTCTTCCGACCGTTTCCGCTATCATACCTCACCACTGGTTATACAACCTCCTTGTTTGGTTTATCCTCATTACTTCCGGTGTCTTTGGTTTCTATAACTAGTTTTTTTTAAATTGTTTATAGGTACAACGGAGAAGCGCTTTTATCTCGGTTTGGTGTGTAATTAAAGTTTTATTTTATTAAAACGGGAATTTGTGTTGCATTGATGCAGCGCCTCCTGGAGTCCTGGGTGCAATTTAGCTATTCCAAAACCTAAAACCATGTCTCAAGAGAGCTGATATTGCCATTTTCTCATATTTCTAATTTCAAAATCAGGCTCTCGAGACACTAGAAACGTGAACATTCTCTTAACAACCATACCAGTTACCAGTTTGTTCAAATTGAACATTCTCGAAATAGTGCATGAAATGGGTACGTATCATAATGTATAAAATTAATATAAAACTCAATAGTGTGGAGACATTCGTGACTCGACCTTAGGGTCTTACAAATAAACAAAGAATAAGGTCCGAATAGTTATTCTGTGTCTTGTTCCTGTCATGTACCTAAACGTCATTTCAAATTATGATAAAAGAGACAAAACACGGAATAACTATTCGGACCTTATTCTTTGTTTATTTGTAAGACACCCCCTTACAAATAAACAAAGAATAAGCTCCGAATAGTTATTCCGTGTTTTGTTCCTGTCATGTAAACGTCATTTCACTAATTTGAAATGACGTTTACATGACAGGAACGAGAGTGAAAGAGAAAAAACACGGAATAACTATTCGGAGTTTATTTGTATAAGGGCCTAGCCCTTAGTGTTTTTCTATGGTCGTGTTATAACACGGACGGAGTTACAATTTTCCAAAACTAACATATTCTCGTTTTAATATAAAACGTGCTCGATGGCAAATAAACTTGTACTGGCCACCCTTGTGGTGTTGTTATGGCGTCAGATTTAGATAAGTTGGTGGTCTTCAGCCTGACGGACTTACAACAAACCTTAAGGCGATGCACCGCTAAACAATAAATTTCATACGTTTTGATACGAGCGTTTGTGCCCCGTACCATAAGAAAAACTGGTTTTTTTCCTTCAAATTAAAACTACAAATTATTTAAAAAAATGAACTACAATTATGAAATGTGTTTTAAGACTAATCTAATAAGAAAATTTAGATGCTTAAATCAATTTGGTTAGCCTGTAAAATGCAAATCTATATGTTCTAAAAGAAGTTACTTTGATATTTTTTTTTCTGTTATAAAAGTAGACAAATCGTGTTTCTGCAACTAGCAAAATGAAGTCAATTAAATGAAAAATCATGTCATTAAATATCACTTTCATATGTTTTGTAATTGTTGGGATAAATCAAGATCCCCGCCACGTAAATCACCAATGCGTCGCCTTAAGTAAGGAAGTGGCACCAGAGATCAACAGGAACCAGTGGTCGACATATTATTCCTACAATAATTAAAAATAGAGATCAGCACCTGATTTTATCCTTCAGGAACAATTAAATACAGAGCACCTGATTCCTAGCGGTCGTCCCGTAAAATTGGAATGAAAAACTATGTTAAGACGACACCTCGATTTGTGAACATTCAAAAAGGCTGATCCTTACTGACGCTGGCATAAGGTCGATTATACGTAGCGTCTGCGACAATATAGACCGCAAATTAACAGTTAACCTAAAAAATATTTTTAAAAAATATTGTTTTAGTTATCAAAATATGCAGCTACGAAATCACGAATATTGATGTTATCAATATATTTGAGTGATTACCAAGCATATAAATTAAGTAGTTTTGGTTGTAATTTCAACAATAGTGATTTTTTAGTGGTGTTTTCGAAAATAATTTTGATCGAGTCAAAATTATACAATCGTGTATTTGAGCTAGCAAATTCAAGATAAAGACATGAATTTACCTACATCAACATTTCAGATTCGTAAGTCATACTAGTCTTAAACTATTCGACGAAAGTTGGTGCATTTTTTCAGTGTGTCGCCTTAATTTTTGGCGACGAAAACAGCAGTGTGTCGAACACAGTGCCACTATGTAATGTTGTTTTTACGAGATATAGAATTTTTTCGAGGAGACAGGTCTCCGTGGTAACAAGAGGTTAGAACCCTGTCCGCCACGTGGTCGGAGCGGCCCGAGGCCGAAGATGATTGTGATTAATTTTCTCAATCAAAGCCTCATATTAATTGTTAATGAACATTTATTCACTCTTAGAAAGACTTTATTTACAATATTTTATGGAAATTTACGTGACGGGGATCTTGATTTTTCCCAACAATTACAAAACATATGAAAGTGATATTTGATGTCATGATTTTACATTTAATTCACTTCATTTTGCTAGTTGCAGAAACACGATTTGTTAACTTTTATAACAGAGAAAAAAAATATCAAAGTAACCTCTTTTAAAACATAGATTTGCATTTTACAGGCAAACCAGACCGATTTAAGCATCTAAATTTTCTTAGAAGATTAGTCTTAACGCACACTTCAATATGCTAGTTCATTTTTTTAAACTTATTTGTAGTTTTAATTGGAAAGAAAAAAACAGTAATGGTACGGACGGAGCGCAAACGCTCCGTATTAGATTAATTGTTTAGCGATGCGTCGCCTTAAATTACATAGTTCACAATTTAAAGCTTATTAGTAAGACTACAAATTTTAATTCTATGACCCTTATCATCATCATCATCATCAGCCTACACACGTCCACTGCTGGACATAGGCCTCTCCAAGTGCACGCCACTGAGCACGATCCGCGGCTACTCTCATCCACTACTCTATGACCCTGCTTTAGATAAATTGATACATTTCGAAGTAAATGGCCTCCCCTAGGGTTTATACATTCTTTAATAGCCCTTACCCTATCCTTTTACTATTACACTTCGGGGAACTTGGACAAAGCTACAGCCTCCACCAAGAAACTGAAGCTGGAGCTGGTGAGAAGGGGCCAGGCTAGGTGCATTAAGGAAGGAACTAGGCTGACGAAGTAGCGCAGTCCGGACTCTTCTGTGACAAACACACATTCCGTACCTTTCTGCCCCCAAACCCATTAGAGGTATTCTGTACGAGCTAACAACAAGGATCCACCCCTAACATTATATCTTACCTACTAACCAACCCTTTTTATTTTACCACTTTTTTTTATCAATACCTACTTAGTTACTTTTGTCGACCAAACTGACTTCAGGACTCCCCTGGTACCCATAGTGTCTTAGTAATAGTTTTATTTACACATACCTAGTTTATTCAATTGTTGTATTGTTCTATTTAATATGTTCATTTAAATCCCATATTCTGTTAAGTGTGGAGCGTTTTTTATTTTCTTGTAGCCTCCCCACAGGAGGAGTAGAAGTAGGCTTGCCAATCGTCCCGGATTTTCCGGGACGTCCCGCTTCTGGGTCAATTTGGGGCCGTCCCGCCGAGACCCTCTGCGGGACGCTTTTTGTCTCGGAAATCAGTGATAATATGATATAAGTATGTATCTCGTACCAACTACCCTCGGGTTAGGCAGTTGGCCCGAGTTATTTGTTACGCATTATACAACAACACAATACAATTTATTAATACCTATGAATTGCGTATTTCGCGTCGCGTCGCGATTTTTTATTAAATGATAAAAAATATAGTCATGCAGTTTTTTTTCTAACCATTTTATACGATGGTGTGTTGTGTCCCGCGTAATATACCCAAGTCCCGGATGTCGAGCTGGGTAATCCCGGGAATGCCTTTTTTGGAGTTGGCAAGCCTAAGTAGAAGACCCACATTACAACTACCATCAAATCTTACACACAAACCCTACGCTGTAATTTGCAAAGAGCTTCATAACCATTAATCAACTTATGTTAAGATTATGAGCAGACACCCACCAACTAGCAACAAACAAGGTAGTCCATCCGTATCTAAACAGGATATTATTACACAAATAAACAACTACCACGGTCTAGGTGCCTGAACTTTCATCCAGCCGAGTAACTTTCGAATTCGCTAAGGTAGACTTATAGCTAAAATTCTATAGTAGGTACCTATGTATTATTTGCTACTACGGGAGTTTTCGGCTTGAGTTTAGTTTTTGTTCTGAGAATATAATATACACTCTAAACAAATAATACATACCTCATATTGTTCTGAGATACAAACACATACCGTATCACAAAAAGCTTTTATTATCTATGTTCCTACAGTTTTTGTTCTGAGAATATAATATACACTCTAAACAAATAATACATACTTACCTCATAGTATTGTTCTGAGATACAAACACATACCGTATCACAAAAAGCTGTTATTATCTATGTTCCTACCTATTATCTAGTAAGTATCTAACAAAAAGGTAAAAAATCTTTGTTATGTAGGTGATGGTAGGTTTGCTTTGTACTGGTACTACTGTACTACTGTTTAAAAAAATGGTTACTTAGAACAGCCTTGCCTAGATTTTTTATCTTATTGGCAATTAAAATAAAATATCATCATCATCATCATCATCATCAAACGTGTGCATATTATGCCCATAACAACTTGAACTACTTTTTGAATCGTTATATCCCAGAAAGGGTGGCTCGTAGAAAAAAAAGCACTGATACATTTTTGATAGATAATATGATGACCTACAATTTTTGTCTAAAATATTTTTATAATAAGACTTACCGTTTCGCTGAAAATCGCGAAAAACTCATTTTTTTGACCTTTGACCTCGAGTAATTTTTTTTCCATACACGGGAATGATGGAGAACTTTTAAGTTTTATTTATAATCACATTTTTAACGATTCTACCAATTCTCAGCTTGATGCGAATTTATGTACCTTCGCTCCCATTTTTATGTCTAGATTGACCGGACTATTAATTTAGCTTCAGTGCAGCAATTAGCACTTGAAAATAAAAAGTAAAAATTTATGATACTATTTTTAATTCAAGTCATACATTATAACAAATAAAATGTCTAGCAATGGCCTTTTATTTGGTGAAACCTTCCGCGAGCAACCTTTGCAGTTTGATAAATAAGTAGATATTAGCGCCATAAAATAAAATAAAACTGTAAATTACGCTGCTTAAAATTATTATGATGTTGTTAAAATTATTGGTATGTACAAAAACAAATTATTAAAATAAAACAAAAAACCCGACTGCTAAAACAACTATATAAAGCACAATTATATACTCGTAAAACCGGACCAACATAAAAAATAACTGCAAAGAAAAAAACTGAAAAGAAGAAAAACAAGCTCTACGATTCCAGAATTCAATTTGAGCAATGTTGAGTGCAACGTGAAATATTTCCTTGTCCGATACCTATACTTAAAATAAAATCTGTAATAAATTAGTATTTATAAATACATTGAATATTGATAGTTGTCGCAAGCGGGGACAATCACCAACCAACCAAAGAGAGTGCGGATTTAATTGAGCTAGCCACGGCGGCCGCTTGGTTGATGATTGTCCCTGTCTGCGACAACTATCAATATTCATATTCAATGTATTTATAAATGCAAATTTATTATAGATTTTATTTTAAGTAAAAGTATCGGACAAGGAAACATTTCACGCAGTCGGGTTTTTTGTTTTTATTTAAATAGTTTGTTTTATTTCAAAAATTTCACTTTTTTTTATTAAGTAAGTATATTCCGAATTTTTTTATATCCTAAGTCACTCCCACAGTCAAAACAAAACTAACGACACCTCATATGTTAAAATCCACCATGGCGTTTGGGCTGTAGAGCGTGCCAAAGAAATAGACATACAAAAACGTAACCCTCCTTCCTTAAAAATTATTTCATCTGCCTCTATCCATAGTGAAGCAGCCTAAAATTGTTGAATACCTGCTTAAAAAATACGGATGTTGTAGCAACTCCTTTTTGTACAATTTAGCAAAGTCCGAAATGTTATCGATTTCTGCTTATAGCTCAAATTATTATTTTTTACATAATTACCAGGCAAACAATAAATTAAAAGAATCTTGATAACGTATCTGTTTCATTTAGCATTAAACCTACATATTTTTTTTTTATGCTGTGGTCCAAGGCTATAAAGTTTAATTCCAATCGCCAAGTTTTTTTAGTTACCCGTCTGATCTAATCTCACTATTTAATTAATCTTTAATCTCCCAGTGACTCCATATGGAGCCATCTTAGAGCAATTGAATTTCTATTGTCTGGTTTTATGGATAACGAGAGGTTTTAATCCTCAGAATAATAAAAAACTTAGCTTTATTTTTATTTATTTTTAGTTGATGGCTTCGTGCGATTAGCACATTTAGCCAGTGTCAAAGTAATTTTTCTTACAAGTAATACATAAATAAACAATATTTCCATAAATGATGATGATGAATGATATTAGAAATGGGAAGTGAGAAATGATATACCCCCAACCCCTCGAGTAACTCAGTAAAGATGTGGGGCTTTACTAAGTCCTCACGCGAGCTTCTTGAGAGAATTTAAAAAGTAACGTTGCACTGTTTTGTTTCATTTGCCAACACTTATGCACACTCACGAACACTTAACGGTTAATAATCCACCATTATTTCACATTAATATTCGACATAACACAAATTTTAGAAAATAAAACAAAACCGCAGACATGACGCTTCACTTTCCCGCCAAGAAGTCCCTAACTTAAGGCTTCGCTAAACAGAACGCGCTATAGCGTGGAATTGTAATGTACTATGACGGTAGACGCTGTCAAACAGAGCACCGGCGCTAGCAGTACGCTACGCTCTGACGCGGCGCTAGGACGCTCTGACACCAGGCGTTGTATTTTTTTACAGATTTTATTTTAGCGTCCGACTGAAATAATGCTTTATGACTGAAAATATGATTGAAAAACTGTTAGAAATGGTTCGAAAACACCCCTGCTTATTAATATAAAGGATACTTTTTATAAAAACATAGTAAAAAAAGAAATCTTATAAATACGATCTTCATGTGATGAAAGCTCGCGACACAAACGATGATATTCTCCTAATTCGTTTCTCTTTTTATTGATGTCGTGAACCCATACTCTTTTTCTCTGTGATCGTGATAAAGCGTATAAAAGTAACAATTCTTCCACATCTGAATCACTCGACATCTCAATATCGAATAAACTTTCCAAAGCCAACGCGATGCTCTGACGCCGCGCTATAGCGCGTTCTGTTTGGCGTAGTGTGACTTCAAAGAGCGCGACGTTAAAACGCGACGCTCTGACGCCGCGCTATAGCGCGTTCTGTTTGGCGAAGCCTTTAGCTTTAGATATTGTTTGTTCTGAGTTTTAATCAATAAGTAGGCGCGAGCGAGACAACGATTGCATCTCTTTCTTTATTTTATTTGTCACCAATCATTACGCGATGTTGCCACCCCACTCTCGTTTCCATCGTAACATCACATCCGCGTTTCCGCTTTCCATTTAATTCACTTGTCAAACCAACAAAATTGTAAACAAATAGTACAAGCTTTGATTAAATACCTGTACAATTCCAATGCAAAATGTCTAATGTAAATTCTAGTTTAGCGTACGAAATACTTCTTTACTTAAACAGTTTTTATCTGGGCATGTTCTTTGTGTGCGAGGTTGCTATGGGAATACTGAAAGCGATAAACGTGTCGTACCCAGAGAATGCTTTGTTGACTGAAGCTGGGATATTTTGTGCACTGTGCTTCGTCGAGGTGATAAGGATATTCCTGGGGCGGCGTGGAAACTTAGCTAGTAAAAGTAAGAGCTTATTATTTCACACCAATTATCTGTGCCGAAACAGTAGGGCGAGAAAATGTAGTCTTTACAACTTATTTTGAAAGCTTCAAAGGAAAATTAGGTACTAAAAAAAATGTTTTGAAAAAACCGGCACTCTGAACTCACATACTTTTCTTTTTGTTTCAGAAGTTCCTGTTTTCTTCTCCGTCATTCTTACTATACCCTCAGCGGTGGGGGTGTGCTATTTTCTTATTTACCAAACATATATTCTGCGCTTGGAATACATTTGGTGTGCAGTGATGCTCATGTTTCATGGGTTAGAGCTAGCGTTTGCTATTCTCTTCATCTTGACAGTCTGTAAAAACCAACAGTTTGAATAGAATAACTTTAAAAGTACCTCATTGTCAAAGAGATACTGATGCCAAATTACATGGACTGAAATATTATACATTCCAGCCTTTTTTACTATTTGATTATAGTGTTGTTCAATGTTGTAAGCTGTTTCCTATTTCACTTGAAGTATGTGACTAGTAATGTGGTTAATAATAAGTTTTATATTATTACTAGTTTGTTTATGTCTCGCAAGTTTTATTGAGGCCTATGTACATAGCAGTTTATATTAATTTTGCTGCTTCTTATTAAAGACTGGTAAAATATTCTATATTGTAAAGAATTTAGATTGTTATGCTCTTTATGAATATGTACAGTAAAAAAATTAATTATACAAACAAATATTAATGAAGCACAACATTTTATGTGATAAAGAAAAAGGTTTGTCACCTTTATTGCCTAGAAATGTCTCAATTCATGTTGCAAAAAATTGCTAAATAAAACATTAGGTAATCTAACAATTGTCTTTATTCTAATAATCCTATAAGAATAACTTATTTTACTCTTCTTTGCTTGGTGGAGTGATGTGTTCAGGCATTTTCACACATTCCACTTTGGTGACCTTCAAAGCACAGCCTTCAGGTAGGTTTCTTTCTATATACTCCAAGTAAGTGTCGCAAGTTGAACTCGTTAGCCTCTGCAAGTGTATAAACCTGAAGTATGTGCGGATTTCGTACTGTACTTTGTGTTTCTTATAGATGTGAACACATCTGAGAAGTGTGTGCCTTTCTTTCTCAGCCTTTCGTAATGCCCAGCTGTAACAGAACACCAAATACCTAGTTAATACTAATAGTAAACAAAAGTAGTAAATAACAAACTTATATTTACTAACAATAAGTACATTGACAGATTCTAGTGATGACAATACCATTGTTTTGTTTTGATATTGCTAGACCAAAACGTCTCAAACATATTCAAACAGTTTAGATAAGTAACTAACTTACTTTTTTGTTACTTCAATGCCCAAGTGTGATGCAGCAGCCACACAGAACCACGAATAACTGAGCAAGACTGCGGGGTCGATACCTCTCATCTCCAACTCGACTTTTTTAAACAATTTGTCTAGTTCTAGCGAAGCACGAGGGACATCTTCAACTTTTGGTAGGGGCGCAGCAACAGTCGCTGCGAACGGTCGTATACTAACATAGTTGTTGATAATTACAGGACGTACCGCTTGTGTTGAACGCAGAACATTCTGAAAGACAATAATTAGTGTCCAGTCTTAGTATGTAGTAAAAAAATAAAATAAATGTTAAAATAACCTTACCCTGATCACATTCATGATTGATTTGTAATCAATATCAGTTAAAGACGTGTGAGGAAACTCACTCGGACGTACAGATATTGTTCTGATTATGGAAATCGGTTATTGAGAAGAAATAAATAAACCACTCCGCCGCCGGAGTCTGCCAAAAACAATCACAGCACAGACATAGACATTATATATAACGTTTTTTTTTTCTTTTAAAGGCAAAAGAAAATAGCCTATACAGCCAAATATTATTTCTTTTTTGTATTTTAATTGATAAGTAAATAACCTCTCACCACTGCTGGGAAAAGGCCTCCATCATTGAAATCATGTCAATGGGTAATGACATATCACCATGCTTGCCAAATTCAAATGTATAGCCTCAAGGAGTTTGCATAAAATACTCTTTTGCTTGTACATAGTCTTACCTCCTCGTATTGATGACGGACGTTTTGTTTTTTTCTATTGATGTCATTTGTCTTTTAAAAGAAATAACAAACTGTTTTGTTCGAATAGATTTATTTTGTGAAAATACAATAAATAATTGTGTATTGCGCATCGAGCTTGTGACTATATTATTCCTACTCTATCTTCCTTTGTTCTTCCACATTTTACCTTCCGGTAAGCGTCACTCTATAAGAGGTTCTGTGCCCGCCGAGGAAAGAAGAGAGAATGGAATACTCAACTAGGATCGAGATCGCAAAGCTAAAGGGTAAAGAGAACTGGGCTACGTGGAAATACAACATTTCGGCACTCTTGGAGGGATCCGACGGTGCAAGCGATGCTGTTCACGGTAGACTTCAGAAACCTACCTTGGAGTCAAGTGCAAGTGAAGCTGCAGGTGACGCCACCCAAAGCGCTTATGAACAGGCCATGGCCAAATATAAGAAGACTGAATCTGGCGCTCTGCTCATGCTTACCACGAACATGACCGAAGATACGCTTAAAAAGTGATGCGATACAAGACCGCACATGAAGTCTGAAAGGAGTTACATAGACTGTTCGACGGAGAGGCAGAGAGCATCATCTACGGTTTGTGTTTAGACTTTTTTGGAATGAAACATAGTAAGGAGGATGACATCCCCACACATATGTCCAAAATCAAGAATCTCTGGAACGAAATAAACGTAGAAGTCATTAAGATTGATCCTAGCGCAAAGCTCCCGGAAGTTCTCCTGATATGTAAAGTCTTAGACACTCTAGATGACAGATACTTCAACTTCAAGTCAAGCTGGCTTATGCTAAAGCAGACTGAGAAGACCGTAGACAGTTTGACGAGTCATCTATGCGCATTCGAAAGAAACCTACGCATTGGCGATAGTCAAGAGAGCTCCGCGAAGGAAGCACTAGTGACGATGCCTGCAGGACGTCAAGTGAAGGACAATAAGGACGAACAGCTGGTTTGCGGATATTGTTATATAGAAGGGACACAGGGTTCGCAAGTGCAGAAAGTGGATTAAAGATGGAAGACCACCAAAGTCAACTCAAGGCACGCCAGGCACAAGCCAAACCAAGCAAGTCCAAATGACGGTTATGGATGCATTCAACGTGGAAGATTGCCTAAATGTCAATAAGATGATTGGTTCGTTGACAATGGAGCAACAACCCACATTGCTGTAAGAAGAGACTTCTTCACCGAAATTCATGAATTTGATTCAGATCACACTGTGTCTACAGCGGACGGGACCCCAATCCGTGCGTTAGGTCAAGGAACAGTAGTGGTAGAATCGAACGTCGATGGAAACAAAGGGATGATTGCGCTACAGGAGGTTTGGCTAGTACCATCCTTGAAGAAGAATTTGTTCTCAACTTTGGCAGCACAAGACAGGCTAAAGGATAGCCTATTCCTTTCAACAGCTAGGGAATGTCGCTTTGAAGTGGAAGGCATAACAAAGATAGTTGGAAGAAGAGTCCATAAAGGTGGACTATACAAGTTGGACATGAAGACAGTCATTCCAACAACCCAGCAAATGATTTCAGAAGTCAATGCTACTGAAGACTCCAGCATGCTACAGCTGTACCATGAACGTTTCGCCCATCAAGACAAGAAACATGTCATCCGCGTGGTTAAACGCGAGTTAGGCATTCAGTTGAGCTCTGATAAGCTGAAATGTGAAGGCTGTATATATGGAAAATCTCACAGAAAACCATTTGGTACACGGGAAAGAGCAACAGCCCCAGGAGAGCTGATTCACGCCGACGTGTGCGGACCCTTTGCTGAAAGCATCGGAAAGAATAAATACTTCGTCGTCTTCAAAGATGATTATTCAGGATACCGCTTCGTTTACTTCATGAAACAAAAGTCCGAAGTTAAAGACAAGCTCACACAAATGCTGAACCAAGCTCAAGCTGCTGGTCACATAGTAAAAACGCTACTAAGCGATAATGGGGGCGAATTCGTCAACAATGATATCAAGGAAATTCTTGATGCTCGTGGAGTAACGCAAAGGCTCACCATGCCATATACTCCTGAACAAAATGGCTGTAGTGAGAGGGAGAACAGGATCCTTGTAGAAGCAGCGAGGTCTACAATGCACGCGAGAGGGGAAATGCCGAAGGCACTCTGGGCAGAGCTGGTGAATACAGCCGCATATGTGCTCAATAGGACAGGTCCATCAAGAGTGGATACCAAGGTACCCTACGAGCTGTGGCACGGCAAAAAACCCAAGATAAGCCATCTGAGAATTATAGGCAGTGAATGCTACATCCACGTTCCTAAACAACACCGTAAGAAAATGGATAAAAAGGCGATCAAAGGCATGCTAATTGGCTACGAAATGGACGATGGCTATCGCATCTGGACTGGACAGCAAGTAGTGAAGTCGAGAGACATCACTTTTGACACCCAAGTCGCATTGCGCTTCTCAACCAGAATCCCTATAAATTCAGAGGGAGCACAGAATGAAGATGATACCACCAGTATTTTCGAGCAAGAGCGAGAGCCTACTCCAAACATTACCGAACGTCATAATGACAACTACGATGAACATGTCCTAGAGGGAGATAGACCTAGTCAAGACCAAGTTCATCCCGAAGACCAAGTTCGGACCATACCGATTCCCGAGGAGGAGGATGGAGATTTTGTCGATGCCAGCGAAGAGCAACTCGAAGTTGTGGAGCCTGAAATAGAAGTAGAGCCAAGATACCACCTGAGAGACAGATCTACACTAAAAACTCCTAAGAAACTTGAAGACTACGTGTGCTTCGTAGGAATCGAGAAATTCCCAGAAACATTTAAAGAAGCTATTGAGAGGGAAGACAGCACTGAATGGCAAAAGGCCATGATGAATGAAATGAAATCTCTAGCTGACAATGTTGTATGGATATTGATTGAATTACCTGCAGATAGGAAGGCACTCCCGTGCAAGTGGGTGTTCAGAATCAAACGAAACCCAGATGGATCGATTGACAAATATAAAGCTCGTCTTGTAGTTAAAGGGTTCAAACAACGAAAAGGGATTGACTATGAACAAACCTACAGTCCGGTGGCCCGGATGGCAACTGTAAGGGCTTTACTCAGTGTCAGTGCCAAAGAAAACCTATACTGTGTGCAGTTCGACGTTTCCACAGCTTTTCTGAATGGAAAACTGGACGAGGACATATACATGAAGCAACCAGAGGGCTTCAACGACGGCACCTCAAGGGTATGCAGACTTCAACGGAGCCTCTATGGGTTGAAGCAAGAACCACGGTGCTGGAATTCCTGTTTTGAGGAAATACTGTTGGAAAAAGGTTTTAACCAGTGTTCCGCAGACAGCTGCCTTTTTATTATTATTATTATTATTATAAATTATCAGGCAGGCAGTTGAAACAACTGATAAGTGCCTGTATTCTGCTATATACACCACTAGTTAACATATTATCTTTATCGGCCAAGTGCGAGTCGTAATCAAAATGTTGACTTCTGCATTTGGTAAGGTTTTAGCTGTGAATGTGTGCGTGTTGTGGGCTGCTCTACGTTCAAAATCACACACGCACACGTTCATAAAGAAACATTTATTGACCTACACAACAGTCTAACAATAAAACAGAAAAAACGGATACCTACATAATAAGTACATACCTACTTACATTATACATACCTACCTTAGATGAATGGTTGGTCTCGCTGCGCTCGACTAGATACCGCCGGCGGGTACTTGTTAAATGCGGCAAAAAATACTACGCCTATAGGCCTGTTTTCACTTTGATTAGTGCGAGTGCAGGTGATTAGTAATTGCGAGTGTTTAGCGCAGGTGTGCAAGTGCAGTGCAAGAAGTGTCCAATTTTGTCAAGTGGCTGTGTTTAGTAAATTCAGTTGTTAATTCACAAGCGAGCGTCCGACGCCAAACGCTAAATACTAAACACTGCTGTCCAGACGTGTGTAGTGCAGCGCAGTGCAGGCAGGCTGCGAGTGAGGGGAAAGGGAGGGCGCGCGGGACGTGGCTACTCGCAGTCAACTCGCAAAAAAATAGAACCCGCGTCTAATCACTTTACTACGCAGGTAACTAATCAATCGCTGTCCACACGAGTTTACTCCTAATCACTAAGCACCTGCACTCATCACCTGCACTAATCACTAATCAAAGTGAAAACAGGCCTTAAGTTGGCGTACCCGAGTCAGTCGCCTGCTGTCAGTCTTGTTGCAAACTGCGTGTGAGGTGCGCGTACAAAATGTTTTGTTAAATTTTGGTCATAAACCGAAGTAAAATGGCAGTTTGTATAGGTTAAACTGTATAAAATTAATACTACAAGAAATAAGAAGGACACCGTTCTTACACACACTACAATACCTATTGAGTTGCCGCATTCACGGAGCTAATGTTTCTAGGTAGCGCGGTATCTAGTCGAGCGCAGCGAGGCCAATCATTAATCTAAGATACAACACACGGATTTTAATATAAATGCCACTAACCTTTATTTCCGTTCTGTATTCTCTGCGGCAGGAGTTCTCGAGCTGATGATGGTGCTGCGTGGACGACTAGACGATGACGTTATTTTGTAACAAAAGTTCAGTCGAAACCACACAAAAGTGGAGCTCTTTCATCACCATCACCCGGTCGTTTTATATTCCCACTGCTAGGGCACGTGCCTTCCCTATGGTCAGTTTGAAAGAATGAGCCATGAATTACTCTTCACGTCACACGTGGCGTGGATAGTTGACGAACGAATTTTGTATATTCATCTCTGCTGGGCGATGGATGATACACGAGAAAAAAGCGGCAAGAGGTTTCCGAGCCGCTCGCTCGAGTCTTTCTCTACCCTAAATTTTTCCGATAAATTATAATATAGAATCTCAGAATACGTATAGAATATAGAATTGCGGATAAAGCCACACACAGCACAGCCCACAAGCACAGACTAAGTAATCCACAAGTCGCAATCGCAACACAATATTCAAATAACTAGTGTATTGGGCTTAGAGCATAATGCTCTAAGGTCTAAGGTATTGGGTAATAAGGCTAATGAGTAAGCGCGAAACAATATGTCAAATATTATTATGCGCCCATTAGCTTAGGAGATAAGTAGGTAAACGGAGGTAGGCTTTTCTTGCCCAAGCAGTGGGGAGGGGATATAAAATGAGCTGGTGATGATTATAATATAAAGGCGTACCTATATACTTTACTAAAATTCAATAGTATTCAAAAGGAATTACTTAGTTGTCATGTATCAATTTCGCCTCGGCGGCTGAGTGACGAAGTGATACCCAAAGGTCCTGGGTTCGATTCCCAAGTCGGGCAAAGTGTGTTTCGGACTATTCGATGTATAGCCCGCCGGTCCGCCGGAGGCCCGTGTTGCTCTATGATAGCCCGGGTTTGTGGACACAAACAGTCTTATAGAGTGACGCTTACCGGAAGGTAAAATGTGGAAGAACAAAGGAAGATAGAGTAGGAATAATATAGTCACAAGCTCGATGCGCAATACACAATTATTTATTGTATTTTCACAAAATAAATCTATTCGAACAAAACAGTTTGTTATTTCTTTTACAAGACAAGTGACATCAATAGAAAAAAACAAAACGTCCGTCATCAATACGAGGAGGTAAGACTATGTACAAGCAAAAGAGTATTTTATGCAAACTCCTTGATGCCGTCCTTAACACTTTCCCACATCAATGAGTTTCAGTCCCAGCTTGTCTCTGATCCTCTGTAGACATGGCTTCGGAACTGCCTTCGTAAGAATGTCAGCCAACTGATCTGCAGAACTTGTCTTCTTGACTTCCACTAGACCTTCTTGTACTGCTTCCCTTACAAAGAAGTGTCTGATCCTAATGTGTTTTGTCCTCTTATGGAACTCTGGATTGTGCGCAAGACGAATCGCAGCTTCATTGTCTACATGTAGGATAGGGATCTCTTCCACATGTGTCAGCTGTGTGAATATTTGCTGTAGCCATATCAGCTCACGAGCACCTTCGCTTGCTGCAACTATTTCAGCTTCGGTCGTTGAGATGCTAACTGATGCTTGACGTTGACTGAGCCAGGAAACTGCTGCTCCGCCAAAACAAGTTATCACACCAGTGGTTGATCTTCCAGTTTCGGTACAACCTCCGTGGTCAGCATCACTGTATCCAATAATGCCGCTTGTTGTTGTCGAATCTCCATATTGAATCCCTAATGATAAGGTGCCTTTCAAATATCTGAAGATTCTCTTAACTTTCAGCCAGTCACTTGCGGTCGGGTTTTCTAGGTTTCTAGAAACTACTCCCACTGCGTAGGCTATATCGGGTCGGGTGCCCGTCATCAGGTATGCCAAAGCTCCTACGGCTTCTCGATAAGGAAACCTTCCTACAGCTTTCCCATTTTCGGTACACTCTCTTTCTATAGGCGTAGTGACTGGATTGCAGTCAGACATTCCAAAACGTTCCAGTATTTTCTTTGTATAAGCTTCCTGCTTGACCAGGATGGAACCATTTTCATGTCGCTCTATTTCGAGTCCAAGGTAGTAGGACGCTTTCTTGGTCGTGATCTTCAGTGATCCGCTTAGTTCCTTTAGGAATTGATCAGCCAGTTCCTTGTCTGTAGCGGCTACGAGCCCATCATCCACATACAGTGTAATGAGGATCTTCTTATCTCCAATCTTCATGGTAAAACACACACCACAGCCGTTTTTGTGTGCTGGATCCACGCTTGGCGACCACCCCGCGGGCGCGGCTGCCGCTAGAAAGTTTTCGCGTCGTTTTACAGCAGCCTTAGGGCGTATGCTAAAACCTAAAACTCAAGCAGACCCGCTCAGTGTGCGCCTGCCTGTGTTTTTATGAGACAATCGCATTTTGGGAATTTTCTTTTTTGAAAAAGATGGCCGTGGCCGGCCTACTTGATATAACCTTTTCACGGAGGTCTTGTGGGCGGCGAGCAAAAGGTTCTTCAAGCCGTAATCGAAAATTCGAGACATCTTCAGAGGGTTTCTAAAGATGGCATCACGTAAGCATGTCCTCTCAGCCCCTACTAGATTCTACGAGGCGTTCGGATCGGATCGATGATCGAGTACATACCTACCTACCTACTTGCGAAACACTCAACAAGCTTGCACGTTCTCTTGTTTCCACAAGTTTGTCACTAGATGTCGCTATTTCGAACCCATACAAATTATAAACTTTAACACTATAAAAAAACTCGCACCAAATACGCCAAATACTATTAATACAAATAACAAACCTTAGATGAATGATTGGTTAAACAAGGTGCCTAGTGCGATTTTTTTTTTTTCCTTTAGTTGATGGCTTCGTGCGATTAGCACATTTAGCCAGTGTCAAAGTAATTTTTCTTACAAGTAATACATAAATATACAATTCCTTTCAGTACATAATGATGATGAATGATAATAGAAATGAGAAGTGAGAAATGATATACCCCCCGACCCCTCGAGTATCTCAGTAAAGATGTGGGGCTTTACTAAGTCCTCGGGCAGACTTCTTGAGAGAATTTGAAAAGTGAAGTTGCACTGTTTTGTTTCATTTGCCAACACTCATGCACACTCACGAACACTTAACGGTTAATAATCCACCATTATTTCACATTAATATTCGACTTAGCACAAATTTTAGAAAATAAAACAAAATCGCAGACATGACTCTTCACTTTCCCGCCAAGAAGCCCCGTGCGATTTTTATTTACCAGTCAACCATTATATTTTTTTTTTTATGAGAATTTTTATAGCAACATTTTTACTCTCCCTAAGTACTCTCCTTGTTTGTTTGATGGATTCCTATAGCAATTAGAAATATAGAATTTATAATTACTGCTAAAGTAGATAATACTGGTGTATTCAAGTATTGATTTTGATTAAAAACAGTATGTTATAAACAATATGATTTTATTTATTGTAACAATTTGTGACTTCATTTCATACAGACCACTTGGTCTGCATACTTATGCAGATAGCCAGAATAAGTAGGTACCTGTTTTAGCACAACTTACCTTATTATGAGATTCATATTCTAGTCTTATTTATATATTATGTACATTTAAATACAGTATATGTTATTGTACTAAAACAAAATAAGTCTTGGCAGCCCTTCCACATTGCTAGTGTAATTTTAAAGCAGCAATATAATATAAAATAAAAAGTATACCATAATTCTACTGATTGTAAAACATGTGAACACGCATTACATTAAGCTAACTCAACATGATTTATTGTATAAAGCTCTATTTACATATTTCATATACATGGAATGAAGCTAAAATGCTTAGGGTCAATTTAAATATATTTATTATGTGGCAGATAGCCTATCTACTATTATTTCTTATTTGTTTGCAACAGAATGTGTGTAGAATTATATATAACTATAATCGCTCTACAAGTCTTGTCACTTCCATACACATCAGTGTAAATGATAAGTGAAATCAGTCCATTTCTTACGTTTTTACGTTATATTGATTTACGCTATAATTTTTTTACATTTCTACATCATGTGTTGGCTTTCAGCCATTTCTCTTCTTCTTTTTTCAGATTCAAGTGTCAAATAGACTGGAACCCTGCCACCTCTCAACTTCTCTCTTTTATGTACTTTTAGTTGATGTTTGAGCATTTGCCTTCTATAGCCAAATGCTTTACCGCAGATGTTGCAAACGTGATCTTTAACACCTGTATGGTCAACCTTCAAATGAAGTTCTAGTTCACGTTTCGTATAAAACCCTCGGTCACACGCATCACACTTGAAGTCACGCTCTTCTTTGTGGATGAGCACATGCCTTGTCAAGTTACCCTTATTTACAAACCGCGCAGGGCATTCTGAACACTGATATGGCTTTTCACCAGTGTGAGTACGCATATGCATCTTTAAACACTCATTAAACCTTCCTCTGTATGGGCATAGTGAACATTGAAAAGGCAAATCATCAATGTGTGTGGCTCGATGTCTACTGAATTGACCTTGCATTCTGAACTTCTTCCCACAGAAATCACACATAAACGGTTTTTCTTGACCATGCAATTTCATGTGATTCCTAAACGATGAGTGCATGAAAGATTTGTTACATATTGGGCAGGTCTGTCTGAAATTCTCATGTTCATCAGACAATCTGTGCGCTTGGTAATCTTCAAAACCTTTAAAATCCATATCGCACCTCCTGCATCTCCATTTCCTTTCTTTTTTCACCTTTTTGCTTTTATATTCGTAAGTTTCATCATCATCCATTTCCTCAGCAGAGCCATTAGTATTATCATCTTCATATGAGGGTTCTATTGGATCTACAATGTCTTCTTCTGGATTCCGCAACAATTCATCTGTTTTTTGTGCCGTTTTCCTGAATGAGATTGCATTCAAAAGTTGCGTGTAACAATTGGAGCATAGATATTTCGTGTAAGCATCATCTGCTTCGACTTCTATCGCTGCAAAAGTCTTCAACGCTTCAGAAACATCTTCCACTAGATCGTTCCCGTAGATTGGTATGTGGCCCTCGTTCAAACAGACTCTACAAGTATTTTCTTCTTCTGCCTCTTCGTTTCTGTCTTCAGCTTCTGATGAAGAATCATTAGATACATCTTCGTCGTTAGATGGATGCCCTCTTTTTTTGGAAACTTGTTGGCAATGTAGCATTTTAAATATCATAAGAGGTCCTACCATTTTGGATAAATGGACCACGCTAGGCACTTTCGAGAAAAATAAGTGCTCACTACTGCTCACTGCGCTCTACTTACCTACTAGATTAAGTAAATAAGTAGGTAGGTACTTATTTTTGTTGACGTCTGGCTGTGGCCCACTGTGGCCGCCGCTGACCGTTCCGTAGCTTGCTGCTGCTGGCTTGATCATCTGTCAATTGTCAAACTTTCAAAAATGGATTGGCTTTATGGTTGTAACATTAGCCAATATTTTTATTTGTATAATGACCATAAATGGTAGGGAGGGAGGGGCTGATGCATTATATATAAGTGATAAATATTAAAGTGCGAAAATGAATCAAAACTACAAGCATGCATTATTCAACAAATAACTTCAAAAGGCTGCTTGGGCTTGAACTCTTTGTCTTCTTTAAATGACAGCTGGCTTGTTTGTTCTCGTCGAAGAAAACTAAACTTACATAGGAGTTTTCACCCGAGTTCTTTGTGTAAAAGCACGTGTTGTGAGGCTCCATTTTAAACTCAATCTACCGTACAATTATTCTTTCATAATATAATTAAATACACTTGAAATTGGCTTAATGCTAAACGCGAAGCCATTAATTAAGATATAATAATAATAATAAACTTACATACACAAACTAGGTAGTAGTCTTGTGCTTAATCGGACACTTTTCGGTTTAGTACTGTACTAGTACAGTCCGAGTAAAGTACTAGTACACCTTATTAGTACTAATAGTACCTAACAGTACATGTAAATAAAGTCGTTACCTACCTATCTATACCGCTGACCTCTGTAATGAACACTGTAATGTATAATAGAGATAGAGGCCAGTGCGCTATCCTCTATAGACTCACTGCTGTTTTAATCTATTTTGGCACTGTTATCTTATCAGCCAACTAAATAGCTTTAAAACTGTTGTTTGCCAAAAGTAGCCACTTTTATTCGAAACCATTTTAAAATTATTTAAGTGTATGTTGGAACAGGGTAAAGCTATTCAATAAATATTAGACGTTATTAAGCACAGACTCAAATACTCAATCACTTCAGGGCGCTTTAACAAAGCGCGATCACTCGCTCACACTACACACTAGCTGGTTTTTGAACAATTTCAGTAATCTTAGCGCTAAATACAGCTGAGCAAGATTTTCTATCAATAAAACGTACGTATTCGATAGCGATTGCAACAACTATCTCGCTTTCTCGTGCATACAGTACGTTTGTTCCTTCGCTCGGACATTCGGAGTAATTCGGACAAGCAACATAAGCACTTGAGTTGAGTGTAGCGACCTACATAGTCTACGGTAGCGACTAGCGGGAGGCGGTGTACTAATAGTCCAACTGTCCGATTAAAAGTTTACGTTCGGTAACGTTTCTTTTCGTACAGTGCCGAGTATCGTTACCTATTAGTACTTAGTACGCGTACTACACAACACTACTAGGTAGAGATATGTACTATGCTTACATACTAAATAGAAGTGTTTGTGATGTGAATTATCAACAATGTTCACGCTAGGAACGCGTATTATAATTTACCTAGCTGTGTTCCCCTACATGAACTGCTGAAGTCACTAGATTACGGTGAAAACTACAATCTTTTCTAGCAAAACAAAAGTAAAAATGTAATAAAACTTAGAGCGACGACGTGGTTGTTGGTTCAGGTACCTATCGTAGAATACTCTAAAAAGTTATAACTTCCGATAATTGTTTGAATTTAATAAAAAAGGATAAAACAAGTTGTAAAACAATTTACATAATTACATTTCATTCAAAATGGTTGGACCACTGTTGTTGTTCAAAATCTTACACTGCAGGAAGAACTGTCAAATGTCGTCTTCTTCATCACCTAAAGAGGAAACTAGCATCCCTGAAAACTCTTCGGAACGGCGACGTTCGAAAAGACTTAATCGGGACTACTCGAGTAACACCTGTAGAGTATGTTTAAAAGAAGGCGATATACCAATATACGGCAGTGCGGACGCTGACGATATTCCGGAGGCATTGCTTACATTCGGAGGGGTGCAAGTTGAGAGAGAAGATAGTTACCCTAAATATTTATGTCAGACCTGTCATGCTCTTTTACAAGGAGCAATTTTGTTTCGAAAAACTGCCCAGCAGTCTGACCAAGAGTTGAAAAAAACATGTAAACGCGAAATTATTGAAGATACAAATGATTGGAGTAACACCGGTGAAGACAATTCAGCTGAATACTTTGAAGATGGTGAGGAAGAACTAAAAATATTCAACTGTAAAAGGTGTGACTTGCAATTTACAACTTTCAAGGAGTTCTGTGATCATAGACTATCAGAGGAACATGAAAATAAAAGAATCACATGTAAAATCTGCAACAAATCATACACCGCTTTGTATTATAAGAAACATGCAGCGATTCACAAGCCTGATTGTACGTTCATGTGTGATATTTGTGGAAAGAAATTTATTATTCAAGGGCAGTTTGCACGACATCGTGTTACTCATTTCTATAAACTACCCTTTAAATGTGCGCATTGTCCTTATAGGGGACGGTTTAGTGAGTCTCTTAAAATGCATATGCGGTCGCACACTGGTGAAAAGCCGTATCAATGCTCTGAATGCGCTGCACGGTTTGTCAGCAAAAGCAACCTGAACAAACATATGTACACTCATAAAGCTGATCATGATTTTAAATGTGAATCTTGTGGAAGAGGTTTTTACACTAAACGGACATTAGAGTTGCACATCAAAGTTGATCATGTGGGCATAAAAGATCACATATGTAATATATGTGGTAAAGCTTTTGGATACAGAAAACAGATGATGAAACATCAACTGAAAGTACATAAGAGACAGAAACTCAAATCTGGTAGAATGCCATTGTATTTACAAGTGGAAAAAATGGGTGCAAGTGTTGAAACATAGGCTGAAAAGCAGCTAGAAATTAAAATATTTGTATGGTAACTGCTAGCATATAGGGAGCTCCTTAACCACTGAGATATTATGGTTTTGCTATTTTATTCAGGCCTTGTAAAAAGTATTTTATAAGCTAATTCTGTCAACAATGTGGTATCTCTAATATTATTTCAAAGATGTTATTGGTGTTTAAAGATTTTATTTAAAAAAAAGTTGAGCATTAACAATGTTAAATGTATGTTCATAAAAAGAACATATAATTGCGTATTTGATACAACCTTTGTACTGTATACATAAGTTATAATTATGTAACAAAAGAAATATGTAGGCAAACAGTTTTTTTTTTAACTTTAGGAGGTTGCCAGTCTTACTTGGCTTTGCATATTTCTTTACTGATATTTGTGTAATATAAGAAAGAAACAAGACATGAATTCCAAAAATAGTTGATAGGTGCTAGATTTCACTAATCTTTCCCTATTATAGTGCAGAAATGAAAATGCTAATAATGTGTAAACATGTATTTGGAATATTTGATTAAAACCGGCAGGCAAGTGAATGGTTCGGACTTCAGACCGCGCATGTTCTTGTTTGCGATTATTTGACTTATGTGCAAATACAGCTCTAAGTTGCAAACAAATAGCACAAATAGGCCCCATACAGATTGCCTATTTTGTACAAAATATGCTAAGCCAAGTGAGGTCACATACCTAAGGTAAATAAGACTACATTTATTTACTATGTAAATAGTAAGGGACATGATCTTACATTAATTTTACGCTAATAAGCTGCAAAAAACGGCAAATTACAATTTGAAAAAGTGTTGAAAAAATTTCCACAGGCTGGTTTCGAACCTGCACCTCATGACATGCCAGGGGCCTAACCGCCTAACCGACCGCTTTGACTTCGTGTGTGGTTTATGACGTCATCTTGTCGTTTCGTGCCGCCTATAACAGCAATATCGAAAGCTATAGCCTTTAACTTTTGATATTGCTTTCATAGGTGGTGCAAGGTGGCAAGATGAAGTCATAAACTATACGAGTAATCAAAGCGATCGGTTAGGCGGTCGGGGGGCGGGTCAAGAGGCCACGATAGCATAGTGGTAGTGTACCTTACCCGTCATGTCATGGGGTTCGGGTTGCCTGTGAAATTTTTTTAACACTTGAATATTTTTTTGGTTTTTCAAATTATGAATAGGTATAACTTTTATTATTGCTAACATCAGCCAACAATATAATTATTATATCCAGTAGGTACCTATCTGAAATACTTGTAATTATGTATAATATGAAATATAAGTTTTAAAAGTATCAATTTGATTTTTATTTAGTTCATTTTTAAAGCACCATTATTTTTCAAATATTAATATTTTCACTTTATAACCCCTAGACTGTTGAGGTATTAGTTAGTTATTTAATAAGTAAGTAGTAAGTTATTTATTTTGTTGCTTTCGATAAAAGTTGGTTCTCAATCTTATCTCCCTTCAACATGAATTTCCCGTTTCTAGTTGCGATCTACTTTGACCAAGAAGCAAGTTACAGAATTTGTGCTTGAACTTAAATCAAAGGCTAAATTAATTATAATTATAATTATTTAAAGTTAACGTTGCATTTCGTTTTCATAACGCTTGCCGCCAGTAAAATCTCCAAAACTACCCTCTTACAGTTTGACCACCTTAAGAGCGTTTACGCCGCACACTAGCGCCGCCAATGAAAAAAAACATATCTAGTACCTAATTAGAGATAGAAAATCAAATTATATTATGCTCAACAAACTATTTGAATTAAGTAATTTAGCATTTTTACGTCACCTAATGAACATCTGACATGGTTTAGTTAAATAAGAAGTTACAGCTAAAAACGGCCACTTTTACATAGGTGACGTAATACATAACCATAACATAGGTGACGTAAAAATGCTAATTACTTCATTCGAATAGTTCGTTGAGCTTATTTTGATTTGCTATCTTTATTACTAGAAATGTTTTTTTTCATTGGCTGCGCTAGTGTGCGGCGTAAACGCTCTTCTAACGGTTCTTATAGGTTTTTGAAATCGAAAACACTTATTTGATGACAGAGGAAATTAAAATCTCCTATTTCCTAATATTATTTTGTCTAAATTGAACTTTATTAAACTATTGTAGAAATCTAAAATTATACATACTTAGTATTTATTTACACTTTACAGTATAGAAAAAATACACACGGGCATTTTCGCCAGTAGACGTCCCTTCGCTTTTTACGATGTTCTACTAATTTCCATGGCATTTTTTAATAATCTGTCTGGACTACTAACTCAAATATTATGTTATATCGGAGATTGTACATTCCTTTTTACTTCTAAATATTAAAAATAGAAGAAAGCATGTGTTATAATTTAAAAATATATTTTTTAACTTAAAATGATGATCATTTTTTACATGTCCCATACTGACTAGTTGAAGTTTAGAACTTCGTTGTTCATTTATTGTTAGCTCTATGCAGTCGCGAAGTATTTTACTTGATGCATATAATAATGAATTTGAGGAAATGTAGTGTAAATTATTGAAAATACATGTACATTATTTTTAAAACTCATTTAATTACTGGTGTCGGATTTTGGTCCTGACATGGAATTCAATTTTGTAACCGCCTTTTTGCAAAGAAATTGTATGAAAACTACCAATGAATGTTACTTTTTACGGTCCAGCAACACTAAATCAATTCCGGTGAATATTTTTTCTTGAACTGGCAAGAATCATGTTCTGTCCGTGCAGGTTCTAACTCGTGGTCGAGACAGGTACAAAAAGTTTGCTCTGCTTTGTAACCGTTAAAATAAAAGTTAAATCAAGGACTTGCGGCTTAGGCCTAATGCGAAAGGTAAGTTAGACTATATTGCAATGCATACATAATACATTTATAACCATTAGGCTCACACTTTAACAGATTTTACAGTTTTTAGCTGCCGAAATGGAGGAGCGTTACTTCCACTTTGTTTGGTTACATATAGGATGGAACCTCATAGTTACAAAGTGGAAACATAAAGTCGAATTCACATGTATTTTTTCAAAAATAAATGTTTTGCGAACCAGGTACTGTAAATATAATAAAAGTTGGTGTTGTAAAAGGCAATCGTTTAAATTTCATGTATTTTGCTTTGCACACCTACTTTGTCTCGGTGATGTGTGTGGTGTCAGTGGGTTTACTGATTTAGTTTAATTAATCATACTTGCACTTTTTATGTGACCTTGAGACATATCTCGTAGCACTGGCTCTTTTTCCAAAATTTCTAGTACTCAATCTCGGAAACGAGTACAGCCTTTTAATAAGGTACCTCTTGTGCTCAAAAATCCATTAACTACTGTTGTTTCACGACACTTTATTTGTAAATTGTGCAACATCAAAAATTATTTGTTTTGAAACAGATGATTAAATGTAATTCATGTCAAAATTAGGTTTGCAGGGATTGCTCTGGTGAAGCATATCCAATTGAGTATTTTTGTGACAAATGCTTTGAATAATTTTATTTACATTGTGATTGTGACTTTATATTTCCATTTTGTAACTTTCGTATTCAATTTTGTAATCTGTCCCATTTTTCAAATACCCTATGTTTGATATAACATAAAGGAGCTTCAATCAAATGAAACTCGAAATCTTCTTCTTAAACTTGTAATTTTGTTAAATTATATAACGCAGAGTTCCGATTGTGACGATACAGAGAAGTGAAGTAAATTCACAATATTTTAGCAAGTACCTACATTATACAGAACTAAAAATACTCCTACAAAATACCATTAACACATGCTACGATAGCAGCGATTGCCGTTCCAAACATTCAGGCACTTGGGCCTAAACATCTTCCCGCCCGTTGAAAGGAAGCCTTTCAAGCATCAAGTTCTTCTGCCGACGGCAAGCGACAAAGACGAACCAGGGGTCTACGAACACATCCTTTCGTCGTCTGAATGTCCGCAACACGGGATATTCCGTCTGATCCAGGGTATAAACGGGATACTCTTCCTAGACGCCAGTTCAATGGAGGAACGTAGTCCTCTTGAAGAACAACCATGTCGCCGACGTTCAGCTTAGCCTTATTAGATCTCCATTTCACCCTTTGTTGTAATTCCGAGATATATTCCCTTTGCCATCTCTTCCAATAGTGCTGTCGTATTTGTTCGAGGCGGGCGTACCTTCGCAGACTATTCTCGTTGCAGTTTTCCAATCCAGGTTAGGGAAGTGCAGTTAGAGGTCTACCAATGATAAAGTGTCCCGGTGTAAGGGAAAGGAAGTCATTGGGAGAGGACGACAAGGGGCAAATAGGACGGCTATTCAAAATAGCCTCCACTTGAGCAAATAACGTAGAAATTTCTTCGAACGTTAGGTGACTGTTTCCTAAAACTCTTTTTATATGGTGCTTAGCGGACTTAACTCCCGCTTCCCATATTCCGCCAAAGTGCGGAGCGTAAGCCGGTGAGAAAATAAACTTAATACCCTTCTGATTAGCAAAGTCAGATAGAGGTTCGTAATTTTTCTTTAAAAACTCTCCTATTTCCCTTGCAGCAGCGACAAAGTTTCGACCGTTGTCGCAAAATATTTCCTCCGGTTTACCTCTGCGAGCGATAAATCTTTTTAGCGTCATTACAAAAGCATCTTTTGATAAATCACTCACAGCCTCAAGATGGACACACTTAAAGCGCATGCAAACAAATAAACATAGATAACATTTTATTAATTTACTACCGCGACCCTTGCGATTTAAAATATTAAATGGACCAGCAAAATCTAAGCCAGTCGACAAAAACGGAAAGTTGGGAGTGATCCTTTGTGTTGGTAGAACACCCATTTTAGGACATAATGTCTTTCCGCGGATGCGACGACAGCGTGTACACAATTATTGACAGTCCGTCTAGCGAGATGCCGTCCATTAACAGGCCATACAGTTTCTCTAACTGTAGCTAATAATAATTGGGGTCCAGCGTGCATACTATTTAAATGTTCGTTTTGGAAAATAAGCTTCGTCAAATTGTGAGAAGCATGCAATAAAATAGGATGTCTTTTTTCGTAAGCATAATCTGAGGCCTCAATACGACCTCCAACTCTAATTAAATTATTTTTATCTAAGAAGGGAGACAATGACAATAGAAATAGAAATAGAAATATATTTATTGCTTATTAAGTGTATATAAAGATCTTATTCTAGGTAAAATGTAGGTGGCTTATAAACTTAATTACCCTTTTCAGGTATTGCAATTCACTTAAATTAATATTAACAATTCAAATTATGAAAAATATGGGTTAAAATATTCTGTTAAATTATAGAAGGCTTTTCCCATCAACCAGGTTTTTAATCTGATTTTAAAAATTTGGAGTTTAATCCTTTCAGTTCTAAGGGTAGATGATTAAAAACTTTTATTCCTGTAACAAATGCACTTTTGTAATACATATTGTTATTGATCATTGGTATACATAAGTTATGTCTATATCTGCTACGAACATTCGGACGATCAGATACCTTATTTTTAAAATACTCCATATTATTCTTAATAAAGCAAGATATTTCCAGAATATAAATACTGACTAAAGTAAGATAACCTTTTTCTCTAAAAATATTTCGAACAGTTTCATCGGAAAACAAGCTATATATAATGCGCAAACATCTTTTCTGCAAAATAAATGCTGACTCAACATCTACAGAGTTACCCCAAAAAATAATACCGTATGTCAGGAGTGGGTAAACTTGACCAAAATATGAAGCTCGTGCTACTTTTACTGAAGTGGTTTCAACGAGTATAGATAAAGCATAGCAGCAACTAGACATTTTATTTTTTATTTTAGTTATATGGGATTTCCAATTTAGATGGGCATCTATTGTAACACCAAGAAAGTTTATTTCATTGACTTCGTTTATTTTAGTGCTTGAATTTTGATTTTGAGCTTAAATTCTTATTTTTAGATAGTAAATCGTATTCAATAGGATAAATTTCCTTCTGAGCAATAGTGTACAAAAAATTAAATGACTCATTCAATTCTTCAATACTCAATTGACCTTTACGTTTATTTGTTTTACTTTTAAGATTGAAAATAAATCTAAATATATATGCATAAGTTCTTTGGAGTTTACTTAATTTAGAATAGTTCTCAAATTTAACTATTTTATCTGAACTTGTAGTAGTGAGATTAGATTTTATTTCAGTCAATGGGACGCTAGTGTTAGATTTTAAAACAGGCCAGTAAGTCTCATCTTTAAGCAAGAAGCTAGGACCAGACCACCATTGACTTAGACAAACTATTTGACTGAAATCTACCCCTCGGGAAATGAAGTCTGCCGGATTAGCAGTAGTGGGCACATAACGCCAATCCGAAGGTCGTGTTCTTTCATTAATTTCTATTATTCGGTTAGCCACAAAAGATTTTAATTTCTTGACATCGTGGCCAATCCATGCCAACACAGTGGTTGAATCACACCAATGAAATAATTTATCAGGTACTAATCTTAGTGATTCAGTAACAGCATTGCACAGCCTGGAGGCCAGAACAGCGGCAGCCAACTCTAACCGCGGAATGGTACTAGGTTTTAAAGGTGACACCTTGGATTTAGCACACAGTAGTCTCACAGAGACAGCGTTGTTGACGTTTACCGACCGCACATTTAAGCATGCTCCATAAGCATACTGCGACGCGTCACTGAAGGAATGTAATTCTATATATATAGGTGAATCGCAAATGACCCACCTTGGTATTTGCAAATTAGACAGACAATTTAGGTTTTTAACAAAGTTTAGCCATTATTGTTTTATTTCATTTGAGACTGGCTGGTCCCAGCCAACCTTTTGCTGCCATAGTTTCTGTAAAACTATTTTTGGGCGAATTATACATGGACTCAGTATACCCAGTGGATCAAATAACTTGAAAGCGTTTGACATTATGAATCTTTTTGTTAGATGTTCCGTTTTAGGAATAGGTTTGATTGGGAAATGTAAACAATCATTTGAGGGATCCCACCCAAGTCCAAGCGTACTTGAGGACTCGCTGATAGTTAAGTTCTTTAGTGTATCTACATTTGAATTTTGAAAGAGATTTTGTAAATTACTTCTAAACTTTCGTAAATTAAAACAACCTGAAAGCAAAGCTGCCGATACGGCTTTTTGTATGTAACGTAACTCAACTTCGCTGTTAGAGCCAGTCACTAGGTCATCGATATAAAAATCATGTTGTATGATTGTTTTAACTAGCTCGTCCTCCTGTTCATATCCAATTTGGTTGATACACCTTGTGCTTAAGTAGCTCGCACTTGCCGTACCGTAAGTGAGAGTATTAAGCTTTAAGGTTTTAATGGGCTGGGACTCCGTTTCTCTCCACAAAATGAGCTGCAGGTTTGTATCAACACTACTTACTTGGACTTGGCGATACATTTTTTCAATATCGCCAGTCAGTAGATATTTATACTGCCTAGCTCGTACTAAAATTGAAAAACCAGACAAGGAGGGGGCCGAGCCGTCAAACACAACGCGTAGCTTGGTTGACTCACTACTACTCTTGAACACGGCATGGTGACATAAGAAATATGACGGATTTGGTTTTGCCACTTTAGACTCCGTGAGATGGCCTAGATCGGCATATTCCCTAATAAACTTAGTATAATCAATCTTTAACTGAGGATTCCTATAAAACCTTTTTTCCAAATTTAAAAAACGTCTTTTGGCTAAGGCGTATGAGTCGCCAAGACAGTCGGATGTATCAATTAACGGCAACTTCACGCAGAATCTACCATTACCCAAGCGCACAGTATGCGTTAAAAAATGAAGTTCGCATTCCTTATCACCTTTGCTTATGATATTTTTAGCAGGAAGCTCTTCCAACTCCCAAAATTTGTTTAGCATATTTTCAATTTTATCGTCAGAGTCTTTAGTTATCAGACTATGATTACATTTTATAGATGATGATTTATTTGGTACTAGGGAACCCACTATCAACCACCCCAGTTTTGAACTTCTTAATTTAGTATTATTAGAACCTAGACAAAGCTCTTTATTTCCCAAAATTTCCCAAAAAATGTCAGCACCAATTAACATATCAATTGGGCTTGGTTGGTGGAAATTGGGATCGGCTAGTTTGATATTACTTGGCAGTTTTAAAGTGGTGGGATCTAATGGTGTCTTTGGTAGGTCACCAGTTAGGTTATTTAAAACAAAACATGATATATTGCTTGTAAATTCGCTATTAAGAGATTTGATTTGAGTAGTGCAACTTTCCTTTACTAGATTAGTACAATTGTTGCCAATACCAATTATCTTTAGTGTTTCAATTTCAATAAGATCTAAGCTTAATTTTTTTCTTAATCTTTGGGTCATAAATGATGACTGACTACCACAGTCCAGTAAGGCTCTTACGTTGTGTTTTGCTCCAGTTTGCGGGTTACATACTTCAACCAAAGCCGTACTTAAAATAACTTGGTTGTTGCTGACATTTAGCTGTCCAGTTTGGCAAACAACTTCAGTACCTTTGTTTGCTTCTAAAGCTGGGTTGTGGAGAAGACTATTGTGCCTCTTTTTGCATTCTCTACAAGGGCCCATTCGACACTCGCTAGTGGGATGTCCTTGTCTAAGACAGTTCTGACACAATTTATACTTAGCTACATCGGCTAATCTTTCTTTGACGGATTTAGCCTTGAATGTAGCACAATCATATATTTTATGGTTTGCATTACAAATAACACATGAAAATACATTTTGTTTTAATTGGCTACTAGCGCTAGCAAATGATTTAGTGTACGCAGATCGTTCTTGTTTATAATTGGAACTATTATTTTGCGATGCCGGAGTAGCAGATCTTACGCTATTAGAAACACCCTTTGACAAATTATTTTCGTATTTATTGCGGTTTAATGATTCTAACACGTCTGCGCGATCTATCAAGAACTTATGAAACTGATCTAAATTAGGCACATCAGCAAGTGTGTTGCGGTATTCTTCCCACTTCATTAATGTACGACTATCAAGCTTAGAGGACAACATGAATATTATTAGAGTATCCCACTTATCTATCGGCTGTCCCAAGTTTGCTAAGGCACGTAAATTCTTTGTAACGTGATCAACAAGAAAACGCAAGGACCGCTCTGTCTCGCGACAAATAGAATGTATATTAAACAAAGAACTCAAGTGGTGATTGATTAAAAGCCTCTTGTTATCATACCGCTCGCAGAGTAATTTCCAGGCCTCAGCATAGTTCGCTGACGACACCTCGAGATTCGATACAATTCTTGCGGCATCGCCTTCCAAATAAGAGATTAAGTAATGGAATTTATGAATTGGTTTAATACGGCTATTGTTGTGTATCAGATTCTCAAAGGTGTCCCGGAACTCCAACCAGCGAAAATAAGTGCCATCAAATTTAGCGATTTGTATTTGAGGTAATTTAAAACTAACTTCTTGCTCGAGAGTACAATGAGCTTCGTGAGAAATTGATGCACGTCTTATGTCGGTTTCAGCTTGGCTATATTGTTCGATTAAAGTTTTAGCTGCAGCAATGTTATTGATAATATCGCTTTCAATGCTCTCTCGCTCATCAATTTCGGAATCAATATTAGAAGAATTTAAAACCTCTATTTCACTTTGCAAGTCGTCGAACTTTACCGACAAGGCCTCAAATTTGCTCAATTTTAGATTTAATTCAACCAATGCAATTTTCGAAAGTTCTTCTACATCACTAGTAACCTTTAAATATTTTTTAAATTTAGTTATTTGCCCTTTTATTGAGCTACGCTTTGTAATTAACTGGCTTAACCTTTCATTAGCAGCGCTTATTGAGGCCTTTTCAGTAGGATTCGACATTATTGATTAATAACAATTGCGTCAATAACCAAAACAAAAGATGAAAATAATAAAAAAGTATTCTCACGCTCCTCAATTTAATTGAACAGGAAACCGGTTTGTTGCAACTCCCGCTGATAAAGCGCCGCGGTTGATACAATAGCACAGCTGTGTAGCCGCACGTACCCACTGGAATAGTCGGCACAATATTTCAATAACGAGATAAAAACATGTAGTTTATTTGTTTATTTTTGTATTAAGGGACAAGATAAATCTGACAAAATTACTAAGGTACTTATTGCGACCAATATATTATTATTATTTGGATCAAACGAAACTTACCTACTAACTAGAAAATGACTATTCCGTAAATGGAATGAACAATTTAAGTGCATGCACCCTGATACAGTACAATTCTAAAATTAATCAATCTTTTACTTTGATAAACAAGGCGGTACTTCGATAATGCCGTTGTACATAAGTTAGACAGTGAAATATGCCTTTAAAACTTATATTATAATAGAAAGTTAATATATCATTACATGCTACCTAATTGATGAACTTTAAAAATGCATGTTAATCACGCGCAAAAATATAAAACAGTCATATTATTTATTTAGAAGTTTCCTTTTGATATCTTTTCTAATAATAAAATTTGTAGTAGGTATAATGGTTAATTTTAGCAAGTGAAGATTATCTTTACAGTAACGTTAATGTGTTTTGGATATTTTGGATAGGACTTTAGGCAAAATTCAGGTAGGGCACTTAGGGATGATGGACAGAATGACACTTATCTTTTAGATCTCACTCCGGTGGTAAAACTTTTGCTGCTTCACTGCTCCGTATTAGCTAGATCTTCAGAATGTATTGATTTAGTATTTATTCCATCTTTAATCAGTCCAGGTCTCCAATTGCCAATTTATTGCATCATCTTCGAGTAGCAATGACGAAATTGCAATCAACTTGCATCAAATATCTTCTTGTCCCCTCATGGGCCACCAATTTATGTTTGATATAACATAAAGGAGCTTCAATCAAATGAAACTCGAAATCTTCTTCTTAAACTTGTAATTTTGTTAAATTATATAACACAGAGTTCCGATTGTGACGATACAGAGAAGTGAAGTAAATTCACAATATTTTAGCAAGTACCTACATTATACAGAACTAAAAATACTCCTACAAAATACCATTAACACATGCTACGATAGCAGCGATTGCCGTTCCAAACATTCAGGCACTTGGGCCTAAACACCCTTAAAATAAAAATTTCTTAAAAAGATTACTGTTGTTTAATTTTTTTATGCTAAGGTAAAAGTAGATGTTTATGTTCGTATTATACATTATTTATTTAGTTATATTGGACGTTCTGAGCACAATGGCAAAGAAAATCAGTGTCCATTATGGACCACTTAGTGAAAAGTAAATCTTATTTCACTCATAAAATTATAACTAGAGCCGTTAGCGCTTCTGTTTTTTTCTAATTTATCAAGCTATGCGTAACTTATGTAATGCAGTAAAAATACAAAATCTCAACAATAAAGTTTTCATGTAAATTAGAAAACAGTGTGGTTACAAGGTGGAAGTCAAAATGGTGTTGTACCAACTTTGAATCCGTTTTTCGCAGGTTTCTTATGTTTTTAATAAGAAACTTTTATGTTCAATTGATAGCTTGAAATATAAGGAATATTTCTACATATAAATAACATAGTTTTATTACATAAAATAAAATTACACCCACTTTGTAACCGGGACATCTTCGCACGAAAACGCCCACACACTCACTTCGTAATTTCTAACCAAAGTAAAACTTTTTTACGAAATTATTCGCTAGCCGGGTTAACTGGCGAATAAAATTACACCCGGTAAAGAATAACTGTCAATGAAATAAAATCTGTTTTTAAAAAATGAATAAAATCATTGTCCCTATAATAAAACCCCAACGCTTACTAGGCTGTATGGGCAAGAAGAAGAAAAAAAATATATCGACAGATGACTTGACTTTTCTTTCAGATCTTTCTTTTTCTTTTTGTAGTACACGACGACACGACCACGTGTGTTTACGATTACAATACGAATACGAATATTACGCGTAGACCGATCAAAAAACATACTACTCAAAAAATATATAAAAACTATATTCAATAAATATACTCTCCTTACTAACAGAAACAGATGAATTCTGGCTTCGACCATAGCTGTTATCTTGTGCTTCGGCTCGTGAGTTGGGTACATAACCCAAAAAGTACTTTTAACCAGTTTCTCTGTGACACTTTAGGTAACCACTCTGACCAACAACTTATCTAAAGCGAACAAAGCACAGTTTTTGTACAGAATGGTTGAACCATTATTGTTGGTCGAAATATTACATGGCAGTAAAGGCTCTCAAGTTTCATCTTTATTGCCTGAAGAAGAAACTAGCACACCTGGAAGCTCTGCGGAACATCAACATCAGAGAAGACTTAACGAGGAGTACTCCAGCAATACCTGTAGAGTTTGTCTAAAGGAAGGTGAAATACCAATATATGGCAACGAAGAAGCTGACGATATTCCAGAAGCCTTACTAACGTTTGGTGGGATACAAATTGAGAGAGGAGATACTTATCCAAAATATTTATGTCAGAATTGTTATGATCTCTTACGGGGAGCAATTTTATTTCGAAGGACAGCTCAGCAGTCTGACCAAGTGCTGAAAAAATCGTGTGAAAGTGAAACTATAGAAGTTATTACCGAACTGAGTAACCCTGGTGAAGACATTTCAGCTGAAGAATATGAAGATGATGAAGAAGAATTGAAGGTCTTATACTGTAAAAGATGCGAGATACAATTTTCTGAGGTTAAGGAGTTCTGCGATCACAGACTATCGAAAGAACATGAAAAGAAACGAATGACTTGTACAATTTGCAACAAATCATATACTGCTGCATATTATTATAAACACAAAGCAATTCACAAGGCAGATTTCTCAGTTGCGTGTGACCTTTGTGGAAGCAAATTTGTTACTAAAGCACAATTAGTACGACATCGTATGACTCATTTTTATAAGCTTCCATTTAAATGTGATCAGTGTCCTTACAGGGGTCGGTTCAGCACGTGCCTCAAACGACATATAAGGTCGCACACTGGTGAAAGGCCATATGAATGCCCTGAATGTGCTTCACGGTTCGTCTGCAAGAGCAATTTGAACAAACACATTAAAACTCATAAAGTAGATTATGATTTCAAATGTAAATCATGTGGAAAAGGTTTTAATTCAAAAAAGGATTTAGAGATGCACATCAAAGTTGATCATGAAGGTGTAAAAGAACATATATGCGATTTGTGTGGTAAAGCATTTGGATACAGAAAACAGATGATGAAACATCAATTGAAAGTACATAAAAGAGAGAAGTTCAAAGCTGGTGGGATACCTTTGTATTTACAAGTGGAAAACATGAATGAAAGTGCAAAACAAAAAGCTGGAAAACAGCTAAAGATGAAAAAATAGGACAACAATTGTAATTTATTAAAAAAATTTTAAAGGTACAGACACAAGCTTTAACATGTAAAAAATGTAATGAGATGACGTGTATGTATACTCTTACATGTTATTTCTTGTGACTGTATTGAACCCGTGGTTAGTCTATCAGGCCATAAACTGAATAAATGATTTTGACGTCATAGATAGCCAACCATGGGCTTTATTAAGCAAAAAGTATATAGCTAATATTTATTTAATAGCTTTAAATAATATTAGTATACTCTAAGATACTGTTATAGTACAGTAATTAATACATAATTAAAATAGTAATAAGTACATTTAATGTAACTTAAGTCATAATCTTTTTATTTGCACCTTTACGTTTTGTCATGTGTAGCTGGTGATGATGATGACGTGCAAGATGCCGTCTTTGTAAACCTTAGCCATTATGAATATATTTAATAAACTAGTTATAGAAAGTACCTCATTGCATTTCATTATTTTAATAAATATAATTGGAATATGGGTTTCCGTGTGAGTTTATGGGAGCTATTCCATTTTGATATATCTATACTAATATTATAAAGCTGAAGAGTTTGTTTGTTTGTTTGTTTGTTTGTTTGTTTGAACGCGCTAATCTCAGGAACTACTGGTTCGAATTGAATAATTCTTTTTGTGTTGGATAGTCCATTTATCGAGGAAGGCTTTAGGCTATATAACATCACGCTGCGACCAATAGGAGCGAAGCATCAGTAAAAAATGTTGCAAAAACGGGAAAAGAGCCTAAAAAATTAAAAATGCTGCCGAAAGTCACTATTCCACGCGGACGAAGTCGCGAGCATAGCTAGTTTAAGGATAAAATTGCAATTTTAAATCGTTGGATTACATCGATATATATGTTACATGTTGGATTATCATCATTTTCACCTTAGTTGATGCTGATTTTGTGAAAATCTGTTGTCGTAAACTCCCCAAGGAATAATGATATTTTGCCCAAAATAATATTTATGCTAATCCAGGATAAACTCATACATAACCAATCCGTTCAGTCTTTTTGGTGTGATTACAAACAACAACCATTCATATTAAAAAAAACAAATAAATAAACAGGGCAAGCTAAATAAAACCGTTTAAAAAGTAGTTTTTCTGCTTAAGCAAGCTTAGAACATTATTTAAAGTGTGGAAAGAAGAATACCATTGTTAGGTACTACACACAAACCCAAGAGGCTTAAGTAGTACCCCATATTATAAAAGTAATGTATGTTTTGATTCCGATAATAAATAAATAATAAATGTTAACTTTCAATACATTATTTATTGAATAGTTTTATTTGACACCCCTGAATTATAGTTTTTATCGCTTGGGATCAAAAATGGAGATCTGATTCATGATTGGTAACAAATACGGCAATCTTAGATTTTCAGTATCAAATCCGGCATTCTGAAAAATTCTAACCTTATTTTTGGAAATATGGGCTTATCAGATACAAATCCTGCGTTATTATTCGTTATTTTCAACACTGTGACATCCAGTGCCAAACCAATGACAGCACGGGCGCCGATGACGTAATTCGCAAAATGGCGAATACCTATCGTCGATGTTCACAAAAATAATGATTACGTTGCAACCAGATCATATTTTATCATTCTGTAAACGGCAATTTACTAATTGATAAATTTCCTTTCCGGCAGGTATCAAGATATATGTGATTATTGAAATAGTTTATTGGTCATACATGATCAAACTTTACGAACCATATTATGGCCTCAATCACAAGAAATAAACGCGCAGTAGTACATAAAACAAAGAACAAGGACCCATGCTGTCTAATTGTGTAAACAATGTAACAAAAAACCCCGAGATGTTTACAAAAACAACACTTGAAATACGACCTACGAAAGCAAAAAATGAACTAGGGGTGTTACTTCACTTTTTGTAATGTCATCGATAGTTGTTTTTTATGTTATTTTTGTAAGCTACTAGTTTATATGAATAAATGAAATGTACAATGTCAGTCTCAATTTTATTTTGTTTCATCATCATCATAGGTATAAAATCAAAGTCAAAGTGAAAGTAAAAATTGTATATTGTAAAAATAGTAAATTGTAAAAATAATGAAATAATATTGAAAATCGTCCAATGTTTTTTACCTACTACCCATTCAGGACGTCTATTTTTTAACTCCACAGTTTTTATTATAGAAGTAACGACATTTACAATACTTATGTCGTTACCAAATGATACAATACAAATAAAAATACAATACAAAAATGTTTAATAAAATCTTCTTCTCCTCTACCACGGCAGCAGCCACGCTGAGAAGTCGAAGTGCTCGGAGAACGGAGCGGTTGTATATATGTATATGTAACTGACCTCCATCCAGTCAACCTCCTCATGGCGTCGTGGAGATGTGAGCGGAGAGTAGGCAGGAGCCAATGGCGAAGATTCGCCCTAAAACATACAAAAAAGTGAAACAGTTATTACTACAATCATACCAGTAGAAAGCAAACACAATAAACAAATTATTCGATGATGATGATGGTAGTGGTGATGGTGAAATAAATAACCGGCGCCATACGATCGCATAATCCTAGCACAATAAACACATCACCAGTACAAACCAAACACAATAAACAGATTATTTGATGATGATGATGATGGTAGTGGTGATGGTGAAATAAATAACCGGCGCCATACGATCGCATAATCCTAGCACAATTAACACATCAGCAGTACAAACCAAACACAATAAACAGATTACTTGATGATGATGATGATGATGATGGTGGTGATGGTGAAATAAATAACCGGCGCCATACGATCGCATAATCCTAGCACAATCCTTGTAACACAATAAACACAATAAACAGATTATTTGATGATGATGATGATGAAATAAATTCTACTAACCTCGTCATCACTGACTACTTCCTCGCGCTCCTCCTCCGCGTCGGCCTCGTCGTATAAAATATCAAAAGTCGCTTGGAGCCTCCTCAACTCTCCCAATTCTCCAATTAGCAATTCTATAATCAAAATCAAACAAACAACATAAAATAATATGCTATACAACATACTTATACACAATAACACAATATAGCATACTTATATAACTGTCTCAATACAAAAGTAAATTTAGAAACATTACAAGAATATCACCATTACTATCGAAAATAACAAAATGTTATCGTAAAAGCTATCGACACTATCCTCCTACTACTAAGAAAGAAATTTCACACTGTCTGCCGGCAAGTATGGCCGTAAGCTCTATACAAATATAGCCCAAAATGGTATGGCAAAAAATTTCGGCCATTTCGAATGTCAGTACATGAAACGGTCGTAATTTTATTTCACAAAAAATGATAATAAATGTCATTATTTCTTTGTGTAAACTAGTTTCCATTACTCATACACTGTTTTTATTCATTTTACTGTATTTCTAACAAACTGTACATGCATTTACGCACTAAAATCACTCTGGTGTCACTCCGAAATCGAAAATTTAAAAATCACTATTAGATACGATATTCGTTGAAAACTTATAGCTAAAAACGTTCACTATAAACTCAGCAAGATGATTTACAACAGTTTCTAATATAAAACACTACTTACATGAGTATTTCCAGTTTTTTCCTCAATGCACTAAGTAACCTTGATGCACAAATGACAAATGTTCGAACTGTCATCCAACCCGAAAAACGACAGTAGAATAACCTTGTCTTGTGTTTTTAATATAGCAAATTTACTCTAGTTTGTCTATAGCCAAACATCTTCATACAAAAGTATACTCTAACCTATCGATAATAATTATTATAGTCGCGTGGTCGGGTGCGGTGACATGACACCGCCCGGGTGTTGACCGAATATTGCCGCGGTGTCATGACACCGCTTTATATATGGAGAGCTAAGTGTTATTTCTAATAAGATTGCCATGTTCGTTGCAGCACAAAATTAAATAAACGTTTTTATTGAATTGCCACAATTTATTCCAAGTGCAAAATGTCGACTTTAACCCTATACGACTCGCTCGAATAATCTTGATGGATTTCATTCGGAGCCGTAAAACAATACACTAGAAAAAAAAAGATTCTTTGAATTTGTTTGATCTGTCCAAAGACTGAGCCAAAGACCTTCTTCTACAAGGTCTCTGGATTTGTCAGACACTGACAGTTATTTATGTACGGCTACGGGGCTCTGAGTACTGAAACATATGGAGATGGCATACCTACAAAAAAAACGTGTATACCTACACTTACTTGGAACCAAAAATGGCTCCTGTCCGTAGTGCTGCCCTATTGTGTAACGATGTATTTATTGACACAAGTTTAATGTGACGACTTTATCAAAGCATCAACGGAATTATGCTACATAATTATTAGTTTTAATGAAATGAAATGAAATAAAAACTTTATTACGTTGGCTTAGTAACAAGCACTTATAAATAGTCAAAATATCGATAGATATATTTTATAAAATATAATATTTACTGGAAGTAAGAACAAACACATTTAGTATGTAAGTAGAATTTAAATAACATAATAAATATAATTATATATATAGGTACTTTAGGGATAAGCAGTCCAGAGCAGACCCATCCCATTTTTTTTTTATTTGTGTGTAGTGTGTTGAATGCTCTGCTCTGTAAACCAGCATGTGAAATTGATAAATAAATAAGAATTAAGGTTATGGATTTTTTATGCATTTGGCTAATATTTGTGTTATGAATATGGGACACCTCCACTACAGAACAAAACTCCTTTGTTCCCTTAGCAGACTTACTGCAGGCACGGGATGAGATGCAGCTGGATCATTCTTTATATTTTCAGCACAGCATGGGAAAAGATATAGGTAATTAAATAAAAGAAAATGCTACATTATGCAAAAATATATTATTTTCATACAAGGATTTTAATGATTATTATAAACGCTATTTTATAAATATATCAATAATGAAATGACGACAATAAAACAAGTTATTTTGATATGTTTGCCAGTAAGGATCATTATTCTAACTCGTTATTTATTTATTACTTACTGGTTATTTATTTATTCCCGATTTTAAGACACATTTCTTTTACATCGGATGAGAGTAGGAACACCTACATTTTCGATTGTAGGTACAAGTAATGCACTCAGTCTCATTCATTTACAATATAAATTACAAAGACACAGACAATGCAATTTTTGTAAATCTTTGACAATAATTGAAAAATCTACAATTTTCTTTCTTCATCGTCTTACTTTTTCATTTAAAGCTTTAATTTTTTTCCTATAATTTTTACATTTTAAATTTAATCTCTTGATAGTTTCTAGTGTTGCATCCGGAACCTGGAAATCAAAATTATAATTATATTGAGAACAAAAATAACAACTAAGTTATTCTATGCATTTTTACATTTTTTTGTCATTATTGAAAACTTGGATTTTAATCCAATTCATACCAATTCAATGATTGTCAAGTCAATGTTCTCATTGCCTTGACAATCATGGACCAGTCATACCCATTAAATTGGCATGCATACGTATGTAAACTTCGAAAACTGACTAGATCAATTGCTAGATATTGTCAAACTATTAATTTAATTGTTGCACTTTCAAAGGCTGCTCTTATGAAACCAAAATTTTGTAGGCACATGGCTTTTTTATAACCTGGTGGGCGGAGCAAGTGGCTGTTGAGTACATCAAAAACTTTATTCATAGTATTTATGAACTATACAGTTCCGCTGCAATCATCAAACACATTTAATTTAAATAATTGCTCAAGACAAGTTAATAAAAAGATACTTCATTTAACTGCGGCTTCGCCTTAAACATACATTATATAAGGCAAACAAAAAATGTGTCCTCACCAAAGCAGATGTAGTATGTTGTAAGCTTGAAATTGATTTTATTTGATTTTGTTCATTGTTGACTTTAAGAGGCTGAAAACAAATAAAAGTAACATAAATGCATATATTTCGCTTGAAAACTAGAAATTGTTTCTTACTCAAATATTGCAAAGGTTCACTTTTCAGTTAGATCATAAGCACCTCATGTACAATAAGATATAATTTAAATAACATAATAGCCCCACCATTGCAGCTGATGATGATGTAGCGTCTTGTTGGTATGTTATTCTTGGGTTTTGTTCGTCATATTTTAAACAGATTTGATTAGGCTGAAAAGAAGAAATCAACTATAACATTACAAAAGAAAATTTCAGTGAAATATGTTTTAAGCACAATTTAGGTAATAGCATCGATGAGTAAAAAAAGAAGGACTCTGCGTCAATTAGTTAATATTATCTTAATTTTATAAGTTACTAGTTTCGTTAAAATACCTACATAGGACGATTGGTTACAAATTAAGTTGGAAAAAGCAACCATTAATTATAATAACCTATAATATCAAATTATTTTTTTACCAAAATGCTTACCAGAAAATAAGATGAAGGAACTGTACCATCACGTAATCTTGTTACCTACATCAAGAGTTCTGTTGAAGCAGTTTTCGTCAATGTGCATCGAGCAAATGTGTACCACATTTTATGTCGCGGATTTATATTTTCTCGACCAATAACCTCTATCCATTTCTTCTTTAATGCTTCATTTACAGGAAATCTGCACAAAAAACACCATTGCAAAAAATATAACTATCTAAAATGTATCGATACATCAAAACATCATAGCGTATCACTAGATATTCATACTAAATCTAATCAAGCTGTAATCAATAAAATAACAACGAAAACACTATATACCACTAACATACATCTTTATTAGCTTTCACAATATTATTTTGATACATGACATTACACGATAGCCTTCTATTTTTATCAAAAATAGTGAAAATTGAATAATTACCTATGGAGAGTCAATGTAGGTTGATTTTTATTTCTTCTTGCACCACACTGCTTAACACAACACGAAGGCATATTTTTGGAGTTTACAACGATAAATCAACAAAAAATATTTCGAGCTATCAACCATTTGACAGAAGATGTACACCAAACATTGGAACTAAATATGGCGACGCCGGCACGCGTCAAAAAGCTCGTGACGTCACTCAAAAGTGTTGCCAAAATGAGTACAAAGCAAATATTATATGTCTCTTTTTTCATACACCACAATCGGTTAGTTAAAAAGAGATAAGTATATATCTGTAATAAATGTGTCGATTCAATGTATATTTGTATAAGCAATTTTTTGTACAGATCAATGTGGCGTCTCCATATGTTTCAGTACTCAGAGCTACGGGGGTACGGCCACGGGCCACGGGACTTCTTGGCGGGAAAGTGAAGAGTCATGTCTGCGGTTTTTTTTTTCTAAAATTTGTGTTATGTCGAATGTGAAATAATGGTGGATGTGAAATGAAACTAAACGGTACAACGTCACTTTTCAAATTCTCACAAGAAGCCGGCCCGAGGACTTAGTAAAGCCCCACATCTTTACTGAGATACTCGAGGGGTTGGAAGGTCTATCATTTCCCACTTCCCATCATCATCATCATCATACATGAAGGGATAAATACTAATGAAATTAAGAAACTAGACAGACAAGAAGTGTCTAGAACGAACGAATAGGCTTGATCGATTTCATCCGAAGCCGTAAAACAATACAAAAAAAAAAAATAGACGATTTGTTTGTTATTGTTGTTGATGTTCTAATTAAATATAGATTGCAGCACCCACAAACTAGGTAGAGATACTAACGTGCAGCACCTTTTCTTTCCGATTGACTGGAAAGGGAAAGCAAGTTGTGCTATAAAATAGATTTATATTATTAAAAATGGTAGGGTCAATATTATTGTTTGAAATATTACGGAGCAAAAGAACTTGTCGGACATCGACTTCTTTATCGTCTAAAGAGAAAACTAGCTCTCCTGGAAACACTTCGGAACAGCGACGCAAGAAACAGAAACGGGAGTACTCGAACAGCAACTGTAGAGTATGTTTAAAGGAAGGTGACATACCAATATACGGCAGTGCGGACGCTGACGATGACGATATTCCGGAGGCATTGCTTACATTCGGAGGGGTGCAAGTTGAGAGGGAAGATACTTACCCCAAATATTTATGTAAGAGTTGTCATGCTCTTTTACAAGGAGCAATTTTGTTACGGAAGACAGCTCAGCAGTCTGACCAAGAGCTGAAGGAAACATGTAAACGTGAGATCAATGAAGATTCATATCGTTGGGAACCTGACGCCACAACTGCAGGTGGAAGCTATGCAGTTAACGACTTTGCAGATCTCAAAGTAGAACTTAAAGTCTTTGACTGTAAAAGATGTGACTTGCAATTCACAACTTTCAAAGAATTTTGTGATCACAAACTATCAAAAGAGCATTTAAATAAGCGAATCACATGCAAAACATGTAACAAGTCATATACCGCTATGTATTATAAGAAACATTTAGCCATTCACAAGCCTGACTGTTTATTCATGTGTGATAAATGCGGTAAGAATTTTGTTGACCAAGGGCAGTTTGCACGACACCGTGCAACACATACTTATGAACTGCCCTTTAAGTGTGCTCATTGTCCTTACAGGGGTCGGTTCAGTCAGTGTCTCAAAAGACATATGAGGTCACACACAGGTGAAAGGCCATACGCATGCTCAGAATGTGCTTCACGTTTCGTCTGCAAGAGCAATTTGAACAAACACATGAGAACTCACAGAATTGATCATAATTTTAAATGTGAGACTTGTGGTAGAGGATTTAACACTAAACGGATCATGGAGTTGCACATCAAAGTTGATCATGTAGGCATAAAGGATCATGTATGTAATATATGTGGTAAGCCTTTTGGATACAGAAAACAGATGATGAAACATCAATTGAAAGTGCATAAGAGAGAGAAACTTAAATCTGGTAGGATGCCATTGTATTTACAAGTGGAAAAAATGGAAAAGATGGCGAGTGCTGAAACAAGTTAAAAATACCAATAAATATTTTTTTTATGAAATAGTAAAGTACACAAAGTGAGAGACTTAATTAAGTCTGATGGAATGCCCTTGTATTTGCTAGTGGAAAAGATGGGTTTAAGATAAGAAACAACTGGAAAACATTTACAATGAAAAAAAAATTTAAATAACTGCTAACATATTTTTGTGCGAGCAGCGCAAAACCGGTTGTTGTGGAGAGGGAGGCCTTTGTCAAGCAGTGGACGTCTTTTGGCTGAGATGATGATGATGATGATGAATCTAGTGCTTGTTTCTTGGATTACTTATAACATTTTAATTTAAATAAGTTATAGTTAAGTTTAAAAATTAAGGCTACTAAATAATAAGAAATGGTATAAAGTATAGGGCATACATTAAGATACTGAAACACATATATTTATAGTTTCATTTACCTTAGGTCCCTAACCAAGCTACTGTAATGTCAATAGGATAGATTCTTTCTATCCTAGAGTGTGGCTCATTTTGGCGTGGCCACCATCACCAATTGGAAATCTGACTTTATAGATAACTTGTCGGAATTTGTCGTGAAATCTCAGATGAGGATGAGGCTCATCCTGGCGTGGCCACCTTGTATCTCTGAAACTACGGGTCGTAGCGAAGATCTGATTACACCCATCCGACCTGACCGACAAATTCCGAGATTTCACGACAAATTCCGACAAATTATTGGTGTAATCAGATCTTCGCTGCGACCCGTAGTTTCAGATATAAGGTGGCCACGCCAGGATGAGCCTCATCCTGGCGGGGCCACCTTGAACCCCTTATAACTTTTGAACGGTGAATCGACAAATTCTGAGATTTCACGACAAATTATCTATAAAGTCAGATTTCCAGTTGCTGATGGTGGCCACGCCAAGATGAGCCACACTATCCTAGAAATCTTTATACTCAATCGGCAACATTTTTCACTACCTCCCAAATCCCTGCATGGAATATGATCACTACAGTGCTGTGGAACCAGCTCTCGGCGGCGCGGCGGTATTTCCGGACCATTACGACTTAGGGATCTTCAAGAAACGAGCCTATTCCTTTCTTAAAGGCCGGCAACGCATCTGCGATTCCTCTGGTTTTGCGGGTGTGTCCATGGGCGGTAGTGATTGCTTCCCATCAGGTTACCCGCCTGCTGGTTTGCCTCCTACTTATATAAAAAAACCTACTGTGTGGACAACGAATAATTATTGTAATAGTATTTTTGAGAAACAAACCATAAACAAAGATGGATTTTAGTACAGATGCATGCACAACTATCCAAAACTCAAATTTCTTCAATACATTTTCAACCATATAATTTAGTCATATGGTTCATAATCTATTGAGGAAATTTCACAGTTTGTGGTATGTTGATGTGCATGCGTGTGTAACGTGTGCGTTAGTGTATGAAGTAGTAAGCGATCTAATTTGGCGAACAAGATAGTCCGTCGTATAGGTACGCAATCCCTAAAATGTCAGCCAAAAATAATGTTGGACCAAGAAGACTGCCCTTTGAAGACTCCACTGCCTTTGTGATCAAAAATGTAATGCCACCATTATTCGCTAAACCAGAGCCTCTGAATTAAAAAATAAACTTGGAAAAAATTAAATTAAATTTGGAATCAATTCCAATGACAGTCAAAATACTAACTATTGATTGTTAGGAACGTCACTTTTTTTAAATTGTGCAAATGTCACTCTGCCTTATTTAAAATTTCGTGTTGTTCGTAGAGAAGTAATTTTTTTATATAAATGGCAAACGAGGCTGAAGAGACAGTCCGTAAACTAGCGGCGCACAGAGGCGTGTTCGGAGTTGTGATAGTCAACGGGGAAGGAATACCTATCAAGACTACTTTGGACAACCATGTCTCCGTTCAGTACGCGGGACTGATGTCCGCGCTAGTGGACAAGGCTAAAGCAGTTGTGAGGGACTTGGACCCTTCCAACGACTTGACTTTCCTAAGGATCAGAAGCAAGAAGAGCGAGGTCATGGTCGCACCGGACAAAGACTTTATATTGATAGTCGTGCAACACCCAGTTGAATGACGAAGGCTATCGCCTTTGTGGGGGCGATTTCTTTGTGATAATTTTAGTCTTATGAACTTTATTTTTGTGGTTGACGTTGCTTGTGCTTTTATATTATGTTACTATTCTCTCGCGCAAGTTACCTACCTATACACAATCATTATTGTGTCAGTGAGTTTTTTAAATCATTCGATCACGTTAACGAAAAATTTAATATGTATGGTATTGAAGCAAAGCCTCTTAGTGACAAAACGAGGTTAGTTATTGACATAAATATTAGTTTTCGTTAATGAGATCGAATAGTAAATGAAACACGCACTAGATACTCTAAAGTAGGAGTTTTGAGCCAGGAGTACCTGATAGTATATCATTTGAATCATGGTTATTTTTTTTATTACGTAGCAATAAATTCGTTTTCATTATATTAGTGTTTAGCTAGGTTAGTTAGTATAATATATTAAATTTTCCCCTACATTTGTGTAAAGTTAGTATTAAAATAAACTCAACAAAAATAATTGTTTAATTTCTTTATTTGGTCACTTGAATAACTATCACAAATACATTATTTATAGTCACAATCTAGGAATGTCAGCTTCGTTACCATTGGGATCCTCTAAACCCTCCTCTGCCCCTGCCTCCTCGAAAACCGCCTCTATTTCCATAACCACCACCATATCCACCTCTGTCACCTCCGAAACCGGCCCGGTTGCCTCCAAAACCGCCTCGGTTACCGCCATAACCGCCTTGGTTACCGCCGTAACCTCCTTGGTTACCGCCGAAGCCTCCCCGAGGTCCGGACGTGCCCCAACCTCTTTGGGCTCCGCGTTTCGCGCCGTCCGGTCTGAACGCCAGAGGAGTAATTTCACGTTGTATATTATAATCGCCAGCGTCCATCACGCACAGCGCTCTCAAGCAATCGATAACCTGGAGCAATAAGAAAATAAGCCATCATGAGACATTGAAAGGTTTGTTTAAAGAATTTTGATGACATGTGTTAGGCCTAGAACGCACTATTTGGTCAGCCGTCTCCCGATCCGATCCGAACTCTTCAAATAATCTAGCAGGGTACGGGGACACGCTTAGTGCGGATTTCGCAGACACTCGTCAAATCCCTTTTGACTCATAAGGACCACTTCCTAAAAAGTCCACTTTCCATAAAGTCCACACCCATAACGTTCACTTTCCATAACGTCCATTTCCCAAAGCTTTCAAAGTTTACGGAACCACTGTCGGCGGTTGGTGGTCGGCTGGGGGACAATTTTGTTTTATTTAAACTTTTATAGTTAATTTTTACTTATTATTTTCAAGTGCTAATAGCTGCACTGAAGCAAAATTTTATAGTTGTCACTTTTTTATTGTAAAAGCCCTTCGATATACCTTCTTTAAAACTGATTATGCGTATCTAGGTAATTAATAATATTATTTTAATATTATTTCTTGCTTTTTAGAGCTGTTTTAACTTTTTATAGTTTCCTTTTTTTTGAAGTCTGTTTTTTTTGTTAAAAAATTATTTAATTTTACGATTTTTAGTAATGCTTTTCGGATGAGGAAACGACGGCCTAGTAGGTAGTGGTATTCCTATGTAAAACTTCAGTCCTAATTAGGTATTATTTATGTACGAACTGAACATTTCCGAACAAAATAAAACCGAACAAAACAAAACCAAACAAAATAAAACCAAACAGAACAAAATTGATCCGTATGAAGTAAGCCCAACAAAAGGTAACTGCTGTAAATCGTTGAGGAATTCTATTGACTGTCTATGGTCTCCATCATCAGACCTGTAATGGCACTACTAACCCATATGAGAGCAAAGTTCTCATCTATAGAAATAAATTAAGTCGAAACACAAGGTAGCTACGAGGAGTTGCCTTGACTATCCTTCGTCTTCATCATCAGACCCCTAATGACAGTCACAACCCATCTAGGTGTAAAGTTCTCATCAATACAATCTAATCAAGCCCAAACACCATGTAATTGCTGTAAATCGTTGAGGAGTTCCCTCGACTGTCTTTCGGCTCCATCATTAGATAGACTCCAGACCTTCATTAAATAGTAGTGCTTTAAAATACTTAATGAAGAATTAACAAACGCATTAGTCGTCCCTACGATTATCAAAGGTTCCCTTCGATTTCTCTGGGATGCCATCATCAGATTCTGGTTTCCTTATCATGGTACCACCCTTGGGAAATCTCCTTTGAGGATGTTGCGGACTCATTTTGAGCCGCCCTTTTTATGATATTTTGTATAGCTTTAAATATTATTCTTTTTAATTTGTCACATTTGACTTTGATGTTTTATATGAATTATTGTTTTGCTTGTCTTTTGAGGTGGTAGAATTTATATTGTAAGTTATGATAATAAACCCACATTCCGTTTTATGAGAGCATTTTCATTATTATAGGATTCATCTTAAAAATAATCATCAAAACCGGTTCATAGACGACGAAGTTATCCGCGAAAGAGTCGGTTAAAATGAGAATTATATTTTTAAAGTTTATTACAAATAAGTTTATCATCACAAATAGTTTAGCATTCATTTCGTTTTTAATAAACATAATTATTTGCATTTCTTTATCTTTTTGTTGAAAGTTGACTTTTTTGTAAGTTGTCCTTTGACAATTAAATCTCTTGCTGTGACTTTCTTATGTATAGTGCTAAATAGAGAAGGAAAGACATTTAATTGTCATTAAAACTTAATTGACGTCTCGGAGTACGGCAGTAAGTCCTTTTTTTAATTATTTAATTTTGTACGGAACCCTCGGTGGGCGAGTCCGACAAGCACTTGTTTTTCTATTTTTCTGACCGTCTTCCCTGTTCCTTGGCTTTATTCCAAATACTTTCCATACTACCATTGCATTGACTTGTAGATGGTAATGCCATTACAACAATTTATATTAAAATTCAATGCTAACTTGTAATAAAATTGTTTCAAACTATCACAAGATATTAAATAATTTAACTAACATTGATTGATATTCTCATTTCTGAAATAGTAATAACTATAGATCGTAATTATTGGAATAGTATAAACAAAGTGGTTGCATTACGCTTATTTTTTATTATCTTTTTAGGTTTTGTCAAAGATTGAGCACTTCAGTGTTCGATCACACCATGTATAGATAAATCACGTATTTGACGTATATAAATTTTGACGAATCGCGAAAATGACAAATTCAACTTTAGACTTGCGTAGGATAAGATTAATAAAGGATTTGACGAATTGCGAAATTGACAAATTATGCCTATGACTTGTATAGGATATGACTAAAGAAGTATTTGACGAGTGTCTGCGAAGTCTTAGTGCATGATGCCATTGCCTCTAAAAAATCTCTGAAGGTGTATTGATCACACAGCTTTAGAAAACTTTTACGTTTCAGGCCGCCTGAAAAAGTACTTTTTTTTTAAAAAGTTTGGTGACGCTGATAATGCCAATTGAGGCAAAAAGCAATCCCTTCAAAAAAAAAGATCAGCAGCAATACGGCGCGTTGAATTAAAAAAAGTATTTTTTTTTTTTAAATATTAGAAGGAGGCAAACGAGCAGGCGGGTCACCTGATGGAAAGCAATCACCGCCGCCCATGGACACCCGCAAAACCAGAGGAATCACAGATGCGTTGCCGGCTTTTAAGGAAGGAATAGGCTCGTTTCTTGAAGATTCCTAAGTCATATTGGTCCGGAAATAACGCCGCTGAGAGCTGGTTCCACAGCACTGTAGTTGGTGGTAAAAAATTACGTGAGAAACGCACAGTAGTAGATCGCCATCCATCAAGATGGTGTGGATGGAAAGACAGTCGATTGCGTGTATTTTATAGTATTTAGAATGTTTTTAGAAGAATCTATAAAGAGTACGAATATCAATGACATCTAGGTAAAAAGCGCACTCTTTCACTATCAAAACATCCGAAACACCTTTATTCCGACCTGAAAGTTACACCTAATTTATCGGGCCAAGCGCCTAGTTACTAAGCCATTAAGGCATACATGACAGAGGCAGTTCATTATATTAGGTCCTTACCTAAGAAATTGACGTCTTTTTCTCACTTATTAAAAGGTCTAAAAGTTCTAAAAGTCAATACTGGTTGTTAAAATTATTATACACCTTTAATTAGAACTATGTTACTTAGGCTTCAGTAATGACAATGATTATTCATTTTGTCTCTTTATCGCCCAATTTTTTTTTTATAATTGACTACTTTTTATGTTCGCGGAATTGTCTTTTTGTTTCATTGTAGCTTTTAAGGGACTTGATTTTTTTTCTTTTTAATGTCTGCTATATTTAGCTAGTGAAACAAACACACTACTCTACATTTTTTATAGGGTTAACATAAATAGATGCTAAGAAAATTAAAAAAAAACGTTAGTATGAAAAATACAATTTTATATAAAATCTTCATACAAAACGTCAATTCCATAGGTAAGGACCTAATATCAGTGCCGATGCCGCTACAAGTCTAAGTGTAAAAACACACTATGCCGAAGGTACGCGACTGAAGTTTCGCAGCTGATTTTACGTTCCGACGTATTCGGCTGATATGACACACCATAAATGCCGAACTTACGCCCCGCCCCCGGATCTTCGTAGGCAATCGAAACGAACTTCGGTCGCGTATAATGTGTGCTCTATAGAATAAGTTGCCGCTGAACTTACGCCCGACCGAAGTTAGGCTGTACGCTATAACGCAACGTAATTTCGGTATTATGTGTCGTCAGTAATTAAAATAGCATTGCAGGCGTAATCATGCCGAACTTTAGTCGCGTAATTTCGGCATAGTATGTTCCTACACTAAGAAAGGAGTAAAAACCACAATGTCGTCTAAGTAAACACAAGCCCACCTTCTGGTCGGAGGGCGTGAAGTGCAGCGCGGCGTCGGGCTCGCCGGCGGCGCGCTCCACCAGCGCCTCCACGGCGGGCCGCAGCGCCACCACCAGCGCCGCGGCGCGCCCGCTCATCGACAAGTTCAGCCAGTTGTCTAGGCGCACCATGTTGTCGATCTGACGAGTTTATTTTTTTTCTTTTTTTTTTCTTTTAGTTGATGGCTTCGTGCGATTAGCACATTTAGCCAGTGTCAAAGTAATTTTTCTTTCAAGTAATATATAAATAAACAATATTTCCTTCTTCCTCTAGTAATGATGATGAATGATAATAGAAATGAAAAGTGAGAAATGATATAACCCCCAACCCCTCGAGTATCTCAGTAAAGATGTGGGGCTTTGCTAAGTCCTCACGCGAGCTTCTTGAGAGAATTTGAAAAGTAACGTTGCACTGTTTTGTTTCATTTGCCAACAGTCATGCACACTCACGAACACTTAACGGTTAATAATCCACCATTATTTCACATTAATATTCGACATAACACAAATTTTGGAAAATGAGACAAAACCGCAGACATGACGCTTCACTTTCCCGCCAAGAAGTCTCAAATTTATTTATTTATTAGGTACACAAAACAGATTTTTCTTTTTTGTTTGTTTTGTTTCTGCATCTGCAATCAGTCCCAGTTTCAATCAGAAAAATCATGTCATCAAATATCACTTTCATATGTTTTTTCAATTATTGGGAAAAATCAAGATCCCCGCCACGTAAATTTCTAATGCGTCGCCTTAAGTGGGAGATGCCGAGCCGAGAATTTCCCGGACATTCTTTTTTAAATTCGTGTCAATTCAAATTTTTAGATCATGAAAATACATGTTTTAGAACACAGGTAGAGACGCCTGCACCTCAACCTGTCCGAAACTGTCAAATTGCTTCAATAAATGTTCAACCATATGCCTTATGCTTAAAGTTAAAAGTCTATTGAGGAATCTTGACAGTTCGTGACAGTTTGTGGCAGTCAGATGTGCAGGCGTGTGTACATACAGTATTGAAATGAAACAACTTATACGGATCTACTAGCGCTTAGGAGCGTTTACGCCGCCGTCAATGAAAAAAAACATATCTAGTAATTAGAGATAGAAAATCAAATTATGCTCAACAAACTATTTGAATGAAGTAATTCAGCATCTTTACGTCACCTAGTGAACATGTGACATGTTATAAGACGTTACAGATAAAAACGGCCACTTTTAACTATAACGCCGTATTTAACTAAACCATAACATGTCAGATGTTCATTAGGTGACGTAAAGATGCTAAATTACTTCACTCAAATAGTTTGTTGAGCATAATTTGATTTTCTATCTCTAATTACTAGATATGTTTTTTTTTCATTGGCGGCGCTAGTGTGCGGCGTAAACGCTTTTAATTAATGTTTATCGTGACGTTTCGAACCCTTTGCAGGGTCCGTGGTCACAGGGAGACCAACGTGTGGTGTTCGCGTAAACTTTAGAAAACATTACATACAGTATGTCCAGTGGCAGATTTCAAAGTTTGAACAAGCGTAGTTTTTGAACGCGACACATGAAAGAGGTGCGGGAAGAATCGTTGAAAGCACAAGCGCTGCGGATTTTAAATAGCAATGGAGCAGTGGAGCGGAGAGCACCGCGCTTTTGCCGACGAGGCGTACAATTCTAGAGGTAAGAAAACATAATAATATATCCCGAAACAGCACCATATCGTTGTCTCCTAGGTCACCATATTTAAGCCCGTGTGACTTTTTCTTTTAGGGATACTTAAAATCCGTAATTTATAAAACAAATCCGAGTACTGTGACACAACTTAAAGAAAATATTCGAGCCGTGTTCAGCAGGATTCTACAGTCGCTCTATAAACGCGTTACTTACACGTCAGGCTCAATGGTCGCCATTTGGAGAACGTTGTTTTCACAAAATAAAATCCGCATTTGTTGTCTTTAAATTACAAGAAATATATTTTATATTAAAGGTGTAGTTTTCCTTTTACAATTTTTCAAACTTTGGAATCTGCCACTGGACACCCCGTGCTTATATAGAAAAAATACAATAATGAAAAAATGTGTATGAAAGGGAACTCAGGAATTTCAGGAAGGTACAAAACTATAATGAACCAACTCACCCATTCCACCTTCCTACTGGCGAACAGTAGCAGATGCAGTGGCGCCACCATGGTGGTCTGCTTGCAGCTGATGGCCCGCGTTCGAACCTTCTCGCCGAACACGAACAGAGGCGAAGGGAACTTCTGCTCCAAGTTGGAGCAGTTCACTGAGGTTTTGTGGATGAGGGCCGGTTTACCCTCCGTTGTTAGTACCTGGAAGATGATGCCAGTTAGACCTCGTTTCCTTTTCGGTTTGCAGCATCAGACTTGTCTTTACAAGAGGCAAATGACGTAACGCAAATTCACGCGATCATTATTCGAGCGCTAGGAAACTAAGAGCGACGCGTACGCCAAATTTATAAGTATTATAACTTTGTAAATACGTATCGTATCGAAGTGAAATAAAGACTATTGTGTTGTAACAATAATGAGATCTATAATTGTATAGGGTAACATTAACGTGTTTTTCATATTTCCCAAGCTCATGAAATCGGCTTAAGAGCGTTTACGCCGAACGCGAGACCTTAAGTTTAGATTTTTAAGTCCAAATATCACGCACACAGAAGCGGGCTGTGAGCGCGCGCGAGTGTGTGCGTAGAGTAGGCTAGTTCTGCTCACTATAGTCAAACTCACTACTTTGATCCGTTCGAATTTAGTTTTTCGGTATACTTAGAAATTATTAAAGTGAAAACTTCTTTAGCGGCGTTGTACACTTTTTTTGTAATGGGTAAAAAATGTTAAATTCGCGTCAGGACACGTGACCTGATCGAAAATTCGTAAGACGGATGGAGAGTAGACAGCCGGCGCGGCGTAGGAGAGGAAGTATCCCCCTCTCTTTCTACGGCGTGGCGAAAATGTATGCCTGCTGTTTCGTTTAAGCGGCGCAGGGCGCTTGTGCGAATAAATTGTCATGTTTGTGTACGATAGCACAATAAATAAATATTGTATTCTACCACATAAATGATAGTACTTTTATACTGATAATTGAAGCAATTCGTGCAAAATTATTCCCTAACCATTCCAAAATATCAAAAATGCACAACGTTAATATTCAAGTTTTCACTTCTGCCGGCACTCCCGGAGTGCAACCCGTCGTTTTTTTTATTTTTAACTATGGGCGTAAGCAGATGACTAAACTACGGATACATGAAATAAGTACCTCAGTATAATATTATATTGTATGTATTTTTATTAATGTTGTAATTAATCCTATATCACAAAATTATAATCAATACCTATCTGTTCCTCAACGATTTATTTTGGACGAATTGATTTGACGACGACACATTTTATTTTATTTTATTCATAGCTCGGCAAATGTCTCCACTCCACCTGATGTTAAGTGGAAATGGAGTCCCTGTTGTTCCCTGCATGACGTTGACAGTTGACAGTTTGTTGATGGTTTGAGATACCAAACATTTAAGAATCCTTCTTATTTAAGTTTTTCTTCCAATATTTTACAAAGAAATGATTAATTGTATGGACAGTCAAATAAATTGACCGTTTTTTTAGAATATATCAATAATAATATGTTGTCTATTACCAAGGCCAAATTTGCTAATCTCCTTTTAAAATAAATTTTGTATAAAAACTACTGGGAAAATATGAGCCACATAAGCACAAAGCGCATCATGCAGCAATAAAATAAGTGCTGTCAAAACTCGGTCAAGTTATTTGACTGCCCATACAATTAATCATTTCTTAAAACCTAAATAAGTAGGATTCTAAAAAACATAATAATAGCTAAGAATACTTAAAAAAAATAAAAAAGGAATACACTTATTAACAAAATAAATAATTAGTCTACAAAAGTCGCACTGCTAGGATATGGCGAGGAGATTGGGCCATAGCCCATAGCGCACACTGGCACGGGTGCGGAGCAGTCGTGACAAAAACTGGGACCAACGGTTTTACGTGTCTTGCAAAGGAGGGGAGAGAGAAACACACCCATAGATGGTATTTCCCACCCATCCCGTCGGCCAGCATTGCGAAAGTTACCTAAAGCTCACTTTAGTTAAGGTGGAAGCTTTTTACCTACATACTTACACCACGCCCGTTTCGGAGGGGGGTGGGGGGGGGGGGGGGGATGTTTCGTTGAATTTGTTACCCATTATCTCTGCAATATAATACGTTGTCAATTTAAAAAAATTTATTTGTTTATGCTCTCACCAATTACCTAGCTCAAGATAAGTATTCTTAAAAAACTCGTTAGTATAGTAAGATAATGGATAAATATGCATAAACATAGAAAAAACACCTAGACCCGAAATCAATTTAGAAAAACAGTCCTTCTCTAAATTAACCCGACCGGGAATTGAACCCGGGGCTTCGGAAACGGCGCGACGCCCAACCCGGCGCGCTAACTACTCGACCACTAAGGTCGTCCAATTTAAAAATGTTGCAATCATCAAAAGTAACATAAAATAATTTATTTACTAAAGTACTAAGATTTGCTTATCGCGCTATAAATTTGAACTATCTTTGAAATTACGGCAATTGTTCGACAATCGTCGGGTAGAGCGTCGAGCGACGTGACCACTCTCTCAGAGGCCTCGCGGCGGACTGATTTGATACTAATAGAACGCAGAGTTTTGTAGTAGTTTTAGAGCAGTTTTAAAATATTTATAGAAAAATTATAGAGCTAATTTAGTAAAAAAAATTCGGCGCATAATTTAAAGAACACTTTTTTCTATAGTAAAAAGTTTTTATCTTATATTTATATAGTAAGTATATTAGAGAAAACAATTATTTTATCACCTATAATTTCTTTAAAAATTCACAATGTTTGGATTTTTATAGTTTTTGTTAGTAACCAAAAACTAAAAATGTTTTCAACAAACTATTTTGCTGAAGATCTTTCAAATTGAAATAAAATTTTTGTTCTTAGGTTTGTCAGTAATTTAAACACATTTTTAAGCTTCGAAGTTGACGCGGAATGTCAAATTATGAAAACCTCTGTTCAATTATCTCGTTATAAATTCCAAAATATCCCTAAATCTAAAAATGTTTTCAACAAACTATTTTGATGACAAGATCGCCTAATGATATAAGTAATTAACATATTTGTAAAGTAAATATTCATAGATATTAAGAGGTTTGAAAAGTACAGTTTTTGAGCAAAACGGCGTAAACGCTCTTAACACCAAGCTTGCTAAATGCGGGTTGGTGGATTGATGGATTGTAATTGATTTTAATCTGAATTAAATAAACTATTCCGGATATGCCGAGCGCTCTGTCACCACCATGACGATAGACAATAATAAATAATATCAATATTGTGACATATTCTGTTGCAAGATTATCAAATGTGTTCACAGATTCAATCAATACATAATTTGTATTGTAATCTGTTTGTTCAACACTTCTTACTATATTATAAGAGTATTTACTAGTATGGCATTAGTTTTCTGTTGTCTTATTGCATAATAACCCTTTATTTATTCTGAAAAGGTATGATATAAACTTACAGCCTGTTCAGCCAACACGCTTATATCAGGCATCTTGCACTCCGTCATACCTACCGCGATAAGCACCTACAGCGCGCGACAACTTGAAGTTGTAAATCAGTCAGGGCCCCAGCGCGCTTTCGAGCACACGCACAGGCATAGTTTGAAGTGGATCGCAATTTAAATTTGTTTAAAAATAACTACCTCTTTGATATCAGTAAATCTACAAGCTCCGTAATATAATAATGGTGAAACGCAACAGTAATAATAAATTGTTATGTGGAAGGCTGTCGAAATAAACAGAAAGATTCGAAGTTATTCATTCTGTGCTTATAGGTAGGTATGTATTTAGTGGTCCGTTTATTCTTAGGTACTTGTCTTATTTGCTAAACAATCTTCACCCAACTATTATTTACTTATTGAAATAATAATTTGGTAGGTACCCACTTACTTACCTACTTACGAAACTGTTTACTAAATTACTAAATAGAACAAGTAGGTACCTAAGGATAAACAACTAAGTAGGTACCTACCTATCTAGTATCTTTACTTTAGGATAGGTACCTTCCTGCTAGTTCCTACGTAACTACCAAACCAAAAGTTGACTTTTGTTATCTTTATGTCTCCCGCATATTTACGTACCTAGGTACCTAGTTAGATAATTAAATATTATAGTACTTATAGCTAGTTTGATATGTAGGTACCTACTTACTTACAAGTTCTGTTTACAAGATCAAGTTTAGCTGTGATAAGTACTTATAGGCAGGTTGGTTGATGTACCTATTTCTGTTTTTGGTAGTTGTACAGTCGACGGCACATGATATGTATTTATACTATTATGTTGACCTTGACGACAACAGTTGAACTACCTACGAAAATATCTTTTTTAACGCCAACGCAACGGTAAGGCGGAATAAAGACAGCCTCAAGTCAACATATAGGTAGTCTGATGTGGCGTCGACTGTACTTACATAGGTACCTAGCCTAGCCTACAGTACACATTATAAACACAAAAACTTGTAATAAATTAAGTATTCAGATTAATTATTATTTAAAAGAAGACAACCCTGAAGTCGTTAGAAAAGATAAGAGCTACGCGATAAAAAGAGAGGCAACTTCTAGGTGAATATAACTGTAGGTAAGAGAGCAGTGTGCGACCTGACTTGCACTTTATTGTGTCTAGGCAAGAGTCGCTATTTATTTAAATGACTTTGCGGAGTGCCCCTTCTGGTACTATTATTTATTCTGTGCTTATATGCTATATAAACTAACTAGCGGCCGCTCGCGGTTTTCCCGCGTGGTTCCCGTTCCCGTGGGAATATCGGGATAAAAAGTAGCCTATGTGTTAATCCAGGTTAAACTATCTGTATGCCGAATTTCATCCAAATCCATTCAGTAGTTTTTACGTGAAAGAGTAACAAACATCCATCCATACCTACAAACTTTCGCGTTTATAATATTAGTAGGATAGTAACTAAAATTAGTAAATAGGAAAACAATATAAAAACAAATTGCAAAACTATATAAGTAAAGCAATGACAACAATAATAAAAAACTTAGTCTAGGGATGAGATAAGTACATCCTGCATTTATCTATTAAGGCTATTAATCTAGGCAAAGTGTCAGCGAATATATAAGCATCCTGTAATAATACTGTTTTTTGACCGATGAACAAAATAAAATAGATGAGTGATTCTCACCTTCCTCTTGCCCTGGTGCAAACAAACGTTAGGATAAAGTCCCATGCACATGAGCGCTATGACCATATCCAGCACCGGGTCGGGCCCGGAGGGGTTCCAGCGCTGCGGGGAGCAACACTCCTCGGAGAAGCCGATGTTCGTCGTCAAGATGTCTGGTTATAAACAATTGAACAAAATTAGAATGAGAAAAGAAACAACATGTCAGACTGTTTTGTTCCGTTGTATTCTTCACTTATACTATGCAATAAACGCACAACCAAATTAATCCGTCATCGTCTGCCGTAGAATTTTAATTGTTGAGGGCACTGGGGGCGATTTTTGAAACTCACCGTGATCTCGAAATGAGAAAGATCCCCCGCCCCCCTCCCCTCCTGATCAAAGCTGACCGCTTACGAGCGCCGGTTAAATAGTGAGTGAAATTCCGGTTTACGCGGGCGGTTCGCTAGTTTAAAATACAAAAAAAGGTACAATTTAATCTAGAAGGTACTCTCGGGTCGTACCCGTTTCAAAGATAATGTACCCCCAAAAAAAATGTATTTTGACAAAACTGAATACTAAGGTGAAGCAAAAGTAATGAAATATTTTTATTGCAATTTTTTGTAACACTACACTTACTTATTGAGGAACTCCATGGCGCAGTTGTTAACGCGCCCGTCTGCGAGTGTTGAGGTAAAGCAACTTTCGCAAAGGCCGGTCATCGGATGGGTGACCAAAAATTTTTATCATCTCGAAGTTCTCCGTGCTTTTTAAGGCACGTTAAGCCGCTAGTCCCGGCTGCATTAGCAGTCGTTAACAACCACCGCACTAGGCCCGCGTGGTGGTTTATGGCTCGTTCTCCCTGTCCATCCATAGGGTAGGTTCGTGCCCCAGCAGTGGGGACATAATGAGCTGGTGATGACGATAGACTTACTTATTAGCTGGTACTTGGCTTCAGAAGTGACCCGCAGTGTGGTCTGCTGCACTCCCTTCCACTCGCACCAGTTCTTCTCGGCTTCCTCTCCCTTCGAACGTTCTCTTTCCCACATCTAAAAGTACATAATAGAATTTAATTTACATTAGAATAATAAATTATGAACGGGATTCTTCGGGCGAAGTTCGTGTGCATAGTAATAAAGTAGTAGTAATAGTAATTTAATTGATTTGAATGATTTAATTTAATAACTAATCACATTCTATATTAGCATCGATTAAGATTATTTTGTAACTAACACATCAATATTAAATTAGAATGGTCTGAAATAAATGATTTATTATTATTATCATCTTTATTTATTTTCTTTCTTAAAACAGATTTTTACAATATTTTAATATAATATATTGGGCCTTGCCCCGCCAGCAGCGGGGCAAGGCCCAAGCTACCGGTGGTCAGGGCTGCAGATTGAGGAACCTCCTGATAATACGTGCCGTGTCAAGGAGTACTGCTTTCTGAATCTGACCCTTGATTCAATCATCAAGCGAGAGCATCTTAAGGTGTTGGTCGAGGCTCTTCGCTATCAGACCGTTCGCTGAAACGACTATCGGGACAATGATCGTCGAATCAACATTCCACATGGCGGTCACCTCGTGAGCCAAGTCAAGGTACTTACTGAGCTTGTCCTTCTCGGCTTTCACGAGGTTCTCATCATGAGGTATGGTGATATCAACCAGTATTGCCCGGCGCTGGGATCGGTCGACCACCACGATATCAGGCTTATTGGCGACAATAGTCCTGTCCGTAATGATAGAGCGATCCCAGTAGGGCGTTGCATGACCATTTTCGAGTACTGGCGCAGGTGCGTACTTATAGTACGGCACCTCCGATTCAACAAGGCCATATCCAAGAGCAAGTTGCTGGTGAATTATTCTGGCTACTTGGTTGTGTCTGTGCAAATACATTATTATTATTATAGTGACTTAGGAAAAAGTGGTACGAGTATTGAGCGATTATAGAGTATCCAAATAATTTGAAATAATACTAGAAATTGTTTAAAAGGGGTTTAAATGAAACAAGGAACCGACCACATAGAAATAGACTCAAAAATAAAGGAAAGGAATAATTTATTGTATTTTATTCAAAGTTTACCATATGAGATTTAAAACTTAATTTTCCGAAGGTGTCAATAAATTAAGGAAATAAAAGAAGACATTGTGATACTTTCTCACTAGATATCACACTGGAGATAAAAGCCACGCGATGGAAAGAGACGGTTCGTTGATGTCGCCTGTCAGAATAACAGCGCTCCTACCGAACTCAGCCCATCTTATAGTGTCGTGGGGGTAATATGCTGAGACAAAGTCCTGGGGTTCGACCGCCTAACCGATCGCTTTGACTTCGTGTGTGGTTTATGACCTCATCTTGTCGTTTCGTGCCGCCTATGAAAGCAATATCGAAAGCTATAGCTTTTGATATTGCTTTCATAGGCTGTGCGAGGTGGCAAGATGACGTCATAAACTATACGTGTAGTCAAAGCGATCGGTTAAGCGGTCGGGGGGCTGGTTGGCCTCACACACTGCTTTTTGTCTATATTTTCATTTAATTGTTTTTTTTTGTTTTCCTTTTATTCTCATTACTTTTAGCTTTGTTTTGACTGTATTGTGTGTGTGTGTGTCAATAAATGTTTTTCTTCTTCAACAGTCTCTTAGCCGCACCTCGCGATCTGCGATCTGAATTGAACTCTATTTATCGAAGCTAGAATCGCCCTCTAGTTAAATGTTTTTACGGAGTGACCTGTCCTACTCTATGAAACTGCCAGTATCAGGATGTATTGAACCTGGAATTTTCTTACCTGGAATGCGTTGAGCATAGCCACGTGATCCGAAGCCCGTTCGCCGGCCAGCGCCCGCTGGTGTGCGGACAGCCGGCGGCGACCTTCCAGTAAGAACACCTCCGGGAAGGTGGTGGAGTTGGCCGCCATGGTGGTGAGAGCGTCGCCCACGCCAAGAACAAAGCCTAGCACCATCATCTTGCCAAGTCGGGGCTCTGGGGACGAATTGAATTCGTTGGTTCATTTATGTATAGTAGATTTTGGTGCGGCAACGACGAATATAATTTTATTATAATTATATTTTTTGGCGTTACTTTTGCTTATTATGTACTATTAAGAATCGGAATGAAAAGGTGCTGGTTTAAACAAAATGGTTATATTATTAATAACAGATAAGTTATATAGCTAGAAGAACGACAGAACATTGAATTACAAAAGGAACAAGTAAAAAAAAGAAATATTCTTTAAAGACTTTTTCCTTGGTCGAGTGGTTTGTACACCGGTTTTCATGGTGTCGCCATGTCTGAGGTCCCGGGTTCGATCCCCGGTCGGATCAATTTAGAAATTAATGTTTTTCTAAATTGTCTCGGGTCTGGGTGTTTTCTATGTATATTTCAAGTATGTTTATCCGTTGTCTAGTAACCATTTAAGAGCGTTAACGCCGTTTTGCTCAAAAACTGTACTTTTCAAACCTCTTAATATCTATGAATATTTACTTTACAAATATGTTAATTACTTATATCATTAGGCGATCTTGTCATCAAAATAGTTTGTTGAAAACATTTTTAGATTTATGGATATTTTGGAATTTATAACAAGATAATTGAACAGAGGTTTTCATAATTTGACTTTCCGCGTCAACTTCGAAGCTTAAAAATGTGTTTAAATTACTGACAAACCTAAGAACAAAAATTTTATTTCAATTTGAAAGATCTTCAGCAAAATAGTTTGTTGAAAACATTTTTAGATTTTGGTTACTAACAAAAACTATAAAAATCCAAACATTTTGAATTTTTAAAGAAATTATAGGTGATAAAATAATTGTTTTCTCTAATATACTTACTATATAAATATGAGATAAAAGCTTTTTACTATAGAAAAAAGTGTTTTTTAAATTATGCGCAAAATTCTTTTTACTAAATTAGCTCTATAATTTTTCTATAAATATTTTAAAACTGCTCTAAAACTACTACAAAACTCTGCGTTCTATTAGTGTCAAATCAGTCCGCCGCGAGGCCTCTGAGAGAGTGGTCACGTCGCTCGACCCGACGATTGTCGAACAATTGCCGTAACTTCGAAGATAGTTCAAATTTATAGCGCGATAAGCAAATCTTAGTACTTTAGTGAATAAATTATTTTATGTTACTTTTGATGAATTGCAACATTTTTAAATTGGACGACCTCCGTGGTCGTGTGGTTAGCACGCCGGGTCGGGCGTCGCGCCGTCTCCGAAGCCCCGGGTTCAATTCCCGGTCGGGTTAATTTAGAGAAGGACTGTTTTTCTAAATTTATTTCGGGTCTAGGTGTTTTTTCTATGTTTATGCATGCATGCATGTCTATGCATTTATCCATTATCTTACTATACTAACGAGTTTCTTAAGAATACTTATCTTGAGCTAGATAATTGGTGAGAGCATAAACAAATTAAAGAGGTTCGATCATTTTTGTATGGAACCTGACATACCTACATGTGCGCCATTTTGAAAAAAACGTGTTTTGGCGGCCAGTGATGAAATGCATGTCAATCGACAGAGTATGTGATTACAAACAAAAAGTGTTCTGTGATGAAACCTCTAAGTGATACGGTTTCTGAGATATTTGACTCCAAAAACAGAAAGTTAAGCAAAAAAAAAACATTTTTTATTTAGTGAATCGTTTCATTCGGCTTCTAACCTCTGGTGTGAGTGCACGAATGGTTATTTTCCTCACGAGCAGTTTTTTGTTACGTTGTGTTTATTGTTATTGTTATTGGCATTATCATGTCCACCGGTCCACCGGGATCACGGTGTTTGTTTTGTGAACTCAGTTCAGTACAGCCACCTGTATAGAGGGACGCCGTCCTAGGCCGCAGCTAAGAAGCTATGAGCTGACTGATATGTATAATGTATATGTATATATGTATGTTTCGTATTATATATGTCGGAGACATGGCGCTAGCATCGCTTAGAAACGACAAGTATAGTCTATACTTGAGTGTGGTCTGCGCAGCCTATGCTCTATGGTACGCGGAACGTCAACGTCAGTTGGCGCAACAACGGACTGGACACATTTGAACGGTAGCGGCCGGAGAGTACGCACGCGCAGAACTCACTTCGTTTCTAAAATCCATTTGCATCGGCCAACTATTTTTAAATAATTTAATTCTGATGTTAAAATAACATTAAATTGACTGTAAGGAATACGACTGCGTCTTTATTTTGAAGATCCAAGATTAACTGTGTTATCAACGAATCCGAGTTTGCTCGACTGTTCTACCTACAAACAACCTCGCCGCCGACATATACTTATTTTGTCATTCAAGGAAACCAAATAAATTAAAATAAAATATTTGTTTTTGGAGTCTAATATCTCAGAAACCGTATCACTTAGAGATTTCATTACGGAACACTTTTTGTTTGTAATCACTTACTCTGTCGATTGACATGCGTTTCATCACTGGCCGCCAAAACACGTATTTTTCAAAATGGCGGACATGTAGGTATGCCAAAGAGGTTAGATGCTCTTTTAAACTGGCCCACGGGATGGGTGGGAAATACCATCTATGTGTGTGTTTCTCTCTCCCCTCCTTTGCAAGACACGTAAAACCGTTGGTCCCAGTATTTGTCACGACTGCTCCGCACCCGTGCCAGTGTGCGCTATGGGCTATGGCCCAATCTCCTCGCCATATCCAGCATCATATCATATATCATAGCAGTGCGACTTTTGTAGACTAATTATTTATTTTGTTAATAAGTGTATTGCTTTTTTAATTTTTTAAAGTATCCTTAGCTATTATTATGGTTTTTAGAATCCTACTTATTAAAGTTTTTCTTCCAATGTATTACAAAGAAATGATTAATTGTATGGGCAGTCAAATAACTTGACCGAGTTTTGACAGCACCTATTTTATTGCTGCATGATGCGCTTTGTGCTTATGTGGCTCATATTTTCCAAGTAATTTTTATACAAAATTTATTTTAAAAGGAGATTAGCAAAATTGGGCTTGGTAATAGACAACATATTATTATTGATATATTCAAAAAAATCGGTCAATTTATTTGACTGCCCATACAATTAATCATTTCTTTGTAAAATATTGGAAGAAAAACTTAAATAAGAAGGATTCTTAAATGTTTCGTATCTCAAACCATCAACAAACTGTCAACTGTCAACGTCATGCAGGGAACAACAGGGATTCCATTTCCACTTAACATCAACATTTGCCGAGCTATGAATAAAATAAAATAAAATGTGTCGTCGTCAAATCAATTCGTCCAAAATAAATCGTTGAGGAACAGATAGGTATTGATTATAATTTTGTGATATAAGATTAATAACAACATTAATAAAAATACATACAATATAATATTATACTTAGGTACTTATTTCGTGTATCCGTAGTTTAGTCATCTGTTTACGCCCATAGTTAAAAATAAATAAACGAAGGGTGGCACCCCGGGAGTGCCGGCAGAAGTGAAAACTTGAATATTAACGTTGTGCATTTTTGATATTTTGGAATGGTTAGGGAATAATTTTGCACGAATTGCTTCAATTATCAGTATAAAAGTACTATCATTTATGTGGTAGAATACAATATTTATTTATTGTGCTATCGTACACAAACATGACAACTTATTCGCGCAAGCGCCCTGCGCCGCCTAAACGAAACAACAGGCATACATTTTCGCCGCGCCGTAGAAAGAGAGGGGGATACTTCCTCTCCTACACCGCGCCGGCTGTCTACTCTCCATCCGTCTTACGATTTTACGTCTTACATTTTCGATCAGGTCACGTGGCTTGATGCGAATTTAACATTTTTTACCCATTACAAAAAAAGTGTACAACGCCGCTAAAAAAGATTTCACTTCAATAATTTCTAAGTATACCGAAAAACTAAATTCGAACGGATCAAAGTAGTGAGTTTGACTATAGTGAGCAGAACTAGCCTACTCTACGCACACACTCACGCGCGCTCACAGCCCGTTTCTGTGTGCGTGATATTTGGACTTAAAAACCTAAACTTAAGGTCTCGCGCTCGGCGTAAACGCTCTTAACGAGTTTTATAACGAAGCTTCTCTTGGGCTAGATAATTGGTGTGAGTGTAGGAAAGTTTATTTTATTTATTTATTCTTTAAAAAAAAAAACTATAGACAATGTAGGTATTGGTAGGGACGACGGTCGTACCTAGTTGTATATTACAGCTAAGGTACGCAGAACATCTAAGATGTATTTGTGTCTAGATTTACGATAGGAAAGTGTTCTTCTACGACGGTCCCAAGCGTCCATGGACTGCGGTGGCCGCTTACCATCAGGCAACCCGCCTGCTTGCTTTTTTTTTGGAGTTTGCGGATTGTTTCAGACTGCAATTTCAGCTTCACCGGGGTTTTTTGGAGGCGCACAGTGTTTCGCGAAAAACACCCTAGATGGACAAAATTATTTTTTGCCACTTTTGTATAGCACTGCCTTGATACATTAATATAATGACTATTTGAATAATGTTATCAACATTACGGAATGATGATGTATTAAAAACAAGAAAAAAGACGAAAATCTTAAAATAAATATATACCGGCGGACTTCGTACCGCTTTGACAGTTTCCATGACAACAAAACAAACAAATCATTCGTCCGCTTAAGAACACCCGTACGTACCCCATGATGGACCCCTATAGCAGCGCCACCTACCGGGTCCAATTGTAAATCTAAACCATTCTCGAATCCACTTGAACACACAAAAAAATTTCATCTAAATCGGTCCAGCCGTTTAAAAGGAATTCAATAACATACACACGCACAGAAGATTTATATATATCCGAGGAGTTAGGATCGGATCGGGGCTCCTGCTTGCATGATTGCCGATATAAAGACACACTCACCAATAGGTAGTTTCGCTAGAATGGCCCCGAGCGGTGTTAGGGCGTCGCTGTTGTTCGCGTCGAGGCAGCCGAGCTCCCGAAGTAGGGCTTCGGCCTCGATCACCGCGTCTAGTGGCGGAGGCTCAGGCGCTTTGGATAGGAAGTGGCCGATCGCGCCCAGCCGGAGCAACTTGATGCTGGGAATTAAAAAAAAAAAGAAAGATATCACACATGGAAGCGTTTATGTTGAGTTTTGAATATACAAATATTTAAGAAAAAAATAATTAGTAATTTCATTTAATTTCATTTTCACGAGACGACGAAGGTCGAGCGTGTTAGGTTTGTAGCAAATTTAGACTTGTGGCTGATGGAGGGAAGTGGCTTTTATAAGTAAAAAAATATATAGTTTAAAAATAGTGTACAGAAGTTTAAAAATAAGTTTTAATTTAACAATGATTTTCTTAAATACGTAAATTAATATAAATAATATTTCGAGAATAACGTTTGTGTATTGACTACGGTAGTCAGAAGTGGGGCGCTAGTGAACCGACCGCCATCTTTTTTCTTCCACGGGCAGTGCAGTGCGGGAAGGATTCATTGTATCGGTGGCAATCGAAGTGGTCGGTTACTATTTTCGCCTTCTCTCAGTGTGTCTGGTTCTGAGTACCAACCATTGCTATTTTCAGATAAGTATTTGTGTTTATTATTTAAAGCTAATTGTTAAGCTACAGCAAATAATACTATGAAGTGAATAAATGTTTTGTGAATATGATTATTATAGCTTTATAAAATAAATAGTTTGAATCTCCGTTACTACAGTTTATTAGCTATCTCCATCCTGTTTTTGCCATAAAGAGACAAATTATTATGCTTTATGATAATATTTCAATTGTTAATAGAGTATTATCTATCCATACCCTTGTTTAAAAGCTAATTGATGTTTTAAAGTTACAATACATAAAAAATTATGAAAATTTGTGTTTATGGCATAATATTTCATTTTTTTAAATAAGAAATTTTTATGTGTTTTTAACAAGCGCTTATCTTTTGTAGAAAAAAGTTAAAATAGTTACAAATAAATAGTACAGGAGACACTCGCTTTATAGTTATAAGGGCCTTCACTATTGAAATCAAATCATTGCTACAATATCTGTCAACTGTTATTAGTTTTTATTATTTTTGTTACATGTTGTATGTTTAATTGTGTGTTTTGTTATGTGATTCCAATAAATACCTTTTTTTATTTTTTATTATTCTTTATTCTAATATGTGTAAAAAAAGTGTTAAAAAAATGTATTGTATTAATGTATTGTGTGTTGTATTTGATTATCGGAAGGGGCAGTCTGTGATTCGCTCGCAACAAAATTTTCGTAAAATCCGTAAAATAACCAAGATAATATAAAAAGCCCCTACCTCAAAGCCAGCTCGTGCAGCGGCGTCCTAAACATCTCGGCGGTCTGGTGCTCGTCGAGCTTGTCAAAGCGCGCGCGAGTACAAAGCGTGAAGCAAACGCCCGCCCGCACACGACCCGCGCGGCCTTTCCTCTGTTACAATTACAAAGTTTATCGCTAAAAGATATTATTTTGTTTTTTCTCCACTTAGGCGAAGGAAGATCAAAACTATCGATTTTACGGAATAGCGAAAACAACTCGATACTACGCTTAAAACAATTATTCTCGTCTTCAGTAAGATTTAGGCGTATTGAAACAGCCGGGCAGTTAATAAGTAATATTAAATGGTTTTATTCTCTTAAGCGACAGTCACAGTACACATGAAATATATTTGTTACAAATACCGAACAGTAAGCATCTCAACTGATGATAAGGCTGAATGTGGAAGCGTACTTCACAATCCTCAACTACAGAGGCACTGGCTATCTTATCTCAAGCTGCCAGACAGAACACAACCATGCTACAAACATTGATGTTGTAGCGACATGTTTATAAGATGGTGGTAGCTAGCCAGGGGGAAAAACAAGCTCTACCACCAACCAAACCGAGTTTACCCCGCTGGGAATCGAAACTGGGATCTATGGGTGTAGACCGGTGGCTGGTCTTAACTTTTAACCACTAGACCACAGAGGCAGTTTAAATAAGGGAACAGTAATTTCTGCCACCTAAGTTTAGATGTGTCACTAATCTGCATGGTTTTTTTTATCGTTATTTTGCGTTGCAGTATAGTAATTATTTTTAGGTTGTTTTATTTAACCCTTATTTTTATTATTTTATATTGATTTATTATTATACCAAACTTAATACAGAAATCTTTACTGTTACTGTACTGTCATAACCGCTCATTATTTTCTACATAAAATAGGACAAAAATAATAAATATTATAATTCAAATATTATTATTATTACTTATTAGGTCATTCAGGCAGGCAGTCGAAACAACTGATAGTTACCTACATCCAATGTAAACTCAAATTATTTGTTATTTCATCTTGTTGTAGCATAGGTCTAGTCTATTCTTAAACTGGTTGACACATGGTGTTATAATTTGTTTGGGCAGTTTATTCTAGACATCAACCACTCTGTTGCTCAAAAAGTGCATATGTGGGTTGTTGTGGAAAATTATTTCAGTGAGTTTCCAACTGTGTCCTCTCAAATGCGGATTTTTGTGTTTGTCAACATCCTTTCAAAAGCTCTGTATGTATGTCATAGTGACCAGTAAGAATTTTGAAAGTTTCTATCATATCTTCTCGTTCTCTTCTATCCTTTAGACTAATAATTTTTAGGAACTTTAACCTTTCCTCATTAAGTCATTAACATTCATGCTTAATTATCCATATATTACCTGTTCCAAATTGGTCCGGCTAGCCCACACGGTGGCGTATGACGTCATATTGTTGTGTGACGTAAACAGCTTCATTTTGGCCTTGCACGAGTCGATGACGTACACTACGTCATTGATCGTGATCGACGTTTCCGCGATGTTCGTCGACAGTATCACCTGGGGGGCGAATAGATCTAGTCAGCTAAAAAATAGACGTCCTAACTGGGTAGTAAGTACGTAAAAGACGTTTGGACGATTCAATTTTTTTTATAAAAATTAAGTTATTTGAAAAAAAATAACTTTAACTTTGACTTTGGCTATGCAGGGTTATACTATCACATAATTGTAAAGCCAATAAAACATAATGTCTTTCGAACACCTTTATATTTCAATAATAAAACCAGTTTGTTTTAACTGCAAGGTTGATGTATTCAAATGGTTCAAATTAATAAATCATTAAGAATAATAAATAAACTTTCCTACACTCACACCAATTGTCTAGCCCAAGAGAAGCTTCGTTATGAAACTCGTTAAAATGGTTACTAGACGACGGATAAACATACTTAAAATACTTAAATACATGCTTATTATACATAGAAAACACCCAGACCCGAGACAATTTAGACAAACAATAATTTCTAAATTGACCCAACCAGGGATCGAACCCGGGACCTCAGAGAGTGCGACACCATGAAAACCGGTGTACAAACCACTCGACCAAGGAGGTCGTCAAAGTATATAACTAACTGTGAAATGTTTGTATAGCATCAATAATTTCAACTTACTGAGATAGAAATTTGCATATAATCATTGAAATCAAGTCTTAGCTGCAATTAATGGGTATTGGCTTAACCACCACGTTTGTCAAATGCGGGTTGCTGATCACCAACACTTGGCTCGACACAGGAATTGACCCAAGGACCTCGGGATATCGAGCCGAGCGTTTTGCCACTCAGCCACTGAGGCGAGGAAAAAATCAATACCTATAATGTTTATCGTATCTTATCGCTAACTTAAGGTAAATTTGCACTACCTATTGCCATCACTAGTTATATGACACATAAAATAAAACGTTTTCAAACATCACCGGTGTTGCCACCACAAAATCCCATATACAACGTGTTTCAGAAAGGTGTGGTAATAATGGTAAGATCCGATATAGATCCTGTATGTGTTGTTACTAAGACATAATTATTAACTTTAATTTGTCATGCAATTGTGAATTAAATATTTATATTAGTGAAGTCAAGTTAACCACCAATCCGCACTGGGCCCGCGTGAATGTTTACGGCCCGTACCTATCCGTCCATAGGGAAGGCTCGTGCCCCAGCAATAGGGGCATTAAATGAGCTTGTAACGTTGTCGTTGCAATTTACTCAACATTATATTTTTTATGCTATGCATCTGATAGCCTCCTTGGTAGTTTTAAAAACTATCTGTCAAAATTATTTGCACGGTTCTGAAAAAGAATACTTTGAATGTCATGTCATTGTCATGGAATTTTATTGTATTTATGATATTGTTTTATAGTAACATCGATTGTGCAATTATTAATGTTTAAAATGTGATATGTGAAAACCTGTATCTATAAACAGGTTTTTTCTGCTCAATTATAAATTTTATCTGATTAAATATTTACTGTGGATCTCCTGAGTTTTTTAAATGGCCTTCAGGCTCCAAGCTGATGATAATGATCAGTGCAGTCATGCGCGTCAATCGCCCATAAGCAAGCAGCAGTGATCATAAATGTAAGTACACATAGGTTACTGAACCACTAGGGATGTGACTTGTTAAATATTAAAAATATTTTTTAATATTTTTTATGTGACATATGAATTCACAATAAAAGTATTTAATTAAAAACTGCATACAACATTAACGTTAATAATTATGTCTTAGTAACAACACATACAGGATCTAGATCGAATACACTTTGGATCTTTTCATTTTGACCACACTTTTCTGTTACTCGATGTATAAATAGAAAAAAAAAACAAACAAACCTTAGTGATACCGGGCGGCGGCGTCACAAACACCTTCTTCTGATCATCCCTCGGTATCTGGCTGTGCAGCGGCAGTATCACGTACCGGGACTGGTCACCGAACACCCGGTTCTGGGTGAGGTGCTTCATCAGCGCGAAGATCAGGTTCCAACCGGGCAGGAATATTAGTACCGCGCCGTCACCGCCTATGTTGCTGATGTAGGTTAGGATAGCTTCTATGAGCTCGAAACTTAGCTGTGGAGAAAAAGATTGAAATATTATTGTATGTTGATGATAAAATTGTATCGTAAAATAATTTTATTAGTTTTGCAGTTTCTGTCTTATAAAGGGAAAGAGAATTAAAATAAAGTTTTCACCTATTATGATATAAACATGTTTCATATGAAACGGTATATCTTATATTGTTTTCTAAAGTTTACGCGAATTGCAGGGTCCGTGGTCACAGGGTCTTCAACCACGGACCCTGCAATGGGTTCGAAACGTCAGAATAAACATTAAATAAAATTAAAGTGTAAAATAAACGCGAGTAGATCCATAATTGTAATTTCATTTCGGTCTATCTTAGTTATCCCGGTTATCTTGGGTTAAGTTATGTGCGTACGACCCTCATACTTCTGTTTTCAAAGTCACTGTTGTCATGAACAGTAGTAATACAGACAGAGAGAAAAGCCCCTAGGGAACGCCGTTGGATGCGAGCAGCACAAAATCGGTCGTGTTGTGGAGATCCTTGGGGGAGGGCTTTGTCCAGCAATGGTCGTCTTTTTTTTGCTGAGATGATGATGATGATACAGAGTGACTATAATAATAGGATACGATTCATTTACATATAATGATAAGACGAACTGTATAGTTAAGTAGAATTTAGTTAGGACATCAGTGATTTATGGCGCATGCAACCGGACATATAAAATCATCAAAAAACATGGTAATAATCCTTTTATTAATCGTTACTGTATATTATATCATCATCATCATCATCGTCATCAGCCTATACTAGTCCACTGCTGGGCATAGCTTCCCCAAGTGCACTCCACTGAGCACGATCCGCGGCTACTCTATGTGTAACAGGAGGTGTGGTCAAAATAAAAAGATCCAAAGTGTATTCGATCTAGATCTTGTATGCAGAGTAACTAACACATAATTATCTATAATATTAATACGTGAAGCAAAAACTTTGTACCCCTTTTTACGAAAATTGCGCGGACGGAGGAGTATGAAATTTGCACACTTATAGTTTTTATAGAGGAGTGCAGAATGCTAATATTTTTTTAAAATTATGCATAAAGAATACATTAAATTAAATAAACATTGTTTCATACATTTTTCTTAAATTTCAAAAATGGAAGAGGAGCGGCCGAAATCTTTCAATGTTAAAATACAATCCGTGCAGTCTTAACCCTAGAACCACAACATGGGGTCGTGGGTGACCCCACGTCTTCGATTTTCACTTCTAGTGCTCGCTGCTATTTATGTCCTAGGTCTAAAGACAGGAAAACGTCGCTTGGATACGGTAAAAAATTTAACTCAATCTTTAAGAGTTATAATGCTCAATGTTTTGGGGGAAGAAGAAAGTAATACCGTCCAGGTCCCGCCCAGTCATTGCACTTCAAGTGCTCGTTGCTATTTATGTCCTAGGTCTAAAGACAAGAAAAGACAGAGAGCGTTGGGTGAAGTGTTCAAGAAATCTATGTGCACAGCATAGGTTACCGATTTGTTCCCAGTGTGTTTAGTATAAAGGGTTTTTTCATAATTTTTCTTTCTTAAAGTTCCTTATATATCCAAAGACATGTATTTTGGGGTTTTTTTCAATTAAAGTTTATAGTGTTCTATAAAAACGTATTTTTATTTGGGGCCACAGGCAACCCATGTTGTATTTTGTGAAAGAAATAGCATGTTGTGGTTCTAGGGTTAATAAAATATTGTTTACTAAACAGCTTTTTATAAAAATTACGGTCGAATTTCGATCACTGGGCGACCACTAGTAAACTTTAATTTGTTATGCAATTTTTAATTAAATAGGTATTTCTATTGTGTTTGTGTCGTCACATCAAAATAAACAAGTCACACACAGACCTAGTGGTTTAGTAACCTCTGTGTACTTACATTTATGATCAATGCTGCTTGTTTATGCGCCCCTAACGCGCATAAATTCACTAATATAACTGTTTAATTTACAATAGGGTATTTGACTACAATGAAAATATTGATCAAACTGTTGTTAACTTAATAGTAAACATGTTTTTAAACTAATTTAGCCAGCACAAAATTTTAAAATAAGTATGATTTTTATAAAAAATCATTAATAACATGATAAATTTTTTATGATTGACCACGTGATCAAAAACGCTCGGGGTGACGCTGAATCTGGAGTGACGTCACCAGCTTGTTTACAGTAAATGTCAATCAAAGTTTTGTACGTTTAATTTGACAGCTAAGTTTGCTTACAAGCAGGTGACGTCACGACATCACGTGACCTGCATTCAGCGTTTTGGCGGCTATTTTATTAATTTGAATTTTCATGGCGATTTACATAAAAAAATAAAGAAATTCATAACGAATTAATCAAATTGCAAATATAATATGCTATAATGAACCATTAGACATATTTTTCTAAAACCTGTCAAATACCCCATTGCTTGAAAAAATATAGTTAATAATTATGTCTCAGTAACAACACATAGGAGATCTAGATCGGATTCACTTCGGATATTTTCATTTTTTTCCACACCTTTTTACACGTTGTATATATGTACTTACATCTTTCTCTGACAGTTGTTGTATAGACCTTGTAGTTTCCGGAGCATATTTTTTTCCTAAATTGCAAGTCTTGTTCAGATCTTCATCTTGCTCATCAACGCCCACGCCTTTAAAACAAAAAAAACACAAATTATTGCTACCTATATTATGATGGACAACTAATGACATTTTATTGTAAAGATACTAAAGAAAGATTAACGTTATGCCATTGGGGGAGACACACATTTTTTTAACAAAAGTAAAAGTTATATTTATGACACAAACATCAGCGTAAATTACAATTAATCCAATTGTGATGTTAGTTGTGATGTTATATTTGTTATATATGTTAGTTAAAACCTAACGGAATACAGGTGTCCATGTACACAACGTCGTGGCGGGAGCTAGTTTTAAATAAATACATCACTAAAGTAGAGTTTTTAATAAGACCAACGAGAATGATAGTTCAAAATGCACAAACGTATAATTATAATAATGCACTTTGCTATATACCAGATTATAAGCTAGTGCTGTATGTATCGTTATAATAAATTATAAAGAACCAGCTTTATCTCTTCATTGTTCAAGGTGGGTGGACTTTCATCTTCTTTCTTCTTGTGGGGTGGGTGGAAGATGAATTTTATTGGTCCGGTGTCCTTGTCATTCGGCTACCATTCTGTTCACACGGAACGGAACAGAATGGAAGCCGAATGGCAGCGACATCAACCGTTCGGATGCGTTGCGTTTTCGATGCCACCTCTCTTGTGTTCTTATTCTGTTATTACAAAAAACTTTTTGTAAATAGCGCAATATCTCATTGAAGGCAGAGACTTTGTCTATGAGTTCGTTGAGACATTGAGCTAGTAGAAGCGCCTCTTCAACAGCATCAGTCATCGACTTTTAAGACTCTGACTCCATGAACAGGAAATGAAAGCGTTTAATGAGAAAGATATGGTATCACAACAAGTTTATATATATTTAAATATTAGAACATGTATAAACATGTTTCTAAACCGTGACGAAGTAAAGTGTGATGTATCTGAAAATGAGAAGGTGCATGTAATCACAGCCAAATATGAAGTGAAAAATAAAATATTTTAAGTAAAGACGATAGTGATTTCTCAAGAAATAATTATTAATACACACTCTGTTATTTCTACTGCACAGTCAATGTTGAACTCATGAACTAAATTTATATTTAAACCAATATTGATGTTAATGCCAAAACAAATAATTGAGGCAAATATCATCAACATATTTATACAATCCCACAAAGTTTACATCGTATTTATATCAACATTGTTCTTATAGGTACATATTGATTTAATCGATAGAAACATATCGACTTTACCCCATCACTATTAAAATTCTAAAATATACAACATGATACATAAAAACAAACAACCTGAAAGTGAAAGTAGTTAGTATAGAAGCGGCTACATACTGAATATCACTAAGGCATTATAAAAAAATTGGTTAAAAACCTTTTTTTAAATGAACAAGGATCATTTAGTTTGTTACTGTTCAATGAAGGAGTGACTGTATCTCAGGGCTTTGAATACCGTAAAAAAATTGGTATCGATACATCTGTCAAACGAAGATACCGGTAAAAATAAGTAACGGTAAGCTTGGTATCGTTACCTGGGTGGCATTTTTACCGGTAAATTAACTAACCGCTCTACGCTGATTGGCTAAAGCGCAATATTTAACGAAAAAAGTAGCGATACTTTTCCAGATAACGTTACCTGCATTACCGGTGCCAAATTAACTTTATAGAAATAACGTTACTTACCGGTACTTATAGAATTTGGTAACGGTATCAAGCCCTGCTGTAACTTACTTAATTATTATATAATTTTATAAGCCCACTGATTATAATGTTAGGAAGTTAGACAATATTGTTTTATATTTCTATTATTATAAAGTTCGTTATTAAACAGAAGAATATACGTCTGTCTAATAATAGAGAGGCACAAAAGGAAAGTGATAAGAGTACCTTCGTCTTCGTCATCTTCTTCGTCCTTGTTGACTTTCTTGCCGGATGACTTCCGTTTCCTTGTGTCTGGAGGAGGCATGAACTTGGTCAGCTCTATACAATCCTCAAGGAAATATTGATCGACGGGATATGTTCGACCTGGCACCTAGTTAAATATATTTTAAGTTTTAAGAACTGTCTGTTATATAAGCTTAACAACAATGTTTTAGTAGATTTTATTGTGTGGTGAATTGCCCTTTTACTTTTACATCACTTACCATCAAGTGAGTTAAAGGTTTACCCGTTGCGGAATAAAAAACATCTAAATAACTTTATAATTTTAAAAAACTTGAGCGACAGAGACATAAAATTGTTTCTTATGAAGGTTACGTAAAACATGATTTTTATTTAAGAATGCTCACTTTTAGAAGCATTTTCTTTAAGAGATTATTCTACCAACAATTCGTTTGCGAAATGCAGCCATAAAAAAATCAAATTCCTTAACCTATCTAGATATTACATACCTCAATGACGGGACAGTTGCCAAAGTAACTCGTGAAGAGTGTGGTATCAACGGTGGCTGACATCAAGATGATGCGGAGGTCGGGGTACGTGTGGGCCATGTCTCGCAGCAGGATCAACGCGAAATCAGTGTCTGCATCGCGTTCGTGCACCTACACGAACAAAAATGTCAAATTTATTTTTTTTCTTTATTATTTTTGTTTATTGGTTTCTCAACAATTGTTATAATATTATAACAAAGCATACAAATTGATTTAAGTATAATTGCACAACCACTTACTGACGAACAACACAATCTTAAAAATAACAATAGCTCTTACATCTCTATATTATATTAGGTCCTTACGTATGAAATTGACGTTTTTTTTCTTACTTAATAAAAGGTCTTAAAGTTCTAGTCAATACCGATAGTTAATATTATTATACACCTTTAATTAGGACTATGTAACTTAGGCTTCAGTAATAACAATGGTTATTAATTTTGTGTCTTTATCGCCCCATTTTTTTTTTATAATGGACTACTTTTTATGTTCGCGGAATTGTCTTTTTGTTTCATTGTAGCTTTGAAGGGACTTGATTTTTTTTCTTTTTAATGTCTGCTATATTTAGCTAGTGAAACAAACACACTACTCTATAATTTTTATAGTGTTAAAACGTTAGTATGAAAAATAAAATTTTATAAAAAACCTTCATACAAAACGTCAATTTCATAGGTAAGGACCTAATATAAAATTCTCGTGTCACAGTGTTAGTTGCCAAACTCCTCCGAAACGGCTCGATCGATTTTTATGATTGTTTTGTGTATATTTGGTAGATATGAGAACTAGTCGTAAAGTATATTTCATACCGCTAGGTGATCAGGGTGTCACTATCCAGAGCTTTTTTTAAAAATGTATATGGCAGAACAACGTTTGCCGGGTCAGCTAATATTATATATATTGCTAATTTATATATATTGCTTAAGGATCAATCATCTTGATGTATGGTTAAAAGGTGTGCGATTTTTTAAATAAAACTTGGCAGTCACATTATATCACCAGCTCATTTTTATGTCCCCACTGCTGAGGCACGAGACTTCCCTATAGATGGAAGCACAGGGAGAACGGGCCATAAAACATCACGCTAGCCCAGTGCGAAGTTATTAACGACTGCTAATACAGCCGGGACCAACGGCTCTACGTTCCTTCATGGAGGAGCTCGAGATAATACATTTTTGGTCACCCATCCGATGACCGGCTTTTGTGAGTTGCTTAACCTTAGCTCTTACTATATATCTCTGTCTAATATGTTAACTACTAACCTCATCCACCAGTACATGGCTGACACCTCTCAGACCACCCTCTAGTTTCCTCAGCAGTACTCCCACAGTGCAGAATAATATTGAACCGTATGGTCTTGGTAATACGGACTCGAATCTCACGGAGTATCTACAATGAAAAAAAGAATTTTAATGTCAACATCATCGTTGAGATTAAAAAATCGCACCACTGAACGCGTCACTTTCGATGTAGTAGGTTAAAAAAGGGTCCCGATAGGTCGAAAAGCTACTGGAAAACTTAAATCTCGGCAGGCAGACACTAAGATAAGAAATAATAAATAAATAAATTTTCCTACACACACCAATTATCTAGCCCAAGAGAAGCTTCGTTATGAAACTCATTAAATGGTTACTAGACAACGGATAAAATTACTCAAAAAACTTAAATACATACTTATTATATACATAGAAAACACCCAGACCCGAGACAATTTAGAAAAACAATAATTTCTGTGACCCGACCACCGGAGATCGGACCCGGGACCTTAGAAATGGCGACACTATGAAAACCGGTGTACAAACCGCTCGACCAAGGAGGTCGTCAAAGATAAGATAAGATAAGATAAGATGTCCGTTACCCCACGCTGGTCCCAATGTCCTCGCAGCGCTCGGCCGCCACGCGCTCGGCGACGCTCACGGCGGAGATGCGGCGCGGCTGCGTCACGCACACGTTGGACCACGCGCCCTGCCCGCTCGCTATGTAATCGTCTAGGATGAACTGGCACACCTAGGGATAACAAACGAATTACCGCCTGCTCGTTTGCCTCCTTTAAAAAAAAAAAAAAAAAAAAAAAAAAATTACTTGTATAACCATCGCATCGGACTACTTGGCGGGAAAGTGAAGAGTCATGTCTGCGGTTTTGTTTTTGGAAAATATGTGGGAGATGTCCAAGAGCAAAACTCAAGTTTTTCACAATTAAAATAATTTTATTATCGGAACGCACAACGTAAGCACAGCGCGACATGGAGCAAGAGAGAGAGTCGGTAAAACAGCAAGCGTTTATATTCTGATGGCAAAGTAGCGCCATCTAGTTGATATTGGGTTACATACAATGTAGATAAAACAGTTCAACAAACTTCAATTAAATAGTTCTAAATAAATATGTTTTTTATTTACCAGTTTTATTTTCTAAAATTTGTGTTATGTCGAATATTAATGTGAAATAATCGTGGATTATTAACCGTTAAGTGTTCGTGAGTGTGCATGAGTGTTGGCCAATTAAACAATACAGTGCAACGTCACTTTTCAAATTCTCTCAAGAAGTACGCCCGAGGACTTAGTAAAGCCCCACATCTTTACTGAGCTACTCGAGGGGTTAGGGGTTAGGGGTATATCATTTCTCACTTCTCATTTCTTTTATCATTCATCATCATCATAAAGAAGGGAAATATTGTCTATTTATGTATTACTTGTAAAAAAAATTACTTTGACATTGGCTAAATGTGCTAATCGCACGAAGCCATCAACTAAAAAAAAAACCATCACATCATCATCGCCAGCTCATTTTATGTCCCCAATGCTGGGGCACGAGACTTGCGTGCCTTCTTTTAAGGGTGCGCCGACCAAAAATGCAGTCACGGTTAAGTTGATATAATTTAAAATACTATCGTATTAAGTAAACAATATATATATTTAGTATCAAAGGGAACGTGTTTACAATTAACCGGATCCATAAATTCATATCACACTATAGTTTTTTAAACAATATCATTTAAAGTTGGGCAAAAATCTTTAAAACGAGTGGCGGCGTTTAGTTGATATCTTATAGTTTATCTAAATTATTGTATCTCTGAGTTTGTCTTAACAATCACCAATGGTCTAAACTACAAATCGTCTGTCTCACATTTTCGATTTATCGAGCGGTTTTTTAAATTAACACTTTAAATTCCCCATACAAAATTAGTATGGCCGCGCGGCATTTAATAAATATGGACGAAGACATTTCAAATAAAATATATGACACTTGTCACCTACGAACGGTGCACAGTTAAGCACGGAAGGCCACGAATAGCCACGTCCTACTTGTGTAGGGCACGTGGAGAGAAAACGGAGTCAATGAGCACCTACTGTGTGACTACGACTCCTTGGCTAGGAAAAGAATGGAACTCCTGGGATCGGCTTACCCGAAACCGGAGGACTTCAGGCTCTTAAAGACGTTGCCAAACTTATGGCATCTATCTTTACAGAGGAGAAGAGTGAAAGGGTGGGGTTGCACAAAATATACCGATGGGTCGAGGTGTTACTGAGAGAGGGAAACCTCAGCAGGCCCCACTAAGATAAGATAAGCACGGAAGAGGTCGACATGATAATTTTTGGTAACCCATCCGATGACCGGCCCTTGCGTAAGTTGCTCAAACTTAGCATTCACGGACCGGGAGCGTTGACCATTGCGCCATCGAGCTCCCATCTTTAATGCGCTATTAACATATTAACAATCGTCCATATGGAAAGTTAATACGTTAAGTACGGGTTCACTTTTTTTTATATTGGTTATGGGCAGGCAATAGGGTATTTGACTACAATGAAAATATTGATCAAACTGTTGTTAACTTAATAGTAAACATGTTTTTAAACTAATTTAGTCAGCACAAAATTTTAAAATAAGTATGATTTTTATAAAAAATCATTATCATGATAAAATTTTTATGATTGACCACGTGATCAAAAACGCACGGAATGACGCTGAATCTGGAGTGACGTCACCAGCTTGTAAACAGTAAATGTCAATCAAAGTTTTGTACGTTTAATTTGACAGCTAAAAGTTTGTTTACAAGCAGGTGACGTCACGACACCACGTGACCTGCATTCAGCGTTTTGGCGGCTATTTTATTAATTTGAATTTTAATAGCGATTTTCATAAAAAATAAAGAAATTCATAACGAATTAATCAAATTGCAAATATATTATGCTATAATGAACCATTAGACATATTTTTCTAAAACCTGTCAAATACCCCATTGCCCACACCTCACCTGATGTTAAGTGACGGTGCGGTCGAGGATGGAACATGCTTGCCTAGAAATAGCCTATTCACTCTGGCCTTGAAGATGTACAGATTATACCTTTTAGGGAACACACTCGCAGGCAGCGCATTCCATTCCCTTGCTGTCTAAGAAAGTTGATCCGTGTGACAAGGTGGCATATCTAAAATATAGGGATGGAACTCGCGCCTCGCGCTCCGATAGCGGAAAAGTGGATGGTGGGATTAGATCGTGCAACTCCTTCGCGCACTCCCCGAAATGAATCCTGTAGAAGACCGGCAAACGAGCCCCCCTACGCTGATGTTCTAGACTTTGCAGCTTGGCGTCTATCAGGGCAGGTATCACGTCAGTAGTCTAGCGAAATATAGGAAATTGAATCACGATTTTCGACAAGTTCTTCTTAACTTTCTATAACGTTTGCTAACACTAACGATCAGAGTACCAATAATAGGTAAATCTCACTGGGAATTGAACCCGAGAGCATGGTAGTTTGAGAACGGTTAAACACATATTTTATTAAAACATAGCTATAATTTTGCGACAGCAGCCGGAAACAGTGATTATTCGAAGCACGAAGGAGAACGTGATATTTTAAATAAGACCTGGCATTGCAAAAATTGATTAACGTAAAAGATTTAACCCAAACCCGCTATTAAGCTCCCTAGGAAGTGGGTAACTATTTTTTAAACTAACTTTTGTCTCTCTACCTGACGAATAAATTTCCATACCTGTGTGGTCTTCCCGCATCCAGTGTTGCCCCTTATAATAATCACGGGGTTGTCGTTAATAGCGTTCATTATTGTTGAACGCATCCCGTATACAGGCAGTGTGTCTCTCTCACGAACGCTTTCCTGTAAAAAAACATAAGTACGTCATCATGCCAATTTTTTATTTAATACTAGCTGACCGGCGGACTTCGTACCGCTTTAACAGTTTCCATGACAACAAAACAAACAAATTATTCGGACGCTTAAGAACACCCTTATCCCATGATGGACCCCTATAGCAGCGCCACCTACAGGGTCCAATTGTAAATCTAAACCATTCTCAAATCCACTTGAACACACACAGAAAATTCATCCAAATCGGTCCAGCCGTTTAGGAGTTCAGTGACATACACACGCACAGAAGATTTATTTAAATAAATATAAAATTAATAGCTTATTTTGTATGTAGGTATATTTGTTATAAAATAAAATACACTTGTGGTATGATGATAAGCGCTTCTCTAATAATACTTGAATAAAGATTCATTTCACTGCCTTTCAATTAAACCAAGTATGTAAGTAAGTACTTAGTAACCCTCTCGGGTTCGATTGATCTGAGATATTCGAATCTGAAACCATTAGTTTTACCACTAGACCATAAAGGTGGTAAATGCAAGATATGGTACCTTCATATAAACCGAAAAGCCCGGCTTGCCCTAGCAAAAGCTCAATTCTATAAATGTAAATCGCACTGAATAACAATCACGTAATATTTTTAAATTTTTCTTTGCCAACATTAAAATTTTAAATTTTAAATAATAATAATCGATTAATAAGCCGCTAAACTGCGTACGAATCTAAAAAAAATAACTTTTTAATTTTTCCGTCTGGTATCACTCTCACGTAGCCATTTTGGTTTTATTGTTGTGTTAACTTCACTTTTGTTTAGGTACGTTTGAGTTTGATAGTCGTAGTTGTCAGGTGTTTTAAAAAAAATCGTGAAGTTGTGGTGATAAAAACTGAGTTAAAAGTGCAATTCTTCGCTTGATATTGTTCCTTATTATGAAGGACTTTAAGAGCGTTTACGCCGCACACTAGCGCCACTAATGAAAAAAAAAACATATCTAGTAATTAGAGATAGAAAATCAAATTATGCTCAACAAACTATTTGAATGAAGTAATTTAGCAATTTTACGGCACTTAATGAACACCTCACATGTTATGGTTTAGTTAAATAAGACGTTACGGCCATTTTTAACTATAACGCCATTTTTTCATTGGCGGCGCTAGTGTGCGGCGTAAACGCTCTTAATTTGTACAAGTGTAGATCGGGCGAGGGAAAGGTAAATTGTTTGGTTTTTTTCACAATAACCTACTCCAGATTTGTGAATTTCGCAAACTAGTATGTCATTAAAGGATTTTTAATAGATCTGTATTCTAAACTCGTTGAATTATTGGTTCCCTTTCAAAGAGATTATGTTTTTGGTGTTGTATACTTTTTTTCGAACAACAAGATGCTTAGAATAACCTCTGATTAAGACGATTTAAATAATTTCACTTTGAGCTATTGTTTTAGTTATCAGGTATAATCAAACTAATATTATAAATGCGAAAGTGTGTGTGTATGTATGTGTGTATATTTGTTGCTTCTTCACGCTTCAACGGATGGATGGATGGATTTGGATGAAATTCGGCATACAGATAGTTTATAACCTGGATTAAAACATAGTATACTTTTTATCCCGATATTCTCACGGGAACGGGAATCACGCGGGTGAAACAGCGAGCGGCCGCTAGTTATAAATAGATTGGTGTCAGTATTTATATTTTCATCTTTTATTTAACATAATTAAAATACGCAAAAGCGTATATATGTGATACAGCAAAGTTTGACTTAAATTTAGCAACGTTTAGTATTGTTAGCAAGATCTGGAGCTTCAGGGCTTGCCCTAATCTCAAGCCCTGGGCACGCCACTGGTACTAACAAACTAGAACAACGTATTGATACCTGATACAGCTGGCTGTTTTGACACAAGTCGCGATGGCTCTTCTCTAGGTCCAAGCTGATGTCGTCCAGACTGGTGGTGGCGAGAGGACCTTCATCTGAAACCAAGATTCTAGTGTAATTTCTTATTACTAAATTGTACCAAAACAGAACAATATGTTTTATTTATTTAAATACACAACTATCCTTATAGACTAAATCCAATGCGATAGTTCCTTACATTTAACCTTACATCAATTACATATTACCCATTCATCATCAGCTCATTATATGTTACTGCTGGGGCACAAGCCTTCTCTATGGATGGATAGGGAGAACGGGCCATACATCACCACAGGGTCCCATGGCGGATTGGTGGTTGTTAACAGCTTAACATGCCTTCCGAAGCACGGAGGAGCTCGAGATGATAAATTTTTGGTCACCCATCCGATGACCGGCCTTTGCGAAAGTTGCTTAACTTCAGCAATCGCAAACCGACCGAGTTAACCACTGCGCCATCGAGCTCCTCAACACCCAATAACTTACCAACTAGTCACATTTATACAAGTAGGTACTACACTCAAATTACCCGAAATATATCAATCCAATATATCAATATATCGATCGGACAAAGGGTCTTTTTGCCAGGAGATTGGTCCTAGCCGCCGGAACAGCCAGCAGCGGTGGGCGGTCTATATTATATTATAACACAGCAGTTCTTTAAAATATAAACTACTTCTATTATTTGACCTAAACACGAATGTCTTTGGCGAATAAAATGGTTAAAAAACGTCATAATGATGTCATAGTTTGCCATTCACTATGCTGTAACAGTGTTTTTTTTTGTTACGCACTAGCTTACTTACTTTTATTTTTCTTATTATTTCTAAAGATTTTTTTCTAAGTTTCGTAATTAACCTTTTCGCCGCCCAACTATCCTGCACGCGATGTCCCGCTGTACGCCAACGTATAAATGTATTTTAATAAAGTAGGTACAAAGAAGAACTTCTATAGAAGTGCTGGCGTGGACGGCACGAAAATATCGAACTTCTATAGAAGGTTAAATGTCTCGTTCGATCGTTTGTACGCGGGCGCGGTCCTTTTGCTATTGTCATGACTTAACTTTATACAACATGTAACAGAAAGGTGTGGTAAAAATGAAAAGATCCGAAGTATATCTGATCTATATAAACAAACAAACAAACAAACACACATTTATTGGCACACACTACAAAATTACACGATATTCACAATAATATATTTATATATTTATATCTTGTAGGTATGTGTTATTTATTTATTTATTTTATTAAGGACTTCCAACAAAACTTATATCAATACATTAAATAAGAAAAAATAACAATCAAAACTTATAGCTAAAATCTTACTTAAAGGAAGCCACAGCGTGTACCAATCTAAAGCTAATAAAAGTGTTGTTACTAAGACATAATACCTATATTAACTTTAATTTGTCATGCAATTATAAATTATTTTTTTATATAAGCGAAGTCATGCGCGTCAGGCGCGCACAAGCAAGTTGCTGTGATCATAAATGTAAGTACAAAGAGGTTACCACTAGAGATGTGACTTGTTCATTTTAGTGTGACACAATATAAATATTTAATTAAAAATTGCATAACCAATTAAAGTTGATATTGTGTCTTAGTAACTGTGCATACACGGTCTAGATCGGAAATTCTTTAGATTTTTTAATTTTTACCACATCTTTCTGTTACATGTTGCATACAACCCTATTTATTTATTAATAAATTTATTTATTTTATTTTGTTCAGAACACCAACAGCACTTATACAATATATGGATACATTTCTATAAATCTACTTAGCTATTAACAGGCATTCGTATATAAATTTAGACCAACCTATATTGCATCCGGTCCAGGCGTTCCAGTTGGCTTGGGGCGGCGACCAAGACACCACGCCGCCCGGGGTAGGGCGAGCCTCCCGCATCGCTCGCACACGATCCACTTGTAGTAGAGTGATGCCAGTAGGGCCGTCTTGGCCTTCGGGCGGCGGTGGCGGGGGTTGGTCCACGTTTACTGGTTCAATTTCTAGTTCTGTAACAAAGGAAATGGTTAATTCTTTAATGTCTATAGTTATATGTAAAAGAAAAACTCGGTATCCCTTTTCAAGCATGTTGAGTGTGAGATTTGGGACAGTTAAAGTTTATACTGACACCCCCACCAACTTCACGGTTATAAAGTTTATCCGGTACTTTTAAGACTAGTGTCTCGAGCTAGTTGCCCCGTGGACACGTATAGTACACTACCTAATATCCAGATAGGTTACTGGAGCTGTAAGCTCGCTCACTTCTCGTTGCACTAAGAGCACAACTCGCAGTGTACCGCTGCTCGGGTCGTCAACTCTAAAGTAGACTACCAAATGTCCTCTTTGGTGGCGAAGTTGTAAGCACACTCACTTCTCGGTACCCATCCAGGCACCTGATCAATTCCAAAGTCCTACGCGGCCGATTCAACTGGAGGCTTTTGCATCTAGCGGGCGCCTCTACTAGTTCTCCAGACTAGTGCCAGAGATGTTGGAGTAACTGCTCAATGAAATCCACCGAGCAGCACAACCAACTAACCGCTCGCTATGCACGAAATGGAAGCCTGGCCAGACCTCAACCAGGCAGGCAAACATTCCCACTTTTACAGCTAACCACATGCCACCACGAGTCCAACTCATGTCCGGGGCCTGCCGGAGACGCCCGCGAAGGCTTAACCGGCAGGGGGTCTAGGATCCGGAACTCCCGTGGTACCCTTGAAAAGACAGCCGAACCCGTAGTTCCAACTGCCATACCCTACCTATCAGGGTCAAAAAGTGGCACCAGCGGTCGACACATTTATTTTCTAGAAAACCTCCAAAGGTGATTCGTTTCACTCGGCTTGAGGAACCCTTTAAGTTTCTCGCCGCCCCCAAACAAGCCCGGTGAAACTGAAAATGCCGTTTGAGGCAATAAGCAATCTCTCTCAAAAAAAAATTTTTTTCGTCACCAAAAAATAACACACATTTTCATTGAAATATTGCTATAACATGACAGCTAATAAGCAGACGCAAATGGTATGTATTCAATCGTTGTTAAAGTCTAAAATCAGTTGCTGACTTCTATTTTTATATTATATAATAATATAATTATAAATAAAAAATTGTACCCCTTTTTAAGCACATTGCGCACACGCACTGAGGAGTGTGAGATTTGGAATAGTTAAAGTTAATATGGAGGATTGCTGAAAGATAAAAAAAAATGTAATGGTGTTAAATATAGTTAAAAGGTTACATATACAGTTATAGAAGAAATCATTTCTATTTCTTAAATATTATTAATTAGGTATGTAAAAGGTACCTCTCAATGTTTCTTCCAACTGTTGTTCTAGTTCCGGACTTATGGCGACGGGATATGGTTTCATGAGGCCTTCAGCAGTCCTAAAATTCATCATCATAAGAAGAAGAAGAAGAAAAATAAAATACTTTATTGAACACATAAAAAACACATACATGTTAACAAAAAAAAATTAAATTAAAATTGGAGTCGTACAAAGGGCGGCCTTATCACTAAAAGCGATATCTTTCAGGCAACCTAGGGATGGAGAGGATTGATAATAAATAAGATGGAGGCGTTAAAAAAAAAGAAGGATAATACATACTTTTAAGATTAATGAAAGTTATATTTAAAGCACCTCTTTAGTCTACTGGTCAAATCACCAGTCTCGGAATTTTAGGAGATTACTGTTGGCCTCCAATCGCTACAAGGCGAGAAACTAAAGGTTTCTCATGCTGTAGTGATCAAACACTCTCAGAGGGTTTCTCGAGGGAATGGAATTACTCAATCGTGTCCCCGACCCTGCCCGATTCTCCGAAGGTCTCCGAGGATCGGATTGACCGGGTCGAGGAAGTTGACATAATGCAGACTACCCAGTGTAGCATAAGGTTTCCTGTCCATGACGCTGGAGCCACACCGGCGGCGCCGGAACGCATGTTTGTATATACGAATGAATATCGCGCATGCGCCGCACCGAAATCGCGTGTACAGCGATAATCATTAGTATACAAAAACATGCGGTCCGACGCCGGTGCAAGCCAGCGTCATGTACAGGAATCCTAATACTCAAGAGACTTACCTATCTCTTTTCAAAGTGCCACTGAACGCGTCAATAACTCCGAGATGGTACAGCTGCCGTACCAGAGACAAGGCACAAGACTTGCTAGCCGTCTGCTTGTTGGAAGCGGTCTCACGTCCGATCACATTGCGTCCGAGTTGGCGGACGTATATAGTCATCTCGCAGCAGAAACTCCTGTAGAAATAGTAAGATAATTCATAAAAAAAAAATATATCTTGCGTCAACTATAATAATATAGGGTACTTCAATCAATAATAGTACTAGATTAAGGATCCGGATCAAAAATGCATAACGAAAATGGTTGCGTTTGATACACATCTAAATATCTTATCACATAATGTATAGAAATTGGGTATCGTAGAGTATAGTAGCTACTATTATTGATCGAGTTTGATAAAAAAAAGTAAAAGAAACGCTAGTAGATACATAGGTAGTAGTAGAAGTTTAAAGTGGTCAGTAAAATATGTGGTTTTCATGTGAACATTAGTCAGTAATGTTAACTTAATATACAATTAAATAATAAGTTTAAAGAGGCATAAGCCAAATGCAAAAAAAAAATATGTTTATTTAAAACAAAGTTGTACATTCTGTTCTTATAAGAACTAGGCTTTTTAGTATGCTTTATTTTATAATATGTATATGTATTAATACGTGAAGCAAAAACCTTGTACTCCTTTTTACGAAAATTGCGCGGACGGAGGAGTATGAAATTTCGCACACTTATAGTATAGAGAAGTTGAGAATACTAATATTTTTTAAAATTATGCATAAAAAATACGTTAAATTAAATGAATATTGTACCATACATTTTTCAAAAATTTTAAAAATGGAGGAGCGGCCGCAATCTGTCAATACCAATCCAAACTCACGTTCTATCTTTTATAATTTTTCATTGCTTAGGATACAATCCGTGCAGCCTTAATAAAATATTGTTTAGTAAACAGCTTTTTATAAAAATTACGGTTGGAATTTTAAAAAAATTCGAAAATTACGGACTTTTTATAATAATTTCGACCACTGGGATATACTGGATAGGTTGACTGACCTGCAGCCGTCTGTACAACAAAATTCGTCCAAGTTAAAAATGCTAAATAGCAGTACAAATCATGGACGTCATAGTTGCTTCAGGAAATTTAAATATGATATGTTTTGAAGTAGACAAGCTCGATACAGTGTATTGATTGTATTATATCTAAAACAAACTGATCCTAGTCAATTTGGCTGTAAAAAAGATACATGCAGCCTGGTTTTTTTCTAAACACATTTTGTTAAAACACAGCACATATTACAATTTTTTTAAATTACTTACCAGTTTTACAATTAAGTAACACTAGGCCCTGGTGATGTGGTCAAGTATTGTTTCAGCAGTGAGCTTAACCTGCGTACAGAACAAAATCTAAGACTATCAATTGGGATAGTTGCATTCAGAAGCCATTATAATTCATTAAACAAGCAAAAGATTATGTTGTAAATATTTTAAAAATGGCAATTGTATGCATCAGTAAATAATGTACAATCTTAGATTTTGTTAAGTGCTGTTAACTTTGTTCGTCTGATTCCAAAACGTGAATTCAAGTTATTCAAGTTAAGCCTGCTTTAAAACAGATGCTGTCTCATCTTTATAAGTAAAGACGGCGGATAAGGATGGCATCTGTTTCAATTCAAACCAGGTTTAACTTTAGTTGTTGTTTTGGAATAAAAGGTAACATATAGTGAAGCAAAGTTTGCATTGTTTCGCAATATTCGCTTCAATGTAGCCAGCACAATTACTTGACCACATTGCCATACTAAAATAATAGGCAGCCATTAATTTTTCAACAAATAAATGAATAATCAGTGGCTTAGTCACACACAAATGTAAAATATAGAAAAATACAATGAAAATAAAACTATGAAAAGCTTATTTGAGACTATATTATAGCATAGCAGTCATTAACTCTCATCTACAATGAATCACCAATGATGATATAAATTGATGGTTTTTAAACTCCAGATCTCAGTAATCACTAACTATATTTTAAGGATTAGGCATTAAGCACATAGACAATACTTAAGAAGATAAGATTAGATAAGATTTTTAGAAAATAAGGTGAAATAAAGTAATAAAGATACTTTGTCAAGTAAATGGATGATCAATAAATAAATTGGAAGCCTATAGCATACAGTAACATAAAGCAGAAGTTTCCAAACTGCCTGCTGGCCAACACAGTTATACTTTACTCTTTTAAATATCAAGAATATCATCATCATCATCATCATCATCAGCCTACACACGTCCACTGCTGGACATAGGCATAGGCCTCTCCAAGTGCACGCCACTGAGCACGATCCGCGGCTACTCTCATCCAGCTCTTGCCAACCACCTTGCGAAGATCGAAGATCAAGAATATAATAGATGATATTTAAAAGAATTAAATACTTATAATATACAGTGAAAAAATTAAACGCCTACCCGACCCAGCTAGGAATCGTCTTCCGCGATCCGGGCGGCTGCACTGACCACTATTCTACCAAGAAGACTGACGTAAGCATTAATTTTTTTGCTAATAGTGGCACAGTGCTCCATCTATCCAACGGTCATTGCAACCGATGGCTATGCAGATGAAATACCACAAATTTGATAACACAAAAGTGCTAATTGCTGCACTGAAGCTAAATTAAATATTTATAAAATTTATAAAATACAGTAAAAAAAAATTATTACAATAATCAGATATTATATGTAGCAAACAATTAGGAAACATAGAAGCTTAAAACTTTGCATACAATTCAAAACTACATAATGATGAGTTAGAAAGGTCTTGGCCATTCAGGCTTAGAAGTCAGTTAGGTTTTTTGGATTGAAGTTAAAGAAATTTAATTAACATAATCATGTGAAATAAAACAACTTTTACGGATCTACTCACGTTTATTTTACACATTACTTTTAATGTAACACATCAAACATCTAAACGGCAGGTAATGTGTAAAATAAATGTGAGTAGATCCGTAAAAGTTGTTTCATTTCAATGTGTAGTGTTCGCGTAAACTTTAGAAAACAACATGTGAAATAATGTCATAGTAGCTAATAAAACAAACCGTGTATGATCAGGCCCAACAGCCTTGTATACATAATCAGCATTGATTTTGCTGATTTGCATAAACTGATGTAACTTCGATTTTGCATTTTCCATAGTCCAGTTGCCGTGGAGGCTTGCATTAACATCTAGGTCTTCGGCATCCTCAACATTCTTCTGTTGTTGAAGGCGATCCATATAGGTGAAGTTCTGGTTTTGACCACCATACGCATGGTAGGCCTGACCCATGGATTCTGGACCCATACCTTCCTAAAAACATCAAAACTCCATTAATAATAAATAAAAATTAATTATAATTAAGACAAGAAGTAACAGATACAGAATGGAATTTTTTTATTTTGTTTTTATGAGCAAGTTGCAAAACATATCATTAGAGACAACAATTATAATTAAGGCACCTATGGATCAAGTGACAGTGCTGTTCCAGTTGCACAAAGTAATTAAAAGCATTGATTGTATGTATTAAATAAATAAAATAAAAATAGCTTTTATTCGGCGGACTTTGTACCGCTTTGACAGTTTCCATGACAACAAAACAAACAAATCATTTGACCGCTTAAGAACACCCGTATCCCATGGCAACGCCACCTACCGGGTCCAATTGTAAATTCCAACCAACCATTCTCGAATCCACTAAATCACACAGAAAATTTCATCTAAATCGGTCCAGCCATTTAGAAGGGGTTCAGTGACACACACAGAAGATTTTGATGTATATGTGACGCTCAATGACCGAAATCGCTCATTGATGCAAAAAAGAGTTTACATTGCATAGCTAACGAAAAGAGATTTAATTTTATGTTGTGTATGTTGTTAGAGGTTAGAAATTTAAGACAAGACAAGAGTTTAAATTTCTAACCTATCAAGTGACTTACAGCAAAAAGTAAAAAATTTTAAAATTTAAGCTTGAATCATGATGCACATCTCAGAAACTTGATTACAAACCTGAAACACTGGTCTATGTTGCATTTCATTGTGTTTAGGAGCTTGAAAGTTTTTTGTTCCATCATCAGTTTCAATTTTAACTCCAATTCCAACATCTTCTGGAACTTCATTTTGGGCTACATCACCGGACCTAACGAGATAATTAAGGAAGTCCCGAGATGCATTCATCTGGGCTTCCTTCTTTGTCGTCGAATTACCCACTCCAACGTAGGTGTAGCCATCGACGCGCACTTCGCAAAGAAAACGCTGGCGGTGTTTCGGACCTAAAAAAACCACATTAAAGTAATAGACATTTTCATAAATGCAATCTCTGTGCTAGCCACCCTCTACACACTTTGTTACTTTACTACAATACAAATAATATGATGGGAGTGATGTTACCCTTGGGGTTCTAATTGGTACGAGTGAGCTGAAATCCATAGTACCACCGCACCCGGGCGAAGGAGTATGCAAAACATTTTCCAAAAAAAAATTGTAGCAGCGTATAAAGACAAAGATGAAAGTATGCATCTTTACGTAGAATAAAAATCAATAAAATCAAGGTTCTAACCTGTGACGCGAATGTCATATGCCGGCGTTTTGGTTTTCTTGGCGCACCAAGAAAATAGGAACGATTTTGCATCCATTTCGGATCGTTGGCCTTACCAACGGTTTTTAAAGTGGATTTTATTGTTAATCAAAATACAGTACACGTGAAATAAATTATTACGACTGCCCGAGTGTTGCCGTCTATGGTATACGAGTGCAAAAGAGTTTGTGTGAGTATCTCTCTCTACCTAGTTTGTGTTTGTTTGTGTGCAAAAGTACGTATAAACACACTGACACCACGTTATGAATGACGTTAGTATCTCTACCTAGTTTGTGGTACTTACTTTTTTTTTGTTGATGGCTTTGTGCGATTAGCACATTTAGCCAGTGTCAAAGTAATTTTCTTACAAGTAATACATAAATAAACAATATTTCCTTATATGATGATGATGAATGATATTAGAAATGGGAAGTGAGAAATGATATACCCCCCAACCCCTCGAGTATCTCAGTAAAGATGTGGGGCTTTACTAAGTCCTCACGCGAGCTTCTTGAGAGAATTTGAAAAGTAACGTTGCATTGTTTACACACACGTGTGCACAAATTCGCACGCAAATAGTGCTATAAAGTAAGTAGGTAGTAGGTATTAGGTAACGATACTCGGCACTGTACGAAAAGAAACGTTACCGAACGCAAGCTCTTAATCGGACAGTCAGACTGTTAGTACACCGTCTCCCGCTATACTGAACTCAAGTGCATATGTTGCTAGTCCGAATTACTCCGAATATCCGAGCGAAAACGAACAAGGAACAAACATACTATATGTAAGAGAAAGCGAGATAGTATGTTGCCTGCCAATCGCTATCGAATATACACACATTATGCGAGATAGCAAATCAAACGCCAACCGTGTGTTTTATTGATAGAAAATCTTGCCCAGCGGTATTTAGCGCTAGAACTACTGAAGTGGTTCAAAAACCAGCCAGTATGTAGTGTGAGCGAGTGATCGCGCTTTGTTAAAGCACCCTGACGTGATTGAGTATTTGAGTCTGTGCGTAATAACGTCTAATATTTATTGAATAGCTTTACCCAGTTCAAAAACTGAAAAGAAAAAAAACAAGCTCTACGATTCCAGAATTTAAGAAATATTTCCTTGTCCGATACCTATACTTAAATAATAAAATCTATAATAAATGAGTATCTAAAAATACATTGAATATAAATAGTTGTCGCAAGCGGGGACAATCACCAAGCAACTAAAAAGAATGCAGATTTAATTGAGCTAGCCAGACACGGCCGCTTGGTTGATGATGTCCCATTGCCACTTCAGCGTGCTAATTCTAAGAGCTATGTCAGTAATTCTGGTTCTCTAGCGAATTACTTCGTTCTGGATTCGATCCCTTATGGTGGCACTTCACATGGCTATTTGTATTCGCGTATTTGCCATATTTGGCAAATAATTGCCCTACAACACATGGCATACAAATAGCCATGTGAAGTGCCACCATTAGAGTAACACCAAGCATAGCTCTCTCCATAGCTCGCTGAGTGACTTTAAATTTGTGGACTAGTCGTACCGTGAGTGTCCAAGTCTCAGCTCCGTATGTCATAACAGGTCTAAGGATCCAGTAAATTAGTACCGAGTAAGTATCGATACTTAATAATCAATGCTGTATCGAGTAAAACTATCGATACCTCAGTTTTTTTTTATTGGTTATAGGCAGGCATTACGAATTTTATAGCTAAAATATTAAAGCTAGGGTGTTAGTAGAATTGATGAAATATCAGTATTATTTGCTCGAAACACTATTCCAGATTACGGCTTCTGTTATTATCTTATATTAACAACAGTGTTATGTTCCGCGAAAATTGTTACTTTACGAGATTTTTTTATGACATGATTTTATGACATAACTTAAAATTAAATGAGTTTTTTTTTAATTTTTTTAAAAGAGTTATCATGTAATTTATTAATTATGATTTTCCTTGGCATAGTTGGCAACAATAACAAATCCAGAAAATGAAAATATTAGAAGAATAAGATTGTTAGAAATAAAACTTGAAAGATGCGAAAAGATATCCAAACGGCGCTTTCGCAAGATTAACACTCTAATTAAACGAGTATCTCGATTAAGGAAAAAAATTGAAGATCTTTACAGTATTTTGATGAATAATTCAAAACACAAAATACATTGGGTGTAAAATTAAAGTTATAGATGCGGATAACCAAACGATTTCTTGGGTCCTTATAATGAAGCTTTTAGAACTCCAAGAAAATGAGGGTTTACATCTAGGAAATAAGCTTAAGAGAGATCATGTTAAACAAAAAATGAAGGTCCGTCTTGCAACCCAATTGTTAAGCAACTCGGTCGCAGATGCCTTGCAGTATTGCCAAGAAAATTGTATTACCGGCTTTGAAGACTGCATGGGAACAATACAATTTTTAAGAATTTTCAATACCCTGTTTGATATTTTCAACAGTAGAAACATGCGTGCTAAATGTTGGAAAAAAGCACTTACTTCTTTTAATGTCGAGAAAACCCAAATATTTTTTGAGGTAAATATTGACCATTTTTTTCATATCGAAATCACGAATATCGAACTTAGCGGAATATCGGAACAAAATGGTTTTAGATATTGTAATTGAATTTATGAAAATCGGGATTTTCGATTTTGACTTCACACATTTGCACATCAAATTTTGAATTAATGTATTGTTTACGAAATTATTGTTTTTAATAACAAATATCGTATTGTTTTTCCAATGATGATTTAACTTGTTTCTGTATACATAATTAAATAAACTATATTAGTTATTTAAAAACTAAATGCCAGTAGGTTGCTTTTCAAAGAGTTTGCTGTTTGATAGTGCAATTGATGGTTTGGGTTGTATTATTGTGTATTTATTGTCAAATTAACATAATTAATGTTTAATAAATATAGTGACAAAAGAAATACTATGTTGTTGTTTTCAATTATTTAGATCGATAATAAAGTCGATAAAGTCACCACATTACCTCAAAAAGACGTCACAAATCTGGTGACGCCTTCGAAATAACGAAAGAAAAGGGACAATCGATCTCTTTCCAACACATCACATAGGTTCATTCGTTAGAATAGTGCGAACTGATGAGTTTGTGTTGCTATTTTAGTCCGGTTTCTATTACTTTAGTTATTATTCTGAGAGTGGTATCGTGTATCCCTACAACCTGTCAAGTTTTTTCTACACACAACCACAGACAGAATAGAAGAAAAAGGCAAAGGCATTCAGATCACATACATTCAATAAGACTATGGATCTTAGCCTCCGTCATAGTCACAAGACGACAATCTTTCCTACTCTGTCTATGGGGTCCGTAGGTTTACCCTTGAGACCCTACACGTGACCCCTGGGTGGTGCTAAATGAGTAACACTGTCTGAGTGGTAGAGCCACGCTGCGTTGCAGCACGAAATGGGCCGGCTCGCCCGGCGTAATACCACCCTCTCACAGAATATCGGCGTGAAACAAAGGCGCTCGTTGCTGTTGTGTTTTGTCCGGTGAGTGAAAGTACCGGAGGCCCATCTCTCACCCCTCCCCCCTCCCAATTCCTACTCCCTCCTCAAGATCCAACTCCTTCCTCAGGGTTGGCAAGGCATCTGCGATAACTTTGGTTTTGCGGGTGTCCATGGGCGGCGGTGATTGCTTTCCATCAGGTGACTCGCCTGCTCGTTTGCCTCCTTTTACCATAAAAAAAAAATGCCCTTTCAGCTTAGACTACTGGTCGAGTTGGAGCTCTTGTAGGTTTTTCTCAGCTTCATCCCTCTAACGGCAGGATGCCCAACAGGCTCTCGCCCGCTTGGCCGTTCCATAAAGCTTTATTCACTGCCCGATCCTCTCCCATTCTCTCTACGGGCTTGAGCTTGAGCTAACAACGGAGCCTGGCTGATTTAAATTCTCCAATGATGTTAGACTCGACACTAGCTCTTCGATATTTCTGTTCTTTCTCTCCTTCATTGGCCGTCTTCACCTTTTGTTGGTCCAATGATCTTCCACAAAATTTTCCTTTCTGCCACTAGGAGTCATTTCTGTTCCTTAGGTGTTATTGTCCACGCTTCGCAGTTCGCAATAATACATCAAGATTGGCCTGATTACGGTTTTGTAGACACTGATCTTGGTATTCTTGCTTATCAACTTGGACACAAAAATATTATGGGAGGCTGCTGACTGTGCAGCTTAGGGTTTCCATTTCCTGCTCCCTCTGGTTGGTGTTTAGTGACCCGCAAGTAATGCTCCTCTGGGACTCTAATGTAATAACACTTAATATTCTCTTTAAACCACCTTATTCGTTTTCACCTAGGAGGACCTTTAGATCCGAAACAAAAATGCATCTGAAAGTGGCCTCGTTTGAATAACTAAATAAAATAAATAAATGTTTCCCACACTCACACTAATTATCTAGCCCCAAGAAAAGCTTCCTTAAGAAACATGTTAAAATGGTTAACTAGACAACGGATAAACATACTTAATATACTTAAATACCTACATACTTATTATACATAGGAAACACCCAGACCCGAAACAATTTAGAAAAACAGGTATTTCTAAATTGATCCGACCGGGCATCGAACCCGGGACCTCAGAGATGGCGACACCATGAAAACCGGTGTGCAAGTCACTCGACCAAGGAATTCGTCAAAGTATATAACTAACTGTGAAATGTTTGTATAGCATCAATAATTTCAGCTTACTGCGATCCTAATAAATAAAATTACAACCTCAGTTACAACCAATGGGATACGTTACCAATCTCTGAAAGAGTTGATGCTGGGACTGTGCTTTATAGAGGCTCTAAATTTGAGACCTTAATCACTATCATAACGTTCTTTTACGAAGATCTGCCTTAACTCGCTGGGGCTTGCGCCTACAGAAAGCACATGAATAAACGCATGTATCTCTAAAAGTATTATAGCTCTATTTTTTCCTAGGTAGATTGCTCTAATTAACCTTTTTACCGCCAACAACTTCTATAGAAGTTCGAAATTTTCGTGCCGTCCACGCCAGCACTTCTATAGAAGTTCTTCTTTGTACCTACTTTATTAAAATACATTTATACGTTGGCGTACAGCGGGACATCGCGTGCAGGATAGTTGGGCGGTGAAAAGGTTAAGATCTAAATACTCGGAGGAGATCAATGGCGCAGGTTCGCGATTGCTGAAGTTAAGCAACTTTCGCAAAGGCCGGTTATCGGATGGGTGACCAAAAATGTATCATCTCAATCTCCTCCGTGCTTCGGAATGCACGTAAAGCAGTTGGTCCCGGCCGGCTGCATTAGCAGTCGTTAACAACCACCAATCCGCACTGGGCCCGCGTGTTGGAATGGTCCGTTCTCCCTAACCATCCATAGGGAAGGGTCGTGCCCCAGCAGTGGGACGGACATAAAAATACTTTAGTATTTAGAGCACTTCATAGTAAGGTTATTTCATAATTATTAGGAATTAACAACCTTAAAGTACATTTTTAATAATTCAATAAAATTCAAGACAAAAAGTATATAAATTTATTTATTTAAATAAACAGAAAAAAAACACCAATACAACACGTCTAACTCATAAACAATTCATTATTTTCGCCATGGACAATATTTAGGAATCATTTGTCCTATCTAAATGACATGGCTGTTTTTTTATTAAACTGTTGTACCATGCGATTTTTTAAGTGCAATTATTTAAACATTTTAATCTCTGAACACGGTAAAACTATTTATTTTTAATACCTAGTCAATAAGCGCAAGCTAAGATTAAAACAAAAAAGGGCAAACAAGATGAAATGTTCACTTTACAAATACCTACATGTTTGTCATCAGAAATAAATTATAGCAAACACTTGTAATTTAAGGAGTTAGGTCGTCGGGCCTTACGAGTGGAAGGCCTGTTTAAATTGGTTGTTTTAATTACTCAACTTTAATAAGGAAGACATATTTGTAACCTTTTCACTTCGCAACAAACTCACTGAATACAACTTACAAAGATCATTGTGTGCCATGCTGAATATTAAAGCTGTATATTCCCCCCTTTGTTTTAATCTAACCTCGGGCTATCGAACGACAACAGTGGCCTAAGAACTAAACCATATGAAGTAACACTACATTTTTCTAAATATAGCTATGGCTAAAACAAATGATGACAATAACATTATTATTATGCATGACAAGGAGAGGTTGTCTAACTGTAACAAATTGTAGATTCTCGTGTTCAGAGAGCATCAGCAGTAATTTTAAAAGAGAAAGTCGAGATGATTATGGTAAAGCCACCAAAGAGTATGCACTACCAAAAGTTGCTAAGCTCAAGCAGTGGGCAGGGCACATCACTCGCAGGACTGATGGCCGCTGTGGCGGAACAGTTCTCGAGTGGCGACCGCCTATCGGAAAGCGCAGTGTGGGCACTGGGCAGGCCTCCAACAAGGTATTCCTATACGCAATGCTATTTGGTGGTAATGATGGCAATGGTATTTGATGGATTTAATATTACTTAACCTTTTCACCGCCCAACTGCACGCGATGTCCCGCTGTACGCCAACGTATAAATGTATTTTAATAAAGTAAGTACAAAGAAGAACTTCTATGGAAGTGCTGGCGTGGACGGCACGAAAATCTCGAACTTCTATAGAAGTTGTTGGCGGTAAAAAGGTTAAAAGCCCTGCGGTACTCTTTGGTAGTGCGTGCTCTTTGGTGGATTTACTATCTTCATACATAGGTACAAGTTAGTTTTACAGATAAACTGATTAGTACAGCCACGGTAGTACAGCCGAAGCATACAAAGTTCTTATTATTTGTAATGCAGATACACTTTATGGGTGATACCAATCTTATATACGGAAATAAACTACAACCTCTAAAGTAAGATCTTTGATTTCATAACTAGCATTGCTTTAGGATAAAAGGATTTACATAAACATACAGGCTTTTAGCCTAGTTTTGGAGGCAGGACAAATTTTACCTGTAATCCCGCTTTTGTGGATAATAAAGATTATTTATTTATATAAACAAAAGAAGAAAGGAAAATAATAAATAACAAGTGTCTCTAAGAAAACAAGTTACGGTTTTAATTCTGTTTGGGAATAGTGGAAACTATCCAAAATAGATTTATAATTCACAAACTCTTACAAATAAACAAAGAATAAGGTCCGAATAGTTATTCCGTGTTTTGTTTTGAATAACTATTCGAAGACCCCCTAAACTTTTAACAGGGGACACCAATAAGCAAAGCAAACAATTTCATTAAAAAAGTACACCACACATAATATATTAGGCTTTTACACAATTTTGCAAAAAGACAAAAAAAGTGAATATCTTTGCAATTTAAATTTATGTATTTTTTGTTGTTGTTGTTGTTGTTGTTGTTGTTGTTGTTTAACTTTAACCAATTTCAGTCGGACAAATGTTATACACATAAATGGCCAAGATATTCACTTTTTTGGCTTTATGCAAAATTGTGCAAAAGCAGATCTATATGCGGTCTTTACAAACTACTTTTACGCGGTCTCGCACGCTTACCGACGATATTTGAAACAAATCTAGCTATAATTTTGTGTTGTTTGAAAAGGGCACATAAAGGCTGATCTCAGCAAAATGTTTTTATACGTTCAGCTGTTTCCTAGCGCTACGAGCGGGAGCGGGCGTTCGTGCAACAATCGCCAAAGTAGGCGGGGTCGGTACCCGGATGGATCAAAAAACTATAGCACAAAATAAAAAGACCCATAGAAGGTAAGCTTCATAGAAACGCGCTAGAGTAACGCTCACATACTGCCGCACAATTTATGAACGCAGTAAGTACCACTCACTGTGTTTATGATTGTGATATTTGAGGTGATGACATTACGATCTATTTTCTCGAAAATGTTCACATGTTCTTTACTGCGTTCTTAAATTGCGCGGCAGCATAGACAACCTCTCACAAACACGGAATCTCGCTACAGGTGCGTTCGGGCTGTTCCGAGCTGTTCCGAGATAGATTATAATGTCCGTGAGATGGTGTGTGTTCATCGAGCGCGGTATGTATTAAGTTTTCTTTCTGTAGATATATTTTTTTGACTATATTTTTCTCCATGCTTTCAGCATTGGAAAGAAGGTTAAGTCATTGGTCCCGGCTGCTATCAGCTGATCGCAGTCGTTAAAACAAGTTATGTATGACAGAGACTTAACACGAGACGACTGAAATCGACTGGTTTTTTAATTCGATCGATTTAAACTTTACTATAAATCGTATCGTATCGAAGCAACGCCACCTACTGATGAAATTGTAAAACTAACTTGTCAATAGATAGCGTCGTTACTCTGATACTATACAAATTGAAGATAAGATACTAATTGTTCAAACTAGGCAAATAAGTATTTGCCGTCCGTAATAGTGCGAATTATTAGAAAGTTCCATATGCTTTGTCTCTATTTAGATCCATGAATGTGACAGTGAAAAACATATCACACTTGGAAACCTCAACAGTTTAGAAGTGATAATGAAACAGTGTTATACCACGTGATTGGTCACTCTATAAACAAGAAATGACATAACATTTTAATGTTAGTTACTTTAAAGTGCACAGATTCTAGAATCGAAATAATAAATAATATTATAAATACAGTATATTTATAAAATAAAATTTTACTAGAAAAAAATCAACGATCCGCTGAGCTACCGAGGCCCCCTTCAGCGCAGCGGTTAGAGCATTGGATCGGTTATCCAAAGGTCGTGGGTTCGATTTCAAGCTTTCTGAGGCTGTTTGATTTTTTTCTAGTAAGATGTTATCTTGCAACTATATATAGCATTGTGAATGCAAAATTCAAAATAATATAAATACAGTATAATTCACAAGTCATGAGTCGTAAAACAATATCCGCCACGATAAGATTGTTCTTTACATAGGAATGTTATAAATAAATCTATACAGCCAATTTACTATAATCGTGGATTTACTTTCAGTCTTTTGAATTTTGAACTGCAGTCATTTCGAAAGGGATTATAGTCGTGTTTTGTTATATTTGCGTAACCGATATAGTTTTTAGTTCTCTAGTACAGACGCCAGCACTTCAAACTATTCAAAACTGACAAAGGAGATGTTCGTTTTTGGGCCCTTATTTTATTACAGATTTGAAGTGATGCTTTTCTGATAGACCTGCCATCTGAGATGATGTTTCCAAAAAGAAAAAAAATATAAAAAAGCCTCAACATAATTTAAAAAATATTTAAAAACTTCAAATCTTTTTTTCTTCATTAAGCTTTTCTTAATATTTTGGGTCCTAATGAAAGTTTTAAGTGTGTATTGTATATTGCTGAACTTATTTAAACACTCTAAAAGGTATTTTAAGGTTTCAATGCAATTTCCTGAAAATGAAATCATGCGGTTGCTGGCTGTAATGGGGATAGCACCATTGCATTACTTATTTAAAAAATAAGTTATATTTTTTATATACATACATAAAAAAGTTGCCAAGGTAGAAAAAGTTTAGGGTTGTTATTTTATGAATTTTTATTACCTGACCTTTTTTATTATATAGTACAATGTTTGGGTATGTTTCAAAACAATATTAATACATGGAAAGGTTCCTTATTTTGTGCTCTTTTCATAAAATATAATTTCATCACTGTAAGAATTAGGGGGCCCAGCTTCCATACAAAAATGGAACATCTCCTTTCTTCAATAAATGTTCAACCATATGCCATATACATAATGTTCAAATTGTAGGGAAATGTGTTGTGTGTAGTGTTGGGGAAATTTGAAAGTGCTGTAGTCAGATGTGCAGGCGTGTGTACATCCGTTATCACGACACATGCTTTGTGCCGAAATATCGGATCTAAATAGTAAAAATATGAACATGGTATTAATAAACTTAAAAATACCTCTATCTTCAGTAATCATAGAACAGTGATAAGTTTAAAAATTTATATTGCTAAGTTTCATTCAAGGTCTTACAATAGTAGCTTCTGTCACCGTTTTTGTTTTTGTGTATGTACTCTAACACAATACTATATGAGCTAGTTTGGTTTGTACACGGAAACCGCGTAGTCTGTAGACACATTCAAGTTAGTTACAGTGATGGAATTATAAATCTAGTTACTAGGAAAACACAAAAGACTAGAATGTCAGTTTTGTATTGAGTTTATTTGAAAACGTTAGACAGTTTCCCGAGAAACAAAGAAAATAAAATTGAAATAACTTTAACAGATCTGAAAGGGGCAATTTGTACAAATATGTAATTATCGTATGGTATAATCATATTGGATAAGATTCACAATAATGAATGACCATTTACCAAAAACTAAAGAGTTAACTCAGGATTTACAATAAACTTAAAAATAATTGCTTTTAGTACAACTGCCAATATGACCTTTTTAAAGTACAAGATCGGAACAGAAAATCTATATCATAACGGCATATAATAAAACGTAAATATCATTAACCTTTATAATTCGAGACATATACAAAATTAAATTAATTTGTTGTATTTACTCTCATTAGAATTATTGACACTAATCTTATCTCTTAATACTCGGTTCAAGATAATTGTTCAACTACCAACTATGTACACAGAAGGAATTAACCCACTCTATACAGTAACCAATTTTCTGAATTACAGTACCCACTACTCAGCAACAAACATTTCATAGACGCTAGAAAGAGAAGATAATTCATCTATAGAAGGAAAGTTAAAATAAAAAACGTGCAACTATGTTTAGTTCCGTTCTATGTTATGGCTAGAATAGGAGGTTGGAGTGCGACAAATGGTTGACACTTAAGTTTTTATTTTTTGTATTGTAATGTCATCAGTCATGAGATGAATCATTCAAAGTAGCCCAATACATGTTATGGAGTCGGAGCTGTGCTTTCCCAGGTCAAAAAATCGCGAATTCCGGATATTTGATGAAAGTTCCTGACTTTATTGTAAATATATTATTAAATGACGTTATGCATCGTGTATGTAAATGAACAAAGCAAATTATTGAATTTTCTGTAGTGTTGAAGGTGCGTCACCAACCTTATAATTTAATGGTGTGTAGTGGGCCTATCTACTCCACAAGTGTCAACTGCCCTCGTAAACTATTTTGAAAATGAATTGTGCGAATCCATTGTTTTTCGTTCATAGCTTAATGGCCAGATACGTAATCAACTTGATATTTAGTTGCAAAACTTCAAACTACTTGAATATAAATCATAAATCAAACAAAAAAAGTATAATACGTTCGTAACTCATTTTGCCCCAATATTTGGCTTATTGGGCCAGAATTTGGTGTCTTTATTCATCTCTGACATGATATTATGCAAAAACTTATCCTGCTCATCATAAGTTATAATGTGCACTGCAATTCATTAACCAAACAAATCAACCCATATCATAAGACAGCCAACCGATCCCTTCGACCAATCAAATCCATAAACTCTGCAGTTACAAAAAGACTGTTAACTTAATTAGTGACTTATTACCAATCAGTAGAGTCGTTTTCTCGACTGCTCCTGCCGCTTCTGGTACCACATGATGGCTAGTACTACTAGAACTATGAGCACTATGGCAACTGTCATCTAACCTCGGGCTATCGAACGACAACAGTGGCCTAAGAACTAAACCATATGAAGTAACACTACATTTTTCTAAATATAGCTATGGCTAAAACAAATGATGACAATAACATTATTATTATGCATGACAAGGAGAGGTTGTCTAACTGTAACAAATTGTAGATTCTCGTGTTCAGAGAGCATCAGCAGTAATTTTAAAAGAGAAAGTCGAGATGATTATGGTAAAGCCACCAAAGAGTATGCACTACCAAAAGTTGCTAAGCTCAAGCAGTGGGCAGGGCACATCACTCGCAGGACTGATGGCCGCTGTGGCGGAACAGTTCTCGAGTGGCGACCGCCTATCGGAAAGCGCAGTGTGGGCACTGGGCAGGCCTCCAACAAGGTATTCCTATACGCAATGCTATTTGGTGGTAATGATGGCAATGGTATTTGATGGATTTAATATTACTTAACCTTTTCACCGCCCAACTGCACGCGATGTCCCGCTGTACGCCAACGTATAAATGTATTTTAATAAAGTAAGTACAAAGAAGAACTTCTATGGAAGTGCTGGCGTGGACGGCACGAAAATCTCGAACTTCTATAGAAGTTGTTGGCGGTAAAAAGGTTAAAAGCCCTGCGGTACTCTTTGGTAGTGCGTGCTCTTTGGTGGATTTACTATCTTCATACATAGGTACAAGTTAGTTTTACAGATAAACTGATTAGTACAGCCACGGTAGTACAGCCGAAGCATACAAAGTTCTTATTATTTGTAATGCAGATACACTTTATGGGTGATACCAATCTTATATACGGAAATAAACTACAACCTCTAAAGTAAGATCTTTGATTTCATAACTAGCATTGCTTTAGGATAAAAGGATTTACATAAACATACAGGCTTTTAGCCTAGTTTTGGAGGCAGGACAAATTTTACCTGTAATCCCGCTTTTGTGGATAATAAAGATTATTTATTTATATAAACAAAAGAAGAAAGGAAAATAATAAATAACAAGTGTCTCTAAGAAAACAAGTTACGGTTTTAATTCTGTTTGGGAATAGTGGAAACTATCCAAAATAGATTTATAATTCACAAACTCTTACAAATAAACAAAGAATAAGGTCCGAATAGTTATTCCGTGTTTTGTTTTGAATAACTATTCGAAGACCCCCTAAACTTTTAACAGGGGACACCAATAAGCAAAGCAAACAATTTCATTAAAAAAGTACACCACACATAATATATTAGGCTTTTACACAATTTTGCAAAAAGACAAAAAAAGTGAATATCTTTGCAATTTAAATTTATGTATTTTTTGTTGTTGTTGTTGTTGTTGTTGTTGTTGTTGTTTAACTTTAACCAATTTCAGTCGGACAAATGTTATACACATAAATGGCCAAGATATTCACTTTTTTGGCTTTATGCAAAATTGTGCAAAAGCAGATCTATATGCGGTCTTTACAAACTACTTTTACGCGGTCTCGCACGCTTACCGACGATATTTGAAACAAATCTAGCTATAATTTTGTGTTGTTTGAAAAGGGCACATAAAGGCTGATCTCAGCAAAATGTTTTTATACGTTCAGCTGTTTCCTAGCGCTACGAGCGGGAGCGGGCGTTCGTGCAACAATCGCCAAAGTAGGCGGGGTCGGTACCCGGATGGATCAAAAAACTATAGCACAAAATAAAAAGACCCATAGAAGGTAAGCTTCATAGAAACGCGCTAGAGTAACGCTCACATACTGCCGCACAATTTATGAACGCAGTAAGTACCACTCACTGTGTTTATGATTGTGATATTTGAGGTGATGACATTACGATCTATTTTCTCGAAACTGTTCACATGTTCTTTACTGCGTTCTTAAATTGCGCGGCAGCATAGACAACCTCTCACAAACACGGAATCTCGCTACAGGTGCGTTCGGGCTGTTCCGAGCTGTTCCGAGATAGATTATAATGTCCGTGAGATGGTGTGTGTTCATCGAGCGCGGTATGTATTAAGTTTTCTTTCTGTAGATATATTTTTTTGACTATATTTTTCTCCATGCTTTCAGCATTGGAAAGAAGGTTAAGTCATTGGTCCCGGCTGCTATCAGCTGATCGCAGTCGTTAAAACAAGTTATGTATGACAGAGACTTAACACGAGACGACTGAAATCGACTGGTTTTTTAATTCGATCGATTTAAACTTTACTATAAATCGTATCGTATCGAAGCAACGCCACCTACTGATGAAATTGTAAAACTAACTTGTCAATAGATAGCGTCGTTACTCTGATACTATACAAATTGAAGATAAGATACTAATTGTTCAAACTAGGCAAATAAGTATTTGCCGTCCGTAATAGTGCGAATTATTAGAAAGTTCCATATGCTTTGTCTCTATTTAGATCCATGAATGTGACAGTGAAAAACATATCACACTTGGAAACCTCAACAGTTTAGAAGTGATAATGAAACAGTGTTATACCACGTGATTGGTCACTCTATAAACAAGAAATGACATAACATTTTAATGTTAGTTACTTTAAAGTGCACAGATTCTAGAATCGAAATAATAAATAATATTATAAATACAGAATATTTATAAAATAAAATTTTACTAGAAAAAAATCAACGATCCGCTGAGCTACCGAGGCCCCCTTCAGCGCAGCGGTTAGAGCATTGGATCGGTTATCCAAAGGTCGTGGGTTCGATTTCAAGCTTTCTGAGGCTGTTTGATTTTTTTCTAGTAAGATGTTATCTTGCAACTATATATAGCATTGTGAATGCAAAATTCAAAATAATATAAATACAGTATAATTCACAAGTCATGAGTCGTAAAACAATATCCGCCACGATAAGATTGTTCTTTACATAGGAATGTTATAAATAAATCTATACAGCCAATTTACTATAATCGTGGATTTACTTTCAGTCTTTTGAATTTTGAACTGCAGTCATTTCGAAAGGGATTATAGTCGTGTTTTGTTATATTTGCGTAACCGATATAGTTTTTAGTTCTCTAGTACAGACGCCAGCACTTCAAACTATTCAAAACTGACAAAGGAGATGTTCGTTTTTGGGCCCTTATTTTATTACAGATTTGAAGTGATGCTTTTCTGATAGACCTGCCATCTGAGATGATGTTTCCAAAAAGAAAAAAAATATAAAAAAGCCTCAACATAATTTAAAAAATATTTAAAAACTTCAAATCTTTTTTTCTTCATTAAGCTTTTCTTAATATTTTGGGTCCTAATGAAAGTTTTAAGTGTGTATTGTATATTGCTGAACTTATTTAAACACTCTAAAAGGTATTTTAAGGTTTCAATGCAATTTCCTGAAAATGAAATCATGCGGTTGCTGGCTGTAATGGGGATAGCACCATTGCATTACTTATTTAAAAAATAAGTTATATTTTTTATATACATACATAAAAAAGTTGCCAAGGTAGAAAAAGTTTAGGGTTGTTATTTTATGAATTTTTATTACCTGACCTTTTTTATTATATAGTACAATGTTTGGGTATGTTTCAAAACAATATTAATACATGGAAAGGTTCCTTATTTTGTGCTCTTTTCATAAAATATAATTTCATCACTGTAAGAATTAGGGGGCCCAGCTTCCATACAAAAATGGAACATCTCCTTTCTTCAATAAATGTTCAACCATATGCCATATACATAATGTTCAAATTGTAGGGAAATGTGTTGTGTGTAGTGTTGGGGAAATTTGAAAGTGCTGTAGTCAGATGTGCAGGCGTGTGTACATCCGTTATCACGACACATGCTTTGTGCCGAAATATCGGATCTAAATAGTAAAAATATGAACATGGTATTAATAAACTTAAAAATACCTCTATCTTCAGTAATCATAGAACAGTGATAAGTTTAAAAATTTATATTGCTAAGTTTCATTCAAGGTCTTACAATAGTAGCTTCTGTCACCGTTTTTGTTTTTGTGTATGTACTCTAACACAATACTATATGAGCTAGTTTGGTTTGTACACGGAAACCGCGTAGTCTGTAGACACATTCAAGTTAGTTACAGTGATGGAATTATAAATCTAGTTACTAGGAAAACACAAAAGACTAGAATGTCAGTTTTGTATTGAGTTTATTTGAAAACGTTAGACAGTTTCCCGAGAAACAAAGAAAATAAAATTGAAATAACTTTAACAGATCTGAAAGGGGCAATTTGTACAAATATGTAATTATCGTATGGTATAATCATATTGGATAAGATTCACAATAATGAATGACCATTTACCAAAAACTAAAGAGTTAACTCAGGATTTACAATAAACTTAAAAATAATTGCTTTTAGTACAACTGCCAATATGACCTTTTTAAAGTACAAGATCGGAACAGAAAATCTATATCATAACGGCATATAATAAAACGTAAATATCATTAACCTTTATAATTCGAGACATATACAAAATTAAATTAATTTGTTGTATTTACTCTCATTAGAATTATTGACACTAATCTTATCTCTTAATACTCGGTTCAAGATAATTGTTCAACTACCAACTATGTACACAGAAGGAATTAACCCACTCTATACAGTAACCAATTTTCTGAATTACAGTACCCACTACTCAGCAACAAACATTTCATAGACGCTAGAAAGAGAAGATAATTCATCTATAGAAGGAAAGTTAAAATAAAAAACGTGCAACTATGTTTAGTTCCGTTCTATGTTATGGCTAGAATAGGAGGTTGGAGTGCGACAAATGGTTGACACTTAAGTTTTTATTTTTTGTATTGTAATGTCATCAGTCATGAGATGAATCATTCAAAGTAGCCCAATACATGTTATGGAGTCGGAGCTGTGCTTTCCCAGGTCAAAAAATCGCGAATTCCGGATATTTGATGAAAGTTCCTGACTTTATTGTAAATATATTATTAAATGACGTTATGCATCGTGTATGTAAATGAACAAAGCAAATTATTGAATTTTCTGTAGTGTTGAAGGTGCGTCACCAACCTTATAATTTAATGGTGTGTAGTGGGCCTATCTACTCCACAAGTGTCAACTGCCCTCGTAAACTATTTTGAAAATGAATTGTGCGAATCCATTGTTTTTCGTTCATAGCTTAATGGCCAGATACGTAATCAACTTGATATTTAGTTGCAAAACTTCAAACTACTTGAATATAAATCATAAATCAAACAAAAAAAGTATAATACGTTCGTAACTCATTTTGCCCCAATATTTGGCTTATTGGGCCAGAATTTGGTGTCTTTATTCATCTCTGACATGATATTATGCAAAAACTTATCCTGCTCATCATAAGTTATAATGTGCACTGCAATTCATTAACCAAACAAATCAACCCATATCATAAGACAGCCAACCGATCCCTTCGACCAATCAAATCCATAAACTCTGCAGTTACAAAAAGACTGTTAACTTAATTAGTGACTTATTACCAATCAGTAGAGTCGTTTTCTCGACTGCTCCTGCCGCTTCTGGTACCACATGATGGCTAGTACTACTAGAACTATGAGCACTATGGCAACTGTCATCATCCATAAAAAGGTTTTAATGCCGGACATGCCAGGTTTGGCGTCCTCCACTCTGTCGCGAGGAGCTTCAAACGATGCGGCTGAAGGGATTATCTGCGATCTGTCCTCGTCTTTGTTTTGCTGTAATTAGAAATGGAAATAGAAATAATCTTTTTTAACCATGAAAAACTTACATACTATTTGACAATGATGTACCTAAACAAAGCTAACATAATGGTTTACAAGTGAAGTTAAATATTGATTAAGCCACATTAAGACAGCTTTAAAAGAAAGTAGTATAATGGTCGGTTTTTAGTAATAAAATCGTATAACTTCTTAATGTCGCTTAGTCAATATTTCCTTTCAAGCGTCGATGTATTCAAGTGACCAAGACTCAATGAGACTCATTATAAGATAGTCAGTTCCTCAATAGTTGAGGATTCCGGTTGAAGTGTAGTTTCACCATAGGTCATATCATGACTTTAACATCAAGTGAGATGACAACCCAAAATCACGTTAATTTTTGTAGTATAAAATATTTTTAACAGTTTCAGAATATTATCTTTAAATACATACAAAACAGGAATCGTTGCTTGGCAAAAGCAAGTCAAGGTCTACGCCGCATTTCGGTTTAGGAATCGTGCATTCAACATGAAAAATGGTGATGAAGGGACGATCCCTTGTAGAGGCAAATATAGAGATAACTCACCGTCTCCAACAAGTCCAGCTCGTACATCTTGATGGCTATGATGTCGTGGTTGTCGCTGAGGTCGCCAGTCGTGGCCGACGCGCCGAAGAAGTAGCCAGTAGGAAGAAGCACGTTCTCGACCTTCAGGCATTCCTTCCAGGAGTTCTTCCCTTCTAGATCCGTGGACACTGGAACAAGAGGCAGATATATTTTTATTATAGTTAGCCGACTCCCTCCACTTTACTTGATGTTAGGAGGAAATGAAGTCCAGACGCAAAGACAACTGGTGCAGCTTGAAAACAACGCAGCATCAGTCACCCTCACCCTGCTAGCCTACAAGGTTCACCTCGTTTACACGTCGTTTGAAGGACCCCATATAAGAACAACAATTTATTTAGATAGATAGATAGATAGATAATACTTTTCTTGCAACACTATAAAACATAAACATGAACAAATTAAAAAAAATACAAAGTTACAATTTAGCGGTCTTATTGCTTTCAAGCGATTTCTTCCAGACAACCAGTCGGATGGAGAGAGCTAATAAACTTTAAGATCAGAGGTGAAACTATGAAAACATACTAGAATAATGTGTATTTTATAAATGAAGCAAAATAATAATAATAATAATAATGCAACTGGAAGATTTTGAATTTACCCCACACCATATACAAACAACACACCACACCCTGTAATTACTTGGTTTGTACCCGTAATTATAGAGAAAACCGGCTTCTAGTTAAGAAAAAAAAACTCACATACAAATAATAATCATAAACATAATATATAAATACCTTACATATAAATAAACCTACTTAAACATAATAGTAGTCAGGTAGGAAAGTAGCGGATATGGCAGTTTTGCAGCAGGACAGGGTTAATCGGAAAGGTAGAATTTTTTCACAAGCTCTTTAAATAAGTGAATGGATTTCGCACGCCTGATCGCAACTGGAAGCGAATTCCAGAGATGGACAGCTTGGACAGTAAAAGAATAATCATAAAAGGTGGTGCTGTGTAGGGGTGTTTTAAGGCTTAAGTTTTCTGATGACCGTAATGAGCGCGAACCTGAACAATTAAGATAACTGAAACGTTCCTTAAGATAAGAAGGATAGGTGGGATTAAACAATATGTTATAAAGAAGGGACAGTATATGAGCATTCCGGCGAAGACGAATAGGAAGCCACTTCAGTTTTAAGCGATACTCAGAAACATGGTCGTATTTGCGCAAGCTGAATATGAACTGAATACAAACATTTTGAAGACGCTCAAGTTTATTTAACTGGTCCTCTGTGAGATCAAGATAGCAGGCGTCAGCATAATCTAGAACTGGAAGCAGCAGAGATTGCGCTAGCGCAATTTTAGTGGCAGTGGGTAAAAAGTTGCGCAGCGGATGCTGACGATGCGTAAAGCTTGCGGCTAACTTGCAGTTGCGACCCCCAACCCAAGCAACTATCAATGACCACACCCAAATTTGTGACAGATTGACTGAAAGGAATGTCCACACCATCAAAGTTAAATTTAGGGAGGGTTTCCCAGTCGACACTTGAGAGCAATTTACAACTGCCAACTACTATAATCTGCGTTATACCAGGATTGACTCTTAAGTGCGAAGGCTCGACCCCAATCAACGATAAGTTCCAGATTGGCGTTGGTGGTCAATATAGCCTCGGAAAGATTGACCAGTGGTGCCTGACAAAATATATTTGTAAATCGTCTGCATATAGGTGGTAGGAAGTAGAAAGCCTTTCTGAAATAGTGTTCATAAAGGTTGCAAATAGAAGAGGAGACAATAAGCCACCTTGTGGGACACCAGTCGTCAAGTCACACCATGAAGAGAACTTCTCTTCAAGACGAACTCGCTGCCTTCGCCCGTTATTTACATAAGCATTAAACTGATTGATATAGTTATGCAATCATAAAATATTTTATTAGTATAATAATGATAGTGTGTTGTAGTTGCGGAATTTAGTCCGGCACCCAGGAAGTCTATTATGTGCTTTATGTCCATATTAATAAGATGCATATACCCAGAATTAAGCGAGCACAATTTAGTTACAGAATTTCGCCTAACCTCCAAAGAGTCGTCAATGTCTTCTGGCGTTATTTATTGGCTCTTTGCTCATATTTATAAGGTATATTTTCTTTTACCAATGAGCAAGGCTTTATATTCTATATAATATCCTGGATCACATACTACCGATAAGAGTGTCGTCCTAATACATGATGTAGAGATGCGTGTCCTATGACACTCATATTACTATTAGTAGTTGTGAAAGTTTGCCTAACATCCAGAGTCTATTATGTATTTTATGTTAATATTAATAAGATGCATATTCCCTTATCGATGAGCGTGTCGTCCTTATACATGATACAGAGATCCATGTCATGGTTTTAGTTACAGAATTTCGCCTAGCATCCAAAGAGTCGATAATGTCTTCTGGCATTATTTACTCTTTGCTCATATTAGTAAGATGCATTTTTTTTACTAATGAGCAAGGCTTTATAAACCTATATTGTATCCTGGATCACATCCCACTCTAAAACTGTTTAACCATACGAATAAGTGTCGTGGTTGTAGTTGCGTTTAGTCCAGTAATAAGCAAAGTTTCATATTAGTGTTATCCCCGCTCTTTGTACAATGTGATGCAATAAATATCTAAGACTATGACTAGAACTCTATAGCCATTCAATAAGGTGCATATTCTCTTACCGATAAGCGTGTCGTCCCTATACATGATGGAGAGATGCGTGTCGTGGTTGTAGTTGCGGAACTTGGCCTCGCACCCGGCGATCTGGGTGTGGGTTCCGTCCCGGTCGTGGTCGTAGTGCTGCGACCCGTTGTTGATCATCGCCGATATGTACGGGTGCTGGTGCTGTTGTTGAAAATAAATATTTATATTGAACATAGGTATTTTATTCTTTTATGATTATATAATATATCGAAGTACCAAAACAAAAACTGAGAAATTTTTAATTTAACCTTACTGTTATTAAAATCAGGTACAATCCTAAATATCAGTATATTATATTATATTTTATTTATTTTTTTATTTAATATTATTATATTTTGCTTACACTTACAGTTGCTAGTCGTATTTCACTTATTAACCCTTACTTGTAAATATTTCCCATGCATACTTACGTTATGGGCCCCGTTATGGTTGCTATAAGTGTCCAGTATGATAGCTAGACCATAGAAGTGGTCCTTGCTGCCGAATACCGGGCCGGTCTGCATGCGGTCCCGCACGTACCACAGCGCGAGTCCATCACCGAACAGGTCCTTCCCACGTCCGTGCACTTTGAATTGGACTTGCACCTCCCAGTTGCGAGTGTGACATGGCTGAAAGTAAAAAAAAAAAAGTTTCTTAATAAGTACAACTGTTAAAGACGAGGGTGAATAAGGGGTTCGGCTTCATAAAAGTATATATAGCCTATAACTGTCCCCTGTTAGGCAAAGGCGTCCATCATTGAAATCAAGTCATCACTACAATTGATGGGTAATTGCGTGGTTTCCTAGGTCATTTGACACCGTAACGTCAAAAAGCGGTGCCGCCATTTGTATGACGGCCATCTTGTCGGTGTCGGATGGTTTGTGGACGTTTTTTTGATAGCGGTGCGTCCATTTGCAACCGTTGACATTAACTTTGTGGTCCGTGGTGTTTGTGTTTTCCGTAACAGGCAGCCGTCGAAGACTCGAACATTCCACAGGTCTACGGCCGTCTTTTTACGGCCATCACATTGTGTTAGCCTTGCCAAATGCGGGTTGGTGATCAGATCACAAGCCCGGGCTATGCTTCGAACAATCCAAAACACACTTTGCCTGACCTAGGAATTGAACCCGGGCCTTTCGGCCAAGCACTTTGCCAGTTGGCCACCAGGGCTTCATGAAATAGTATAAATATTTTTACATGGATGCCCTTGATGGAATACAATAGAATATTAATTTATTCAAGTTACCAAGACACATTGTGTAAGTATTACAATGATTATATATAATTATTATTACATTAAGTACACCTACATTTTCTTAAACATAGACTAAGGACGGTTGTGGGTCCGGGTGTAGAAAAGGGGGCCCCAAAAAATAACACAAATTCACAATCGAAATCTTCGCTGAGCTTCGCGCTTGTCTTAAATTTCTTACATATCACGTGACTTACGGCAAAAAGTGAAAATTTTTACAAGTCCTAGCTCCATACAAAACATGATCGAAAAATCGGCTATGTCTCGTACCCCCTTTGCTACACTCTAACCCTGTTCTCACGTACGCTATAGGTACCAGGTATACATTGTGACTAAGCGGTATCCCTCATCTATGGTAACCCGTGTGGGTTACCATAGATGAGGTTTTCAACCAGTACAAATGCCAGGATTAGATAACAGCAAGGTAAGGAGACAAACCCTTATAAATAAGTATGATGCTTGCCTGTTTACATTCAGAAAACATCAAGTTATTTTGCTATTTTAATTGGTTACTTGGTTACTTTCCTGGGCACAGAACTTCTTACATGGACCATAGTATTTGGGGAGTTTACCTTTTGACTGACCGTGGTTACAATATCTGGTTGTATATTGCATAATTATCGAATAGTATACGCTCAAGCAAGTTTTAAACGAAATTAATACCTAGTTAAAACCAACAACAGAAGATTTAAACATTTTGTAGAACCATACATTATTATCATTGTTATCAAACATCATGACATGACATAGTTTTCATAATGACTAAACCATAAAATTAACATTAAACTGTGCTATAAGAGTATGTTTGCATATGCATTGAAAACGTTAATAAGGTTATGCTTGTGAATTCAATTCCTTCCAGTTGTTTAGTAATGGATAGTTATCAGAATGTTGATAAGAGTATTAAACTTGTTTCAACATTACTTTGCAGCACTTATACTGAACTTGACTTACCATATATTTCAAAGCTGTAAAAAATTATGTGTATGGTATATTTATGTATACTAAAATGATATACCACTTGAAAAACATAATGTCTCATATGGAACTTGAACCTACAACATTTTCCCTTCATAAGTTTGGCTTAAAAACAAAAAAATATGCTTAAGTCATTGACTACCAAATATATAAAAATATAAAAAATAAAACAAAATATGACTTTTGATGCACCTGACTCATATGAATATGTGTTTATCAGCATGAATCTATTGAAAAGTCAAGTTTTAGTTGTGCAATCTACAGCAAATTGACTGAAGCATTTAAAGTGGTACTAAATATCTTTACATTAAGGTAAAATAGGTCATATCACATAGCCATACAATTTTAGATATGCCTGAGAAAAAAAATATTGATAGTGCTGTATGAAAATATTCTCTGATCCTTTAGGAGTAAGGTTCGTTTTCATTACATGCCAACTAATTTTGCCAATTAAGTTGCTTTAATCAGCTTACTTACTCCCTGACTGTAACCTTGTTAACAAAAGTTAAAGTACAGTTCAGCCACCAGCTTGTATTTATGTCCCCACTGATGGGCATAAGCCTTCCACAGGAAGAATACGAGGCGGCGATGAGATGAGAGTGGGACGATTTGGGGTTGGTAATAGGAACTCACGGAGCCAACTGCTGGCGGACTTTCTGGAAAGGGAGGGACTCATGATGAATTCCTTTTTCAGGAAGGCTGAACACCGCAAGTGGACCTGGACGAGTCCCAATGGTGCAACAAAAAACGAGATAGACTTTATTATGTCGACGAGGAAGCAAATATTCAATGATGTCACTGTGATCAATGTGTTTAAAACTGGCAGCGATCACCATTTGGTAAGAGGCACATTGAATATCAACGTTAAGCTGGAAAGACGTCGATTGATAAGGTCTACGCTCCAGCCTGCACCCATCGAAATCCAAAACCCCGAAAGCTTTCAGCTCGATTTGCAGAATCGCTTCGAGTGCCTAAATGATTGCGAAAATGTGGACGAATACAGCAACAAGTTCGTGGAAACTGTCCAAACAGTTGGGTCCAAGTTCTTTAAACCCCACCGTACAAAAGGAACCAAAAAGTTCTCAGACCATACCCTAAAACTAATGGAAGAGCGGCGCGCAATGGTTCTGCTTTCCTCAGGTGATGCGTCTCAGTTTCGGCGGCTAAATAGGCAGATCTCTAAGACTATGACTCGTGACACGCTGTAAATCACCACACAGGCCTTGTCCGAATTGGTGGTTGGTAATGACTGCTAATCCAGCTGGGACCAATGGCTTTATGTGCCTTCTGAATCATTCCAGTATAAATTATTTTAATACCAAAATGATTTCTTTGAGTTTAGTTTTTTATGTGTTCTGTTTGATATCTATAATTATATAAAAATCATGCTGTTTGTTTGTCTCACTAAAACTCGAGAATGGCTGGACTGATTCGGCTAACTTTGATTTAAAAATATTAGTGGAAGTTCAGGGAAGGTTTAAGCGATGAAACATAAATAATAAGTAACAGAAAATACAAAAAAACGACAATTTAATTTTCCAATACAAATGTGTGGTACGAATATGTGGTACGAAGTTCATCGGGTCCACTAGTAGCCTATAATTCCTAAGCTGATACACTTGTATCAATAATTAACATGGTTGGTACAACAGATAAAATGTTATTATAAGGTTATAATAACATTTTGTTTAAACAAGTCAATTAGGTAATTGGCTTGTTTAAACAGTCATCATAAGTCATTGTTCTTAACACTGTTAATATACTAAGGCCCGATTTTTCAATCCTCACTTCCTCAGATAAGTATTATCCAACAAATAATATTGTCATTGTGACATATTTTTTAAGGAGAATTTGTCATTATGTCAAAATTATTCAATGAATAAATTTTAACTGACGATTGAAAATCAACCCTACAACTTTTATAAATAGAATCGGAAATGAATCAACAATAGATTAAGTTTATAAGTTTTTTTTCTTAGGTTGTATTCTAACAGTCTGGCTACTGCTCTTTCCATTGCGATACTGAGAATACGTAAACTATAATCAACAGTGATTTAGTTTATATTAAAACACACCACAGGCACACCAAGAAAGTATCTACATCTTTAATTGAATTAAAAAGGATGAATTTAATATTGTTTTTATCTTATTTTACGGGTAAGCACACTGCCTTGATCTCACCTGATGGTAAGTGATGATAAGGCCAATGATGGAAACCCACTTGACCCTTACTAGTGAGGCACTGGCTATCTTATCTTTAGCTGCCCGAACACAACAATGTTACAAACATTGATGTTATGGCGACATATTTAGATAAGATGGTGGTAGCTAGCCAGGCAGACAAACAAGCTCTACCACCAACTAAACCAAGTACACAAACATGTACCCCCCGCTGGGAATCTGTAGACACCAAATTGGTGGCACTAAATTAACCACAGCCTACACCTTGTGCTATTGTTAAAAAGTAGGTAGGTGTTGAGCTATTGATTCATCGCTTTAGTAGCAGTTAGGGAAGCGTATCGTGGAGGTACAATATCATAATTATAGAAAATTAGACTCACTACTGTGTTCCAAATGGCACCAGATTTGGATTGCAAGTCTGGCGTGAGTCGGACATAATTCGATGTCACTATTGTGTTACCTAGGAAATCCCAGTAAGGCACCGACATTCCACTCCCTGCAAAAGAGATATACATTGTATTATTCGTGTAATTCCAACACGAATGTATCAAGTAGGGAAGATCAAAGTCAATCGAGTCACAGGTCACTCACCTTGGTAAGGCTTTGTGAGAGAATGCTCTCTCCGAACGTAATCTCGGGTGTTCCATTCTGCTAATATAGGACTACAGAATAAGAATACACTTAAAATTTTCGGTAACAATAGGTTTTCAGTCAACATTATTCTAATTTCGCAGATGAAATTCGTACAGACTGACAGCACTAACGCCAAATCATGGCCAATTGACAACTTGACAGACGGGCGACAGACAGCCGCATCCAATGTTGCCATTGTATTATTATAATTCTGCTATAATTATAATAACTTGATAAGAAATATTCTGAATAAAAAAGATTAGTTGTATTATAATTGATTTGAAACAAGATAATAATAAAACTACTTAAAATTAAACTTACAAACAAACTATAAAATCAATAATTTAACCATCATCCTCTTTTTTGTCATCAGACTTCTACCCCCGTATTCATAAACAAAGTGTAAGCTTGGAGTCATAGACTATGTATAATATTAGGTTGGAGTAGTTACTCCGTGTTTTGTTCCCATCATGTAAACTTCATTTCTTATTAGAGTAAAAGAGACCAAACACGGAGTAACTACTTCAAGCTTACACTTTGTTTATTAATAAGCCCCCTAATATTTAAAATACTACTACTAGCAAAAATATGGCTACATTATTATCTTTGTAAAAAATGCGACGGTAAGACACTCAGAAACAATAACTAGACATTGGTATGCTAGCGCCATCTCTAAATCACCGTGTAGCGTGTGTGTTTCTGAAGTAGTTCATAGTTACTATTACAGATGGCGCAAATCTGAAAATATTAGTTTGTGATATTACTGTAGTATTTTTCAAATACCTACCACTTAGCTTACACAAAGCTACTTCTAGTGGTCGTAGGTTTAATTAAAACCCACACTATCTCCCCGATGCGTATCTAATAATAGTTTATTTATTTTATTTTTTTATTTGAATTAAATGAAGTACCTAACTACTTACCTACTTTATGATACGGCTTTAGGCATATACATTTTTAAGACCTAACCACAAACTTAAAAATATTACGACTTTAAAAATAAAATATATACTTGAAATGAAACAACTTTTATTGATCTACTCGCGTTTATTTTACACATTACCTACTTATTTTAAGTAAAAGTGACAAAAAAAAGAGGATGATGGTTTAAATTACTTATTGAAATTTTTAATTATTTTATAGTTTCGAACCCTCTGCAGGGTCCGTGAAACGTCAGGATAAACATTAAGAGCGTTTACGCCGCACACTAGCGCCGCCAATGAAAAAAAAAACATATCTAGTAATTAGAGATTATTATTTCTCATGGGGACGTCGCCAGCCGGACGGACGATCCGCCCGCATTGTTGCAGGCCACTTCATCCTTTTCCCCGTTTTCCCTGTATGAGGGAGTTAAGGTTCATCCAGCTTTCACGGCGCCCCGTTAAATCTTTTGGTCTCTCTGGCAAATCTTGCTATCTGCTCCACCTTCAGATCCTTTAGGTCCTCTATGTGCATTGTGTCCGACCCCCAGAGCTCCCATCTAATCTGTGAGTACATGGGGCATTCAGCTAGTAGGTGGAGGCTGGTCTCCTCGCTTTCCAAGCACTCCGGGCATAAGGGGTCGGTTTTCACTCCTATCACTGTCAGATGTCTATTCAGCCGACAGTGTCCTGTTATGATTTCTGTGACTAGCCTCGTGTTCTCTCTGGAGAGTCCCATTAGCTTGCTAGTCTTTTTCTTATCCATTCCTTTGATGAAGATCTTCGACTGTCTCATGCCTTTCGAGGACCTCCATCTTCGGTTGGTTTCTGATGTTATTCTGTGGCCGATTACCCCCTTGGTGATATTGTGCGCTATTGGCAGCCGGGGTTCCGGTCCCACCAGGTTTTCCTCTGCTCCCTTCCTGGCTAGTTCGTCGGCCTGTTCGTTTCCCGTGTTTCCCTCGTGACCGGGAACCCACGCTATCGTCAGGTCCGTCCTCTCAGCTAGTCTTTTTAATGATACCTTGCATTCTTTGACAATTGCTGATGCTGTTTCTTCCCTGCCTAGTGCCTTCAGCGCCGCCTGGCTGTCACTATAGATAGCCATCTTTCCTGTAATATTAAGGTTTTCGGCCATCTCAGCGCATGCCATTATTGCGTATATTTCCGCCTGGAAGACACTGGCGAATCTACCTAACGGTATCGACTTGTTTATCTCCGTCCCGTCTGCACATTTGATGTGCACGCCGGCCCCGGAGAGCTTTGTCGACTCTTTTCTGGAGCCGTCCGTATAGCAGGTCGTGTTACCAATTTCCATTCTCCAATTTTCTCTTGAACCTATGTGTATTCTATATTTCTTGTCAAAAATCCTTTCCTTCCGTATTAAGTCGTTGTTGGAGAGGATCATTGACAGCCTATCTTCGTATTGTTCGCCTACACTGGCGTGCCCCTTGTCTGTGAAATTCCCAGTCCAAGAGCCAGTACTTCTTAGCTTGAACCATTGTTCCATGGCTCTTTTCTTAATTTCTAGGTCCAGAGGATTCAGCCCCAGCAGGATCTCAAGCGCGGCTGTAGGTGTTGTCCTCATCGCGCCCGTAGTCACTAGGGCTGCTAGCCTTTGGACCTTGTCTAGCTCTGCTTTGTTTTTCCCTACTGCGGCTCTGTGCCACCATACGATGGCCCCATGTAGGATTCTTGGCACGATTATTGCCCTATATATCCATAGTGCCATCGCTGGTTTCATGCCCCAGGTTCTGCCGATTACACTTTTACACTGCATCATTGCCATCTTTGCCTTTGAGCAGATGTTACTAATATGGGTTCCAAAGTTAAGCTTGCTATCCAGTGTCACTCCTAGATATTTGACTTCCTTAACTGTTTCCAGCTCTTGGTCGTCCAGTGTCACTGCTGCAGCGCGCCCTATCTTTCTTTTCTTCGTAAAAAGAACTAGTTTGGTCTTTTCAGGGTTAAGGTTCAGACCTTTGCTCCTACACCACCCTAGGGCTTCCTTTAGGCCCCTGTTCATGATTTGACTCATGACGCTGAGGACTTTGCCTGAAACCAGGAGCACGCCATCATCAGAGTACACCTGTGTGTATATGTGCATCCTGTTTATCTTGGTAGTTCGTCTATAAGCAGGCACCACAACAATGGCGACAGGCACCCCCCCTGGGGGAATCCTCTTTTCGCCACCACCGTGCGTGTTGTTCCTGCTATCTCTGTGCTTATCAGTCGGTGTCTCAGCATGTTTTTTACCCATTCTGATATGTCACTGTCTATTCCTTCGCGGCTGAGGGTAGCCTCTATTGAGTCCGGGGTCGCTCTGTCAAATGCACCCTCCACGTCAAAGAAGCAGCCCATTGCGTATTCTGCGTTACTAACTGATCTTTGTACTCTTATCACCAGGTTGTGGAGGGCCGTTTCGGTGGATTTGCCCTCCATGTATGCATGTTGATTCTGGTGTAGTGGAGATCCGCTTTTCTCAATTTGTTCTCTGATTATTCTGTCTAAAATTTTCTCCAGTGTCTTTAGTAGGAATGAGGAGAGGCTGATGCATCGGAAGGCTTTAGCTTCCTGATAGGATGCCCTGCCAGGTTTTGGAATGAATACTGCCTTCACCTCCCTCCATTTGCTCGGTATATGCTTAGTACTGATGCTGCCGTTGTATAAGGCCAGCAGGTCCTTACTTATATACTTAATAGCTGTTTGTAGCATTTTCGGGAAGATTTCATCCGGACCCCCTGCCTTGTATGGCTGAAAGGATCGAATGCTCCACAGTAAAAGCTCCTCAGTGATGATTATCTTTGGTTCCCGGTCCACTTTGGGACCTGGGGGGATTAGTATATCATCATCTGTGTATTCTTCACTATCTGGGAAGTGCGTCTTCGTCATAACTTCCAATATCTTTTCCGGATCCGTTATTAGTTCTTCTCCGTTCTTAATACTTTCTAGCCTACGCGTGTTGGCCTTGAAGAACGTTTTTACCAGTCGCGCCGCTTCAGGGTATCTTTCAACTCCTGCGCAGAACGCCTTCCAGTTATTCTTGTTCTCCCTTCTACATTCTTTCTTATATAGGTTTCTTTCTTCTCTATATATTTGCCAGCTCCCATCGTCGTCCTTCTTTAAGGCCTTGTTGAGAGCCCGCCTTGTCTTTTTCCTCTGTTTCCCCAGTGCTTTTGTCCACCAGGGTTGTCCTCTATCTGGTCTTATCTCTCTTAGGGGACATGCCTTGTGATAGGCATCCCTTAGAGCTTCGTCCAGTCTGTTGGCTTCCTTTTCTATTTCCAAAGCGTCTACTAGTGGAGTGTCTCCTCCTGGGACCCACTTCTCCAGATGGTGCTGGTACGTGTCCCAGTTTGTTTTCCTCGCATTTCTTATTAGAATCTTTTCAGTCTTGGCCTCCAGACTGAAGGTGATACGTCTATGGTCTGACATAGAGTCACTTTCGTCCGTTTTCCAGTCTCTAATATGTCGGCTTATCTTATCTGTAGCGATCGTGATGTCCAGCACTTCTCGTCTTGACCTGGTGACGAATGTGGGCGTGTTACCCACGTTCAATATCTCCAGGCCTGTTTCGCTTATGAATTCTAAAAGTAAGTCACCCTTTTTATTACAGTTAGTGCTACCCCACACCACATGATGTGCGTTGGCATCGCACCCTAAAATAATAGGAATATTCTTACCTTGGTATTTCCTTACAGTTTCTTCCATTTCTCGGGATGGCGGCTCAAAGTCCCCCTCGCTGGGCAGGTATGCGGAGACTAGGAGCACCCTTTCTTCTTTCCCTGCACCTGTCTGTATTGTTACTACAACACTTGCGAGGTCGCTGTAACAATCTGCTTTTATTAGTCCTAGTGTTCTTGCTCTGCTGCTGGCATATATACATGCTCTTGGGGTTAACTCACCATCCTCATGGTATATGATGTCCTTCCCCATAGAGCCGAGCCCTGCCACACGTCCGTTTAAGACGTATGGCTCTTGCAGCAGGGCTATGTCTATTGTCTCTTCCACCACGTATCTACGAAGCTCCGTCATGGCTTCGACACAGTGGTGAAGATTCACTTGAACTATCTTTATTTTTTGTGTGTTTATTTGTGGTGTGTTACTGTTTGTGTTCATATGTAAGTGTATGAGTGTGTGTTTGTTTGTGTGTTAGTGTACCTGTCCCCTCCCTATTTGGGCTCCGCCTCCGGTATCGACCCCCCGCACCAGTGCGGCTGCAACTGTGCAACGCTCGGTGGGGGTGTCCGGTCCTTCGGCTTCGTCGTTACAGGGGGAGGGTGTGTCGTGTGATGCTGTGGGGGCGGGCCCAAAAGGCAGGGCCTCCGAGTCTCAGTGGTGCCCTCCTTCGGGGTGCCTGACTGATTGTCGCCCCCCCCGCCTATGGGCCGCTCCTTCTTTGTGTAGTGCGCCTGTTGTGTGCTGTTCAGGTGTGAGCCTCCTTGCACCGTCTTGCTCCCTTCCGCCTGGCTTCCCATAGTGGCTCCAGGCTGGTTGGTCGACCGGTTCACGGCAGGCTCCCCACCCCGCGTCTTTGAGTCGTGTACTGGGCATCCTTTGCAGGTGCACTTCCTCTCTGTCTGTGCTGGGCTCTTCCCGATAGTGCGGGCGTGCACTCTTGTGGCCTGGTAGTGAAGAGCTACTCCGCCTATTGCGGCCACCTCCTGGGGGACACCCACTACCAGTCTTACCCCTAGGGGTAACACCTCCCTGCGGACGAGTGTCCACTCTGGCATCCGTAGCTCTTCCCTATACTCATTTTAGACCTTGATGAACTCCAATGGGTCCACCAGTAGGTCCTCCGTGCTGCCCGGGAGCCAGACTGACATCCGGTGTCTCTCGAGCCTCTTGACTTTTAGGGGAATGCCCTCCCGGTCGCCGAGGCCACAGTTCAGCAACCATGTCATTGACTCCTCGGTGGCCGCTGTCACGAGGAAGTACCCCTCAGCGACTAGGCCCGAGGCGTCAAATGCCAGGTTGCGGCCTCGTACGCCGCTCTTGATGGCAGCCCCTATCTCCTTCGTGAGCTTGCTCCTAATCACGGCAGCCATAGCTTCGTCCACCGCCGCCCCGTCCACCCGCTCGATTACCACAGCGAAGTCCGGATTCTGGGCAGTTGCCAGACTCCAGCCTCCCGGCTCGTTGCGGGTGCCCGGGCTCTGACGATGTCGCTTCGGTGGACGCTGCTGCGTCCGCTCCTCCGGATCAGTGCCCTGTCTTTTTAATTTCTCAGCCCTCGGACCTGCCTTCCCCACTGGTTTCGTCGCCACACTGGTTGAGGCGCTTACGGGAACGGTCTGGTTCGTGGCTTGCTCTAACTCTCTGCGCCTTCGAGCTTGGATCCTCCTCCATCTAGATCGAGGGATCCACTCGCCATCGCAGTCCTTGTTGTCTCTTTCCCCAATGCTCATTTGTGTCAGGCCTTCCCCGAGTGTCTCCGAGAGAGACCTTCCGAGACGCACCTGTCCGCATGGGTTCTTTTTGCTACTACTACTACTACTACTTTTCTTAAAAATCGGCGCTGATTCGCCCCCCCCAGAATACGAGGGGCAGCCTGGGCCACTAGATGGCCCAGGGAGGGATTCTCCGGCATTGCCGGTACCCTCCTGGGGTAATTCTGTTTTATCCGCGCTTTCCATTGTGATGATGATTTCCGGGGCTGCCGGGTTGCTGGGTAAGGATGGTGGTATGGTGGGTTGGATGGGGAGGGGGAGAGATGGAAAAACATTTGGGGATTGGAAGGGAGGGTGTGTTGGATAGGGAGGGGAAGGGTTTGGGCGGGGGATAGAGTTTACGACTAGAGGTTTTAGTTACGTCTGCTTCTTAGGGAATCAGACCAATAACAGGCAGCAACCACGTGAAGGATAACTCTCTAGTCCTGCCATGGGGATCCACACGACTTGCGCTCTCCCCCATGACCATCCGCCAGACTCAGCACTGGACAGATGCTGAGAATAGGGGTAATTCAATCTCAGGTACAATTCCCGTAGATTGGACCGCCCCCGCCCAATAGTAATTAGAGATAGAAAATCCAATTATGCTCAACAAACTATTTGAATGAAGTAATTTAGCATTTTTACGGCACCTAATGAACACCTCACATGTTATGGTTTAGTTAAATAAGACGTTACGGCCACTTTTAACTATAACGCCGCTCTAATTACTAGATATGTTTTTTTTTCATTAGTGGCGCTAGTGTGCGGCGTAAACGCTCTTAAATAAGTAATGTGTAAAATAAACGCGAGTAGATCCGTAAAAGTTGTTTCATTTCAATGTGTAGTGTTCGCGTAAACTTTAGAAAACAATCATATAGGTACCTACTTACTTATCCAGGTTTTTTATTTTTCTTCCAAATAAAGTTGCAATACTAAAACATAAAAAAACTGATAATCAGGACTCAAGCACTTTACTATTAAAGTAGGTAAAGTACCGACAACAAAAATGGAACGTCAGCACCGTGGGCATGCGACGCTGTGGTCGGTGGTAAAAGTCGCAATTTAAGGTGTCATTGACCTTCCGCATGATGTTGCGACCTCGCCACAGGTATATGTAGCAAAACGGGGAAAGTGGGTACATCCATCAAGGAGTGAAAGCATGCCGCACCCTTTAAGCGTCATTTTTTGGTTCACATTTTATTGGTCAGGTCAGTTGGGGGCAGTTATTGAATGCGCATGCGCATACAACTCTGTATGTTGTTTTGTACGAAACAAATGAATGATTACTTGTGTGTCAAACTTGAAAATGGAATTCCTGAATGAAATGAAAGTCCTGGGATCAATTATTAGATCGAGCAAAATGTGTTTCGGATTTTTCGTAGTGTAAGATAAGCCTGGGTTTGTGATCTACCAACTCGAATGTGGTAAGTGTTACCAAAGAAGCCATTAATACTTACTGATCAATTGTAGCGATGACTTTATATATGATTTCAATGATCGAGGCTTTTATTCAGCAGTGGGAAAGTCTTTTATTATCTAATTATATCAAAGAATGACGAGCAACAAGTACCAATGAGCTTAAAGCTTGTTCTTAGCAAGTTATGTTCCGGCAGCTAGAGATATGATAGCCAGTGCCTCAGTAGTTGTGGATTCCGGGTAGGTAGGTGAGATGAAGTCATGAAGGCCAAGTGTTTACCAGTAAGAGATATATAAAAAAACAAGGCCGCACCGTCCTCTCCTCTGCGTCCTCTTTGCTCGGATCTTGACCTATTTGCGGGCGTTCCCCCATTCACCTACCGGGCGTGACGTCACAACTTTCTACCACAGACACCGAAAGTGATAGATAAAACCAAAAGTACCCGAAGGTCGCTAGATCGACCTACGACAACCACGGCATTTAGGTCGGAGAAAGCAGTGAAAGTGGCCGTGAACTACTCTTCTCACTCAAAACAGTCACTTTTACTATTATTCAATTCTCAACTTTACCTAGCTACGTTTAAGGTTTCATTATCGCAATGTCGGTCAATGTTAAGGTGTACTCGTATGTAATGTTTAAAAAAATATATAATTAATGATTTCTATTTGGCTAGCTCTTTTCGTTTGACACACTTGCTCACGAGATTGTGTGATTGCTTTCTTTGTATCTAAAGAGTGGAATTCCCTACCGGCGTCTGTGTTCCCGAGTGCATATAACCCTAAAGTTTTTAAAGCTCGAGTGAATAGGCTATTTCTGGGCAAGCTTGTTCCATCGTCGGCCTCTTCTTAGCCCTAGGGATTAGAATGTGGCCAAGAACAAGCCCATCTCACAATAAAAAATAAAAAAAAACATGGCGTCTGGATCTTCAAGAAAGGGTAGCTAAAGCGTTTGTTGGGATGTATCGTCGAAGTTAAGCCATAGTTTTATTTGTCTAAAGTAAGGTCTAAGGTTAGGCAACCTTAGACGACTAATCGTAATAAGACGATAAATCAAAGATCTATGGGAAGAGATGATGTAAAGATAACTGGTAAACAAACGAATGCTAATCTGCAATAAAATTTTTAAATGTTTTTTATAAAAAGGCCTCCAACAAGGTAGACTGACGATCTGGGGAAAGTCGCAGAAGGCTATTGGATGCGAGCAGCACGAAACAGGTCGTTGTGGAGATCCTTGGACTTTTGTCCAGCAGTAGGCGTCTTTTGGCTGAGATGATGATGATGATGATGTTTTATGTATGTATGTATGTACTGCTAGCCATCCGACTCCGTGGTCCGAGCGATGGCTCGGACCACGGAGTCACGGGATGCCCTGAAAAGAGGGGGTAACCCACTATCCTCTCCCAGTGTTCGACAGAACACATGAACAAGTGATCGACATTTTTTCCATTAATAATTAAAACTAGGGGTCAGCAGTTGATGGTAGACTTTAGAAAGAAGAAGAAGAAGAAAGAAGAAAAGACATTTATTGGAATCACATAACAAAATCACACAATTAAACATACAACATGTAACAAAAATAATAAAAAATAATAACAATTAACATTGCGCCCTGTGGCGGAAGCCAAAGTAACATTAAGAAAACGATAGTGAAGTTCGAAACCATAGGGACACAGCCAAAGCCTTTCTTTAATTTTCAATGAAAAAAGTAATTAAATCGGTCCAGTTTTGGAGGAGGAATCAGGGGACTACGAAACGTTGATTTTGTCAACTTTCATACATAAGTATTTTTCAATTCAGTCGACCTTTGTGTTTCCACTTAAACATATGAAACCACGCTGGCTTTTAGCGTATTTTACATGAATACCAACAGATAAATCGGTAGCTCAGTTGAAAGAGCGAAGAGCGAAGAGGAAACACTAAGGACGACTGACCTTAGTGTTTCCTCTTAAGACTCAGAGGTTCGATTCCCGTCGAGAGATACATACATGTTTGTACTCAGTTTGATTGGTGGTAGGGCTAGTTTTAAGTCCGCCTGACTAGCTGCCACACCAATGTCTGTAGCACTTTTGCGTTCCGATAGTTAAGTCTTCGTCTTGGCGCTTTAGTACACGAGCATGTGAATCCGACGATCTGGTGAAGGTCGCGGGAAGCCGCTGGATGCGAGCAGCACAAGACCGGTCGTTGTGGAGATCGTTGGGGGAGGCCTTTGTCCAGCAGTGGACGACTTTTGGCTGAGATGATGATGATGATGATGATGTGAATCTTAATTCAACGGAGTAAGATTCAAAGCTAGTCAAAGGTGTATATGTGGTGTATTGCCAACAATTGTTCAGGAAATTAAAGTAAATCTATCACTAACTAGTATAAAAAAGGATTTGAAGAAAAAATAAAGCTTATTTTCCAAATTTATTTGTTTAAGCGTTTCGTTTCGTTTCACTTCACCTGAGTCTGAGTATCATTCAGTAGTTCAGAAATTAAGTTAACAGTAATATTTCGTTCAAACGCACGCATTAGTCGAAAATAAAGTATTTTCCATACTTTATTTTTTATTAAAAATAATAAAGTATGTGGATGGAAATGATTTTTTAAAGTATGGTTGGCAACCCTATGTAGGTGTGTATTAAATTATCCTTATTATCCTTATCCTTATTTATGACCTTATCCCACCTTCTCCCTTCCTCCATAGGAGTAGGTACGTTTTCCGAAAATCGAATTTACAAGGGCCGAATCTGACACCGGTAGCACAAAATGGGGAGCCTTCAGACGGTAAGCTTCATATAAACGTGTTTGAGCCACGCACACATAGACAATCTCTCACGGACGCGGAGTCTCGCGACAGCAGCGCTTGGACTGTTCCGAGATCCGTGTCCGTGCAAGGGTCCGTCAATGTGTAACTTTTTTCCTTTAGTCCTTTAGTTGATGGCTTCGTGCGATTAGCACATTTAGCCAGTGCCAAAGTAATTTTTCTTAATATATAAATAAACAATATTTCCTTCTTGTATAGATGATGATGAATGATAATAGAAAAGAGAAGTGAGAAATGATATACCCTCCTACCGCTCGAGTATCTCAGTAAATATGAGGGGCTTTACTAAGTCCTCGGGCGGACTTCTTAAGAGAATTTGAAAAGTGAAGTTGCACTGTTTTGTTTCATTTGCCAACACTCTTGCGCACTCACGAACACTTAACGGTTAATAATCCACCATTATTTCACATTAATATTCGACATAACACAAATTGTAGAAAATAAAACAAAACCGCAGACATGACTCTTCACTTTCCCGCCAAGAAGTCTATGTGTAAAGGTGGTATTCCGAACCGAGCTGCCAACTGCAACTGCCGACAGCACGTGCAGCGGCACTTTGTTGCACTCACTTGCTGCTGCCGCGGCGCTTGGAAGCCATTTCATATATACCAATAACATACCAACCAGTAATGCAGCTGCGGCCGACTTCATGTAGTAGCTCGGTTCAGAATAGCACCTTAACTTGGTCGAGCGCGGTATGTATTAGGCTGCGTTTCCACCAGAGCTGTGCGAGGTAGCCAGGAGGAGAGCGAGGAAAAACTCCACCAATAGGATTATTCCATTTTACACTGTAGGGAATGAGAAGTAAATCTAATTGGTGGATATTGTCCTCGCGCTCCGCCTAGCTACCTCGCACAGCTCTGGTGGAAACACAGCCTTAAGCTTGCCTTCTGGCCTTATTTTGTGAAGGTAGTCTAACCTCTACTTCCCCGACCGAGGTGGTTTACGATTTATCTTGTCAACATAAAGTAGTAAACGAAAACATACTTTCGCTAAGTTGCCTACCACAAGGATTTTCCTTCTACTTACAACTTACAATTCGAACAGATCTGAGTCATGTTTCCGATAAATAGTACGAGCCGTTTCGTCTGTCTGTCTGCCTTTCGGTAGTGAAAGTTCTAGAAAGCGGGAGAAAACCGCGCGATCGTTAGCTGCAGCCTGCAGAATGCGTATGCACTATTGTCTCTGCTTTCGTCTATCGAACTTTATGGTCGTATATTATTACCAAAGACAAAGAGGCATTCGAAACGAAGGAAAATTTAAATTTCAAACTTTAAATGCTTGGAAGAGCTCGATGGCTATTAAAGTTACTTGCGCAATGTCGGTATGGTGATCGAATTAAGAACTCTCATGTGCTCTTCCGTTCTTTGGGATTGTATGACGCGTTATTTGCTATAGCCCAGCCATACCATTTAAATATCATCCCCTAATTACATTGTGTTTTTTTGAGATAGTTTGATGGTGACTTCAAGCTCCCTTTACCGCGTCACCAGACCTTTTTAACCTTTTCACCGCCCATCTATCCTGCACGCGATGTCCCGCTGTACGCCAACGTATAAATGTATTTTAATAAAGTAGGTACAAAGAAGAACTTCTATAGAAGTACTGGCGTGGACGGCACGAAAATCTTGAACTTCTATAGAAGTTGTTGGCGGTGAAAAGGTTAAGGACTTTTTTAAAGGGTTCCTCAACCCGTGTAATCGAAATACCGTCTGAGCAAGCAAGAGTAAGCGTGTCCCCGATACCTACTAGATTCTTTAAGTAGCTCGGATCGGATCGGGAGCGGAGCAACCCGATAGTGCTTATATAACGTGTAACAGAAAGGTGTGGTCAAAATGAAAGGGTCCAAAGTGTATTCGATCTAGATCGAATACACTTTGGACCCTTTCATTTTTGACCACTCCTTTCTGATACACGTTGTATAGACTAGGACCTCGCCTTGGATGGACCAGGTCATGGGGGTGGGGAAAACAGCCCAGGTACATGTCTGTACCTTTTAATATCTTACTGGTGAGCACTTGGCCCTCATCTCACCTGATGTTGAGTGATGATAAGGCCGAAGGTGGAAGCGCACGTCACCTGGAATCCTCATCTACTGAGGCACTGGCTATCTTATCTCTAGCTGCCGGAACACAATACTGTTACAAACATTGATGTTATCTTGACATATTTAGATAAGATGGTGGTAGCTAGCCAGGCTAGCAAACAAGCCCTACCACCAACCAAACCGAGTACACAAACATGTACCCCTTGCTGGGAATCGAACCACCTCTGGGTCTAAACTGGTGTTCCTAACCAGTAGACCACAGAGGCGATTAAAACCTGTTACAAAGCGCGTGTGAACCGGGTCTTCGTACTCTTGGATGACCCGGTTGATAATCGGATGAGGCTCGACCCGGGAAAATAACGCAGCTTTAAGCTGTTTCCATAGAGCCGTCGATCGTGGAAAGAAGTGTCGCGGAAAACGCACAGTAGTAGATAACTGGCTCGTTTGCCACTTCTTAGGTATATTCGCCTCTTCACTCCCCGCGAACAATTCCTTAAGGAGTAGAGGTATCCCCCTGCACCCAGGGGTTAGTCGCCTCGTAAGAGCAGCTTCCTAAGAGACGAGGATCGGGAACGATTTCATGTTCTCGGGATCCCGCCCAAGCGGTAGACGGGCTTTTGGGTTCAGTACTTGGACCCCCATGGACAGACACAATAGAAATTCGATTGTTCTAGGGCACTGTGGTTACTACCATCGGCGCTCGAGTACTTAATGGGTCAGCTATACCATCCGGCCAAACCCGCATACCCCCTCGGAGTGGAGTCCCGCTGGATGGTTCGTTCAGTTAATTTTACCAGAAAAAAGTCACAAATCACTAACTGTCAAGTTTCCTCAATAGAGTTTGACTTTATGTCAGAAGTTTGACTTTTGGTTAGTCTGATATGCAGACATCTGTCATAAAAAAGCGGGGTCATTGACTCCCAAGATGCATTGTGAATTTAATTGTCACTACATTTCGCTCCTATCGCAATCAAGCGAGTGTTGTACCACGCAACACGTTTGTCAGGAACCTGCCAAACCAGCCGATGTTCCCCAAAAATATTAGCTAGTTCTATAAAACATTTACTGCACGCTATAAAACCAATTTATTTATCAATGAACCCAGCTCTTGAGGAGCTATGGTCAACGACCGAAGATGCAAACCTCTTTGAACTTCTCTCGTAGATACAGTGTGAAAGTTCTTGTGCCAATGATCTATCGCTTATATTATTGTCTACTGATGATGTCGGAAATGACTGAATAATTGTTACAATAAAAACACTCGTAGTCAATTAAAAATACCTGATTCTTGTAAATGGGTTTTAAAATAATCACACAAAGTATTTGACAAGCCAGATCTATTGAAAACAAAGACTATTCTAAAAGTGACAATAAAAGGAAAACAGGTTCAACCACCTTGAGTGGTAAAGACCTTGGATTATAGCCGGAGGTCCCGGGTCCAATTCCGGCGTTGGTCGTGTTTTAGATTTTTGACACATTAGCACCGTGTGATCAGTGATTAAGCTAATACCCAACAATTGTAGTGTATACGTGGTTTAGATGATGGAAGCCTTTGCCCAGCAGTGGGATAGTATAAAAGCTAATTACTTTTAGTTGGTCTTTTGAGCTTGACCGCATTAAAATCAAACCATTCGCTCGCAGTAGGTACTAATTATACTGAGACATTTTCTATAGGTACTTTTCATTTAATTAATAATTCGTAATTATCAGCACAGTAGGTAGAATACCTATATATTTGGCTACACGTGACATACCTTCTATATTAAAAGGAAACACTGCAGGATACGAATCTACTTGCATTTATTTTCCATTTTATTTTATACCAAGGTTTTGAACCCCTCGCAGGCGACTCCTCGTGATCTAGTGGTTGTACCATAGATATCAGACTCAGGGCTGTTTCGATTCCTGGCTGTGGGTACAGGTTTTTGTACTCGATCTGGTTGGTAGTGGAGGCTTGTTTTAAGCCCGCCTGGCCAGCCACAACACGACTTTTATTATGAAAATCTGAACGTGAACACACTTGGCATTTAATCGTGGCCAAAGCAGAAGGTGGAAGTGCACTTCACCCAGAATCATTAACTATTAAGCACTGGGCTATCTTATCTCTTAAATGTCGGAACCCAAGGATACTACTAACATTGATGTTATGGCGACTTATTTAAAAGAGATCTTTGCAGCTAGTAAGGTTGACTTACCCCTATAACCAACCGAACGGCCATCGAACATGTAATTCCCGATGGGAATCTATTCCGGTACATAGAAGACCAGTAGACTCAGAAGACTGATGGTCCTTTACCACTAGACCACAGAGGCAGTGAATATACTATTACATTAATAATAAAATATAAAAATATAATTATTAGCTCAATGGCGTGCACTTGGAGAGGCCTATGTCCAGCAGTGGACGTGTGTAGGCTGTTAATGATGATGATGATTATCTTTATACACCGAGACATTTGAGTGGTTGTTTTCTCGCAGGTGGGTAGATCAGACCATGAAACTGAAATACTTTCCCCATACAAACCATGCTGAAGAGGCATAGAGGCTTTATCTAGGATCTACTCTCATCTCAGCCAAAGACGTCCACTGCTGGACAAAGGCCTCCCCCAAGGATATGAGGGGTATTTGCCGTAATCGCCACGCTTGGCAGGCGGGTTGGCGATCGCAGTAGGTTTAGGGTAACCTCAGACAGATGCTGCTGCCCATCCTCTGGAATGGTCCCTTAGTCGGCTTTTACGACACCCACAGGAAGGGATGGGGTGGTGCAATTCTTTTCTCTTTCTTTAGGATCTACTCACCTGCGGGAAATAACCGTCAAAATGATTCGGTGTATAAATAAATCTTCTATGCGTGTTTGTAATCGAACTCCTTCTAAACGGCTGGACTGATTTGATGAAATTTTTTGTGTGTGTTCAAGTGGATTCGAGAATGGTTTAGATTTACAATTGGACCCGGTAGGTGGCGCTGCAACAGGGGTCCATCATGGGATACGGGTAGGGCTGCCATCCGTCCGAGTCTCCCCGGATTTGTCCTAGTTTGGAGGGCGTCCGGGGAGCGTCCAGGGTAATCCGATTAACTTGGTAGAAAGGAATGATTAGCAATAAATAACAATATTAATTTCATAGTTATTCGTAGGCACTTGTGAGTCTCGTGACGTAACGTGACCTCCCTAGTCGATTAAGTTGATTTTCTATAAATAAATAAAAATATGATAACTATGTTTTTATTTTATTGTAATTTTTTTTTTGTTGGATTCCGGGGTAATATCTTTATTTCACCCAAATGGGTTTTTGAAGTTTTTGTCCTAAGTAGATACGGGTGCTCTTAAGCGGACGAAGTCGCGATCGGGCCACTAGTACATTGATAATACATATATTTTTGAAAGCCCGTAAGTGTGTGTGATGTATGTTTTTACCATTTCTATTGTATTGTACTTTTTCGTTGACTCATAAAACAGGACTTAAACGCGATTAAATTATCTATGTACCATTGGCATAGGACCTTCTCTAATAAAATGTGTTTTTTTAATTTTTTTATTTGTACCCATGCTTATTTTACATATACAATTTGTGGAACCCTGGCTCCCAAGCTAGTCTGTCTTCGCTTTGTTTTTCTATTTTTACGCGTTTGTAAAAAGCTTCCACCTACGCCTTCGTTTGAATTCGAAAGCTTTTTTCTGGGATTTCGTACACGTATCGGCAAAGAAATTAAGAGGTCGTAGACATCTCGTATCGTTATTCAATTCAGGTAGAACCTGATGTTAGATAAATTGATTCGCTAATGAAACATTTGGATGACCTCCACGAAGGTTTTGATTGGAATCATAATTTTGAAGTTTACGTAAATCAAGTTTAATGGTGTAGGCTTTTCTGTTAACTTTCATTTATTTGGGAAAATTGTATTTTTATACAATAATGGTCCTTAGTAATAAATAGAGTATAAGCTGGGGATAGATATTCCGTGTTTCGTTTCCCTGTCATGTTAATTTGATTTCAAATTAGAGTCAATAAGACAAAACACGGAATAACTATTCAAAGCCAAGTATTGTGTATGTTTATTATTACAGTGGTAAATTATTTTTCACACCACCTGCTCGACAATGCCTCATTATATATCATGCAAACCTTACTCAAAGTAAATCATTATAGCCCTTGTCTTTTGCCGGGGTGTAATGTTGTACTGAATTTCATTATAACCCGCCGGGCAGTAATGTGATTCTCACTTCTCTTAGTTCTTATTGTTATGCATTTAAAGTCTAATTTCGTCAAAATCGCGCGGCGCGCGGCTGCTGCAGCTGCTGGTGGCCGACGGCGAGGAGGTGGACGGCGGCGCGCGCCGCGCCTCATTTATTTGAAAATCGAACTTATTCGAAAATCGAGCTGGCCACGCCACGGCAAGCCGAACGAAAAAAATCAATACTTAAAACAAAAGCCGCGAGTATTTCAATACGGTGCAATCAGTATCAGACAAAACTGCAAAAGAAGATAGAATAAAACATTAAGAAAATGTCGAGTGACGAAAGTGATTTAACTCCGGAGTCCATTAAATTAGACGCCTTAGGTATTGTTAATAACCTACTACCAGAGAAGTCGTAGGAAAAATACTTGAAAGCTTACGACGATTTCCACAAATGGAAAACTGCAAAAGGCGCAAAGTCTGTGTCGGAGTCAGTGCTTCTTGTTTATTTCGAGTATTTATCGTGTACAAAGAAGTCCAGCAGCCTGTGGTGTATCTATTCGATGCTCAGGTTAACAATAAGCATCAAACACGACATTAAGATAAATACATATAGCAAGTTATTGGCATTTTTAAACAGGAAATCAGATGGTCATCGAGCAAAGAAGTCAAAAGTATTGACAGCGCAAGATGTGGAAACTTTTCTGAATGAGGCTCCTGATCACAGCTTTCTGGCCATGAAAGTAAGTATGAGTACTGCCTACTTTTTAGTTACGTTTCTAGTACCTACCTATAATAGCTCTATAAAATAGTTAATGAATAAAAGGGTATTTAAATGGCACACATTTAAAAAATACACATTCTAAGGTTTTGTCGCAAGCTTTTTTTATAATATAAAGGTCAAAAAATGTAGTAGTGTATCTATCTATTTACTCACAATCCTATTTTTTGTTACAGGTAGCCTTGATTTTTGGAGTGAATGGCGCATGTCGTGGAAATGAACTCGTAAACATAAAAGTCAATGATATCAAAAACATGCAGATTTATTGCTGATTAACTTACCAGATACCAAAACAAATAGAGAACGTTCGTTCATAGTTCATGAAGATTATGCAAGAATTGTTGAAAAGTACCAAGCTCTGCGCCCCTCTAATATAAACACCAACAGATTTTTTATCGGTTACAGTAATGGCAAATGCACCAGGCAAGTCATTGGCAAGAATAAAATCAGCGCCATGCCAAAAGAAATTGCAAAATACCTCAAATTGCAAAATCCCGAGCTCTATACGGGTCATTGTTTGAGGAGAACATCGGCAAGTCTGTTGGCAGATTCAGGAGCAGATATGGCCCAGATAAAACGTCATGGTGGCTGGAAATCCGATGCAGTAGCGGAGGGCTACATAGAGAATTCCATACAAAACAAAAACAAGATAAGCTGTCGTATTGGTGACAACATTCATTTGAAAACTACGTCCATTATTGATGATCCTTGGAAACCTTTGCCACCACAGCCATCTAGCTCAAAATATATCCCGTCAAGCCCACTGCCTCAAGCACCACCTTCCCCAACCTTTACTGTGCCAAACGAACCTCACACGCAAGGTTCTGATGTATTGGGTGCTGCTACTCAAATAAATTCCACCTCAACTAACATAAGCGTACCAAAAAATATAACCATATCTTTACATAACTGGACTAATGTATCAAACATCAATTTTAATTTTTAATTTACTTTTTATTGTTATTTACTGTGCCAATTATATATAATTAGTAATGAAAATAGTATTTTAATAAATAAAATACTTTTTCTAGTAGCCTTGGTTTTTATTGTCTCGCAAAAGGTGAGAAAAGTAGAGTATACTCCTCAGGGATAAAACTGATTTTGCCTTGGGCGCGCTTAAATCCTTCACTGCTCTCAGGACTCCATTTTAATTCCCTCGCTTCGCTCGGGAATCAACTCAAAACCCCCTCGCTACGCTCGGGAGTTAAATCTGGAGTCCTTCGTTACGCTCAGGATTCAAATATCGCGCCCGTGACATAATACAGTGCTTTATCCCCTTGGTGTACAATCTACTATTCTATTATATTTTTAATTAGCGTTATAATTGATTATTCTCTTATTTAACATTAAAAAGCCTATAAACGTCTCAGACCCAGACCCAGAAGTCCCGAATTCGACTCCCAGCCGGGGTTACATGTTTGTACACTTGGTTTGGTTGGTAATAAATATTGGTAGCAACCCTTACCAGCTATTTGTCCGCCTGGCTAAGTTACCACCATCTTATCTAAATATGTTATCGCCGTAACATTCAGTTAATGTTATAGTAGCATTGTTGTGTTCCGGCAGCTATAGATAAGATAGCCATGCCTCAGTAGTTGAGCATTCCGGGGGAAGTGCGCTTCTACTTTCGTCCTTAACACCACTTAGCATCAGATAAGATGAAAGCCAAGGAAGGAAAAAAAAATCTATCTTTTAGGGAATGAGTACGAGAAGAAACGATACAGAAGAAGACGGTGCTTACCAAATTAACTACCTATGTACGACTAATGTACGACAACCTCCTTGGTCGAGTGGTTTGTACACCGGTTTTCATGGTGTCGCCATCTCTGAGGTCCCGGGTTCGATCCCCGGTCGGGTCAATTTAGAAATTATTGTTTTTCTAAATTGTCTCGGGTCTGGGTGTTTTCTATGTATAATAAGTATGTATTTTAAGTATTTTATGTATGTTTATCCGTTGTCTAGTAATCATTTAACGAGTTTCATAACGAAGCTTGTCTTGGGCTAGATAATTGGTGTGAGTGTAGGAAAGTTTATTTAGTTCATAGTTTTATGTACCTACCTACCTACCATCTCTCGTTTGATGCCAAGTTTTATTGGATTTGCCAAACAGTTTCGCTATTAACTGTCAGTGGTGGAGCGTGATTACTTGATTGGCTGCCGGTCAGTGCACCCCGGTGGCTCGAAACGGCTTCGTGGGACGGAAAAATCTGTTAGGTGCATTGCGAGTATGAAAGTTTAGTAAGAATAGCATAAGTAGGCTAATACTTAAGACACTTTATTGTAAATCCTACTAATACTATAAACGCGAAAGTTTGTAAGTATGGATGGATGTTTGTTACTCTTTCACGTAAAAACTACTGAATGGATTCGGATGAAATTTGGCATACAGATAGTTTATAACCGGGAATAATATATAGGATACTTTTTATCCAGATATTCCCACGGAAACGGGAACCACGCGGGTGAAACCGCGAGCAGCCGCTAGTATGTAGTATTAGTAGGAGCACGATGGCGTAGTGGTTTAATGAGCTTGGTTTGGGATTGCTGAAGTTAAGAATCGTACTTCATTATATTATTTTAAATTTTGCATCCACAATGCTATATGAATGTAGTTACATTTTACTAGAAAAAATCAACCAGACTGAGAAGGAACGGGAATCGAACCTTTGGATAACCGGTTCAATGCTCTGACCGTTGAGCTACCGAGGCCCCAGAAGACTCGTTGAATTTTTCTAGTAGCTTGTGATTTACGCTGCAAGCCAGCGGTAATACGTCACTGTGAAGTTTTTTTTTTTTAAATTTATTTATCTACTATACAACTTTTCAAATATATTTAGACAACTTTACGCCTTTAAACCTAAATGGTTTGTCTACGCGTTGCACATTCGGTTCGGACGCAGACATTTTCTTATTCTATACACCACAATAATAAAAGTGACGACATGGCGTGTATTTATTAAAACAGCGAGTTACTAATCGCGCCGGCCGCACCCAAGCAAAAATACGCCGAATACCCATATCAATACACGGCACTGCCGAGCAGTTACTGCCCTCACAGTCGAAAGAAAGGTCGTGGGTTCGATTCCCATTCGGGCTCTCAGGCTGGATGATTTTTTCTATTAAAGTTTTATCTTGTAACTATCTTACTTCTCGTCATCGGATGTGATCAAAAAATTATCATTTCGAGCTCCTGCATGCTTCAGAAGGCACGTAAAGCCGTTGGTCCCGGCTGCATTAGCAGTCGTTAATACCAACCAATCCGCACTGGGCCCACGTGGAGGTTTATGGCTCGTTCTCCCTATGCCTCCATAAGGAAGGCTCTTGCCACATCAGTAGGGACATAAAAATGGGCTGATGATAATTCAACAACATAAAAGTACTTTAAAAAATAGTGGAACTTCTTGCCCGCTGATGTGTTCCATGAGCGTTTAACCTGGGCCTCTTCAAGGCTAGAGTGAATGGATTGTTTGAAGGTAAGCATGTTCCAACGTAGCCACAATTTCACTTAACTCCAAGTGAAATGGTGGCCACATGTTTACTTGCCTGCTTACCCAAATAGCTCGGCTTAAATGGACAACACAAATTAGAAAACAATAATAAGACAACAAAAGTTGCTGAATACTTTAGTACTATATCGAAGTAAGTAATCATGATATTATGACACGGTACTAATGTTTCCAGCGATTTTAATTGCTGACCGTAAGGGTAAACTGAGTGAATACATGCAGAACATTGAAAGCTATTTTTTCCAACGTTGTTTTGTGTGAAAGTGTGAAAGTTAAATTAAAGTCTAATATTTTATTACATAACATTATTTTAGTCGTTTTCGTAACATGATTAAATACATGCTGAACTCGTAAGGGGGTTTCCAATGATTTTGCTGCTTTACAAAAAGAGTAATGAACACCATTGCTGAATTTCTTTCTGAATGTATATTTTGGATCATTACTGAAGGTTGTATGTATGACATTGTAATATTAATACATCTAACCTCTTGAACGTTTAACGTAGGTGTTAAAAAGGTATGGCAAGGATACTTACCTAGCAAAGAAGGTAGAAAACGGTAAAATTCTGATATATTGAAATCGTATTACCTACGTAGTTTATGTTTTGATTTGTCAATTTTGACATTAAATATTAACAGTGAAAGAATCTAAACTAATACTGTAAAACACTTAATATAAAGTCAAATATAGGCACTAATGAAGTAGCTTACTTTAAGCCTTCTTAAATATTAAGGTGTCTATATATTAATACGTGAAGCAAAAATTTTGTACCCCAATTTTACGAAAATTGTGCGGACGGAGGAGTATGAAATTTCTCACACTTATAGTTTATATAGAAAAGTTTATTCTAATGTTATTTTTTTTTAAATTATAAATAAAAAAACATTTAATCAATAAAACAAACAATACACACACTACCATGTATTTGACACACACGCATTTAATAGGTACTCTTTTCAAAAATGGAAGAGGAGCGGCCGAAATCTGTCAATGCCCAATCCAAACTCACATTGAATCTTTTTTAATTTTTCATTGCTTAAGATACAATCCGTGCAGCCTTAATAAAATTACGGTCGAACTTCGACCACTGGGCGATCACTAGTTATTATAATTGGGCGCAGTATCTAATTACTTTAGCAATAGTGGTAAGCATCTCGTAAAGATGAAGCCACTTCCGCTTTCATAATAGTAGGAGTAAGTTTATTACATATCTTATTATCACGAAGTAAGTACATAATTTTAAACAGTTATAATAATCGAAATGAAAATAGCATATAAAATTGGACGACTTACATCATGCGGGACTCAAACTGTTGACCTTTCCTTTCGCCATCCGGGCTCTTTCAACTGAGCTACCGATATATCTGATGGTCATCATGTAAAATACGCTAAAAGTCAGCGTGGTTTCATATTTGTAAGAGGAAACACTAAGGTCGACTGAATTGAAAAATATGTATGAAAAGTAGACGAAATCAACGTTTCGTAGTCCCCTGATTCCTCCTCCAAAACTGGACCGATTTAATTGCTTATTTTATTAAAAATTAAAGAATGACTGGCTGTGTCCCTATGTTTTGTTTATAATGTCGTCAAATTTGGGAAACGCAGCGGAAAATCTGGCCAATTTTTAAGGTTTTTAAAGGTTCCTTGCGCATACGAAAAAAAAATGACAAATATTTAACAATAACGTGATTAAATGTTGTCCTGACACTAAAGTAAAGTATACAGCCTATAACTGCAAAGCTGCTGGACAAAGACCTCCAACATTGAAATCAAGTCATGACTACGATTGATGGGTAATGGCTTAATCACCACGCTTGCCAAATGCGGGTTGGTGATCAAAAACCCGGGCTATGTTACTTATTCAAAAACAAAACACAACAGCCTTGGGCTTAGAGCATTAAACCAGCCTTAGAGCAATAGCTCTAAGGTCTTCTTGGGTATAACAAGAAACTATTTCTACATTACCTCGCAATACACCGAATCATTTAAAACAATCTAAGTTCAAAAATCTCAAAATGCACAACTTACTCAAAACATACGAGATCACTTAGCCGTTTATCTTCGTATGTTGTGTAAATGTTGTTCTACTACAAAATTGAATGCTTTAGTCATATTAAGTGCTGTAAAATTTGCCGACAATCCGCTTATTTACGAGGCCATAAAATAACTCAAGTCACATTAGCTTGCCTCATAAAACTGAGCGTTTTTTTCTCTCAATGAAAGCTAACTATCGCTCTCAAGATGTCAATTATACTAGATGGGTATTATCGCATTTCCTACGCGTCAGCTATATGCATATCATCATATACATAGCTTCGCGGATAGATATAAATAACCAGGCGAGCAACAGAGACAGGTGGTGCCAGTTGTATGAACCCGCCGGCTCGATGTGACCGCGAAATTATTTTCAAGACTACACGAACCTCAAGGAACGCACACCAGCGCAATAATCTGCACGTACACGCGTCTCACTACCGATATGCCAATGTAGGTGTAGTCGTGAGAAACTTGCTATTACATTCTAAAACAGCGCAACGCCTCAATTACAACAAATGAATGTCTGCTTTATTGTTAGGCGGCTGATGATCAAAATCAAAAACGCCACCAAGGTGTCTGCGGCGTTTCCACCGTTCGCGGTGTGTGGTAAAGTTGCTATCTTGTTCGTAATGTCCGCGAACGGAGGTACATTCAACTTTTAGCCCAGTAAACTCTCGGAGTTCGTTCACCCAGTGCTTGTCAACTGACGTAAACTGAGGGAGATGTCCGACGAAACGGATAGCGGCGTCTCGCTTACGCGTAATGTTCAAGTTTAGAAGTTTTTATTGAACGTTGCGTTGTCGAAATAGTTTACTTTTGTTAGACTTATGATCGCCTGGTACTTTTGACGGTTTACGTTGGCTATATCGATAGATAACGTACGTGACTACGAGGGTTATGTGTGACGTTCGTTTCGCTGTTTGTAGTTTGGCTTTTCGTTTATGATGCTAATGTTAACAATGTTTGATCGCTGATATTGGCATGCAAGATTCAAAAAGTATTTGTTATGAAATAAAACTTTAACAGCATATGAATCAATACTACATTAGTAAAAATATACTAAGATGTTGTATAATCGAGCAAGACCTTTAATAGCGATTTACTTCTTATCGAAATTGGTACAGCACTTAAGAAATACTAAAAACAAATTGCTGAATGATCATGGTTGGCGTATGTAATGAGACTGGGCGCTCACGTCACATTACGAAATCCCAACATGTTAAAAATACGAGTCCAGAATTTATATTCACCAGAAAAATTTCGTGAGAATCTTCCACCCACGCGGGCACGTCACGTGGGGACATGTCCGCGGCTTATCACAATTTTAAGGTTGCCTTCTCCGCGTTTCTGGTTTCCTGGTAATTTGGATCGAAAAGGGGGAGGTCGATGGAAAGTCACGGCTCCCATTATGCTGGTGATGTATTGCCGCATTGTCTCTATGTTTACAGTGTGGGTGTTGTTACCGGTTTTTTTATTGTGGCGCAATTCTTGGGCGCCCCATACTTTTCAATTTATGGATCCTTCTTGTTGGAATATCACGGTCTTATTTACTAGGCAAGGAGTTTCTTTCTACTCTAGCGTAGTTTATTTAAATAAGAGGTGAACTATTATTATTAGTAAAGATTGTACGATTGTTTATTGACTAAAACGTTAAATACCTTTTCAATAAAATACATAAAAAATGTAATTATCTAATATCTAGATTGCGGAGAAGATATGGCGATAATAAAAATTTGAATGAATGAATTCTTTAATAATTAAAGAATAATGTTAATTTTGACTGTGTATTTAATATTCCGTAGCATGGGAGTGATTAAAAACTATCATGGCATTTCAATATTATTGATGTTGTTACCATAATCTTTGGAATTATAAAATTTCAAAATCAGGAATAATTTATTTAGTTTTTACTAGAAAACATAGAAAAATAACTGGCATCTTGTCTTCCTTTTCATTATTTCTTAGGTAGAGGCTGCTCTACTCTATCTGAACATTTGCGTCAAAAAGTCTCTCTATCTCTTTAAAAAAACTCTCATTTATTTAACAAATACAAATAATATGACAACCGAATATGTAAGTTCGTGTAAACTTTAGAAAACAGTAGGTATGAAAACTTAACTTCCTTATTTAATTTTACTTTACTTCGTCAAATTGTCATCAGTACCATGAAACCAAAACTTAGTTCAAAGTTCAAAGTTCAAAGTTCTTTATTGCATTCATGTTGTACACAGGTGTTATAATAGTAGTTTATGCAACTGTCATATAATGAAGGGTATTAAAACACGAGTGTGAGTTTATGAAACGAGCGCAGCGAGTTTCATAATAGTAACAAGTGTTTTAATACCCGTGTTATATGCAGTTGCATACACTACTTTATCTTCACTAATGCAATTAGTCAAACAACAAGAGTAAAAGCTGACAATAGTTTATTTAAAATAATTGTTCAAATTTCCGCCATTCAAATCTAACCAATGAGAGCGCAGCTGCGCGCGCAGGGCCAATCAGGAGCGTGCGCGCGCTGTTCTTTTTTTATTTAATTGGCACAAGATCTTACCAAAGAGTTTTGTGTATGTAAGTTTAGTAGTTTCGACGAAGTTTTCACGTATAACCCAACTGTTTTCAAAAGCCAGCCTAATGTCAAAATTTTATACAACTTGTATGAGGATTTTGACATAAGGCTCGCCAGGTTAATTGGTCGCGTTTTATTGATGTTATAATGAGATTTTACGATATCGATGTGGATATTATACCATCATGTGAAATTGCTTAAATTGAGTGTTTTGTTGTCTGCGCTATAACAGTAGTAATTATAAGTCAAGTATTGGAAACATAAGTAGAATGTTACAACATTAGTGTAGATAAAAGATATAAAAGAAACAAACATGACCCTGCAAGGGCACAGCAAGTACTTACATTATATAAAATTACGGTATTTATTATTAAATATTAAATTATATTATTATAACAAATTCTTAAAATCTATATTCAATATTTATTTATTTATTTAAAAATTTATATTTATAAAAAACAGAGCACTTAAAAATTAAGATAAAATAAAATCTACATTAAATCAAAAACAATCTTATTTCTCAAAAACAATCAAAAAAAAAAATATTATATGAACCATATAAAAAAAAAAAATTGTATATATTATCAATTATTCATAAATTCATGTATTCATAAACTCTTGCAGCGAATAAAAGCATTTTTTTTTTAGATATTTTTTTAATATTATTTTAAATTTTGTTAAATCTTTTATGTCTTTGATTTCAATTGGTAACCTGTTATAACCTTAAGGTGTGCAACAAACACACTTTGGCAAGGATTTTACATTGTCGTCGCAGTAGCTTCACAAAACATTTTTGTCGTAGAGATAAGCAGTTTTTAAATATTAAGTGTGTTATGTTAGTAAACTGAATTGTAAAAACCTTGATATATCAAAAAAGTGCAGATAACTTTATGGATTGCCAACTACAAATGTATGAATCAACTAAGCTATGTCGCATCTCAAACGAAATTACCACAGACTAGCTGCGCCGCAGAACTACTTATACGATTCAAGCAACCTCTTCGAAACTATACATTCCTAGTAACTCGATGGAGTGTGTTGGATTCGCTTACTGCTTTCCTTTACATCAAATACTCTGCTTTTGCTATGAACAAAACTTTTTTATAGGAAAACATATTCTGAGTCACCGCAATACGGTTTTCATAAAAGAAAATCATGTGAAAATGTATATTTGTCATTGCTACACTGTGCAAAGATAATTTATCAGTCGATACATACGAATTTGAGTTTTAAATCTATAGCGATAACGTAGGAAAGACCGTATTACATGTCGGTATGTTTATGACGGCTTTTCATATATGTATTTGCGGATGCTGCGGTGAGTATCAGCATAATTGTTGGCTTTTGCACTTAAAGTGCTAAAACATCTTCAGCTTAGTGCATTTCAATAGGTTTTTGTTAAATTTATCGATGATACTTTTACGAAGCACCGTCGCGTCGCGTTGTGCTCGCTTATATTATTTTAAGTATTGTCTTCTAAAGTATACTTTATTCCTACTGCCTAGCTACTTGCGCCTATTTTACAAATTACCTTAGCACTGGAGGAACTTTAAGACGGTCTTATATTTAACTGATAGAACATTTATCTTCCACCAGTTTAATGTATGACTGGTCTGACTTGCACTCAACCTCAAGTATTCTCGCATTCAACCCGGAAATGCCTGGTAATTTTGGATAAAATTAGATAATATCCAAAGTGATATTTCCTTTGTCATGAATTCTTATTCTTATTCATAAAAAAGCTAGAGATAATCTTTTTATCGACAATTCTCATATCACCTGATGTTAAGTGATGATAAGGGCGAAGGTGGAAACGCACAACACCCGGAATACATAACTATTGAATGACGTTAAAGTAATTTTTGCTAAGAGTCACATGGATACAACCTTGAAGTTCGTTAGCGTCGTCAATTCCCGTCGATTTTGAACCCTATGTAGCAGTCTTTAATTACTTACAGGTCCAAGGCAGGTTATAGGCTTTGCAACAAATAGAGCCGTTTAGAAAATTTATAAATTAATGTCAATGTAAAATCGGCTTTTTTTGTGCCATACCAACAAATAGAGGTTCTTGATTTCATAAAAGTGTTGTATAAAAATTTGTAATATTGGCTACTTACAGATTTTTTTTTCTAAATAGTGTTGGAATTCCGTATTTCTCGTAGCCATGAACTAGTAATATTATATTAGTTCATCTCTTAGCTGCGAAAATCAACTGGTGCAGTCATTTCTATTTAATTTTCTCTTCTATTTTCTTTTTTAATATAGCCTATGTTACTCAACGCTAATGTAGCATCTATGTAATGTAGTTCTAATGGTGAATGAATTATTTAAATCGGTCCAGTAGTTTTTGAGTTTACTCGTTGCAAACATCTAAAAATACAAAGCTTTCCTCTTTATAATATTAGTATGACTAGCTTTTGCTCGTGGCTTTGCTCACACGGGCTACACGACCTGTAATTGTTTTTAATAAAAGCCAAACTTAATAAGTGTCTATAAGGATAATCCTGAAACACTTCATAATTTCTAACCAGGCCAAATACTAAAGGATTTAACTTTTATAATGACAGATTTCCATACAAACTTTCCACCCCTATTTTACCTCTTTATGTGAAGTTTTTCCGAAAATGCTAAAACACGTAATTCATTATTTTTATTGAAAAATCTAAAGATCAATTAAAATATTCATTTTGATAGTTATTACTTTAAAGATAACGATTACCCCCAAAAAACCCTGTTTCCCTTTTTTACTCATTTAAAGAAAAATAAACAAAATTTCTGAGACAAGTCTTTAATTCTTTAATTCTTTTTAAGAACCCAAATACCAATTTTCATGTATTTAACTTCCAAACTGACGGACTTTCATACAAACTTAAAAATAACGATTTCCCCAAAAAAAACCTTCTTCCCTTTTTTACACCTTTAAAGGAAAATAAATAAAATTCATGAGACAAGTCATTCTTTATTTCTTTTAAAAAAGTCAAATACCAATTTTCATGTATTTTACTTCAAAACTGACGGGCTTTCATACAAAATTTCACCCCCTATTTGACACCCTTAGGGTATGATTTCCGTAAAATCCTTTCTCAGTGTCTGGTTACGTCACTCATTAACCTACAGTCCAAATTTCATCTAATTAGCTTCAGCGGTTTAGGCTCGGCGATGATGAGTCAGTCAGTCAGGACAAGTCATTATATGACATACTAGCTTTTTGCTCGCGGCTTTGCTCACGTGGGCAACATAACTTACGTGGGCTAAATATCATAAGGGTATAAATAATAGGGGTTAGACAACTAAACATGTCACGTCATTTCAACATTAGTTTTTCATTTTGTATCATTAAAAAGCCCATCCATGCGAGCTAGAATTAGTAAAAAGTGTAACACAAAACCGCGTAACAAAGATCACTCTGTATAACTAATTTTGGTCCGTTCTGAAACCTCCTGTACAAATTGTCATCCCCTACTTAAGGGATCGTTTTCCAAAAATCTTGAAACTCTTCGTAATTTCTAACCAGGCCAAATACCGAAATTTACAGATTTCCATACAAACTTTCCACCACTATTTCACCCTCTTTAGGAGGTTTTTCGAAAAATGCTAAAACACATATTTTTTTTATTTTTGTTGAAAAACCTAAAGATCAATTAAAATATTCATATTGATAGTTAAAGATGACGATTTCCCGTAAAAAACCTTTTTTCCCTTTTTTACTCATTTAAAGAAAAATAAACAAAATTCCTGGGACAAGTCTTTAATTCTTTTCAAGAACCCAAATACCAGTTTTTATGTATTTAACTTCAAAACTGACGGACTTTCATACAAACTTTCACCCTCTATTTGACCCCCTTAGGGTGTGATTTCCGTAAAATCCTTTCTTAGTTACGTTATGGTTACGTCACTCAATTAACATACAGTCCAAATCTTATCTAATTAGCTTCAGCGGTTTAGGCTCGGCGATGATGAGATGAGTCAGTCAGTCAGGACAAGTCATTATATGTATATAGATAGATAGTCAAAATCAGTGGCGTGTCTAGGGTTTCAGGGTAGGACTCTGATTTGTATCAATTTCAGCCGTTAGCTAGGTACCATTACCATTATTACCACTGTAGGAAGCGGATAGTAGGGTAGGATGCCACACTGAGGAAGGCAAAGGGAAGATCTTCCTCCGAGCTGGGTGGTATAGCTCGGGGACCGAGGTCCAACGGATGTTGGTTGGAGGTGCTAAGGAGATGGTGAAATTTCGCTACCGCGATGCAGGCTTCCCATACTATATCATCGTCGTAGTATGGCGACGTCGTTGGTATGCGTTTGTGGCGCCATCTGTTCACACGGATGAGAAGGTGTTTGCCTCGTGTCGAATAATGTGCGGCGTATGCGGTAGGTAGAGCCGCCACATCACTCCCCCCCGAGACTGGAGGTCGATGTCAGTAAGTGTGCTCAGCAGTCAGTGCGTCAGAGCTTGCAAGTGCCAGTGGAGAGTGCTGCTGCAGGATGCTCCAGTCTACGGTGAGTCGAGACGGGTGGGGTGAAGGCGCGTTGCCAGTGATGCAGTGTGCTGTTCCTGTCTGCGGTGAGTCGAGACAGGTGATGATGACGGTGGGTCCGAGCTGCTGGTGTGCAGGGCTGCCACGCCGGAGTGATGCGGCCGACATTGATGCACCGGTCGTGAGCTGCGGAGACCAGGTCGGGATGATGCCGTCGAGTGTGCCGGAGGTTCAAGAAGCGTCGTCCAAGATGCTGCGGTGGAACCTTGTGGCTAGATTGCTGGCTTGCTGTGAGTGCTGGCGAAGGTAGATGATAGATGAGGAGTGATGGATGGGCGCTGCTGCGACGATGCTGAAGGTGCTTCTGGGCTCCGTAGGGGTCACCACTGTAGGAAGCCGATGGTAGGGTATCACGTCGGGGTCACCACTGTAGGGAGCCGATGGCAGTGGAATGCCACACTGAGGAAGGCAAAGGGAAGATCTTCCTCCGAGCTGGGTGGTATAGCTCGGGGACTGAGGTCCAACGGATGTTGGTTGGAGGTGCTATATATAGCGAAGGAGATGGTGAAATTTCGCTACCGCGATGCAGGCTTCCCATACTATATCATCGTCGTAGTATGGCGACGTCGTTGGTATGCGTTTGTGGCGCCATCTGTTCACACGGATGAGAAGGTGTTTGCCTCGTGTCGAATAATGTGCGGCGTATGCGGTAGGTAGAGCCGCCACACCACAATCTCAGAGGCAAGGGGGCGAGCCACTGTGCAAGCAAGTTCTGGAGGGGCTTTTATCCACTTCGAGTGATATGTCAAAACTCGCTCGTCTTACTGCCGTCTTCCAGAGAAAGTCAGGCCACTGGCTCCAGGCATTACCATCTGCCAATGTCGGTACCTTGTTGGACGGGCCGTCTCTCACTCTAGCGGTCTGCCTTCGTCTAGGCGCCAGGGTAGTCCACCCTCACTGCTGCGTGTGTGGAGAAGCTGTTGACGAGCTTGGCCACCTCGGCCTATCATGCGCTCGCAGTGCTGGGCGTAATATGCTGCGTCACTCCACTCTAAACAGCATCATCATGCATTATTTTTTACATAAATAAATCAACTTACTATTCTATTCCAGATTTTGTTAGAAACATGTCAGGATTAGGTAAATTATTTTTAATTTCAAACAAATTGGTTAAAATACATCTCATATTTATCTTTTTCGGTACATAAGGGAAAATACATAAATTTATTTTCTAAAACAAACTTAAATATTTTCAGCACTTAGATTCTAGTAGCTTCTTAAGCCTACCTCTAGTCTCGCTCCGCGTTCGTATTCCTATGACGACTCCTTTAAAACAGTGATGCGTCGCAGTTCTGCCACCCTGGTAGGCCGTTGAACTTTTAGCCCAGTGTCGGCAGACGTGGACTGACTGCCCCGGGAAGTACTGAAATAGGTTGGACTAGACGTAATAACGCGCGTTTTGTCCACACGAAAATAGTCTTTAATACACAGTTTTTAATACGTATCTGAAAATAATGCTGCAACTCTAAATTGGAAATTATAGTAGGTAGGTATTATAGTAAAATTATACAAGTAAGTATTACAACTTTGTATGGAAAGAAGTTGCTGAAGTGTAGCCAGCGAAAACCTTCGTGACTCTTCAAATCGTAGTTAGTGTCTGGAGTTTTTTAAGGATCAGACACTCCGGGGCTATTGCGTCTGCTACCTAGATTGGATAATCCGATAACAACTCTAAAATCTAGTATCTCGTCTTTAGTTTTGTCGTAGTGGAGGGGGGGGGGGAAGCGCCCAGGCGCTAGTACGTACCTGGTAAAGCGTAAGGGTGAACCGGGTTCTCGTGCTCGTTGGAAACCGGGTCTTGCTACTCGCACGACGAGTGTTTTAGGCATTTGTTATTGTTACTACAATATGTGTAGTGTATTTGGTTGTCCAATGGCATTGGAATCTTTACTTTTTTAGCACTATGCGAGTATACATGCGCTACCTATTTTGGCTACAAGTACAGTTTTCGCGTATGCAGCTTCTTTAGTTTTGAATATCGCATCGAAGTGCTGCAGTTTAGAGAAGACGTTGGTGTTAAATGAAATAAATGAACGTCCTACTCTTTTCTATTCGGTCGCATAGGAATCGCGTGTATGCGTTCCTGCGCCCCTGGTACTGTCGGCACCTGCTGACATGTTTTGGGATAACATGAATAACATAAGACGCTCGACGCTTGCATTTATGTGGTCCTGGTAGTTCGTAGTATCAAGGCTCATTGGCATTATAAAATCGTTGGTAAGAGAAGGGAATACGTTAAAAAAATGAATGAAGAATTTGAATATGACTTCTGTTTTATTATCCCTCTTTTTATTTTACACTTTGCTTTAAGGAAAACAGTTACACAAAACCCAACAGCCATTTTACATATCAGTATACAATAGGAACCCCAAAAGCCAATTTTAATAGAAACTTTCATAAGCAAGGGAAATACGAGTACTTACAGTAAATAGAAAACATTTAAAAAACACGTTTGTGCAACTGTTTTATACGATTTAAAGTCCATTATGCATAAATAAAACATTTTTTTTCTGCAATTTTTTTCTATTGTCTATAAAGATCACAGTATTTTCAATTATTTTATTTATTATTTACAAGTTCATAATAATATGTACTATGTGTGTACGTACACACATTCAAGAGTTACAAAAACAAAGTTTTACAAGGGTGCTGCTTATTTCAGTCCGAAATATGTTTTAGCAAAAGTCATCACCAGCTTAATATAATAAGTCCCGTCACTGCTGGGGCTAGGGCCTTCCCTATATGGATGGATAGGGAGAACCTGCCTTAAACTACCACGCGGGACCAGTGCGGTGCAGTAGTTGTTAACGACTGCTGATGCAGCCGGGACCAACGGCTTTACGTGCCTTCCGAAGCACGGAGGAGCTCGAGATGATAAATTTTTGGTCACCATGCGGTGAAGAGCGGTGTCCCCTAATACAGGCACTTTTATGTTTAAAAGGGGACACTAGCTACATACTGCTAAGTTTTGCATGTTAATGTAAATAAAGATTTTTCATTTTTCATTTTTCATTTTCATTTTTTCACCATCCGATGACCGGCCTTTGCGAAAGTTGCTTAACGTCAGCAATCGCAGACCGGGCGCGTTAACCACTGCGCCATTGAAATCCTCAAAGGTGATGTATTACAAAAAAAATAGTAGTAGTGACGAAATAATGTGTACTTCCTATACGAACGGTATTTTTCATTAAAATTGGCTTATAGGTCTTAAGATTGAAGCTTACAGCCCCTGGCGATTTATTATAATATACGAGTATATTCTCGTGATTTTCCCCAAAGGGGGTATCTCCGGTCCAGCCGGGAGTCGAACCGCATTAATGACAACGACGGGTTATATTTGCATTGGCAGTCGTTAACCCGTCCTATATCTATCTAGCGGTCGGTTAATACAGGTGCGTATCAAGGGTCTCGATATAAACTATCTTTGTCTCCAAAGCGTTCCTATCTTATCTTATCTTATCTATATGCTACATACCTCTGCTATAAGGATTATTAATATCTCCAGGAAATAAAGGCTTTCGCTAGGGAAACGAGTTAAAAGTGACTGAAAAGAAAGTACCTGACTGTTTTCATGCATCTCAGCTCTGGATATGCCAGACCCATTGTTTTCCAGGCAAAGACAAATATATACAAAAAGTTTCATGTCTTCAAGTTAACTTTATACTATTGCTTAAAAATAAAGAGAACGAATTCGTATAGTTCTTGTAATGTAGATTATTCCAATATTACTTTGATTAACTGATGCAAGCTTTCTAACTCTTTATCGCAGTTTTTCGATATAGGTATTCAAACAACTTAGTAAATTTTTGAGAGCTTTCGATATGAAATATAAAAATATCCTGATCATCTGAATGCCATTAAGTTATATGCCGATTTAAGGCTATCGGACATAAACAAAGTTATATTATTCTATTACTGTTAGTTATTGAGTCCGGCCCTGGGTATTTCCATTTAATATTATTATCAATAAATATATCCCATTGTACTTTATTTGTATGCTACTCGAGGTAATAATAATGATGACGAGATCGCGAGAACATTTTCTAATAAATTATCGTTCAGATTGTAAGCTTGTTTATCAGTAATACACTAATCTAAGTATACTAATATTATAAAGCTGAAGACTTTGTTTGTTTGTTTGGTTGAACGCGCTAATCTCAGGAACTACTAGTTCGAATTAAAAACATATTTTTGTGTTGAATAGTCCATTTATTGAGGAAGGTTATAAGCTATATTATATCACGCTATGACTAATAGAACGCGGGTGAAACCGCGGGGCACAGCTAGTACGTTATAAGATTTTTACAAAGATTGGTTTGGTCTGGTTGTGACAAAATAATGAGTTTGCGTTCTAGTTCGTAGCTATATTGAAGAGGGCCATTATGGGTCACATTAAAATATAAAAGAAGAAAAATTTGTTAATACATAGCAATCGTGTAGAAAGAACAAGCGTGATTACGAGTATAACCTGGCCGTTTTTCATCAATAAAAGAAAGGATTATATAAAAAAATGCATTAAACAAGTGTGTTTTATTATTTATTTATTAATATAAAAATAAAAATATGTCAAAATTATTGGTTAAAATTTGAGCAAAGCTTGCTCCAGCAGCAACGTGATGGGGTTAATATGGAAGTGGGTATCGTACTGATTATCTGATTATGTTTACAATTTTGACAGGGTGGTTACGTTACCACACCAATTTTTAAATATATTTTGAATATAATAATATAGTTAATAAATTAGTTACTATAAACAAACGTCACTACAAAATGTGTCCAAAACATTGATATGTAGAAATGTGATTGTGATTGTTTTGTAACATAAAAATTACACTAATGACCACAATACGCTCTAATATAATCATGACCAAACTACACTATGAGTGTGGCTTGCAGTTAACACGAAATGGTATCACACAAAGAATGTAATAACTAGTTTGTAGCATACTACTTTCGCTTACCGTGTTTAAACATTACAAACAAAAGCATTAATCAAACTGCACAGTGTCAGATAAAGGTGTTATGTTAATTTATTAAACTCTGCTCGGACACCCTTAGTGTTTTACAAATCACATAAATAACTTTTCTCGTTTTGATAATGAACAACAATTCATGACATAAGAGGTGCCTCCACAGTACGAAACGAGTTAAAAACTCAAATTTACAACTTTATCTTTGTTAATTTATTCGGTATTCCTCGGAAAAACGTATTTGTATTCAACACGAAAATGTGCTTATAACAATTTTTTAGCGCGAATGACCTTTTTTTACTTTTCTCAACGCGGAAATGCAAAGACAGTTTTAAGAAATGGCCCCCGTCAAGCCGGTTAGGTTATTTTAAAACGACCGATGTAAAAAAAAAACTTGTACTAAAATGTATGCGCAAACGAGATTGGAGGTACCAGGCTTACATAAGTTACAGGAGGCCGTTCGAGCGAGTCATACATACGAGTCGCGCGCACACGCGAGCGCTACGTACTATCGCCTACGTAGTCACGCACACTAGGCAAGCAATATTAATTACGGCCCTATCTCTTTCTAATAATAACTTTTAATGAACTACAGAATTACGATGTAATTGAGATTGGTGTGATTTTAGGTTTCTATAATAGTGTTGTTTATTTGTAAACATAAATCAAGGCGTAGTTAGTTAAAAGGAACGCTAGCGATATATGTATATACTTTTATTAAATATTAGCTAGGTATTGCGGCTCGATTTATCTGCTACTTCTTCCATAGTCGATATTACAATTAAGCTTCTTAATTATTTAAAAATATATCAGGAAACTTAGCGTGTTAGTTTTGTAACAAATCGCATCGAATTTTCCATATCGCGGAAATGATAAAACATCAACGCTATACGGCTTTTCTCCAACCACCACAGACAAACAAAGCTCCACTCCACTCCTCCTAACGCGTTGTGCAAACAGTATTTTCGTAAAAGGAATTCGTTGTTGATTCTATATTCAAACTCGGAAGTGACGATTGCTCTCACTCACTAACGCAAGTGAGTTATCAACATTTCTCACGCTCGCTGCAAAGCTGTGTGCGTGCGCTTCCATCTTTGTTTCGTGTCGTCACATGCGCGTTTGTGTGCGTGTTATCTGTCGCGCTAGTGTGCGGGCGCTGAGAGCAACAAGGCTCGAACGCTTCCTAGGTTCATTCAACTTTTAGCCCAGTAAACTCTGTGGATGACTGACTATAGACTGTAGACTACCTATGTAGGCACAATGGGAGACTTTATAATGGCTTTACTGGCATGTTTACACTATCTCCTTTGTTGAGCCGCTTTTACTGTAATCTTGGCTGCTTATTGTTTTATGCTTTAGATTAGTTTATTTCAGCTGTAAAGTGCTCTTTAGTATTGTTTATCAGATTGTGCGATTGAATTATTACACTACTACACCTACACTGACTGCTTTCGACGTTGGTAGCCCATTCGGAACGGATAGGAGAGAGCTGTAGATTGTGTTAAAATAAATAAGTATAATAAAATAATCCTTTAATTTTAGATTTTGTATTTACTTATGTCGCGATCTAAATACCTACCTATAATCTTAATTGGTAAAGAACTTTGACATTTTTTTTGCGATCGAGATAAAGTTTTGAAATTCTGTCTATTTCAAAGAAAAACAAGACAAAAGTTTGATACTTGTTATTCACAAAATTAATTAAAACCTTAAAATAGTGACACAATCAATAGGTTTATTAAAATAAATTTGCTACCAGCATATAGGAATTTGTAAGACAAGCTAAACCTATCGAGTTTTGTAGTTCTATTCTGAAAGCTGTATGGTAACCGGTCACCGTGGGTACCCACTATGTTCGCGAACCTCTCGCGCTCTTCGTTCCTGCAACTGCTCCAATAAAGATGCTACGATTTCTCCTACATAAAAACCGACGCGGCGGGCAGCACGGATCGCAAGCCGCGGAGCGAACAACGTTGCACGCTCCAATCTGAACCCCTCGGAGAATCTAGTAGGGTACGGGAACACGCACTAGTGCGTGATGCCGTTACCTCTAAACCTCTAACGGTACTTCGTTTTACACGGCTTAAACCCTTTAAGTTTCCCCATTAAAGTCCGGTGACGCTGAAAATTTCGTCTAAGACAATCAGCAAATTCTCTCATAAAAAAAAACAAAAAAAGCGGAGCAAACAACGTTGCATGCTCCATGTTTGCGAACGTATCTATTGCTATTACCAGGAGCAGGGAGCGCAAACGCAGTAGGCGCGCGAACATAATGGTTACCCATTTTTTGGAGTGAGTTTTCTGAGGTCCTTAGGCGGATCTTTTCAGAGTTACCAAACTTTTTAAGGAGCGGCAGCGAGAAATTTACTTTGGTCGAATTTTGTCTACTTATTTATTTATTTATTTATTTATTAGTATCACCAATATAAATCAATATAAATCTAAAATGCAGAATTGCTTAAAACTAACTGTCCTTACAGTTACAGGTAACCACAGCATGGCATCTAGGGTAGATAAAATTAAAATAATTAAGTAAACATTCAGTATGAATTACAAACTAAAATCTAATATAATTTAAGTTAAATTGTATTAAAATGAGCTAAAAATAAAACTTTACATACAACTTAACAAGCTTCCAACGCAGAGACTACCTACTGAGTGACCATTCCCCATTGTGACCATTGTGACCATTGTTTGGTGGTCGTTGATGTAAGTTTTTAATTTTTCATGTATATTTATAAAATTTATAAAATACAGTGAAAAAATTAAACGCCTACCCGACCCAGCCAGGAATCGAACCTGGGTCTTCCGCAATCCAAATCCAATTTTATAAATATTTAATTTAGCGGACGACAGCTTAGAAGCATTTGTGGTCTGTATTTAATTGTTGCTAAATACTAAAACCAGTTATTGACCCCTATTTTTAAATGATATAGGAAAAAAAGACGATCACTGGTTCCTGTCACTTGATCACTTTTAAATTTGCAAAATTTAAACAAATACACTCTTGTTAACTAAATATCAGAATGAACATTGAAAAATTTGCCGGTCTTAAGGTTCTTTGATTAAAGGTTGTATTCGTATTCCTTTTTTAATTTGTCCTAAGGACGACGCCGCTCGTCGCGCGCCGTCTGATTCCGCGAAACGCACGCGTCTGTCGTCACGTAAGCGATTTGGGCACATTTTGACAGATTTAATTAGGTTCAACGACCTGGAATAGGCCATTTGCGCGTAAAGGCGTAGGATTGTTTTGAATTAAAGACAAATGTTTGAAAATGGAACGTTTTAAAAATGAATAAATACTAGAGGTGGTTCGAAACAAAACGCTGTTGTTAGATTTTTTTTTAGTCAATCGTGTTTTCTTTATTATGTGCCAGTACATAATCATCATCACCACAATCATTATTTTCTACATCAAAAACCTTTTTTCTTCCAGCCTTTTCCCATTTTATTCCCATCCCATTTTAAAATTATTATCAAGCCCAATCCTGAAGTTTCGGAGAAGTTCACATGAGGTTTTAGTGAAGTCCCACCTCCTTTAAGGGCCTCGAAAGAATACTACTTCATATACTTAAGACTGGTATTTTTTATCAAATCTACTTGGAGAGCGGGACTGTCATTGTCATAAGTAAGGTAAAAAAAAAACTCTTTAACTGGTAAGATTAAATATTTATAAAATACAGTGAAAAAATTAAATGCAAACCCGACCCAGCCAGGAATCGAACCTGGGTCTTCCGTCGCAATCCGCAATTCCGCAAAGTGGATAGATGGCACTATTGCCGCTTAAGAGCATTCAAAAATCAAAGCAGTGATAAAATTGAGTGCTTACGTCAGCCTTTCCGGTAGCATAGCGGCCAGTGCAGCCGCCCGGATTGCGGAAGACCCAGGTTCGATTCCTGGCTGGGTCGGGTTGAAATTTAAGTTTTTCACTGTATTTTATAAATGTTTAATTCAACTTAAGTGGAGCAATTAGCACTTGGTAGGATTAATGTAAGCTAAACTGAATATTTATGATTATCGCTATATAAAATTTTACGCAAATTTTGCTGCGAACAAATTACAATTTGAAAAAAGACAAAGTCTTTATGACGTAGTTGTCAACATTGAATAGGGCTGCTTTGGCGTAAGAGTAGACAGCATAGTTGGTAGTGCAACTGACCCAGTATGTCACGGGGTGCGGGTTTGAATCCCGCTAGTAGAATTTTTTCAACAATTCGTTTTTTTTAGCTGTATTTTTTAAACTTTTGATTTACAATCCGCCTATTGATAATAATAATTATATAATTTTAACTTAATTAATTAATTTTTGACTTTTCTGGTGCAGATATTTGTTTTCGATTTGTCCAAACTAAATAATAATATTAATACTTAATACATTTCTCTCACGATTTTATTCCAATGTCAATACATGAGCAATGGATGAGTCAGTCTCGATGTTTATGGCACTGTAAACCCTCCAATCGAGGATCAAAGTGACATCACTTACTGGTTCCCAAATCGACAATTTGTCGTAAGTTCAAACACCAGTAAGTAATAAAGCAATTAAATTGCCCAACTTAAGAGCGAAGCAATAACTTATACATTTTATTAGTTCGCCGGGAGTGCATTACATTACAAATCAATACACTTATTCTGTATGCGTCTTTTACGTTGAGTAAAACCTTTTTAGTCAGAACTTTAGGGTAAACGTTCGCGGCGGGCGTAAATAAAAATTAAAAAAAAACAAATAAAAATAGTACGTAGTTGAATTATTATCTTGTTATTGTCTTTGTTTGTAAATAAATTCTCAGTAAGTGCTTATTAAAATAGAATTCAGCTAAAAAAATTAAGAAATATAAATAAATAATTTATTTTCAGTAACAAACTAAATAATCAAATCATCCATTTTAAATGTTTATTAAAATAAAGCCAATTTTACGTATCTACTAGCGTTTTATCAACAATCTATTCAATATGTAAAGTTCGCTTAAACTTTAGAGAATAATATTAAAATATACTACTTCGTATACTGTTATGACGGCGTGCGTTCGCCATGCGGCCAACAGAGGCCGGTGGAGAAGGCTTGCAAGGGCAGCAACTGCTGCGAGCACGAAGGGCGACCCTTCATTGACCACGACCATCACTCTGTCAAAAGTGACCGACTTAGAAGAAGACTTCGTATACAAGTTTAGGGTAAGGAAACGCATAGCATCCTGGTATAGGCATGCATGCTTATATTTTAAAAACCTACGTTAAGAGTGCGCCGTCCGTAAGTGACAAGTGTCATATGTTTTATTTGAAATGTCGTCGTCCATATTTATTTGATGCCGCGCGGCCATACTAATTTTGTATGGGGAATTTAAGGTGCTTAATAAAAAATAATTAATTAAATAACCACTTGATGAATCGAAAATGTAGTCTAGCAATTTGTAGTTTATCCATTGATGATTGTTTAGACAAAATCAGAGGTACAATAATTGAAATAAACTATAAAAAATCTACTAAACGCCGCCACTAGTTTTCATGATTTTTGCCCAACTTTAAATGGTATTATAGAAAAAACGATAGCGTGTTATGAATTTATGGTTCTGACAAATTGTAAACACGTTCCCTATGATACTAAATATATATTTTGTTCATTTAATACGATAGTATTTTCAAATATATCTACTTAACCGTAACTGCATTTTTGGCATTTTTTTGTCGGCGCACCATTAAGAAAATAAAGACAATGAGTCCTGCTATCTTTAATTATTGTGTCCGCCCGCCTCTGTGAAGCTTTTATTTAATTTTAAAAACAATTTTTTTTTTTTTAAACTTATCTAACTTACAGATAATATGTTTTAACCGCCCTTGTGATCTAGTGGTTGAGACCACCAATCTCAGACCCAAAGGTTCCGGGTTCGATTCCCAGCGGGGTGTATGTATTTACTCGGTTTGATTGGTGGTTGGGCTTGTTTGCCGCATGGCTAGCTACCACCATCTTGTCTAGATATGTCGCCATAACATCAATGTTGGTAGCATTATTGTGTTCCGGCAGCTAGAGATAAGATAGCCAGAGCCTCAGTAGTTGAGGATCCCGGGTGAAGTGCGCTTCCACCTTCGGCTATTATCATCATCTTGAATCAGGTGAGATGATGGCCAAGCGTTTACTTGCAAATAATAAAAAGAAAAATTCATATCGAAGTTACAATAGAATAAAATACTTTATTGTACACATAAAAAAACGCATACATGACTAAGAATTCAAAATTAAAATTGGAGTCGTACAAAAGGCGGCCTTATAACTAAAAGCGATATCTTCCAGGCAACCTAGGGATGGAGAGGATTGATAATAAATAAGATGGAGGCGTTGAAAAAAGATAAAAAAAAGTGTACAGTAATACCTTATTACTTAAACATAAATACCATACATTTAAACATACATACAACCATATAAATATGTAGAACATATACATACCATTTAAGAACAAAAAAAAATTGTGGACTAACAGTAGTATTTATTACTAACAGTAGTTAGTATTGAAACGAAGTTGTGGTAACTTTGTTTTCCAATCCAGAATAGGGACGCGGGGGTTCAACGTACTATGTAGGTTTTCGGTGGCCGCACGTCGAGAATCGGTAAAATGGCCACGTCTAGACCGCCTATAGACACGGAATCAATTCATCGATTGCTGCTAATGACGCTCGATTCATTTATTGCCAGTAGTTTGCCAATCGATTTTTTTCATAGGCGTTACGTCAAGTCTAAGACTTAATATTATAACTATTATGGATACATAGGTGTTAAATTTTTATTTTTTATTTTCAAGTGCTAATTGATGCACTAAAGCTAAATTAAATATTAATTTATGCTACCGAGAAGGCTAGCGGTCAGTGCAGCCGCCCGGATTACGGAAGACCCAGGTTCGATTCCTGGCTGGGTCGGGTAGGCGTTTAATGTTTTCACTGTATTTTATACATAGGTATTAATATAATAATATATAAAGGTTCTAAGGGTAATGTGAAATGATAAATTTTCATTTTTAAAGTTTTTTAAATATATGAATATGATGGAGATGGACAAAGATCTCGTTGAGTCGAAGTGCTACTGGGAGAGGGAAACCTCAGCAACTAAGATAAGATAAGATAAGATCAGATCACATTAAGCTAAGATAAGATAATATCATAATACCTACCTAATAGTTGATACTCGCAGAATGGTGAAAAAATTCAACATTTCGGCATGGATAAGTTAGCAGATCACACTAATATTATAAATGTGAAAGTTTGTGTGTATGTGTGTATATTTGTTGCTTCTTCACGCTGCAACGGATGGATGGATTTGGATGAAATTCGGCATACAGATAGTTTATAACCTGGATTAACACATAGGATAGTTTTTATTCCGATATTCCCACGGGAATGAAACTCATACCTTTTCTCTATATTTGGTTCAGACAGGACAACGTCTGTCGGGTCAGCTAGTATAGAACATCTGTGCAAAATTTTACATTGGTGGTTATGGTGTTTGTGCTTTACTAACGAAATATATCGATGGAGCTAGCGCTTGCCCTTGATCTCACCTGATGTTGTGATGATAAGGCTGAAGGTGGAAACACACTTCACCCGGACCTTCAACTACTGAGCTTTCCGATTGCGATACAGTAGCAGTGTCATATCATCATAATCATCAGCTCATTTTAATGTCCCCACTGCTGGGGCACGACCCTTCCCTACGGATGGGTAGGGAGCACGGGACATAAACCACCACGCGGGCCCAGTGCGGATTGGTGGTTGTTAACGACTGCTAATGCAGCCGGGACCAATGGCTTTACGTGCCTTCCGAAGCACGGAGGAGCTCGAGATGATAAATTTTTGGTCACCCATCCGATGACCGGCCTTTGCGAAAGTTGCTTAACCTCAGCACTCGCAGACCGGGCGCGTTAACCGCTGCGCCATCGAGCTCCTCATAGGTGCAGTGTCATATAGGTGGCCAAATTACTTTATCTCAAGCACCTCCATGCTTGGTAAAGCCGTTGGTCTCTTGATAGGCCAGCGTAGTGGGTTATGATATATGTACGTAGAAAAACCTGAGCTTAATGATGGTATGTATCGCAGCGTGGGAGGTCTCCATCAAGGTGGCCCGATCTGGTGAAGGTCGCGGGTAGCCGCTGGATGCGAGCAGCACAAACCCGGTCGTTGTGGAGATCCTTGGTGAAGCCTTTGTCCAGCAGTAACTGCTAAAACTAAAACAACATAACGCCTCTTCGCATGAAAAGTGTATAATAACGAAAAATATATAACTTATATCGCGTTTTTTTTTCAATATTCTACACTTTTGAGAAGAGACGATCACAGGAAGGAACTGGTAGTTATCACAGATTTTTATCACAGAGTTTTCACAGATAAGTAACTATTAGCTCACATTTTAACCTTATTATGTCCTAGAATAAGTTGGATTATAATACGAGAATAGTAGGACCAAATTAAAACTATTGTACTAGTTTCTTTATATTTATGAATAAAACTTGCTAGTGACACGGATAATGATGAGTGTAAAAGGTGGCCAGCTGGGTCAGCGTAGTCACAATATCGGAATTTATTCATTTTTCTTTTGCCAATAATTAAGTTTTCTTCCTAGCGCGCTTCGATAAACGCCTATACTCGTAAACGATTGAACCGCCTTCAACACACTCCGACGATCCAGCCATAACTTTCCCACACGCCTGGAAACTTAGACCACAAAATAAGAAGGCTACAGAAGAAAAGCTTCGTACAAATGCGCGTGAGCAACGCACACATATACAACTTCTCACGGACGCAAAGTCTCGCAACAGATGCGCTCGACTTTTTTTCTTTCAGGGAAGCCATTTTGACTACCCGACCTTGAGGAGGCCTGTCGGTTATGTGGGACTCACCCGTCCGCCTTTCTACACCCACTGACAAGGAGAGAAGCCCCAAGTCAGCTGGCAGGAAGAAGTCCCAGCTGGAAGGGCGAGACGGAGGGGATACCCACTAACCCCTAGGGGACCAAGCTCCGATAAGCAGAAGGCTACGTGGCAGTCACGGGACCTGATCCACTGGAAATTGAACTGCGCTCGGCCTGTCCGAATCTCGGAACAGCTCGGACCCATTGGTCTATGTGTGCGTTCCTCGAGGGCGGTATGTATTAAGTTACCTTCTGGGTCTCCTTAGTTTGTGTCAGACGCTGTAAAAGGCGTCACAAGCGTCAAACCAACCGGGCACAGCCTTAATCATTTCCTCAAAGTGATCTCTTTCATAATTAGTGCTTCTTTTATAAATTGCTAATTACCAAAAGCAGTTGTTGCTGGCAGGTGCAGGGGGGAAGTGCCTACAGGGGGGCTAGGACGGCCGTTGAACTTCGCAAGCGCGACGTAACAAACATCTGAAGAACGTCACAACTCAAAATTTCTATCACAAAGCCAAAGTAGACCTTAAGAGGTCGCGTTAAAGATGATAGTGGTTGGTATACGGAAGCGAGATCATTGAGCTTTGGAGCAATTTATTTTGCTAATACGAAAACGGCGTAACAGCTGAATATATTAGCGACACATTTACGCTCTTAATATTAGAGTGACAGGTGTGCTTTTCAATTGCGGTTGTGGGAACGTGTTAAGGTCGATCATGAGCTTCCTGGTACGGCGCATATCAATTAAACGGAGAGCTTGCTAATTTTATAGGAAATCAGGGCAGGTCACTCACGCCTCACCCTAATAACAAAACGATGTCACAAATATTTGCCTTTACACCTACACCACATTTATTTATACCAAAATTAAAAACATTGGATTCAGGACAGTGTTTTGGAAGCCACGTAAAGCCATTGGGCCCGCCGGCTTTTTTGCTATTTGCTAATAGCCTCAGGTGGCATTTTCACCGTCACCAGACTTTTTGGAGGCAGCGAGAAACTTAAAGGGTTCCTCAGGCCGTGTGAAATGCACTAGTGCGTGTCCCAGTTTCCTACTAGATGCTCCGAGGGGTTCGATCGGATCGGGAGGCGGCTGCATTTAGCAGTCGTTAACAACCACCGTACCAGACTGGGCCTGCGTGGTGGTTTATGGCTAGTTCTCCCTGTGGTGCTTCCATCCATAGGCTCGTGCCCAAGCAGTTACAGCAGTAGCAGAAGAAGGGAGCTGCAACTGGGCTTCTCACTTAGTGGTTCCCAGAAAACAAGCGCTATTTTTTCTGGTGGAAAGTAGCCACGCTTGTGGCACCAAGGACATCATCTGCGAACTACCGACTGTGAAGGTCCAGTTCTTATGCCTTAATTACCTGTAATTTTATTTGATCCTTTCAAACAGGAAAACAGCAATGCAAAATGCTGCTAGGTGGCAGAAAGTTTTCTCAAGTTACAATTTGGAGTGAAACATTAGTAATAGATCAACAAAAAAATTTTGCTGATCCACTGTGGTCAAGGCTGGCAACAAATATGCCTGGAGATCGTTGGAGGAGAATACATTTCTGTATTTTGCTAATAAAAGGCGTGGAAATTGAGTAATGTTAATTTTAAAGATAGCAGACCACCGGCCAGATGGTCTGATGATATTAAAATGTCAGCAGGCCCGATCTAGATCAGAAAGGCCACACAAAATTGGAGAGGCATACGTCCAGCAGTGGACATCACTATGCTGAAACGAAGGAAGGATGAAGGAATTTTAAAGATATTAATTAAGGAACTTGTGGTTAGTAAACATTAAATAGACATTTAATTAAACATTTCTATCTTAATTTTGTCCTAGCCTTTTAATAAATTAAATTAATCTTCATATAGCTTTAGTTTTAAATGTAAATATTTTGCAAATAGATTTTCGAATATGGGTTTGGCGTCCGTAATAGTAGTTTATGCAACTGTCATATAATGAAGGGTATTAAAACACGAGTGTGAGTTTATGAAACGAGCGTAGCGAGTTTCATAATAGTAACGAGTGTTTTAATACCCGTGTTATATGCAGTTGCATACACTACTTTATCTTCACTAATGCAATTAGTCAAACAAAAAGAGTAAAAGCTGACAATAGTTTATTTATAATAATTGTTCAAATTTTGGATGGTACAATTTTGAAAGTTAATGTTAATTATTGATCCAGCAGCTGTAGCGGTCGCGGGGCAAGCAGTAGAGCTCGTAGACGGAGTTGGAATATTTATAATTACTTCATTCGTCTTGTTTTCTATACTGTTCAAGATCGTATTTGAGACTTGAATTTTATTCATTAAAGACTCATCAATGTAGCTTTCAGCTACAGTAGAAGACTTCCACCCCCCGTGTCGTTTCAGTGCGGTCAAATCACCACCGCTATCTATGAGAAGGGTCGCCGAGGTGCGCCGGAAGCAATGCCCCGTGTACAACGCTGGGTTAGGCAGATTCAAAAAACTTGCGATAGTTTTTCCCAGAGCACCAAATTTATTAATACCAATTCTTTGATCGACGCACTTCCCCGATCTATAGATCAAGAAAAAGGCAGGGTTTCGACAGGGGGTGGGTCGAAGTTCCATGATTTTTTTACATACGGCATAGCAGTTGCCCGTCACAACGAAAGAACGATCTATTTTCGTTTTTGTTTTCGAAACTTTCACCATGATTGTACTGTCGTCTATGTTAGAGACTTCATCGAACTGGATGTTGTATAGCTCTTGCCTTCGGCATGCCCCCATTATGCCGAAGATTAGTGCAACCTGTAACAATAAACGATATAATAAGCTTGAGGTACATAGCCAAGGCAAAAACTATGATTTATGAAGTAGTAAAGTGTAGGTACCTACTACCTAATTTATACACAAAGCGCTTAAACGGAGTGTCTAGATAACTTGCGTGTGTAGTACGTAAGTACTAGGTAGATTAAATAACAGAACTATAATACACTTACCTTTTCAAAAAGATACAAAATATCTGGTGAATCTTTCAGGAACATCTTTATTTGACCTGATGTAAACGTCAAGGACTTTTTTTCCTTGTGTCCTTCTGAACTGCGTTTCAGGAACGCTATGACTTTTGAATACTTCGTGATATCAATATTGTTGTAGATACTCAGTGTGGACTTAAGCATAGAATATTTAGCCCACATAGAAGATGGCTTGAATATGTCGGAGAGGTCTTTGAGATACACAAGAATGACATTTTCAGAAAATGATGTAGTTTTCTTTTCGATCTTCCATGCCAAAAAGTTATTATATTCTTTTTCATATAATTTTCTAGATTTTTCTGGCAAAAGATTGTGAGTTATTTTTGTTGCCAATTCTAGAATATCCGGAGGCGTACAAATATCATCGTCGCTGTCCATTTTTAACTTTTAATTTGTATTTTAAAAACAAAACACATTGCGAAACATTAAATTCACGCGTACGTGTATTGTCACAGTGAACTTGCCGCCATTAAAATCTAACCAATGAGAGCGCAGCTGCGCGCGCAGGGCCAAGCAGGAGCGAGCGCGCGCTGTTCTTTTTTTATTTAATTGGCACAAGATCTTACCAAAGAGTTTTGTATATGTAAGTTTAGTAGTTTCGACGAAGTTTTCACGTATAACCCAACTGTTTTCAAAAGCCAGCCTAATATCAAAATTTTATACAACTTGTATGAGGATTTTGACATAAGGCTCGCCAGGTTAATTGGTCGCGTTTTATTGATGTTATAATGAGATTTTACGATATCGATGTGGATATTATACCATCATGTGAAATTGCTTAAATTGAGTGTTTTGTTGTCTGCGCTATAACAGTAGTAATTATAAGTCAAGTATTGGAAACATAAGTAGAATGTTACAACATTAGTGTAGATAAAAATAATATAACTATAGTAGCTTATTGTTTTCGTCATCTTTTATCTATGTTGTCACCAGACCACAAGGTTAAGGCTAGTCTCAGACACTGAGGTCTACGGACCCGGCTATGATTTTGTACTCAGGGTGTGTTGTTGATAGTAGGTAGACCTTGTTCTCTATGTGAAAATAACATCATTTGAGCAATTTTGATTTCTAAAATTTAATCATACTTTTTTAGTTTTAACAAAATTAGGCCATACTCTTGAAAAACAAATTGGTAAAAAACAGTGTTTATGCTACCATTAACCCTTTAGACAGACGCCAGATCAGTTGCGCAAAGTACATACAGTGGGCACCCAACTCATACATCGCAATGTGCCGTATGTTTCCATTGCACAATTGTGCATAATACATAGTAATGTGTTTCGGCCAGAATACTTCAGTTTTCAGATGTTGACGTCTAAGAATACGTTACACGGTCAACGACTGCCTATTTTGCGAGCTGATGTGATCACCATTGGAGGAATTAATGTGATCAGCGTTACCAACTCAACACTTTTGTAGTCTGACATAATATTTTCGTATATATTTTTTCTTGTTTATTTATTTAATAAAGCAAACACTTAACACACAGATACATGATAAACTATAAATAAATCAGACAATACACTTATTAAAGGAGTAATAAAACAAGAAATAAAAATAAGAAACAAAAAGTGCGATACCTTTTTATTTATTTATTTGGTTATTTATTTATTTATTTAAGAGGATCACCAACATAAGGTACATCAATAAAATCAATATATAAAACTAACTGTCCTTACAATTACAGGTAACCACAGCATGCATATTGGTAGATAAAATTAAAATAATTAAGTAAACATTCGGTTATCCAACACTTATACTAGAAAAATGTTATTAAATACAATGCTTAGGTAAATGCAACAATTACTAAAGGAAACACAACATGCGTTAAATATATTAAACTATTTTAAGTAAAACAAAAGTTCTCCATAAGTTTAGTTTCTAAAATTTAAATAAGTGATACTGTATTTGCGTTACCTACCTAAAATAATTGTGGTCTGGAGTATCCATCCTGAATATCGCTTTTTATGAACATAATTTTATAACTTTTCAAAATAAGAGACTGTTAGTTAAATTTATATGTGGATTTGTGATGGAAAGTGTTTTTCTAAGATAAGGAAAGACAGGATTTTTTAAAGTATATCTGAAGCTTTTACTTTTTATTTTTAAGTGCACTGAAGCTGAATTAAATATTTAATACAATGAAAAACTAAATGCCTACCCGACCCAGCCAGGAATCGAACGCTAAAAAGCAGTAAAAATACAAAAAGCAGTAAAAAAATTCAGTGCTTACGTCAGCCTTCCCGGTAGCACAATGGTCAGTGCAGCCGCCCAAATTGCGAAAGATCTAGGTTCTCGATTCCTGGCTGGGTCGAGTAGGCATTTATTTGTTTCATTGTATTTTATAAATATGTAATTTGGCTTCATTGCAGCCATAAACACTAAAAAAAAGGTTATATTTACTATAGTGTTGTTATCAAATTTGTGGTATTTCATCTGTAAAGATGAATCTGCATTGCCATCGGTTGCGATAATCGTTGGATAGATGGCGCTCTGCCGCTAAAAAGCAGTCAAAAATCAAAAAGCAGTGAAAAAATTCAGCCTCAGCCTTCAAAACGTCAGCCTTCCCGGTAGCATAATGGTCAAGACCCACGTTCGATTCCTGGCTGGGTCGGGTAGGCATTTAATTTTTTCATTGTATTATACAGGGTGTCCCAAAAATGGCACGCCAGGCTGACACTGGAGATAGCTTAGCTATAAACCTATCAGATAAAAAAAAAACAAAAAAAAGAAAAAAAAAATAATTTTTTTTTTTATTAAAACGATCTAAATGTGGAGTTTTTAAAAAATAAAAAAGTGGCATTTTATCCAAAACTAAGAGACTTTTACTAGAGTCATGTTATTTTTATTTGATAGGTTTATAGCTAAGCTATCTCCAGTCTTAGCCTGGCGTGCCATTTTTGGGACAGCCTGTATAAATATTTAACTGAAGCTGCAAACGAAAAAGTTCAAAAAAATTGCCTTGCTGATCGGTAATAAACCGGTTCTTTTCAGAGTGCCTTTTACGACTTTTCATTGCAATTAGATCATATTAACGAAACAGAGAATTAGTATGGCATCGACGCAGCGTCCCCTGGTGACCAACGAGACAAATTGAACCGCACTAGGCACCTTATAATACACTAGCGGCGGCTCGCGGTTTCACTCGCGTGGTTCCCGTTCCCGTGGGAATATCGAGATAAAAAGTATCATATGTTTTAATCCAGGTTATAAACTATCTCAGACATAGCTCTAAGAATTAGCAAGTTGAAGTGGCGGTGGGCCGGCCATATCTGGCGAAGAACCGACAACCGCTGGGGTAAACGTGTTCTTGAGTGGAGACCACGACTCGGTAAACGTAGTGTAGGGCGCCCTCTGGCCAGGTGGGATGATGACCTGCGAAAGACTGCAGGCAGATGCTGGATGCGTCAAGCCGAGGACAGGGCGCTGTGGCGCTCATTAGGGGAGACCTATGTCCAGCAGTGGACTAATATAGGCCAATGATGATGATGATGATGATGATGATAAACTATCTGTATGCCAAATTTCATCCAAATCCATCCATCCGTTGCAGCGTGAAGAAGCAACAAATATACACACAAACTTTCGCATTTATAATATTATTAGTGTGATGAGTGCCTAGTGTGAGTTTCACCATTCGCAAACGTTAACGAAAACGAGAATTTGTATGGGAAAAAATTAACTCTACTCGTATGTCGCTAGGAGGCGCTGCTTCAATGTCATATTAATTTTTTTTTCGTAAACGTAATCTAACGAATACGGATAACTAGTAAACAAACCTCATACTAGGCACTCTGGTGACAAACGTAAATTAATTTAGCCATACAAATTCTCGTTAAAGGGATTTTTGTGATCGTGATCGAACGACAAATGAAGCCACTATATGTACTAGGCACCCCTTATAATACATGGTGTCATGGTTTCTCATCGTAGATTTTCTTCTTTCCCCCCTACCCCCATACCTTCCCTCATAGGACGGGCTACGCCTTATGGTGGATTGCATATTGCTTTGTATGTAAACTTGTAAAATTAAATCATTTCATTTCACTAACGAAATTGATAGCGTACCTTTTTGATCTTTTATAGATAACGAGAAATAACAATAAAAAACGAGCGAGCCTTACAGTACAGTAGTCGCATATGTTGTGTAACATTTGACATCTCACCTTAGTAATAAGCAATTTTAACATTATATTTCTGAAAAAATGGGTCATATATTACATCATTTTATAACTATAAAATAAATAATGATAAAGTCTATTACACACGAAAGGGTTGAAATCAATATTACAATAGAAAATAGAGTATAGAATTAACAATGACGTATATTTTTTTACAAATCATAAAGTGAATGCAGTAAATACTCATTCCTCTCACTTCCATTAAAGAAGGCATTTGTCAAATCAAAATGACCTTCGATTTTAATAGTCAAATGTCACATAAAATAATAATAATATGTCATGTTCATAATATCAATTACTAAATTTACAAAAAAGCGCGCGCTTGCGCGCTTCCCCGACTTCCTGTTTCACACTTCCGTCCCATTTCACGAAATCACACCCACAAATTGCAAGAAAGCGAGAGGAAAGATGTTACACATCAAAAATCTTCAAGCTGTGGTGATCTGACATCTATGGAATGTTTCTAGAGGAGATGGCATCAAGCAAACGTGTTTCCATCCTCAACTAGATTTTCCGAGGCGTTCGGATTGGGATCGAGGGCGGAGCAACCCGAGGGCGCTTCTAAAGGCCTTATTAAAACCTCGGCTAGGTTTGACTGGGTCCTCCCATAGCAGGGCATCCGTCCCTACACAGTTGCGGTAGAGTCGCCAGACGATTGCCCGGGAAGACGTGTGTGCGGAGGAAGGTGGGCAATGCTGTGTTTTTACGATGTGGTATGACTGGCTGACCCTCTTCCTCGCCTTGAGCCCTTAAGCCAGTTGAGTCCCCGACTCGGGCGCCCTTTCTGGGTAGCCGGAGTAGCATAAAGCGGTTGACAGCAAGAAAAAACAAAAAAACAGGTTTGACTGGGTCGTGAAGGTGGGAGATGGCATGGCGACTTTCCTAAGATCTCAATGTAGCCTAATAAAGAACATTGTACTTCGAAAAGATAGCTCAAAAATAACAACGGTTTTTCAATGCGTCAACTGTCTAATCTTAATCGACCACTTTCGCAACTTAATCAATATTCAACCTTCCGACGATGTGCGTATGAGAATAAATTGTATGGATCTTATACAGTGTGCATAATCATAATATTAGTATTGCATTTATAACGATACAGACTGGGACAGAGTCCAGAATAAATCCCTATATTGGGATGTGAAACCTTCAGATTATACAGAGTTTACTTCTGTCATTTGGTCAATGAACTGTTCTGATTACATTAAAAATATTATTTTTTCTTTTTTTTACTTTACATTTAGAGTTCTCACACACAAGTTTTCTACGAAACTATTACAGACGTATTAGCAAAATAAACGCACGTGTCTATGTATATGTTTTAAATAACGTGCAATAAACCTATGTAATTGGTTTCATCATCATCATCATCATAATTTTTATCATCACCCTATCTAACCTAATCGTTCGACCGGACATAAAAATATCTTAAAATAATTTAAATAGTTTGAATACATAAATAGTGATGTTCCACTAGGCTCATAGGTAGAATCGCACGTTGAGAAGATTATACCTAAACCAACTCGCTGGAGCATGTTTGCGGATTGGTTTTTTTTTGAGAGAGAGATTGCTGATTGCCTCAAACGGCATTTTCAGCGTCACCGGCATCGGCATCGCACACTTAAAAGTGCGCGTTCCCGTGCCCTACAAATTCTCCGAAGGGTTCGGATCGGATCGGGGCGGATTGGTGGGTTTCAAAGTCTGTATTGGGCTAATGAGCCGCGGATCGCGCTCAGTGGCGTGCACTTGGAGAGGCCTATGTCCAACAGTGGACTTGTGTAGACTGATGATGATGGGCAAATGTGCTTCGGAAGGAACGTAAGCCGTTGGTCCCGGCTGCATTAGGAGTCGTTAACAACAACCGCTCAGCACTGAGCCCGTGTGGTGGTTTATGGCCCGTTCTATATTGTGGAGTTTTTATTCATAGCGACTTAGTTGTTGTTAAACCAGACAAGAAATTCAATAGTTCTATAGCAATGTGGTTACATTGGGCGTCCAAGTATATACGGAAGGCTCGTGCCCCAGCAGTGGACATAAAAATGAGTTGGTGGTGGTAATGATGGGCAATTGCAGCCTCAAATAAAAGCCTTAAAGTCAAATCATCTAATTAAGAGAGGCCTTCACAGACTAGTTGATGTTTCTACGTATCTATAAAAAACGATTAAAACTTTCAAATTCTTGCAAATAAACAAAGAATAAGGTCCGAATAGTTATTCCGTGTTTTTTACTCTAATTTGAAATGACGTTTACATGACAGGAACAAAACACGGAATAACTATTCGGAGGAGTTTCACCCGAGTTCTTCTCGTGTTGTGAGACTCCATTCGAGTCCAATGAGCTATTGCTCATATTTTAAGGAGCTCTAAGTCTATTTTTCACGTTTTTCAACTTGTTGACCGGACTATTATAGCTGTTTATATGTAGGTATAACTACATGGACAAACCTCTATTATTTTTTTCGAATCCAATAAGTTATATTGAGCAGTATAACGAATAAGACTTTTTTCGTCCATTCTGTTATATTGTATAACTAATAGTTTAACTAGATGGACTAACCCATTTTAATTTCTATCTACCATTTACCACTAATAATAAACAACACTTGAAATTGGCTAAATGCTAAACGCGAAGCCATTAATTAAGATAATTAATTAACTATTCTCTTCTAACGAGCTCATTCTTTAAACTACGAATGTACACCTAGTGCGGATATTAATATATTAAATTAAATAAAAAACATCCTAAATTTTTATCGATGAGCTTATAAAAAAAAAACTAAATGAAATACTGGGTAGGATTAATCATAGGTTTACATCTATGATTGATCTCACCCAGTATTCACACTTCATAAAGACTGAATATGACCAAGTGTTTACACAAAGAACAATCAAAATAACTCATAAACTTAAGTTCTGTGACTGGGCCACGACTGGTATATGTAAAAGTAGAAATAAATTGTATGATTTATATAGTCTAAAACAATATAACCAAAATTCTAATTTTACGGAATATGTAAAGAATTATTCGAAAATATTTAAGAAAATATGTATAGTAGCAAAATCTAATTATATTAAAGAAAAGATTAAAAAGTCCAACAATAAAATTAAAGCCACTTGGGACATTATAAACCGTGAAACAGGTAAATTTAAACCACGGGATAATACTCTCACTTTAAAAGTAAACGACAACTTAGTCAATTCAGATTCACATATTGCTAATATTTTTGATGATTTTTTTGTAAATATACCTGTGCTGACAACCTCAAATTTGGATTCATCACCAGAAGCTGCACAAGCATTACTCCAAAAATATGTACCAAAATGTAATGTTTCTTTTCAATTTAAATATAATTGATTCAATGGATATTATAAAAACATTTAAATCACTGAAAATGAAAAACACAAGTGATTTGTGGGGCATCTCTATAAAAGTAATTAAGAATATTATACATTCTATTGCACCATATCTTGCTGAAATTTTTAATAACTGTGTGAATAAAGGTATCTTTCCCGATCTTATGAAGTTTAGTAAGGTCATACCTTTGTTCAAATCGGGAAACAAAGAAGACCCCAGTAACTATCGACCCATTTCAATACTACCAACTCTAAGCAAAATTTATGAAAAAGTTATATTGGAACAGTTGATGTCGTATTTTAACATAAACAACCTTTTACATAATAAACAATATGGATTTACAAAGGGTCGTTCTACTACTGATGCAGGTGTTGCTCTATTAAAACATATATTTGATGCCTGGGAGAAGTCTCAAAACGCCCTTGGAGTGTTTTGCGACTTGTCCAAGGCTTTCGATTGCGTTGAGCACAAAACTCTGGTGATGAAGCTAAATTACTACGGTCTCAAAGATTTCGCACTAAATTTAATTCAGTCGTATCTTAGCTCTCGAACACAAACTGTCGATATTAATGGAACTAAATCATCTGGTTCTCATGTAAAAATGGGAGTTCCACAAGGGTCCATTCTTGGTCCTTTTCTGTTTTTGATTTATATTAATGACTTGCCATTCTTTGTAGAGAACTTCTGTGAAATCGTATTATTTGCAGATGATACTTCACTCATTTTTAATGTAAGTAGGTGTAAGAAAAATTACGACGATGTAAACAAAGCACTCTCTGATGTACTCAGTTGGTTTACTATTAATAATTTGCAGCTTAATGCTAAAAAAACAAAATGTATTAATTTTAAATTACCAAATGTCAAAAATGAACCAACTGATATAAGAATAAACGGTGATCGATTAGATTTGGTAGACTCAACAGTTTTCTTAGGTATAACCCTTGACTCAAAACTTCAATGGAATCCTCACATTTCGAAATTGGCCGGCAAACTCAGTTCTGCTGCTTATGCCATTAGAAAAATAAGGCAGTTAACAGACGTTGAAACTGCTAGAACAGTTTACTTTAGTTATTTTCATAGTGTCATGTCGTATGGCCTCTTACTGTGGGGAACAGCGGCTGATATTGAAACTATATTCATTTTACAGAAACGAGCAGTAAGAGCAATCTATAGACTAGGTTCACGAACATCTTTAAGAAATATTTTTAAAGAAATTGATGTATTTTATTTTATATTATATATTTATTTATAATTGTATAGTTCTTGTACGTTGTAATATCAATTCATTTGCTAAACACAGTGATGTACACAATTTTAATACTAGAAATAAGTCAAAACTTGCAATGCCACTGTTCAGGTTACAGAAGGTGCTTGGTTCTTTCTTGGGGCAAGGTATACACTATTACAATAAAATACCAAATACTGTACTAGATTTACCTTTAGATAAGTTTAAAAAACATGTAAAGTCTTCTTTATTAAAAAAAGGTTATTATACAGTCAAAGAATATTTAGAAGATAAAACAGCCTGGCTATAATAAAAAACATATACATAATACTACTTATAAATAGTGTCCTGCAGATAACAAAATAGCGTTGCATTGAACATTACAATTAGTTTTATTTTTATTATTATTAACTATAGTTTTTTTTTACTTTTACTAGTACTGTATGATATTGTAAAAAATTAAACTGGTAAATTATGTTTTTGCTGACTTAAATATTTTATTTAGTTATTTTTTATTTTTTGTGTTTTTTTACATGTTGTGATTGTCCTTTACATTTTGTGTTTTTATTTGTGATGGAAAGTGTCCTTTATGATAGGGCTTTTTCCAATATTTATGACGCTGTAAGGGAGAAAAGAGCTGGACACTTGCTGAGTTTCTTGCCGGTTCTTCTCAGTACAAGATCTCCCGCCCAGAGTAGATAGACTTACGAACCGATGGCTTAAAATGACGTTCATAAGAGCTATTTGTAGCCTAAACTGAATAAATGATTTTGAATTTTGAATTTTGAATTTTGAATTCCAAGTATTTTTATGTAATTTTTTTTATATTTTTATCTAATTAAATGCTTTACTAACATAGCCTGTAAGAATGTATTAACTAACACATGTATGGATACTCACTGTCTGAAATAAAGTTTATATTATTATTATTATTATTATCTCTTTTTTTCTTTTTTTTCTTAGCCTAGGTTTGTTGTAATATTAATATAAAAGTAAAATACAAAAGCACATACAAAACATAAAAATATTATAAAAAACCTAGCCTAGGGTACCGCCGGCAACGGGGCAGGGCTCATGCTGCCGGTGGTTAGGGCTGCAGAGACAGGAACCTTCGGACTATCCGCGCCGAGTCCAAGAGTACCGCCTTCTGTATCTGACCCTTGATCCAACCATTGAGCGAGAGTTTCTTAAGGTGTTGGTCGAGACTCTTCGCTACCAGACCGTTCGCAGACACGACTATCGGCACAATGATTGTCGAGTCAATATCCCACATGGCGGTTACCTCGTGAGCCAAGTCAAGGTACTTGCTGACCTTGTCCTTCTCGGCCTTTACAAGGTTCTCGTCATGTGGGATGGTGACATCGACAAGCATTGCCCGGCATTATTATTATTATAATCCTTAATACATGTTGACGTAGGTTCTTAAACCCATTTAGACCGACCAAGCGTTTGTGTGTGGTTGTAAATTAAACTTTAAAAGTATCACATTAGCGTACATATAGGTATATAATACTTTTAGAGCACCCGGTCGAACTAAGTGGGAGCTGTGCCAATTGCCATATATGCTCCTGTTAGTACATAAGACCAAACCTAAATATAGCAATGTGTTACCATTTGTTTTGAAGCTCCCACTTAATTCATATATGTAACTAACATAGAATTGCAGAGCAGCCGGGTGCCGGCGTGCCCGCTTGCGTATGCGCATATATGTTAACGTTGTGGTCAATACATAGTTTTCACTAACAAATTTTGTTATCATTTTTGCATTTTCCTAATGCTGTTTTTGAATGTTACCTTTTTTTGTATAACTCAACTGCTTTTAGAAAAGGATTCAAAATTGTGAGAGACACTTGATATCTGGAGCTCGATCTCTGCGATTGTTAAGGTTAAGCAACTTTCGCAAAGGCCGGTCATCGGATGGGTGATCAAGAATTTAACATATCGAGCTCCTCTGCGTTCTCTCTATCCATCGATAGGGAGAGCTCATGCCCCAACGTAAGGACATAAATTGAACTTTCGATGATGATATCTGGAAGCAGAGGTGTTTCTCGTGTGCTTCATGAGGTGACACTAAACGTGCGAATAGGGCTCTCAAAGTAGGTAACGCATAGACAGATCCCCAGATGCTGCATATGTCCATGGCGTCCATGGGCGGCGATGACCACTCCCATCAGGTAGCTCAACTACCCGTTTGCTGTCTTTTACATAAAAAAAGAAATAAAAGTTATCTATGAAACAAATGCCGCAGGTCCGCGAAGAATGGCGTGCGAGAGGCCTATGTCTGCCCTGCAGTGGCCCTGCCCTGCCGGAAGTGGGCTGATGATTATGATGATGATGATGAAGCAAATTTAAATATTGAAACCAGTCAATTAAACAAGATATGTGATACGAAAATAGGCAGAAACTGAAAGATTAGGCAGTCACTGAAATAACATTAACTATTATGTATATATCGGCTGTATAATATGATATCAGACTGTTAAATTCAAACTGAGCTTTGATTCTGTAGTCTGTAAACAACACATCAGAAGGCGACATGCTGTCTGAAATGAGAATCAACAAATTGTAAGGCCACTGCCTTGTTACTATTGTTGAAAATTCAGCAGTTCGTTTGCTTTAAGTGGCAAACTTACTGAAAAAAGCCAGGTAATGCAAGTGTTGAAGGAACTGAGATCTTCTATCTCCCTGCTCCTTTTGGATCAAGAGCTGTATTACCGTCTTCTCTCTGGAATGATCCAGACAGACCGATGATGATAACATCAGCTCATTTTTAGGTCCCCACTGCTGGGGCACGAGCCTTCCCTATGGATGGATAGGGAAAACGGGCCATAAACCACCACGCGAGCCCAGTGCGGATTGGTGGTTGTTAACGACTGCTGATCCAGCCGAGACCAACGGCTTTACGTGCCTTCCGAAGCACGGAGGAGCTCGAGATGATAAATTTTTTGTCACCCATCTGACGACCGGCCTTTGCGAAAGTTGCTTAACCTCAGCACTTGCAGACTGGGCGCGTTAACCGCTGTGCCATCGAGCTCCTCATCTTTCTCTGGATGCAGACCTCCTTTTGACGAGCTTAGTCTTCAGCTGCTCGTACTTGTTGGGTTTTGCTGGTGCCGATATTATGTCTTCGCTTCTGACGCGTAGACTGGAACCAACTGACTAATGGCGTAGTGGTCCATGTTGCGTCCGTTGTGATGTTAACCAGAAAAAAAAAATGCAAACTACAGCGCCGGTGGATCGGGATAACATGGCGGCACGAAAACTCGATGTAAATCACTCGGCGGGTTGCTATCTTCGCTGCCGCTTGAACTCTTTCCAGCCTGACTCATGGTGTTCAAGTTGGGGTCACCAGTGTGGTGTAGTGATATGCTACACTCCTGTTTTTCCTCTAACGTGCCGCCAGGGTGATCCGGTATCGCCATAAGTATTCACCGGAGTTTACTCCAGTAGAACTCATCTTTTATTTTTTCGCTGTAGTACATTGGGGCCAGGGGCGACCCCTGCTTAAGTGGGACTCCTCTACCCTCTCCCCCCATCTAGCCACTAAAAGCTGGACACCCGAAAAGACCCCAGTACCATCTACAGCCACAAGTATAACCTGCTGAACTCATGTTCACATGAATTTTTTGAACATGGAACTCTCCTATTCTCTCGTCGAATTATACAAGCAAGAGGAGAGACGCCCGAGATAGTTTGGGTACCAAATAAGGAGACCCCAAAAGGTAAGCTTAATACGTAAAGGTAAGTTACAAAAGCGCTCAAGCAATGCACACATAACCCTACTCAAAACAAAAGGTAAGCTTAATACGTAAAGGTATACTACAAAAGCGCTCGAGCAACGCACACATAGCCCTACTCACGACAAAAGGTAAGCTTAATACGTAAAGGTAAGCTACAAAAGCGCTCGAGCAATGCACACATAGCCCTACTCAAAACAAAAGGTAAGCTTAATACGTAAAGGTAAGCTACAAAAGCGCTCGAGCAACGCACACACAGCCCTACTCACGATAAAAGGTAAGCTTAATACGTAAAGGTAAGCTACAAAAGCGCTCGAGCAATGCACACATAGCTCTACTCACGACAAATAGTAAGCTTAATACGTAAAGGTAAGCTACAAAAGCGCTCGAGCAATGCACACACAGCCCTACTCACGACAAAAGGTAAGCTTAATACGTAAAGGTAAGCTACAAAAGCGCTCGAGCAACGCACACACAGCCCTACTCACGACAAAAGGTAAGCTTAATACGTAAAGGTAAGCTACAAAAGCGCTCGAGCAATGCACACATAGCCCTACTCACGACAAAAGGTAAGCTTAATACGTAAAGGTAAGCTACAAAAGCGCTCGAGCAACGCACACACAGCCCTACTCACGACAAAAGGTAAGCTTAATACGTAAAGGTAAGCTACAAAAGCGCTCGAGCAATGCACACATAGCCCTACTCACGACACGGAATCTCGGAACAGCTCGGGACAGTCCGAGCACAGCTGTTGCGCTAAGAGGGGGTATAAAGGTAAATCACCAATCGTAGATTTGATTTTAACATTATAAGATAAATCACGACGTTCGATGAAACAAAACATGCCTGTTACCTCGGGCCAGGTGCGACAGACTGGAGCGTTCTGCGCGGAATATGAATGTTGTAAGCGCCGAATAAGTTTTAGTTTCATCATCATCATCATCTCAGCCAAAAGACGTCCACTGCTGGACAAAAGCCTCCCCCAAGGATATGAGGGGTATAAAGTTTAACTACTCGTAAAATATACATAATTTTTTCAAATCGCTAATAGGGTCGCTTGGTAATATAAATTGGTATTATGTGTTACAATATTGGCTCAGTAATATACATCAAATTGAAAATAAATTGATAATAGTTGAAAAGTGGACGTAAGTTCGTGATTTTTTTTTATCGATACAATTTAATTATATTATGCCTTCACTTAGTCCAGTCCCTTTCAAGTATGCTGTAGTATTAGGTCCTTACCTATGAAATTGACATTTTGTATGAAGATTTTTTATAAAATTATATTTTTCAGACTAATGTTTTTTTATTTTTTTTAGTATCTATTTATATTAACTTAACACTATAAAAATTGCAAGAGTAGTGTGTTTGTTTCACTAGCTAAATATAGCAGACATAATAAAGAAAAATAAATCAAGTTCCTTCAAAGCTACAATGAAACAAAAAGTCAATTCCGCAAACAAAAAAATAAGTCAATTTAAAAAATATATTAGGATAAAGACTCAAAATGAGTAATCATTGTTATTACTGAAGCCTATAGTCCTAATTAAAGGTGTACTCGTATAATAATAATAATATTAATAATAATAATGTTTTATTGTTTTTATATTAAAATATTGTAAAAATCTAGTTTTAAGGAAAAAAATAAATAAAGAGTTTAATAATAATAATAATAAAACAAGGTCAGCAAGTACCTTGCTTGGCTCACGAGGTAACCGCCATGTGGGATATTGACTCGACAATCATTGTGCCGATAGTCGTGTCTGCGAACGGTCTGGTAGCGAAGAGTCTCGACCAACACCTTAAGAAACTCTCGCTCAATGGTTGGATCAAGGGTCAGATACAGAAGGCGGTACTCTTGGACACGGCGCGGATAGTCCGAAGGTTCCTGTCTCTGCAGCCCTAACCACCGGCAGCATGAGCCCTGCCCCGTTGCCGGCGGTACCCTAGGCTAGGTTTTTTATAATATTTTTATGTTTTGTATGTGCTTTTGTATTTTACTTTTATATTAATATTATAACAAACCTAGGCTAAGAAAAAAAAGAAAAAAAGAGATAATAATAATAATAATATTTTATTAATAATAATATTAACAACCGGTATTGACTTTAGGAAGTAATACACCTATTATTAAGTTAGAAAAAAACGTCAATTTCATATGTAATGAAAGGACCCAACATATGATACTTTTTTCGGGTAAATCGTGGTTTATCTTATAATGTTCAAGTTAAATCTACGATTGGCGATTTACCTTTACCCCCTCTTAAAGGTTGTCTATGTGGGCGTTGCTCGGCGCGTTTGTATAGTCGACCATGAAATTGCTTTATCACTTTTGACAAAAACTTCCATTACAATAAAAAAATAAAAATAAAAAACTTTCCTACACTCACACCAATTATCTAGCCCAAGAAAAGCTTCGTTATGAAACTCGTTAATTGGTTACTAGACAACGGATAAACATACTTAAAATACTTAAATACATTTATTATACATAGAAAATACCCAGACCCGAGAAAATTTAGAAAAACAATAATTTCTAAATTGACCCGACCGGGGATCGAACCCGGGACCTCAGAGATGGCGACACCATGAAAACCGGTGTACAAACCACTCGACCAAGGAGGTCGTCAACAAAATGTCGCTAAGGCTCATTGTCAATGATGACAACGTATCCGTCATCTGGTCTTTTAAACAAAAATATAACTTGTTGTTTTATTATATGCAAATAAAATTCACTTCTAAGGTGGTCAAGCAATTTCATTGTCGACTATACCTTACCTCCTGCAATCAAAACAAAATAAGGTTTTGTGGTTTGGGTGTCTCCCAGACTTCCGTGAGGCTGTGCAATGCAGCTAGAGCCACCCTTTTACCGCTGTCACACTTTACTCATGTGCAGAACCGGATTTTAAGCCACGTATAGGCCCCTAGGCGTCCTTCACAGTGGGAGAACTCCAAAGGAAAGAAAGAAAGAAAGAAAGAAAGAAAAAACATTTATTGACTCTCACATCACATAATATGATTAAAAATAGAAAAAAAAAAAAAGACATGGAATACAAAAACAATAAAAACAAAAAATAACAAAGACAACAGGTGACGAGCCAATCAGGACCCTACCTCAGCATATGCCGCTACGGTGTGAGCAAGTCACATCGCAACGGCGCTGGTATTCTGGCAGGGCCTGTGCGAGGTGACGATCGTTTCAATAGGTATATAAGAAAAATAGAATATATAATTATATTTGGATATAAATACTTATATTATAACTAAACCTAGATACTCATAAATATATTTAAATATACATACTAAAATAAACATATAAAACACTATTTAAGACAGATTATACAAAATAAAAGACATCGTACAACAAAAACAGATCCTAAATAAAAAAAAATAAAAAAAAAACTAGCGAGGCGGACTGCACACTGTCCAAAGGCGTGGAGCGGGAGCTTGGTGGTGCTCTTTTGTAAGAAGGGCGATAAAACTCTGCTTAAAAATTACAGACCCATCTCGCTCCTGAGCCATGTCTATAAGCTTTTCTCACGAGTGGTCACGAATCGTCTCGCCAGGAGACTCGACGAGTTCCAGCCACCGGAACAGGCCGGGTTTCGCGGAGGATATGGTACCATAGACCACATTCACACAGTGAGGCAGATTATACAGAAGTCTGAAGAGTATAATCAGCCCCTGTGTCTGGCTTTTGTGGACTATGAGAAGGCCTTTGACTCTGTCGAAACCTGGGCTGTTCTGGAATCCTTACAGCGATGCCAAGTGGACTGTCGTTATATCGAGGTGTTGAGATGTCTTTACGAATGTGCCACCATGAATGTCCAAGTACAGGGCCAGCAGTCCAAACCCATCCAATTGCGCAGAGGAGTGAGACAGGGGGATGTCATATCCCCGAAACTGTTCACAAGCGCGTTGGAAGATAGTTTTAAGACGCTGGACTGGAAAGGGAAGGGCATTAACATAAACGGTGACTACATCTCATACCTGCGATTCGCTGATGACATAGTCCTAATGGCGGAGTCGCTAGAGGAGCTGAACCAGATGCTGGACGACTTAGCTTCAGCCTCGCGACGTATCGGTCTTGGCATGAATTTGGACAAAACCAAAGTCATGATCAATGGCCACATTGATCCGATACCGGTCATCGTACATGGCCACCTTCTTGAAATCGTTTCTGAATATACTTACCTCGGGCAGATTCTGCAATTAGGTAAAAACAATTTTGAGAAGGAGGCCAAGAGGAGGATCCAGCTGGGCTGGGCAGCATTTGGGAAACTACGTCGAGTCTTCTCGTCATCCATACCGCAATGCTTGAAGACGAAAGTTTTCAATCAGTGCGTCCTACCCGTAATGACCTACGGAGCTGAGACGTGGACACTCAAGGTAGGGCTGGTCCACCAGTTTAAAGTCGCTCAGCGAGCTATGGAAAGAGCTACGCTCGGAGTTTCTCTGAAGGATAGGATTCGTAACGAATACATCCGACAGAGAACCAAAGTCATCGACATAGCTCTAATAATTAGCAAGTTGAAGTGGCAGTGGGCCGGCCATATCTGGCGAAGAACCGACAACCGCTGGGGTAAACGTGTTCTTGAGTGGAGACCACGACTCGGTAAACGTAGTGTAGGACGCCCTCCGGCCAGGTGAGATGATGACCTGCGAAAAACTGCAGGCAGATGCTGGATGCGTCAAGCTGAGGACAGGGCGCTATGGCGCTCATTAGGGGAGGCCTATGTCCAGCAGTGGACTAAGATAGGCCGATGATGATGATGATGATAGGCCCCTAAGCACTGCATGTTTCGTACCTATATCTTCTAGACTTAGCTATCAAATGTTGGGAGTTAATAATTTTGAACTCTACCTTACCTCTTTGGAATATTGTGGGAAAAAACACTTTTTTTCTCTGACCAAGGAGTTCCTCACCGACGACCCTTTTATGCTTTAGCACAGGGGTCTTCAACCTTTATAATCTACGCCAGATCTGTTGAAGAGCCACATTTTTTTTTATGTTTATGGGTAAGCACAGTGCCTTGATCTCACCTAATATTAAGTAATGATAAGGCCAATGGTGGAAAGCGCACTTCACCCGGAAACCTCAACTACTGAAGCACTGACTGTCTCATCTCGCTGCCGGACACAACAATGCTACAAACATTTAGTTTATGGCGACATATTTAGATTGGACGCTGGTAGTTAGCCAGGCGGACAAACAAGCCCTACCACCAACCAAACCGAGTACAGTACACAAACACTAACCTAAAGTTTAGATTAATTCGGTACTGCGCATTTTTATGATTACTGATTACAGTGACAGACGCTATTCAACTTTAAGTCGTCATCATCACCGGCTCATAATATCCCCACGAGCCTTCGCTATGGTTGGATAGGGAGAACGGGCCATAAACCACCACGCGGGCCCAGTGCGGATTGGTGGTTGTTAACGACTGCTAATACAGCCGGGACCGACGTCTTTACGTGCCTTGCGAATCACGGAGGAGCTCGACGTGACAAATTTTTGGTCACCCATCCGATGAGCGGTCTTTTGATTCAACTTCAAGTGCTATTATGGAATTATAAAAGTATTCATATAACGCACGACTGAATTAAGGCCCATACATTATACCGATTGTCATTCACACGTTTCAAATTTAAATATCGCGATCCACATGTGAGAACTTATAGCGTGTTAAAGAAACACATAATATCTCCAGAACCATAATAATTATGCACCCTTGTTATTCGGTGTTAAATGTATTTTTGGCTACAAAACATAGTATATATATGACGCATGAATAAACCCGGCCAGCCGCTTGACATATCGGATTTAACCTCTGCGGTCCAGTAGTTAGATGACCAGTTCGACTGTTCCGTCACAGCTTATGTAGCCCTTCCAAGGCTATAAGCAACATCAGAGGAGTGTAGTCACTGACATAATTAGTCTATCTCAACCGCTTGAGTTAGTCATACACGTAGTATTCATCTCCTCCCACTTCCGGGTTGCTATAGGTGGGTTGTCCTTTTCAAAGCGCAAAAAAAAAGTTACTGGTTATCCATGGATCCCAGGTTCGACCCTTAGCAGTTTGATGGTTGAAATAATAGCTTGGTCTAAGCCCGCCGAGCTACCTACTATGATCGTTGCCATGACAACAATGTTGACAGCAGTTTGTTCCGTCAGATAGAGGCAGTTATCAGTTCAGATATCAGTTCATCAGTGATTGACGTTTTTGGGTGAAGTGCGCTTCCATTACCACCTTTACCCTTAGGTTCAATGGTTGAGAAGCACTTCCACGTTTTGTGTAAAAAACCTATCTCAGTTAGATATCGTTAGCTTACTTGGCTATTTAGTAATTAGACCCGAAGACAAAAGAAGGAGATACATCTCGAGAGACCTCCTGACAAATAACTCCTTCAGCTTATCTTAAAGACCTTAACCAAGCGCTTTCATCATAATTATCAGTCCGTTCATATCCACCCCTTGCTTGTCATAGACCTTCAACCATGTTAAGCCATTCCCTTCTGTTTTGAGCTGATCGCAATCAGGTTTTTCCAACGACCAGCTCTATGTCTCTGGCCCATCTGGCAGGTGGTCGGCCTGCGCCTTCTCATCCTCGGTTACTACTTTAAAAATAGAGCCTGCCTAAGATTATTCGCTCGCCACCTACATTTGAAGTTATATAAACTTCCGGGGACGCTGTCCATGCGGTCTGCAGCCAGAAAAAACTGCTAACCCGTCACATGTGATCCATCATGCTATGCAATTGTGCGCATTGTTAACCCTTCGCTATTACCCGGTGGTCACTTCAGCCACCTTGTACCGAGTTCTTTACATCCGTAGTTTTTGCGTAGTGTTGGGACGGTCAACTTTTCTATTGAAAATTATCGATAATCGGTTTGTAATTTAAGCTTTAAAGAGGTGGCGGATTGCTTTCGCGAATTCTTTGCAGATTCTAATGGTATATAATAAGTGACGATTAGGCCGAAGACAGAGCTCAATTAACACACGTAACCCTCAACTACCAAGGAACTGGATGATCTTATCTTTTGCTGACCAAACACAACAATGCTCCTTATAAAAATGTTGTTGTGGATAGACTTTGAAAAGGTGGTAGCGAGTCAAACGGAATTTTTAACAAACCTTACCAGCGAAACCAAGTACAATTTACGTGCACAAATGTCTCCGCATCATCCTCTGAGTCGTCATCATCAGACTATAAACGTCCCACTGCGGAGTTCAAGCTTTAACAATAGCACATAGGAAAATCCACCCATAACTCACTACGTTGGCCCAATGCGGGTTGGTGGGGGGTGTTAAAACAGTAAATTAAATATATTATATATTACCTATATTTTGCACATTGCGGCAGTCCCCGTTAAGATAAGACAACATTCTCGTATAACTCTTGCCTGTATTACAACATTTCTACATCATATTGCTATTAAACGATAGTGTACATATCGATATCGAGTAATGGGCAGTCCCATCTCTAGTCCACCTCAAGCCCACTTATTCATAGCTAATTTGGTATAAAAAAAGCGCATGCTCTCGACAATCGGGCGAGCGGGCTGTCGCCTAATCCGCATTGTCGCTCGTCAATGCGCTCGCGCCCGCTTGACCACATTGTGACGGTGTGATGGACGGACGCAAGCAATGGCACCGAGAAAGTACCAGGTACCCGAGAACAAACATTGAAATATTTTTTTTTCAGAATTTTTACAAGTTGATTAATATGTCGATATTATAGGAACATCAAGCGCGGATCCACCGTTGTGGGTACAGTGGGCATTGCCCACAAACTTAATTGGGATCGAAGATATTTTTTTTGTGCTAAGTATTTGTATTTTTAAAACTAGACGAGTTTTAATGTAGGTATATGTATGTATAATGTATCCGTCTTGTATGTTGTATTGTTATGTGTTGTGCAGGTCACTAAATGTTATCTTTATCTGCGGTTATATTCAACCCCTAAAAAAACTAGCGATGAACCGTGTGCGTGTGTGATTCTGAACGTAGAGCAGCACACAACACATGCATACATTCACAGCTAAAACCTTACCAAATTCAGAAGTTAACATTTTGATTACCTACGACTCGCACTTGGCTGATTTTTGAGGGGCCGTACCCACAGCCGTTTTTGTGTGCTGGATCCGCGCTTGAAGAACATGTAATTGTCTTCTACCTTTTTCATATAGAAAGTTAGGCAAATGACTTTTATTAATCTGTTTATTGCCTAATGTTAAGCAGAAGCAGAGTTCAGACGCGAGAACAGCTAGTGGAGCAAGATTCTGCATCACTAGCCGACCTTGCCTATCCGTAAGTTGCACTTAGGCACTGGCTATCTTATCTCTGCTGCCGGAGCACAACAATGCTACAAACATTCATGTGTTGGCGAAATATTTAGATAAGATGGTGGTAGCAAGCCAGGCGGCAATAACAAACCCTACCACTAACCATGCCGAGTACACAAACATGCACTCCCAGCTGGGAATCAAACCCGGGACCTCTGGGTGTTAAACCTGTGGTATTAACTACTGCACTTATATAGTTGAAAGCGTCCAACGCATGCGTGATGTCCAATGGGGTCGCAAACGTCGATGGGCTGCGATGGCGATAAGCATGCCGTAGTAGGCTCGTTCACAGCTCTGTATCATGAAAGAAACAGTTAACATAATAAGTAGATAAAAACCGTTCGAGAATTTGCCTGTAACTATCTCTACTATCTTACTATTATATCTATATACTAGCGGCTTGTCCCGGCTTCGCACGGGTGGAAATTTCTTTTTTATTATAGCCTATGTTACTCAGCGCTAATGTAACATTCTAGTGGTGAAAGAATTTTTTAAATCGGTCCAGTAGTTTTGAGTTTATTCGTTGCAAACATGCAAAAATACAAAGCTTTCCTCTTCATTATACATATTAGTATGATTAACGAGTAAAGCAAAAACTTCGTACCGCTTTTAAACACATTGCGTGCACGGCGGAGTATGAGATTCAGTATATCGAAAGTTTATATGGAGAAGGAGTCTCGAAAGATAAAATGTATACATAATATGTGTTACATTGCAGTGTATGAATATTGTATGTTTTGTGAATTACAGTCGAATTTCGACCATTCTAGGCAACCACTATTTTTAATTAAAATATTGTTTATTATTTTACTTTAGAGCCCTCGCCCAAATCCAATAATCAGTGACCGATTTTTTAGTCGGTGAAAATGAAACGTATCTATGTTGCAACGCCGTGTGCGTCCTACACAAAGTCGGTCTCAAAAAAGGTGACAAAACCTCGGCGAAAAAATCGGTCCGATTGTCGGTTCTACAAAAAGTCGTTCGTGGGCGGGCAGCATTACGTGGTGTGTTGTGTTAACAATTTATTTTCTTTATGTTTTCCGTTAGCCGGCCGGTTCAAATCGCCCAGTACTTCGTTGCTGCTGTAGCGGTGCGGCGCTCGCGTGCGGGCCTGCGCTTGCGCGGATTTGCGAATTACACGTCTGCGCACCGCGCATTGTGCGCCCAGCTTTATGCGTCGACGTCCAGCGCCTTTCGCGGCCCAAGATACAGGATGATGCTGCCATGTTACATCTAAAATTATTTGCTAAGCTCAGACTTCGGCCCCATAACTGGAGGTCCTGACTCCAAGTCCCTGGCAAAGCGTTATTCGGATTTTCCGATGCTTATCCAATATACCCATCAATTGTAGCGATGACTTACTTGATTTTAATGATGGAGCTTGGACCTTTTCCCAGCAGTGGGACCGTATGAGGCTATCTACTTTACTTATTGTTTTTACACATTGAAATGAAACAATCAGTTTAAGTACCTATTTATTTATTTATATTTAAGGTCTATTTTTTAGCTGTGGAGAATGGGCGCATGAAACTCCACAGCTTTAATAAAGGTAACGACATTTACAAAATTATATTATATTATATGCATATATACAATAAACAGTACATAATTGTGTTGTAAATGTAATTGTTTAATAAGCAATATTAGGTCTACTAAAATGCATCAAATAATATATTATAAAAGTTACAAATTAAGTGTTGACAAGAAATGAAACCCCATGTATGTAAAGAACACAGATACATCGGTCATTCATGTCCGTCCACATTTTTTTGCACCTTGTCTTTATCTCGAACCGTGTTAGCACCACCAGCACCTTTAAAACTATGCCAGTAAAGTTCCGAATCCCACACATCTGTCCGAATCGCAGGCTGCACTCATAACGCACAATTTATGGAGTGACCACAAAGGAGTTACAAGCACAATATAGTCCAAAACATGTGTTTAATGGTCGAATATAATGGTCGAATAACAATTGACACTCGGGATGACGAAATTGTTGGTTTTGTTATTTAAAATATCATTAATAATTCTGGTAATACGATTTCGAGTTGACAGTGTAGCATGGCAAATATTTTTATTGGAAAACTTTTATGCTTTTAACGGACAAATAATTATCTTCAGCTATTATTGCAAATAATTAAAAAAATAAACTATATCCATTGTATTCGAACGATATATGCTTTAAATTATTTTGTAATGTTAAAAATAAATAATTTTGTGAGCGTTTTTGGGACGTTTGACATTTGACGATCCTTTTATTACAACATCTTCGAATAACTATTTATACGGACTTCTTGGCGGGAAAGTGAAGCGTCATGTCGGCGGTTATGTTTTATTTTCTAAAATTTGTGTTATGTCGAATATTAATGTGAAATAATGTGAAAAAATAATTATTAACCGTTGAGTGTTCGTGAGTGTGCATAAGTGTTGCAAATGAAACAAAACAGTGCAACGTTACTTTTCAAATTCTCTCAAGAAGCTCGCGTGAGGACTTAGTAAAGCCCCACATCTTTACTGAGATACTCGAGGGGTTGGGTGGTATATCATTTCTCACTTCCCATTTCTAATATCATTCATCATCATCATATAAGGAAATATTATTTATTTATGTATTACTTGTAAGAAAAATTACTTTGACACTGGCTAAATGTGCAAACCGCACAAAGCCATCAACTAAAAAAAAAAAAACTATTTATACTATCATGGTCACTAGAGTAATTTAACGTGATCCTTACCATGTTTATTTGTACTCAATCAATACTATCTTCACTCCTTTTAGAAAAGTAGCACAATGTTTACGGTCGCCGAAAGATAGTTTTCCCTTGAAAAAGCCTAGTGTATACAAGATCGATTGCAGCTGCGGTAGTTCCTATATTGGCCAAACGAAACGTATAGTCGCCTGCCGAATTAAGGAGCAAGGCTGTCAAGAACAACGATACAAACTGTCGCGTGTCTGGAATCCAGTAATTAGTCTAGTTAAAAAACGCAAAAACAACAATAAAGCCGTTTCGTGTTCCGATACTGTGAGTGTAGTGAGCAATTTCGAGTGAATAGTGACTTAGAAACCGGTGGTACGGGCATCAGCCCAAAAAACGACTAAGGAAGAGGGTAGATCGTTTTGTCTGCTCATAAAAAACTCACCCGCATTAACTTCAGTAATTCCGTGTCATGGCGCATGCAACCAGTGGCGGATTTGCAGTCCTAGCCGCTCTAGGCCTCAGGCCATGTGCCGCCCCTTTGTCAGCACCCATCTTATAGACTAGATACAATAAACGACACCAGAAGTATCAATTAACGTAAGGGACATTTTGGCCAAAATGAGTTTTATATATATTAGGATTCAGAATTTTCCGCTCTATCGATTGGAAAACTTAGAATTGCTTTATCGTTCAAAAAATGTCCCTTACGTTAACCATGTTCAGGCAAACTAGAACGATTTTAGCAAAAATATTTGATTATTATTTACTTACATTAAATTTCACCACTAAAATTATCCTTTACAGTAAATTAACGTATATTTTTCGAAAGCTTCTAGCCGATTACATTATTTTTAATTATTTATTTTTTATTTACACCTTAAATTTCAGTAACGTAATTACTAAGTTTTATGAAATTTAACAACAATGACAAGAAACAGAAGATAAAACTAAGAAACTTTGTCCTGTACGTCAATAAAGTCGGATAAAACGCTAAAAAGTTACAGAGAGATATCGAAAAAAAAAACGATTTTTGGCTCTCCTGTAAAGTCATGGTTTGTCCCTTACATTAATTGATACTTCTGGTATCGATAATTAATGAATTTACTTTATTTCACGATTTGCCGCCCTTAATATCTAGCCGCCCTAGGCCCGGGCCTACTGGGCCTTAGGGCAAATCCGCCACTGCATGCAACTGTGCCGAAATATCGGATACTCACATATAATAAACATGGTAAGAACCCCGTTAATGATTACTCTCATCTTCGAAAATTAAACTAACTTAGGCGGGACTTAACAAACGACCATTGTGATTAGGGCAATTGCTTTTTCAATAAAGTTCAATTTCCAAAATATTTTCAAGATGTAGAGTTTGCCCTCATAATACAGTAACAAGACATGCCTTCTCTTCCAGATTTTATGTGTTCCTGGAACCACTTCTTTACAATAGGTTGAATGCCAAATTGAACATATATCATTATAGCTATAATAAAACTAAAAATATACTTAAAGAAGCACTTCTCGATATGTCCTACGAAGATACAGAAAAGTTATTGATTGTTGTTAAATGAATATTATGTTATTTTGTCTGTTTAGTTACTAGTTTAGGTTCATAATTAATATTGTAATGTAATTTATTTAGCGACTAAAGATAGAACTGTATTTTTGCAAGTTATACCATTTAGATAGTTTTGCGACCTTTTTCTTTATGAAATCAGGAATATCCTAGTCCAGGCACATTTTGTTATTTGTTCTCTATTAAGAGCGTTTACGCCGCACACTAGCGCCGCCAATGAAAAAAAAAACATATCTAGTAATTAGAGATAGAAAAAGTGGCCGTAACGTCTTATTTAACTAAACCATAACATGTGAGGTGTTCATTAGGTGACGTAAAAATGCTAAATTACTTCATTCAAATACTTTGTTGAGCATAATTTGATTTTCTATCTCTAATTAGTAGTTTTTTTTTCATTAGTGGCGCTAGTGTGCGGCGTAAACACTCTTAATTTGTTTAGTATTTAGTTATTATATCGTAAAATATGTATATTCAATAAATTTCATTATTTATTATTTATTATTGATGTTATGGCGACATATTTAGATAAGATGATGGTGGCTAGCTAGGCGGACTTAAAGGAAGTCGTACCACCAACCACGTTGAGTACTAATACGTAACCCCCGCTGGGAAACGAGCCCGGAACTTTTGTGTCTAAGACCGGTGGGTTTAATCACTAGAACACAGAGGCGGTCAAAATATTGCTATGGTGATAGACATAAAAAAGTTGGTGGTAACTAGCCAGGCAAACTAAAAAAAAACCGCGCTCGAAGTGTTCCGTACCATTATCTATAAGAATATTTCAAGTTTCTAACTGTTATCGTTATTAAAACCGAGAAAAAAATTGGAAAAAAAATCACGTCTGCTGTATGGGGGCCCTTAAATATTAATTAAATTTTTATTTAATTATTTATTTATAAAGTGTATATTTAACTAAATATTCTGTGAATATTTCAAGCGTCTACCTGTTGCCGTTATCAATGTCGAGCAAAAACGAGCAAAAAAAATCACGTTTGTTGTATGGGAGCCGCCTTAAATATTTATTTTATTTTATTGTTATAGCGGCAACAGAAACACATCATCTGTGAAAATCTCAACTGTCTAACTATCACGGTTCATGAGATACAGCCCGGTGACAGACGGACGGACAGTGGAGTCTTAGTAATAGGTGCCCGTTTTACCCTTTGGGTACGGAACCCTGACAACCTACCAAACCGATAACAATAAAATGTACTCCCCACTGGGATCCAAACTCACTGGATCTTATACCGGTCGGTCGTCTAACTACTAGACAACAGCACAGACACGGTCACTAATTTCCACTTACTTCTATAAGTTACTTATTTCTACTAAACGAGTGGTCGCCCAGTGGTCGAAATTCGACCGTAATTTTATTAAGGCTGCACGGATTGTTTGTTTTGGTTTGTATTGGCATTGACAGATTACGGCTGCTCCTCTTACATTTTTGAAATTTTTGAAAAGAGTATATATACGTGTGTGTCAAATACATGGTAGTGTGTGTCATGTTTGTTTTATTGATTTAATGTATTTTTATGCATAATTAAAAAAAATATTAACATTCGGATAACCTTCTCTATATAAACTATAAGTGTGCGAAATTTCATACTCCTCCGTCCGCGCAATTTTTGTAAAAGAGGGGTATAAAGTTTTTGCTTCACGTATTAATGTAATAGATAAATCGCGGGAGGAATGCTATGCTCTTTACGATAGCTGAGATGTAAAGGGTGCAAAATGCTGCAGCATACGTAAAAATCACGCGATTACTGATTCCTACATGTGTGAAGATACAGATACTTATTTCCCTTATTAAGTTTGGCTTTATTACGAACAAACACAAGCTAGTTAGTACAACATGTATAAAATAAATAATTTACTTTTTCACATTAACAAAACACTGCCGCTGTATTGTACAAATTGGACGTCTTCAGATTATAAGCCCAAAAGATTATTGAGGCAAATTAACATAACCGACATTCGGTAGTCGCATAAAAAAGAAAATCTTTGTCGCACATACGTACTTACCCGTAAGAATGGAATACGACAAAATGCACAATACGTCGCCACCCAAAAATATCATTACACGCATTATTTGACACAGAAACGTTGCTAAATACCAATAATACTAATACTTGGTTAAAACCATACAAATTCAAAGGGATGTGGTGCAAAATGAGATGGCCATTGCATTCTGCATTGGGGTTCTTGGGTGGCGCGCGGAAGAATGCTCTTCAAGTGGGTCCTTAGCAAATTTATTTAAAGGATTACACAGATTATCTCGGCTACTTATTTTGCTTCCTTGCTCTTCTTCTTGAAAGTGATTATTTAGGCAAGTTTATTTAGTTAGCTACTTTGCCATTTGAAATATTATTGTCCTGTGTAGGTACATAATATAATGCAGTTATGGCATATTTTTTTTCTTATTATTTTTATTCCTTGTAATAAAAACAAGCCGCTTTTTCAATTTCTTTATAGTTTCAAACATACTTTAAAAAAAAAACTAGATACCTGTTACAAAGTGAAATGACATGAGTGTAATGATAATATCTAGGTACATAGAACATCTTTTATCTACTTTTATATGTATATCATAATATCAATTTTAATGCAAAGGGGTAATTTTCGTAGGTAGGTACTCGGGAAAACAATATGAGATTTCAAACAAATACACAACAAATATTTCACGTCAAAAATTATGACATTTTAAAATACAAAAAACAAATTGTCTTCTAACATTGTTGCAAATATGCAGTGCAACAATAGTGTTGCCAGTGTGTTCGAGATGTAAGCAAACAAAAAACACGGAATATTAAAGGATGCGGCGCTAACTTCTAGAAAGGATTATCCCAAAGGGCTTGCATCCTTGTCTCGACTGAAAAAAAAGCGACGTGGACATTTTTTTTCCTCTCGATTCTTGAATGAGAACTATTGTGCTTGACCAGTGTCCAGGAAGCTATTGAGTCCAATTGTCCACGCTTCAATGGCTTTGAATTTATGAAATGCAATACTGTAGGCACATCATGTTTTGGACAATACTTGTATGGAACGGTCTTGTAATGCTTGCTGCTTGCTGCTTTGGCTATGTATTAGAAAATACATAGAACTTTTTTTTTTTTTTTTCACATAATTAAATTGCAATGCAATAATTTAATATCAAGTCATCGAGAGACTTATAAATATTTTTTTAATAATTAATGTAAGCAACATCATAATTAACTTTTACAAATAACAAGGAAAACTTTATACCCCTTTTTACGAAAATTGTGCGGACGGAGGAGTATGAAATTTCACACACTTATAGTTTATATAGAGAAGGAGTATGTACAAAATGTTAATATTTTTTTTAAATTATGCATTAATAGTAGTTTATGCAACTGTCATATAATGAAGGGTATTAAAACACGAGTGTGAGTTTATGAAACGAGCGCAGCGAGTTTCATAATAGTAACGAGTGTTTTAGTACCCGTGTTATATGCAGTTGCATACACTACTTTATCTTCACTAATGCAATTAGTCAAACAACAAGAGTAAAAGCTGACAATAGTTTATTTATAATAATTGTTCAAATTTTGGATGGTACAATTTTGAAAGTTAATGTTAATTATTGATCCAGCAGCTGTAGCGGTCGCGGGGCAAGCAGTAGAGCTCGTAGACGGAGTTGGAATATTTATAATTACTTCATTCGTCTTGTTTTCTATACTGTTCAAGATCGTATTTGAGACTTGAATTTTATTCATTAAAGACTCATCAATGTAGCTTTCAGCCACAGCAGAAGACTTCCACCCTCCGTGTCGTTTCAGTGCGGTCAAATCACCACCGCTATCTATGAGAAGGGTCGCCGAGGTGCGCCGGAAGCAATGCCCCCGTGTACAACGCTGGGTTAGGCAGATTCAAAAAACTTGCGATAGTTTTTCCCAGAGCACCAAGTTTATTAATACCAGTTCTTTGATCGACGCACTTCCCCGATCTATAGCTCAAGAAAAAGGCAGGGTTTCGACAGGGGGTGGGTCGAAGTTCCATGTATTTTTTACAAACGGCATAGCAGTTGCCCGTCACAACGAAAGAACGATCTATTTTCGTTTTTGTTTTCGAAACTTTCACCATGATTGTACTGTCGTCTATGTTAGAGACTTCATCGAACTGGATGTTGTATAGCTCTTGCCTTCGGCATGCCCCCATTATGCCGAAGATTAGTGCAACCTGTAACAATAAACGATATAATAAGCTTGAGGTACATAGCCAAGGCAAAAACTATGATTTATGAAGTAGTAAAGTGTAGGTACCTACTACCTAATTTATACACAAAGCGCTTAAACGGAGTTTCTAGATAACTTGCGTGTGTAGTACGTAAGTACTAGGTAGATTAAATAACAGAACTAAAATACACTTACCTTTTCAAAAAGATACAAAATATCTGGTGAATCTTTAAGGAACATCTTTATTTGACCTGATGTAAACGTCAAGGACTTTTTATCCTTGTGTCCTTCTGAACTGCGTTTCAGGAACGCTATGACTTTTGAATACTTCGTGATATCAATATTGTTGTAGATACTCAGTGTGGACTTGAGCATAGAATATTTAGCCCACATAGAAGATGGCTTGAATTTGTCGGAGAGGTCTTTGAGATACACAAGAATGACATTTTCAGAAAATGATGTAGTTTTCTTTTCAATCTTCCATGCCAAAAAGTTATTATATTCTTTTTCATATAATTTTCTAGATCTTTCTAGCAAAAGATTGTGAGTTACTTTTGTTGCCAATTCTAGAATATCCGGAGGCGTACAAATATCATCGTCGCTGTCCAATTTTAACTTTTAATTTGTATTTTAAAAACAAAACACATAGCGAAACATTAAATTCACGCGTACGTGTATTGTCACAGTGAACTTGCCGCCATTAAAATCTAACCAATGAGAGCGCAGCTGCGCGCGCAGGGCCAATCAGGAGTTATTTAATTGGCACAAGATCTTACCAAAGAGTTTTGTGTATGTAAGTTTAATAGTTTCGACGAAGTTTTCACGTATAACCCAACTGTTTTCAAAAGCCAGCCTAACATCAAAATTTTATACAACTTGTATGAGGATTTTGACATAAGGCTCGCCAGGTTAATTGGTCGCGTTTTATTGATGTTATAATGAGATTTTACGATATCGATGTGGATATTATACCATCATGTGAAATTGCTTAAATTGAGTGTTTTGTTGTCTGCGCTATAACAGTAGTAATTATAAGTCAAGTATTGGAAACATAAGTAGAATGTTACAACATTAGTGTAGATAAAATACATTATAAAACCAACATTACACACACTACCATGTATTTGACACACAAGCATATTTGACAAACACGCTTATATAGGTACTCTTTTCAAAAATTTCAATAATGGAAGAGAGTGGCCGAAATCTGCCAATGCCAGCCCAAACTCACATTCTATCTTTTTAAATTTTTCATTGTATAGGATACAATCCGTGCAGCCTTAATAAAATTACGGTCGAATTTCGACCATTGGGTGACCACTAGTAGGTATTAATAAATACATAATGTACGAGTATAAGTGGTTGCCCAGTGATCGAAATTCGACTGTAATTTTTTTTTTAATTTGATTTAAGTACTGTTAACCTAAACAATATTTATGAAATGTAAGTATTTGTAACACATATTAGATAAAGTACATTATAAGTTTTATCTTTCTGCACACCTCCTTCATATGAACTTTAACTACTTATACCAAATAACATATTTCAAATGTGCTTAAAATTGAGTACATTTTTTACGTATATATAATATATATTTTTCGCAGCTATATTGTTACAAACCAATCTATTAAGAAATGTGCAGATTTTAAACAGACACAAAACAACGTCGTGCAAATATATTCACGTTACACAACGCCATGTTAATAGCCTTCGGTATTAAGTCATTTGAATGACAAACGAGAAGCGGCCAATTAATTGTGTATGCGCATGCTTATTGGTTGTGCGCAAGAATATAATTGTCACGAAAATCTGTTAATTGATCCTTTAGGGTAATCTGGATATCTGACGGCGTATTAATGTGGTGAAGGCTGGTAGGTACCGGTGATGTGGTGAACAAGAATTTTAATATGACTATCTATCTATATTATTTTTGTATATATAAACCTTCTGCGCGTGTGTATGAAATTGAACTCCTTCTAAACGGCTGGACCGATTTGAATGAAATTTTTTGTGTGTGTTCAAGAGGATTCTAAAATAGTTTAGATTTACAATTGGCGCTGCTATAGGGGTCCATCATGGGATACCACCCTCTTAAGCGAACGAATGATTTGTTTGTTTTGTTGTCATGGAAACTGAAAATCTTAATTTTAATGATTGAGGTCTTTGCCCAGCTGTGGGACAGTAGTACAGCAGTGGCACAGTATTACAGGCTTACTTCTATTAAAATATACTACTCAAACTGGGATTATTTTATTAAAATATTTTTTTACTATTTTTAAGTGTTTATTTTGAACATTAAATAAAAGCTTCTTGAAGTTTGTATACCTATTTGTGTAGTGAGTAATTGTGTTAAAGTGTGGATAAACCGATGAGATACCTTCAGTGTTTAGGGAAGAATCACGCATTCTTTTCAAAGAATTATTCATACAAATCTTAAAAGGGCAAGGAAGGATTGATTTGTATGATGAGCTTTATCCTTGTTTTTTCGAGAGAAGCAAAAATCACATCTCCTCAAAGTTAAAATATACTAGATAGATGAGATGTGTTAGAAGGGTTGGTACTAGGTTTTTAGTAAGAACGGTAGTGGCATCAACCAGTTTCCGACACTTTAAGGCCAGTCTTCTACACAGTTTTCGTCGCCAAAAAATAATATTGATTGTCATTATTTTACGGGATGACAACAACGAAGCGGGTGGTGGACGGTGTTTCATCATCATCATCATCAGCCTACACACGTCCACTGCTGGACCAAATAAACGCTCAACAAATTACTCCATCCCACCTGATGTTAAGTGGAAATGGAGTCCAGACGCGAAGATAACTGGTGCAGCGTGGAAACCACACTCTGCCGGCCCACAATTCTTCACGCCTCTCTTGAAGGACCCCATATCATAGGAAGGAGGGAAAACGTGTGCTGGTAGATTATTCCATCTTTTGGAGGTGCGACAAAGAAACGAGTCACCAAATTTCTTTGTGCGCGATAGTATGTTTGAGACAGTGAAGCGGTTACTTAAATTTGTTGCTGACCATTTAATGATTAAATGACAAAAAATGTCGATCACTGACACAGGAACCCTGTCGAAAGCTGGAGCCACCACCCTACCCACAAGAAGGTCTCCCAATCCCCCCATCAAGCTTTTAGTTGGGCTAGGAGGGGAGAAGAGTCTAACTTAGCTCGGTAGGCAAACATCAAAGCATACATCAGAGCCAGAGTAACCACCGGGGTCTGATGCTCTGGCCCTGATGTATGCTTTTCAATAATCATAAAAAGATAACTTATTTGCGTACATACTATAATATAACATCCTAAACCATGTAGGTCGTGTTTTTCTGCAAATACATTGTTAGTATAACGCCTTCTTCGTACACGACCTCGTTTCCGAAACTCGCTAAACACAGATCATCATTCTTTTGTCTGACTGACACAGATAAACACGGAAAACCTGCCAATTCGCAACGTAAAGAGGTATCAATTAACACGAGCCCCAGTTTGCGTCATCAAAGCCACAGTGGCAATGACCGTTGGCGGGAAAGTGAAGAGTCATCACTAAAGTATATTAAGGGTAAGTAATAATTATATATTTTCTCTAGGATTTATGTTAAATTGGATATTTTAATAATGTTGATATTATTAAAAAGTGTTCATGTTGTTTTCTAAAGTTTAAGTGGACATTTTACATTGAAAATAATTACTTTATATGGGTATAGTCGCGTTTTAATGTTCCTCAATATGCATAACTATTCTAGTCATAATTCTATATTTATGAGTAGTTGTTATTTAAATTATTTTAAAGAGCCTGCGTAGTCTCAATGAACTCCTGTACATTTATTGAAACTCAAATGAAACGGGATAATATGTTACATGCTTTTCTAATACAGCCTTTATAAATATAAAATTGGTCACGGTCTAACTATTTACTTCGTCAAAAGAAATAAAGCATTGTTTTATTAAAATTTTTCATTATTCATCGTAGTACATACTCGTAGCTATAAATCAATCCAATTCTGTGATCAATCTTCAATCAACTACTATTACCAAGTCATGGAATATTAACTAAAGACTAAGACTGTATGAGTTACATTTCTTTGCTTTCGCTATATAAGAGCAGCAAAAAAACTTAGACTGTGAGTGATTTGGTCTTAGGTTTTTACCACGGTTGAAATTTCATAATTTTCCCGAATAGGTACTTAGCAAACCAATACAAAATTATTATTGGCGAAATACATCTCAACCATAAAAACTGTGGAATCAATTATTTAAAAAAAATCACTGTAATGGTAATTTAACATCCCTACTAAGTCTGTGGTCATTACTCATTGATCGTTTTCAAATTGAAGTTCAAGCATCGACGAGGAAAACTATAGACGTCGTCATCATAACAATGTCGGTATGGGAAATGCAAACATTATGCATACCATGATCCATACAGACCTACGCATGTATGGCGTGATGTTGCAATGAAATTCATTTGTATTGTTAATTGGTTATGCTATGAGTAACAAATGGAACCTAATAAGGTTCAGCTCTAATACTTGTTTATCGGTAGCATCAAGTTGACTGTTATAACTTTTTCTTCATAAATTAAATTGAAGAAACTACAAAGAAACAGAAGCGTGCTGCTCAGACCTCGTTAAGCCATATTCACTCCGAACCCCTAGGAGGATCTAGTTGGGAATAATAAATAAATTAAATTTTCCTACACTCACACCAATTATCTAGCCCAAGAGAAGCTTCGTTATGAAAGTCGTTATATGGTTACTAGACAACGGATAAACATACTTAAATTACTTAAATATATACTTATTATACATAGAAAACACCCAGACCCGAGACAATTTAGAAAAACAATAATTTCTAAATTGACCCGACCGGGGATCGAACCCGGGACCTCAGAGATGACGACACCATGAAAACCGGTGTACAAACCACTCGACCAAGGATATCGTTTTAGGGAATGAGAACACGCACTAGTGCGCGATGCTATTCCCTCTAGAAAAACCTTTTTTGGTGTTTGGTTTTACTCGGCACGCCAAAAAAAGGCCGGTGACACAGAAAATGCTACATGAGGCAATAAGCGAACTCTCCAAATAAAATCGTTTATCCATAAAGTATGGGGTTACATGGGAAATTATGAAAGTAGTTGTTTTTATATTTACGGGTAAGCACAGTACCTTGATCTCACCTGATGTTAAGTGATGATAAGGCCAATTAGTGGAAGCGCACTTCACCTGAGATCCTCAACTAGTGAGGCACTGGCTATCTTATCTCTAGCTACCGGAACACAACAATGCTACAAACATTGATGTTATGGCGACATATTTAGATAAGATGGTGGTAGCTAGCCAGGCGGACAAACAAGTTGTACCACCAATCAAACCGAGTACATAAACATGTACTTCCTGCTGGGAATCGAACCCGGGACCTCTGGGTCTAAACCGGTGGTCTTAACCACTACACCACAGAGGCGGTTAGATAGTGATAGGTGGATAGCCTATCGCCTACACAATCACAAACCCAATATCCCATTAGTCGCCTTTTACGACATGCTAGGTACGTACAACACAGAGGGCACATTATTTTTTAAGCCCCAGACCAACTGGCCAAAATAAATGTACTTATTGCATTTAATCTTAGTGAATAATTAGCTGGCTTTCACAAGGGTGGAGCGGACATAGCTAAAGTTCAATAGAGTTCATCAAGTGAAAGGAGAAAATCGCGCGTCGCCCGTTTCCTCGGCAGTTTCCTCGTTCCGGCGCCCGCGCACTTGCCACAGCGCAGCGACAACCAGAAGGTCAAATGTAGGCTGTTTTCTAAACATGTCAGTTAGTGAATTCGAATTTCGGAAAATATATTAATAAATCAATTTACGGATCTATTCGCGTACAAAAGTATTTAAAAAGTATTTGTGTCCCACTACTGAGCAATGGCCTCCATGAATATGCATCGAAAAATCCGGTATACATTTTGCCAGGCCTGGGAATTGAACCCGGGACCTTCGGGTATCGGGCCGAGCGCTCCGCGTTATATTTATTGTATATTTCATTTATTTTTTCTAGTTAATTTTGTATTATGTTACTACATAATTATATTGTCATCGTTAATGCAAAAATTTAAATAATAATAATTAACTATTTTTATATTATTATAGCGTCTATGTCAACCCGTACCATATGCCAAACTGATATTAGACCGGTCTTAATGTACGGTTGCGAGACCTGGACACTAACACCTAAGGAGTAGGAGAAGCTGTTGTTGGCAGGGAGAAAAATGTTCCCGAAATATCCTGGGGCCGACCAAACGAGGACGGGACCTGGATACTGAGGAAGAATGCCGAGATAGAGGAGCTCGTGGCCGAGCCGAACACAATGGCCGAGACAAAGTCTGCTAGACTGCGCTGGCTCGACCACGTTGAGAGAATGGAGTCGTACGGGCTGCGAAGAGAGCATATCTGGGCCGACCAACCGGAAAGCGCCCGGTGGGACGCCTCAGGTATCGCTGGATAGACCAGGTTGAGATGGATCTTAGCCAACTCCAACGGCCGGACTGGCGAGAGGTGGCTGAGGACAGAGCAAAGTGGCGAAATCTCGTGTCAGAGGCCAAGATCCACTTCGGGTCCCTGAGTCAGCGCAGTAAGTAGGTAAGTATGTCAACCAGTATCTAGCAGTGGCTTGCTTGGTACGGGTTGATTATGATGATGATGATGATGATGGTGATGACGATATAGCCAAAAGCAAATTGTGTTTAAACCTTGTAGGGTGTAAGTTAATCGCATGTTTCGAAATATAAGTAAGTATAAGTTTATTTAATTATTAGGTTTAAGTACGTAACCGGTTTAGTGAAAAAAAAAACGAACGAGCCTTACAGTAGTCACTTATGATGTGTAACATTTGACATCTCACCTTTTGAAATCAATATTACAATAGAAAATAAAGAAATTTTAAAAAATATTTAATTTATTTATATTATTTTTTTACAAATAATAAAAAGAGAATGCAGTAAATCAGATCAGTAAGTCAGAAGACATTTGACATATCAAAATGATAACACAATATGTCACATATAATAGTAATATGTTTTGTTCATAATATCGAGTTTAAATTTACAAACGCAACAGCTCGCAACCAAAAAATAATGAGACAGCTGAAGGTAAGCTTCTCACACTGTTACTGTTACTTTTTCTATGAAATCACTCCCACAAATTGTATCACACTGTTACGACCTACTTCCGTCACATTTCTACGAAATCACTCCCACAAATTGTATATGTATATAGAAGGCAAGCGGAAAGATGTTACACATCAAAAACTAAAACAAAAATGCAAATGTTTGGCGGCAGAAAAACGTATAAGGGTAGGCGGGCGCCATACAGTTGGATGCTGGACAGAAATGTATACTCGTATGATCAGACGAATTCAACAAATAATAATACTGGCTATAATAGAGCTAATAATATAGAGCTAAATAATAATAGAGCTAAAGCTTCTTGTGAAAGTAACCTTCTATCCATTTCATTTGGTTGTACTAGTTGTTTCCGATTGCACTTTCGTTGCAATTACCGTCTAGCATCTCGGAGCTATTGTACAGTCGCTCGCACATTATGTGTTACACTAGCTTTGCTATTGCTGCCTCTTTATAGAACGGGATAAGGGTGGTTTTGTCGTCTGACTTTTTTATATGCGGTCGAATGTACATCACATAATAACATAGAATAGGCGAATAATTAGTTTGTCATGCAGTGTAATGTTTTGATAACAAACTCTTACGATGCGACATCTGCATATTAGGCTAAGTTAGCAAATAGTCAAAGAAGAGACGAGAGAGAGCTTCGTTAATTTTTACTTTTTATTTTCAAGTGCTCATTGCTGCACTGAAGCTAAATTAAATATTTATAAAATTTATAAAATACAGTTAAAAAAAAATTCAGCGCTTACGTTAGCCTTCCCTGTAGCATAGCGGTCAGTGCAGCCGCCCGGATTGCGGAAGACCCAGGTTCGATTCCTGGCTGGGTCGGGTGGGCGTTTAATTTTTTCACTGTATTTTATAAATTTTATAAATATTTAATATACTTTGTTGTTTGGTTGTAGGATTCTGTGCAGAATGAGACTGGATTGCGACAACCTTAATTAACTATTTTTATTACAACAACTACGTAAATAAATAATTAATTCTCAATTTCTGTAACTTACATAACAATCAAAATTCAAAATTCAAAATCATTTATTCAGTTTAGGCTACAAATAGCTCTTATGAACGTCATTATGCCATCGGTTCGTAAGTCTATCTACTCTGGGCGGGAGATCTTGTACTGAGAAGAACCGGCAAGAAACTCAGCAAGTGTCCAGCTCTTTTCTCCCTTACAGCGTCATAAATATTGGAAAATGCCCTATCATAAAAGGACACTTTCCATCACAAATAAAAACACAAAATATAAAGGACAGTCACAACATGTAAAAAAACACAAAAAAAAAAAAAAAAATTAAGTTTGCAAAAACATCATTTACCAGTATAATTTTTTACGATGTCATACAGTACTAGTAAAAGTAAAAACCTGTCTTAGAAAAAAAAACAAAGTTAAACTACCTATAGTTAATAATAATAAAAATAAGACAAATACGCTAGAGCAGACCAGCCTCCACAGGCGGCACCCGTTCACGAGTATGACATATGTATCAGCCATCGCTTCACTTCATATTTTAGGGAATGTAACGACCCGACGCACATGCCACCACCGCAGAGACAATAAAGAGAGCATGACACACCCAAGCTACTCTAAAATCAAAACTAATTGAAATGTTCAACGCAACGCTATTTGTTATCTGTAGGATATCCAGTACGACGTGTATTGTTATTGTTGTTATTGTTATGTGTGTTGTATTCAACACACATGTAAATAAACATGCTACACACACATTAATTAATCAATTTTACTTTTGTTGTACCGTATGAGGTTGTAAAACTTAAAATTAGATTAAATTATAAAAATTAATCTAGTAACAGCGAACTTTTGCACATATTAAAATCTTACTGATTTGTAATGTGTTGTGAATGTATGTTTTATTGTATTTTTAATTAATAATAATAAAAAAAAATATATAAACTAGAAGTAATAAAGATCCCTGGTAGGGGACTTTCAGGGCGTCCTAGCAAAACTTCCGCTTTCCACATATAGCTATATTTCGTGCATCGTACTAACCAAGTTATACATTATTAGTAAGTATATGTAACCAAGTTATACATTAGTAGTAGTATATGTTAAGTGTTTATCCGCTATGACTATGGTCATAAGAAACTAATTTTGTTTTTATAAAGTAACGTTTAATTTTCTTTTCTATACGAAACCTTATTTCAGCAAAACATACTCGTATATTATGGCTGATTTACACGAAGACAGTTACTGACGCCAGTCGCTGTGACTGTTGTCATCGTGTACACAATTTTCAAGTCAGTATTCTTAGTTACAGGTGTTTTTTTGTGATAACAGGACTTTTTTTGTCTCTATCTTTAGTCTCTATCTTTATCTATTTTCTATTATTAAGTCTAGGATTTTCTTAAAAAGTTTAATTTAGCAAGAACATACACAACAATACATTTGCATTTTTAGAACTTAAAATTTTCCCTTATTTTCGTTTTGCGAAACTGATAAGTTATTTTCCAAGTGCTATGTGTTCTGATGGTAAACTACAGCTACATATAATAACAGTATATTACTTGCTGCAACTTATCAGAGTAACGTCATACATTTGTAATCGTAGTGGCGCCAGTTTTCGACACTACAACCCCAAAGTTCGACACAGCTTTAGGTCTCGAAAAAATTACATGGATTTTCATTGAAAGGAGATGTTTAATTTTATGCCAAGACCCTATACGTTTACTAAAAAAAATAAAAAAAATACATGTATTTATAAAATGTTTTTGTTTTGTTTATTTAATTCTTAACGGAAATTTTGTTGCGAACAAATTACAAAAACACAAATGTTGAAAAACATTCCACGAGCAGGATTTGAACCTGCACCCTTCTGACATACCCGGTCAGGTCAATTGGGAGAGCACCTGACCCGGTATATCAGAAGGGTGCAGGTTCAAATACTGCTCGTGGAATTTTTTTCAATATTTGTGTTTTTTACATGTATTTAGTTAAAATAGTAATAAGATTAAATAAGTAATACTTTAATACGCTTTATCGTTTTCATGTAAAAATGTAAAAAGAAACCGAAAGACAATTTGTATACGTTGTTTTGACAGCTACTTGACATCGGCACAATACCGCTGCCATCACGAAAGTTGATTTTAGGGTCTTACAAATAAACAAAGAAAAACCTTCGAATAGTTATTCCTTGTTTTGTCTCTTTTACTCTAATCTGAAATGACGTTTACATGACAAGAACAAAACACGGAATAACTACTCGGAGCTTATTCTTTGTTTATTTGTTCGGCACTTTAGTGTTTCAGATAATTCTGACATGAAAACTATTCATTTGTTTGATGATAATAATTTCGATTAAGCTTGTGTCATACATTAGCTATCTTTCGGTGACAGTAGCGGTTAATCACCCGAAATAAATTTTCTCTAGTACTTTAATTTCCATTCCTTTTTTCCCCATTTTTTTTTTTACTATGCGGAAATTTTCCCATAACATTTTGGCCCCATGCTCATAAATTCTTAGTCGATTTTTACACCGAATGATATTTTAACCAGTCCATTATAATGCCAGTCACTTTTCACGTCATTGGTTCTTACTTAAAAAAAAGCATTAGTAAGTGGTCTGTATTCAATTACCACTTAAGCCAGAAATCAGTTGCTATACAACCCCTATTTCTAATGATTACAGGAAAAGGTGTTGATTACTATAGGTCCTGTCAAACACTGGTTCCACTACCCTAATATGCATTTATTGTCCTGACAAATGCGTTTCACCTGGCGGTAAATAACTATAAAGTTAATATATTAACTTTATGTTAAAAACAGAAACTGATACATTTAAAAACAATATACTATTATATATTAATAGCGTAAGCCGATTTTTGTCCCTGGTGATTATGGGACGATAGCTGCACATAAATAATCGGTTATGGTCTCCTTTTGAAGAACTCCAGCCGTAGATGTGCACAAAAATAAAGAAACATGTTATAGGTTTCGAAATTCCTAAAAAAATTGTTGAATAAACGCGAAGTTTTGCGGGCGACCCACTAGTTTATCTAATGCGGCTTTGACGGTTTCTATGACAACAAAACAAACAAATCTTATTTCTGTTTATTTATCATTAAGCAATTTTTTTTGTTCTCGTAATAAATATAGCCTATGGTACTCAGCGCTATGTAGCATTCTAATGGTGAAAGATTTTTAAATCGGTCCAGTAGTTTTTGAGTTTATACGTTATAAACGACAGAACTAGAATGACAGAGAACTGTAAAAATAAGATCTCCGATCATGTTGGAGGAAGTAGCATTACAAAAAATAAAAAAAAATAACAAAAATGCAAAGCTTCCCTCTTTATAATATTAGTATAGATATCAATGGTATGTTGTTAATATATTGTAGCACCGCTCATTAAGCATTCCACACTGACAGTGGCCGCTCAAGTATCAATCTGGAAAACAGCTGGTTGGGAAACGCGCAGTTTTCTGCGGAAGAGAAAGTCAGGAAGCGTGGAACCGGCTGGCTTCCACCGACCGTCCGTCGGCTTGACTTGCAACGACCCGAGAGTTAATAAGACAGTTTTACGTCGTCGATGTGACTGTTACGGTGCCAATGTGGTTTCCTAGTCATTGAAGTAATTATCTAATTAATGCAATGGTACGCGCTTAGTCCGCCTAAGGCACTTTCGCAAAGGCCGGTCATCGGACGACAGACCAAAACTTATCACCTCGAGCTTCTCCGTGCTGTCTTGCTGTACCCGACAGGGCTCCATAATTGATCCCATTGTAAAAAACCTACCATCTTATTGTGTAAACATTTTTTTTCTCTTTATTTGGGTTAACAAACGATGTACACAATAATATATAAACAACAAACATTTATTAATAAGCAATTGTCATTGTGTCACCAACAACATTAACCACATATTAACTAGACTTATTATGTAGAGAATGATAGTGTATACATGTTTGTATATAATATTGCTTATTAGAATCAAATTACAGTATGTGCAAGGTGTTTTTTAAATATACTAATTCGTGTAGCAAACATAAGGATTATAACTTTTTCCAAACCTTTTTGTAATTGACTGTACATGACTACCTCAGATTTTAAACTGTTGTGCGAGTTGACGACACAAGTGCCATCTCGCACACCTGTGCGAGTTTAAAGTGTGCGAGTTGACGAATAACTCGTCTATGTCACTGAAGTAAAGGTTAAATGTGTTAAAAATTCTATTTAATTTAATCTTTTGCCAGCATTAGTGTGACATAAGGATGTAGCAAACAAGCGTGCTGAATTACGATTATGTGTTGTGTGAGGTACTTTATAAACAAACATTATGGAATGCAATAAAGTATTGAGTATTGAAAATTGCTTTGGAAGGCACGTAAAGCCGCCGGTCCCGGCTGAATTGGCAATCGTTAACAACAACCACTGGGCCCGCGTGGTGGTTTATGGGTCGTCCTATCTGTGGTATTTTCATCTATAGGGAAGGTTCGTGCTTAGCAGTGGGAATCTTAAATGAGCTGGTGACGATGATGAACTAACTGACGAGTGTTCTTATTTATGTTTTTATCTTTAACGGTAAGCACCTGGCTTTTATCTTACCTGAAGTTAAGTCATAATTCCCCAGAATGTTAACTTAATTAACTTAACTTAAACTTTCCCACACTCACACCAATTATCCCAAGAGAAGTTTCGTTATGATACTCGTTAAATGGTTACTAGACAACGGATAAACATACGTAAAATACTTAAATACATACTTATTATACATAGAAAACACCCGGACCCGAGACAATTTAGAAAAACAATAATTTCTAAATTGACTCGACCGGGGATCGAACCCGGGACCTTAGAGATGGCGACCCCATGAAAACCGATGTACAAACCACTCGACCAAGGAGGTCGTTAACTACTACGGAGGCACTGGTTATCTTATCTCTAATATTGGTGGAACACACAACTTCTAAAAGTATGGTGATAGCTAGCCAGGCGGCCTTAAAACATGCCCTATCACCAACCATACCGAGTACAAACATGTACTCCCCGCTGGGAATCGAACCCGGGACCTCGACACAAAAACATTTAGTTTATTTAAAATGTACTCCAGCTTAGTTTGATTTATTAAGTAAAATGATATTGAAATGAAACCACTTTTACGGATCTGCTCGCGTTTATTTTACACATTACTTATTTAATGTTTATCCTGACGTTTCGAACCCTTTGCAGGGTCCGTGGTCACAGGGAGACTGAGGTGTTGGTCATCTCATAATTAGTTGGTAGCTTGTTTACCCTCATTTAAATTTAATCAGGTGCGTTCCGTTTTACGCAGAAAAAGCTTACAGTATCTTTTGGTCTGGCAGTATGGTGTCGGGGCTGGGATTCAATATTTTGTATGATGGGATCCCAGGCTGGTGGTAGATTCCATCCATCTTCTCTGTTAAAATTAGGATGTTTTTTAATTTCAATAGCCTCGCGTATCATCCTGGGGATGAATCGTTGTTATCTAGCGAGTATTTGTGGTTTATCAAATCTGATGTAATGGTTGGGCCCCTCTAGGGAATGTTCGCATACAGCAGACTTATTTTCGCGCCTATGCTTGACGTCGGCTATATGTTCTTTAACACGGGTTCCTACACTTCTCTTTGTTTGCCCGATGTAAGAGAGCCTACAGTCGCAGTCCAGTTTGTACACGCCTGCATCTTGAAGGGGTATGTTGCACTTGACAGGTCGTAAAAATTGGTTGATCTTCTTCGGCGGCTTGAAGTAAGTGTTGATTGAAGCTCGCTTTAAGATATGTCCAATCTTGTCAGTGACACCTTTCATATATGGAAGTACAGCAGGTTGGCGCTCGACTGTGGTTGGTTTATTGCGTTTTCTGTGACAAAGCCGTTTACTTTCAGTTTATTATCCTGTAGTACGTGCTTGACATGCTGAAGCTCAGCAGCCAGGTGTTGGGTGTCACAGTTGTTTCATTTCAATGTGTAGTGTTCGCGTAAACTTTAGAAAACAAAATGATATTGGTTCAAATACCAAATTGTCGACAATGTTGTCGGTAAGATCCCTGTGCTGTGGTCAATAAACGTCGTCGTTATTAATTAACTGAAGTACCTAACTATCTGCCACTCGTATATTTTATCGTGAGGTTGTTTAAAGCACGCGGGGTTGGGCACTGACGTTTTATCGCCCATCCAAGCTAAATATAGAAAGTAGGACAGGATGTATCTGTACTCAGGTCAAGTAGTCAACCTGAAATGACTCTTACGTTGATGACATAAAGTTGGTACCAGAACGTCGCGACCAACGCTAAATGTGCTAATTCGAAAAAGGATTTATGCGTTCTATCAATTGTTTTATAGTTTGCCAAGATGCGAATTTGTCAAATTTGTAAAAAGAGGTATAAATCATACGTTTATAAGTTTTTGGCGGGCAGTTTCTAGTTATAGTCTATGGACGGACTTCTTGGCGGGAAAAGTGAAGAGTCATGTCTTCGGTATTGTTTTATTTTCTAAAATTTCAAAAAAGTCGAATATTAAAGTGAAATAATGGTGGATTCGTAAGTGCGCATGAGTGTTAGCAAATTAAACAAAACAGTGCAACTTCACTTTTCAAATTCTCTTAAGAAGTCCGCCCGAGGACTTAGTAAAGCCCCACATCTTTACTGAGATACTCGAGGGGTTGGAGGGTATATCATTTCTCACTTTTTATTTCCATTAACATTCATCATCATCTATACAAGAAGGAAATATTGTTTATTTATATATTACTTGTAAGAAAAAGTGACCATGAGAGAGTTTTTTGAGTTTTTTCATTTTGAGTGGGATTGGGAACGGTACTTAAAAATGTATGTACTAAGATTGTACAATTCAGTACCAATTTCTTTTTTCTCCTTTTATAGCCAGTATAGATTCCAGTATAGATTTTAGCGTATATATAGCCCAAGTACAAGTGTATAGATTTTATGTTAGTATCGTTATAGTTTACCAAATGTTAATAAACTAAGGTTTAGTTGGTTTAAAAGTTAAGCATAATATTGTATTTTTTATGGAGCAAATATTGACTTTATTGCTGGTTCCCGATAATTAACCTACTGCATTTTTAACCGGTGTGGTGGTAGAGCTACTATTAATAACATAATAGTACTGAGAGTGAGCTGACTTTTAATAAAATATATTTTAACTTTTCTTCACTTTAATAAATAATTTTAATTTTATATCCATTCTTGTCGTTTTTTATTACCACTTGTCATAGTATTTACACACTAAATAATGTTCATTCCAATCATAATGGCACAAAATGTAAATACGCAAACTTATAATTGAATCTTGTGTGGCACCCACAATCCCATACGCTAAAAGCATGAATCGCAGGATTCGCTGTCACTTTACTATCTTGGATTATGATTCCGGCATATATAAAACTAACCCCTAAATAAACTAATCACAAAAATTAACCAAGTGATTCGTAGTACTATAAGTCCTGATTTTTATGAATTAGTAAGGGTTACCCTATAGAAAGATAGGTTTCACCAGAAGAGTGAGATAGCTACATAATACTTGCTTTTTCTACTAACAGGCTCTCCAGTTATATCTACAGCTTCATGCTTAAAATATTGTTTATGGAATAAACAACAGAAAAGTAGATATATCAAATTGAAAATAAACATTTCTTAATTGAAACAAAACTAGGTATGCAACATTAAGCTTTTCTAAAAGATCGATTCCTATCAAACACCGATGCCAGTATCCTATCTCTTTCAGATCAGATAATAACACCATAACTTTTTGACCGAAAAATAATGGCTTCCGAAATATTTACCCAGTATCAGTATTTACCCAACCCTATACATGACGATAATGTTTCAATGGTGCACTGGTTAACGCGCCCGGTCTACGATTGCTGAGGTTAAGCAATTTTCTCAAAGGCCGGTCATCGGATGGGTGACCAAAAATATATCATCCCGAGCTCCTCAGTGCTTGAAGTAAAGGCACGTAAAGCCGTTGGTCCCGGCTGTATTAGTAGTCGTTAACAGCACCAATCCGCACTGGGCCCGCGTGGTGGCTTATGGCCCATTCTCCCTATCTATCCATAGGGAAGGCCCGTGGGGACATGAAATAAGCTGGTGATGACGCTATATTACTGTATCAAATTACCTAACGTTTGTTTTTCAGCCAATAGGTTTCCTTTGTCATTCCCACACGGCAAAGACTTATGGATTCCGCGCATGCGTCGCTGCATCCGCCTGATGCAACTATTTAGTTTGATTAGCAAGTGTCATTACGATAGACTGACTAGTCAACGATGAAAGTGGGCTTGCAAACATGATCGAGGCTTTATTGTTGAATTTACAAGAAAGAGTATAATATGAAGTTTACGCAAACTACTAAGGTATAGGTTTCAAACGCTTACCTTGGGGAAAGAGGAGCACGATGGTGCAGGGGTAAACGCGCTCATTCTGCGATTTTTTTTAATATTCATAGCTCGGCAAATGACTCCACTCCACCTGATGTTAAGTGGAAGCGGAGTCCAGACGCAAGGACAACTGGTGCAGCGTGAAAACAACGCAGCATCAGTCACCCTCATCCTGCCGGCCCACATGGTGCCTCTTCACGCCTTGTCCATGTCATAGGAAGGAGGGAAAGCGTGTGCTGGTAGACTATTCCATCTTTAAGTAGCTGAAGTTAAGCAACTTTTGCAAAGGCAGGTCATCGGATGGGTGACCAAAAATATACCATCTAAAGCTCCTTCGTGTTTCGGAAGGCACGTAAAGCAGTTAGTCCCGGGTACATTAGAAGTCTTTAGCAACCGTCACTCCGCACTGAAGGTGAAGGCTCGAGCCTAGGGTTGCTAACCCTACTATACAATCTGTATTGGCATGCACTGTACAAACTTTAGGGGTGGAATCCACACTCAAATATACATAATAAAAAAAATACTTAAAAAATTCCAAGCTCTCTTTCTAGTTTAGAAATGGCAGCCCTTAATAATTTCATGTCTTCGATTTTTGCAGGAACTTAAAAAAGGTGAAACTAGTCGCAAGTAAATAACAATCAGTAAAGTAGCCAAAAGTTCGAATATTAATAGGATAAAAAACAAAAAAATTACAAGAAAACCGCAAAGTAACCAATTTACTACGTGGAGTTTGAAATTTTTTAAATATTTTTTTTATATTTGAGTGTAGAATCCACCCCTAAAGTTTGTACAGTGCATGCCAATACAGATTGTATTATATAGTATCCTACTATTTTAGGTGTCTAACTATTATTATTTAGAAAATATATTGTAGTAGGCGAAACTTCTATATTTTTACTATAGTTTTCTGTGATGAACACAAAGTGGAAAGATGAGCGCAACAGGGCCAGTATCGGTCTGATAAAAGAGTTGATGTTTTGTAACTTAAAATTAGATTGTAATAATAGTTACGAAGCATTCCTTAAAAATAAAAACCTATGAATAAAAGCTCAAAGCAGAAAAAAATATTCATTTAAGAAATAAAATAATATTTCTAATAATATACTAGTTATATTTTTTCATTAATTCCCCTACCTACTATATTTGTATGGGTACTGAATCCAAAAATACTATATTTGGCCTAAAAAAAGTGGGCAACCCTACTCGAGCCCCAGCAGTGGGGACATAAATTTAGTGGTGATGATGACGTTTACCTTTATACCAATAATTTATTTTAAACGTCGGTTATATACTTATAATACTAAGTTAACGTTATAGAATTGCAGATAAAACTTCCGTTCCACACTACAGCTAGGGTTGGCTGGAAGAGATCTCTTCTAGAGATAAGCTCACCTTTGTATATGTCTTGTATAACGTCTGTTTTAATGTCTGTTATATGTGAATAAAGGATTAAAATTTAAAACCCGCACTAGGCACTCTGATTGGACTATAGACTTACTATTGGCTACAGACTTAGAAGACGAATCGAAATTTTGACTACACGCACATTTATTGATTTAGGATCACTACAGATTGCATAATGTATATGTAATTCAGCATTGTTGAAAGAAATGCATGAAGGGATATAACAGGGCCAGTAATACCTATCCGTTAAGAGAAACGTACATAAAGTACTAAAATAAATAAAAAAAAAGCAATACCTAACAGGATAGCGAGTGTAGATAGGTACTATTTTAAACATAGTAAAACACATTGCAAAACATATATTTACCATATTTCAAAAACAGGAAGTGGACCCAATTTTTTTGATGTTTTATCATTTATTCAGTTTAGGCTACAAATAGCTCTTATAAATGTCACTACACCATCGGTTCGTAAGTCTACACAGGACGAGAGATCTTGTACTGAGAAGAACCGACAAGAATCTCAGCAAGGGCATTTCTTATCTCCCTTTTTTACAGCAATGAGATGGCAAGCATTGAAAGAAAAAGAGAGAGAGAGAGACTGACAAACAGGTTAATGATGACAATGATTGAAAAAGCAATGCAATTTATTCACAACAAACAAAACACTTCCGAGTCACCAGCTGACCTTCCCTCCTTTCTCCTTGCATTACGCAATTGCCATATGACATAGCCCATATTACCATAATCTAGATTATGTCATGGGAGTACTGGAGCTTGAATAATGGCATTTCACCCGAGGTCGCATTCGCATGCAGGGGGGAAGTCACTTGGCACACGCGGCACGTCTGCATTGTCTATGCAGCGCACTTTCCACCAAGCACGCCTCGCCTAGCCTAGAGACTAAGTAGGGCGACAATGGTTTTTAAAACTCCTATTGATACTTGGAAAAAATATAGGCTAGACATCCGCCAAATAACGTGTAAGTACTTCTTTTTATGTTAAGCGAGCGAACGAGCAAACGACGAGCAAACGAGCGAACCACCAGATGGGAAGTAGTCTTTGCACAAATTGAAGCATCTGGCGAGCTGCAAAGCAATAAAGATCTATTCTATTCTATTCTATTCTGCCTATACGTTGTGGACTTTAAGACACACGCTTCTTCAAGAATGCCTCATGTTATATTGCACGGCAAACACTGGTAGCTTTTTCCACTTCTTACAGGTTCGCGGGTTTTCATAACCGCACGCGGGGCCAGCGTTGTGTTGTGGTTTCAGTTACCAAGCCTTTATTTATTTTTGTGGGTAGGCTCTCCTCTCTCCTTGCCCAGCCAAGTTCAAATGTGAGAGGGGCTTATTTATATGGAGGCTCCATATAAATATGTCCCAAATAACCCAGGGTAACCCCTAGCCTCGTTAGATTGCGACAGCATTTTCACTAGTCAAAAAATGGGGGTAACATGCTATGCTCGATGTTGATGATGGTAAGTACGGCTTAATCTAATCACCAACCAAACTTTGAATTAACATTCAATTAATTAATTCAATTCAATTCATTCTGTTGACACAGCATTGTTGTGTTCCGTAAGTTGCAATTCCATCTTGGCATTGTCTTCATCATGTAGAGTTTTGTCTGCCACTTTTTACTTACCTCTTTCGATTTACCAAAAACACCCTGGTATACGGAGGGGCGCTCGAAACTATCCTCGTATACATACACTTACACTTAGACTATTAACATGCATCGTCCACCAGCTCAGCTCGTTTTATGAGCAGTGAAGATGTCATTTGTAATGGAACGCGAAAGTTTAAACTCATACGACAACAACGTCGGCAGTTGCCTTACGTCGGGTGATGTAAGCTGTCCTTCCCAGATCTTTGATAGTGGTGACCCTACTAGGCAGGTCAATGGTGCAGTGGACTACGCGTCCGCCGGGCAGCGCGCCAACCGGCAACATACCGCGCAGACCAGCCGCCACCAGAGACTCTGAGGGACCTTGAAAAGGTTTTACATTACTGAGCCCATAAACAAACATAGCTAACCGCCTCCTTAGTCTAGTGGTTCACCACCAGAATCAGACCTAGGGGTCCCAGGTTCGATTTCCAGCGGCGGTACGTGTAGGTGTACTCGGTTTGATTGGTGGTAGGGCTTGTTTGTCCACCTGGCTAGCTACCACCAGTTATCTAAATATGGCGCCATAACGTCAATGTGTGTTTTTTTGGGCCTTAGTGCAAAACTTGCGGGTAGGCAAGATGACGACGGAGTGAGGCAGAATTCAGTTCCTCTAGACCCTGCTTCTGCTTGACGTAAGGCAGAGCGGAGTTTTTTGCCTAATATTCTATAAAAAAAGGAAAAGGTACCGTCCCCACAAGACGACAAGAATAGATCCTTCAAAGTAGCACACTGTCCCCACGATGAAGACGATCGCTTGAAAAGAAAATGTTAATTGTAAATTGTAAAATAAGTAAAGACAGGTAATGACAACGCATTGCCAGCAGAAACTCGGAAATATTTAACAATTTACTGAGCCTTCGGACAAACACACTGTCCCCCAGAATGAAGACCACTGGAAACGAACATTTCTATTGTAATTTGAATAATAGTAGATTGTACACCAAGGGGATAAAGCACTGTATTATGTCACGGGCGCGATATTTGAATCCTGAGCGTAACGAAGGACTCCAGATTTAACTCCCGAGCGTAGCGAGGGGGTTTTGAGTTGATTCCCGAGCGAAGCGAGGGAATTAAAATGGAGTCCTGAGAGCAGTGAAGGATTTAAGCGCGCCCAAGGCAAAATCAGTTTTATCCCTGAGGAGTATACTCTACTTTTCTCACCTTTTGCGAGACAATAAAAACCAAGGCTACTAGAAAAAGTATTTTATTTATTAAAATACTATTTTCATTACTAATTATATATAATTAGCACAGTAAATAACAATAAAAAGTAAATTAAAAATTAAAATTGATGTTTGATACATTAGTCCAGTTATGTAAAGATATGGTTATATTTTTTGGTACGCTTATGTTAGTTGAGGTGGAATTTATTTGAGTAGCAGCACCCAATACATCAGAACCTTGCGTGTGAGGGTCGTTTGGCACAGTAAAGGTTGGGGAAGGTGGTGCTTGAGGCAGTGGGCTTGACGGGATATATTTTGAGCTAGATGGCTGTGGTGGCAAAGGTTTCCAAGGATCATTAATAATGGACGTAGTTTTCAGATGAATGTTGTCACCAATACGACAGCTTATCTTGTTTTTATTTTGTATGGAATTCTCTATGTAGCCCTCCGCTACTGCATCGGATTTCCAGCCACCATGACGTTTTATCTGGGCCATATCTGCTCCTGAATCTGCCAACAGACTTGCTGATGTTCTCCTCAAACAATGACCCGTATAGAGCTCGGGATTTTGCAATTTGAGGTATTTTGCAATTTCTTTTGGCATGACGCTGATTTTATTCTTGCCAATGACTTGCCTGGTGCATTTGCCATTACTGTAACCGATAAAAAATCGTTGGTGTTTATATTAGAGGGGCGCAGAGCTTGGTACTTTTCAACAATTCTTGCATAATCTTCACGAACTATGAACGAACGTTCTCTATTTGTTTTGGTATCTGGTAAGTTAATCAGCAATAAATCTGCATGTTTTTTGATATCATTGACTTTTATGTTTACGAGTTCATTTCCACGACATGCGCCATTCACTCCAAAAATCAAGGGTACCTGTAACAAAAAATAGGATTGTGAGTAAATAGATAGATACACTACTACATTTTTTGACCTTTATATTATAAAAAAAGCTTGCGACAAAACCTCAGAATGTGTATTTTTTAAATGTGTGCCATTTAAATACCCTTTTATTCAGTAAATATTTTATAGAGCTATTATAGGTAGGTACTAGAAACGTAACTAAAAAGTAGGCAGTACTCATACTTACTTTCATGGCCAGAAAGCTGTGATCAGGAGCCTCATTCAGAAAAGTTTCCACATCTTGCGCTGTCAATACTTTTGACTTCTTTGCTCGATGACCATCTGATTTCCTCTTTAAAAATGCCAATAACTTGCTATATGTATTTATCTTAATGTCGTGTTTGATGCTTATTGTTAACCTGAGCATCGAATAGATACACCACAGGCTGCTGGACTTCTTTGTACACGATAAATACTCGAAATAAACAAGAAGCACTGACTCCGACACAGACTTTGCGCCTTTTGCAGTTTTCCATTTGTGGAAATCGTCGTAAGCTTTCAAGTATTTTTCCTTCGACTTCTCTGGTAGTAGGTTATTAACAATACCTAAGGCGTCTAATTTAATGGACTCCGGAGTTAAATCACTTTCGTCACTCGACATTTTCTTAATGTTTTATTCTATCTTCTTTTGCAGTTTTGTCTGATACTGATTGCACCGTATTGAAATACTCGCCTTTTGTTTTAAGTATTGTTTTTTTTTCGTTCGGCTTGCCGTGGCGTGGCCAGCTCGATTTTCGAATAAGTTCGATTTTCAAATAAATGAGGCGCGGCGCGCGCCGCCGTCCACCTCCTCGCCGTCGGCCACCAGCAGCTGCAGCAGCCGCGCGCCGCGCGATTTTGACGAAATTAGACTTTAAATGCATAACAATAAGAACTAAGAGAAGTGAGAATCAGATTACTGCCCGGCGGGTTATAATGAAATTCAGTACAACATTACACCCCGGCAAAAGACAAGGGCTATAATGATTTACTTTGAGTAAGGTTTGCATGATATATAATGAGGCATTGTCGAGCAGGTGGTGTGAAAAAACAGATAATGACAACGCATTTTCGTCTGCGTGCGTGTGTGTGTAGTGCCGAGCAGATTTCACATACAACCCCATCCGTTTACTCTTCCTCTGTGAAGTTGATATCTATAAGAGTTTGGCAATGTTTCTGAGGGTGAAGAGCTTTTTGGTTTGGGTAGGCCGATCCCAGAAGTCCAATTCTTGTACCAGCCAGAGAGTCACAGTTCTGTAATGACTCAGTTTTTTCTCCACATGCCAAAACATGCCAAACAAGCTGGTTGATAATAGTTAATCAGTTCGTCAGGCCTGCCTTCTATAACCTTCGCATATGAACTTACATCGTCCAAAAACGCTTTCGCCTAAAATCGCCTAGTAAATGTGCTGTTGAAGACTGTACAAGGTTAGCAGCTAATCATTCTCTGTTCGATCACAATTAGTCTGTGTAAATGAGCGACACCGATCACGATCGCGCCCAGTAAAAGTACTTTCGTTCGAGGCCGCATTGTCATTCACGGCCCTACCGCCTGCGCCTGAGCAGCCGCGGGTTGTCGCCGGCCATTTTGTAACCAGCGCTGAGTACTTGGCTCGATTTGCAGAAGTCATTATGGGAGAGCTATTGTTTGTTGTTGTGCGAAATGAATACGGCTAAACGGTTGGGTGGAATCGATGCAAACGTTTAGAACTGTTGATTTTAGATGAGAGAACACAGAAGACTTGGGAAGATTTCTAAGTCGTCCCATATTTTATTGCTGTTTTGACTAGATATACAGGTTCTAACAAAATCAATAAGCGAACGTTTAAGGGCGGTATCTATACATCATTCTGAATACAGTGACAAAAAATGGGCTCCAGTTTTATAGTGATTTTTCAAAGTTCTGTTTCTAACAAACTAAATCAATTAAAATAATGCATATCATGAAACATGCTGTATCTTTACTAACACGCACGCAAGCGTCAATAAAAAGATAGTGTACAGATACACGCACACAACTAAAAACCATTCCAACCATCTTTGTGTGTGTGTAGTACAGCTGTACGGGTTTGGAAAGGGTGTATGTTTTGGTGAATTATGATAATGTTTTGTTGATTATCTGTAACGAGCCTGTAGTTTTGGACCAAATTTGGGGAGCATACTCAGTGTGATGCATAGATGCTCCCCTTAAACGTTCGCTTATTGATATTGTTAGACCCTATAGATAGTAGAGATATAATCCGTTAGCAGCAGTATTCTGCATTGTTGGTTTCCAGATGAATATGAGATTTCATCAAACATAGATGATTCAGAACACTCCTAATTTGTCACATTTTATTGCTTTCTCACCTACGAAGTAGAAACAGAATCCGTTTTAATCCATTTTCTACCACCAATTGCTGCATTGTTATGTACCCAGATAATAATTTATAAGATGCAATAGAATTGCTGAGATATGGCTCAGCTTTCTCTGTAGCAATTAGTGACTCTTTGTTACAGTGTTGATTTACAGTGTTACCGGATTTTTATTTCACACCTTGTACTTATCAAGAGCCCTTACGTGGCTTGCTAGACCGAATTTAGTCAATTTGTTTTTAAGACTTTTGCTATTCATTTCATATGTGTTGATTATCACATTATGGGACAGTGGACTGGGTGTGTGTGTTGATTTTTATTCATCAGTAGGAATAGGAATGGAGATCGTCATAATACCTCTCCTTCTACCTAGGCCTAGGTGTTAAGTAAAAATTGTTACTAACAAAATATGAATTTTAGTGGCTCGAAGTGAATGATTATTATTATTAATATATTCATAATCATCACTACAATACAATGTTCCTCTAAAATTTTTTAAAGGATACTTCAAAAGTATCACTGATGTGTGTTCATTATTCAACAAATAATATATTATAAACTATCTTATTCGTTTCACTCCGGTAACATGAATTGAATATTGTAATATTACATACACGCTCACTAGAATTTTAAATGACCTTGCTTTTATGTAATCCTTAGAAGTCAAACAAAAAGGTGACTTAATTCTTTATATTGTGAGTAAATCGAAAAGGGGATAATGTGTTATGTAAAATACATAATTTGGTAACGTCATAGGTATAAGGGGGTATATATATGATATTATATAGATTGCAAACTCGTGTATAATTATGTAGATATTGACCCATGTGGCTTAGCTGGAACACCGCATTTCATATGGAATAACTATTTATGTTTCGACTTTGCAATTCTGTTTTTCGTCGCTTTGTATTTTTTTTTTTAATATCGAATTCCTATACTTATTTAGTGTCACATAGTTTTTGGTAATTTTTCTAACATTGTAATATATAATTATCATCATCATCATCAAAAGCCTATAGTCGTCCGTCTTCCCACACATGCATTGTTCACCACGCTTCTGGTCCAAATCGGGTTGGTGGGTTTTAACGGCTTCACCGGGACCAACGGCTTGTTGTGCCTTTCGAAGCATGGCATTGCATAGAATTAGTATAAAGGCTGTTATTTTAATCCAAAGACGAAACTTCTAGAAGATAACGAAATATTACCCGTTTAAATGAAAACGTAAACTGTCTAGACTAGAGAATAGCCAGGTACTTACTGACAAGTTTTTTTTTAAATTGCTGTATAATTCGATATCAAACTGATAAGGGATTTAACTTTGAGGTCTAGTTGAACTACCGGTCAGACACAGAGATCTTTGTTATCCATCTGAACAGTCATCTGCATACATAATAATTCAATTACTTATTATTATATTGAGAACTGAGTATCTAGACAAACCTAACATAGGCTTTAAGATACTACTAACCGATATTTGTAATTATATTTTTGTTGATAAATAAATACATAAATAAATAATAAATACTATATAATAATATTTTATATCCAATAATATTATATAAAACGAGTTCAATTTAGTTTAGGAAGGTTAAAATAATAAAATGTTGGTATTAGTTAAATGTTTAAACATTTCATATTTCTTTATTTAGGTTTGTCTTAAAAACGGCAGAATAAAACGCATACAAATTTAAAAACATAGACAGGTATGCTCTACATTGTTTATTGCTCCTTTTTATTGTTATTATTAATTGAGGAGCTCGTTGGCGCAGTGGTTAACGCGCCCGGCCTGCGACTGCTAAGGTTAAGCAACTTTCGCAAAGGCCGGTCATCGGATGGGTGACCAAAACTGTATCATCTCGAGCTCCTCCGCATTTCGGAAGGCACTTAAAACCGTTGATCTCGGCTGTTGGTTTTGTCGCTATCTCAATTTCTCTCCTAGAAGCTCTTTATCAATGTTTATATAATTTTTAACGCAAATTTTGTTGCGAACAAATTATAAAAACACAAATGTTGAAAAGCCAAAGGCGCCCATTGAATGGGCGCCTTTGGCTTTCAAAGTAAATAGTGTTGAATAATTTCGGCGGGCTGGTTAGAACCACGATAGCTCAATTGGAAGAGCACCTGACCCGGTATGTCAGAAGGGTGCAGGTTCAAACCCTGCTCGTGAAATTTTTTCAACATTTGAGCTCTTTATCATTTCATACTATTTGCATTTTAGTTAAATAAATAAATAATAAATAAATAAATACATTTATTTGCTTAAAACACGGTATTATATGGGTTTTACAAAAATTGGTAAAGTGCACATGTTTCGCCATTAATAAAAATAGCATGCAAATATAAATTGAGTTTAAACAATATCAAAGTTAATATGTCAATTTATTAATACATTAAAAAAAATTAAATTAAAAAATTAAATTATCAAATTAAAACATTAAAAATCATTATATAAAAATAAAAATAGATATGTATTCGTTATTCGCTTCTGTAAATAAATTATTTTATGCTATAATAATAGAATGTTCAACTAACTCCTAAAAAAAAATGTATATCATAAAAATTGTTCTCTTTGAGCCATTTGTACAGTTTATTTTTAAACATGTTTGTATTGAGCATTTTAATATCCTTAGGAATCTTATTATAGATTCTGACACACATACATAAGCAACTTTTTTCATACTTATCCGATCTTGGTATATCATTAAATATCATTCTGTGAGGGTCTCTCAGCCTAAAATTATTGACTTTTTTAAACAATTCTAATTTTTTATGACAAAGACAGCAACTTCGTAAACGTAAAGTGACGGTAGTGGTAACAATCCAAGACATTTAAAGAGAGGCTTACAGGACTGATCTGGCAATACTCCACATATAGCCCTGATGCACTTCTTTTGTGCAACGAAAGCTCTATTTCTAACCGCACTGTTACCCCATAATATGATACCATACCGCAAAATAGATTCTATATACGCGTGATAGGAAATAATGGCAGCTTTCTTGTTAGTTACGTCCCTTACACGTTTGAGGGCAAAAACGAATCTATTTATTCTACTGCACAAATCTATACTAATATTATAAAGCTGAAGAGTTTGTTTGTTTGTTTGTTTGTTTGTTTGTTTGTTTGTTTGTTTGTTTGTTTGTTTGTTTGTTTGTTTGTTTGTTTGTTTGTTTGTTTGTTTGAACGCGCTAATCTCAGGAACTACTGGTTCGAATTGAATAATTCTTTTTGTGTTGGATAGTCCATTTATCGAGAAAGGCTTTAGGCTATATAACATCACGCTGCAACCAATAGGAGCGAAGCATCAGTGAAAAATGTTGCAAAAACGGGAAAAGAGCCTAAAAAATTAAAAATGCTGCCGAAAGTCACTATTCCACGCGGACGAAGTCGCGAGCACAGCTAGTTATCTATGTGCATTTTCCAATTTAGATCCTCATCTATAATTATACCTAAAAAAATTAAATGTTTTACCTCACTTATTTTTGGAACATTCAAAGTAAAGTTATATTTTCTATGCTTTGATTTATTAAATTGGATATAATATGATTTGTCAAGATTGATTTTTAAATTGTTTGCATTAAGCCATTCGATTATCATGTCAATAGTATTGTTAACGTCAGATTCGTGGTTTCCTAGGGAGGCACTTTTTTTGACGTCATTCGATGTCACAATAATGGATATATCGTCCAGCAGGCTTAAGCAGGCTTGTGCTCTATTCCTTAAATTACTATCCTATTTGCTATTATAATCTGTTGCTAATAAAAATATTCATTTTTGTTACAACCTTTATCTCTACATTCTAGTTTCTGGGTCTTATACTATTTTTATTGCACACTCCTGATGCCCCATTGCATAGGTAATCTACACACTATTTTATTACGTCATTTTAACCTTTAAATAGCACTAACTTAGTGCTCTATCTTTGCTTAACTTATCTCATAATTCTATGACTGTATTGTTATCCGCAGAAGAACAAAGGTAACCGACATAGCCCGAAGAGTTGCTAAGCTCAAGTGGCAGTGGGCAGGGCACATTGCTCGCAGGACTGATGGTCGCTGGGGCGGGATAGTCCTGAAGTGGCGACCGCGTACCAGAAAGCGCAGTGTGGGCAGGCCTCCAGCCAGGTGGCCCGACGATCTGGTGAAGGTCGCGGGAAGCCGCTGGATGCGAGCAGCACAAAACCGATCGTTGTGGAGATCCTTTGTCCAGCAGTGGACGTCTTTCGGCTGAGATGATGATGATGATTGCTACCAAATCATATATTTACAATACGTAATTATTTTAACATACTCCATGGTGGCGGAGTGGTTCGCTTGGTTTGATAACTGGAGGTCCTGAATTCAATTCTCTGTTCGGTCAATGTTTCCGATATTTTCGATGCATATCCCAGGATTGTGTTAACCAACCTGGATTTGGTAAGTGGTGATTAAGCCCATACTGATTGAAGGCCAATACCCAACATTTATAGCGATTACTTGTTTTGAAGATAGTGGCTTTTAATGATAAACATTCAGATCTTGCTAAAGCATGCTTGGCATTCTGTGAGCGAGAAGTATAAAATTGGTGTCCTTATAATTGTGTATCGTTACAAAAAACACAAATGTTGAAAACAATTCCACGAGCAGGATTTGATAACGGGTCAGCACCTGACCCGGTACCTATGTCAGAAGGGTGCAGGTTCAAATCCTGCTCGTGGAAATTTTTTCAACATTTGTGTTTTTGTAATTTGTTCGCAACAAAATTTACGTTAAAAATATATAAACAAAACAAAAACATTTTATTGTGAATGGTCTTGGTTTAAACTGTATTGTTGTACAATTCAATGTAATATTACATTGAATTACTTAAATAAGTACTCACATTTTATATTTTATAATTTTATTATATTTAGTAATTAGTTAGGTTTAATACATGGCATAGAAACAGCTGTTTTAATTAGATGTGTAGGTATAAATGTATAATTTATGTTAATAAATTAGTATTAGGTGCACGGTGTGGCCGTCTGTAATTAGAGTTATATGTATCTAATAACTTTTTATTAATAGTTTGTAGTTTTTCATGTAACTCAGTTGATAGTCCATAAATAAATAAATAAAGTCTAATTACTAAGTATCATCGTTCCCAAATAGCGCGATTGGGTGCCAGGTCATTACCGCAGCCGCGCGACTTGCGCAAACGCAGTTGAAAATTCTTGTGCATTCTTCTCGTTCGATTGGCAACTGTCTGTTACTAGGCGTTGCGGCTTTGGTGACGAAAAAGGGTAATTTAAACTCCTTTGGATTTCAATGGGAGGAGACAAGCGGTTAGCGCGTTCCGGTAACGATCGTGATTGCTAAGTAACTTTTGACATGGATGGACTCGAATAGATGGTAACGTTTTAATACCGCATGAGCCACGAACTGCGCAAAGGGTTCGAAAGGTCAAGATGAAATAGTATTTATTAAAATAGATCTGTATTAAGTGTTTAATTTTAATAACTGGGTATAAATAAAAAAAAATTCTTTATAAATGATACCTATGATAAAAAAAAAAGAAATTATTTATAGATAGGTACACATTATCATTATAATTGACTAGAGTTGAGATTTCGGTTGACGCATCTTGTTATAATTTTTATAAAAAGTGTAACCTAAAGGTATACCACGTTTGTTTAATAAATAATTTGAAGTTGAGTTATAAATAACATTCTAACTTCAGCAACATTACCTTTAAAAGAAATTAATAAAGTTTTACATAATAGAACACTCTCTTGTAAAATTGTACTTCGATTTATCGATTTATAATTTTTCCTAACTCCTCCTCTTGCCTTGTCACCTAACTCCCGATATTGCAAGCTCGACATTCGCCGATAAAACCATCCAATGCAGATACAATACAGTCGCTCATTACATAATGGTTGATTAAGCGGCGTGATTCACTGCGACTGCCGGTTTTTTGCGCGCGCGCAGGGTGTTGCACCCACCACGTGCTCGGCGCGGGCGTCGAACCCACACCACATCTCCTAAAGGAATAGCATGCGCCTGCGCAGCCTCGCGCCACAACACCTGACTTAGCGTGGAGACGGCTGAGTTGGGTATGTGCAAGATAAAACCTCATTGGAAAATTGGCGGGAAATGTTATGTATCTGTGCTGTGTTAAAATAATATTTAATAGAAAATAAAAAAAAACGGAACAAAAAACAACAATTTGCGATAGATTCGTAAAGTCATTAAACTTTTTAGAAGGATTTGTAGTCGAAAATTTAGATATAAACTTTATTACAGTAACATAATTACAGAATTCTGTTACTACGTCTGTAAATGACTGCTAATGCTAAATGTAGTTTTTAAGTGTCTTGTAAATGAAGTAAATGTAATGTGTATTTTTTAATTCAACTACTTAGGATCTTATCTCTAGCAGCCGGAACATAACATGCTACTAACATTGATGTTACAGCGACATATTTAGATAAGATAGTGGAAGCTAGCCGGGTGGACTTAAAACAAGTCCTACTACCAATCAAACCGAATGCAAAAACGTTCGCTGGGAATCGAACCCGGCACCGGGGTCTAAGACCGGTGCTCAACCTTTAGACCATAGAGGCGATAGAAAATTTTATAGTAAATGGAACTGTTCGATTGGTTCCCCGTTCGACCCCCAGTTGCGCATACTGTACGCTTTTTTCGCGTGCGCAGTGTGTCGTAGATGGCATTAATGATGTCAACTTCGAATTAAGCGCCATTTTACGTAGACGTGCGGTGATTTAGAAAAATTAAGCCCGACTTAGTACCTGCCGGTTTCTATTCGCAAGTTAAACTTTAAGCTATTTTATATTTTCCTTTAAAGTAAATCTTAGAATTACATTTAGAGCCAGAGCTTTATTTATTATTGTGGGTTTAGAATACGTTACTAAGCTGTATTAATTTGTTAATGAAATTGATTGAGGTATGCGATTTCTTTTTTATTTATAGTGGTAGGTATGCGAGTTGCTTTAAATTTAGCGTAACTTGAAGGGGCTTACAATTCTGACATCTCAAATCAGTGTAATATTCGTGGGAATCTTTAACTGATTTAAGAAATCTAGATAGAGAACTGTGTATTTATAAGTTAATCAGCTTTAGTAGCGTCCCGTATCGAAACCCCAACGCTTTTCCTGCCAAAGCTTAAAGGCGTTCGAGATTTGAAAATTAGCGAAAAGGAGTTCGAGATTTGAAAATTAGCACGAAAGAGTTTGAGGTTGTGTTAATTGCACGAAAGAGTTTGACATTAAAAGAGAAGCACGAAGGAGTTCGAAATCGCAAATGACCAAAACGTTCGCGCTCATAACCCCACTGTATAGGCTCATCAAACTCCAACCACTAGCGTACGGAAGAGTTATCGCGGTGCATCGCTTAATAGCGCTAATCGAACTGCGGCTTTCTACACTTCCGCGCGTAAACACAAACAGAACGCCACGTGGTGAGCTCGTTCGCATCAGACATTGCAGTTTTTGCGCGCGCGGGTCAACGACCGCCCGCCAATTAAAACTTCGATATCGAACGCGCTATCGCATCGTTGCAGAGATGCGATTTGCGAAGGAGTTTTGTTAACAATTGATGATGTTGTAATAGACAACTTGATAAATATATTTAAATAAAAATCAATTACTGTTCGTTAGTCTCAAACTCAAAAACGGTTTAACGGATTTCAATAATCTTGTTTTGTTTGCACTTCGCTCTAATACATGGATGGTTTAGAAAAAAAAACAAGGGACAACTCAAAAAAACAGCTGAGATATCAAAAAATTAAATATTGGTAATTTTGTATGGGAATCGCCACTTTGGATTACTCTTAATAGGTGGCGTTCGTGGCACATATTTATTAAAACTTAGACAGGAGAACTTCAAGATAATGTCTGTCGGGTCAGCTAGTTGTTAATATAAAGAGGTTAGGTGTACATAGATAAGTGGGGAATTTTTTTTACAACTTCGTAAATTGATAACAAAACACTTATTTTTTTAAAATGCTTACTTAACAAATTTATTGTTAATTAAAATATACACAACAAAAAAGGAAGATAACTCACTGAACTTAAAAAAAAAACAGAATAAAATTCTTGGGACCGTTCCCATGAGCCCACAGTTGGCCGACATATTTTATTTATAGGTACTTAGTTTTTATTTTTCTATTTATTATTCTGTTTTTTTTTTAAGTTCAGTTGATAACAAAACTATGTTAATAAAAATCATAAATATATACGAGAACGTACTATGAAGTATGTAGATTCAACTTTAATAGCAAACTTGCTATCGTAGATATATCACGGGATATAGCGCGCGCGACATAATAATTAATTTATGTACTCGCTTTTGATGATGATAGAGCCTGAGTACTATTATTTATTCTATGCCGTCTGTCTAACACCATTATTATATTTTAGTATTTCGCCATAACAACCATGTTTGTCGTCATCATAACCAGCTCACTTTGTCCCCACTGCTGGGACACGAGCCTTCCCTATGGATGGATAGGAAGAAAGAGCCATGAACCACCACGCGGACTCTGTGTAGATTGGTGGTTGTTAACGACTGCTAATGCAGCCGGGACCAACGGCTTTACGAGCCTTCTGAAGCACGAAGGAGCTCGAGATGATAAATTTTTCGTCACCCATCCTTTGACGATGAATATATTATTCCTTATTGAAATAATACAGCAACTGAAGCATCTTTAAATTAATACGTGAAGCAAAAACTTTGTACCCCTTTTTACGAAAATTGTGAGGACGGAGGAGTATGAAATTTCGCACACTTATAGTTTATATAGAGAAGGTTATCCGAATATTATTTAAAAAAAATATGCATAAAAATACATTAAATCAATAAAACAAACATCACACACACTACCATGTATTTGACACACACGCATATGTATTTGACACACGCATACTCTTTTCAATTTCAAAAATGGAGCTGAGGAGCGGCCGAAATCTCAATCCAAACTCACATTCTATCTTTTTTAATTTTTCATTGCTTAGGATACAACCCGTGCAGTCTTAATAAAATTAGGGTCTAATTTCGACCACTGGGCGAACACTGGTTTGTCTTAAAAGTATGATACAACTGCTAGAGAAAATATAGCCAGTGCCTCTCAGTAATAAAAGATTCCGGAAGTGCGCTTTCTTAGGCCTCATCATCACCTACCATTATAATCACACATATCAATAGTTAAGTATAACGCAACATTGTGAAAGTTTAGCGACGGTCATCGTCACCACAAACTGACCGGAGGGGTCACTCGGGCCAACAGCCTAGCCATTTTCATTTTCCCCATTTAAGTTTTTGATTGTGTCGGATATTCCATTGTTGTGTCTGTTTTTTTTATTAAACAGTTTATTTAACAGAAACTTTAATCCATCAGACTTGACTAGACTGCCCAGATACTTCTCGGATTATTATTAGGGAAATTGCGATATTGTATTGGCGCCGGTAGTCGACACTTTAAGATCACAGTGTTTAAGTTTTACTGGGTGACTGGATTTTTGAACCAGTCACAAATTACGCTATGATTTCAATTATAAGTGCTGCCTTTTCTCTTTTTCAAAGTCACTGGTAACTTAATAGCAAAGCAAAGCAAACAATTATTTTAAAATTGTTACTTTTTATTTTCAAGTGCTAATTGCTGCACTGAAGCTAATTTAAATAATTTTAAAATTTATAAAATACACATACATATTATAGCGTTGTGTTATCAAATTTGTGGTATTTCATCCATCGGTTGCAATTACCGTTGGATAGATGGCGCACTGTGCCGCTATTAGCACTCAAAGAATTAAAAAAAATAAGTATATATTTCATAGTGTGTTTTATACGTCACTTTTATTTTCATTTCACCCCGGTGAGACTAAAAAATCGCGCCCTGGTATGTAATCACCAAATTACATTTGACAAGTGTGAGATGATTAAGACAATATACCAAAACGCTTGGTCAATATATTTTTTTTTTATACCCACCAATCGTAGATGACTTGATTTCAATGATAGGTCAGACATATATGTATTACGACTTTCAGTAGAGGAAACCATTGTGGTGAATACAAAATAGCACTCACTGTGATACAAATACAGGAGTAACATATCAAAACTATCATTAGTTTTTATATAGACTCTATAAAGGGACGCCCTAAGCAGACGCTAGGGGAACAGAACAATCAACTTTAAACGATTGATGCTTATTGGAGACACTTCAATCAGTTAACGAGGACACTTTCGTATGGCAGTACAGTCGGCATCATAAATATAATATAAAAAAATGTACGTAAAAATCGAAGTCATAACTTCGTAAACTCTACATTTGGAGGCATTGTACAAATATGCACACGAATGCGCATGCACCGGGGCTAGGGACGACCCCGGGTTATGTGGGACTCTCCTCCTCTTCCCTCGTCCAGCCACTAAAAGCTTGACAGGGGCAGGGGAAGTATACCCACTAAAAAACCATCCGTTCTTTGCCACGGGGATGGCCCCGGATCACGAAGCGCAAGCACCGACTACAAATACGTACACATTAACGCCCGTTCCCAATAATCTATCTATCTGTTGTTTTGCCTAATAAAGATACAAATTTGACATAAGCTTCATACAAATTATGTCAAATTACTAACTCCAGTAAGCAATACAACAGACAGATAGAATATAGGGAACGGGCGTAAAAGTAACTCCATATTCATTCAAAGGGAGGGGTAACCTTGATAGGTTGATAAATTGAAATTCGAACAGAAAAGTTGACAGTATGTTTATGCTGTTCGAATTTCAATTGTTCGAAAACAGTAGGATGAAGTTTTAATTTTAGTTTGAATAACTGGCGCTTGCAATGCTTTTGCATTAAGCGCAATACACACCAAAGGCGCCGACCTGCCGGCCGGCCGCCGACCTATGTCGGCAACTTTTTGCCAGCGGGCTATAGTTGGCGTCTTCACTCATTGCAAGTCGGAAAACATATAGGCCGCCGGGTCGTGTCGGCGGGCTGTGTCGGCGGGTCGGCGGCTTTGGTGTGTATTGCGCTTTAGAATGAAGAGACAATTCCTGAATCGAGTAGACATAAGCAACTTGCGGGTCGGCAAGGCGTGGAAGGCTAGGGAGAAACAATCCTGCTTCAAAAGCAGCCCGCATCTGGACTCTGCTTCTACAATCGGGTAGACCGGAGTAGTTTACCAACTCCTACAAACAAAAAACATGAAACAGTTAACGATTCATACCGGAATTGGCAGTGCGGATTAAGGATTGGAAGACTCGTTTGAAAAGCTAGATTTATAGGCGGCCATTAGAGCTCGTCGTGTCTTAATTATCAATGTACGCAGGAAATTCATTAATTCATGTGTTAATCACTTTCTTCCGTGCACAATTCAGTAGTCTGCAAGCTTTATTTTATGATACTGACGAAAATGTTATTGATGTGAATACTATGATTTTAAATTAGTAAATGACTTATAGACTGTCTCGCTGCTAGTGATGCAGCGAACCTTAATTATACCGGACCGCCGGGTCGCGAACCGTTCGGTTTAAAAATACCGAACTGTTCGGTACCCGGCTGAGCCGACTCGGTATTCATCCTTACAAAACTTGTGAAAAAGCTTATTGCTACGCCGTCTAGTTTCGTGTATTCGGAACGTCTGTTTTCAGAGGCTGGGTTCGTATACGAAGAAAAAAGAAACCGGCAACTTGATCCCAAACGCGCAGAAGTATTTGTTTTCTTGCGACATCATTTGCCTCTTATTGATTACAGCTAATAGCTGTAATCAATAATAAAAATACTAAAATGTTGTTGATAATAATATAAATAAAAATTACATAAGATTTCGACATTTTGGGCTCAATTTTACGATCAAATCATTATTTTAGAAAGGTTCAGAGGTTCGGCCGAACCGCGGGTCAAGGTTAGGTCCTCGGCCGATCTTCGTAAAAAGTGCCGAACCTGCCGGGTACCGAACCTTTACCGGGGCCGAGCCGCAACTCTACTCGCTGCTGGGCAAAAGGCCTGATAAGTTGATACTTGATATGATTTACCTCGCTCGCCAAATGCGAGTTGGTTTTTACAAACCCGGGCTAAGCACCAAAAAATCAAAAACTCGCTTTGTAAAACCTGGAAATTGAACTGACAGGACCTCCATCCACCGGGCCGGGAAATAATAATAAATCTTAAATGGAATACATACAAAATTTAAAACATACTTATTTATATCCAACAAACAATTTAATTTCGATATTATTTTATCCTGACGTTGTAAACCCTTCAGGGTCTGTGGTCACAGAGACACTTCACAAAATCTTTATGGTTCCAATTTCCAACTGATAAAATAAGTTATAAAAAAAACACTTTGCTTTTAAGCCAAAAGCGAAATAAACAATGGATTCACAATCCGATTTTACACAAAAATAAACACTCACTTTGAAGCGGTCGAAAACTAGATAAACGTAGAAAATAATAGTCCGTTGACCCTCCCCGATATCTATAAAAAAGTCGTTGCTCCAAAATTATTAGCGTATTTTATGTTTTCCTAAGACATGTGATTCTTAATTAGCGTTGACACAGAGCGTTTACCTTTGCCCAGTCCCGCCGGGCACATGCTCGTTTCGTCACGTCTCGTCATATCACGCCGCGTCAGGGTCGAAATTTGGCGAGCCCGAGTTCGTTAACCGGTCAAACATTTTGCGACTATAAAAAAAATCTGCAATCCTCCTATTATGATGTCACAACTTGTTTAACGAGTTACGCGAGCATTTTATTTTTAGCCGATACTTTTTCCGTCTATGTAATGCCGAATGCCGACGAACGTGGATACATTAAACCAAACAATCGACAAACAACGCAAATTCAATCCAATCAAAGCTTCACTATAATAATGTGATGATAAAAATCATAATTTGCTTTATAATCGACGTAACGATGGAGGTCGGTATTCGCATTCGGAATTTAAAAAAGCCAAAATGGCGATCCTCTTTCCTATGTACGAGTACGTCGACGCGCCAAAATAAACTGGCGGTCGTTCATTGACCCGCGTGCTGACCTGCGGTGACGTCACGTGACGTAGCAGCAGTGACGACACAAGATGGCCGACGACGCAATGATCACGCCCGCCCGGTGCGTGCACTCAGTCTGTTGCTATGATGATTTAATTCAATCATTTCAAGGTCCGTTTTTGCTTACATTTTTCGGATAAGGTGCACGTTTCGTATCTTTGATTTACTCGTACTCGTGTGGTTCATTAGTTTTTGTTGCTGTAATAATGTCATTGTGCGTATAATAAATCGATGCTTTTGATACGCCAAGTGATGTTTTCCTTGTTACTGGTTTAGGCAGATTTTCATAAGCTTACAATTATGTTCCTTGTTTCTTTTAACATTTAACGTGAATTAATCTTGACATCAATATTTGATAATGTCGTAATATTTACTAAGTGTACAAAAAAACTTAAACTGTTAAATTTTTTTGTTTGAAAACCTAAGGGATTATCCATTTTTTTTGGGATTCATTATCTTACGCCCTTAGCCGCATGAAGTTACGGATACGGTTAACTGTATGCATAATAGTATAATCCCCGTGTTGGGCAATGGCCTCCCCCATTCCCGTCACTCCTCACTTCCTATTTAGCGCCACCGTTTACTAGTCAGTCTTTCTCAGAGGCGTTGCGGCTCATCTCGCCGCCTCCATCAGCTAAGCAGCTTAATTAATCAAAATATGTTATTGTTTTCTAAAGTTAACACTACTATTGAAATGAAACACTGTGGCAGCCTCCCTGTGACCACGGACCATGCAAAGTGTTCCAAACGTCAGGATAAACATTAAATAAGTAATGTGTAAAATAAACGCGAGTAGATCCGTAAAAGTTGTTTCATTTCAAAATATGTTATGTTTAAAATATCTGCAGTACACAAACTTCGTAATTATGTCTTACATTACCTACATGTTTTAAGTTCAAATATGGGCTTATGCCCTTGTGCTTTGGGTTGCGAGTGAGATCGCATCACATTAAGCAACTTTAACAATGCCGGGTCATCGCATGGTTGACTAAATTAAAATCTCTTGAGTTTGAGTGAAATGATTTGGAAAGCGCGCTAAGCCGTAAGTCCCGGTTGTTAAAGTCCACTAATCAGAATTGTGCCAGGGTGGTGGGTCATGGCCTGATCTCCCCAGGTGATATTAGTTCTGACGAATATATAGTTTATAATGTACCTCTCTTTCTGTTACCTGCACTGAAGAACAGTGACGTGGCTTGACATGCCGTGCCGTTGAGTGGCAACCAATTTGGCTGTGTTATTTGCAGTTTAATTGTCTCTAGTTAATCTTCTTTCTTATTTTAATATTTTTTATGCACCAAAATAAATGGGTTTGTTTTGTATTCTACTGTAAGTATGTCATTTTATTACCATTTTGAGACAAACAGAAATTTCAAACAAATTAGATATGCTCGAACGAGAAATGAAAACAAAGGTAAGTGGGACACAGACGAAAATCATTTTAAGAGTTCCAAGTTTTAACTTAAGGTTTGTCTACACAACTTTTAAACCTAGGCGTACTTGTTTTTTATATCTGCTTATAACTTGCTTTAAAGACTAGTAAGTTACTCGGTGAGGTTAAAGTTGAGATTTTGCAGGTTAAGCAAGTTTAGTTATGTAGGGTCACCGAATGACCTGCTATCTAACAATAACCTTATTTATTGTTCGCCACATTATTTGCGTAAAATTATATTTATATGTAAACTTAACTTAATTTAATTTTTTATTTTTATTTTATGTTATAAAATTTATCTGTACATAACTTAGTCAGCAGAATAATAATAACAGTTAACTCAATATAATTCCGAATTTTGTGGGTAAATGCGAGAATGTTTGCTATTTCAAATAGTCCTGAAATCTGAACTCTGTTTAACATCAGGTAGAGCTGTGTATATCAATCGTTTTATCATGTACTAGTGGCAGCCCGTGACTTCGTCAGCGTAAACACATATCACGAAGGTTTCCCGTGATCCCGAAAAAAAATGTGAATCCAAAATCCAAAACTTCAGCGCTCTGGGTCCAGTGTCCTTGGTTCAAATTGTGATATGTCGTTTGTTCTTCAGCTAGCCAGTCAGTCAAGACTCCTCTTTATACATTAATTAACTCTATATAATTATATCTAAATTATGTCTTTACATTATTCACACCAATTTTCGAAACAAGGTGTGTATGTCGCCTTATCCGTCTGAAGTTCAAGGAACCGCAAATAGGAAGTAGCCACTTGACCCACTTCACGGGATATTGTTATGTACATGACTAATGTGCAATTCGACGAATGGCATATTGTCAGACAATACCTCTAAATGGTATTCAAATGGAGACATTTCTCGCTTTGAAACATTTAAACGTCCATATTCTGAAAGTTTTACTTGGCGAAATCTGTTTCGAGAAAAGACAGAGTCTGTATGGCTGAAGGTACCGTTCCTTGAACGGATACTATCGTAGAAAGATATTTTTTTCTGATGTGAGTGTGGAAAACAGAATTGAGCAGAGCAGTAAGAAAAAATGGCATTAGTTGGGCCCAGCCTCTTTCAAAACAGATTGTGAGAAACAAATTCCAAATTGATTCTTATCAAAGTCAAAGTTAAAGTCAAATCGTTTATTCAATAAAAGCCTTTACAGCACTTACCTATTGACGTCAAAACAAAGTATAAAAGCTAAACTACTGAATCTACCACCGGTTCAGATTTTGGAAGATCCTTCTAGAAGAGCTAGCAAAAAAATCGGTAGGAGGACTATTGTATGGCGAGAGAAGTGCCTTTAATGGAGTCATCATCTCAGCCAAAAGACGTCCACTGCTGGACAAAGGCCTCCCCCAAGAATATGAGGAGTGTTTGCCGTAATCGCCACGCTTGGCAGGCGGGTTGGCGATCGCAGTAGGTTGAAGGTAACCTCAGAGAGATGCTGCTGCCCATCCTCTGGAATGGTCCCTTAGTCGGCTTTTACGACATCCAAGGGAAGAGATGGGGTATGGGGGATGGGGGATGGGGGTTTAATGGAGTAAGCATCTGCAATTCCCCTGGTTTTGCGGGTGTCCATGGGCCGCGGTGATTACTCTCCATCAGTTGACCCGCCTGCTCGTTTGCCTCCTTCTTTTATAAGAAAAATAAAAAAAATCATAAGCTATAGTTAATTATTTTCTTTGCTGGCTTGCAGCGTAAATCACAAAGTACTAGAAAAAATTAACGAGTCTTTTAGGGTGGCGGTAGCTTAGCGGTCACAGCATTGGACCGGTGATCCAAGAGTCGTGGGTTCGTTTCTCACTGGAGCTTCCTGAGACAGGTTGATTTAAAAAAAAAATTGTATCTTGTTTATTCTTTGGGATCGAAGCAGCGCTTCCTGGTGGCAACTGGGGAGAGCCAAATTTGCCCTAAATTTCCTCGTGTTCATTAAAGCGATCAAATGGCAAATACCTCGCACTAGGCAATCGGGTCAAAGAGTAGATATATGTATCTCGGGTGACAAAAGAGAGAGGCTAAAATTTTTGTCATACAAATTCAAATTCTCTTCGTTATCGTGATAGAGTGACAAATGGTGACTAATTTCCACGCTATGATATCAGTTAAGAGTACTCCTATTTCTCTTAATCAAGGTAACTTGTAACTTATCTTCGCCACCGAAAATCTCCAACAATATATTTTATCTTAATAATTAAATTGTTATTATTGCAAAAAGTATTATATACTAGCAGTCGCTCGTGGTGTCACCCGCGTGGTTACCATCCTGTGGGAATATCGGGATAAAAATATTAATATAATATTAGTGTGATTTCTTAATGTATTTCATGGCACTTTCAACTTCGAGACCACCGGTGAGACTCAAAATCCCCTTGCCTCAGAATAAGCCTTCCCCCCATTGAGGAGGCGTCGCGAGCGGTTGGCCCACATACCGGTCGTTGTAGTGCCCTCCTCAAGTTTATTGCCAATACCGACACATCCTCACGAAACTAACACTTAACTGAACCCCCTTTAAGTCCATATTGTAATGGAGGTGTTGGACTTAAATGATTGATTACCGCGAGTTAGCATCGCCACAGTTAAGTGTGAGGTACAGTATAATGGTAACTTCATTCATTAATAAATTGTTTAAAGATTTTTATGTGGTGGTTTATGGACGTTCTCCCTATGTATCCATAGGAAAGGCTCGTGCCTAAGAAGTTGGGACATTAAATGAGCCAGTGATGACGATGATGCTTCAATCTTCAGCATTTAGTATCTGAGGGATACCTATACATATTCATAAAGCTTTTATTGTATTTATTAGCTGTTTGTTAAAACCTAAATAAATCTCGGTACAGTCAACAGCAAAAGTAGATGATGTTTACTAGATTTCAAAATTAAGTTTCGATAGTGTAAGTTGGTATTTTCTATATAAATGCAGTCAAAGTCTGCAGGTATCTAGTTGACACTTGTAGGTTTTTCGATATGCGTTTAAAAAGTTTTGATTTTCATATTTTGAAACTTGACCCATCATCAGTTACCTTTTGGTTGACTGTACAAGGTCTCTCGTCCTAAGTAGACTTACGAACTGATGGTATAGTGACATTCATAAGAGCTACTTGTAGCCTAAACTGAATAAATGATTTTGAATTGTGAAAATAAATAGCGGACCATAAAAATAGCACTAGAAACTTATTCAAGAGATTTTCCTGAGATGGCGGTGTTGTTTAAAAAAAAACTTTTTATATATTTCGTCATATTCAACAACAGAGGTTTTATGTTACCATGTTCACTGTTGGGACCTGAAGAGATTTTAAAATGGCACACATGAATGAGATAATTTACGTTACCGATCATTTTGACGTTGACACGCAAATCGTTTGCGGATGATGTCTCTGTTTATCTTTTTCAAAAAGAAGTTTACTTAAGCTTCATGGGTTTACCTGGTTAACCATAAAAAAACCCATTACAAGAGAGAACGTGCTATATTTTCAGAAAAAGGATGAAGCGAAGTTACCATTACATAGAATTTATGAATTTATCAACAGTACTAATTATTAATATTTTATTAACGCCTTAGAGCTCGTTAGTGCAGCACCTAGTGCTTTCTTTATTTATAACTAGTGGCCGCTCGCGGTTTCACCCGCGTGGTTCCCGTTCCCGTGGGAATATCGGGATAAAAAGTATCCTATGTGTTTTTCCCGGTTATAAACTATCTGTATGCTGAATTTCATCTAAATCCATTTAGTAGTTTTTACGTGAAAGAGTAACAAACATCCAAACAAACTTTCGCGTTAATAATATTAATAGGATTATTTAATTTGATTATTTACTGAAACCAACAACAATTCAAGGTCAAAGTCATTTATTTTGTCAAATCAAATTTAAATTATTTAGTGCTTACAACCAAGTCACCTTTTCTTAGACTCGTTGTGATCGAGCAAGTTAAACAACATTCGCAATGCCTTGTGTGTTGTGAATGTCTTCTTGTAAGTTATTGTGCGTTTGATGAGTCCTGAGCCTAGCTGTGGGACTTCCATAGACTAACGATGATGGTTGGCTACAGATGACAGCAACTACGATGCAAAAGCCGTCTACAGCATCACAGTTCTACCATCAAAGCTTGTAAAGGTTGGCAGCTGTTACCTATCAATAATGTAAACAAGAACCAATTTTGCCGGTCCTAGAAGCGAAGAAAATTAGTATCGCATAATGCCATTTATAAACAAGGAAGACAAGATAGTGTCAACGGTATACCTGTGTTGTGAGCCACTGCTAGGGTTGCCTTTGCTACAACTGTCAGTTGCCATGCCACAGATCTACTAATATTATTTAGTCTGTGGTGAAGTGTATTGTATTAATAGGCAGTTATTTGCTCAGAGCAATTAGCTTTAGTTATTATTCTAAGGTTATTTGTTACTAAAATCATGGAATACATGCTAAAATGATTGAAGTTGTTGGTGACATTTTTTCAAAATCTGGCTGTTACCATCATACTTTCTATGTGCGGTTTCGCCTTCGGCTTTGTAGTCGTTTACCGTCAGTTGAAATGAAGGCAAAGAAAAACAATAAATAACAATAAAAAACATCAGCACAGTTAAAAAGAAAAAGAAATTAGGTATCAGAAATGTTTATATCGACGACCACACGCAACCCTACTTGCAACACAGTACACACGCAGTACCGGAAACTTGAACTCGTGTAGGCACAGAACCTACTTGTATAACGAAACCGTGATTGGATCAGCTGTAATCAAATACGGGGAGTTGGTGCAGACGAGAAATTCCATACCACTGAAGACCACGTTGTTGCAGACTGGCAACATAATTCAGACTAGCAACTTAATGAAGACGAGCAACTTCAATCGAGGGGGCGAGAAGAGCTCGATGCACCTCGGTTCATTGTCTCAAGCTACTGTGCCATAGAGCTTCTTTGAATTAGTAATGTGACAGATAATAATTATATTTTTATGGTTTTCTGAAACATTCAAATTTTATTAGATGAACATAGAAGATGGTTGGAATTTATCTCAGGCCTGTGATCATCATTTACATGTTATTAAATCCCCGCCCCATCACCAACTGCTTAACCAAAATGTACATAATAAGCTTATTTAGCGTAAACGGAACGCACCCGATTAAAATAAAAAGACGGTATCAATGCAAGTTACAAATTAATTGGTATCCTTGTGACTGTAGGGTCTACAGTCACAAGGATACCAATTAAAGTAAAGGGTTCGAAACGTCAGAATATACCTAATCAAATCTAAAATGTGTAAAGAAACGCAAGAAGATTCGTAAAAGCACTAGCTGTTTTGTATCTGGACTCCGCTTCTGGTTAATATCAAGTGCGGAGTCATTTGCCTACTTTTCATCATCATCATCATCAACCTATCGGCTATCGCAGTCTTGGACACAAGACTCTCCCAAGGCGCGCCATTGTCCGTTCTCAATTCTGCCAGCCGCTTTACGCAGATCGTCGGTCCATCTGACCAGGAAGGGTCTCACAATGCATTTGCCTGTTCTTTAACTTATCATCTAGCAGAGAAATTTCTATGGTCGTTATGTCATCAAATATTCATGAACCCTAGAACTTGCCAGGCATAGTTATGTGCGGGGTCTATGTAGGCCGACCGTTAGTGTCAAGATATGTTTCGGTACAGAGATTATTGTGCTTTATAGATAAGCGTGGTTGCGGCATAGTGGTTGAATCAAACATCCTGAGAAGGTCGGCACTGCTCTGTTGACATTATTGCGAATTCTATTTCCGCGTACCTATGTTTCTTTAGTTTGAGATGTTGGGTCTTCTGTGTTTAGCAAATAAAGTCCTATATGTAACGTAATTTTAAAATACATATTTATGTCCTTCTTTCTTTCTAGAGTGTATGAATAAAAGCTGCTCTAAGTATTGGCTTATAAAGATTGTTAAGATCCCTTCGGCCGTTAAAAAAAAAAAAAATTTATTAAGGAAACCGAAGTTATAGTTAGGCTTATTTTGATTTAAAATGGTCTAGTTTAATTAGGTTCACCCCTACCTACTAACTTAACAATCTTTATAAGTTTTCTTTAACAAAATCAACGCTGCTGTTAGTGTGTGTAATTCATAAAATGGTTAAAAAAATTAAGTTTCCATAGTTTCGTTTTGTATAATTATATCAATTTAATTTGCATTTTTATATTACTGTTTTGTATTGTTGTATGTTGTATACACTAAATGTGGACTAAGTCTAGCCTAAACATTGTTAATACTTTATATATTATGCCATGACCTGATGGTATTCTGTTCGTGTACCTAAATTAAATAAATATTTTATTATCAAAAGCAAATCCATGTCCGCGCATAATATATTATTATGCATTTTTGTAAGTTTTGTAAAACATAACATATTGTCTAATATTTTTTATTTCTATTCTCATCCCTAGTCTTTATTTTTGTAACGTCAACAGTCAACCATTCCACTAAGGTCATTCAGACCACTCATACCTAACAAGTTAACAAGAAAATATTTCGTAACACACAAACGGATCGCGGATGCATTTGAGACGACCCCTGGCGGCACCTGAGTCACTAGTCATAAGCAAGCTATCAATAACGGTTGACCCAGATAGACCAGTTAGAACCAACAGTTACAGCATCCTGATATGGAGCCTCTCGGAAGGTAACGGAGGTCTGGACGTGGTTGGCCAAGGAGCAAGGGATATTGGAAGAGGCTACGATAAACCACCATTTATTTCAGGCTTGCTTTTGAACTTTCACGCGATGTTACTTGAAATAGTATCGATAGGAGATAAACGCTGAATAACACAGTGTTTACCTATATATAATGAGGTTAAAACTGCGTGATAAATCCCTCCATAATTAGATGAAGAGAGAAAAAACATTATGCTATTCTACTAAGATATACAAGTAAGAGGGAGTACGAGTTTAACATACTATCACATTTTTTTATGTATTCTTTGCTTAAAGGCTATGTCAGTGTTAATAATAAACAAGATTATCAGGCGTGCACGCCTAATGTTACAGTTAAGGCACAGGGCAATTTTCTTCACTTTCAGTTTTGCTTGTTTTTTGGAGTTTTTTCAAAACCTTAATTGTATAGGTATTTTTAAAGTTTTTTTTTTACTTAAATACCTGGTGGAGACTTCGGACCACCACACTGGCACATTGCGGGTTAGTAAGTTTTATACGACAGGGTGTCTAGTGTGAGTTTCGTTTACTATCCGTATTAATTCGATTACGTTTTCGAAAACGGAAATTAGTATGACATTGAAGCAGCGCCTCCTGGCGACATACGAGAGGAGTAAAAGCTTTGCCATACAAATTGTTGTTTTCGTTAATGTGATCGAATTGCGAATAAAACTCGCACTAGGCACCCTGTTCACACCTGCAACGCCTGGCGAGACCATGGCTTGACGTTCCGAAGTACAGATTTGTCAAAAATATTAATTTAATTTATATTAACAAAAAATACTTTAATTAAATAGCGGTTGGTTGGACTCCCCTTATAAACATGGTCCAAATGCTATATTTAATAATATGATCTCTTCTTTGTGCTATCCCAGAAAAATTGGTGATGTCCATTTACTTAAAAAAGCTTAAAAAATATTAGAATTATGCATTTGCCTACAAAAATCGTTACTGTGCCATACAATACAATCATTAATTTTTGTAAAGTATAATGAGAAGAAATATTATTCTCTACTTGTTACCTTTTCTCAGGACAGGGTCTCGTCTCTGTGATATACTTCGTTCTTTGATGATTTTATATCTTTATCTCTATAATATAAATCTTCTGTGCGTGTGTATGAAATTGAACTCCTTGTAAACGGCTGGATCGATTTGGATGAGATTGTTCGTGTGTGTTCAAGTGGGTTCTTGAATGGTTTAGATTTACAATTGGACCCGGTAGATGGCGCTGCAACAGGGGTCCATCATGGGATACGGGTGTTCTTAAGCGGACAAAGTCGCGTCCGGGCCACTAGTAGGTATGTATATATTTCTCACATTTTCTCCTCTTTTGCGACACAGATTACCTAACTATAAGAGGACACTATCTTTTTTTGGTTAGAGTTTAATGATTGACACTTCGCATTTTAAGCGTCACTAGACTTTTTTGGGGACGGCGAGAAACTTAAAGGGTTCCTCAAGCCGAGTGAAACGAAGCTCCGTCAAAGGTTTTCTAGAGGGAACGGCATCACGCACTAGTGGGTGTCCTTGTTCCCTAGATTCTCCGAGGGATTCTGATCGGATAGGGGAGAGGAGGGCACTAGCGCACTGGGGTTCCACTCTGGATGCCCGGCTAAACGCCCCTGGTAATTTAGTAAACCATTTATATTGTATACATATTTTGTTTTTGTAATTTTATTATATTTAGTAATTAGTTAGGTTCAATACATGGCATAGAAACAGCTGTTTTAATTAGATGTGTAGGTATAAATGTATAACTATGTTAATAAATTAGTATTCGGTGCACGATGAGGCCGTCTATAACTAGAGTTATATGTATCTAATAACTTTGTATTAATAGTTGGTATTTTTGAAGTGAAAACTTCTTTAGTGGCGTTGTATACTTTTTTGTAATGGGTAAAAAATGTTAATTTTGCGTCAGGACACGTGGCCTGGTCGAAAATTCGTAAGACGGATGACAGCCGGCGCGGCGTAGGAGAGGAAGTATCCCCCTCTCTTTCTACGGCGCGGCGAAAATGTATGCCTGCGGTTTCGTTTAGGCGGCGCAGGGCGCTTGCGCGAATGTTCAAGTGCTTTTTAATGTAATATAAATTGTCTTGTTTGTGTACGATAGCGCAATAAATAAATATTGTTTCTACCACATAAATGATAGTGCAAGATTATTCCCTAACCATTCCAAAATATCAAAAATGCACAACGTTAATATTCAAGTTTTCACTTCTGCCGGCACTCCCGGAGTGCAACCCGTCGTTTTTTTTATGTAACTCTGTAGATAGCCCATAAATAAATAAATAAATAAACCAAGGAGCCTTATCTTCGTATATTCTTATCACCTGCTGGTATGATGAAATTCAAGTGTCTTCGCGTTAAAGATTAAAAAAAGCACTTCCAGCGTCTCTATTGGCTGTTAACGCTTTATTAGCGAGCTTACTAGAACTGCTTGCGGATCTTACACTTACTTGGATATATTTCTTCGGTTAGGCTAATTACGGCGGCCTGGCGATGGGAACGATTCTTTGTACGGACAAAGAAGTACGATGGACACAGATGTAAGTGCCGGGATAGTGGCAGGTATGTGAGGCTAACAACGGTCAATAGTTTAATTAGGGTAATGGCAGTGTTCATTGACACTTTGAGCCCAATGTTCGACTCAGTTTTCGTTGCTAAAAACCAAAAGCGTGGACTGGTTACGGAAAGAAAACAATACTGTTTGGGGGTGTTCAGTTTTACAATCAACTACCAAACGACATAAAGGAATTCGTTAACATAAATTCATTCAAAAGTAAATTAAGGGATCACGTGTGCGCATTATAACATATTAATGTAATTAAATTACTCATTCCACTATCTTATACTGCTGCGCCAGAAGCAACTGTAATTTTTAATTAAGTTATTTTTAATCTCATTGTAAGAAAACTTTATGTATGTATGAGAAAAAAGTCTTTAAACCTAAAAATAAACATTGATTTTTATTGAAATCTTACGAGATTACAACTAGAAAGCAGATGGTCTGGTCTGTATTCAATTGTTGTAAAGGATTAAAATCAGTTGCCCTATTTTTAGGGTTCCGTACTCTAAGGGTAAAACGGGACCCTATTACTAAGACTCCTCCGTCTGTCTGCCTGTCTGTCTGTCTGTCCGTCTGTCACCAGGCTGAATCTCATGAACCGTGATAGTTAGGACAGTTGAAATTTTCACAGATGATGTATTTCTGTTGTCGCTATAACAACAAATACTGAATAAAAAACATAATAAAATAAATATTTAAGGGGTATGGGGGCCCATACAACAAATCTGATTTTTTTGATCGATATTGATAACGGCAACAGGTAGACGCTTGAAATATTCGCAGAATATTTAGTTATAGTATATTCACTTTAAAAATAAATAATTAAATAAAAATAAAAATAAACATTTAAGGGGGGCTCCTATACAACAAACGTTATATTTTCCAATTTTTTTCTTGGTCTTAATAACGATAACTGGTAGAAACTTGAAATATTTTTGTAGATAATGGTACGGAACCCTTACTATTTATTTACCACCATAAAACCGAGCTCATTCAATACACACTTGCAATAGCAATCGGTATTTATGCGCGGTCAGTATTTTTTTCTTACTCCTACCTTTTTAGACATAAACAGAAATAAGAAAGTAATTACTTGTATAATTTTTATCAATGTTATCACAGTTGCTATATGTTTTGTTAAACAGGAACAAAGCATGGGGGAGAAATACATTTGACTAAAAGTTTAATGTATTTTTTTATAGTTAATACCTTTTTCTAACAAAATGAATTTCATGTAACTTTATATTGAATGAATGAATGGTTTTTTGTCAATAAACTTATTGTGTTATATTCGATTTAGTAATAAGAGAGATATGCTACAAAAAATTGCCATTAAAATATCATCAACGTAAACATCACATGTGTCGTTTATATGAATATTTCTCCAAACTCCAAATGTATCAGATCCTTTTGTATGTTCGGAATGCTAAGCGCCAATTCAACCCACCAGCGCGCTCATTAGAGCCTGATTCAGGTCATAACGGGACCTTAGCTTCGCATCCTGCGACCTACATATCTGCACAAGGAAAAAGATCAAATTGCCATCTTTTTTTCGTGGGTATTTTTAATCATGACTAACCGTAAAAAATGTAACAAAAGTCATGATTTATAATTATATTATTATGTCATCAAATTGTGAAGTACCTTTTGGTGTTAGTATGTATTTTGACTGAATGTGAGCAAATTTTTTTTAAAGATAGCAGTCGTTAAAACCCAGGTGCGTGTGTCCCAGGTCAGGTAGGTTATGGCCTGATCCCGAAATCTGAAATGAGCTATTTTAATCTGAGAAGAATTAAGCCCAACAGTGGGACGTTAGAAGGCTGATGATTTCGTAACAGTAAGTAAGCCCTCTGGCGAACTGAAGATCAGCGTTACTTCCCAGCGATTAAAGGAGATCCTTATAATCGACGAAAACCTATCTTTTATTTTGTTGTTTGTTATTCTCATAGATTGAATTTTAATTACAATTGTGGTTTGTAATTTAACAACTATGATGGTGACAGTGTATTGTTCCAACCTTTAGTAGTAAGAAAGCCTGCTTGTCAGTACTTGAGGGCTCCAGTGGTTCCGGGCGAAGTGCGCTTACATCTTCGGCCTTATCGTCAATAGCCTCAGATCAGATGAAACGCTTCCCCGAGGTGGAATAAAAAAACATAAACACCAAAGAGTCTAGTCTTGTTAATCATTAAAACCATCAATGCCGCATAAATCATTCGTTACTGTAATTTAATAAAGCTTCAATGGGCGGCTTGTCAACGACCAGCCAGGAATAGTTATATGCCCGTATAAATGGAACCGCTAGGCGCCTTCCAGAGATGGCGATGATTGAACCATAGACAACGTAATCAATATCGGAGACCATAAATGTCACAGGCGACCGCGGTTCGATGCCCCCTAACTGTTCACGGAACTGGGTCACGGGGCTTCGCTAATATCATCGCAACACATTTACCGTTGCCGATCATGTGGCGAGATCGCACATTTGTATCTTGGCTGCGACCAGCGGGACGAGACACGGGTTGTCGCAGCGTTTCGAGCTTGGTCACGGCCGCGTGTGCGCACCTCGAAGTTCAAGGTTCGCTGGTGGTTCGCTGTATGTAATCTAAGGAGGTTACACCGAATGGGGTTATGTAACTGTCCCCGACACGTGTTGGGTGTAGTTACGTAGTGGATGTTATGCGGTGTTCGATGAAAATTGATGCTTCGAGCGTCCGGGTTGGTGGAATGTGGTTGGGCGGCAGCGCTCGATGTAAAGTGTCTTGGGGAATTATGGAGTTGGTGCCAGGCAACTGCCTATCAGTGTGCTGAGCAGCTCCAATGCTGTATTAAAGTTATGGACTACACTCAGAATTGATGATTTATCGGTTTTGTGTTGACCTCTGGATCTGCGCAGTTTGTTGTCCTGTCTTTTCGCAAGGGCTTCATTCACGATAAGTGGTGGATACGAGTATTACTTAGGGTTATGAGTTAAGAATATATATATTTCAACATGAACACGACGAAAATAGGGGTCTGTAACAGATTTTTTCGCTTTTGCACCAATTTAATACAGACCACCTGTTCCTTTGCGGATTGCGGAAGACCCAGGTTCGATTCCTGGCTGGGTCGGGTAGGCATTTCATTTTTTCACTGTATTTTATAAATATTTCATTCAGCTTCAGTGCAGCAATTAGCACTTAAAAATTAAAAAGTAAAATTTACTATAGCGTTGTGTTATCAAATTTGTGGTATTTCATCTGTAAACATGAATCTGCATAGCCATCGGTTGCAATAACCGTTGGATAGATGGCACTGTGCCGCTAAAAGCACTCAAAAAATTAAAAAGCAGTGGAAAAATTCAGTGCTTACGTCAGCCTTCCCGGTAGCATAATGGTCAGTGCAGCCGCCCGGACTGCGGAAGACCCAGGTTCGATTCCTGGCTGGGTCGGGTAGGCATTTAATTTATTCACTGCATTTTATAAATATATTTAATTCAGCTTCAGTGCAGCAGTTAGCACTTAAATACAAAAAGTAAAAGATAAATTTCAATTAAGTTCTTCATAATTTTTTGGCGACAAAAGCCGGTGCAGAATTCTAGGTTACTCTGTCGAAAACCAGTTTTCGAATAAATGCAGTGTGGATCTTGAGACAGCTTATTGAACTCGCCACTCGAGAACTGTTCTGTCCCAGCGGCCATAATTTCTACGAGCGCTGTGCCCTGCCCACTGCCACTCAGTCTTGAGCTGGGAGCTAATCAAATCCCATAATATAATGCTAATTGAGCTTACCAGTTCTTAGCTTCTCAAATATCATATTATGGTTGAGTACTTGGCTAACAAGAGATTTATTTTGTGTTGTGGTTTAGTTTTGTAGTTTTCCTCCTTGTAGGTAGGAATTTAATGATTCTGGATTTCCATAATTGTAATCTTTATACCCATAGAACCTACGTATATATTGATTAAAATAGTACTTAATATTTTTCTAAACATCAAGTTATCTATCAAAAGTTAAAAGTTATCGATTAATGCAAAACATATCTTAATGCTGGGCCCTAAGCCATAAAATAAATTGCCACTTGTCTTATCATTGAACTGATACGATTGATAAATATCTTAATAGTCAATTGATATGAGTATTACGATTATCTTATCGCCCGATTTTAATATACTTTTAATTACTATTTGATAAGAAATTAATTAACTAAGTGTATTCTCCCAGGACCGCAAAAATGTAAAGAGGTAAAAAATAATGTGTGATAATAAGATAATTATTTAAAACATTATCTATTCTAATATTATAAAGAGGAAAGCTTTGTATGTATGTATGTATGTATGTATGTATGTATGTATGTATGTATGTATGTATGTATGTATGTATGTATGTATGTATGTATGTATGTATGTATGTATGTTTGTATGTAGGTATGTATGTATGTATGTATGTATGTATGTATGTATGTTTGTATGTAGGTATGTATGTATGTGTGTATGTTTGCAACGAATAAACTCAAAAACTACTAGACCGATTTAAAAAAATCTTTTACCATTAGAATGCTACACTAGCGCTGAGTAACTAGGCTATATTAAAAAAGAAAAAAAAGAAAAGTACACCCGTGCGAAGCAGGGGCGGTCCGCTAGTATATGATATATGTGATAAGATGTTGTATGTTAAAAATATGATAAATTTTGAACTTGAATTTATAGTGGTATAACTAAAGAACTAACATCAATCAATTAAAAAAATTGACGGACGTGAGTAAATATGATTTGTTTTTATCTATGTAAAAAATAAATATCTAGAACATTTCTACAGAAGCTAAGTAAATAATAATATGTTGGGTACATAGTGTTTAATATGTATTTTAGTACCAGGCACACAGAACTGCTGAGGAGGTTTTAATCAGTACACAAAGGAACCTATGAATTATTAACTTTATTGATATGTTCTTATCAACTACCTATTTGATAGACAAAAGCTGATATAATATCGGTGTCAGATTATTTACTATCAACAGCATATTTTGATATATCAGTTTCATTATTTTCCTATAGACTACTAGTTTGTCTACTCCTTTATCGTTGGTATATAAACGTTATCTGTCCATTGCGTTTTTCTATTACCGTTGACTAAGACTTCAGTAGTATAACGCGCAATGAACTGGAAGTTTGCTTGTCTCGTCGCAAACGCTGGTGCTCGTGGCCAAAAGAATAAAATATAGAATTAACAAACAAATACATACATTACGTGATAAAACAATAGAAATAAAGCAGACTATCATAAGAAAAGAGTAAAATGAAATCCAGAGAAATTACTATTAAATTATTTAAGAAGTATAAAAACTGAAGTTTCGGGGTCAGTCTGTATAGACCCAGAGGTCCCGTTCGATTCCCAGCGGGGGGTACATGTTTGACGACCTCCTTGCTCGAGTGGTTTGTACACCGGTTTTCATGGTGTCGCCATCTCTGAGGTCCCGGGTTCGATCTCCGTTCAGGTCAATTTAGAAATTATTGTTTTTCTAAATTGTCTCGGGTCTGGGTGTTTTATGAATAATAAGTATGTATTTAAGTATTTTAAGTATGTTTATCTGTTGTCTAGTAACCATTTAACGAGTTTCATAACGAAGCTTCTCTTGGGCTAGATAATTGGTGTGAGTGTGGGAAAGTTTATTTATTTATTTATTTATGTTTGTGTACTCGGTTTGGTTGAGGGTTTATTTGTGCGCTTGACTAGCTACTACTTTTTATTCCTTAAGGGTAAGCAATTGGCTTTCATCTTACCGGATGTTAACTGATGATGGGGAAGAAGGTGAAGCTCACTTCACCCGGAATCCTCAATAGCTAAGGCACTGGCTATCTTATCTCTAGCTGCCAAAACACAATAATTCTACTACACTGATCTAATTCCGACATATTTATATAAGACTAGCGGCCGCTCGCGGTTCCACCCGCGTGGTGCCCGTTCCCGTGGGAATATTTGGATAAAAAGTATTCTATGTGTTATTCCCGGTTATAAACTATCTGTATGCCGAATTTCATCCAAATCCATTCAGTAGTTTTTACGTGAAAGAGTAACAAACATCCACCCATACTTATAAACTTTCGCGTTTATAATATTAGTAGGATGGTGATCGCTTACCAGGCAAACAAACAAGCCCTACCACTAACCAAATCCAGTACACAAACATGAACCCTAGCTGGGAATCGAACTCCGGGACCTGGTCGGAGACCTGTGGCTTTAGCCTGTGGTGAGTGGTGAGTCACTGCAAGCAGGTGAGTCAGTCTCGTCTAGCGTAAAACGAGACTCTGGCTTTCTATGTCACATAGTTTCAGAGAAAAGACATTGTGATTTGTGACTAACTAAGTCGGACACTACCACCTTATATTAGGTCATTACCTATGAAATTGACGTTTTTTTCTCACTTATTAATAGGTGTATTACTTCTAAAAGTCAATACCGGTTGTTAATATTATTATACACCTGTAATTAGGACAATGTTACTTAGGCTTCAGGACTAACAATAATTATTCATTTTGTGTCTTTATCACCCATTTTTTTTTTCAAATTGACTCCTTTTTTTTTTTCGCGGAATTGACCTTTTGTGTCATTGTAGCTTTGAAGGGTCTAGATTTTTTTTCTTTTTAATGTCTGCTATATTTAGCTAGTGAAACAAACACACTAGATACTTTACAATTTTTATAGTGTTAACATAAATAGATGCTAAGAAAATTTAAAAAAAACTTTAGTATGAAAAATATTGCAGTTTAAGCAGTGCTGATTGGTAGTTGTTAACGACTGCTAATGCAGCCGGGACAAACGGCTTTACGTGCCTTCCGAAGCACGGAGGAGCTCGAGATGATACATTTTTGGTCACCCATCCGATGACCGGCCTTTGCGAAAGTTGCTTAACCTCAGCACTCGCAGACCGGGCGCGTTATCCACTGCGCCATCGAGCTCCTCACTGGATGACAGCTAGGAAGCAAATGGTCTTAAAACAATAACTTATTATTATTTTGAGCAATTGGTCTGTATTCAGTTGTTGTTAAAGTCACAAATCAGTTGCTGACTTCCATTTTTTTATTAATTAATGAAAAAAAATGTCGAACACAGGTTTGCACTACCCAATTTTCTTATTTTATTTTAATATATTTTAAATAAGATGAGGTTTTATTTTTTAGAAAGATTGCTGAATGCCTCAGACAGCATTTTCAGCTTCGCCGGGCATTTACGGCGTTACCTTAAGCCGTCTGCAACGAATCACCTTTGGAGGTTTTCTAGAGGGAACGGCATCACTCACTTAAAAGTGCGCGTCCCCGTGCCCTACTAGATTCTCCGAAGGGTTCGGATCGGATCGGGGAGCGGAACAACCCGAGGGCGCCTCTAAAGGCTCGGACCTCGGCTCGGGTTGACCGGGCCGTGGTGGAGGAGAGAAGCGCCCAGTTACATGTCTGTACCTGGTATAGAGCGCATGTGAACCGGTTCTTCGTGCCCTTGTACTACGAGTACGATGTCTTGGGCCTAAACTAGTGTGCATGTTTAGTGTATTCTGTAAATGTGTAGTGGCATTTAGAGGATCGGGCGGGGATAAGATGAGGTGCGTCGGGTGAGACTCGAACCCACGATCTTTCTATATTTTGACGACAACTCCTACTGAATCTTAGCCCAAGTGTAAACTGCCTAGTTAGACTAACAATTGTAACTTTATTTATCCCGCAAAGAGCCAGGTACAGCGTAGTGGGTTTTAACCTGATCGTTCCATGTGCGAACGAGTTTACCTATGTGGAAAGTCCTGAGCCCGATTTTGGGAAGTTTAATGCTAATGATAATAATAATATTAATTTGAAAATACTCAACAACTAATCGTCAGTCATATTTTTACCATAAGGTGAAACATTGTCAAAACATATATCTGTCTATTTCAACTTGAAGCGTCGATAATGCGTGTTTGGAAGCGTGCCTACACTACCTAACTTCGGTACACAAAAGACTCCAGGGCAAACTTTATTAATTACCGACCGATATCGAAGCTCTGTATAATTTCAAAGGTCCTCAAAATGAATTTTACGGGCAGCTTTATCCAGCCTTGCAGCAGTCATTTAGTCTCTCAGCACGGGTTCTTGAGGCGTCGCTCCATTGTATCTAATCTTGTACTACTAAATGATTCGCTTACTAATGCTATGGATAGTGGGAGTCAGGTAGATGTCGTGTACACGGATTATAGTAAGGCATTCGACCGAATTCAGCATGATTAACTTTAACATAAGTTGAAGGGGATTGGCGTCCGTGGTGATTTGCTTAGGTAGTTGTCTTTTTACATTCGTAATCGCTCGCAGGCAGAAGTGGTCAAAAATAATATCTCTGGATGGTTGACAGTCGCGAGAGGTGTGCCCTAGGGATCACTGTTGGGGCCCCTTCTGTTTGCGGTTTTTGTTAACGACATTGAACGCTATTTTAGGTCATTGTAGTTATTGTGCTTTGCGGACGACATAGCACCTATTTCAACATTCGATGACGCTGCGCTTTTGCAGGAAGACCTAATTAGACTGGATATTTATTTTGTAGTATTGTTACTTATAGCCGGAAGCGAAATCTAGTGCAATTTGACTACACGCCTAAGGGATCAGTGGCGGTAGCCAAAGTAACATTAAGAAAACGATAGCGAAGTTCGAAAAGAGTAAAATGTATGGGATTGACATAAGATTGACCACGTGATTTATCGCGGCTTATGTCAATCCCATACAATTTATTTTTTGCGAACTTCGCTATCATTTTCCTAATGTTACTTTGGATAAGCCTACAGGGTCTGGGGCGAGTTACTGTTTCGAGGTACCTCTGCTTCGGCACTAAGGAGCGATATAAATCAGTACAATATTTGGAATTTTACAAGAAGCACTATCTTTTACCTTTGAAAAAGCGCCGCCAGATTACAGACCTGATCTTCCTTTAGAAAATTGTAAATTACTTTTATTGACTGTCCTGAGCTTGTGTCCAAAATCGTCCTCAAAGCTCCAGCGAAGCCCCTTAGGTTCAACCTCCTGATATATCTCCCCCCCGCCTCATCGAACTTAAATTCTTACCTATGGCGCGCGTGTAACTCCTTTATCACTCTATCGAAGCAGCTTGACATTGATCTGTTCAACACTTGCGAAGCGTCGATTAGGCGCCGTCTGAGTCGGATGTTTTTTGATCAGTGGTAGGTTACTAGTATATAGTTATTTTTAGCTCGTATTATATTGGATCCTATTTTTCTATAATTTTGTAAGCATGTCATATTTAATTAGCTTTATGTGTATTTTGTTTGTGTATCACTATAGTTTATATTGTTTTTACTTGTGAGGACCTGTTAATGGCTTTTAATAACAGCTGTTTCTCTTCCTAAAATAAAATAAAGAAATACAAAATAAAAATAATCGAACGGGGTTGAACTCGGGTTGAAGGCGAATGCCAGAAATCGAGGATTCAATATCCATAGCCACATTAGACCGCTGATGGGAACCCAAACAAAACCTATGCTTAAAACAAAGCTTTATTAGATTTCTGCAATATAGTTATCTTAAAAAACAACAATTGACAGTTTTTTTTAATTGTATATTTATTTAGTAGTCTACCTACTACATGAAGCAGGCTGTAGCCTATTATTGATCGAAGGTTGCAGATATAAAAAGATAGTTTCAAAAAATTAGGCACACGTAGAAAAAAATATTTGTAAATCTAATTCAAGAAATAGTTTTCATTCAAAATTTCAAATACCGAACGCGCAAATTCAAGCAGTATAGAGTTCGACTTTTCGCCAACTAACAAAAATGAATGCGTCAACGACCGGAGAAATGATTCGGGGTTCGTTCAACTTTCACCCAATTTGCCTATAGCATACGGCCGCGGACGGTCACCACCGCGGTGCCTATGCGAACCTGCGGCGAGGACGTGCATAATATTTTGCCGGGTTATACCGGGCTCTAAAGTGGCAACTAGCAATTTTGTCTATATGGAAAAATTTCAGCGACAGCGTGGGGTGAACAACCGGCCGAGTGTCATTGTTCCAGTTTGCGAATATTCGGCGTTTTCCGACGCGCCTTAAGACGTTTGTTTCTTTAAGGAAATCCCTTACGTACTACACTATATGTATACAAATGAAAAGAAAAAAAATATGTAAAATATTGTAGCGTCTTTTTTTATTGAAAATGTTTTACATGTCATAATTTTTCAAAGTCTTCCCGGGTTTCTCAAAATACTTGAAAATAATGACATGCCTTAGTAATACTTTAATGTAGTTGAGTGTTAATGATTTGTTAAATGATTTTAAAAAAAAAAGCCAAAGGAGCCAATGTCGACAATGCCGATTTGCGGGCCCAGTGCCGATTGATGGTTGTTAACAACTGCATAATGCAGCCGGGACCAACGACTTTACCTTTTCTTACGAAGCACGGAGGAGCTCGAGATGATACATTTTTGGTCACTCATCCGATGACTGGCCTTTGCGAAAGTTGCTTAATCTTAGCATCGCAGACCGGCCGCGTTAGCTATTGAGCTCCTCCTAACTATGAACATCAACATAGACTAAGCCTGAGCCTGCTCTAGTTACCACAATATGTCGCCATAACATCAGTGTCAATAGCACTGTATGTTCTCCGACAGTTAGAGAAGAAGAAGAAGTTAGAGAAGAAGAGACTTAGAGAAGTTAGAGAAGAAGACGAAGAAGTTAGAGAAGAAGAGAGTTAGAGAAGAAGAAGAAAAAGTTAGAGAAGAAGAGAGATAGAGAAGTTAGAGAAGAAGAAGAAGAAGTTGGCCAATTCATCACCATCCGAGGATTTCTAGAAGGAATGGCATTGCGCATAAGCGTGGTGTTCGCGTTCCCTCCTACATTTTCCGAAGATCGTGGATGCGCTGTGACGATATTCCTCTGCACCAGCCGTCAGTACCCTGCCAACTCCTCCCAAGGCCTCCTCACCTCGCTTGAAGAACCCGTGTTATGGGCAAAGGGAAACATTGGCTTGCCATACGTGACGTCAGTAGCCGCCCACCGTGCTTATTACTGGCATATCTACAAAGAAGCTTAATAAAGTTTATGTGGCGAAAGTGTTTTGACCCAGATATCACTGAACTGAAGAAAATGTAAAAAATGAGTCATGGAAAGATTTAGTTTTATTAAGAAAATAAATATAAAAATTAACTTTAATGTTTATATTTATATTTATAAAATTTATAAAATACAGCGAAAACATTAAACGCCTACCCGACCCAGCCAGGAATCGCACCTGGGTCTTCCGCAATCCGGGCGGCTGCACTGACCGCTATGCTACCGGGAAGGCTGACGTAAGTACCTAATTTATTTATTTTTTCACTGTATTTTATAAATTTTATAAATATTTAATTTAGCTTCAGTGCAGCAATTAGCATTTGAAAATAAAAAGTATTTTTTTAAAATATTTTTTTCACAAATATGATCTTGGCGAATGATGATAAGGGCGAACGTAGAAGCGCACTTCACCCGGAATCCTCGAAGTCCAACTACTGAGGCACTGGCTATCTTATCTCTAGCTACCGGAACACAAAAATGCTACAAAAATTGATGTTATGGTGACATATTTAGATAAGATGGTGGTAGCTAGCCAGGCGGATAAACAAGCCCTACCACCAACCAAACTGAGTACACAAACTCAGAATTGTTCCTTACCGCCATGTGGGATGTGGATTCAACCATTATTGTACCGATAGTCGTTTCAGCAAACGGTCTTTTAGCCAAGAGCCTCGATCAACACCTAGAGAGGCTCTCGCTGGAAGGTTAGGTCAAGGGTCAGATGCAAAAGGCAGTACTCCTTGACACGGCACGTATTGTCAGGAGGTTCCTCACTCTGCAGCCCTGACCACCGGTAGCTTGGGCCCTGCCCCGCTGCTGGCGGTACTCTAGAATTAGGTTTTTATAATGTTTTATTGTTTTTATATTAAAATATTGTAAAAATCTAGTTTTAAGAAAGAAAATAAATATAGAGTATAATAATAATAATAGGTTGGGTCAAGGGTCAGATGCAAAAGGCATTACTCCTTGACACGGCACCTATTGCCAGGAGGTTCCTCATTCTGCAGCCCTGACCACCGGTAGCTTAGGCCCTGCCCGGCTGCTGGCGGTACTCTAGGATTAGATTTTTATAATGTTTTATTGTTTTTATATTAAAATATTGTAAAAATCTAGTTTTAAGAAAGAAAATAAATATAGAGTATAATAATAATAATAGGTTGGGTCAAGGGTCAGATGCAAAAGGCAGTACTCCTTGACACGGCACGTATTGTCAGGAGGTTCCTCATTCTGCAGCCCTGACCACCGGTAGCTTAGGCCCTGCCCGGCTGCTGGCGGTACTCTAGGATTAGGTTTTTATAATGTTTTATTGTTTTTATATTAAAATATTGTAAAAATCTATTTTTAAGTAAGAAAATAAATAAAGAGTATAATAATAACATGCAACAACGTGTTGTGACAAGAAGAACACGGGTGAAACTCCTATAGGAGGTTTTTCCGAAATGGAAAGGTCGTAATCACCCTACTGTCTTATAAATATGTTTAGCGCTAATCGTGTTGAGTAAGTTGAAGTGTAATCCAGCATTAATTAATTAGCATATACATATAACGATATCATTAAGATGTATTTACCAAGCCGAAGAATAGTAATTTCCATCAATCCTGTAATAATAACTATTCCGTATTCTAGGGACTTCTTGTAATGAAGCTGAAGATATGCTTGCAATCATGTTTTATTTTCTAAATTTGTGTTTGGTCAGATATTAGATTAGATTATAGATTATTGTGTAATAACGGAAAGTCTTCCTGTACTTGCATAACTCATAATTCAATGGAAATTTAAAACCTTATCTTTTAAATTTTTGTCAAGAAGACTGCGTGAGGACTCATTTATATCACACATCATTTCGGAAATTCAAAATGATTTGGGAGAACATTCCTTTTGAAATTAAACTACTTTTACGGATCTACTCGTGTTTATTTAACACATTAATTTGATTAAGTGTTTCAGTTTCATTTTAATGTGTAGTGTTCGCGTAAACATTAGAAAGCAATACATTCTCTTTCACTAATCACTAATCATGATAAATACATCACATAAAATAACTGAAGGTTTGGCTGCATGGGTCAGATCCCATCACCGTTCATTTATATATTTATTATTGAAAACAAAAGAGAACTAAACAATTCCGTTTTCGAATCGTAAAACGTCAGACTGAACATTCGACGACACACGATACGTCACGTATCGATGTACAATAAACGACACATTATCGTAACGGCGGATCTCATCTTGCACACAGTATTTTAATGGCACGTAAAAATAACTGTCCGTCCAAAATAAATGCCAGCGAAATGTGAAGGTAGGTCGGCAAACGGTACCGGCAATGAACTCCGAAACTGGCACAACGACCGACACTTCTGACTTTGGCTCGTGTAAAAAAAAAATTGCTTAGAAGGTACTAGGAGAAAATGAATTAGAGAAAGGTATCTTTAGTTTGCTAGCCGGCTGTCAAGTGAATTTGTGTTCTATTTTTAAGCAGATACGGTTAGTAGACAGCTTTAGCAAATCGCAGACGGTGAGAGGTGAATTTTGGGCAGGTCGGCGGGTGCGGCCGCGGCCGGCGCTTGTGGTAGAAAGCCCAGTGAATGCTTGTTTACATTGCTATTAGTTTAAAAAAAAAGAGTGAAACGGTTAGGTTGAACGACCGATGAATTTCTTTTATACCTACTCTCGGAACTGGGTCAAGTTGTGGCGGTACAAATGACGAATATTAGATAGTAAAATTTGGTCATTCACAAAGTAGCTGGCATGTTTGGAAAGCGTTATTGTGATACTTCTGTGTTCTTCGGTGTCTGGGAACTGCTTTCTACGGTACTAATGGCTTTTTAGCTTTTAATTTGCATCACTTATTTTGATTGAATGATCATCGTTCTTTAGTCATTCTTTTTTGAGTTAGCCTTCTTGTTTAGAGCTTGTTAGCTTGTCGGTGACTTGTGTTCGAGTTACATCCTTTAAGCCATTGTTATCATAAAGCGTACGTGGTTGGATATAGTGGTTTAGTTATTCTATGTGAAATTGTTTTTATAAATAAATAAATAGCCTGGTTTCCTTATGTGCTGGTTTTAGCCTAGCCTGGTGGGTAGACCTTTAAAAGACTGATAACACTGCAATGTGAGGCGTATTCTTCGATCATTAATGTACTAGATCAGGGATGGGCAAACTTTTTCATTCGCATGACAATATTTACTAACAAAATTTATGGCAGGCCAGGCTTTTGAATTTTTTGCTGTATATTTTTTTGTGAAATAAAAATATTGATAGGTATGCATTTTTTGAACTCACACGCACTTGAATTTTTGTTTGATGGTCGCGTGCCGGACCTCGATCATTCACGGGCTGGAGATGGCCCGCGGGCCGTAGTTTGTCCATCCCTGTACTAGTTACCTATAGGATTTGAATTTCGAAAAAGAAAATCTGAAAAAACCTTGGATATTATCAACACCCTCAGCTTACTGTGAACTAAATCTTCAACATAAAGATTAATTAAGGTTGTTAAATATATGTACTTAATTTTTTTTGTTTTTTACTTAGCACGGCAAATGAGTCCATACCACGTGGAAATGGAGTCCAGACGCGAAGACAACTGGTGCAGCGTGAAAACAACGCAGCATCAGTCTCCCTCACTCTGCCAACCTACCAACCAACCTCACTCTGCCGGCCCACAAGGTGCTTCTTCACGCCTCGTTTGAAGGACCCCATATCATAGGAAGGAGGGAAAACGTGTGCTGGTAGACTATTCCATCTTTTGGAGGTGCGACAAAAAAACGAGTCACCAAATTTCTTTGTGCGCGATGGGATATGTGTGACAGTGAAGCGATGACTCCGGAGAGCAGCACGTGTACTCCTATGGAGGAAGGATATTTACTGTCATCGCCACAAACGTCATTGTGGTTCCGTGGCACCAATGTCACGTATCTTTTTTCAAGCGCTCATCGGGAATCTATAATACATAATTGATCGAAGGGCGTAGTAAAATAACTATATTTTTCCGGCAATTAAGTTGGAAAGGAGATTTTTTTTCCCATAACCCTTTTTTATATTAGAAGGAGGCAAACGAGCAGGCGGGTCACCTGATGGGAAGCAATCACCGCCGCCCATGGACACCCGCAAAACCAGAGGAATCGCAAATGCATTGCCGGCCTTTAAGGAAGGAATAGGCTCGTTTCTTGAAGATCCCTAAGTCGTAATAGTCCGGAAATACTGTCGCTTAGAGCTGGTTCCACAGCACTGTAGTTCGTGGTAAAAAATTACGTGAGAAAAGCACAGTAGTAGATCGCCATCCATCACGATGGTGTGGATGGAAAGACAGTCGATTGCGTGTAGTGCGGTCAAGAAATTCAGCGGCAGGGATCAAACCGAACAATTCCTCAGAGCACTCCCCATGATAAAGGCGATAAAATATACAGAGAGACGCAACGTCTCTCTGAAGGGCCAGTGGATCGAGCCGACCAGAAGTTACCACGTCGTCGACAATTCGAGCAGCTCTGCGTTGAATGCGGGCAAATGGGAGGAGTTGGTACTGGGGCGCTCCAGCCCAAAGATGGGAACAGGGATATATTCCATATGAGGCCTGGCCTGTGCTTTGTAAAGCTGTAAGCGATGTGTCGGCGTGAAATACTGTCCCGCTCTATTGAGCACACCCAGCTTTTTCTTCTCCATTTCCTTCACAGTACCACGCGTGGTCTCCGGTGTCACCGTGATGTACTATGGCAACTATTCCATTGTGAACGGAAGAAATTTGACGATTTTTTTTTGTCGCACCACCAAAATATGGAATTGCCTTCCAGCACACGTATTTCCTTGCGGGCAAGGTGCTTCTTCACACGTTGGCATAGTAATTTTGCTCTACTAGCTGTCCTTGCATCTTGGTTCTGCTTCTGTTTATCCATCAGGCAGAGCAGATTCATTTGTATAAAAATATTTTTTTTTAAATATAGAAGGAGGCAAACGAGCAGGCGGGTCACCTGATGGGAAGCAATCACCGCCGCCCATTGACACCCGCAAAACCAGAGGAATCGCAGATGCGTTGCCGGCCTTTATATATCTTATATATTAATAGCGTGAGCCGATTTTTGTCCCAGTGATTATGGGACTATAGCTGCACATAAAAATCTCATTTTGAAGAGCTCCAACCGTAGATGTTTAGAAAAATAAAGAAACCTGTCAAAGTTTCGAAATTCCTAAAAATATATTGAATAAACGCGAAGTTTTGCGGGCGATCCACTAGTATTATTTAAATAGTTAATATACCTACCTAGCCGTAGCGGTCTTCCGTTCCACTAGATCAAGGAGGGGAGGACGAACGTAAGCACCTGCGTTTGCGCGTACGTTTGTATACCTTAGTATCTCTTGCGCATTTGACCTGCTTAATCATCATCATCATCATCATCATCATCATCATACCTACCTAATAATTGTTTTTTATTAACTTATCAAATGATAATTATTAACTATTCAAATAATAATTTGATAAGTTTGAATATTTACCAAGTTTTATTTTACGAATGGTATTATGATAAGTTAATGGATACATTAAGTAGGCTCTGACTTTTAAGACGATTAAAATAGCACCATGTATAGGTACTACTAGCGCCCTGCGCACAATTTCTTCCGCTTGTGAACACTCGTATCCCATGATGAACCCCTATTGTAGCGCCACCTACCGGGTCCAAATGTGAATCTAACCATCTAACCCACTTAAATACATACAAAAAGTTTCATCAAAATCGGTCCAGTCGTTTAGGAGCAGTTCAGTGGTACGTACGTACGTACGTACAACACACGTACGGAAGAATTATATACAAGTATATTTTACGTATAAACCTTCCCCTTGAATCATTATCTATTGCTGAGAACTGCATTAAAATCCGTTGCGTAGTTTTAAAGATCTAAGCGTACAGACAGCGGGGGCGACTTTGTTTTATACTATGTAGAGATAAAGATGTAAAGAAGCTACACAAAATGTAGTACGTACATCACTGTTATGTAAAACAACCCCATCCCTAGCAAGGTTTGTGTGATCAATTTACAATAAGCATCACCTTTAGTCTTCGATCGATGATAGAAGTCATTAGTTTACATACGTCCATGCCAGGCTCAAATTTTCCTACTGGAGCAATAAGACCATAGCATCATCATCATCATCATCATCATCAGCTCATTTTATGTCCCCACTGTTGGGCACGAGCCTTCCCTATGGATGGATAGGGAGAACGGCCCATAAACCACCACGCGGGCCCAGTGCGGTGCGGTGGTTGGTAACGACTGCTAATGCTGCCGGGACCAACGGCTTTACGTGCCTTCCGAAGCACGGAGGAGCTCGAGATGATACATTTTTGGTCACCCATCCGATGGCCGGCCTCTGCGAAAGTTGTTTAACCTCAGCACTCGCAGACCGGGCGCGTTACCCACTGCGCCATCAATCTCCTCAACGACAATAGCATTTTGGTCCATAACCTTCCACGCTGACCCAGAACAGCTATTTTAATTGACCACCCATCCGCTAACTCGCCATTGCAACAGTCGCTTAACATGCACAATCGCAGCGCACGCGTAATCGAATCATACTAACAACAATCGCGAATCGCCGCACCACGCAGCCGTTACAACGACATTGTTTGCAGTAATTAAAAAAGTTTTTACGGTCACACCGAAAACATGTCACGCTTATCACACCCGCTACAGCTAAAACGTTGTTGACGAAAAACAAAGCGTCCTTTCTCCCATAATATAGGTTTTCTAAATATCGGTACATTCGGCATGTTTACAAGTCACTGTTGCGAAATGGTACGTTGGTCTTTTGTAAATGTTTACCCCGATGTTTGGTAACACGCCGCGTGACGGTAACGTAACGTGTGAGTCAGCGGTCGATCGGCGGTTTTCGTCACTTCATTCATTTTATTGCGAGGTGGATTCCTTTTATGTGTATCATCGGAAAAGTATGCACGTAATGTCCTACTTTACAATAGGATACACTACACTTCCTTAATCAAGCAGAATCCTAAGGCACCGTACTCGTGGAACAAGAGTACGAACCCGGTTCTCAAGGTATTCCAGATACGAACATGTACCTGAGCGCTTTTCCCTACCCCCTTGGTCTTCTGGTTATCTTGGTTATCTGGATATTAGGTAGTGGACTAAACGTGTCCACGGGACAACTAGCTCGAGACACTAGTCTTAAAAGTACCGGATGAAGGATGCGTACCGGCGCGTTCTGATCTGGTGTTATGACCTGACGTAGATAATCCCTTGTGCTTGCGCAAGGATGTCTGACATCTAAACGCTACTAAGCCTGAGCCACTGAAACGCTAGGGTGTTAGGCACCACCAGGTTCAGAAAAGACATAATAATAAAAGATTTAAACTGGTACAATCAATTTACTCCCCAGGGGTGGGTTACATCGGACGCTATACAACTCAGTACTGTCGCGCAGATTTTATAAGGGGACTTAGCTTCTGGGAGTATCTGTACGCCGAATTTCATCCAAATCCATCCATCCGTTGCAGCGTGAAGAAGGAACAAATATACAGACATATACACAAACTTTCTCATTTATAATATTAGTGTTATGTGATGCCTGGGCGCTTTTCCCCACCCCCGAACGGATTGATTAACCCGAGTCGAAGGGTGCCAAGGGCCCAGCTCCTTATTTTGTGTCCCAGGCTTCAGAGGCGTTTACGGGTTCTCTCGTTCTCGATTCCGGTGCGAACGCCTCGAAATATCTTGTGGGGGGAGGTTTGAAATAGGTGGCTTTAATCTCACGTGAAGGGGACGTACAGTGATTTTTAGTGGGTAGGCCCCTCCTTCTCCCGAATCCCTGTCCAGACCCTCGGGCCTGAGCAGGGAGGCGGGAGCTGAAGGAAAGAACCCCACAAAACCATCCGCACCTCCCCGGGCGCGGTGGTACTCGGGCGACGAGTTTACCACTGCCAAAAAAAAGCGTGTTTTATCTGTATTTCTATTTGAAATAGTTTATCTTATCCTTCATATTATTTATATTACACCCACATACTTTTTACGTGTCTTTAATAATTGTAATATATCGAAAATGCAACACATGTATATTATTACATAGCATAATTTTATAATATTTCCACAATTAACAAAGTAAACCATAAACATACTCGTAAATATCATAGCTTTCTCTGAAAATTAGCGTTGCAATTTTTTGAAGGTGCAACATTATACTGAGCGTTGCGAGCGAGCTATTCGTCGTAGTAATAGTAGATTAAGTTTAGACTCTAACCCAAACTGTGCTACTTCGCATAAATGTATTTGCATAATTGTTATTTGGCTTTGAATTTAATCTTGACGGGAAGGGAACTTTAAGACGTGCGATCGAAATGCAGTCCTGGGTTTCTATTTTTTTTTAATTTATTTTATTAGGAAACTCAACAGCCTTATTGTAGCAATCATGCTTAGCAAACTTATACATAACACTTAGCCAATAACAGAGTTTCACAACATGGTAAACAATATTCACGACGCGAAGTAATAAAAAGTAATTTGATAAAATGAATTTTACATAGTTTGCAAAAAAGAAAAGTTTTAAATATTTGGTTTGGATGGACAGTATGATGAAAATCATTGAATTGCCTTATTAGCAATATGATAGTAAAATAATATTATATGTATAACATAATAATTTATAAACTATACAATAATTCACAAAATTAATAGAACATAAAGAATTTTTGGTTATGGCTTATCAGTTTCAGATAATTTAAAAAATAGTTGTCGCTTAAAACTAGACTTGGAGAAATGGAAAACATCAATTTTGTGATATTTCCTATTGTATGTTTTAGGTAGGCGAGTCATGACAGCATTCATACCGTAGTTAGTTCGATGTTTAGGTATACTCAGTAGGGGGGTCCGCCTCGTTCGGTATTTAAGAGTGCAGAACCGGATGCTAGCGAGAAGATTAGAACTTTTTATGTAGGTTCTTTTTCTAGAGGGAAAGGCGAAGGATTCGCATCGGATGCGGAATACGCCGAGGGCGCCTCTAAAGGCTACGACCTGTAGGCTTAGCCAAAGTAACATGAAGTATTTGTAGATGGCTGGGCAGCTATCCAGTCAGTGTTTACGTTTCTGTGAAACTATAAGTTCTTTATAGCGTTCTTATGTATTTATTATATCTGTGTTTAAATGTTTTTATAATTTTATATAATTGTGTAATAGTAATAATGATGATAATTTTTATATTCTGTATGTTAGTTATGTAATTGGGTCCGCCCCGTGTAACTAATAATAATAATTAATTAATTAATTAATTAATTAAGAAAACGATAGCGAAGTTCGAAAAGAATAAAATGTATGGGATTGACATAAGCCGCGCTAAATCACGTGGTCAATCTTATTTCAATCCCAAACATTTTATTCTTTTCGAACTTCGCTATCGTTTTCTTAATGTTACTTTGGCTACCGCCACTGGGGTAGGTCGGGAGAAGCGCCCAGGTACATGTCTAGAGCGTATGTATAGAGCACGTGTGAACCGGGTTTTTTAAGTCTTGTTCTACGAGTACGGTGAATTGGGCCTATGTTCATGCTTATTTACGTACACATTTACGTACTATTAGAAGATATTTTTATTTGGTCATGATCACTCATCTGATGACCCGACATGGTGAACTTGCGAGCCAACCACTGCGTCTTCAGCCTCCACATTATTATGAATCAAAATATTGTCGTGTGTGTATACAACACGATATTTGAATTATACCTACCTAATATAAAATACAATTGAATACGATTCTCAATAATGAATGACCATTTAAAGAATATTCGAGGAAAGTAGAAGAAATAACTCCGATTTCCTAATGTGTGCTATTTAAGTTTACAGTTTAAACGCGTTGATGTATCAACGTATGTAAGGGGTGGAGAAAGAATGGCTAGGAAAAGAATGGGACTCTTGGGATCGGCTTCTCCGAAACCAGAGGACTTCAGGCTCTTCGCTCTTAAAGACGTTGCCATACTTATGGTATCTATTTCTGCAGAGGAAGAAGAGTTAAAGGATGGGAAGCATAAAAGATCCCTATGGCTCGAAGTGTTACTGCGAGAAGAAAACCTCAGCAATGAACGTTATATTTTGTAAAATTAAATGACAAATTTTAATAGATACGGCGAAAGAAAATGTATCGAGTTACGTAAGCGCAAAAGAGAAAACTACAATATTTCTCATAGGAAAGTATTTGGACAAAAAGGTAGAAAATCTATGGTAAAACTGTTTACAATTCGTATAGAGTGGACGGCTTTCGTGACCGAAAGTTGATTGTTTTCGCACAATCGATATTGGATCTTAAATTGTATGCGTTTAGAGATGAAACTGGCACCGGATGTGGCGTGTACGAAATCTCGAGTGTTAATGACCTCTAGACATGTGATCCGATCGGAAATCGCTGCAGAGGTTTCCAACCTTCAATTCAAATATGTGAAAAGGTACTGTGAAAACATTGTTTTTTTATACCTAGCTCAGCAATTGACTCCACTCCACCTGATGCTAAGTGGAAACCGAGCCCAGACGCGAGGACAACTGGTGCACCGTTTTTCTACTGCGAATACTCTTTCTGGTGGAATAAAAGTAAAATCAGCTCTAATCTGCTTTGAATTCAGTGAATTCTCTTAGACACGAATTTCGTATTTTTTGTAAAATAACTTTCCTTGAAATGAAACAACTTTAACGGATGTACTCGCGTTTATTTTACACCCTTTGCAGGGTCCGTGGTCACAGGGAGACTGAGGTGTTGGTCGCTGATAATTAGTTGGTAGCTTTTATACCCTTATTTAAATTTGATCAGGTGCGTTCCGTTTTACGCAGAAAGAGCTTACAGTATCTTTTGGTCTGGCAGTATGGTGTTGGAGCTGGGATTTAGAATTTTGTATGATGGGATCCCAGGCTGGTGTTAGATTATTATTAGATAGAAAGCACACTAAACCCTTGGTCTTGAATGTTGTTGTGACAGGTGTCAATAAAACATCCGGTAAATTCACATTTGGCAATGGTGGTAGGTAGTTGAACTCGGTGCTTGCTATTCATGACCCCGAGCCATCACAATGGCAGATAAGGTATGGTGCTAGGTTTTTAAGTATACTTCACCTTTCCTTCACTTATTGGAAAAATGTTTTTACTCAGTTGATGAATAATTAAATGACCGATGATATGGATTATGATAACTAATAGTTGTAATGAATAATGCATGGCTTGTTTAAGTTAATATTATCATAATGATTAATCTTATTTTGTTATGACTTTTTATTTTTTATTTTTGTGATATAAATTATGTGTACATGTTGATTTCCAATACGATGTTATTGTTTTATGGAATAAATGACTTATTATGACTTATGACACGTCGAGCTTTGTAGCTGGGCGTTGGAAGATGAGGAGAGTCCCACATAACCGGGACACTCCTAACCCCGGTATATTGCGCAAAGAATTATGAAAAATAAAAAAAAAGGTCATACAAATCCAATTTTTCAATCCAATGGCAAATGCAAAAGGCAAACACGTACTTGGCACCCTGTACGTCACGTCGCACTCAAGTCATGGTCGTCGCCATGGGGATAGCCAGTAATGTCTCCTTGTACCATTGCCAATCATTTTAATTGGTGGCAACAACACAATTGTGTTTCATTTGTTCTGTCCGCAAAGGTTGCCAACCCCTCCGGTCGAAGACTTTTGCCTATTTCACTTTTGTGCGGAGTTATAAACGTGTCTATAGATAAAAATGCATGACTTTTAAAATTCGAATGAATCGAGAAAACAAAGGTTTCAGTCCACCTTATGGAAAGTGGTTGCAGCCTATAGACGCTTACAGTAAGATTAACCGCCTTTGGTGAAGTGGTAAGACTCAGACCTAGACCAACTAGGTTCGGTGCTCAGTTTGTTAAATAGGGCTTTTTGTAACTTCGCCTTTAATTTTATTTAATACTAGCGGCCCGACCCGGCTTCGCACGGGTGGACATTTCTTTTTTAATAGCCTATGTTACTCAGCGGTAATGTAGCATTCTAATGGTGAAGGATTTTTTTTAAATCGGTCCAGTAGTTTTTGAGTTTATTCGTTGCAAACATACAAAAATACAAAGCTTTCCTCTTTATAATATTAGTATGAAGTATAAAATAGCCTTATTCTTTGCTCTTGGAGGTAACCAAAAGGGTCGTATCGTAGTGGCGCCAGTGTTCGACACAGCGATCCAGTTATTGACACCAGTTTTGTTCGCCTAAAAATTATATAGCATTTCAATGAGATTTCACTGGATGATAACTATTATATTTTATGCAAGTGGTCTGTATTCAATTGTTTGCTAAAGTCAAAAGTCAGTGTTAATCCCTATTTCTAATGACTAGTGGTCGCCCAGTGGTCGAAATTTTATTAAGGCTGCACGGATCATATCCTAAGCAATGAAAAATTTAAAAAGATAGAATGTGAGTTTGGATTGGCATTGACAGATTTCGGCCGCTCCTCTTCCATTTTTGAAATTTTCGAATAGAGTAAAACGTGTGTTTCAAATACATGGTACTGAGTGTAATGTTTGTTTTATTGACTTAATGTATTTTTATGCATAATTAAAAAACATATTAACATTCGGATAAACTTCTCTTTAAAAACTATAAGTGTGCGAAATTTCATACTCCTCCGTCCGCGCAATTTTCGTAAAAAAGGGGTACAAAGTTTTTGCTTCACGTATTAATAATATATATATATATATATATTAAAGAAACAAAGGAGCTTCTTGGCGGGAAAATGAAGAGCCATGTGCGCGGTTTTGTTCTATTTTCTAAAATTTGTGTGGATTATTAACCGTTAAGTGTTCGTGAGTGTACATGAGTGTTGGCAAATGAAACAAAACAGTGCAACGTCACTTTTCAAATTCTCTCAAGAAGTCCGCGTGAGGACTTAGTAAAGCCCCACATCTTTACTGAGATACTCGTAGGGTGTATATCATTTCTCACTTCCCATTTCTATTAACATTCATCAACATCATAGAAGGAAATATTGTTTATTTATGAATTAGGTTCTTGTAAGAAAAATTACTTTGACAATGATGGCTAAATGTGCTGATCGCACGAAGCCATCAACTAAAGGAAAAAAAGAAACAAAGGGTTGAACACCGGTGTCAGTCGAAAAGTGCCGGTTCTAGTTCTGGTAACTTTGACTCTCATATGCAGGATTTGAGACCGCTCAATAGCTCGCACATTCGTATGTGCCTAAGCCTTCACTTCACTATTCGTAAGCCTCCACTGCGCTGGCCTGCCCTTTTTTATAACGAAGACAGCCAGTGCCTCAGTAGTTCGGGTTTCCAGGTGAAGTGCACTTCCACTATCGGCCTTATCATCATTTAACATCAGGTGAGATGAAAGCCAAGTGCTCACCCGAAAAATATAAAAAAGTAAGCAAAGAAGCCAGATTCCATTCCATTTGAGGACCTCCTTGGTCGAGTGGCTTGCACACCGGTTTTCAAGGTGTCGCCATCTCTGAGGTCCCGGGTTCGAGCCCCGGTCGGATCAATTTAGAAATACCTGTTTTTCTAATTTGTTTCGGGTCTGGGTGTTTCCTATGTATAATAAGTATGTATTTGAGTATATTAAGTATGTTCATCCGTTGTCTAGTTAACCATTTCTCGAGTTTCTTAAGGAAGCTTTTCTTGGGGCTAGATAATTGGTGTGAGTGTGGGAAATTTTTATTTATTTTATTTATTCCAGATGCAAAGACATATCGTAGAGCAATAGGCTTAGCCAAAGTAACATTAAGAAAACGATAGCTAAGTTCGAAAAGAATAAAATGTATGGGATTGACATAAGCCGCGCTAAATCACGTGGTCAATCTTATGTCAATCCCATGCATTTTATTCTTTTCGAACTTCGCTATCGTTTTCTTAATGTTACTATGGATATTGTAAAAATACCAGCCAAGTGCGAGTCGCACTCGCGCACGAATGGTTCCGTACCATTATCTATAAAAACGGCAAAAAAATCATGTTTGTTGTATAGCCTCCTTAAATATTTATTTTATTCGGTTTTTTAGTATTTGTTGTTATAGCGGCAACAGAAATACATCATCTGTGAACATTTCAACTGTTTTACTATCATGGTTCATAAGATACAGCCTGGTGACAGATGAACAGACAGACGGACGGACAGCAGAGTCTTAGTAATAGGGTTCCCGTAACCATAGAGTAAACCCTTTGGTTACGGATCCCTAAAAAGGAGTCATTTGTAAATTTTTTCATTAGTTAGTACATTTATTCATTCAATAAATAAAAGAAATAATGTACTTCAATTATTATTGGAAGATAATTAATTGTATATATCCGGTTTGTGAAAGGTTCTGGGTTAGGATCCCAACTGAGCCAGTCGCTTTAACTACGTGTTTTTAAAAAAATAATTTAATGAATACATTATTGAACGAATGAACAAAACAAAAGATTGAATGAATGAGTAAATTTAATAATTGTTTGAATGTTTGTTAGTTGTCTACGATGTTTAATCACACATAGGTAATTCTTGTAAGTTTACAGATAAGACAGGGGACATCCAATCTTATTTATATCAATTGTTATGGAGGATATTTTATGTGTAGGGAAAAACGATACACCAATAGCGATAAATAAATAATTAATATAATCCTTTCCTAGTAGGGATAAAATACGTTTAATACAACTATAGTGCACTTAGTAACTTCTAATTAGAAAAACCCGTGAAGAGCTTGCAGTTAAGGCCAACGACCCATGCACACTCAGCTTTTGGCTAGCTATTAATTACGTGACGGAATTTTTTTAATTGCTTCCCACTCGCACCTACTGCTTCCACCAGTGGGGGACAAGAGACAGGTGATCTGTAGACTTGGCGGATCATTGTACAATGCTAGTTGGATGAGATGAATAGGTTTGTGCAAAAAGGTAAAGTTTAAAAACATAGAAACTTCTGACATTAAAATGCTTTTTCTGACCACCCCTAAGTTTTAGTTTTATTTGAGAGTATTTGCATTATTACAAGGCTTCCTGAGGCTTCCTGAGGCAGGTTGATATTTTTTAGTAAAATATTATCTTGTAACTATATAATCTGTAAAAAAAATGAGCAATAATATTTAAGGGTGCGTACTGTAGGGTGTGGGGGTTTAATGATAACTCGCTTTTCGTTTTAACTGCGTGTATTCTTCAAACTGATAAATTACATAATGTTATACACGATCTCCGAGCACCTCGGCTCTTCGCCGGGCTGTCTAGCTTCTGACTCTTACTGTCCGCGACTGTGTCAAACCGTTGCAAACCTAGACTAAAAAGGTTTACATACAAATAAAAAAAAACTACTTTTGCTATGAGCTACATATAAACTCCTTACAGTACATATACCCTGTAAAGACTTCACTGCTTAAATATCACCATTAAATGTAGTAAAAAAAAATTTCATATTTATTTTTACTTAAGTGTAATGTTAACATTTTGTACAACCCTATTTTGTTATTGGTTGAAAGCGCAAGCGCAGTGCCGGATGAGTGCCCTATGACACGTGGCACGCTCGTACGGGGGTACGGTACGGCAGGGTTGTAGAAAATATTAACATTACACTTAAGAAAACTATTATAATATATAAATATTGCTCATTTCTTTTACAGATTGCATATAACATTGTAAATGAAAAATTCAAAATTAAATAAATATTTATATTTAGGGATTTCATCTTTATAGATTGTTAAATGATCGGTTCAAAATTGGTTCGGTCAAAGGTGTTCTTTCGACTGTGAGGGTAATTACTTCACAGTGACGTAATACCGCTGGCTTGCAGCGTCAATCATAAAATAAATAAAGTAATCGTATTCAATTTCCACGTCAGGCAAAATGAGATTCGGAATTTGACGCACAGCCCGGGCTTCTCAACAACCCGCTTTTGACAAGAGTAAACTGCAGTGCAATCTTCGCCTTTATTATCACTTACCATTAGGTAAGAAAGCGTTTTATTAAGGCTTTTAATGAAGGCTATTCCTCGTGATCATCATCGTCGCCAGCTCATTTTGTATTCCCACAGCTGGGACACGAGCTTTACCTAAGGATGGAAACACCACAGTGAGTATAAACCACCACGCGGGCCCAGTGCGCTGCGGTGGTTGTTAACGACTGCTAATGCAGCCGGGACCAACGGCTACACGTGCCTTCCGAAGCACGGAGAAGGCTTCCGAAGCCTCGTGGTTTAATTAAAAAACAATAGGCGCTGCATCGTCAATCAACCAATCAAACTATAACTTTATAGCACTCCGTAAGTTTACATGTGCTATAATGTTTTTGTTTTGTTTATATAATTTTTAACGCAAATTTTGTTGCGAACAAATTACAAAAACACCTTTTGCTTTTCAAAGTAAAAAAGTAAATGTGTTGAATAATTTCGGCGGGCTGGTTAAAATCACGATAGCTCAATTGGGAGAGCACCTGACCCGGTATGTCAGAAGGGTGCAGGTTCAAATACTGCTTGTGGAAATTTTTTCAACATTTGTGTTTTTCTACATGTGCTGTTATAACACTGAATAGATTTCGTCTTTCTTTAAAAAAGTAAATATTACAGTCATAGGGACCAGTGGTCTACAGGAACCAGTTATCGACTTGTCTTCCTTTGATCATGAAAAATAGGGATTAGCAATTTAGCTTGGTCTTCAGCAACAATCGAATACAAACCATCTGCTTCCAGTTGTTATCCAGTAAACTTCTTATTGAAATTCTTTATTACTTTTAGACGACGACAACTCGTGTCGATCACTGGGTGCCACTACGATAAAGAATTTTATGATTTTTTACATATATTTTTTTTTGGAAAGTGTCCAAAACGTGAGGATAAACATTAAATAAGTAATGTGTAAAATAAACGCGAGTAGATCCGTAAGAAGTTGTTTCATTTCAATGTGTAGTGTTCGCTTAAACTTTAGAAAACAATATATAATTTTACGCAAATTCGAACAAATTACAATTTGAAAAAAGACAAAGTGTAGAAAAAAAATGATGATGGATGGATGGAGGAGGATGTTGATGACGTACGTAGTTGTCTTGTCGACATTGAATACGGCCCCATTTGGCTTACAGAGTAGAGTAGATAGTGTTGATTAATTTCGGCAAGGTGGATTGAGCCACGATAGCATAGTTGGTAGTGCACCTGACCCGGCATGTTATGGAATGCGGATTCGAAGCCCGCTCGTGGATTTTTTTTTAAATTATAAAGAATTTTGTCAATATTTTCCTTGCCATTAAACAGATCGACCGTTTCTTGAACCGCGATCTATTACAATACAGTCGTCACTTCATTTTACAATTGCTAATGTCCATCGCTATCATGAATGTATAGACGCGATATATTCTAGCGATAGCGTAAACATTTTGTATTGAAAAATGATCCTTACGCTCGAGTTATCGTTAAAGATCGCTGTTCATTTTCCCATGCAATATTTTTTTCTGTCACCAGTGTGGTTTTGTCTCCTCAATCTCATGGTACAGGTATGGTATTAAATAATGTTTGCATAAGGGTAAGAACATCGTATCATTGAGTAACCTGTAGGACATGTGAACAACAAGGACGCCCGCTTATTTGAAATTTATTTAGGTGTCAAATTGGTAAACACTGATTTGTAATATTTTAATGGAACTTCTAAATTTATAAATTCATTCTGCAGTTTTGTTTATTTTGGCTTATGGGCTGGTTTTACATCTTCGGATTAAACTTATCAATACGAAAAAATATCCATAGATAGAAACAAGAAACGAAACGTAGGAAAAATAATTACTCACTAATTTGTTTACGTTAATTTTTATATACCCCTCGTGGAAGAAAATTTCAACGTTTTCTCTATACGTATCCTTTGGATTTTGAGTTACGCTCTGTTTTGTAATTCTAATTTGCTACGTATAATGGCAAAAATCCTTGGGGGAGGCCTTTGTCCAGCAGTGGACGTCTTTTGGCTGAGATGATGATGATGATGATGAATGGCAAAAAGAGAAATGGAAACTCGTGGAGTTTTTTCAACATTTTGTCTTTTTTCAAATTGTCATTTGTTTCGCAGCAAAATTTGCGTAAAATTATATTTAACCATAATCATTATTTTATTTTTTTATTTTATTGGTTCAAGGGAAACAGTTGAGTAGACGTTGAACCAGAAACTCAGACAACGGTCGAACGATATCTAAATTTAATTATTATTATAATTACAAATAAAAACTATAAAAAAGTAATTATAATCAAATAAATATTCTCAGGTGAACGAGTGAACTGTCGTTCACTTGTTCACCTGCGAACATCCATTTCCCTCTTTCTTCTTTTCGTCGTCTTCGTTACAAATAGACTATTTGAATTTATAAGAACTAAGAGAAAAAATATCGAACCGTTGATAGCTCTTATCATAGGTACTACATGATCTTATGGAAAAGCGGTTATTGGCATAATTGGTGCGACACAGAGGCGGGGCCAAAGTGTTAATTGACCTCAGGCAGGACTTTTTACATTTATAAAAGATCTTACTTGTAAGATAAGTCGACTCAACCATATTGTTTATTATTGTATAAAGAAAATATTGATTACGTTGCTCTCTTCGTAGCTTTAAAGGCGTGATTACGTCAATCAGGAATTCTGGGTATCTATATTTCATACGTTTAATAAAAATATTCTTAATATTTTCAATAGAATCGATATACGTCAAATACTGGGAATTCCAAGCTATTGATGCGTATTCCAAAGCAGATCTCACGAAGGCGTTATACGTTTTTATTTTTTTTATTTATTGATTCGCCTTAATTAAGACCAAGACACACTTTGGGTCGCTAAGCCATTTGATTAAGTAAGTATCATTGTTTTCTAAAGTGTACGCGAACACTACACATTGAAATGAAACAAAAAAAACGCGAGTAGATCCGTAAAAGTTGTTTGATTTCATTAAGTAAGTATTGTTTCGCTTTTCGTTTCCTCTTTTTTTTTTTTTTTAATGGTAAAAGGAGGCAAACTAGCAGGCGGGTCACCTGATGGAAAGCAATCACCGCCGCCCATGGACACCCGCAAAACCAAAGTTATCGCAGATGCGTTGCCAACCCTGAGGAAGGAGTTGGATCTTGAGGAGGGAGTAGGAATTGGGAGGGGGGAGGGGTGAGAGATGTGCCTCCGGTACTTTCACTCACCGGACGAAACACAACAGCAACGAGTGCCGTTGTTTCACGCCGATATTCTGTGAGAGGGTGGTATTACGCCGGGCGAGCCGGCCCATTTCGTGCTGCAACGCAGCGTGGCTCTACCACTCAGAAAAATCTTGTATCGTTAAAGAAAATTTACTTTCATGAAATTTGAAAAAAAAAAATCTGTAGCATACAATATGTAATACGACCTACACTTATTTTTTATTTTATTTTATACAGATTGGAATAAGCTCTTATTTCTGTCATAGGTAAGTATACATTTTCTTGTACCTTTGGTATTATGTGTGGCTCTTACATTTCTCCATAGGATTCGGTAAAGCAATGTTTATGTCGGATGCTAATAAAAATTCCGAATAAATATTCCTCATAAAGAGTCTGCTAAGTTATATATTCATATTAAAATTTCATGCTTTCGGGGTCAACGGAGTACAAACACCAATTTTGAATGAATACGAACACACATAACGTCTTTCTACAATCACATTTGTATATACCCATAGACAAATAAAAAAATAAAATAAAAAACTAAAAATAAATACAAAAAAACCTACCTATTACCTTATTTGATATTGATTGATTGATGTGTGAATAAAAGTGTTATTTAATGGGGTAGTAAAATATTATAACACCTCAATTTATTTTGTTCAATTTGATAATCAATCAGAATAAAAAAGAAAAATAAATATTTATTGATCTAACATTGCAGTAGGTATTTGATAATATTTTTGTTAATTAATTAAAGTCTGTGTTCTGTTCTGGAGTACAGATTATATTTTCCATATTAAAGGTGTATGTCGTAGCCATATCGTAGATTTTCTCACTTCACTGAGAATTTCATGAAATGTTCGCATTTCATGAAATGTTTCGCTGTCTATTGGCCACATCATGATGTGGTTTGGGCAGATCAATGATAAGAAATCGTTGCTCGATATGGGCAAGTAAACGCGTGGCTACTTCATGAAATGGTCAAACTTTAGTGATTATATCGTAAAATATTTACATTATCCACCGTTAGAGGCGCTGATATCGTTTACTTTTTGTGTCGATACAATCGATTTGCAATCTCTCCCTTCCGTGACTGGCTGGCTTAACCTTAACCAACAGTAAGGATTTCCTACATTAATGATATATGTCATTTCATGAAATGCAACCATTTCATGAAATGGTCGATCGCATCATGAAGTGATCAATTCTAAGATCTGGCCACGACATCTATACTTTTAAAGAGGTAACGTTTGTGATAATGTTTGTTTGTTTGTTTGTTTGACTGTCGGGGCTAATCTCTGGATATCTCTGGCTATTGGTTCAATTACAAAATTTTTTTCAATGATATAATACTACATACTTTGCGAGTAACATGGGCTATGGTACGTTTTATTTTGATAAAATTAGTCTTCAGCTCGAAATCTCTAAATTTGTAAATCAACGGATTGTTATATAATACATGAAAATAATGTTCTACTAAAATGTTATATTCATCAGTTGATGAAAAAAAAGTCAGCTACACAGTAGGTATACCCAGCTTTTATAGTACAGCCACAATAACGTTATTTATCTACACTGATGTTATGCAGAGGTAAAGTTTGTAAATATGGATTTAGGAGGCAATCTCCAAAAGTACTATTACAATTTAAAAAATCTTTAAGCAATATTTAGAATGAAACTTCAGAGTGGACATCGGCTATAATTTATGTCTAAAAATTTGTAATTAAAGTCGGAAAATAGAAGCGCAACTAGCTGCTTTATCGTCGTGCGCTGATTCAACGGTTGAGTATATATGATAATTATATACTACAGAATTATTTAACATCATCATCATCTCAGCCAAAAGACGTCCACTGCTGGACAAAGGCCTCACCAAGGATCTCCACAACGACCGGTTTTGTGCTGCTCGCATCCAGCGGTTTCCCGCGACCTTCACCAGATCGTCGGTCCACCAGCCTGCCCACACTGCGCTTTCCGGTACGCGATCGCCACTCAAGGACTATCCCGCCCCAGCGGCCATCAGCCTTGCGAGCAATGTGCCCTGCCCACTGCCACTTGTGCTTAGCAACTCTTCGGGCTATGTCGGTACAGAATTATTATTCATCAGTAATTCTAAAAAAAAGTCAGCGACACGATATATTTAGCTTTTTTATTTAAGCCACAATAACGTTTTTCATGTTAAAAAATAAGTTGATTTTTAAACGTGATTTTTAAGAGTAATTATTATGCAAAATATATTAATCTTTACTAAAATAAATAGTTTCATCACCCGAGTAATTTCATGACGATAAAATTTGCTCTTCACAGCATCTAATTTGGTCGCTTAGTTCTGGAAATATTGTGAAATCAAAAATAAGTAAGTGTAAAATAAACGAGAAGATGCTTGATGCATGACGAGCTTGCGCGTACGTGTTGCTATTTCACATGTTAAGCTACTTTTGTAATAGCGGGTTCAGATGGGTGTCCAAATAACTCATAACAGGAGCTAACCGTTTGTCATAAAAAAAATACATATTTCGAAACCGTATTGTCCCACCACATTCCCAGCTACTTTTAATAAAAGACAAACAATTTTTTTTGAGTTGTAAAGGCTGTTTCGAAAAATGACCGCAGTAAAATTTCGCGCAATAAAACGCACAATACCGTTGTGCGTTGTTTTACAAGAAAAAAATTGACAAAGTATTTTGTCTAACGCCGCTCGCCGTCCGTCCCACTATTCTATGGCGGCGTTTTGGTATAACATTCCCTTGGCACAGTGGGCCCGCAGGTCGTAAATTAGACAAATATTTTATTGAACGGTATCGTTTGTAAAACTGTGCACAGACTTTTTTTATTATTGTTTTGTCCTGTAACTGTCCCTTCGATGACGTTGCAATGTCTGTTAGTTGTTAAAAGGATTTTAAACTTTATTTTCTAAGCTGTAAGGTATATGACGGCTTGCTTATATGATCCATGACGCTTAACATTTATTATTCGGGATCTCAACAAGCCGTTTCGTTGCAACTATTGTTGTCACTCCTGTGACAATATATTTACAAATAAAAGTATTACTTAACCATTAAGTTAAACTTGCTGCTATTAGTCACTGTACTAGGAACGACATGTCATATTTAACACTTTTGATTTGGTTTTACCGACGTGAAAACTTAAGTTTACGTGACGTACCGTGAACACTATATACACAATGAAATGAAATCACTTTGCAGGCCACAGACCCTGCAAAGACTTCGAAACGTCAGAATGAAACCAAAATAAAAGCGAATAAATCCGTAAAAGTGTTTTAATTTCAATCTAAATTAAACCTTTTCCTGTTCACATTCTTTCAGCAGTTAAGAAACGTGATAATGAAATTTAGGATTTTTAGGATTTTTACCTTATATTCCTGAGGTAGTGACTTAGTGTCAAAAAGCCAATGTAAAAATATTTAAAATGTCGATTATGAAATTTAAATAAAAAAACACAATATCACTTTTGCACTGCGGTTTGGTGGTTATTGCGGCTAATTTGGTTTCAAATAACCTACAATTATATAGAAAAAAGAAGCAACTTTGGGAAACAAATGAGCGAACTCCACTCTTAGTCGCTCGCAACACTGTTCTATAATCCCTATAGAAGAGCCATAAAATAATGAGAAACGACTCTTCCCTTTCACAGTTTCACACAGATACAATAATTATATTGTTGAATGTTCGGTAGCACATTACAAACAAAGGACGGCAAAACAATTGGGCTACAGAATAAGACATTTTTTCACAAACCTTACAGGGACAATTCGTTTGAACAAAAGGCGCATTTCTCCAGTAGCCAGGAGGACTGAACACTATGAATGTATTATTATCTGTTGAAGAGTTAACGGTGACCATTTAGCCCGAAAGGGTTGGTAATAAAAGTTATAAATCTCTGGTGAAAGCAAGAAACGGGACAGTGGCCAAATTTTATGTCAGCTCTATATTATATATTTTTATGTATACTGTGGAGGTGTTAATAATGTATATGACTGTAGTATATTATGAGAAGGTATTGATGGCGCCAAGACTAGAGGACTCGGGTTGCAATCATGCAAGTTGAGCTACTTAGGCGCTGTTGGGTTATTGGATGGGTAAAGAAAAAAAATACACTTTCTTTAAATTTGAATTTTAATTTCATACATCTCGCGACTGTGCACGATATCACTTCAACATAATACTAAACCCAGTACATTTATTATGTTTTCGCAGATACGTAAAACTCGACTGCTATTTTAAAACGTTCACAATCGTGTCTCAGGGGTCTGATTTTGACATTTAGCTCTTTTTCTTATTGAGCTCTTTGACCTCATCCCACCTTCTCCCTTTCTTCATAGGAGTACACGTGCTGCTCTTCGGAGTCACCGCTTCACTGTCTCAAATATCCCATCGCGCACAAAGAAATTTGGAGACTCGTTTCTTTGTCGCACCTCCAAAAGATGGAATAGTCTACCAGCACACGTTTTCCCTCCTTCCTATGATATGGGGTCCTTCAAGAGAGGCGTGAAGAAGCACCTTGTGGGCAGAGTGAAGTTGACTGATGCTACGTTTGTTTCCACGCTGCACTAGTTGTCTTCGCGTCTGGACTTCATTTCCACTTAACATCAGGTGGGATGGAGTCATTTGCCGAGCTAAGTATAAAAAAAAAAATTACCTATCCCTCCTCACATCCTAGAATTTATTTGTACTGGCACCCTATTTATCATACGTTTAAGTTCTTCGAGAAGTGCCAGAGGTCCTTGTGCAAGTAAAACTCGTACAGGGCACCATCAAAAACGAAATGCTCTCCCAGCATACGTATTCCCTTCTTCCTACAACATGTAACCTGGTGGTTGTTCTACTACTATAGTTCCAATCCGGCTTGATTTAGAACACAAAATGTTGTGGCGAGGTGGATTACAAAATGAAGGCGCGGGTGATGTTCTAATTTATTATGGTGATCGCAGTATGGCCTACTGTTTGAGGGAGGCGCTGCTGCCCCTCTCCTGCAGGCGGTTTTCCCTTTGTCGCCTTCTACGACTCCTACGGGAAGATATATTCTAAGCCGGCATCACACGGCATCTTAACATCAACCGATCATAAACTCTAATTTAAAAAAAGAACATTTTTTAGTTCATATCGTTATCGATTTTTACCACGGGTTACACGGGTTACCACGGGGATCGTTGCACATTTTAGCAATGTTTTTATTTTATTATTATGTTTCTTTCACAAAAGCAAAGCCATTTCAACTCATATTATAATTTACTTTAATTTAAATTTTAATTTTTATTTTCAAGTGCTAATTGCTGCACTGAAGCTAAATTGAATATTTATAAAATACTGAAAAAAAAACAATTAAATTTTTGTTAATTTCTTTACCGTATTTTATAAATTTAATAAATATTTACTTTAATTTAATTTAATTGGTTGGTGGTATGTTTGTTCACCTGGCTAGCTACCACCATCTTATCAAAATATGTCGCCATAATATCAATGTTTGAAGCATTGTTGTTCCGGCAGCTAGAGATAAGATAGCCAGAGCCTCAGTAGTTGGGGATTCTGGGTGAAGTGCGCTTCCACCTTCGGCCTTATCATCATTTAACATCAGATGAGATGAACGCATATTCCACAAAGTCTAAAGACGAAAGTCTTCCATCAGTGCGTCCTACCGGTCATGACCAGTGGTCGGAGTAGGTATATTGATTTTAGATACTTGCGTCATGATATCATAACATGGACATGCATTTCTTCCGGAATGTACCGGAGTTTCCAAAAATTTGGTAAATAGAGTAATAAAATAAAAAACCATATGTAAGCAAACAAAATTGTTTATTGTTAATACAAATAATCATTATTACAGTTTTATTAAAAATAATTATTTTTAATCCTCATCGGTCTTATCTTAGGCTTTTACTCCAACACTTTTACTACAACAAGGTTTTTACACACCAGTCATTTTTTACTATTAAATTCTGGTCATCTACGCCACTAGCAGCATAGCGTTGAGAGTATTGATACATTTTTAACTAGTTTCATGTAATAATTTCGATGTTTCGGTATTTTTATCATAATAATCCGGAAACTCGGAGGAGTATCCATATTAACATATACGTTTGATGTCAGTGACCTTAATTCAATATACCTACTCCGACCACTGGTCATGACATACGGAGCTGAAACGTGGACACTCACGGTTAAGCTGGTTCACAAATTTAAAGTCGCTCAGCGAGCTATGGAAAGGCTCGGAGTTTCTCTGAACGATCGACTTCGGAATGAGCTGATCCGACAGAGAACGAAAGTAATCGACATAGCCCATCGGATCAGCAAGCTGAAGTGGCAGTGGGCCGGTCATATTAGCCGCAGAACCGACAACCGTTGGGGTAAACGTGTTCTCGAGTGGAGAACGTATCGGCAAACGTAGTGTAGGACGCCCTCAGACTAGGTGGAGCGACGATCTTCGCAAGGTGGCTGGCAAGAGCTGGATGAGAGTAGCCGCGGATCATGCTTGGTGGCGTGCACTTGGAGAGGCCTATGTCCAGCAGTGGACTAGCATAGGCTGATGATGATGATGATGAGATGAAAGCCAAGTGTGCGTCCGACACCATCACAACGGTAATACCACACTATAAAAAGGTAATCTTTAGAGTAGTTTTGAACCCCGTTGACAAATCTTTATATTACGTGAAGGAAAAACTTGGTACTTCTTTTTAACCATATTCTTCTCATGAAGAATATGGTGTAAGATTTGGCAAAGCCAATAAATGTGAGATTTAGGCAAAACGCGACTTAGTCCGTTTACGCACACATTAAGTACACTGATTTGAAAGGGTTAAAGTCCTTTTAAATCGGTGTAGGTACCCAATGCGTAAACGGCGTTATGACTAGTCATAGTGTGCGAAGTAGACATAATAGTTAGTTAGACCTACTGCGATATAGGTTAGAAGAGAGGAAGGCAAAGAGCCACCAAGTACGTGATGCTATGACGTCATGACAGTTAGACCTACTGCGATATAGGTTAGAAGAGAGGAAGGCAAATTCATAGACAGGAAAAGAAATTAGTAAAAAAATGTAATATTGAAAACTACTTCAGCCAAAGCATTAATCAGTTTTTTAATTGCCGTCAAATTTCAAACTACTTCTCCTCGGGCTCGGTGACCGAGTGGCAAAGTACTCGGCCCGATACCCGAAGGATCCAGGTTCAATTCCCATTCAAAGTGTGTTTCGGATCTTACGAAGGATAGCCCGGGTTTGTGATCACCAACCCGTATTTGGCTAGCATCGTGGTTAAGCCATTACCCATCAATTGTAGTGATGACTTGATTTCAATGATGGAGGCCATTGCCCAGCAGTGGGACGGTTATATTTGTGTTTGACGACCTCCTTGGTCGAGTGGTTTGTACACCGGTTTTCATGGTGTCGCCATCTCTGAGGTCCCGGGTTCGATCCCCGGTCGGGTCAATATAGAAGTTATTGTTTTTCTAAATTGTCTTGGGTCTGGGTGTTTTCTGACATACTAAGTATGTATTTAAGTATTGCAAGTATGTTTATCCGTTGTCTAGTAACCATTTAACGAGTTTCATAACGAAGCTTCTCTTGTGGTGTGAGTGTAGGAAAGTTTATTTATTTAGTTACATTAATGCGCCACTTGCCACATTAGAAGTTTAATATTAAAATAACAATAGTAACCTTCGCTCGCTGATTATAATGACTACAGTTGAACGGCACGGGGTCACCGGTCCTGAGGAAGCAGGCACGTGACGCTTCGAATAGATCACGTTTCAGTATTGCAAATGGTTGAAGTTGCATGCAAACTGTAAAAAAAATTGACAGAATCAAGTGAGAATGATACGTTTCGCCATCACTAATTTTATGTCCCCACTGCTGGGGCACGAGCCTTCCCTATATGGATGGATAGGGAGAACGGGCCATAAACCACCACGCGGGCCCAGTGCGGATCAGTGTTTGTTAACGACTGCTAATGCTGCCGGGACCAACGGCTTAACGTGCTATCCGAAGCACGGATGGGCTTGAGATGATACATTTTGGTCACCCATCCGATGACCGACCTTTGCGAAAGTTGCTTTACGTCAGCAATCGCAAACCGGGTGCATTAACCACTGCGCCATCGAGCCTCCATCGAGAATGAAACGTTTATTGATAAAGAATCGCATCACACCATCTCTTCCCGTGAGTGTCATAGAAGGCGACTAAAGAACCATTATAGAGGATGCAGCAGCATCTCTTCCTATGTATAATAAGTATGTATTTAAGTATAAAGTATGTTTATCCGTTGTCTAGTTAACCATTTCTCGAGTTTCTTAAGGAAGCTTTTCATCTATACTAATATATAAAGCTGAAGAGTTTGTTTGTTTGTTTGTTTGAACGCGCTAATCTCAGGAACTACTGGTTCGAATTGAATAATTCTTTTTGTGTTGGATAGTCCATTTATCGAGGAAGGCTTTAGGCTATATAACATCACGCTGCGACCAATAGGAGCGAAGCATCAGTGAAAAATGTTGCAAAAACGGGAAAAGAGCCTAAAAAATTAAAAATGCTGCCGAAAGTCACTATTCCACGCGGACGAAGTCGCGAGCACAGCTAGTAATAGATAATTGGTGTAAGTGTGGGAAGCATTTGTTTATTTATTTTTTATTTTTTATTAATCTCACCATACTGCGATCGCCGACCCGCCTGCCAAGCGTGGCGATTATGGCCAATTCTCTTCATGAAATGAGATCCTTGGGGAAGCCTTTGTCAGCAGTGGACACCTTGTGGCTGAGATGCTCGATGATGAGCCTGCTCCTGTTTATAGAATTACCCTTTGATACGTTGATTGCTTCTTTTATTTTATATAAGTAATCTGCTTAGTAAATTCATCTTTATCATCAGCCTATTAGTCCATTGCTGAACATAGGCGTTTGCGCGCGACCTACGGTTACTCTTATCCAGCTCTTGCCAGCCAGCTTGCGAAAATCGTCGCTCCACCTAGTCTAGGGTGTCTTATATGATACTTAAAGAATAATAGAAAAAATAGAACATTTTTACTTTTTACTTTATTAAAAAAAAAAGTAAAAATGTACTATAGCGTTGTGTTATCAAATTTCTAGTATTTCATCTGCAAAGACGAATCTGCATAGCCATCAGTTGCAATGACCGTTGGGTAGATGGCGCACTGTGCCGCTATTAGCACTCAAAAATTACAAAAGCAGTGACAAAATTCAGCGCTTACGTCAGCCTTTCCGGTAGCATAGCGGTCAGTGCAGCCGCCCGGATTGCGGAAAACCCAGGTTCGATTCCTGGCTGGGTCGGGTAGGCGTTTAATTTTTTCACTGTATTTTATAAATTTTATAAATACCTAAATAATAATAGAAATAAGAATAGTTACTGTTATAAGTTACATATTTTAACTTACATTTGATTAATTATGTATAAGACTCGAATGTGCCCACCTTCGGATGTATTGTCCTTGTAAACCAAGTGCTTTCCCGTTACACAAAGTCTACTACGCACGGGGGCAAAAAGTGCCCAGCAGTAGGACCTGGAGAAGCTGACGATGACAACGAGCTAACCTCAAATCGTTTCCATCCATTTTCTTTCTTACCCGATTGATCAAACTGTCCGCAGCCCCGTAGCGTTCAACCTTATGTTTTTTTAATGTGAAAGAATAAATTTTATTACCATTTCAAATGGCAATACTTTGTTGGGTTGCAAATGAGGTCGGCCGCTATCTGTAACTGTGTTTTATTCACGCAAATATACATTTATGTTTTAATTATGTATATATTTTTGAACGAGCTAAATTTTCTTACGTTCAAAAAAATGTAATTTAAATAGTATGTAGTGTTAATTCCGCTAACTCACTCGTTTATACAGCTTGGATGCAGTACGCATGCACCGCCCTCCCGCCCGCACAACCAACACCGATGCCCCATTGGTGTGCATTTTCGCTTGCACGCATTGTTTCTCCTGCATGTGCATACTTTTTGCGGGCGGGAGGGCGGTGCATGCGTACTGCATCCAAGCTGTATAAACGAGTGAGTTAGCGGAATTAACACTACATATTATTTAAATTACATTTTTTTGTACTATGGATTTCCGCAAAATAACGCCTGATTCCATTAATTTTCTTACGTTCTCTAATCCGGGTGAAGTGCGGTGACATCTTCGACTTTATCGTCACTTATTATAACCGGTGAGATGAAGGTTAAGTGCTTCTCCATCAACAAACATTGGTTTGTTTGGTGGTGAAGAAGCACTTAACCTAATAAATTTATTTATTTATATATTTGTTGTTAATTAAATTTATTACACAGACAGATCACAATCAGGTCATGACACAAAGTCTTAATAATAGGTATTATAGGTAGTGGGTGTGTGTGTGTACGGTATTGTTTGTAAATCGTAACATACACATGTTACGATTTACAAACAATACCGTATGTTAAAACTGTGTGTCTTATGTAAATAAATATGTTAAACAATACACTATTATTACCTGAAGTATTTTGTTTTGCGCTGAAAATGGTTCAGTTGATTTATTTTTCATTATATTTTATTATAAATGTAACTTTTCATTTCACAATAATTATAGTTTTATTTTACATTTTTTTGTTCATTTAGTTAAACATCATCTAGGGAATGGGCGTAATATTTGCAAACAAATCAACAGCTTATATTAACAGATAGATTACCTATATCCACTTCATCATTATCAGTAACATCACCATCAACAGCTTATATTAGTCCACTGCTGGACATAGGCCTCTACAAGTGCACGCCTCTGAACACGAACCGCGGCTATTTCCTTTCTGTGTTGCCATTATGGAGGGTTCACCCATAATTTATAATCACGGGCAAATTTAATCGCCTCTGTGGTCTAGAGGTTAAGACCACCGGTTTAGACCCAGAGGTCCCGGGTTCGATCCCCAGTGAGGGGTACATGTTTGTGTACTCGGTTTGGTTGGTGGTAGGATGTGTTTCTCCGCCTGGCTAGCTACCGCCATCTTATCTAAATATGTCGCCATAACATCAATGTTTGTAGCAATGTTGTGTTCCGGCAGCTAGAGATAAGATAGCCAGTACCTCACTAGATGAGGATCCCGGGTAAATTGCGCCTTCACCAATTCGCCTTATCATCACCTAACATCAGGTGAGATCAAGGTACCCGTAAATCTATAGGTAGGTACTAATATTATAAAGAGGTAAGCTTTGTATTTTTGTATGTATGTTTGTAACGAATAAACTCAAAAACTACTAAACCGATTATAAAAATTCTTTCACCATTAGAATGTTACATTAAAGCTGATAAACATAGGCTATATTAAAAAAATGTCTACCCGTGCGAAGCAGGGACGGGCTGCTAGTATTATATGTATTTAAGTAATATCGATAGTTGATGAAGCGATAACTCCCAACACTAGAGGGTTTCAAAGCGAAATCATTAAGCTAAAGGTATGGTAATACATGGAGAAACAAAAACAGAAAACAACTTAGAACAAAACCGTAAATTCAAATTTTAAGGAGCTCATTAGGCATCGTCATGCAATTTTAATTATGAAACCTTATCAATATATATTCAAGTCTATTATAATATATTTCTTTCAGCAGGTCTGTATGGCATTTAAAAGGATATATAAAGTTTAAAAACATAGTCTATAAGTCTACTGTCACACTGCTGAGTAAAGGCAACAAGTACAGACGCCTGCACATCAACCTATCCAAAACTGTCAAATTTCTTCAATACATTTTCAACCGTATGCTTGAGCCATAAAGTTCAAAGTCTATTGAGGAAATTTGACAGTTTGTGGTAGGTTGATGTGCAGGCGTGTGTACCTAATTGACTTATCACCGTACTTGTCAAATGTTGGTTGATGATCGATCACAAACCCGGGCTAAGCATTGAAAAATCCGAAACACACTTTTTTTGACATAGGAATCAATTCCTAGTCCAGGATTCAAACCCTGGACTCATCACCATCATCAGCTCATTTTATGTCCCCACTGCTGGGACACGAGCCTTCCCTATGGATGGATAGGGAGAACGGGCCATAAACCACCACGAGAGCCCAGTGCGGATCAGTGTTTGTTAATGACTAAACCCTGGACTACCGGATATTTTGTATGTATAATTTCTTATTAGACATACGTTCACATAGCACTGTGACTTACATAACGGCGAAAATTTATTTTAACATGCAAGAAAACTTGTTCCAAGCATTTTTTTTTTTAAATATTAGAAGGAGGCAAACGAGCAGGCGAGTCACCTGATGGAAAGCAATCACCGCCGCCCATGGACATCCGCAAAACCAGAGGAATCACAGATGCGTTGCCGGCCTTTAAGGAAGGAATAGGCTCGTTTCTTGAAGATTCCTAAGTCGTATGTCCGGAAATACCGCCGCTGAGAGCTGGTTCCACAGCACTGTAGTTCGTGGTAAAAAATTACGTGAGAAACGCACAGTAGTAGATCGCCATTCATCAAGATGGTGTGGATGGAAAGACAGTCGATTGCGTGTAGTGCGGTGAAGGAATAGAGTACTGTAGTGGTGCTGTATGACATTGTGGAAATTGAAACTTTTACATAATTATCTGATGTAAATTTGTTAACTTACATTTTTTATTTTAACAGCATTGTCCTACAGATAACAAACAGCGTTGCGTTAAATACATCATTAAGTTTTTATTTAGAGTATCTTGAGTGTGTCATGCTCTCTTTACTGTCTCTGCGGTGGTGGCATGTGCGTCGGGTCGTTACGTTCCCTAAAATATGGTTGAGCGAAGCGATGGCTGATTCATATGTCATGCTCGTGAACGGGTGCCGCCTGTGGAGGCTGGTCTGCTCTTGCATACTTATCTTATTTTTAGTATTATTAATTATAGTTTGACTTTGTTTTACCTAAACAATTTTTGACTTTTACTAGAGTACTGTAGTGGTGCTGTATGACATTGTGGAAATTGAAACCTTTACATAATTATCTGATGTAAATTTGTTAACTTACATTTTTTATTTTGTTTTTTTACATGTTGTAATTGTCTTATATATATTTTTTGTGTTTATTTGTAATGGAAAATGTTCTGCTATGATAGGGCATTTTCCAATATTTTTGACGCTGTAAGGGAGAAAAGAGCTGGACACTTGCTGAGTTTCTTGCCGGTTCTTCTCAGTACAAGATCTCCCGCCCAGAGTAGATTTACGAACCGATGGCATAATGACATTCACAAGAGCTACTTGTAGCCTAAACTGAATAAATGATTTTGAATTTTGAATTTTTGAATTTTGGAAATCAGCGGCAGGGATCAAACCGAACAATTCCTCAGAGCACTCCCCATGATAAGCTTATACCAGCCAAACTCACAAATGAAACGTTTTCTAATTACTTTTAATAACTTATTAACGACACCTATTTAGAAACAGCGTTCTCACCAAAAGTTAACCAACTATGCGTAGGTACAACTTAAGTAAAATTTACCTCTTGAATCATTAAAAAAACTACCTTTTTACAAATAGTCCCGTCCTCCAAAGGTTTGCTTAAAAAGGATAATTTGCCTTTACCGTAATAAAAAAGTAGTTAAGACATTACGCCGCCAAAAAACAACTTTGTAAGACACTGTTTGTAAACCTATGAATATTTATATATTTTATTATTATTGACATACATTTGGTGTATTTGCATAAAATAGAAATATTAATGTTGTTCGATTTGTTTGCTTCCATAATTGTTTAGTGGAATACATTGTTTTGTTTAAAGGATTGGATGGTTGTCAACAAATCTTTTAGACTTTTTATTTATGAAGGTTTCTTCGTACCTGCAAAATAATAAAATTCCTGGAATATTATATTATAGTTACATCTATACATTAATACGTGAAGAACAAAAAATTCTACAATTTTTAACAATTTTTCTTTTTAAATTTCTTCACATTCTTTCGCGTTGTGTGAGATTTGGCATAGTTTAAATTCATACGGAGGAGGAGCTAGGAAAGATAAAATTGATGTAGGTATAATAACTGTTAAATTACATCGTACATTTTGTGAAGAAACGGTCGAATATGGACCATAGGTAAGTAAAAAAAAAAAGTCCTAATTGACTAAAGAACAATCACACACAACCTAAGCGTCTGGACCTAGAATGCTGAAATGCAGGCAGGTCTCTTTTATAACAAACGAGAGGTAAGATGGCATTATCCTAAATTCCTTCAGAATCACAGGAAACTCGTGTTTATGCGGACGAAAAGTCACGGGCGAGCGCTAGTTTATGTAGGGTAATGCTAGTGTTCGATTGGAACCATTGATCAACATTTTGTTCCTTTAATCATAGACATAGAACCTGTTGTAACTGATTTAAGATGTTATTACACATTATATAATGGACTCCCAAAAGAAATACAAACTCAAACGGAAAAGGACAATATATTGTATACTTATATATGTATACAATATATTCTCCTTTTCCGTTTAATAAATTAATAAATATTTATTTTTAGCTGTATACAGCTAAAATTTATTTAAAAAACATTATCCGTAGACATTATCTATCAATGTGTCCATAGTAAGTACGCCGCCGAGTTTTAAGTTTAAAAAAAATAAAAAGATATATTGTATTATTAACAATAAATTTTACCATAGTAATTAATGATGGGAATAAATGATTGCTATGAATGATGGGAATGAATTTCTATCTGTATGGTTTGGGTGTGCTCTCAGGGTGTTATAAACACCTACACACTGTGTCAATAGATAAGTACCTATAATTAGTTTATTAATAAGTTAATATTATGTCTCATACCTCTTTATTCTAAGTTAGTATGTAGTTAACGTGTTTCCACGAGAACGCTGCCGAAAAACTGTACACACGGCGGCAGATCAACCTACCCAAAACTGTCAAATTTCTACAATCAATTGTGAACTTTACTGTTTGGTTATAAGGATCAATATTCATTGGAGAAATTTGACAGGTTTGGGTAGGTTGATCTGCCGCCGTGTGTACTACATTTTGGCAGAATGTAAGATCAAATATTTTAGTAAAATTTCTAACAAATATTTTTTTTTAAAAAGACAAGGAACAATTGAATACAGACAATCAGTCATCCCGAAATATTTCGATGAAAATCTATGTTATTTATTGTTATTGAAAATTGTGTCGAACACTGGGCTTAAGGTGTTGAAAACTGGTACCACTACTCTTTATCATACAGCTAAATCAGTCTTCGTATACGCCCGAGCTAGTGGACTGTATAGGTTGTATAGGGTATGGTATGCGACCGTCATTAAAATACTGTTTGGAAATGCACTAAACTTAATTAAACGCTTTTAACAAAAGAGAAATCAAAAATAAAATAAAATTATTATTATAACAATTTTACGTTGCACAGAGTGATAAGTCAATTCTTTTTTTTTCCTTTATTTGATGGCTTCGTGCGATTAGCACATTTAGCCATTGTCAAAGTAATACATAAAATAAACAATATTTCCTTCCTGATGATGATGCTGAATGATAGTAGAAATGAGAAGAGAAAATATAAGAAAACAAAAGACAATCACCTAAAATACATGTTCTAAAAAGGTTTTAATATTTACATGTTGCCTGTTGCCAACAAGACTTTATACTCGTATAAAACGAGTATTATGACCAAAAGAAATTATTAGTTATGATTAAAAAAGGTTATAATAAAAATATAATATACAATCATAAATTAGTTTTACATCATAAGCCCGTAGCAGCTTCGTAGTCCGTAGCCGTCCGTAGCTCACACGTTTACAATAATGCGAAGATGAACAATTACTTGATACGGAACCTATTTAAAAAAAAAACACTTTTATTAAGATTAAGTTGAAAGACGTAGATATTATTTGACTACGGCACATTTTAATTATTTCTTTAACAAAAGAGTATATAGCTCTAAAAAAAATTACAGCCAATTGAGAATTGATTCTATAAAAATGAGTACAGTGCTATGTACGGTGGGTGTGTTGTGTATGTTGAAGGTTGTTGTGTGCTATGTAGTAAGATGTAGGGTAGCAGCACCAGTATTCAACAGACACCAGTATTCGATTTTTTTCCCTTTTAAGGCGACGCATTGGAAATTTACGTGGCGGGGATCTTGATTTTTCCCAAGAATTACAAAACATATGAAAGTGATATTTGATGACATGATTTTCCATTTAATTGACTTAATTTTGCTAGTTGCTGAAACACGATTTGTCAACTTTTATAACAGAGCAAAAAAATATCAAAGTAACCTCTTTTAAAACATAGATTTGCATTTTACAGGCTAACCAGACCGATTTAAGAGCGTTTACGCCGCACACTAGCGCCGCCAATGAAAAAAAAAACATATCTAGTAAATAGAGATAGGAAATCAAATTATGCTCAACAAACTATCTGAATGAAGTAATTTAGCATTTTTACGTATATGGCGTTATAGTTAAAAGTGGCCGTAACGTCTTGTTTAACTAAACCATAACATGTGAGGTGTTCATTAGGTGCCGTAAAAATGATAAATTACTTCATTCGAATAGTTTGTTAAGCATAATTTGATTTTCTATCTCTAATTACTAGATATGTTTATTTTTTCATTAGTGGCGCTAGTGTGCGGCGTAAACGCTCTTAAGGATCAAAATTTTCTTAGTAGATTAGTCTTAACACACACTTCAATATTGTAGTTCATTTTTTTTTAATAATTTATAGTTTTAATTTGAAGGAAAAAAAACAGTTTTTCTTATGGTACGGGGTGCAAACGCTCCGTATGAGATTTATTGTTTAGCGGTGCGTCGCACACTGGGGCGGGCTGTATGATATGAATACCCAAAACTCAGTAATGATTTCAAAATGGCTGACAATAATTTATTATACTCACTCAACTAATGATATTTTATAGAAAAAAATATTCTTTGTACAAAATTAATTAAGTATATTTTTCGATTATAAATAAAAATAAAAATTATAATAATTAATATGTAGATTTAAAAAAAAGTAATCAAAATGTAGACTTAAGTATTCTTACATTATTAAACTTCTTCTGCTAATATATCAATGACTTCGGGGTCAAACGGCTTTCTTTTTGAGGTAGAAGGTGAATAAACTTTGTTTCTAAACTTCGTATTTACTATTAAAAATGATTTCCGAAAGAGTTCTTCGTGTTATTTGGACTTTAGAAGATATAACTGAAAGTCAAATACAAAAAAAAGGTAGAAAAAGGAAACTTTGTTTTTTTTATTTCGGCGTTTTACTTTTCGACTCGGTTTTACATTAAGGAAGGTGTAGTGCGTTAAAAAAGACAACCCAATTACCATACCCAATGAAAAGGCCTTTGCGCAAATTTGATAAATCACGGTTTGATTTATATTTTCCAAATAAAATTTAAAAACAATATCTAAGTCATTAATATTAAGCAGAATTAAATAAGCATAATAATTTTAATAGTAGGAACCTTGGTCTTCACCCGACATGTTTTAGATTTTAAATATCTTTAATAGAAACACAGTTATGACTGATCAAACAACTCAATTCAATATGAAGCAAATGCAAAAGGAATAAAAACAACCTTTTAGTAGATGTGAACTTTATAATGTGATGTAATAGGGTCTCTCAAACAATAATATGACAAAGATTTTTAAAACTACCTTCATTTTAAGAATTGAGTTTCGCGTATTCACCCCATACAGCGCGCTCCAGTGTGCGTCGTCGCCTTAACATTAAATTTAGGGGTCAGCGGCTAAGTTTTGACTTTAGCAACATTAGAATACAGTCCAACTGCTTTCTACGACGACCTCCTTGATCAAGTGGTTTGGACACCGGTTTTCATGGTGTCGCCATCTCTGAGGTCCCGGGTTCGATCCCCGGTCGGGTCAATTTAGAAATTATTGTTTGTCTAAATTGTCTCGGGTCTGGGTGTTTTCTATGTATAATAAGTATGTATTTATTAAGGTGGACCGACGATCTAATGAAGGTCGCGGGAAGCCGCTGGATGCGAGCACAGCACAAAACCGGTCGTTGTGGAGATCCTTGGGGGAGGCCTTTGTCCAGCAGTGGATGTCTTTTGGCTGAGATGATGATGATGAAATATGTTTATCCGTTGTCTAGTAACCATTTAACGAGTTTCATAACGAAGAATTCTCTTGGGCTAGATAATTGGTGTGAGTGTAGGAAAGTTTATTTATTATTTATTTAATTTTTTATTTCTAACTCTTCCAGTAATTTAGGTGGTGAAATCTGTGTTGAACACCGGTGCTACTACAATACTAATAAATACATCATTATTTAAACAAAGTAAACAGCCCATAACTGTCCAATTTCTGGGCAGAGGCCTCCATCATTGAAATCAAGTCATCGATACAATTATTGTGTAATGGCTTAATCACCACGCTTGCCAAATGCGGGTTGGTCATCACAAACCCGGGCAATGCATCGAAAATACCGAAATAAATTTTTGCCCGACCTGGGAATTGAACCCGGGATCTTCGAGTATCGGGCCGAGCGCTCTGCCACTCGGCTACCGCGGCGTTTGTATTTAAAAACAAAAATTGACTTATTTATTTATTTGTACTTGTTTACACTCTTTATGGAACCCTGGATTCCAAGCTAGTTTAAACCGTAATATGGAAATCAATGTCTTCCTTATAATGATACAAAGTAAATAAAAAGTACAGTAATTTTAATGCAAACAAAACAGGGTGCCAAGTGCGAGTTTCATTCGCTATTCGATCATGTTAACGAAAACGAGAATTCGTATGGCAAAATGTTAACTCCTCTCGTATGCCGCCAGGAGGCGCTGCTTCAATGCCATACTAATTTTCGTTTTCGTAAACGTAATCGAATGAGTACGGATAGTAAACAAAACTCACAGTAGGCACTTTTAATCCAACAAAGCATGCTAATTTTATAAAATGAAAAAATAAAAGAATGGATTAAGTTATGAATATTAACGTGATAGGTGTGTAGAAGTCCTTCGATTAATAATGTACAGTCGGCAGCAGATCAACCTACCCAAATCTGTCTTTCTTCAATGAATATTGATCCTTATAACCAAACAATAAAGTTCAGAATTGATTGTAGAAATTTGACAGTTTTGGGTAGGTTGATCTGCCGCCGTGTGTACTAGATATAGGATCCAGAACAAAAATGCATCTTAAAAATGGTCCTGTTTGTTCATAACTCTACATTTAAATTTCGAATAACAAAATTTAAAAAAAACATTGGATAGCATCAACCACTTCAGCTTACTGTGAACCTTAAACCTTAAAAACAAAATATTTTGACTTCTTGGCGGGAATGTGAAGAGTCATGTCTGCGGTTTTGTCTCCTTTTCTAAAATTTGTGTTATATCGAATATTAATGTGAAATAATGGTGGATTGTTAACCGTTAAGTGTTTGTGAGTGTGCATGAGTGTTGGCAAATGAAACAAAACAGTGCAACGTCTCTTCAAATTCTCTCAAGAAGTATGCCCGAGGACTTAGTAAAGCCCCACATCTTTACTGCGATACTCGAGGGGTTGGGGGGTATATCATTTCTCACTTCTCATTTCTATTATCATTCATCATCATCATACAGGAAGGAAATATTGTTTATTTATGCATTGTTTGTAAGGAAAATTATTTTGACACTGGCTAAATGTGCTAATTGCACGAAACCATCAACTAAAAAAAAAAAACAAAATATTTATCTACTGCCATCGCCACAAACATCATGTGACTCCGTGACCCCAAAGTCGCCTACCGTTTTTCTAGCGCACATCGGGAATCTAGTAAGTACTTAATTGATCAAAGATTGAGTCCCTTAAAATGTTGTGTTTCTTTGTTTATAACTTTGTGTATTCAACGAAGGTTTGGATAAGCTTAATCAAAATAGCTATAACTAACGGTGTCCCAAATGTAAAAAGGCAATTAATGTTTCTCAGAACTGTTAGAAAGTCGGTCCTTACGTATTTTCTAGTGGACAACTTAGAAATTGCAATTTTAGCGCACCCCGAGAAATGGCATTGTATTTAGGTACCATAGACAATAAAAATCGGCAATTTCGCTGTAAAATATACAAAGAACATTATACCGTGTTTAAAGAATTCGTATATAACTTTGCGTTGCACAATTTAATAGTTGTTTTTTTAAGTTAAAATTACTATAACCTTTTCTTGAACGGCAAGAAACAAAAGAGATCGACGAAATACCCTTTCGACCGTAATGACTAGAAAACATTATAGGAAAACATCTTTATACTTTCGAGAATTCAAGAGTTACAGAATTTAACGCTTGCCGTCTGCGAAAGCTAGTAGAATACATTATTAGTTCTAGTTTACTTATTGTAGAATAACAAAACACATTTAAAAAATGTTTGACCTACTATTTTTAAATTTAAGTTTTTCGTAAAAATATATAGTTGTCCAATTGCAGACATGATGAATGCGTAACATTTTATGACAGAACTTCCACCGAAGGTTGCTGATAAACCATTAATCCTTTTCTTAACTTTACGCGAATACTACACATTGATATAGAATACTTCAAACTCTATCTTTCCGTGAACAAGAGCCTGCAAAGTTACCGAAACATCGGGATATATTACTCACATAATTGAAATAAACGCGAGTAGTAGAAATGTATTGTTCTGCGGTTAATTTTTTTTCCTTTAGTTGATGGCTTCGTGAGATTAGCACATTTAGTCAGTGTCAAAGTAATTTTTCTTACAAGTAATATATAAATAAACAATATTTCCTTCTTGTATAGATGATGATGAATGATAATAGAAATGAGAAGTGAGAAATGATCCTCTAACCCCTCGTGTATCTCAGTAAAGATGTGGGGCTTTACTAAGTCCTCACGCGGACTTCTTGAGAGAATTTGAAGAAGTGACGTTGCACTGTTTTGTTTCATTTGCCAACACTCATGCGCACTTACAAACACTTAACGGTTAATAATCCACCATTATTTCTCATTAATATTCGACATAACACAAATTTTAGAAAATAAAAAAAAACCGCAGACATTACTCTTCACTCTCCTGCCAAGAAACTCAATTATTATTATTGTCGCGATGGTTTTTTTTTGAGAGAGTTCGCTGATTGCCACTTCACATTTTCAGCTTCACCGGTCTTTATTGGGGGCGGCAACAAACTTAAAGGGTTCCTCAAGCCATGTGAAAAGAAGCACCGTGAGAGGTTTTCTAGAGGGAATGGCATCACGCACTAGTGCGTGTGCACTATGCTTTACTAGATTTTCCGAGGGTTTCGGTTCGGATCGGGGAGTGGAACAACCCGAAGGCGCCTCTAAAGACTTAGATTTCGGCTCAAGTTGAGCGAGTTGATTATAGATTTCAACGATGGAGCCCTTTGCCCAGCCCTGGGAGATGTTGTAAGCTGTCTCTGTAGCCTATTCCCGCTCACTGCTGAACGTAAGCCCACTAATGAGCGCCAACCCTCCCGGTCCTGCTCCAGCCGCATCCGTCTACCGTCATATTCTTTAAGTCTTCGGTACACTGCGCCGCAGGGCGTCCTACACTGTGTTTGCCTAAACGAGGGATAGTTATATATGGCTATAAAGGGCTATACAGGGGTATACAGGGTGTAATCGTTAAGTGTGACCAGGCGATTATTCCGTTACTATTACAGTTAACAAAAAAATTTAAACTGATATCGAAAGTACGCTAATGAGCAAAATGACATCATTTTTTTACCTTAGTCATATTTTATGATTACGTATGACATGATAATAATGATTTTCAAGTAGATACACGTGCAGATTAATTATCTTACCACTTCAAATTAGTAACAAACCTTGATTAAATATCGCATTAATTTAAACTAGCTGAAAAGCAACACACTACAAAAATAACAAAAAAAAAAGATACTCTTTGGTGTTCGTTCTAAATTCAAAACCTTTATCGCAGGTTGTCGTATAGCTTCGGTTGTCGTTTCCGCCAATTTATTGTTTTTTTTAAATTTGCGTTAACTAAAACCTTTCTACTAATCTCATACTAAATGTATGGGAGTGTTTATTGTCAAAATTTTGGATACTTCTCGTTTGATTTTTAAACAGTTATTCATGTCATTTTACTCATTAGATAACGTAGGTACTTTCGATTTCAATTTAAAGTTTTTTGATATCTGTAATAGCTACGAAATAATCGCCTGGTCCCACTTAACGATTACATCCTGTATAGGGCTATATCAACATCATCAGCTCATTTTACGTCCCCACTGTTGGGGCACGAGCCTTCCCTATGGATGGATAGAGAGCACGGGCCACAAACCACCACGCGGGCCCAGTGCGGTGCGGTGGCTTTACGTGCCTTCCGAAGCACGGAGGAGCTCGAGATAATTAATTTTTGGTCACCCATCCAATGACCGGCTTTACTAAAGTTGTTTAACCCCAGCACTCGCAGACCGGCCGCGTTAAACACTGCGCCATCGAGCTCCACAGGGCTTTATAAATAAATTATATTAATATAAATAGCTTTTAAGTTATTTTCTAACAAAAATTGTATTAGTTATATAATATGTATGTTAGTATTTAATTTAAAATTTATATATTGTATGTGCCAAAGTTGCCTGAAATAAAGGAATTCTATTATTTTCCATTCTATACAGGGCTATATATACTTCGTATTGAGAATCTAGTTTTATTCATTATCGACTTCTGTTCATGTAAAAAAAAATATGTACTTTACAAATGTATAGCTAATACAAAGATCTGATAAATATTGGGAATCACCCTTTTCGCTAGTTTCATGACATAAAGGTAAGTGTTATAAAAATAAATTCTTTGAACAATTATTATTGTTTCAGCGGTAGCACTTCTACAAGATGAAATAGGCTAAAAGGACCCTTTACAGGATTAAATGAGACAAAAGGGACTATTGAAACAGGATTAGAATTGTCAGATGTATCTATCTTAAGCACTGCAACAGAAGCCAAAATTATTTTATTACTCATTTTTATTATGGAGCTTTTTATTAAAATTAGAAGTAAAAAAAAGGTTAAACTAAAATACCACAGAATATTAACCTACCAAAGTCGCGGGAAGCCGCTGGATGCGAGCAGCACAAAACCGGTCGTTGTGGAGATCCTTGGGGAAGGCCTTTGTCCAGCAGTGGACGTCTTTTGGCTGAGATGATGATGATGATGATGAAAGCAATTCAAAGAATTTATTTTGTAATTCCATATCATACCAATTCTATTGATTTACTATGTAGATAAATAAGCATGTAGATTTGATTATTAATTTATTAAGTAGATAAAATAAGATATCGTAATGCATAACATTACGATATCCAAAACAAACTTCTTTTAAAATCATAAAGCTATATAATTCTTCTGTGCGTGTGTTGTCACCTCATCATCAGCCATATGACGCCCACTGCTGGGAATAGGCCTCCCTCAAGGATCACCACAACAATCGGTCCTCATGTTGGGGGTTTTGCCATAATCGCCACGCTTGGCAGGCGGGTTGTCGATCGCAGTATGGCCTACTGTTTGAGGGAGGCGCTGCTGCCCGTCTCCTGCAGGCGGTTATCCCTTTGTCGCCTTCTATGACTCCCACGGGAAGATAGGGGGTAATGCTATTCTAAGCCGGCATCACACGGAAAACCTAACACCACCCACCTAACTCCTCCTAAACGGCTAAACCGATTTTGATGAAATTTAGTGTGTACATTTCAATAGTTTCCTGGATGGTTTGAAAACACAATTGGACCCGCTAGGTGGCACTAGTTTATTTTTTTAAACCATTATGGGATCCTGTGTGGTGCTGGAGATAAATAATTGCACCACCCCATCTCTTCCCGTGGGTGTCGTAAAAGCCGACTAAGGGACCATTCCAGAGGATGGGCAGCAGCATCTCTCTGAGGTTACCCTCAACCTACTGCGATCGCCAACTCGCCTGCCAAGCGTGGCGATTACGGCAAATACTCCTCATATCCTTGGGGGAGGGCTTTGTCCAGCAGTGGACGTCTTTTGGCTGAGATGATGAGATGATGACGATGATACGGGTGTTCTTTACAGTGGACGAAATCGCGAGCAGGCCACTAGTGCTTAATAAAAATACAGAGATCTGACAAGTTAGTAGAAAACATCTTTACATTTAACATTGTCCCCTAAACAAGCACTTATTTACTTATTATTTAGGTGTGACCAACAGCCCTCTATGCAGAGGATGCATGGAGGTGGAAGAAACGCCACAACACGTGCTTATGGAATGTGGGAGTGTAGCAGATGAACGGGCACGGTTTCTCCAAACACCCAGGACGCTCGCGGAAGCCTGCAGTAGCCTGAAAAGGCTGCAAGCCTTCTGGGATAATCTGGGTTGGTTGGAGTAGGTAGAAGGTATTTATACGTACAATGGCCAAATCAAATGGCTAAGTGCGGACACAGCCCCGTAAAACTAACTATCGAACTATAATAAAAAACATAGTCGCCCGTTGTCTTTACGTTTAGATCTTCTAAATGACGCAACGGATTTTAATGCAGTTTTCAGCAATTGATAGAGTGATTCAAGTGGAAGGTTTATATGTATAAAACATGCACATAATTGGACGCGGTAGGTGGCGCTGCTATAGGGTTCTATAGGATACGGGTGTGCACTCAAGAGGACGAAGTCGCGGGTCGCTAGTTTGTAATAAAATAAAGTTTACATTATAAAATGTTACTAGAAAAAATCAACCAGCCTCAGGAAATCGAGTGGGAATCGAACCCACTACCTTTGGATAACTTTTTCTAGTAAAATTTTATCTTGTATATATACTACTAATACATACAGCATTGTGACTGTGAATGCAAAAATCAAAACAATAAAAATATAGTTTATTCAGCTGAATTTAATGTTTTATTCAAAATAACTTATTTTATCACTTCAGTCCCAAGTAGACTTACTAACCGATGGCATAATGTGCTTGTAGCCTAAACTGAATAAATGAAAGAGATAGAGAGAGAGAGAGAAAACATTTATGGACTAAATCCATTAATATACATAAAATAAAAATAAAAACAAACAATAAGGTCAATCAGGACCCCCCTTACGCCACAGCTTGATTTTTAATTTAGAATTTTTTTTTTTTTTTTTGGATTTTTTTTTATAATTTTAATTAAAAAAAGACAAAAATAAAAAAGAACCACCACATCAGTAGATATATGTATCACATGAGTAGATATATGTAATACATATATCTACTCATGTGGAACCACTGCTCAATCAAATAACCAATTGTAATGTAAAGTGTCAAATCGAGTTAACTAAAGAATTCCGTATGGATACCGAAATAATCAGCTCATATGACGCATGCTTACAGTTTATACATGTGTTAATTTATTTTATTAATTCCAATCAACCGAATATGTACTGAGGTAATTTGTGGTTAAAAACTGATTAAGGGGAATTATTGAAGTATCGCAACCGAACTGTTACCTAAAACGGACACAAAATTCCCAATGAACTCTTAATTATAATACGATCCGTAATGTTACTTAGTTTTTCCTTCTTCTTTTTGTCGTGAACCGGATACGGCAGCGTTTATCTTTCACTAGTTGTCGCCCGCGACTTCGTTCGCGAAGGATATCCCACAAGAACCTGTTACCGGGATAAAAAGTATCCTATGTCCTAGTCTGGGTCATGGTCTAGTCTATGTGCAAAGTTTCATCCAAATCCGTTCAGCCGTTCTCGAGTTTTGCGCTTAGCAACATTCATTTTATTTATATAGATATACTCGTATATATAATAATATATAGAAGATTATTAATTATTAATAAAATATTGCTTTTAATCTATTGACATTCATTAGCTGTATTTGATTGGTATTTCGGTTTAAATATATAAGATATTGTAATATTTTTTTTCATTAATTTACTTAATAACACTTTTACAGATATTTTTATATGGTCCCATTTAAAACCTGTTAGTTATTTATATTTTAATAATACATATTAAAAACGTTATTGTTGTTTTTGATAAACATCTCCTTTTTAGCGTTATAATTTTTTTTTATTATGAAAAAGTTAAAAAAGTTTTTTATGTTAACGCAAATACTACACTGCATATTTAAATGATTTAGTTTTTACGAATAATATCGAATTTATTTTAAAAGTAGTAGGTTCGTATTTAATCTTTCATTATCGTTTGTTTTTAACTACCGCACTCCAAATTTTCTAATCGATCAACCTATACAGATACAGCGAATAAATTTTCCATCACGCTATACCACTTATGAATGGGCAGAAACTTATCACTGGTCAAAGTTTAGATAGAAAACTGCCATACATTTAAATAATAACTATGACCCTAGTCGCACCAGCTGGGTTCGTTGACTTTGACATTTCTAATATTTAGAACCAAAATTAACCGACCGAAATCGGAAGTCGAACTACACGAACCAATTAACTTGATCTTGGCGGGCTTCGTAAATTGACAACTTTATCATTTTGGCAAAACATTTCTTTGCACTTATTAAATTCTTATATGCTTGTAACAAAGTCGTTTTTTCCGTGGCATATGTCTCTATATAATGGTTTTAGTATGTTCGCGGCTTTCTTTTATTCAAATTAGAACGCAGTGAAACCAATAATAGTATTGAATGGACTAGACGGAACACAGAAACTATATACTTTATGGGTCATCGTTAAAATATGGTTGCTGAATAATGGAAGCTCAGTAATCACTAACATCAGCCTATTATGGTGGAGACTGACCGAAGCGAATAATAATAACGTTACATGTTCGATACGAGCATTCGCATGGTTAGTACAGTGAGCTGAGCCGCTCGCCGCTCGCTCCGCCCTGTTATGGGTCTGTCAGCAATGACTTATCAAGTTCGCCATTAGAGTTAAAATAGATACCGGCCTTTGTGCTTAAGAGAGTTTGCTGATTGCTTCTAGGCATTTTAAGCTTCACTGGGCTTTTTTGAGGGCGGCGAGATACTTAAAGGGTTCCTCAGGCCGTTTGAAACGAATCACCGTCAGAGGTTTTCTAGAGGGAACGGCGTCACGCACTAGTGCGTGTCCTCGTGCCCTACTAGATTCTCAGAGGTTTTCGGATCAGATCGGAGAGCGGAACAACCCGAGGGCGCCTCTAAAGGCTCGCAGCTCGGCTCGTATTGACCGTGTAATAGAGACTGTCTGGAGCGATCATCGTAACGTTACTGTAACGTACCAATCGCGGCGAGCTTGATACGTCATTGCTGAATGACCGATAACAGGTCAGAGCTCGCAGCGAGCGGCTCGGCTCACTGTAATGACCATGCGAATTCTCACATCGAACATGTTACATTACGATGCAACGCTTCCGTCAGTCTCCAACCATTACATTGCAATGTTAGCTCCGGTCAGTCTCCAGCTTTAGGCAGTTAGGCACGCTGTATTGGGCGAAGCGTTGTTCTACTCGGCAAACGAAGCGTTCACAAACTTACAGTTTGACAACTCTGTGTCATGCAGAAAGCTTTTGTCAAAAACAAATAAAAAAACTAGAACAGGTAGCAGTACCATAGTGACACTTGTGCTACTTTATGTCAGTAGCCAAACAGAACTATGAATATATAATTAGGGTGCCAAGTAACGGTTTGAGGAAGGGGTTGTAATAAAACGCATTATGTGCTTTGTAAATCAACTGTGAAAGACTAACAGTACTGCGGCCAACTTTTATGCAGCGGTAGACATTTTTATATGACGCAGTTAAAGTAAGATATTCTAAAGAGAATGAATTTATATTTGGAAAAGTGGCTGTGAAGTGAATTATTGCTCTTCCTATTTTTTCTCTGTAATGTACCTATCTATAATATGTATCTAAAGATGTTTATTTTGAAATTAGAAGAGGTAATTAAATACTTTTTGGTGTAATACTTGATCGCAATCACTCAATCACTCGAGTGTTTGTTGCTTTAAATCTTCTGTCTTTATAAAAGGACTTAGAAACTTTTTGGCAAATATAAATAATACCCCTAATAAAAGAAAAACAATTTTAACAGACAGTATTGAACAAAGAGAACCGGCGTTATTAAATAATTTAAAAAAAAAACCAATAGGTTCTAGCAGTTCAAAAACACTTCGCTTTCTAATCATAAAAAAATATTACAACGCTCGCAATTTTCTGCACAAAAACTTACAACAAAGACAGAAAACAATTAAAAAACATGGCAAATAAAGTTGTTAAAAATGTTAAAAAATCTCTCCATAATGGTGTTCGATCTTCAAAACATTTGCACAACTGACGTCATAAAGCTTACGTCACACAATAGCACCTTCCTAATGGCCGCCATTCAGTCGAGGTCGTAAAGGAGTAACATAATCGGTCAATGGTATATGACCCGAAATAAACGGATGAATTGCTTGTGCCGTGGTATTGTTTTAGTACCGATGCTAAAATGTCTTATTTTAACCCTCAAAAGAGTGAAAGAGATTTCGCTGTCAGCAATATCTACTAGATTAATATAACTTTTTAAAAGTGACTCTGCTATATATATATATATATATATATCTCTATATATATATATATATATGCTATATAGTCTTTGTAGAATCTTTATAAAGGATTAATATTTATGTATGCGCCTACGCATCTTTCGAGAATATTGTCACGAAAGATTCGAAAAAGTGTTGGAAAAATATTGGGATTCAATTTTACTCGTGGATATTTTAGTAACACTTGTTTAGATTAAACTTCTCTGTTTCTGTAGCACTTCTCTTTTATCACATCTGATGCCAAGTGATAAGGCTGAAGGTGGAAGCGATCTTCAGTAATTTCGACTTTGAGGGTTGCAAGTAGGTACTATTTTCATTTACTTTTTAAATATTCTTTCAAGGTAAAGCACTTGGTCTTCAACTCTCCTCATGTTAAGTGATGATAAAAGGCCGAATATGGAATATGCACTTTATCCGGAATCCTCAACTACTGCTTTATATGACGTTGAAAAATGTATGCAACTACATAAAATTAATCAAATAAAAATATGTAACAAAACAATGAATGAATGATTGCCAAATAATCGACGTATCTGGTTAAAACCGTGCCAAGCCAGTAATTAATGGGCCCATTAACACTTTCTCAGAGTCTGATTGACATAACAATTAATGTTTTAACGTGCGTACGTCTTTATTTAAGTTAACTATACATTTCGATATAGATATGATAAAAGATAACATTTTATCTTTTTAGAAATATATTTTTTTCTTTATTTTTTCTAATTGGAACATGGGCAGCACGGGCTTCACGTTCGTTCGTTCTGCGGTGTTCCTAAACGATGTAAAAGGCTCTGCAGACATATTTTCATGCAATATATTATAACGGACTAAGTATAGCGCGATATATAATATACAAAATATCGTATTCGGCAACGCATAGGCATCGGCATCCTGAAGGTGATTGCTGCTAGATCGGACTGCCCCATCCAAAGACACTGGATACATATACCCATATCATCATCATTCAGTGCCATCTTCATACTGAAGTTTGGAGATCAGCATACAAAATTTTCTGCGATCCCTTATAGCTTGTTTTAACTGGCAATAACTAGGTCGAGTTCATTATTGATGTCCAGCCATTTGTAGCCATGTAGGCATTGATTAATGAAAGAAGAATAAATAAATAAATAACGATTGAACTAACAATACTAAACGCCTCGGTGGCCGAGTGGCAGAGCGCTCGGCCCGATACCCGAAGGTCCCGGGTTCAATTCCCAGGTCGGGCAAAATGTATTTCGGATTTTCGATGCATAGCCCGGGTTTGTGATCACCAACCCGCATTTGGCAAGCGTGGTGATGAAGCCATTACCCATCAATTGTAGCGATAACTTGATTTCTATGATGGAGGCCTTTGCCCATCAGTGGGACAATTATAGGCTGTTTACTTACTTAAGAATACTAACATAGCATAATATGTATCATTGTTACTAACGTACTAATAAAAAATATGGACAATTTATCATACGATTATGGTTATATATAATATAATTTTACGCAAATACACTGGACAGCAAAAATAAGGGGTCATTTAGAAAAACCGCGATATCTCCCAAAGTTATTTACATAGATTCCTCGTATAAATAATATGTTATAGGCAGATTTGTGACGCTTATTATACCTATCAAAAGAGCATTGCATTTGAACAAGTTACAGCTTCAAAAAAAGAAATTCCGATTTTTGAAAAATATCAAAATTCTAATTTTTGGAATAGAAAATTTTCTTGCTTTTGTTTCAAACCGAGCTGTCATCATAAACAGTTTTTTTGGCTGGTCACAGTATTTTGTGCATCAACCATGTACCAACATGTCGTTATCTACTGAAGAATGTACACGAATTATCACCATGGTACAAGAAGGTAGGAGTCAGCGAAGTACTGCTGGAACAGTAGGTGTATCTTTAGCCACGGTCCAAAGAGTACTCCAGCGATTTCAAGAGACCGGCATGAACATCAGGAGACCAGGGAATGGCAGGCCAAGGTGTACAACTACACGAGAAGACCGATTCATCGTGAGCACTATGTTAAGAAATCGACATCTCACGGCTGTTCAAGTCCGAAATAGCCTTCAAGAAATTCACCACAACAATGTAAGCTCTGACACGATCCGGCGGCGACTTCGGGAAGCTGATATAAAGCCTTATAGGCCAGCAAATGGCCCTAAATTGCTCAGAGAACATCGAGTTGCCAGGTTGCGGTTTGCTCGAGAACACGTCCGATGGACAGATGAAGATTGGTCCAGAGTTATGTTTTCCGATGAGTCAAGATTTTGTTTATTCGCACACGATGGGAGACGAAGAGTATATAGGCGACCAAATGAACGTTATCTTCAAGCGTGTTTTGAGGAAAAGGTGCTATTCGGTGGAGGATCAATAATGGTTTGGGCTGGGATATCTTCAGAGGATCGTACGGAGTTAGTAATTATAGAAAACGGTTCTCTGACAGCTCCCAGATATGTAGAGGAGATTTTAAATGAGCATGCTGGTCCTTTCTTGGTGAATATGGGCGCAAATTCCATTTTTATGGATGATAATGCACGACCACATACAGCACATTTGGTCAACGCGTATATTCAAGACGTCGGTATCACCCGCATGGAGTGGCCAGCTCGCAGCCCAGACTTAAATCCCATAGAGCATTTATGGGACGAGCTCGGGAGATGCGTTGAACAACGCTCTCCAGCTGCAGCGTGAGTGAGTGAGTGAGTTAAGAAGTGCGCTAGTAGAAGAATGGTCAAACATAGACCAAAACCGTATTAGAAATTTGATTTCCAGCATGCCACATCGTCTTAATGAAGCGATACGGGCTCGTGGAGGAAATACAAGACATTAAATTTACAGAAAATCTTTCATTTTGCAGATTAACTGTGTTGTATATTTTTGTTGTCAAAAGTTAGAAGTGATTTTTTTTGTATTTATAGTACTTAAATAAAATTACACAGTTTACGAACGTGTTATGTATTTTCTTTTATGTATAAGTCAGTCATCTATAACATACTACAGTTTCACTAGTTTGTGTTGTGTAATTAAGAAACTATCACACTTTTTATAAGCGACCCGGAATTTTTGCGGCCCAGTGTATAACCTAATTCTTAAGGGTGCGCCGACCAAAAAATGCCAAAAATGCAGTTACGGTTAAGTAAATATAATTGAAAATACTATCGTATTAAATGAACAAAATATATATTTAGTATCATAGGGAACGTGTTTACAATTTGTCAGAACCATAAATTCATAACACGCTATAGTTTTTTCTACAATATCATTTAAAGTTGGGCAAAGATGTAGTGGTACTGTATGACATTGTGGAAATTTAACTTATACCAGATGTAAATTTCATATATTAGATTTGTTTATTTGTTTTGTTTTTTTACATGTTGTAGTTGTCTTCTATATTTTTGTGTTTATTTGTAATGGAAAGTGTCCTGCTATGATAGGGCATTTTCCAATTTTTATTTTTTTTGACGCTGTAAGGGAGAAAAGAGCTTGACACTTGCTGAGTTTCTTGCCGGTTCTTCTCAGTGCAAGATCTCCCGCCCAGAGTAGACTTACGAACCGATGGCATAGCGACATTCATAAGAGCTACTTGTAGCCTAAACTGAATAAATGATTTTTGAATTTGAATTTGAATTTGAATTTGGCGTTTAGTAGATTTCTTATAGTTTATCTAAATTATTGTACCTCTGATTTTGTCTAAACAATCATCAATGGATAAACTACAAATTGCTAGACTACATTTTTGATTCATCAAGTGGTTATTTAAATAATATTTTTTTATTAAGCACCTTAAATTCCCCATACAAAATTAGTATAGTATGGTATTAGTATGTAAATAAATATGGACGACGACATTTCAAATAAAACATATGAGACTTGTCACTCACGGACGGCGCACCCTTAACTGTTCTTTAATATTTGTAAAACTATTAAGATCATTATGATGACATAGTTCTCGACAATAAATAAGGCTCCTTTACAGTAGTACACAGTAGCATAGTTGGTAGTGCACCTGACATTTGCATTTTTTCAACTCTTTGCCTTTTAATTTATCTTAATTGAAGTTTTATTATTATTATAGGTAACTACGTGGATACCGCATAAATCCTTGGGTCCGCTACTTGACATTTGCTCCAAGCCTGCATCTTTCTCTTGCGGCTGTCCTGCTCCTTGCTCCTACCCTACTCCTGACAGAAACACGACGGTGACACCAATTGAAAAAGTTCCTTTGCCACTCATATCCGTTTAAAGGTGACACCATCTAAAAGTAACAAAACAAATTTGGTGAAATTTAACAAATTGAGTTAGTACCGACGCGCCAATTATATTTAGAGCAATTAATATAGACACATTACAACCAGGCATTGGTCGAAGAAGACAGACGCCGGAATAGGCGGACACAATTAACGTCTCCAATATTAATACGTCATTAATCCTAACAAATGCGTGTCGCAAATAAGACTCTATCCCACATACGAAGAAGAGTAACTATCCCAACTATGTCTCTAAATAATTTGTCAAAACGAGAAAGTGATAATATCTCTGTTTACTGCGGCGCCTAGGCAATCAATTATTGTGTCATAAAATACCTATCATTATAAAACTATAACGTCCTCTTTTAGAAATGCCGCTTCGCTACTGGATATAATTAATGCGATCGTCTAATTAATAACTATACGAAATAACTCGCAGGTGATTTATATATAAAAAATGTCAACCGATTGATTTGTTGAACAATTTTTGCGACATTATAACTAATGACAACAATTAATAACCAAAACAGAATTATTTATTAATCTTATCTTTTTATTAACCGATTTGATGTAATAAACACTTTGTCTTACTATAATTAAGTAAAGTAGAGCGATTGCATTTTTTAGCAATTAGGTAATCAATGAGGTTAGAAAGACGTAGATAATTTTGATTAGTTATCAATATTCTTTGAAAATGTTTAAAATCCACTAGCTGGACTCAAACTCGAAATTCTTTCGGGTTACTAATTAGACTATCGTAGACAGCGTTGCCAGATCTACGGATTTGTCCGTAGATCTACGGACTTTAGGTCTTGTCTACGGACATACGGATTTTAGTCGCAAATCTACGGACTTTTTTGGATTTCATCCACCGGACCTAAACAATAGTATAAATATACAAAATAAATAAAATTTTGCGTATAACGAAACTTAACTCCAAAAAAAGGAAGACCTGCGACTTGCGTTTCGTTTTTTGTTATTTTGTCTGTAATGATTTCTCAAGATTTGGCTATATGACTCCGTACCATTTCCTTTCCCTTCGTATAATACAACTACTACTGTCAATGTCAACTTATTTTAGGTTGTACAACTTAGAGCATTAAACCATTCTACAATGACCAATGAGATGTGAACGCCACTTTAATTAAAAATAAATAAAAAGTAAAAACTTCTATTAAAATATTGTCTTTTCCTTTGTCTTGGCGATTTTTCTATAATTTTTTTCAATTTTTTTTTACCGGCATTGAACTTGGCTTAAAGTCAGTCCATCTCTAAATACTCAGGTTTAGCTTTAAAAAATGTCTGTAGATCTACGGATTTTTGTAGAGGCAATCTACGGACTTCTACGGATTTTTGAGCATAGCCCTACGGATTTTAAAAAATTGGATCTGGCAACACTGATCGTAGATATGCGTTAAAGCATTATCGTTCTACTTCTTTATGGTACTTGTATAAAAACTACTAATACTAATAAAAATACTATGCAAATACTGATCGATATGAACTACCCAAGTTTTCAGGTTCTACTCTCGGCACACACCGAACTCCCTGAAGAATCTAGAAAAGAAACGGGGACACGCTCTCATAATGCCACAGTAATGACGACTTTACTAAAACCTCAAGTGCTTAGTTCGATTACTACTTAAGGAACCATAGAGTTTCTATATCCACCTCCTATAAACCCGATTATGATGTAAACTGTCTACTCCAGGCGAAGAAAGCTGGCAAACTCTTTCCAAAAAAAGCAATCTTCAGGTACGGACAAGTCGCAAAAAGTGAAGCGCAAATTGAGCGTTTATTGCCACCCGCATGTCGGCGAAAGAACGTCGGCACACCGTCCCACCGACACTGTACACAATTATGTCAAAGCGGGAAATCCTATTATGTTATCGTAATCCCACCGTAATCATTCATGTAGTTCCAAAAACGCGTGGAACCTCCAAAGAGTTTATCATCAATTAGACAGTCTTTTGTCTTACACTTTTGAAACGTTCGGAACTTACGTTCGGAAGCGATGCACGCCGCGGCGGTAGCTCTGTAGGATTAAAATTTTAACACTATTATTTAGGGCTGCATGGTTTAATCCCTTTGACGTGTCTCATTTTGGTGGCACGGAAAAGTTATGATCTTTTGTTGTTGATTTGCCGTAGACAGGAGATTATGTTTCTGTGAATTGTCGTCACTAAGTATCTTTTTCTTTAAATGCATTCGGCATTCGGCGTGTTTTACTGATCGAAGATGAAGATAGAGTCAAATTAATATTAAGTTAGGTGTGAATATTACCACGTAGTCATTATTGAAATACCTGTATCCAGCAGTGGCTCGACGTTCATAGGCATAAGATGATAAACCACAATAATATGATATAGGGTTGTGGCACCAGTGACCGATAGCCTTTAACAGGCAAAGTGATGTATATTCCCATGAACTTTATGTCATTGAGATAAGATTGAAAACCAATAAAATATTCAAACATGTTATGCCCGTTAAAGGGCATAACATTTTAATCATTAAAAATAGGGGTTAACTGATTTTAGTCTCTATCAACAATTGAATAACAAACACATGTTTCCTTGCTGTTATCCCGTAATATTTGATTGCGATGTGCTGATCGGTTCTTTGCAACTCAAAAGTTAAAGTTAAGGTGCCTTCAGAGTTCAGACGCGGACGGTGTTCGGATGGGTGGCCAAAAGTTTGTACTATAACCTAGTTTGAAAAATACAACTTTTCTTGACTTTAGAATAGAATAGACTAGAATAGAATAGAATAGAATTTATTTGCTTATTTTTTTTGCTTTTTTTTTTGCTTTAGTTTTTACTTGATTACTTAAAGAAGGTTTTGATAGAGATTTACGTCCGAACAATGACTAAAGCTTTCACGTGTCATTCCCATAGATGATTAAATCTATGACTTCATATAAATGTCATTGAAAAGGTATGCATCGAATTTGACTGCGCATGGGCATGAGTATTCGCGATAAGCATATATGTAGGTAACATTACGTAAAATACCCAACTTGTTAATATGGATATGAATTGGTTTTCCGTGTTAAAATATACTTCGGTAATTCGATTAGACTAATTAATTGACTGTCAATTAGTTAATAATTTTCGATTTGTTGGCTTAATATTTTTTAATTCAATTTAGACTTTAAATGCGCTACGCAGCCAGTATGTCAAAATAAGAACATTTCGTAATTTTATTATAAGGCTTTTTTATTATTTTAATACCTAAATACCCTTACATTAATAACTTTACTTAAAATGTTGTATCTAGGCACATCTAGGCTAAGTTTCAAAGTCAAAGTCAAATTTTTTTTATTCAAATATACTTTAAAAAATTGCTTTGGAATCGTCCAAACATTTTTTGACCTACTACCCATTCAGAACGTCTATTTTTTTAGCTTAATAAGTTTGTTATTTTTAAACTGTTATAAATTGTATTATCTTATCTATGACGACGAACGTATACAGGCAGACCCAATTTCAACCCTGGAATGTAGATATCGTTTGACCACCAGGATTCTTTTTCCGATCAGTTCTAACACATAAGGTAATGGCACCTATGTTTGACACTTTGAACCCAATTATCGACATAGTAATCGTCGAAATGAAACAACTTTTACGGATCTACTTGCGAATATTTTACACATTACTTTATTTAATGTTTTTTTGACGTTTCGAACCCTTTGCAAGGTCCGTGGTCACAGGGAGACTGATCAACCAATTTTTGCGACCTGTTAAGTGCAACATACCCCTTCAGGCGTGTACAAACTGGACTGCGACTGTGGGCTCTTTTACATCGGGCAAACAAAGAGAATTGTAGGAACCCGCGTTAAAGAACATAATAGACATCCGACGTCAAGCATAGGCGCGAAAATAAGTCTGCAGTATGCGAACATTCCCTAGCCCTCTAGGGCTATTTCATAAGATTTGATAAACCACAAATACTCGCTAGAGAACAACGATTCATCCTTAGGATGATACGCGAGGCTATTGAAATTAAAAAACATCCTACTTTCAATAGAAAAGATGGTTGGAATCTATTAAATCCCAGCCCCAACACCATACTGCCAGACCAAAAGATACTGTAAGCTCTTTCTGCGTATAAGGGAACGCACCTGATTAAATTTAAATGAGGGTATACAAGCTACTAACTAATTATGAGAAATCAACATCTCAGTCTCCCTGTGCCCACGGACCCTGCAAAGGGTTCGAAACGTCAGGATAAACATTAAATAAAGTAATGTGTAAAATAAACGCGACTAGATCCGTAAAAGTTGTTTCATTTCAGTGTGTAGTGTTCGCGTAAACTTTAGAAAACAATGGTGATGACGATGTCGATGTCTAGTTCCTTGCGAGCACTGGTGACATTACCCTATTGTAACTGCTACATTTTCACGTGCAATTACATGTTTAATTGGCGACGTCGAGACCATAGTCGCGACTCACCACGTCTAGTCGAATCGAATCGCAAAGTCGCGACTAATCGCATCTCGATTATGAACAGAATCGAGTGATTCATCTATCGTTAATTTCTATAACGACTTCAAGCATTACTAAAGTTAGTTCTGCCATGGTTATGATTATTTCAATTAACTCGTCTGACTTATGTTAAGTCAATTGTGTTTGCATTAACGACTTAATTGTTCTTAAACCAGACACAATAGAAATTCAATTTTTCTATGGCACTGTGGTTACATTGGGTGTCCAAGTATTTACGATTATTGTTGTGTTCTGTTCAGATTAGATTTGGTGTTAGAGCAGCATTTTGTGTTAGCTTTCCTTTGGATTCGGTGGTCGAATAAAGTTCGTAGAGATACTTCAAATTCGTATTCAATTTGATTGTAAGCGAGTTAAGTGTTACATTTTAAAAAGTGCTCTTCTCAATTAAACTATTCTGTTCGACCACGCAATTATCAGAAATATTTAGTACCTACCTACAATTGTAAAACATAATAGAAAATTAAAATAAGTAACATTTAAATTACATCCACTGTCTCTGTGGTCTAGTGGTTAAGTCCATCGGTTTCAGACCCAGGGGTCTCGGGTTCAATTCCCAGCGGGGGTACATGTTTGTGTGGTAGGACTTGTTTTCCAACCTGGCTAGCTACCGCCATCTTATCTAAATATGTCGCCGTAACATTAATGTTTGTAACATTGTTGTGTTCCGGCAGCTAGAGATAAGATCGTTCAAATTCAGTGGTTGAGGATTCCTTGGGAAGTGCGCTTCCACCTTCGGTCTTATCATCACTAACACCAGGTGAGATGAAGGGCAAGTGCTTATCCGTAACATATAAAAGAAACATACAATTTTAGTACGTAGGTATAATAATTTTAAAGATTTTTTTTAAGTGAGTACTATAGAATTTTCCAACATTTTTTTTACCTATACCTATGTAATATTAGGTCTTTACCTATGAAATTAAAGTTTTGTATGAAGATATTTTATAAAATTAAATTTTTCATATTAACGTTTTTTTTAATTTTCTTAACATCTATTTATGATTATTTTTACACTATAAAAATTGTAGAGTAGTGTGTTTGTTTTACTAGCTAAATATAGCAGACATTAAAAAGAAAAAAAATCAAGACCCTTCAAAGTTACAATGAAACCTGTTGTTTCAATTCCGCGAACAAAAAAAGAAGTCAATAAAAAAAAATTGGGCGATAAAGACACAAAATTAAAAATCATTGTTATTATTACTGAAGCCTAAGTAACATAGTCCTAATTACGAGTAAATGTGCAGAATAATATTAACAACCGGTATTGACTTTTAGAAGTAATACACCTATTAATAAGTGAAAAAAAAAGTCAATTTCATAGGTAAGGACCTAATATTAAGATGTATATTATTGTATATACAGACATAGAACGGCTTTATATCAACGCACTTTAACTCAATTTGATATCGAACGCAGAGTTGAGATTTATTACGTAAGGTTACAATTGTATATATTTATTATGAAATATCTTAGAACTATATTGCGAATTATTTGGCTTAAATCCCTAATGACTGTTTAACCAGATTTATTTTTAAACATAATAATAATAAAAAAAACTTGAAGTGAAGTGCGCTTCACCATGGGGAAACGAAAACCATAGGCTCTTCATTTAATTATATGGTTGTAGGACTTAATTGTATTTAAGCTGTTTTAATATATAGCTACTAATTCACATATAAAAAAGAAAAAGACAAAAGTGAACTGAAAGGTGGTGTTGTATTTTAATTTGATTTGGTACTGTAATGTGTGAGTTAAAAGTAAACAGTTCTAACAGAAATTATCACATAAACATTTTTAAATTATATGTGGAATTACCCATCCTTTGTTAAAACTATGTTTATAATTGAATTTTCCTAAATATTATCCAATTTGCAATGTATTCATTTAATTGATGCTTCTTTCCTGTCAACTGTAAGCAGGTAACTAAGGCCTTTGATAATTTATTATATTGTATTATAATTTAATGTGTTTTTAATTAAACAGATATTTTAATATTTTTTTTGCATGTTACAATCTTGCTATATTTTATTTTAATATAACTTTGAATAGTAATTTCTTATCCGTTTGAAATTTTTCTTAGTGTTATATTGATCAGTTTTTGAGTGAGTTTAAATATATTTTAAATTTCTCAATACTAAGTGTAAGTATTGAAGAAATAATGTTTTAATCGCCAGATAGCAGCCATCAACATTTTTTCAGTAATTAAGAAAGTAAATTTATAGTTTAATTAAATAAATTTGATACAAAAGTTTATCTACGCCGATAAAAAACTGCACAGCTCGATTTGATTATTATCTCACAGAGCATATGTTAACTGGCAGCATGGCATTTTTTATCTGTACTGGTAAAAGGTGCGGAAAAAAAAACATCGCAAGGGCGGGGGCGCGGCTGCCCACCCGGCTAAAAGCTTCCAAATTCAAATCGCAAAAAATACGCGATAGCTCGCGAGAGACGATATAAAGGTTGGCACGTGGTCGCTCGGCTACAGTCGTGAGACGCTCCCTGCCGTGAACGCATGTATCAGCCCGCTCTGTGCGCACTCGCTCATCGTAAAAAAGATCGATCTCAAGTTCAAAGTTTCGTTATGGATATCAAGGTTTTGGACCCGACCGGCATCTACTGAAGATTTATCCGGTCAAGTGCAATTTCTGCATCAGAAAAAATATATTTCATCAAATTTTCAATTTGTCTGCCAAAATGTTTGGTTTGGATCCTACCGGAGTTTATTGAAGAGTCAAGATTTTTGAGGAAAATTAAACTGGAAACAACAAAGTGATCAAGATGTTCATCTTAGACCCGACCGGGGTGTACTGATTTCGTCGTGTCTTCTATAAAATCATCACCAAAATGCTGAGCCTCGACCCGACTGGTGTTTACTGAAGAAGCGTCCTGAAGAATTCCAAGTGTGTGCGAAATACTCAGTGCTCCTATTCAAAATGTTCGTGCTAGATCCCACGGGGGTTTACTGAAAAGACTGCTCTAGTGTTAAGTGCTGTTAGTTCTACTTTCAAAATGTTTGTTCTCGATCCCACTAACGTGTACTAGGCTAAGTTTATTTTTCTCTTTATTATTTTTAATTTTCGAATTAATCACTAAAACTTTTTAAAATGGCTACAGTTTTAGATCCTACCGGGATTTACTAGAATTCCTTCGATGAATTTCTAAGTATAATTCCTATATTTTTTTCTACAGATCTAAGTTCTGTTCGTTAATTTTTCTCTCATGTTAACTGTTGCATTTTAGCTAATTCCCTAAAATGTTCGCATCCTGTTGTTGTTCGTCGGTCCGCCACAAATTAATATCAACAAGCAGAAACGAAGTGTCTTGCAATAGAAAGAAAAGGAAACTTTTTTTGAATGAAACATTAAATACATTGTAATTATGTAAATAGGGGACCAAAGACTGCAAGCGCTGGTGTTGAAAAGTCTGTTCTGTAGACTATGAAAGTAATCAATTTAATTTATTGAAGTTACCTTAGAATAAGCATTATTTATTGACTAACACCTAAGTGATTAATTTAATTGAATTATTGGAATTATTTTTTTGTCATTATCAAAAAAATTGTTGGCATAAAAATCTAATTCCGACATTTTGTTAAAATGTTATTATTTCAATTTCTTTGATGTTATCGACTGTGTGTACCCGATGCATTTCTTGTTTTTGGCAGTGATTTTATACTCTTTGTAAAATAATAAGACTGTTAGATGAATACTCTAGACGTTGTTGCCAAATAAGCATTTAAAAAAATTAAAAATATAAATCTTGAAAAATAAAATTTATTTTTTATTACCAATATCACTTCTTTACCTATACGTTACTAATATTTTTTTTTAAAGTACATTGATTTAACACTATACTATTTGTAGCATAATTTGCATAAACTACGTATACACAACATAATTTATTATGTTAAACTAGTGAATAACAAGGCAGTTCCTTTCCTTTTTAAATATTTGTAAATGATATGTTGAATGAAATATCTACAACAATTTGGATTAGAAAACATATACAATCATATTACTTTTATGTAGTCATCATCATCATCATATCAGTTCAAATATAATATAGTGTAATATTGCTACTATTTTCTAAAAATCTTCTTAATTTTACAAAAAATCAATTAATATAGAAATTAAAGTAGCAAATTAAGCAAAGGAATGTTGTTTTTTTAGTAATTTTATGTCAAACTGGCATAAGTGCGCCTAAAGAAAAACCTTTTAACTTCAACTGGGACCATTATCACTTTTCGATTCATCAACCCTTATCTTTTAATGTTAGCTGCATAAAGTCAGTACGCCATTTCTATTTTAAATATGTTGGTCAAACCTTTATTAGAAGCTAGTAGTTTAAATTTATCTCGGTGTTTATTCTATCCATCTACACCTTAAACCTAAACTAAATGGGTCTTCCAGAATTTTCTGTTGATGATTGTCAACAAGAACAATCGACGATCGCGCCCATCACAAACAGAGCATTATAATGCAGAGAAAATAACAAATGAATGTGAAATTATTACAAAACGATGTCTTACTATTTCTAATGTGGGATTGCATCAGCTGGTACGATTTGATGGTACATGGTATATAATGTATCGTAAGGTCGCTAAAGTGAGTGGAGACAACAGACCTCGAGGTAGAGCCTTAGTAAAGTAAGTATAGTATAGTATATATATATATTAGAATAACTTCCTATTTTATTTATTCAATTATTTTAAATAAGCAAATAATAAAAATGTTGGCAACACTTGTGACTTTACCGAATCGTTTTTGTTTCAGTGATATGGAAATAAGCTATGTCAGAATAGCAGAGTTTATAGAATGTTCTTTAACGTCTGAGACATAGTCCTTTTAAGTTTTGTGATTGCAATTTTGATAATTTCATGTGAGTGTATATTATAATGAAACTATTTACGAGACAAATAAATAAAATTTATTACTTTTATTATAATAAATGCATATTTCATAATTTGCCAGTAGTAAGTAATAGCATTTATGATCTACTAGTGGCCGCTCGCGGTTTCACTCGCGTGGTTCCCGGTTTCACCCGCGTGGTTCCCGTTCCCGTGGGAATATCGGGATAAAAAGTATCCTATGTGTTATTCCCGGTTATAAACTATCTGTATGCCGAATTTCATCCAAATCCATTCAGTAGTTTTTACGTAAAGAATGACAAACATCCATACTTACAAACTTTCGCGTTTATAATATTAGTAAGATGTTTGTTTTCGTCATCAGTAGGCTTAGCCAAAGTAACATTAGGAAAACGATAGCGAAGTTCGAAAAGAATCAAATGTATGGGATTGACATAAGCCGCGCTAAATCACGTGGTCAATCTTATGTCAATCCCATACATTATATTCTTTTCGAACTTCGCTATCGTTTTCTTAATGTTATTTTGGCTAGGTACCCAGTTTATAAGCAGCTCACTCACTCACTGCCTTAACAAATTGCCACATGGGGTGATCAAGCCATGATTAACCACGCTACCCTAATGCAGCTCATTTTATGTCCCCACTGCTGGGGCACGAGCCTTCCCTATGGAACCACGGGAGAACGGGCCGTGAACCACCACGCGGGCCCAGTGCGGTTTGATGGGATAAAAGTACTATATATATACTAAAAATTATATACTATATATACTAAAAATTCTAGGACCATAGGTTGACCAATGAGGAGCCCTAGTTATCACAATTTGGTCTACCCATCCGGTGACCCGGCATTACAAATGTTGCTTAGCTTGCAAGATCGCAACTCGATAGCGCTATCAACAACACCATCGAATTCCTCTCCCAGTTAATCTGGCATAAATTAATTAATTAACTAATATAATTTATAAAGTTTAGTTCACATTATTTGGCACTATATGCTTGGGAGAATGGGACCTTTGAGTCTTTCCTCTCCGGTCTCAATAGGTTCTAGTTAACTTTATTAAGAATACTAAAAGATAATAATTAGGTTCGTAAACAAATTAACTAGTGAATGTAGTTTTTTAACTAGTAAAAGCTAGGTCGTTTGGTACCTCAGATTTAAAATATCTGAGTTCGGTACGAACGAAACGATAGGTACATAAAATATTTATTTTTATAGCATGACAGTTTAGTTGTATGTATAGTTACAAACAGGCAATGAGAGACATAAATGAAATATGTTGTTTTTTCCAGTAAATACCTACAATATATTTTTGTTGTCCGTAAAATGTCGCTTGAAAGGGATAATTTATTTTTGTAAATAGCATTGTTTTAATGTATTTTTGGTGATGTTATAAAAGTATAACCAATCATATCTCAATGTAGGTAAACTAATTATTTTACAAATTAGAGTTAAATATAAAATTGCAATAATATTTTAATGTTAGTTCCAATTTCTCATTTGCATCCAATAATTAATATTGTTAGTTAAAAACCATTCCGAAAACTATAAATCAGCTGTATAAAATGATGTCTATTAATTAAGAAAAAATAATAGCGTAAAAATAACACAAAAGAGCTGGTCATAGTGTAGATCTATACGGTACTAGTTACGCGCTCGCGACTTCGACCGCTTGAGAACACCCGTATCCCATTATGGACAATGCAGCGCCACCTACCGAGTCCAATTGTGAATCGAAACCAAACAGAGTACCTACCCACTCAAACATACACAATAAAAAACCACAAATGTTGAAAAAATTTCAACGAGCAGGAGGCTTTTGGCTTTGTAAGTAAAAAGTAAAATAGTGTTGAATAATTTCGGCGGGCTGGTTAGAACCACGATAGCTCAATTGGGAGAGCACCTGATCCGGTATGTCAGAAGGGTGCAGGTTCAAATCCTGCTGGTGGAAATTTTTTCAACATTTGTGTTATTGTAATTTGTTCGCAACAAAATTTGCGTTAAAAATTACATAAACAAAACAAAGACATTTTACACACAAAAAAGTTTATCAAAATCGGTCCATCCGTTTAGGAGAAGTTCAGTGACATACACACGTATTTATTAATTATATATACACTAGTGTTCGACAGGAACCAGTGATCGTTTCTTTTAGTCCTTAAGTGACAAGTGTCATATATTTTATTTGAAATGTCTTCGTCCAATATTTATTTGATGCCGCGCGGCCATACTAATTTTGTATGTGAAATTTAACGTGTTAATTTGAAAAATTATAATTTAAAAAACCGCTCGATAAATCGAAAATGTGAGACGGACGATTTGTAGTTTGGTTGCTGATTGTTTAGATTTAGACAAAAGTTATATCATATATATATCAAAAAAGTTTTCCTAAATTATTGTACCTTTGATACAATAATTTAGGAAAACTTTTTTGATATCAACTAAACGCCGCCACTCGTTTTCATGATTTTTGCCTAACTTTAAATGATATTTTAGAAAAAAAACTATAGTGTGTTATGTATTAATGGACCGAACTAATTGTAAATACGTTCCCTTTGATACTAAATATATATTTTGTTTATTTAATACGATAGTATTTTCAATTATATCAACTTAACCGTGACTGCATTTTTGGCGTTTTTTGGTCGGCACACTTAACAATAAGAGTCAGCAACTTATTCATGATTTTAGCCACATAACTACATACAACCTGCTTCCTAGCTCGCATGTAGTAAAATTTAATTGAAATTCTATATTATTATTTGGCGACGAAAACTGGTATCGATAACTGATGGTGCTACTATTGGTGCTCTACGTTATATGCCAAAAATATGATGTTTACATCCATAGATATTATGTATTACAAACATTAACCAGAAACAAATAAATTGAAAAAGACAAAGTGATAAAAAAACTCCACGAACGGGATTCGAACCCACATCCCATGACATGCTGGGTCGGGCGCACTACCAACTATGCTGTCAAATAAGTAAAATAAAGTTAGTTTTTATTTTATTTGAGATATTATGTCATTCTTCTCTCCTCTTCGAATTACGGTGCCAGAACATGTCCATAATGTTTACTTTTGATATATAAAACAACACCTTTGTTAACATTATGGTTGCAATAAATATTCCGTATTGAGAAATATCTATACGGTATAAAGAATTGACGTTAAAAAATATTTTGTAAAAAGTTCACTTTGAATAAAAATAAAAAAGAATTTTTACAATCGGTTCACAAATGACGGAGAAATTCATTAACTGTTCTGTGGAGAAATCACTGGACATACAAAAAAAAATATTCACGTCGAACATAGAACCTCTTCCTTTTTTGAAGTCGGTTTAAAATATGTATTTATAATACATTCATTTTCACCAGTTATGCGGAAAACAAATTTGAATTATTGTAATCAATTAATCGCTACAACTGATGGGTTCCAGTCACTCAGTAGTTAATATCCATTATCCAAACACAGTGCTTTCATATTATGTACCCTCAATGGAGTCGAACCCGGGACCTCTATATCTGAGATCGGAGTGGTTCAACCACCAAAAGTCTAAAAAAAGAATTTTCATGAATACGTGTTAAATACACTTTTTCCATCTACTCTCTGTTTAAAAACGTTGTATACTGATCTCTGCGTACACTATGACCAAGTATTGCACCTTGCGTTTCGTACATGAAAAAAACCTTGTCGGACTAGTGTTTATAGCTACGGACGCACTTTGTAGGCTTTTAAGCGTATTTGAATAAATGTAGTCACCATTGCATTTTATAATTGACATGTTATACTAACATGTAGCGACGCGACGGTCGGTGCTCCAACGAATTACCAGTAATAAGATTACCTATGAGTATACAGCTATAAAACTATTATCAAATAATTTCTTAATGCATGCGTTCTTTGCAACGATCGCAAATGTTAAGCTTCCTACCTAAAGGATTGTAACTGGATGGGTGACCAAAGTTTTGTCCCGTGCTTCGTATAGCACGTTAGGCTGAAGGTCTCGGCTGTTTTTAGATATTTGCTGGCGTAAAAAAAGCAAAAAATAACGCATGAAAATTTAAAAAAAAATTCGTATAGGCATAAATCATAAAGAAAATAATAACTACTTGTTTGTGTACAAACTAACAAATTTTGGCGACGAGGCGGAATTATTCCTTTCTTTGTTAAATTTTACGGTCAAGTAATTAACGGTTGAGGTTGGGGTTCTCAATATAATTGTAATTTTATTTGTTTTTGTTTCAATATTATCATTCTTATTATTTTTTTTTGTTTCTTAATAATGTAAAATTTATGCTTGTTTGTATAATAATATTATATTACTGAAGGACGTTTTAGTCACAACTGTAAGTCCACAGTAAACACTGATAAATAAATAAATAAATAAACTAAGCAATCGATTAAGAAACATAAGATTATTTATTTATTTAAACAGGTACACCCGGGGAACACTCACTAAACATTATGACACAATAAATATTTGGTTAAGTTCTGAAGTGAAACTATAGTTATAATGAAACTTACCATTTTCCTAAAACGAAAGTTAGCGCATAATATTAATTCTAATAATAATATAATATTCAAAGCTGAAATTCAGTATGTTACCTACCTTTATTCAGAATGAGACCTAGAGTGGTCTTGGCCCTCCGTACTAAATGGAGGTGTCACTGTGGACCTTGCGTTAAAACTTCGAGACACCGAGATAAGATGAGTAGTCGCTTGACAGACAATCTGGGAACATTTCTATATAGGAGTAGCTATGTATTTCAACAGGCAATCGAACTCGGGACAGCTGGGTTTGAGATCGGTGATATTACCACTAGGCCTGGAGACGGTTTAACTTCTATAAAACAATTCGTTACAATATAATTGTGCCTCACTAGTCGAGGATCCCGGGTGAAGTGCGCTTCCATCATTGGCCTTATCATCCCTTTCCGATCCGATCCGAACCCTTCGGAGAATCTAGTAGGGCACGGGGACACGCACTTTTAAGTGTGTTAATTAATTGGTTTATATCCGTTATCACAGAGAAAACCAGCTTATATCTGAGAAAAAAATATACTTACGAATAATAATAATAAATAACTTTATTTGCCTCTAACAAAAAACACAGTTGTACAGAAGGGGTAACATCCAAGCAGAGTACAGTTTAGGGTTAAAAGGCTCAGTGATTACAGGATGATACCTACAAAGCATGATACATCAGTAGGCTTAGCCAAAGTAACATTAGAAGAAGAATAAGAAGATTGACCACGTGATTTAGCGCGGCTTATGTCAATCCCATACGTTTTATTATTTTCGAACTTCGCTTTCGTTTTCTTAATGTTACTTTGGCTACCGCCACTGATTATCTTTTGTAAACGATATTTACAATATCACAGTATTATTAGGTCTACCTATGAAATTGTCGTTTTTTTCTTATTTATTAAAAGGTCTAAAAGTTCTAAAAATCAATACCGGTTGTTAATATTATTATACACCTTTAATTAGGACTATGTTACAAGCTTCAGTAATAACAATGATTATTAATTTTGTTTTTATCACCCAATTTTTTTTTTAAATTGACTACTTTTTATGTTCGCGGAATTGTCTTTTTGTTTCATTGTAGCTTTTAAGGGACTTGGGATAATTTTTCCTTTTTAATGTCTGCTATACTACTCTACATTTTTTATAGTGTTAACATAGATAGATGCTAAGAAAATTTTATATAACGTTAGTATGAAAAATAAAATTTTATAAAAAATCTTCATACAAAACGTCAATTTCATAGGTAAGGACCTAAATATATACATCAGTTTTCATAGAATTGTTTACCCGACAGGTACGAGTAGGTATAGATAAGATAACCAGTGGCTCAGTGGTTGAGGATTACGGATGAAGTGCGTTTCCTCCTTCGACCTCATTATCACTTCACATTAGGATAATGAAGGTCGCGGGAAGCCGCTGGATGCGAGCAGCACAAAACCGGTCGTTGTAGAGATTCTTGCATGGGGGAGGCCTTTGTCCAGCAGTGGACGTCTTTTGGCTGAGATGATGATGATGATGATGATCTACTGTACACGCTTGTCTAAGTCTAGGTTCTAATTGCCGCTAAAACTGACTGCATGATTTCCGAGAATCGAATCTGAGAGTTACCGTTCCAGCTCCGGTATTCGCTCGCGGATCTCGGCTACGGTTTGGAGAACGTACCAAGGCCCCAACAGAAGGATCTAACGATCGATTCCATACATCACACTGGTATTTACGCATATATACTGGTATTTACGCTCGTGACATTACTTAAAAACTAACTTTTTTTTTGGGTATTGTACACTTGGCACAAAGTAATTCGTCACAGAAAAAAGTATGTGCCACACTTCTATTTTTATGAAGTAATTTAGTCACAAATATTTATAAAATACTTACAGTGAAAAAATTAAATGCCTACCCGACCCATCCAGAAGTCAAACCTGGGTCTTCCGCAATCCGGGCGGCTGCACTGACCATTATGCTACCGGGAAGGCTGACGTAAGCACTGAATTTTTTTATACTGCTTTTTAATTGTTGAGTACTTTTAGCGGCACTGTGCCATCTTTTCAGCGTCAGTGCAGCAATTAGCAAAAAAATAAAAATAATAAAAAGTAAAATTAATTTTATCATATTTTCATTTGTATCTGTGATGAACACATTTTAGTTCGAGTTAAAATATTGCCATACAAATTCTCGTTTTAGTGAACGTGATCAAATGGCGATGGAAACTCGCCTAGGCACCAACTATGTTACTATGTTTTGTACTATGTTTAAAACTGTTTTCGTCTCATAGTTTACCAACTCACTCGGTGTATCGTACGAGCTGATACGGCCGGCGGCGGCGCAGTGTCATTCGAGCGAACTGTATAATTGTACCCGAAATAGAACACGGCTGAATTTTATAAAGTAACGCAGTATTACCATACATTATGTTGTCAACTCGAATAAATGTCGCCCATTTTACATTTCATATTTGTATTGTAAAATGGGCCGTTGCCTGGGCCGAGTGGCAAAGTCTCGGCCCGGTACCGTAGACCTAGGTTCAATTCCCAGGTCGAGCAAAAGTGTGTTTCGGATTTTTCGATGCATAGCTCGGGTTTGTGATCACCAACCCGCATTTGGCAAGCGTGGTGATTAAGGCGACGCATCGTTAAACAATTAATCTACTACGGAGCGTTTGCGCTCCGTACCTTAAGAAAACTGTTTTTTTTCTTTCCAATTAAAACTACAAATAAGTTTGAAAAAATGAACTAGCATATTGAAGTGTGTGTTAAGACTAATCTACTAAGAAAATTTAGATGAAATGTTTATATAATTTTTTAACGCAAATTTTGTTGCGAACAAATTACAAAAACACAAATGTTGAAAAAATTTCCACGAGCAGGATTTGAACCTGCACCCTTCTGACATACCGGGTCAGGTGCTCTTCCAATTGAGCTATCGTGTTTCTAACCAGCCCGCCGAAATTATTCAACACTATTTACTTTTTACTTTGAAAGCCAAAGGCGCCCATTCAATGTCAACAACTACCGTCATTAACATCTGATCATAATATTTTTACAAATACTAAAGATCAGTTAAGAAGTAGGCAAGCTATTTATAAAATTTTTATATAATTTTTTAACGCAAATTTTGTTGCGAACAAATTACAAAAACACAAATGTTGAAAAAATTTCCACGAGCAGGATTTGAAAATTTAGATGCTTAAATCGGTCTGGTTTGCCTGTAAAATGCAAATTTATGTTTTAAAAGAGGTCACTTTGATATTTTTTTCTCTGTTATAAAAGTTAACAAATCGTGTTTCTGCAACTAGCAAAATGAAGTCAATTAAATGAAAAATCATGTCATCAAATATCACTTTCATATGTTTTGTAATTGTTGGGAAAATTCAAGATCCCCGCCACGTACATTTCCAATGCATCGCCTTAAGCTAAGTTACAGCGATGACTTGATTTCAATGATGTTCCCACTTAATGCCACTGCAAATTCGTTTACGTATTGGGTTTGTCTCTTTTGATACCTTAAGCTAAACCGTGCTATTTCTTACTTGGCTGTTTTATATTATTACTAGCTGACCGGCGGACTTCGTACCGCTTTGACAGTTTCCATGACTACAAAACAAACAAATCATTCGTCCGCATAAGAACACCCGTATCCAATGATGGACCCCTATAGCAGCGCCACCTACCTGGTCCAATTGTAAATCTAAACCATTATCGAATCCACTGTCCGCTCGAGATGATACATCATCAAGTGTATCATCTCGAGGTCCTCCTTGCCGTGCTCATCCGATGACCGGCCTTTGCGAAAGTTGCTTAATCTCAGCACTCGCAGACCGGGCGCGTTAAACACTGCGCCACCGAGTTCCTCAAATTATAAAAATTAAATTAGAATAAAGTAAAAACATAAATGTTTAGTGTTATGTTATTTTTATATTCCGTCATCGTTCACAGCGCTCCATGCCTCTTTCACTCATATACCACATCCTCACACACTTACACTAAGTTAGAATTTTTTTTCTACCCGACAAATTCCCTAGAAATAATTGGCAAAACAACGTTTGCCGGGTCAGCTAGTTATGTTTATAAAAAAATAAAAGCACTTTTGGAACAACAAACATTTACAAAATGTGTCTTAAACAGCTAAAAATAGTATTACTAACGTTGTGACCAACGACGTCATTCACAAAGTAATGGTTACAAACGAGATGCGTTGCAATTTTGCTATAAAATTTCACGATTTCAAAAGCTTTTTAATAACAAATCGCTTGTGAATTTGACGCCATGTATTGTGGCACGGTTTTCTCCGCAACCTTTCACTCGCGAACCTACGAGAAGCTTCTGGCACGTTCTTCACAAGAAAACTCTATTTTTATTAGTTTAGACTGCTTTTCGTAACAAACTTTGCTTAGTTACAGTTAAGGGAGTAAGGCTTACGCAAATACTACGAATTGAATAAACAGTAGAATGAAATAACTTTATACGGATCTACAATTACATATATAAAATGCTTATATAAAGTGTCTAGTAATTTAAATGAATGAATTAATAAAGGTTTTTAATTTTTTTACGGTTAAATATTTGTTTTTACATTTAAATTTTAAGAGGATATTTAAGGAGTTCCTGTTATTAATTTTTTTTTGACTGTAAATATTTTAAAGTAAATTACTGAATATACGTATAAACATGGCCAATATATCGCAAAACAAATAAACAAATCCACCTATACTCGTAAGACAGTTCTAGTTGTCGTATAGCGTGAACCAATTATAAAACAGTACTAAACTAGTAATTGTTGTTTAAAGTTGTTTGCATGCTACATTGTCAGCTGAGAAAGAGAGGAAAGCTAGAATAAGACCAAAAATGTACCTTTCTCAAGCGCAAATTAAATATATTTCATTTCATTTCATTTCATTTCATTTCATTTCATTTCATTTCATTTCATTTCATTTCATTACTAAATCTGTGTTCATGAACTTCATTAAAAGTGCATTTTAAATTGTTCGGCTTATAGAGAGCAGGGTGCTTTCTTTTCGGCCAAACTCGTTCTTAGTGAAATTAATCTACTTTACTTGGTCTCTTTTCGTTTTTCTTTTCAATGTTTAATTACCTTTTTTGTCTTCCGATGTAAAAGTTCGAGCTCGTTTCTCCCACATATCATATTTAGTTTCCTGTGTATTGTTAATAAAATAACAACGAGTGCTTAATTTAGTAAACCACGCTAAACAATCTAAGCAATAATATAAATAAGTAAGTGTAAAATAAAAGAACAAACTAATAAAATATAATAATTTTGGGATATTTACATACGCTATGCCTAAACTTTCTTTGTTGTAGATAAATACGCTATACGATGGAGTTTTCAGCCATTGGCAACTGGCAGAAATGTTGACAATGACGTACTAAAGTGCTCTGCTACTTTCATTGTTTAACGTACGTCGCTAGATATTCTTTTATTAGATTAGATGAGAGGTGCTTCGCAGGTGCCGACGCACTTCGCGCCGACTTTCTTGCGCTAACCTACTTTTGCGCACAGGAGTGCGGTGCAGTTGTGTTTCAACAGATATTTTTTATGCTTTATCAAGAACGCTGGAAGGCACGTGAAGCTGTTGGTCCCGGCTGCATTAGCAGTCGTTACCAACCACCAATCCGCAATGGGCCCGAGTGGTGGTTTACGGCCCGTTCTCCCTATCCATCCATAGGGAAGGCTCGTGCCCCAGCAGTGGGGACATAAAATGAGCTGATGATGATGATGATGATGATATTTACAAGAAAAACAATTATATCATTATTATCGGATACCTACTGTGCTTAATGATAATGACAGTTGTAATTATTAGAATATACCTACTTACTTTTTACATTTAACTTTTTGTACTATATAATACCTAGTACCTTTAACTGTCTGCAGGCTTACCTAATATGATAATTAAAGTTTATAAAGCAAGGATACGGTAACGCAAAATACAGCGTTTTGGTTTGACACGTTAGAATAGTGTTCGACAGTTCAAGCCCAGTAAATGCCCATTTTGCAACGCCTATCATCAACGGGTGAGTAGCAAAATCAAATTATTTGTGCTCCCACGTACCGTAGTTGTTGATAACGATGATAAGATGGCATTAGAAAACCCACCAACCTATATTGGGTTAAAGCCCAAACTCCTATTATTCATGCGTGAAGCCCAGTACGTTTATAGGCAGGTGTTGTTGATAAATAAAACAAAAGAACATTAAAAACAATGACAGGGAAACAGTCTGACGCATCTCAACCGGCCTTGTTGACTTTTAGTCTCTGTTTTATAACTATTACGCGATTATTAAATACCTACTTTTAATACGCAACCACTCGCATTTTTTCACATATTATTTTATCTTGGGATCACAGGGAGACTGCGATTACCAACTCCTTACTATGACCGCCCGTATCTTCAATGCATGCAAAGGAAATAAATTAATTGAATAGAATAGATTTATTTATTTCAGGCAAGCAAACATTCTACAGTAGTTAAATACAAAGAGGCCCATAGAATAGATACCATACAGACTATAATACATACAAAACATATATACATTAAAAACTATGCTAAACGTATGTAAAGCAAGTAATGCAAGCAAATGCACATGAAACCTAATCCATCATCATCGTTTGAAGAACTGCTGTTGGTTGATTGAGAGCTACGGTCATAGACAGGCAAGCTAGACGTCGCCTTCATGGAGGAGAACTCCTGGCCAAAGGGCGTGGTATACCGGCATTACCGTGGTAGATTGCCCGCCAAAACTATAGGAGCGACACAAGAAAGTGTTTAACTAAAATTAATAGCATTAAACATTGTGTTAGATAATGTGTGTTACTGTAGTGTGTAAACGTGATGAGTGTATACTCATCTCCTATACTATAAGCCATAGTACTTCATGTAATTAGAGCCGTTATACATCTTATAAAAGCAAACTAAGTATCTTACAATCCGTTACTCCGAACCACATACCGATACCAGAAGTATCAATTAACGTAAGGGACATTTTGGCCAAAATGAGTTTAATATATATTAGGATTCAGAATTTTCCGCTCTATCGATTGGTATACTTAGAATTGCTCTATCGTTCCAAATGTCCCTTACGTTAACCATGTTCAGGCAATCTAGAACGATTTTCGCAAAAATATTTGATTATTATTCACTTACATTAAATTTCACCACTAAAATTATCCTTTACAGTAAATTAACGTATATTTTTCAAAAGCAAGCCATTACATTATTTTCCATCATTATTTTTTTTTTATTTACACCTTAAATTTCAGTAACGTAAGAAGCATGTTAACATATAATTTTAAAGTAAGAGGCATGCTATCTTTGAAACTACAAAGTTTTATGAAACTTAACAACAATGATAAGAAAGAGAAGATAAAACTAAGACACTTTGTCCTGTACGTCAATAAAATCGGATAAAACGCTAAAAAGTTATACAATAGAATAGAATAGAATAGAATATAAAAAGTTTATTAATGCCATAAGTAACTATTACAAATATCACAATACAAAATAATACAGTACACAATAAAACAGAACATGCAACAATACAATTTAAGTATGGCACTAAAAGGTGTCCACTCAGCATAATGTCAGGTCACCTAAAAGAGTAACCTGACGCTGGTCTTCCGCGAACACCTAAGCGAGAGAGCACAGCAGTACGCAACCAAACACGCAGTAATAACTAAATTAACCAATTACAAATTAAGATTAAAAACTATTAAGAATAACGCATAAACTAGTGGACGGACGGACGTATTAAACACAATTTTATAAGAATACATTAAAATTACTTAAATATTAACCCAAAAACCACAAAAAATATATAAAATTATCTATTTAAATCTATTTTTTTGCAATTCTAGCAGATACTGTTTGTATTTATCTCTAAATAAACGAACGTTACGGGAATACCTTTACATTGTAAGGTTTTTTTAATTGCTAACTGGTAAGCCGGTGGCCTTCATCTCACCTGGTGTAAGTGATGTCAAGGTCGAAGGTGCAAGCGCACTTCACCCGGAATCCTCATCTTCTGAGGCACTGGCTATCTTATCTCTATCTGCCGAAACACAACGATGCTACAAACATTGATGTTATGACGACATATTTAGTTAAGATGGTGGTAGCTAGCCAGATGGACAGACAAACGCTACCACCAACCAAACCGAGTACACTAACATGAACCCCCGCCGGGAATCAAACCGACCTCTGGTTCTGACTGATACCGGTGGACTTAACACCTAGACCACAGAGGTGATTAAAAGGTTTTTGTAGATTAAAATTAATATTTTATTATTATTACCATTCTAAGTTAGTTAAATAACACAGGATACATAATTTTATTGCATTTCTGTAAGTCATGGATTTCGGCAAAATAAAATTGTTATAAAATTCATTGGTCGTCTCTACAGCCGCTGCTGTCCGATGCATCTAACAAAGCCTGTTGTCTGTCGCTGTGTCGCGTCGCACTCTCTCCAACCAACCACAGTCGCGCCAACATTCGTCACTCAATCCTCTTCTAATACTAAGTAGAAATTGTGCATTAATAGTTATATTCCATTCCAAAAAAAAAAGATATTTTAGTTGCATTTTTGTATGCCATGGATTTTTAATAACGCCTTATTCTATCAAATAAAACAAAAGTAAATAACATTTAATAGCCTATTACTGTCCTACTTACTACTAGGCAAAAAAAATGGTTATAAATTTCATTGGTCGTCTCCACTGCCGCCATTATCAAATTGTAATCAAATTGTTACAAACCTTCGTGGCTTTCTAATGTTATTTATTATTAAAAATAAAATGTAACTTTTCTTTATGTGGTAAAGCTAAAAGCTAAAAGCTATGGACGTCCACAGACTGACGACGTGTTTATCTAAACCTCAACACAGGCCTTATGACCAAGTAGCCTATGTCTAGGTCACGGATCGCCTCCATCAGTAGGCAGATCATTTGCATCGACTGGTATGCGTTGGGAATACGAACCAGCATGGATAGTGCGTGCGATTTATAATTTTATATAAGGCCTATATATTTGAAAAATTTATATACCTACTAGCGACCCGGACGCGACTTCGTCCGGTTAAGAACACCCGTATCACATGATGGACCCCTATTGCAGCGCCACCTATCGGGTCCAATTGTAAATCTAAACCATTCTCGAATCCACTTGAACACACACAAAAAATTTCACCCAAATCGGTCCAGCCGTTTAGAAGGAGTTCAATTAGAACGCACAGAAGATTTATACGTAAAGATGTAACTTAATTTTTTTTTAAATTTAACTACTTAAATAAAATAAAATTCTTTTTTTTTGCATCCATAGTTTTAGTAACTATTTAAGTACTTAATTATATAAATGTTTATATAATTTTTAACGCAAATTTTGTTGCGAACAAATTACAAAAACACAAATGCTGAAAAAATTTCCACGAGCAGGGTTTGAACCTGCACCCTTCTGACATACCGGGTCAGGTGCTCTTCCAATTGAGCTATCGTGGTTCTAACCAGCCCGCCGAAATTATTCAACACTACACTACACTACAACCTGCACCAAAAATTTTTTTTTTGGTGCAGGTTCAAACCCTGCTCGTGGAAATTTTTTCAGCATTTGTGTTTTTGTAATTTGTTCGCAACAAAATTTGCGTTAAAAATTATATAAACATTTATAAATAGCTTGCCTACTTCTTAACTGATCTTTAGTATTTGTAAAAATATTATGATCGGATGTTAATGACGGTAGTTGTTAACATTGAATGGGCGCCTTTGGCTTTCAAAGTAAAAAGTAAATAGTGTTGAATAACAAAAACACAAATGTTGAAAAAATTTCCACGAGCAGGGTTTGAACCTGCACCCTACTGACATACCGGGTCAGGTGCTCTTCCAATTGAAATTGAAATAGCTTGCCTACTTCTTAACTGATCTTTAGTATTTGTAAAAATATTATGATCGGATGTTAATGACGGTAGTTGTTAACATTGAATGGGCGCCTTTGGCTTTCAAAGTAAAAAGTAAATAGTGTTGAATAATTTCGGCGAGCTAGTTAGAATCACGATAGCTCAATTGGAAGAGCACCTGACCCGGTATGTCAGTAGGGTGCAGGTTCAAACCCTGCTCGTGGAAATTTTTTCAACATTTGTGTTTTTGTAATTTGTTCGCAACAAAATTTGCGTTAAAAATTATATAAACATTTATAAATAGCTTGCCTACTTCTTAACTGATCTTTAGTATTTGTAAAAATATTATGATCGGATGTTAATGACGGTAGTTGTTAACATTGAATGGGCGCCTTTGGCTTTCAAAGTAAAAAGTAAATAGTGTTGAATAATTTCGGCGAGCTAGTTAGAATCACGATAGCTCAATTGGAAGAGCACCTGACCCGGTATGTCAGTAGGGTGCAGGTTCAAACCCTGCTCGTGGAAATTTTTTCAACATTTGTGTTTTTGTAATTTGTTCGCAACAAAATTTGCGTTAAAAATTATATAAACATTTAGTGTTGAATAATTTCGGCGGGCTGGTTAGAACCACGATAGCTCAATTGGAAGAGCACCTGACTCGGTATGTCAGAAGGGTGCAGGTTCAAACCCTGCTCGTGGAAATTTTTTCAGCATTTGTGTTTTTACTTAATTATATGTTAGTAGCTAATAAAATTATTTGAAACTTATCCTAGTTTAGCGATATGGACGCTGGTCCAGTGCTGCATAATCGCACTGTCCACGTCCAGCCTCGCCGCGACCGCCCGTCTGCAGGAGCCTGTTGGAGCTGCCACGACCACGGTAGATTAGAGAAGCGATGCGCTTTCTGATGATAGCTGAGAAACTATCAACCTCAACTTCCGCTAACTTACCTGATTATAAAGTTTATTATATTTTTTTTGTTTTAGATTTTGTGCTGTAATTGTTAAAATTTAAAAGACTGTATCTAGTATGTAGGTATGTAGAAGTTATCTTTGAGCACTTATGTATTTATGTTTTCATGTTTATCCGTTTTTACCTCAATAAAAAAGACAAAAAAAATCGAGCAAAAAACATTTTTTTTTATACGCTCTACATACTGTATTTAATAATTAATTTACAATTTGTACGCCAACGACGGCAATGATCGACAATAGTTTTACAAAAACACAAAATAAAGATATTTGGCAATTTTGGAATCACATTTTTATATTTAACGGGTAAGCACAGTAGTGCCTTGATCTCACCTGATGTTAAGTGATGATAGGGCCAATGATGGAAGCGCGCTTCACCCGGGATCCTCAACTAGTGAGGCACTGGCTGTCTTATCCCTAGCTGCCGGAACACAACAATGCTACAAACATTTATGTTAAGAGCGTTTACGCCGCACACTAGCCGCACTAATGAAAAAAAAACCATATCTAGTAATTAGAGATAGAAAATCAAATTATGCTCAACAAACTATTTGAATCAAGTAATTTAGCATTTTTACGTCACCTAATGAACACCTCACATGTTATTGTTTAGTTAAATAATACGTTACGGCCACTTTTAACTATAACGCCATATTTATCTAAACCATAACATGTCAGGTGTTCATTAGGTGACGTAAAAATGCTAAATTACTTCATTCAGATAGTTTGTTGAGCATAATTTGATTTTCTATCTCTAATTACTAGATATGTTTTTTTTTCATTGGCGGCGCTAGTGTGCGGCGTAAACGCTCTTAAGGCGACATATTTAGATGAGATGGTGGTAGCTAGCCAGGCGGACAAACAAGCCCCACCACCAACCACACCGCCGAGTACACAAACACGAACCCACGCTGGGAATCGAATCCGGGTCCTCTGGGTCTAAACCAGTGGTCTTAACCACTTGACCGGTTATAATAATGAGAGGCGGTTAAGAAGTTAAGATTCCTATTCTTGTTAAAAGTTTTTGAATTGAGTGATTGGCGTACAAGCATTAACATGTAAACAGTATAACTCTTAATGCAATGGAATAAGAGTCATAACAAGTCAAAAGAGTATTAATGTTAATGCTTGTGATTGTACTGGGCACTTTTTTGGAGAGTGTGCTGATTGGCTCAGACGGCATTTTCAGCTTTTTTGGGGGCATCGAGAAACTTAAAGGGTTCCTCAAGCCGTGTGAAAGGAATCACCTTCGGAGGTTTTCTACAGGGAACGGCATCACACACTAGTGCGTGTACCTGTGCCCTACTAGATTCTCCCAGGGGATCGGATCGGATACTGGACATTTATGCTGCGGCGGACGAGAGGTTATATATTTTTAACACAAGACCTCAAGGTGTATCGGGGTATGTTTGAGTAATCATAAAGTTTTCCCGTTTCGTTGCACTTGTAGTCATAGCTGACCACTACTTGCGTCATTGCATCGAGTGACGTTTGTGACAGAGTGAACGAGAGTGCGGCAATAGTGCTGTGACCTTAAATCGACGTACCGAGCTGTACCTACCGGCTAGGAAGGCTAGTTGAGTCACACATACTTAATTTATTATTCAATCGCGTCATCGCGTACTCCTTTCCCGTGCTTTTTTCTGTGTGCTAATAGGTGAACTACGATCTTGTGTGCGTGCGCTTCGGAGCGCTTGTATGAAGTTGCCGCACTCTCGTTCACTCTGTTTGTGATGTCATCATAATATCCGCGTATCAATTTCGGTTAACTGATTAGGTACAGTCACGAGCATTCATAATGTAAGCAATGTAACTCTTAACACAACGCAATAAGAGTGAAAACTAGTCAAAAGTGTGTACATGTAATGGTCGTGACTGTAGTGCACACGCCTCCACATTCGATCCGATCCGAGCCCTTCGGAGAATCTAGTAGGGCACGGGGACAGGCACTTTTAAGTGTGTGATGCCGTTCCCTCTAGAAAACCTCCGAAGGTGATTCGTTTCACACGGCTTGAGGTACCCTTTACGTACCTCGCCGCTCCCAAAAAAGCCCGGTGACGCTGAAAATGCCGGTTGAGGCAATCAGCAATCTCTCTCAAAAAAAAACGCCTCCACATCAAACTATAACAAATTGTCAATTTTCCTCAATAGTCTTTGAACTTTATGTACAGTCGGCAGCAGATCAACGTACCCAAATCTCTTAAATTTCTCCATTGAATATTGATCCTTAAAACCAAACGATAAAGTTCAAAATTGATTGTAGAAATTTGACAGTTTTGGGTAGGTTGATCTGCCGCCGTGTGTACCTATACCTATGGCATATAGTTGAACATTTATTGAAGAAATCTGATAGATTTGGATAGTTTAATTAATGTGGAGGTTGACTTAAATAATAAATATTGAAAAAACTGAATTAGTTACTCAAATCTAGTTAACAAAACGATTCACACAATACTAAGGTCTCCAGTAAAGAGCAGCGTTGTAGTGATTTATTCAACGCAACAAAACGCCGAGTGGAGTCCCTATAGGATCTTTTAGGTAACTGTGTATATTCTAATAAATATTTTTATTGAATTTTTAAATTTGATTTAATTATCGCCCCAGAGCTCTCCTTCCAAACGCATTAAAAAAAAATTAAAAGGCCACGCGTAATAATCACGTATTGAATATTGCGAACATTTCAAAAATTTTGATGAGAATAAGAACGGTTTTCGGAAAAGGTGGTCAACTACCGTGGCGGTATATAAATAGGTACATGAAACGTGTACACAATATAGTTGATAAAAAGAAATATGTCATAGGATTGTTTCTAGACATTGTTGCGCATAAGTGGTTCACATACCTCAGCAATAGGGAACAGTTCGATGAATTAGAGAATTATAGTATTGAAACTTGTGAAATAAAAAATATAAGATCCGATGGCGTGATTGTTAATGCAGATGCATGCAACAATCACGCCATCCACGATAGATATCCAACAGGGTAGCGTTCTGGGATGTTTGCTGTTTCTGATCTACATAAACGATCTGCCTTCAGCCATAGGAGAAGAGTGCGTCCTATTCGCAGATGACGTATCTATACTTACAACAGCCGAGAATAGCAGTGACCCTAACTATCATCTTAAAGACATATTTGACAAAACAACTGAATAGATGAATGTCCACAATCTTAGGATAAATTTTAGAAAAACTAAACTTATAACCTTTGACCCACACCAAAAAAACTCTCTAGATTTCGATTTCCTTTACAAAGTCCACAATATAGATATTGTAAATGATTTTAACCTTCTTGGACTTATCTTTGATAAACACATTAAATGGAAGCAGCATAATACATATATCTACTCATGTGGCAGCATGTCAAAAAAATCAGATCAAAGATTGCCAGTTTTAGCCAAGAAATAAAAAAAACCACAAACTTACAAACTGCATTAGTTATGTATTATGCTTATGCATACTCATGGTTAAAGTATGGAGTGATCTTTTGGGGAAATAGTACGGACTCGCCTACCATTTTTATTTTACAAAAAAAGTTAATAAGAATACTATTAACGGTGATTACTTCCCATCAGGTGACCCGCCTGCTCGTTTGCCTCCTTCTAATTAAAAAAAAATACTAGATAACTTAAGAAATTCCGAAAGCTGCAAACCTCTCTTCAAAAAATATGAAATCCAAACTTTACCGTGTGTGTGAAATATGCATTTTTGTCCGTTAACATCCGGAATTACACCTACACCAAACGCATAGATGCACCAATAAAATATTCCACGCGAAATAAAAACAAATTAATGTTACCCACTTCACGGTCACATCAGCACTCATCCAGTCCTTATGTGATGTCAATAAAAATTTATAATACGGAACCAATTAAAAATGAAAACTAATTTAGAAAGTTTAAAATATATATTAAAAAAAAACTTAAGAAAAAACAATTACTACACAGTTAACTGTGTAGTAATTTTCATTAAAGAATACTTGAATGACACAGAATTAAAGCAATATACAATTTAAAAATTTAATTATAATATTAATAAAATTGGACAATAATAATATCTAGTATTCAATGCAATAATATTGTTATTAATTAATAATAATAATCTATTTACAATTGCATAATATATTTGTAACAATACTGTACAATAGTGAAAACATTAATGATACTATTGAATCTAATTAAGCTATTTCTTATATTCTATGTATAAATGGCGTCATCCTCTCTTCTAATTTTAATACATTAACAACTATATTACATTTTGGATGCAAATAAATTAAAATTGAAATTGACTACTGTAGCCTTGTTGTGTTAAGGTTAGAATTGTATGACATAAAGTGAACTATAGGAGCTCATTGGCGCAGTGGTTAACGCGCCCTGTCTGCGATTGCTGAGGTTAAGTAACTTTCGCAAAGGCCGGTCATTGGATGGGTGACCAAAAATTTATAATATCGAGCTCCTCCGTGCTGAAGGCACATAAAGCCGTTCTTCACGGCTACATTAGCAGTCGTTAACAACCACCACACCGCATTTGGCCCACGTGGTGGCTCATGGCCCGTTCTCCCTATCGATCCATAGGGAAGGCTCGTGCCCCAGCAGTGGGAACGTAAAATGAGCTGGTGATGGTGATAATGTGATGAAGACCCTTCTTTAAATATTTTTTTAATACCAGAAGCGCGTGGCTATAATTTTACCTGATGGTGTCTTATCTTATCTTATCTTAGTTGCTCCTGCTGAGGTTTCCCTCTATCAGTAACACTTCAACCCATCGGGATCTTTTGTTCAACCCCATCCTTTCACTCTTCCTTCTCTGTAAAGATAGATGCCATAAGTTTGGCAACGTCCTTAAGAGCGAAGAGCCTTTAGTCCTCCAGTTTCGGATTGGCCGACCCCAGGAGTCCCATTCTTTTCCTAGCCAGAGAGTCGCAGTCACACAGTAGGTGCTGCATTGACTCCGTTTCCTCTCCACATGCCCTACATGATGGTAACTCAATATTGAGCCGAAAGTGGAAGAGCACTTCACCTGGAATCCTCAACTATCGAGGAATCTGTCAGTACGCAACAACTCTACCAACATAGTTTCTGGCGCGACAAACTTAAGTAAGCCAGTGGAATAACCTAACGGTCTTAAAACATGCCTTACCACTAATCAAACCGCGCACAACAACACCTACCCCGAATTAGAAACGCGGGAACTCTGAGTCAAAGTCCACGTGTCTAACCACAAGACCAAAGGTGACGAAGATAACCTATTGAAGATGGTATCCTCATAGCCTCATACTATTTAGCAATCTGTAATATACGTAAAGTATATTTAAATTGCCAATTACCAATATTTTAAGGAAGGATATCGTACAGACTTTGGCAATGAGGTAAGAAACTATTGGTCATTCTTATTAATTTATTCAGTAAGGACTTTGGTTAGTCCCCTTTTTACTATACTATGACGTAAAAGATCTCAATTCTAGACATTGGAACAACAGCTACACGTCATCACGAACTCAATTTTAAGTCCCAAGCCTTCCCTATGAATGGAATTTATTTATTTATTTATTAGGTTAAACAACAGACATTAATCCTAACAAAGTTATAAATACATAATAGGTTTAACAACATTTTATACTAGACTAATGTCCTAATTGTGTTAACACAAGTAGTTTATGTGTTCGATGTGATTAATTAGATTAAGCTTTAGATTTAAAAAAGAAAATAGAACTAGATTTAGAGAAATAATATTTCCAAATAATTTTAAAATTACTTAAAACTATTTGGAAATACTACACTTGGGTCGTTAGCCATTTGGGTCAATTAATAATGTGTTGATGGAAGTTTTGAATACATTTGTGTTACTATTGAAAATATCTAGTGAGTTGTGATCCATAGCAAGTTTGTTAAACTCTCTGCACATACGAGCAATGGGACCAATTGTAGACCAATGGTTAAAACACAAATCGTCATCTAACTGCTACTTTGCGTCTATCGTCACTCCACCTAGCCTGTCCTTTACTAAATTCATGTACTAAGCTATCATCACAATCACCATTTTATGTCGCCACTGCTGGGACACGAGTAATGTTGCTAGGTCCAGTGAGTCAAATTTCGGGACGGAAAGTAAAAGAATCGGGATTTGGGATTTCAAATCGGGACAGTACAATTGCTAAGAAAAGGAAGGTTTTTGTGAATCGCCATGGTTGGACTTGGATGAAAACAATGAAACTAAAACTGGATAAACTTCTACATGCTATAATATTCTGTGCTGTAACAACATAAATTCTCTCTCCCGTTTTTGCTGTCAAAATTATCACTTACTATTATTACTACTCACTAAGGAGGTAAGAGAAAAATCGGGACATTTGGCGTCCCGATCATCAAGGGTAAATCGGTACCTGTCACCCTGAAAATCGGGACGTCCCGCGCAAATCGGGACACCTGGCAGCGCTAGACACGAGCCTTCCCTATTGGGAACACCATAGGGAGAACGGGCGTAGAGTAGACCATCAAGCGGGTCCAGTGCGGTGTGGTGGTTGTTAACGACTGCCAATGCACCAATCCGAAGGTGATTCGTTTCACACGGCTTGAGGAACCCTTTGAGTTTCTCGCCGCCCCCAAACAAGCCCGGTGAAGCCGAAAATGCCGTTTGAGGCAATCAGCAATCTCTCTCCAAAAAAAACGGTGGAACTTGATATTATACATTTTTGGTGACCCATCCAATGTTAGGTTTTTGAGAAAGTTTCTTAACATAAGCTATCATAGACCGAGCGCATTCAACTGTGCTATAGAGCACCTTAAGTATTATAAGTCTTACGTTTTATGTTCTTAGTTAATAAAAAAAACACAAATGTTGAAAAAATGTCCACGAGCAGGATTTGAACCTGCACCCTTATATATATTTATTATTATTATTATTAATACTATGATCGGATGTTAATGATGGTAGTTGTTTACATTGAATAGGCGCCTTTGGCTTTCAAAGTAAAAAGTAAATAGTGTTGAATAATTTCAGCGGGCTGGTTAGAACCACGATAGCTCAATTGGGAGAGAACCTGACCCGGTATGTCAGAAGGGTGCAGGTTCAAATCCTGTTCTTGGAATTTTTTTCAACGTTTGGGTTTTTGTAATTTGTTCGCAAAAAAAATTGCGTTAAAAATTATATAAACAAAACTAAAACATTTCTTAGTTTATGTTTAGTGTAATCGTTTAAATCTTTTGTATGAATCAAAGTTTTTAATCAGAAAAGAAAACAGAGCAGCGGCTTATCAATATTAATTAAAAATGTATCGACAGTTTAAAAAATGCTTCGATATACTTTACGAAATGACATCGAAAGGGATATATCGATATGAGTTTATATCATTCGTTGCCTTAATTACCACAGAAAACTTAAAAGCAAACCGCATATCAAACGAAACATCTTTTAACATATTTTCGATCTTAATTATATGACACATAAGTTTAATTTTTAATTTGCGATTGTTACTTATAATGTGTTTCATTTTTGAGTAACTTAACCTTTATTACATACACACGGTCGCTCGCTATGGCAACATCAAAGTGTAATGACATATGCGTTTATGACATAAATTTGGAGCTATATGCCGTTTAAAAACATACCAATACAATCAAAAGAGATGACAACCTCGTTTCAAAAATTATCAATTAACAGAATTGATTCGATAAATCTGTATTAAAAAGTTTCAATATAGATGCAAGTGTATATTTCGGATAGTGTGGTGCTTCGGACGACTTTTAGTAACTTATTGAAGTAAGGTTATTAGCCTAAATACTGTCTCATTCTCTTGTCTGAGGCAAAGGCTTCCATAATTGAAATCAGAGTCTGCACTACAATTTATGGTATTGGTTTAATCCTCAGAATAACATAGCTTTAATTATTGTTCTGAGGCTTAATCAGTCTGTACTACCATTGATAATGTTGGCCTAAAGTAGTTGCCAAATGCAGGTTGGTGATCACAAACCCGGGCTATTAATCGAATAATGTGAAACATAGTTTTCTCGATCTGGAATAATGGATAAGATTGACCACGTGATTTAGCGCGGCTTATGTCAATTCCATACATTTTATTCTTTTCGAACTTCGCTATCGTTTTCTTAATGTTACTTTGGCTAAGCCTTTACCTATGAAGAATAAAGAAGAAATAATCAAGAAACGAGTTTTAATACAGTCCACATCGAAGCACAACGGCTGACTTGTTTGTAGCTGCAACCAGCCACGAACAGTTCCTTTGGGAGCTTTGTATATCGGGTCAAGCGCTTGTCAAGTCAAGCGTGGAAGATATCGAAATAATATTTTAATAACATTTCTTCCAAATGTAATTTAATTGCAGTATTTAAGTAATAAAATAATACATTTTATTACATTCGCTAGCTTGATTCGCAAACGTTATTAATGATTGATAAAAAAAATGATATTTTCTCGATAGCTCGATAGGTGGTTAAACCGCCTGGTCTGCGATTGCTGACGTTAAGCAACTTTCGCAAAGGCCGCTCATCGGATGGGTGAACAAAAATGTATCATCTCGAGCTTCTCCGTGATTCGGAAGACACTTAAGGGTGCGCCGACAAAAAAATGCCAAAAATGCAGTTACGGTTAAGTAAATATAATTGAGTATACTATCGTATTAAATGAACAAAATATATATTTAGTATCATAGGGAACGTGTTTACAATTTGTCAGAACCATAAATTCATAACACGCTATAGTTTTTTCTACAATATCATTTAAAGTTGGGCAAAGATCATGAAAACGAGTGGCGGCGTTTAGTAGATTTCTTATAGTTTATCTAAATTATTGTACCTCTGATTTTGTCTAAACAATCATCAATGGATAAACTACAAATTGCTAGACTACATTTTCGATTCATCAAGTGGTTATTTAAATAATTATTTTTTATTAAGCACCTTAAATTCCCCATACAAAATTAGTATGGCCGCGCGGCATCAAATAAATATGGACGACGACATTTCAAATAAAACCTATGACACTTGTCACTTATGGACGGCGCACCCTTAAAGCCCTTGGTCCCGGCTGCATTAGCAGTCGTTAACAACCAAGAGCTAAAATGTAATTATTCATTTCAATGGTGTTGTGAATTTTCAAGTATGGTGAGTATACAACAAGCCCACCAATCCGCACCGGGCCCACGTGGTGGTGTATTGGCCCGTTCTTCCAAACCATCCATAGGGAGGGCTTGTACCCCAGCAGTTAGTTAGCAGACATGAGGCCTAGAAAGCCCTAGCTTTGACATAATTATAACTTCAACGTTATGTATACTCTACAAAAGATCTCGATGGGTCGTAGTCTACAGGACTATGATGGTAGAGATAGAGTGGGAATAGTCTACCAGCACACGTTTTCCCTCCTTCCTATAACATAGGGTTCTTCAAACGAGGCATGAAAAGGCACCTTGTGGGCCGGCAGGGTGAGGGTGACTGATGCTGCGTTGTTCACACGCTGCACCAGTTATCCTCGCGTCTGAAGGCTTAGCCAAAGTAACATTAAGAAAACGATAGCGAAGTTCGAAAAGAATAAAATGTATGGGATTGACATAAGCCGCGCTAAATCACGTGGTCAATCTTATGTCAATCCCATACATGTTATTCTTTTCGAACTTCGCTATCGTTTTCTTAATGTTACTTTGGCTGCCGCCACTGGACTCCGTTTCCACGTAACATCAGGTGATGTGGAGCCATTTGTGCCGTGCCAACTGTAAAAAAATAGAAGTGCTACCGAGAAAGGGAAACCTCGACAAGACCTACTAAGATAAGATACTCTTTAAATAATACGTGGTCATAATGGCATTGCTTTATTCCGGCTCGCCATCAGAAGACTTCAAGTTTTAATTCAATTTAAAATGCCAAAGTTTTTAAGTCTGACCTCAATCTTGATAACTGTGAAGCCGCCAATAAAAGTCAGTTATATTTACTTAAAACCCCAATTTTACTTTGAATAATAGCCTTAGCCCCTTACATTTAAATAAAGAATAAGGTCTATTTAGGGTATTTTGTTCCTGTCATACAAACGTTATTTCAAATGAGAGTAATAGGGACAAAACACGGAATAACTATTCGGACCTTATTATTTGTTTATTTGTAAAGGCACTTAGAACACTATCTAAAGCTTAGTTTTTGTTATATGCGTCAAGTAGCCAACCCTATCAACGTCCTGTTATTACATAAATCACCATGGCAACTGCATACTCATGTACTGCTTTACTCGTGTAACGACTAGTCATACCCTTTTAAATTTCTTTCTTCATCAGACGGGCCTATTTAAAAACAGTTAAATCATAAATAATAGTCATAAAGTAAAGTATTAAAACCTAATTGACACTGGCCAAATGTAAAGTTGTGATAAAGAAAAAGACAAAAAACAAATCAAATTACCATGGCAACAATGTACTTATAAGGTATTCTACTTCACTGTCTTCCCGAAATAATCTTTCTGTGTTTGTTGCTTTATTTACTTACTACGTAAGAATTCGCAATTCACATTACACGAGAAAACCAATCGTTAAAAGTAACATAAAACTGATCTTTCACAACCAACTTTGAACCACCCATAAACGTAGAGACTAGCTCTTATAAACAAATACCGTATAAAACAGCAATAACGCGGAAAAGCATTCGCAAGTTTTCTTTAACCCTATCATTGACCTCTCGTTCGGAAAACTCATTTGTGTTGCCGTCCACTCGCCGCTAGGTGGCGGCACCATAGCCCGCTTCTATCATATAAACTTGTGCCCGCGCAACGTCGCGCATTGCCCCTACCGGCGCACGCGCGAACAGACCACAGTGTTTAAACAATCCTCTACGGAACACGGTGCACGCATATTCGAACTCTTGTGTTAGATTGTGATTTCAATTAAAAAAAGAACATGGATATTCTCTCATTGGACCCCACTGGACTTTATTAAATACGTGATACCACCAAAATGGATATACTGACCCTGGACCCCACCGGCCAATACTAAAATGGTTCTAATCAGCTTGGATCCCACTGGTCTGTATTAAAAACGTATTTAACAAAAAAAAATGACAATCAAAGTACTCGATCCTACCGGCCAGTACTGACTCGATTATCATCATGATCGGGCTCGATCCCACAGAAATCTATTAACTATTCCCATCTCCGATGAGACACGATGTGTTGCGGAAGGCGCAGGATATTGACAGGCGCACATCCAGAAGAAACATCATCCTGCAGAAAGAGGAGGTTTATAGCGGGAAGGGCGACTTGACTCATCAATAACAAACTCATCGCGACTGTAAATACTATGAATAAAACCGAGGGGGACGTGCCCACAAGGTCATTGGATGGAAATCAGCTGACTCGCGCCGCGCGTTTCCGGAAATGCTACATCAATAAGAACACTGAAAATGCCCAGCAAAAAACCCGGCGGCCTATAGCGACGCAACTAATTGTTCGATTTTAGAACGTGAGTATATTTTAGCTGTTTGACTTACTTGTTTCTCTCAATTAAGAAATAAAAATTATAATAAATGTAAAAAAAAATAATTTGAATAGTTTTTTCTGAAAAATTAAAACGTATTATTTAAATGCGATATTATAATCTTTATTGCTTATGGTTTTGTGCTTTATGTGCCTAGGAACTTTTTGACGTTCTTGTAGTCGACAAAGAGCGAATGGACAGCTGTCGCCGTGGCGGCACGCGTCTTGCACTCTCTGCATATTAAAAGTTCGTTGCACAGCCGTAATCCTTCCTATTGCCCACTGCCATATTAGGCTGCCAAAATTACAAACCGCGTGGAACGGTTGATATTTTATAAAAATCTAAATGATTTTATCATTTATTTAATTATAATAGATCTGTTTTATAGTGCAGTGATGAGTCAAAGATATTCGATTTTCCGCCGGTATTTCGGCCAGTATCGCAATTTTTATGGCACCGACCGCGAGTTCGTTGACCGGACATATTTTATTTCATCGCGCGCTTCCACGTACACACACAAAGACAGCGCTCACACACAACCTTACGTAGCACGCACACCGCCACAAGGAATCTTCGCGTGCTGTGTACTGTTTCGCGTAAACACTTGTATACGCCTGTTGTATTTCGTCACATTTTTGTATAATTAATTATCATAATTGTACCATGTCATTTTCCACTGTTGAGGCAAGTTTTAAATAGCAAGGTTAACAAAACCTTTTCGGTGCGACACTCGACCTATTTGGTACGAGGTAAAGTTTTAAAAAGAAGAAATGATATTTCAAAATTGGAACTGGCGCGCCAGCTAGGTACTTTATAATCAGCACGCTCGTACCGTGTTGGAAGATTAAAGGCGCGTAATGTGTCTGTGTTTGCCGAATTATTCCAGTTCAACAACCGGGGGAACGGTCGATCGGGAGTTCAAAATAGACGCGGACACGATTCCACAACGCTCCTCGGCGACAACCACATCAACAATATTCGTGGTTACGTGCACATCGCGCTTGGGTTTTGGGGAAAACAACTTTGGGTGTTGCCAGCCATTAGATTCAGTTTCGAGTGCAATAATCGTTTAATATTATTGATATTTACCTTTGTACACAATTACGTAGTTGTGGCAAAAGATATATCTTTCATAAGTAGGTGGTAATTAAGCCCTCGACGCCCTAGTGCAATCATTTATACAGTTAAAACTAGTTATTAAATCCTCATCTTCAGCTCAAGTTATTTAATTAAGCAAATCGTAAAAAAGGTACTTAAACAAAATTGTATAATTAAATTTAAATTTAAAAAGTACTAACACATAAAACTACTTGACACAAAAAACACGGTAACATTGACAAATTAGTTGCTTAAATGAGAGATGCGAGTCACTGAATTTGTATAATTTAACTTATATTTAAAAAAACAAAAAGAATTATAGTATTAACAACACGGCAACGTAGACAAATTGCTTGCTAAAAATTGGAGACGCGAGTCACTGATATGGCAATATTAATTTTGGCGATGAACCTCCTTGACCTCGCAGAGCCTGCAGTGTGGCCTGTTTTCGGCGTTGCGTCATCATAGGTCAACCTCCCTAGCCCGCCATTTTTTTGCTTCATAAAGTTATGCTTCGCACGTTGGACTCTTCCTTTGTCAGTATGCCATATAAACCAGCCAATATTTTGAGGTTATTAAAGTCGACCATTTTGCTTTTTCCGTCGTTTCTCTTTGGTGAAATTAAAACGTAAACTGTCAAAATTACGTCAAACATTATTTTAATGATTTTCGACAAAGTTCGAAATGCTAATAAAATATCCAACTTTGTTTTATAACTGACGCCTTCTCATATTTTTGTAATTGTAATTCAAAAGAGCAATTTCGGTAACTCTATATAGACATAGGAGCCATTTCGTAACATACATTATAAAGTGGCGTAATTTGATTGTGATAAAACCTGAACTGGCTAGCTATAAAAATAGCTTATATGGCGCTTGGGATATGTTAATCGTGATAAGTGGGTGTCACTGGCTCACTCATGCATAATTTTGTTCTTTCTTTAGAAACAATCTATCCAACACCATAGAGGAAATAAAAACAAACAAAAATTCATTGTAGTCACGTTCATGTAGCAAAAAAATTATTTTTAAACACTAGCTCGTTTATTCTGTTATTTTTTAATGTTACCTAATTTTCTTTTATTAATTAAACATTACAGATCTTCTTTTAGTGATACTTATTAGTATTTTAATAAAAACACTTACCTACTGAGTCCAAATAAGATTAATTGTTCGCATTGAAAAAGCAGGTGTATAAGCAAACGAAGTCTTTAACTGTACAAACGTGAAGTAATTAAAGTAAATAGTACCTAACTTAATGATAACTCTCACTGGCATATCAATTGAGAGTTTATCTATATATTAACGGAATTCCAATTAATTCTGATAATAGCAAATATCATGAAACTCTTTCTTAAGAAGAAGTTTTCTCTACTTACTTTACTTTAAAAGAGCTATCAGATATCGCTCGTCAAACACAGAGATAATACTAATTCGAATATATCGCTCTACATTATTATGTAAATTAACATTAAAAATGTCAACAAAGAAACATTGAGATCAAGTTGTCTGTGGTACTCCTTTTTTTTAATCGAGCAAAACGAGCAAAAAGTCTCACAGAATTGAACTTGAAAATGTGCATTTTTTGCGATGCAAAATATGTACAGAACTACAAAGGTGCATTACAAGGTCGGGCGACAGCTGGCCAGACTAATTATGTTTAAGTCCTAAGACCCGGAGCAGATCTTGGTAGCTACGAATATCGACCTTATTGCCCGTCACTCCGGCGACCAACAATGTGTTTAAATAATTAAGTGGCAACACTATTGGCCCATAGAGCAGCAAAAGCAGGTGCCAATATATTTATGCAAGAATAAAATCATTATTTACGAACGTGCCAAATTACGTTCATTTATAATTTGTACGGTTTGATCGTATATTATTGCGTCTTAGCACGACACGTTCACTATTTTAATAATTTCCGATGATTTATTGAAACAGCATCGAATAGTTCGTTTTATTTAAAAATACTAAATATATTTATTTTACATTTAAAACGCTTTTGGCTTAACTAGCTAGCTAGCTAGAATAGTGTTTAAATTAGGCCAATCATTACTGGTAGTGTATATTCTCAACTAGAGTTTAATAAAAAAAAGTAACTTACACATCACAATAACGACATAAGTTCCAATTACCTAACTCAAGAACTACTAACTAAAGAAAGAAAAACTACCATTTGCAAATAAACATATACGCATACCTGAAGATATAGTAAATAGTATCAGTCTGGCTATCCTTTTATATAAAACTGCTAATTTATGCTACAGCTTTCAAAACTATCATTGTACCTACTTAAAGTAAATTTAAAACGCATTCATAGAAAATAAGCTTTAGCAAACTCTGATATGATATGATATGATCTGAAAGTGAACTGTCATGTTCCTATTGATGACGAAATGTCTTTGACCCGATGTCTTAACATACCTACTGGCTAAGGCGTAGTAAAACACAGGAATGCAATGGTTACATCTCTACAATTTAATAGAGTTCGGGTGGAAATATTTAAAGGAGCCACTTCCGAGGAACTGGTTTTCGTTATGTTTGATCACAAGTATTTTATTTGACTTAACTCCACGATATACGAATACAAATGCTCAAAGAATTTTGTACTTATTTACTTCCATTCCAGTCGATTTATGTACAAACAATGGAATCCTTCGTGCTATAACGCAAGGGATTAATTTAATTATATAAACATATGTTATACATTCCGGTATCTGTAACTCATATACATTTATATACTTATATATATATATATCTATAACTATTTATATATATATATATATATATATATATATATATATATATATATATATAAATATATATATATAATAAATATAATAAATATATATATATATATAATAAATATAAATATAGTTTAGATGTAAATAGATTCGTTTAAATAAAATTTTATAATTTTTATTTTATTTACTTAAACAGCTTTATGCTGGGATATTACATCAAATAAACACTAAATACATAACAAATTATTATTAGGTACTATGGTAAATGTTGTATTTCCTTATTAGCATAGGTATTGTTAACTTAAAAATATTTTAGATTAACTAAGGTTCCCAATATCTTTCTTATTATTACATAAATTTCTTGCGTTCGAAATTAGGCAGAACTGCTGGGATGACATATTATGTTTACTATAATAACATTCTTTTTTCGGTGCAAAACACAATATTAATATTCCAGTGTGAATGAACCTTATAACTCGTATTTGATGTTTTATCTTAGATTAGACGCGTGTAAGTTTCGTATGTTATCGTAACTTGTATTTTAATATAGAACTTGGAATATCTACACGTATTCCCTTAGCTAAGCATGTATTCTTGCTATAGATTTCCTTAACAATAAATACACTATTTTTTTATATCCAAACGATTATGAAATGTTACCTTGGTTGGTGGTAGGACTTGTTTTAAGTCCGCATGGCTAGCTACTAACATTTACATATCTAAGTCTGTCAAAATAACGACTTTTAGTAGTATTGTTCTGTTCCGACGGTCATAAGATAGCCAGTCCCTCAGTTGTTCAGGATTCCGAGGGAAGTAGGCCTCTACATTCGGCCTTAGTCTTCGGATGAGATAAAGGCCACCATGCTTGGCATAAAAAAAGATTTCATCATCTAGCATTGGCCCAGCGTGATGGGTCATAGACCAATCTCCCCATGTTGGAAAAGCATAGTGTTTAAGTTAAAGACAGCATGATCACCAAATCTCTATGTTAAAAGCACAAAAGTGGTTATTAGAAAGAATTCTGTACACTTGCTTGCACTTAGCTAGATTCCGTACGACGCGGATGTTACGGCAGAGTGTTATGCAAGTGTCTGATGCAACTAAACTTGGTTTGTGGCAAGGCTGCACCGCGTCAGATCGTACGACGGCTGACCCACTAACTGCACGGACCTTTTCGCGGCTCGAACTCTTTGGCAACTGGCTGTTTTGATCCTAGACGTTTGCATAAAAAAGAAACAATTTCGTTTGTGCATTGTTCTGAGGTTTGTGCGCTGTGTCACAGATTAAATAATAGTTTCTTTTTCATAATTTTGTGGCTTGGAGATCTGCACATTTAGCCAAAGTAATTTTTCTTACTATTTTATACAATGTTTTGTTTGTTAATAGATTATTTACATATAATTTTACGCAAATATTGTTGCGAACAAATTACAATTTGACAAAGACAAAGTGTTGAAAAAATTCCACGAGCGGGTTCGAACGCGCACCCCAAGACGTACCGGGTCAGGTGCACTGCCAACTATGCTATCGGTGGCTCAATCCAACTCGACGAAATTAATCAACACTATCTACTTTTACTTTATAAGCCAAAGGAACCCTATTCAATGTCGACAACTACGTCATCAACATCCGATCTTAATATTTTTACAAATATTGAAAGAACAATTAAAAATTAGGCAAGCTATATTTATGATTATTTACATATAATTTTACGCAAATATTGTTGCAAACAAATTACAATTTGAAAAAGACAAAGTGTTGAAAAAATTCCACGAGCGGGATTAAAGGCCTTATCACTTTTACGCCAAGAAGTCCATTTTCTTTTGTAAGCCATGATATTGGATGTCGTAGTTTTAATTAAATGCGCAGAACTTTTTGCAACACAGAACTCTTTGGTAACTGGCTGTTTTGATCCCAGACGTTTGCATAAAAAATAAACATAAATTTTGTCTATGACTCATGTTTTTTGAGTATCGTTATAAAGTTTCATCTAACTAACAGCACAGAACTTTTTGCGAGTCGGCACTCTTTGGCTGTTTTGGTTCGCTTTGCTGAAATAAAACATACACATTTTTTGTAGGTACACCACCTTTTGGATGACCTAGTAAACTATATAGTTTCGTCATGTCTGTCTGTCTATTTGTCTGGGCATTTATCTGGCAGACTATCAGATCTGAACAACGAAATCTGGCTATGTATATAGATTAGATACGGGTATCGCCATAAAATTACAAAATACATTTTAAATAACAATGATATTTATTATCTTTCCTGAATGTAAATTGGGATAATTAATAGTTTTACTTTCAGAAAAGATGTAAATCATGAATGTCGCCCTTTAAGCATGCTATGTAATGTGATATCTAACGAACAGTAGAGATGATATTTATTTATTTAATCTTGCATGACTCAATAACAGTTCACAAACCTAGTATGATACTTAAATGTATGCGTATAAAGTTAATGTAAGTTTGAAACCAATGAATGTTGTGCACTAGCAGCTATCAAATAAAATATTAATTAGTAACACAAATTCTTAGATAATCTCAAGAACAGTATTGAATTATCGAATTGTTTCTAATTAATTATTAATGCAACAAAATAACTACATATTAATACGTGAACTTCCTTATAAGCACATTGTGCGAACTACGGAGTGTGAGCTTTTGTATAGTTAAAGTTTATATGGAGAAGGAGTCTCGAAACATAAAATTATGTATAAAATGGTACATTAGTTAGGTACATTAAATTCCATAAACATTGTATATTTTGTGACGAATTTCGACCATTGGGCGACCGCTAGTTTTAATAAACACGCCACATATTACAAGAAAAAGATGAGTAATTAATGTGTTGTCGAAGTCTCAACCACCCATTGTTGTTAGAAAATCAGTCTCATTTTTATTGTGTCTCATTTTCCCTAACCCCAGCACACATCGGCACTGGTCTAGACCGCGTGTGTCAATGCCGCACACGACCGTGCGTTTATGCACACGTCTAGTAGACACACCTTGCCTGTGTGACCGTCTGTGTAGTTACGTTTATGTCTGTGTGAACGTCAACACTTCCCCCTTTCTAGTGACGCTTGTGTGCCGGTGGAAAACTGCGAAAATCTCATTGCACCGTTTTGTCACAGATACCGAAGTATGCTTAATCAATAACGTTTCTGAATAAGAATGTCTTCTTGGCGGGAAAGTAAAGAGTCATGTAGATATACGGTTTTGTTTTATTTCCTAAAATTTGTATTATGTATTGAATATTAATGTGAAATAATGGTGGATTATTAACCGTTAAGTGTTCGTGAATGTGCATGAGTGTTGGCAATTAAAACAAATCAGTGCAACGTCACTTTTCAAATTCTCTCAAGAAGTCCGCGTGGGGTCCTAATAAAGCCCCACATCTTTACTGTGATACTCAAGGGGTTGGGGGATATATCATTTCTCACTTCTCATTACTATTATTATTCATCATCATCATATATTAACATCAAACAAACTTGTAAAAAACTACCTTGGCACTGGCTTAATATGCTAACAGCACGAAGCCATCAAGAAAAGAAGAAAAAAAACATAGAGTATAGTATAGTGACAACTAATGCAGACACTGTAACCGAAATCGGTCAAGGGTATCATCATCATCAGAGACAAAACACGGTGCAAGAGATTTACGCTGTTTTGATAGCCCAGTAGTGTATCGAAGTTTGCTTATTCAATAACACTTCAATAAAAATAAGAATAAAAAGAAAAAAATAATCAGTGACAAAACACACTGCAAGAGATTGTCGCTGTTTCGGTAGCCCAGTAGGTTGTCGGTAGACAGCTTTTGGACAATGGGAAAAATGATAAAATTAAACAACTGACACACGATATTGTAAGCGTTTTCAAATAGTATAAGCGAAACCCAGATTTAGTGGAGAAAATATGATGGTGCTAAGTGGTTCACGATTAGGCAGTTTAACGACTATAAATGTAATGCCCTTCACTAATTTTCTATCTGAATGAATGAATAAATTAATAAATGTTTATTTGGCATAAATATACAACATACAACAAGAACTTAAAAAGAAAAAAAAAAACAAAGCCAAATAGGTCCCCGCTCAGCTTAAGCCGATGCACAGGGTGCCACGACACTGGTATTCTGCGGATACCTTTACGGATGGTGTCCGTTTATGCACAAACATCAATAAATCAGCTTTCTTTGCTGCATATCAAACAATAACAATAACAATTTAGACACTTAATCTTAACAATAAAATCTCTAAAATATTTTATACAAAAACTTTAAACATAGCAATTCAGTACATAATATTTAGTGGGATACATAATCAAAATTCGAAATAAAAATTAAAACACACAAGTAACTACAATTAGCAACGCTTTACTATATTATTCGGCTTTCTGAGTGTTTAGCAAATGCTTTCTGTAATTAATTTTAAAAGAGTCAATATCTTTGAAACTTAGTAGTGTTCTCCCCTTCGGGAGAATAATCAAGAAATAATCGAATCCAGTACCTATGGATCTGTGGCTGGTGATCTAACCAATAGACTACAGACGTGGTTTTTCCCTGATACGGTAAGCGCCCAATGCGCGCCATGTTCTTAATACGATCATTTAATATCTAAATTAAAACTAATAACTACGAGTCAAGAGCAACGATTAGTTGGCAATCGTTATTTTTAACTAATGTTTCTTTTGATAATAATCAATATATTCAACTAATTTCAAAAGTTCTATTAGGAGCCCTATCTCATCAATAGATCCAGTAACGCTGATAATGACTTCGTTTTGATGTCCAAAATTGCAGATATTTTTAGCAAACCTAACCCGAAACCTAATTGATTTTTTCAGTACTGAGTATTATGAAAACGAATAATCTCTAATTAGCAAACTCTTATAAAGAATCAGTAACAAGCTAATGGTCGAATTACAACGTCGATTAGTTGCGTACACACCAAATTGTGGTCAAAAGCCTTACGCGCGCGACCTTTTAGCATTTTTAGCAACATATTTATCAGAACTCATATAAAACAAACAACGATGAACGCACACATCAAAACAGGGCGTATCATAACATGTGCGCGGCGCGACAACCTCCTCAGAACTCATGCCAGCCTAGTACCCGAAACATAGAAACTGCTCACAACCAATCTGAAAATACAACAACATCCACGAAAACTTTCACGTGTGGAGGGAAAATTGTATACAAATAAATGTCAGGAATACATGCATACACGGCGCATGCTCGCATCGGACCATCTCTGTGTATTGGAACGTTCGGTATAGAGAAAACCTAGCTGAACACCTACATACTCGCTTATGTACGTACTAAGTGGCAGTATCTCATAGCACAGGAACGCGTGTTAATAGCAAAGTTGTGTTTCCGCATAGGCAGTTCTTAGAGGCAACGATCACGAGCGTGTGAGGCGTGCCCCGTGTGAACAAGAGAGCGTCAACCTTACGAATTAGAAAAAAGTAGCTTTACGCCACTTGCCTCGACGCGTCGGGCCCGCGCGTGGCGATAAAAACTCTTTTTAAATTTGAAATTACCATTTTATCAACGACAAAGTTTAGAATACAGATTCGTTTTAAACAATACACTTTTTATATACAGATACAAAATAATTATGTGGATTCCAATTGTTATGGTTATGGTAAGGTGCTTAAAATTAAACGTTACGTGCGGAATATAAAAATGCGTCAAAATGTATCGTTAGTGGTTGTGACTGTGACGCAGCAACACGCGCTCTCGCACACTACCGAGCGCGCCCACACGCCCGACCTCTGTGTATAACAACAACATTGAAACTAGGTACTACGTCACAAGTTGGCCTCTCGCGATCTCTGCGCGCCTGGTACCTCGACTCCCCGTAATAAGCTGAAGATAACTCGCTTTTCTTGATCTTACAATAAAGGAAGGCATTATTTATTAACTTCCGTGTTCTATCTATCTTTTCGTCTTCAGACTTCCATTAGTTATTGCATCGGTATTTATTGTGGATTAGATACATAACAGCAAATCATTACGGTGGTAGAGTTTTTAGATTTAATATAGGTAACTATAAAAGATATTGAAGAATTTCTGGATAACATTAGTTTAAATTAATTTTAATGCTTCATAATTTTTGAGCATTCTCCTCGGTTTGGAAATCACAGATCTTTTCATAACATTCGCAACCACATCACACAGTCTTCAGAACTATAAGAAGAGTAGACTTATACCACAGTAATCTCTTCGTGTTTCATATTCTCCTAGTACAAAGTGTTCTAGTTGACGATCTGAACTGTTTGAGATGAAGAGATGAAACAGGTTTGGTTCAATCCTTTAAAAAATTTGAATATAAAGCAATAGACGTTCTTATTATTAATTAGAATAAGTAAAAAATAATTCGTATATTTCAAAAGCAATCGCATGCGAAACACTCCAGCGCCATCTGTTATCGACTGGCGATAAAGTTCACATAGACGTACAAAGCGCTAAAGACAGAGACGCTGAAAATTAATAACAAAAACAAACAGATAAAAAAAAGTAGCAAGCGTTCAATTTGAAGGATTATTTAAGGCAATGTGTCGCCAAGTTTAATTGAACAATGACAGGTGTGCAGGCCCGGGTCCTCCAAGGATGACCACTGACCGGTGCACTGGAACAAGCGGCGGCAAATATTGGCTGGTTTTTTGCCTTAGGACACTCGAGATACACTGTACTCTTCTATTATAATTAGTGTCGTTATCGGAATATTGTAATTAAACGTCTGCTTTGTTCGCTACTTCGACCGGATGCGGCGTAACAAATGGGCTTAGGAATAAAATTGAATTTTATTGTTTTAAATGTTTAAAGGCATTCAAGTTTATGGTCTAAAAATAATACCTTTGTTGTAAAATGACTTAATTTTCATCTATCAGATTGATTTACTATTTAGTACACTATTGCATGAAAAGTAAACAAGCTCGGTATTTTTAAATATAACACTGTGACAATATAAAAATGTAACTTTATGTGGTATGTAAAATGACGACGACGACTGATGACCTCAATTAGCATAGAACATGTAAATTAATGACAATGATTTTCTGTGTTAGGTACTCATTAAACGAGTATAAAATCAAATCAGTATTTCATTTCAACATTCACAAACGACAACCTATTCTCAATTATTTCTAACAATTATGTTGAAGACCCAAGTTTGAGCATATTATTATCTATGTAACAATAAACGCGGCACAAGACTCCCTTGCGCAAATGTAGAGTCGAAACAAAAAGGTCGGAAAAAAACGTTTACTTTTTGCAAACATTAGGAATTGTACAATAAGTTTGCTAGCAAAAAAGGCTATAGACAACAACGAGTAAATAACTCCTATTGAGAGGTGATCTAGGTGGTCGCGTTTTTTTGCGGAGTAGTTACCATCTTTTTATGAACCTTTGTCAAAATCAAAGGGCACGCCCGCCGCTTTGCCTGTTCTAGCTGGTGACAGACAATATTTTTGTTTGTTATAAACACCTTTTTTACTAACGCAAAACACAATTTAAAAAGTACATTGTAACCTTTTTGGACACCTGTTTTTTTTAAAACAAAATATGAGTTGAAGTGAGCAAATAAATCGATGTTCAATTCTAACACATCACTATAGTAATAGTTTAAAAAGAATCTAGGATCTCTAGGTAGGTCCACTGTCTGTGTTAAAAATAGTTTTAAGAGAATAGATAGAAATAAGACATTAACCACAACCTAAGTATCTTAAAGTGAGGTCCTGGCATAAAATTTTCACCGGTCGGTCGTTTTAGTATAACTAGAGCAACAAGTCTAAAAAAGAAAGAAATATATAAACTGCCAGTGGCCACCTGACGGCATGTGCAGTATAAAGACAAGGTATTGGCCATTGAAAAACCAGTCAAGTTTAGACCATGTATTATCTTACATCGGGTATTATTTAAAGCAGTATGCTTGCCAAACGAGAAAACGCTTCATTCAATATGTCATTGTTGGATAAAACACAATTATGTTTTACAAAGTTTGTGTTCGTAACGTAACACAAATTGGTTTTGTAGGATATCATTTTGGAGTAGGTGGTTAATACTAAATGATTTTATTTTTATTTTAAAACGAAAGGTTACGTAATTTAAAGTATATTTAATAAACTTACAAGAGCATTGTCTGTAAATCGAAGGAGTTAATATTGTTTTTTGTTCTGAGTGGTATCTAAGCGTATCTTTTTCGAATTCCTTTTTTAAAATATGACTTTTTGTTTCTTTACAGACGAAAAATGGCTGCTCGGGACAACTGCGGATCGCACCGTGGCGCCCTCTCGCGTCGGCTTCTTCATTAATTCATTATCATCGATCATTTTATTCAACACACTCCATACAATCATTGGACAACATTCTTTATAAATACTCATTAGTAAATAGGATTTAAATGACTGACGATTATATTATCGTGTTTTAAAGCACATATCTTTCATGCATTTGTTTTTTAAATAAATTATTTCTATTTAAGTTTACAATTCACGGTACACTGGCAATGGAAACGATTCGATGGTGATTTAGTCATTAATGTTATTTAACACGTTCACAGTCCAAAGGGCTTATGAAAAACCTACTGTTCTAAATCAAATAAATTATTTATGACAGTATTGGGAATTCACAAAATTTTCCGGAAGTAAAATTAAATTGTCATTGTAACTACCATTTTTAATCCATTTTAGTCTATTTTTTTATGTAATTTGCACAAAATATGTCTAAAAATCCAGTAGTAATTCTGCATGGAATGTTGTTTTGTCTCGACAAATAACAGAGTAGTTAACATTTTGTGCCATTTCTTATAAACATATTTTATAAAGATTGTGTATTGTTTATATTCTATTTTACCCTAGAAATTATTGAACGATTGACTTGTGTAGTATAATTGTGAACTTTAAAGAACTGCCAACGTGTTAAATAACAAATATTGTTAAATTAGTCAATGCCGTGGTTAGATTAAGAGTTAAAGACAAGCAAAAAGAGGCAAAGGGTTTTTTGTAAGGTTCTTTTCACACACATTGTACATTTTTGGAAGAACCTTCGAAAATTTTCCGTTAAATAAAAGCTCATTATTTAGTTTAAGTCCAATTTTACAATGTAACTTCCAACTTAATTCGAGTTACCAACTGCCTTCCGCTTTGAACGTGTAAATATAAAATGGCGACGCTTGATCCTTTTTTAAGCTTATCTTTATTAGTAGTGCGCAAATTTAACTTCTGCCAGTTTCAAATAAGATACTCTATAGTGACAGTTATCAAATCTATATTTGTATGCAAAATTTAATTAGTAAATTGTTAAGTTATAATCATAAACTTAACAATTAATTTGTAAAGTGTAGTTATGTTTTTAATAAATTAAATTTAAAAAATTCTATCGTTTATTAAATGAGTAATGTATATTTTGCATAAAACGTGTATCAAATATAGTTTTGGATCATATTCTGATTTTTAAAAGAAAGTCACCTTATGTTATATGAAATAAAAAACTTATAACAAGTACGTAAATAATTAAAGTATGTTAATCTAAGTCGTTAAATTTGCCGCACTTCAGACGACATGATTACGATGGTGATCAAATTGTTTTATTATTCTCACTACTTAGTAGTAATTAGATTACTAAATTAAACATAATATTAACTCGATATCTCTAAATAAAGACTGAATGTTTGTGTCGACTGGCTTCATCTACCCTTTTCCCTCGTAAAAGGCCCAGAGATAATCCCACCCTAGTATGTATAATTTAAAAAATATTATTTATAAGTTATTATGGATAAATATTAATGGGACAATAAAGATGTTTTATATTATTTTGCAATAATGCTATGGTTTTATTACTATCATTACTTTAAAATTGTTATTTATACTATATACACTTTTTGCATTCTAAAGTCTACAACATTAAAGTGAATCACTCGATATGGGCCTAGGGCCTAGGGTAGTAGCACATGCAGTGTTTAACAGAGACCAGTGATTGATATTTTTTTCATTAACTTACTGTAAAATAGAAGTAAAGTTTCAGAAAAATATCAATGAACTTATCTTTGCTGGCAGCTGCTTCTGTCAGCGTATTAGCTTGGCAATCCAGAGGGGCAATGTTGCCAGCATTCTTGGGACCGTTCGTTCCCATGAGCCCACAGTTGGAGGACATCTTTTATTCACAGGTATTTAGTTTTTAATTTGCTATTAATAATTCTGGTTTTTTTTAAGTTCACTTAAGTTATGTTTCTTTTTTTGTGTGTATTCAATGAACTTATATTATTATTTCTATGCGACGAAGACTGGAGACGAACACTGGTTTATTGTGCCCAACACTAGCGCCATTACGATACATGCCATAACAATTCAAGAATTTGGCAGTCTAGTATTTAAAGTACCTAAGATTATTTAATCACATCGATCTTAAAATTAACACGGACAAAAAACTACTTCATGAAGTGGAAAAATTCAGTGCTTACGTCAGCCTTTCCGGTAGCATAATGGTCAGTGCAGCCACCCGGATTGCGGAAGACCCATGTTCGATTCCTGGCTGGGTCGGGTAGGCATTTAATTTTTTCACTGTATTTTATAAAATATTTAATTCTGCTTCAGTGCAGTAATTAGCACTTAAAAATCATCATCATCATCTTCATCATCAGCCTACACACGTCCACTGCTGGACATAGGCCTCTCCAAGTGCACGCCACTGAGCACGATCCGCGGCTACTCTCATCCAGCTCTTGCCAGCCACCTTGCGAAGATCATCGTTCGACCTAGTCTGAGGGCGTCCTACACTACGTTTGCCGATACGCAGTCTCCACTCAAGAACACGTTAAAACTAAAAAAGTAAAATATTTTAACGTGATCAGATGTGTAATAAAACTCGTACTATTCTCCTGACTCCTGACTGATCCTTAATTTATTGTTTCTGGTTAAATGCTGATTGATACTGCATTTTGTCACCAAAATGTGAAACTAGGAAATTCGATTGGAGCAGACAGAGCTTTCAAACCCTTCATGGTTACTGAAATCCCCTTAGCCTCAGCAGGGGGCCTACTGTGAGTTTTGTTTACTATCCGTATTCATTCGATTACGTTTACGAAAACGAAAATTAGTATGGCATTGAAGCAGCGCCTCCTGGCGGCATACGAGAAGAGTTAACATTTTGCCATACAAATTCTCGTTTTCGTTAACGTGATCGAATAGCGCATGAAACTCGCACTTGGCACCCTGGCCTCAGCTTATAGCTTTTCGGTGCCCTAGAGAAGAGAATACTTGCATAAAACCGAAAATCACAATTTGTTACGAATTATTGCAAATTACCCATCAATTGTAGCGATGACTTATGATATCAATGATGGAGGCCTTTGCCCAGCAGTGGGACATTTATAGGCTGTTTACTACTACTACTACTACTACTAATGCAACTTTGACTGGATGGCTTAAAAAAAATAATTTTTATTATTATTACTAACTATTACTATATTACTAACTATTTATGAAAGTTTGTGGCGCTGCTGGGCTGACGCCCTGCAGCGCCACAAACTTTCATAAATATCACCGTAAATACTTACTTCGGCCATTTATCACTGATATGTCCCAGACTAACAAATTTATGACTAAATGACTGCTTAGTAAATTTTTGAGGTTTACCTTAACTAAAGAGTTCCAGTTGTGGCACTGCTGGGCTGACATCAGCCTACTCTATCCTATATTCTTTCATTTGTCTCTGAAAGTATCTCCGATCCGATCCGAACCTTTCGGATAATCTAGTAGGGCACGGGAACACGCACTAGTGCGTGGTGCCGTTCCCTCTAGAAAAACTCCGAAGGTGATTCGTTGCACACGGCTTGAGGAACCCTTTAAGTTTCTCGCCGCCCCCAAAAAAGCCCGGTGAAGCTGAAAATGCCGTCTGAGAGAAGCAGCACTCTCCCTCCAAAGAAAAAAATCTGATACTACTTACCTTGACAATTTGTCACCATTTTGTTACGAATTGACAAACCATCCGTTTGTCAATTCGTAACAAAATGGTGTCCATGGTTCCAATGGTTCGTAACTAAACGAGTCAATAATCCATTTCAAAATCTGAGAGTGTGGCGTGGCGCTGTGGGAACGATGTGTCGTTTCCGCAGCTATCGTTATCATTGTCGTCCATTTAATTAGTCAGTCCGTAAGAAAAAAACAGCTTTTAATATACATATAACTAAAAATGCCTACTGGTTCCAGAAATATTAGAATTTGGTCACCCATTTAAACTTTGGAAATTAATCTAACTTGAACAAATGCGGCCATTTATGTAAGCCGTTTTAATCCGCCTCTATGCTCTATGGTTAAAACTACCGGTCGCAGACCCAGAGGTCCCGAATTCAATCCTCAGTGAGGGGTACATATCCCTGGCTGTACCACCATCATAAATAAATACTAGTTGACCGGCGGACTTCGTACCGCTTTGACAGTTTCCATGACAACAAAGCAAACAAAGCGTTGACAGTTTCCATGACAACAAAACAAACAAATCATTCGTCCGCTTAAGGACACCCGTTTCCCATGATGGACCCCTATAGCAGCGCCACCTACCGAGTCCAATTGTAAATCTAAACCATTCTCGAATTCGCTTGAACATACACAAAAAATTTCGTCCAAATCGGTCCAGCCGTTTAGAAGGAGTTCAATTTCATACACACGCACAGAAGAAAGAATATTAATAAGTGAAGCAAAAACTTTGTACCTGTTTTTTACGAAATTGCGCGGACGGAGGAGTATGAAATTTCGCACACTTATAGTTTATATAGAGAAGGTTATCGGAATGTTAAATTTTTTTTTTTAATTATGCATAAAAAATACATTAAATCAATAAAACAAACATTACACACTACCTTGTATTCGACGCACACGCATAACTCTTTTCAAAAACTTCAAAAATGGAAGAGGAGCGGCCGAAATCTGTCAATGCCAATCGAAACTCACGTTCAATCTTTTTTAATTTCCATTGCTTAGGAAACGATCCGTGCAGTCTTAATAAAATTACGGTCAAATTTCGACCACTGGTCATCACAACGACAATGTGAGCATTGCTGTGTTCCGACAGTTGGAGATAAAGCTACTTCTTCAGTGCTTGTGGATTCCATGTTAAGTGCGCTTCCCCCTTCGACCTTATCATCACTTAACGTCAGGTGATATTTGACATATGGATACGAAGGCCAAGTAGTTACCAGAAGTGAGTGATAAACATCGCGGTTCTCGACAAAGGGAGAATTACAGCGGGAAAGGCCCAGACTAAGATGGCGGGATGAGCTAGACTACCACGCAAGGGAAAACCCTTGCTCTGGCAAAAGCCTGAACTAGCTCAGGATAAAAACAGGTACGAGACTTTTGCCCTGCAGTGGGAAAGTTAATAATAATAATTTAAATTTATTTTCATTTTGTATTAAACAAAAAGTACTAAAATTTAAACACAAATATGTACTTATGCATTTTTGCTTCCCAGGTCCCCATCTATATAAAAGAAATAATAAAATTATCAATATCCAGGCATTAAACAAGAGACAGTGTAAACAAAAAGTAGTAGAATACATTCATAAACTGACTTATGAAACCGAGAACTTATTAATTAATACTATTCAATAGTTTTTCCACATCCTCCCACACACACACTCATACATTTTCATTCTACACACAGGGAGGGCATACCACACGTAAATTATAATTTTGATAAGAGTGCTTTAGCCTACCATACCGGAGAGTGTATTAATTAATGTTGGAATTTGTATATAAACTGTTAATAACTGGAAGAGTGCTGTTTGTCTGGAAAACATATAATTATATTATATATATCAGACACAGACGTATTTATTGTCAAAGTTGTTGTTTTATAAGTAAAACATTGTCACTGATTTGTTGTATTTTGTAAGCACTAGAAATAAAAAAAATAAAAATAGAGAGGAAGACTGCTAGGATTGCAAGTTTTTTTAAGGATATCATACTATGCAATATGCTAAAAAACATTTGAGATATTTGTCCACTTCGCTGGTATAGTGGTTAAATTAACGGTCTCAACTAAGAGAGTACAATACCCAATCCCAAAAAAAAATATTTTTAATTAAATCTCCCATACTTATATTACTCCCATATTATATAATACCTACCATATCGGATACATATTTAATACAATCAAAGGAATATAAATAATTGATTTGTGAAATTGTATTCTGTATGTCAATTAATGAGTTCTTACAGTAGTCGACGACTCGGTTTGGTTAGTGGTGGTGGTTTAAGAGCGTTTACGCCGCACACTAGCGCCGCCAATGAAAAAAAAACATATCTAGTAATTAGAGATAGAAAGTCAAATTATACTCAACAAACTATCTGAATGAAGTAATTTAGCATTTTTACGTCACCTAATGAACACCTGACATGTTATGGTTTAGATAAATATGGCGTTATAGTTAAAAGTGGCCGTAACGTCTTATTTAACCAAACCATAACATTTGAGGTGTTTATTAGGTGACGTAAAAATGCAAAATTACTTCATTCAAATAGTTTGTTGAGCATAATTTGATTTTCTATCTCTAATTATTATTATTTTTAGATATGGTTTTTTTTCATTAGTGGTGCTAGTGTGCGGCGTAAACGCTCTTAAGGCTCCGTAGCTGCAACCATAATCTTTGCTGGCTAGTTGGTAGTAAAGCAAGCTTCTACTCGTTTTAGAATAAAATAAAAAAACCAGCGGTTCTTAACATTTAAATTGCTTCAAATTTCTTCTTTGAGAGATTTTACACCTATTCCCTTCGTTCATATTGTTGCTTCTTTCACTCTTTATCACCATCATCATCAGCTTTTGCCGAACTACTACTAGGTGAAGGCCTCTCTTTAGGCCATTTGCCTCTGTCAAGTCTTCAAAGGAATTATAATTGAGTAAAGAAGAAATCTTCCTATCCATCTATCAGTGGCGAGGGGTCGAAATACAGCGAAGGTAAGCCGGCCAAGAATTTACAAATCAGACAATAATAAACATGGAAATAAATCATTTTGTTCACTATGCAACTGCTTGGCACACACGGAGTCCCCCTAGAGTGGGATTTCAAGGAAGCCGATGGGAATCGTTATGTATGGATCTTTCGCCACTGCCATCTATGGAAGGCTCGTGCCACACCACGGGCCCACCTATTTATGTGGAGACATATAAGCTGATGATGATGAACATAGGCAAGACTCGTGCCCCAGCTGTGGGCAAATGAAATGAGCTGGTAATGATAAAAAAAGAAATGTACCATTTTCCAGCGATTGCCGGTGATTCAAAGAAATGTATACAATTTCCAGCGTTTGGATAAGATTAATGTCTAATCCTTTATAGTGGAGAATCGAACAGCTCCAAACAGCAAACAAACCCATAGCTTAACAAACAGCGGGTACCAGGGTGCCATGACTACAGAGGCGGTGGGCCGTTAGTCCTAAATTCCGGGGCCAGTATAATCGCGACCACTTACAGATAAGCGGCGTTGCTTTAATAAGCTATTACCGAAGCACTAACCTTTGATGTATGGTTTAGCGGTAAATATGTAAGCTAGCTATGTGGGGCTGGTACCCGTTAAGTAACGCTAGTGGTGTGAGCTAAAAAGTTATCGATGATTTACTGATGTCGACTGAATATTGTTGATGTGTATCCGTTGGTAAATTTTTTGCAGTTTTAAACAGAGAAAAGAGAGAGTTTTTAAATATCACCTAAAGACTTTCTTTAAAAATTATTTTTGTTCAATTTTAAAAGAAGTTACGTCTTCTAAAATGTATATTTGAGAATGATTCTAACTCACGCAGATTAAAAACCTTAAATCAAGTTTATAATACATAGTAGCAAGTTTAAAATATAGAGGCCTATCAAATCCTCATTTTATTAAAAAGTTACTCTAAACACAACATTATCTATTACTTAACATCGAGCTTTTATTTATAGTAAAAATATACAAAAACGTTTGTCATGCATGAGTGTAAACTGAAAAAAAACAGAAATCTGTGATCGTCATTCGTGTAAGAGACCAAATCATCGATATCGATAGTTGCGCCCGCGCATCTCTCGCCAGGATCAGGGATACGCGGCCACTAGCGCAGTGGGTCGGCGGCCGGCCGGAATGCGGAAGGGCTCGCTCCACGCGCACACGCCGCGCGGCAGAGGGACGCGTCTCGAGATTTATCTTGGCGTTCGCTCGATCGATCGATCGGCTGTAAATTATGTACTTACAACAATTCCCTTTAACTCCACGTCAATTATTTAATATATTTTAGAAAAGGTGTTTTTTAATTATCATTTGCGTATAATTTATGTATTAATTACAAGTAAATAAGAAATAATTTCATGTTATGCAAGGAAGGGCACATAAAAGTATAACGCGTTTATGCTTTAATAAGAAATATGAATTTTATAAAATTTACTTATAATAAAGCATAAAATAGTGTACTATCGTTATTTAAATTTTATAACATAATTTTAATAATATACCAAAATTTTATTTCCTTATTAAAAATGGTATAACAGTTATAAAAACTGGCTGTGCCCGCGACTTCGTCCGCGTGGAATAGTGACTTTCGGCAGCACTTTTAATTTTTCAGGCTAATTATTTTGCAAATAAAACACATACATACATTAAAATAAGCCATTTACAGTATTTTACTGCAAATAGCTTATTTAAGTACATTTTTATACACGAGGTTTTTAGTTTTTTCATCTTTTGCCAAAACATAAAGATTTTGCGGGTTCCGTCCTTTTACCCCTTTAGGTTAAAATTTTTACAAACTTTGAATGTCGTATTTATTGATATCTAATCAAAAGCCTAAAAAATAAGTTTCAAGCTTCTAGCTTCAAAAATGACGTAATTTCCATATAAACTTTCATCCCCTATTTCAACCCCATACAGCCCTTTTTTCGCATTAAAAAGTAGCCTATGTCATTTCTCAGGCTCTGTATTAAATTTCATTTGAATCGGTTCAGTAGTTTAAGTGTGATTACGTAACACACAGACAGACCGAGTTACTTTCGCATTTATAATATTAAGTAAGAATTGTTTCATTAAAGATTAATATCCAAGTATCGGTCGTTGTGGAGATCCGTGGGGGAGGCCCTTGTCTAGCAGTGGACGTCTTTTGGCTGAGATAATGATGATGATGATCCAAGTAAAGACCTACCTTAACATAACAAGATTTAACAAGATTTAAATAACGAATCACTAAAGTAACAAATATCTTCAGATTTATCCCGGAGGATCGTTCTCGTCCACACCATCATTTAACGGTACCCATATAACTAAAATCTGACGCTAGGGCCCGATAAAAAATGGACCTTCGAACGCCTAAAAAACCATTGGTCCTGTTAGACCGGGGTACTGACCCCTAGGAAACAGGGTGGAATGACCCATTTAATTTGAATGAGGTCATAATAGGAGCGATGCTTTTTTGGGCCAGTTATTTTATCTGACGCATTCATGATAAATGGGTAATACGGTATCGTTGGTGGCAAGATCGATGGGTGACGATCAAAGAGTTGGAATAAGTAAATTTAAGGCAGTGTGTTACGAACTCTTTTGTGCCCAACTTTATTTTCTTTTTTTTTCAGTGACGTTTCTTCGGTTGGTAAAGAAGTTTCTGGACTTCTTGGTGGGAAAGTGAAGTGACTAGGTGGGAAAGTAAAGACCCGTGAGCTAGTGATTGCTCCTTTGTATCCATATACAAGCAATATACCTTTATATACCCAATTATTATTTTTTGTATAGTGACGTTTCTACTGTTCGAATAAGAAGTTTCTGGAGACTTCTTGGAGGGAAAGTAACAGTTGTGAACTAATAATTGCTCTTTCGTCGTAACCAATTACATATTTTTTTGTGTGTGTAACGTTTCTCCGTTTTCTAGCTGGTAAAGAAGGTTCTGAAGCCTTCTTGACGATAAAAGAAATAGTAGTGTTTGTAGTTTTGGTTTATTAAAAAAAATGTCATATGTCGAGTATTAATGAGAAATATTGGTGAATTGTTCATGAACGTTTATGAGTGTTGGCAAATTATCAAAACAGTGCTACGATTAATAAAAAAAAATATATAACATACAAGAATAACACTTGAAAGACTTGCCTAAGATGGGAGTCGAACCATGACCTTTCGCATTGCAAACAACTTCTCTTCCAAAAGACGGAATAGTCTCTCAGCTGACGTTTTCCCTCTTTCCTATGTTATGGTGTATTTTAAACCACTGAGCAAGTAATCACTACGTTTTACTTCAAACGAGACGTGACGGCATCTTATGGGCTGGCAGGGTGAGGCTGACTGATGCTTCGCTGTATTCACGCTGTTCCAGTTGTCTTCGCGTCTGGACTGGACATTTCCACTTAACATTAGGTGAAGTGGAGTCATTTGCCGAGCTAAATATAATAAAAAAACATTCAAAAGAAACAAAAAACTTACAATAGAGCTACATATACTATTGGTTTTCTTAGCTTTAGTTACATTGTTCTGAGGGTTTTCCTGTCGAATTTATATACGTACATTTATTATCTTGTTAATTTGCATCATGGAATATACATAGTGAGTAATTTAATAGGGACAGTATGCGGAAGCCCTAAACTTTTAAAGATAAGGAAACACAAGATACAAAGATGAGAGCATTGTTACGCTGTTCTAAAAAAATATTTTTATTCATTAGTCTATAGAACTTACAAATAGTTATAAATGTAAATTTATTTATTTATTTATTCAAACAATAACACAACAATACAGTGAGACACCAATACGCTATGCTTTACATAAAACAAGAAATGTTGTTATTGTAAATGTCACTACTCCAATGGAAACAACAGCAATTATTTTTAATTGTTTTGAAGTTAAAGATAAAAAATACGAGCAATAATAACAATATTTAATAATGTATTAAAAGTCAAAGTCAAATATTTTTATTCAAATAAACTTTAGAAAAGTGCTTTTGATTCGTTCAAAATTTTTTTTACTTACTACCCATACAGGACGTCTATTTTTTAGCTGTGGAGAAGAATGAGAATTATTAATTAACAAATAGTACTAGTGGTAGTGCCAAGCAGTAGTGCCTAAGGTAATAAATTAATCAGTGGGATTGGTAATCTGTAATTGTAATAGATATCTGTAGAATTGGGAATTTGTAATGTTAGGAATCTGTGAATATGGGAACCTGTGAAACTGGGAATCAGTGAAACTGCGAATCTGTTAAACTGGGAATCTGAAGAATTGAGAATCTGTTAAACTGGGAACCTGTAGAGTTGGGAATCCGTTAAACTGGGAATCTGTAGAGTTGGCAATCTGTAATGGAAATCTGTAGAATTGGGAACAATTGCTATTTCTTACACTATCAATCATCTCACAATACCTCAGACACTCTCTGCACACTACCCTCCATCTGTCAGCAAACAGATCACACAATGGTCATGATGAGGAGCTCAGTAAGTAGCTCAGAAAGAAAATAATAAGAAAACTATATTTGAAAGATAAATACACTACAATTGGATTAATAAATATCATTCTTTGTTTGTTACTGAGCCCGTTAACGGGCATATAACTGCTCTGACGTAGGCCTAGTTCAGGTTTTGTTTGCTAACCATATTCATTCGATTACATTTACTAAAACGAAAATTTGTATGGCATTGAGTTAAAATTTTGCCATACAGATTTTCGTTTTCGTTAACGTGATCGAATGGCGAATCAAACCCGCACTTGGCACCCTGGCTGAAAATAGCCATTGCAAGAGACGCTTGCAACACCGAAGGCCGATCCGATCCGAACCCTTCGTAGAATCTAGTAGGGGACGCGCACTTTTTTTTTTTTATTTATTTATTTATCAACAAAAATATAATTACAAATATCGGTTAGTAGTATCTTAAAGCCTATGTTAGGTTAGTCTAGATACTAAGTTCTCAACATAATAATAAGTAATTTTTAAGTGTGCGATGCCGTTCCCTCTAGAAATCCTTTGAAGGTGATTCGTTTCACACGGCTTGAGGAACCCTTTACGTACCTCGCCACCCCCAAAAAAGCCCGGTGACGCTAAAAAAGCCGTTTAAGGCAATCAGCAATCTCTCTCAAAAGAAAACACCGAATCATGCAAACACGCATGTGTTGTCGAAGAAACCGACTGCGTGTTTTATTTGCCATTGGATTAGTTACCGAACATGAGAATTTATTCGACAGATAATTAACTCTTCTCGTTTGTCATCAAGAGACGCTACTTTAATGCTATAGAAATGGTCGTTTTCGTTAAGAGCGATTACGCCGCACACTAGCGCCGCCAATGAAAAAAAAACATATCTAGTAATTAGAGATAGAAAATCAAATTATGCTCAACAAACTATTTGAATGAAGTAATTTAGCATTTTTACGTCACCTAATGAACATCTGACATGTTATGGTTTAGTTAAATACGGCGTTATAGTTAAAAGTGGCCGTTTTTAGCTATAACGTCTTATTTAACTAAACCATACCATGTCAGATGTTTATTAGTTAGTAAAAAGGCTTAATTACTTCATTCAAATAGTTTCTTGAGCATAATTTGATTTTCTATCTCTAATTACTGTTTTTTTTTCATTGGCGGCGCTAGTGTGCGGCGTAAACGCTCTTAACGTGAACAAAAGCTGAATCAAACTCACACTAAGTACCATGGTAGCTTCAGTTATTATGTTTTTTCTCTGTACCTCTGCGGTAAAGCACTTGGCTTGCAAACTCACTTGATGGCAAAAGGCAATTGGTAGCTCACTCCACACAGAATTTTAAACTTCAATGCAGTTGGTAGACAGAGCAAATTGAGTTACAAAAACTAGGTATCTGAAAGTTTTTGTCAAAAGTTGCCAGTTGCAGCAACAGTTTACCGTTGCCGCAATTCTAAATAAACTTTTCGAATCCAAAGTCAAACGTCAGTGATTGCCAGTTGGGGAAACCAGTAACTTGACAAAACTTGTATAGTTGCGGCAATTTAAAACTGATTCGATCATCGAAACTCGCAGCTCGAGTTGCTATGTGTGCGCAGTTTCTTTAGATTATATGGAAACAGCTAGTCGCGAGATGCCTGTTGCCGTAATCGGAAATCAAAGATGCTGTGTCTACGAAGTGTCTAACTGTCGATAAACAATACTGTTTCAAAAAAGTATTTGTTTCATAAAACATACACAAGTTATTTGCGAATAACTAAAACATCTCTTGCTAAAGTTGATGACGACCGAACAACATATGATAATATATTACAAAACATACGATACCTACAGACTATTATTGATATGCTGTTACATTTTACATAAGAATCAATTTAAAATTCAATAACATCCGAAGGACGTCACCGGATTTCAGAGTCAATGGTTGATGTGGTTTGTTATTTAAATGCATTGATTTTAAAAAATGCCTCGCTGACCGAGTAGGAAAGCGCTCGGATATCCAGAGATCCCGTGTTCAATCCTCAGGTCCATCCAACGTTAGGAGTTTACGAGTCCGGATTTTCGGAATTGTGGTGATTAAGTCAATACACATTGATTGTAGCGATTATTATGTCAGCTGATGGTAAGAGACGAGGAAAGTGAAGGAGGAATCTTCAACAACTGAATTAATCTTATAACTGTCGAAACACAACAATGGTACAATAAACAATGTTTTTATTCCGACAAATTTAAATTAGATGGTAGCCAACCAGTCGTTTTTAAAACCAGCCCTACCAATCAAACCGAGTACTTAAATGATTTCTGGCTGGGTTTCAAACATCGGTCGCTTACGATTCCAAGTCGTCGACGACTAGGCAACCATTAATTTATGGAGCTTATTTTTATCATCTTTTTATAAAAACAAAAGATTTTAAGTATCTAACACTATCAGTATTTATAATCCGATTTTACGTAAAACGAAACGCACCTTATTAGTGGGTATCCCTAAGAAGTCTACATCTGTTAAACATTTTTAATGTAATACAGATTAGATTGGAATAAAAACTATTTCGTAAGTGTGTGCATTTGGCAGATAAGTGCACATGTCCCAATTTAGTTCTACAGAATTTGCCAATACATAACATTTTGCGTGCTGCCTCCGTTTAGGCGCCAGAATAGTCCACCCTCACCGCTGTGTGTGTGGGGAGGCTGTTGAAGAGCTTGGCCACCACGGCCTCTCTTGCGCTCATAGTGCTGGCCGTATAATGCGTCACTCGACGCTAAACAGCATCATCCGCAGTGCTTTTGCCACCATTGGTTTACCGGCTGTCTTAGAACCAGCTGGTATCTCTCGCAGTGATGGCAAGAGACCTGACGGAATGACCATTGGGCCCTGGAAGCTTGGCAGGCCGTTGGTGTGGGATGCAACCTGTGCTGACACCGTGGCTCCCTCGCATGTTCGCGCCACTTTACTTCATGTGGGGGCTGCTGCGGTAAGCGCTGAAAATCGCAAACGGCACAAATACGCAAACCTAGGTCGAAATTATTTATTTGTTCCGTTTGCGGTGGAAACAATGGGTCCATGGGGGCCGGAGGCAAAGCATCTAGTTAAAGAGTTAAGTGCTCGCCTTATCGAGGCCTCCGGTGGCAAGAAGGCTGGCAGCTACCTCTGCCAGCGTATTAGTTTGGCAATCCAAAGGGGCAATGTTGCCAGCATTCTTGGGACCGTTCCCATGAGCCCACAGTTGGAGGACATCTTTTATTTATAGGTCATTAGTTTTTAATTTTCTAATTATTTTTCTGTTTTTTTTTTTCAAGTTAAATTAAGAAATTTTAAAATTATTTGGAAATATTACATGTCATTATTTATGACTGAAAACGATTTATAGAATTGGAATAGGCAACTTTCTTACAGTGAGAAAATCTTAAATATTGGGAGGGACTTCTTGGCGGGAAAGTGAAGTCATGTCCGCGGTTTTGTTTCTAAAATTAGTGTGGATTATTAACCGTTAAGTGTTCGTGAGTGCGCATGAGTGTATGAGTGTTGGCAAATGAAACAAAACAGTGCAACTTCACTTTTCAAATTCTCTCAAGAAGTCCGCCCGAGGACTTAGTAAAGCCCCACATCTTTACTGAGATACTCGTGGGGTTGGAGGGTATATCATTTCTCACTTCTCATTTCCATAATCATTCATCATCATCTATACAAGAAGGAAATATTGTTTATTTATATATTACTTGTAAGAAAAATTACCGTGACACTGGCTAAATGTGCTAATCGCACGAAGCCTTTGCAGGGTCCGTGGTCACAGGGAGACTCCAGTCCAGTCTCCCTGTGACCACGGACCCTGCAAAGGGTTCGAAACGTCAGGCTAAACATTAAATAAGTAATGTGTAAAATAAACGCGAGTAGATCCGTAAAAGTTGTTTCATTTCAATGTGTAGTGTTCGCGTAAACTTTAGAAAACAATATAAAAATAAATAAATTAAATATTTAAGTTTACAAAAACATCATTTACCAGTTTAATTTTTTACAATGTCATACAGTACTAGTAAAAGTCAAAAACCTGTCTAAGAAAAAACAAAGTTAAACTACCTATAGTTAATAATAATAAAAATAAGACAAGTACGCAAGAGCAGACCGCAGCCTCCACAGGCGGCACCCGTTCACGAGTATGACATATGAATCAGCTATCACTAAGCTGAATCAAATTAAACAAACATTTTCTTTCTTGCTACTCCACCTATGTGTATTTAAGTCTAGGCAACTACACTGAAAATAACAAAACAATTTCAAGAACTTTTTTCTTTAAATACAAGTACAAATTCTCACACACTTAAATATATAACTCATCTGGTTAGGTCATCTAAGACTGGTTAGTCAAGAATTCTACATAATAAACAATCTTATTTTAATACTATAAAGTTTATTTCCTGGTAGATATAATAGATTTTATCGACTTTTCGCAACTAACACTAAACTAATATTTCCGGTGTTAAATAAACGTCTTCCATACAATGTGTAAGTATTTAAACTAAAATAATAACTCGAAATCGCAATAAATACATAAATGTCCATTATTCAAGTCTGCCCAGTGGACGCTAGTTATTCAGCCAGACCATTAAACACGATCATTACACATTTGCATTTAATAATACACCTTATTTGTGCATATTGTGTAGTTTAAAAATATAGCAAAATTACTGGCAACACCTGCGCGGCTCGGCAAAATGAAGGATTCGGTGTCGGCATTCTGAAATCGAATAAGTTGAATAAATTAAAAACGTACACTTGTCTTTTATAGGAGTAATGTTTGTTTAAACAATAAAAACTTGCACAGCTATTGAAATTAAAACTATGTATAAATACAAACTTGTTGTTATGATAACTTTTTATACGAACAAAAACTTTTTGCGTCCTTAATCTAGTACACATGTAAAAAGCCATGTCTATGACCATACTAAGTCTAACTTTATTTATTTTAATTAATCATACCATGGCAGTCCTTAAAGCTCACATACTTGTTACTGGAACGCAGTACATCCAACATTCCCAAATAACAACTACGCTCGAACTCGTATCCCTAGTTCAATCGAACGCTTTTAGTCCTTTAGCGGCCAATAAAAACTCCTATTAATTGCGTAACCGTTGCTTAAAAATAGCCCAGCCATCAATTCTTAAAAAACATAAACTTCATGCTGGCCACAGAGCAAATAGAACATAAAATGGTTTTTATTGAAATTTGAATTTCGATCTCGAATGACATTCCAATAGGAGTCATATTGGAAATGCCGCCAAAAGTGACGTAAGCTTTTTACGTTCGGAAACGTGGTTGAAAATCTTAAGTTAGGAACTTGATTCTAAAGCCTAACAAAATAGAGTTTATTATACATGGTGTAGTCGACTGGTGTTACTGCGTTTTTATAGTAGAGGACAACGGCTAGGATATAGGTCATTGCTCCCCTAAACCTGCGGAGTAGTCGGGGCGGTTCATAAGTACTCACAGTTCCCATGTTTAAATTGCCCAACTTGTATGTACCTACTCTCGGTACAGGACCTGCTCGTACGCACTGGCCGGACGAATGACCGTCCTGCGACCGGCATCATGTTTTAGAACTCATTTGTGTAACGAGATACAACAACGTACCTAGGTACTTTTGGTTTCAATTTTGTTACACGTTACATCACTTGTGACTGAGTTAATGTCCTATATAAATACAATAAAGGTATTACTAAATTTGCGTAAAATTATGTTTAAATAATAATCATAAAATATTACTCAATTCTTACTCTTGAGTTCATCAAATGTAGTAATTTTAATCAAATATGCATAATAAGTAGGTACTAATCCTGACATAATTCTTATAAGTTTATTATTCAACCTTAGATTTCAACATACGAAATGTTAAAATAGTAAACTTGTTAGCCTAACTGTGACCCTGCTAGCAAAAGGCTCTATCATTGATAACAAGTCATCAGTACAATTTGATGAGTCTTGACTTAATCAGGACGCCTACGGAGTAACGGGTTCTCTCAGGACATCAGGGTCGAAACACACTTACCCTACCTGGGAATAGAATTATAAAACCCATGACCTGCAAATACAAGGCTGAATGTTTTGCCACACGGCTATCAAGGCATGAAGTAGTATTTTATCTTAGTCTGTGATAAAACAACGTTGGATAATTGAAGCCCAGTGTCTAGTGCTAAAATAGTTTTTGTCACTAGGTATTCGATAGAGTTTAAATAAACGAAAATTTGTAAGGAATCGAAGCAACGCCATCTAGTGAAACATTTTTGAACCAGTTTGTCAAGTCAATGGCGTCAGAGTAGCGTGGTAAGTAAGGGCCCGATCTATCCATCACCATCATCATCATCCGCTCATTGTATGTCCCCAATGCTGGGGCACGAGCCTTCCCTATGGATGGGTAGGGAAAACGGGCTTTAAACCACCACGCGGGCCCAGTGCGGATTGGTGGTTGTTAACGACTGCTAATGCAGCCGGGATCAATAGTTTGTTGTGTGCCTTCCAAAGCACGGAGTTGCTCGAAATGACAAATTTTTTGGTCACTCATCCGATGACCGGCCAATGCGAAAGTTGCTTAACCTCAGCACTCGCAGACCGGGCGCGTTAAGCTCCTATCTCCTCCGATCGATCCGTGTCACAGTATTTATAGGATGGCTTCAGACGGCCATTTCAGCGTCACCGGACTCTCGTGGGGGCGGCAAGAAACTTCGAAAGGTTCCTCAAGCCGTGTGATCGAAATACCGTCAAGGGTTTCTAGAGTGAATGGCATCCTATCTCTACCAGACTCTTCGAGGGGTTTGGATCAGATTGAGAGCAGAACAACCCGAGGGCGACTCTCATGGCTTGGTAGCCAGCCTTCCTTCCGAGGAGGACCTCGACATGGGTTGACCAGGTCGTGGGGGTGGGAAGAAGCACTCAGGTACATGTGTGTACGGTCTGTACCTGGTATAGAGCGCGTGTAAGCCGGGTCTTTGTACTCTTGCTTGCCGGGCAGTTCGTACAATTCTTATTTCGTACAATTGATAAACATTCACGATTCGTGCATTTTTTATCTTGAATTCGTACAATGTCCTTCAACGGGAAATAAGAGGTCAAAAGTAAAAAAACTTGCATACAAAAACAAATGAACGGAATAATTCTTAGTTTATTTAACTGAAAATGAATCTCAATAACAACTCAAAATAAGGTTCGTAGGTGATATTTACTTTTAAACTTAATATAACTTACAGTAACTTAAAAAAAACTTATCTCTTGTTCTACGAGTACGGTGTCTTGGTCCTAATGCGAGTGTGCACGTTTAGTGTATCGTATGAATGTGTAGAGCATTTTGAGGATCGGTCTTGATGTGCCATGGAAAGTCTCGCATAACTATCTGTCTCCCCAGGCAGAGTATTGGAAAGCTTACACGGTAAAGTGGCCATTTTGTATAGCCTGACCATAGGTAGTAAATAACCAGAAAGTTGAGAGGCTTGTGGTACCATTGAAAGTAAATAAGAAGGACTAGAAATAAACCAAATTATTAAAATAAAACAAAAAACCCGACTGCTACAACAACTATATAAAAAACAATTCGCACTACCAATACAATACTGGTGCAAGTCAAAACATACTAACATTGGAAATTTTATCGTATTGAAGAACAGTACAGTTCAATTTCAAATATCAGTATATTTTGACTTGCACCAGTATTGTATTGGTAGTGCGAATTATATACTCGTAAAAACCGAAATAGCATAAAAAATTACTGCAAACAGAAAAAAACTGAAAAGAAAAAAAAACAAATAAAATAAATGAGTATTTATAAATACTTTGAATATTGATAGTTGTCGCAGACGGGGACAATCAACCAAGATGCCGTGGCTAGCTCAATTAAATCCGCACTCTCTTTGGTTGGTTGGTGATTGTCCCCGCCTGCGACAACTATCAATATTCAATGTATTTATAAATACTCATTTATTATAGATTTTATTATTTAAGTATAAGTATCGGACAAGGAAATATTTCACGTTGCTTTCAACATTGCTCAAATTGAATTCTGGGATCGTAGAGCTTGTTTTTTTTCTTTTCAGTTTTTTCTCTTTGCAGGTATTTTTTATGTTATTCCAGTTTTTACGAGTATGTAATTGGTTTTTATATAGTTGTTTTAGGAGTCGGGTTTTTTGTTTTATTGTAATAATTTGGTTTTTTATTTTGTATTTTTCTTTTCTTTTTTTTACTAAGTATATTCCGAATTTTTAAAATTATACATACATACATACATACATACATACATTCATACATACATACATACATACATACATACATACATACATACATACATACATACATACATACATACATACATACATACATACATACATACATACATACATACATACATACATACATACATACATACATACATACATACATACATACATACATACATACATACATACATACATACATACATACATACATACATACATACATACATACATACATACATACATACATACATACATACATACATCATACACACACACACTCGAAAAACATAACCCTCCTTCTGACACAGTCGGGTAATAAGATGTTAATATATTGATATGAAACAACTTTTACGGATCTATACGCGTTTATTTTATACATTAGTTTTATTTAATGTTTATCTTGACGTTTGGAACCCTTTGCAGGGTCCGTGGTCACAGGGAGACTGAGGTGTTGGTTGTCTCATAATTAGTTGGTAGCTTGTATATTCCATTGTACCGTCATTTTAATTTAATCAAGCGCGTTTTACGCAGAGAGAGCTTACAGTATATTTTGGTCTGGCAGTATGGTGTTGGGGCTTGGATTTAATATTTTGTGTGATGGGATGCCAAGCTGGTGGTAAATTGCAACCATCTTCTCTATTGAAATCGGATGTTTTTTTAATTTCAATAGCCTCGCGTATCATCCTAGGGATGAATCGTTGTTCTCTAGCGAGTATTTGAGGTTGGTTGGGTCCCTCTAGGGCATGTTCGAATACTGCAGACCTATTTTCGCGCCTGTGCTTGAATGTTTATTATAAAAGGAGATGTTGCAATTTGGGCCGAGTCTATATACCTACAGTACTTCAAAAAATAGGAAAATGATTTCTCTAGTAATTTTTTGGTTCAAAAATGTTATTGTGACGAATTCAAAAACAGAAATAAATATTAACCAGTGTTAATAAACGAAGAAAAGAGTATTTTTATATGCAAAATTCTCATGAATTTAAAAATCGCTTAAGAGCTAACCCCAACAAACAAACGTTACCTGTTTACTAATGAAATTATTAATGAATAGAATAGTTAATAATTTTAAAGAAGACAGGACGTTCGGCAGATAAGCTCTTTTTAGCCTGCCTTTTCCTGTCTTTCATTCTTAATTCTCTTTAATGATATTGGTCTTCTATAAATATATCAAATATTTTAAAAGTTACCATACGTAACCCCATGAAGATATAGATAAAAGCGTAACCCTCAATGACTTATGTGCGAAAGACCTTACCATAAACAGTGTACCAAACTTTTTTACAAAGTTCAGTGAAGGTTATCTCACAGCCGAAGCACTGGAAACAAACGATATTGTACGGTCTCGACAAAGAATACATTGTTTACATCTTGACAGGGAAATGCTTATTAGAATAGAAGATGCAATGCAAATTCTCACGGATTCAGACCATAAACACACGTGATAGATAATAGCAAAAAAGTAAAACAGCTGCCAAGTTGGAGTTGTGGTTTGTGAATCGATGGTTCCACATGCGTGCGAATGGAATTATAAGTGCGCGCTTTCATTTGTATATCGCGAAGAAAAACCTAGGCAAGACTGCAAAAATAAGCGTTAACTGAAATATGAAACAATATGCTAAAAAACGGCTAAACAGATTTTCATGAAACATGGCAGAACACTCGGGATAAAATTATCTATGACACAAAAAAAACTAAACGAAAAACGGTTTATTCGTTTGGGAGCTACGACACAGACAGATACACAGACAGACACGTTAAACTTATAACGCCCCTCTCTTTTTGCGTCGGGGGTTTTCTGATAACATTTGTCCTGTGTGAAATCAAGTAATAGAACATTTTCAATAAATCCAAAGAATACCTTCATCGTTTACTACTAACCAGCATATGTTACTTATCATCACTTTACTCTTTACTACTTTCTTCTCTTCTTCTCTTCTTTTTATTTTTTACTTTATCAAGACATCTTTTTGGTGATGATTTTACGAATATTATATTCTAATATTTTTTCTAGTAGACTCTTGTATTCTGCTGATGTTTTAGTTTAAAAATAAATGTTATTTAATTGGGTCCAAAGCTTGTCGACCTATTTAGCGGTCTTGACATTTTTATGTTCCACAGAGAACCCCAAAAATACCGCTAGAGCACCGCGGAAACATTAATGACAGTTACGAAACTTTTTTGCCGCCAAATGCGTTCAGAAACCAAATGGGCCGGCCACATTTCACAACCGGAAACGCATCCAAACGCATTTTTTGTGACACTTCGCGGGTTTCTGTTTTTAATTTTGTAATTTTATGACAGACCCTGTTAAATATATTAATTGGGAGTTTTCTTGTTATCTTTATTTAAGATACGTGCCACGAAATATTATTAACTGCTGTGAAGAAAGGACAGGCGTTCTTATACCTAACTACTTACTTATTTTTACAAAACTTGTTTTTTTATTATTAAAAACCATAGTTAAATAGTTAATAACGATGTTTAAATAGCGTAAGGAACAAACGAAGAATATTTTTAAAGGAATTGTTTTTGGTCTCCTTTGCTTTACCAGTGTATAACTTATATTTCGAAACATTTCGCGGTAGTTCGAATTATGGTGCCAAGTGCGAGTTTCATTCGCAATTCGATCACGTTGACGAAAACGAGAATTTGTATGACAAAATGTTAACTCTTCTCGTATGCCGCCAGGAGGCGCTGCTTCAATGCCATACTAATTTTCGTTTTCGTAAACGTAATCGAATGAATACGGATAGTAAACAAAACTCACACTAGGCACCCAGAAAACACCAACTGAAATAGACGTTATTAGTTTGTATTCACTTTTAACTTGCGTGCTTTTAATAGTTTAGAATACTTTTGTAAGTATATTTAGATAAATCTTTATGATTTGTACTAAAATAAAATAAAATAAATCTTTCAGTTTATTAGGCAGCAAAAATCTTGGTGGTTCTTCAAGCTATCATGAAAGGTTAAACCTGGACAAAAGATCGCTGTCTCGTTATTGTTACTAAAATTAGATAGAGGTGGACGCTTTTTGTGTGTTATATAAATTTCGAAACAAAATAAGGTTTCATAATATACCTATAATAGTAAAAAATAGTTCACTTAGGTACACGGGAAATTAGCAATTCGTGTTTATCAGTATTTCTTTCCAAACAGCAGTAATCGTATGATCCCAAGAAACAATCTAAGCAAATCTTCATGTTATAAAAATAAAAATAAAAAAAAAAAGTCAAAAAATCCAAAAGTGAAAAACGTTAAAAAATTCAAAAGAAAACGATGAAAGATAGCAATTTTACGATACATCGTCCTACGTCACGTGCCGAGCTATTTTTTCCTATTGAAACATCATCTGCCCCAATCATTACTCATAAGCAGGATGCCTGATAAACATCTTCGGATAACTAACGCTAAAAATTTACAAAAGGCACGAACGCCACCGGTGATTTATAGAGCTGCGGAGTGTCGGGGGCGTGGATATTTGCCTTATTAATAACTTTAGATAAATTATGGGAGAAACGAAACAGCACCAGTGGCGGTAGTCAAAGTAACATTAAGAAAACGATAGCGAAGTTTGAAAAGAATAAAATGTAAGGGATTGACATAAGATTGACCACGTGATTTGTGAGCCTACAGTAGGCTTAGCCAAAGTAACATTAAGAAAATGAATATTCAGTGAAAGTGTTCGATTCCTGGCTGGGTCGGGTAGGCGTTTAATTTTTTCACTGTATTTTGTAAATTTTATAAATATTTAATTTAGCTTCAGTGCAGCAATTAGCACTTGAAAAGGATTTAAATTTAGATAATAAGAGTGACACTGTTATATTTAGCGATGAATTTGGTAAAAACATGGGCCGCTTGTTATTTGACTTAGGACATTCAATTACCAATTACTGTATGCCTGGTGCTTCTTATCAAGATATTTTAACAAAAGCAATTGATTATAAATATAAACCTAATAGTACTGTATTAATTTTTGTTGGAAATAGGGGTAAATTGAACAAATCAAGTTTGATTAAGAGTTTAAATAAGTTAAATAATTCAAATGTAGGGAAAATTATACTGTTTACTTTACCCTATTGTAATAGCTTGCCACAGGAGGACAATACTACTAGATATAAGCTTAATTTGACATTACATACATTTTGCAACAATGAAAATTTGCATTTAATTGACACTAACAATTATGTTAGTAATTTTTATTTGACAAAAGATAGTTATTATCTGCCAATTTATTTCAAGCGACAAATAGCTTCATCGCTATCATATTTTTTACACATCTCAGCCAAAAACTTGGCTAAACAAGTTGCTCCTATTGAGCAATGTTTAATAGACATAAATGTCAGTAGTGTTTCTACTGACATTCCAATCAATAATTTAAATTAAATCATAAGACAAAAGAGGAATTCTCTTGCAAAATGTTTGGTAATATTTTAAATAAATGTAAAATTAATTCTAAGAAAAGCCCGTCCCAACCTACAATTATTAAAAATGTTCACTCGATTAATATAGTTTACCAGAACATTCAAGGGATGACAGGCAAAGATCTGGAGATTGAATTGTTCATGAACGATAATAAAGTTGATATTTTATGTATTACTGAACACTGGCTTAAAGATCATCAGTTCATGTTCAATTTTAATAATCATTTGGTAGGTAGTTCGTTCAGTCGAGTAAATTCAATTCATGGTGGCTCCTTAATTATAGTTAATAAGAAATTAAAATTAAAGGAACGAAAAGACATAGTGAGCCTCTCGGTTGAGCGAACAATAGAAATAGCTTGTGTGGAGCTGGAGCGACTTGTTGTATTAAGTGTATACAGGCCTCCGTCAGCATTGTATGATTATTTTGAAAAAGTAATGGATGAAGCATTATATAAAATCCGCAATGTAGGTAAAAAGATAGTAATTTGCGGTGATTTTAACATTAATTTGTTAGAAAAGTCTACAGGTTCTATCAAAATTAAAAATTTATTTCAATCGTATAATTTAAATAATTTATTTATGGAGCCAACTAGAATAACTGCCACTTCGGCCACTTGTATTGATAACATATATACCGATCTAGTACCACTGTCTAAACTCATTATTAATAAACTGGACTCTGATCATTGTGGCCAAATGGTCAGCCTTCCACATCAGTGTAAGCAAGTGAAGAAACAGAATATTACTGTTGTACCAAAAACTGCAGGCCGTCTGGAATGGTTTAAAAACAATCTTTATGATAATATATGTTTTTTAAAGTATAATGATAACCCAAATGAATTTTATAATAATTTCTTTCATAAATATTGTACAGAATTTAATAAAACTTTTATTCCAAAAAGGATCTCGGTTAGTGGTACTGTTACTTTTAGTGAATGGGCTACAATTGGTATCCACAAAAGTAGAAAGCGACTTTATGAGCTATATGATGAACGCAACTATAACACTAGTGAAGATTTTAAATTGTATGTCAAAAATTATTCTAAGTTATTTAAAATAGTATGTCGATTAGCAAAGGCAAAGTTCCTGAGTTCAAAGATTAAGCTAAGTGATAACAAAATAAAAATGACATGGAATATTATAAATAGTGAAACTGGAAATGTCAAAAGTCGTAACAATGAGTACAAATTGAGCTACGAAAATCAAACCTTAACTTCCGATGCTGATGTTGCTGCGGCATTTGAGAAGTTTTTTACTGATATTCCAGTTTCAACTACAAAGGCTTTAGACTCCTCCCCCACTGTAGCTGAAGCGGTTCTAAAGGAAAATGTCAAACCTAGTGAAAACTATTTTAGTTTTCAAAAAATTGATTTTAGAG